>CM062820.1:644142796-645489796 GCA_031772625.1 Pinus tabuliformis
AACACCAACAATAATGATTGGGTGGATAAAAGACTATTAGTCTCACCAATTGTGCTAGCAAAATCTTTCATTCAAATGTTTTTGGGTTCAAAGCCCAATGTGACTTTGATATAAGAAGTACCCTCAAGGGCTGCTGGTTCAGTAAAAAACAGGGTATTTTTATTACCCCCACTGAGGCTCAAGTCATCCTGCGACATTTTGGCTCACCGAAAGTTGTGCTTCTCGTTCACTACCTAGGATTTATTCCAATTCTCTATCTGGGTATTTGTTAGGGGTCAGGTACAAGTTTTTGGTAAAAATGTAGGAATTAATAGTATATTAGTTGAAGGATCGGAATACCGTAATCTGACAACATGAATTTTTACTCTCCTAGATTGGGGTAGGTCAAAATTGTAAGATAAAGCATTACCCAAAGAAATACCCCATTTGTAATACAGATCCCATATGAAATTTTACAGTCTAAACAATAAATTAGCCTCTTTTATATCAAAGTGCATTGATTAAAATGGAAATAATATTTTATGGTTATTTAACAATAGAATGGAATTGGGTAGAATACTGATGTGACGTTTCTAGATGAGAACAAGAGCATTATGGATGGAATTAGCCAAGCATGATTTGAAGACGAGTTTGAAGGCGACGCTAGAGGAAGTTCTCAACAACGAAAGTTAGGATGTAATGGAGGTTGGTTTGAGTCTTGTCCAGGAGTCCATACATGTTCATACACCACAGCAGGGATTCTCCTTTGAATATCCATGGAGGATTTTTCTCGTCCAGCGTCAAAAGAATACATGCAACATTTCATATGTGACTCAGCTTGTATTGAACCCTCTAGAGTTTGATCTTGTTTTGATGCCCTTATTCTCCCACCAATTTCAACTCTGCGTCCAGCCGTTCCTTCTCGTAGGGCCATGGGGCTTCTTGAATGTCTTCCCATATGAAAACATTTGAACATTTATACAAAATAAAAACACAAAAGAAAAATCTTATGAAAAGAAAGGTGAAAGAGGAATGAGGAACAAATATTGTTGAGTATTTATTAATTATTTATTTCATGAATATGTGTGATTGTTAAGTTTATTTACCTTGTTTCCATCACTTATATTCCTATTGTGTTATTCCTTTCCAAATAAAAACAAGTTCTCCTTGAAGGTTAATGATATAATGTGTTTTCTCATTCCATTGTAATAACAATATAACCATGAAAATATTTGCATGTTGTGCACTATGTATTGTTAAATCCAATGATTGAATTATTACTTTGTGAAGTGTTGAATAATACAGTATATTTATTGTTTTTCCGATATTTTATTATATGTTTTCATTCGAAATATGATATAAAAAAACTACATAAGTATAGGTATCATTGAAGAAAATGAAACATAGATTTGGTTTATAAACAAATACATGAACATTTAGAAACATCACATGAGTGAAAGATTGCATTGTCTACCTAATAAAATATTTTTCAAATTCATTAACCAATGAGCGAGGTTTTTGAAGCCTCTTTAATTCTATTGAGTTATCCTTTGTTGCAATAGTGTGTCAAAGTTTTTGATTCTTTTCTCATAGATAAGATAGTTCATTCATGTCCTAGACCTTGCACATATAGTGATAGTATCTAATGGCCTTGATAACCATGACCTTGATAACTAGTGACGCATCTTCCATATCATACCTCAATTTGAACCTATCACTTTGGAATATTTTATCTCCCTTGGTATTAAGAATTTCACAAAATCTGTAACAAAGCGCTATCTCTTATGATTTATGCAGGTGTCAACAATATCCACAACTCGATGTTCCTTTTTAGAAATTATTTTGAGAAACACACTATGAGGTGGCAAGCTACACCACATAATAGAGTTCCTATAATTTATATGCCAAGATTGAGATGTAAGTACTTTGAAATTTCCACCTAATGTAATAAAGACACATTGTGAAAAATTAAAAGACCATTAATCTTCTTCAAATAGGAATGTCTAGCTAGCTGTAAGGGAACTTATTGAACTTTATGAGGCTTGATTGAATGTAATTACACCTACATAAAGCCATCAGATAGGACTTTTCAAATCTACGAAAGCCCAACCCTTACTGTATACCACACCCCTCTTGATATCCCTATTAAGAGGGCCAACAAAGAACATTCAAATTCATAGACCACGTCATTAATAAAGATTGATTAGGGAAGATAAGAAAATTTGTTGGGAAATTCAACTATCTTAAGAATCTAAAACAATATATTTGTATTCACAAAGGCCAAAGTAGGGGGAAACCAACCATTCAACAAGCACCAAGCTCTAATGCATCCACTAGACCAAACATAGCAATCAATCACTTTACTTTGTTGCTTGCAATAGATACATGACCTTGACAACCAGCGATGCATCTTCCATATCATCCCTCAATTTGAACCTATCACTTTGAAAGATTTTCTCTCCCTTGGTGTTAAGACTTTCACAAAATTTGTAACAAAGTGCTATCTCTTATGATTTATGTAAGTGTCGACAATTTCTAGAACTCGATTTTCCTTTTTATAAATTATTTTGAGAAACACACTATGAGGTGGAAAGATGCACCACATAATAGAGTTCCTGTAGTTTATATGCCAAGTTTGAGATGTGAGTACTTTGAAATGTCACCCAATGCTTTCACTTAACTCATCCCTTTTTGACATGCCATTCTGGTGGCCTAGACAAAACATATGGACACTAGTGGATGGCTTAATAATGGTGAAGCCTAATTGTTCTATATTTTGACTTTCTTTGTTGGAATTAGACTATATAATTTTGATCAATATTATGAGTTTTCATTGTTTAAAATGTGATTTTTAATCCATAAATGGATTTAGCAATCCGAAATACCTAAGTCACTCATATTGTTGTAGTGTACCAACCCCTTATCGCTCCAAGGTTTGGAAACTTCTCCTTGTTTTTGAAAAAATGTTGGTTTTTGCATTTCATCAAACAATTTGACTATTTTCTCTATTTTTTTATTATGGGTTTCAACTTATATTTTGGTGATTTTTACATATAATGGAAATGGAAATACAAGATAAATAAAATCCAACAATAATTCAACAACACAACAACAGTTTGCACAAAGATAATGGCCAGGTCTTTTTTATAAACCAATGCATTAGAAGTTGTCCTAATATTTTTGTATGGATGTGGAAACATGGGCTATTGTAAATGACTGTTATTGGTCCAAATTCCTCTATTCTCTGCCACTTTCCAGCCCTAAAACACGATTATGTTCCTCCCACAATAGGTACCTTAGTTATATTTGCAAATAGTGAGAAGTATGGATTGATTTCCACTCTATTTCAGACTTCCATGGCCCTCCAAAATACGCTTTAGTCGTCATCTCATGAAATATTATTGATACCAGTTGGTGAAACCCTATCTCTTCTTGAAAATGCTCCGCTTTTTCTACTAAGGAAACCCCTCTAACTCGATATTATTAATCAGGGACAACTATATCCTGTAAGTTCGCCCTCCTACCACATCAACTCAACTCATATAGAAGGTATAAACCCTGTTAACACTTAGTAAATAACACATAGAGACTCACCCTCTAAAACTTGACTAATACACCTTTCTTAGAGGGTGAACTCGACCCAAAATTTATTCTTAGCAACAATATTCAATACATCCAAGAGAATTTTCCTCTTTTAATGAACTTCTGAGCCATCTTTGATGGGAATTTACCCTTGTAAGACCTCTGCAATGAATCCTAGAGATTTCTTAGAGACTTATGCCCTCGAAGCCAATGAGAATCGGTCCACACTAAATTATTTTTCTCAATTTATCCTTTAGCAATTGTTGGGGACCAAATGCCCTCAATTTAGCCTCCAATATCCTTTTCCACAATACATTTCGACCCTTATTTTACCATAGGGAATTTTAGACACCAATAGAAGGAGAAGTGAACCCCAAAATATCTAGAACTTCATTATTCAAATATGCAATTACAAATTTATCTCATGCCACATTTATTTATGGAAGAATTCAAAAGATTATTACCTTAGTGAGTCCAAAATCCTCCCCAGTCTACATCAATGCCAAATTTCTCTTCCATGGCAATGCACCCTATTACCCACCACTTTGTGGGTGATATCCCTAGGAGAATTTTTTTCTCCATGATGAGCCTTAGCCATTAGCCAACAACCCCTTGATGCCTCCTACTAGCTCAATGTGCCATTTCTCTACCACTTGAGCCAACCACGTGGTCCCTCCCCGACCTGTATTGATCGTACATTTGAATGTGGGCCTCCTGAATCTAAAGGTATGTCTTGCCATTTGGTAATTGGGTATTTGGTTTATTTACCATGAATACTTCTCGATATGGATTGATGGGGGGATTTGGAAGAAAGAGTGGTCTTAGTTTTTACTCTTGTCTCCTTGATATATTTTGGTTGTTGCCCTTGAATCTTAGTCCCATGGGATCCCCTTTGTTGACCATTTGGTTCTAGGGTGGTACTACTTGGGAAAACCTAACTTTGGGTAGCTGGTCCCACACATATTACTCCCTTTCTACTCAGTATACCCCCATTCATCATTTATCCCACCTAGGTCCATATTCCCATTCTGGGTCCACATAGGGCTAGCCACCCTCTCTCCTTGTCCCCCACCTTAGGTTAGGCATAGAATGATGGCTTAGAGGTTGAAGCAATTTAAAGAAAAAGAAAAATCATAATTGGCCACATTTCACAGGAAATTGTACCACAAAATGCAAAAGATTTTCGAGACAAAAATAATTAGCACGTGGGAAAAATCAAATACATGAACCCTACCCCATCCATGGCCATCACCCAGGTTCCATAGGCACTGGATGAGCCTCCTTTATCATTTAGGAATCCATGATTGTCCCAAACCCTAGAAGGAAATGAACTACCCTACCTTAAAAGGGGTAATCACTACTATATCTTACACATCATGCTCTTGTCCTTTGAGCCCCAAGCAATTATTATAGATACATTCATTCGTGTCATCACTTGACTTGGATCTCTCTATCATAGAGAATTTCACACTTTTTCCTTGGTGGATATTTTTTGAAGATGGATGAATTTTGATGTATGGATTTGGGTTATTTCTCTTGTCTTGGAGATTTATTATGCAAACAAAATTTTGGTTGGATATACTCTATAATGTTCTAATTAAATTTTTATGTTATTATTCTTGTTGCTGCATACTACTAAAATTAGGGCTAGTTGCTACATTATTGAAATGTGGAATTGGGCATGTTTTAGATAATTTAATGTATGAGAAAATGTTATATGAATGAAATTTCCTTGATATTTATTTATCTTGAGAAGCTTGCATCATTTTCTTTGAAGTATAAATTCTTGAAAGTCACTTTCTTTTCTTTCTCTCAACATTGGATGAAGTTGAATTTTTGGGCCTCCTTGATCAAGTAACCATGTTCTTACTCATCATTATCCTTGACTCCATATCCCTAAGTGAATTAGGGACTGGTCCTAAAAGGGGTGATCATTTTAACCTTTATTTTACCATTTTCCCTCTTTCCGCAAGTCTAGCCCCATTAGGTCACCTCAAGAATTAATGTCCTGGGAATTGACCCAAGGAAAAATTTTGATCTCCTCTGGGCTACTGCGCTGGTGGGTCCCCTCTCTCTCCTCCAAATTTGAGAAAATTCTGACAGTGGAATATCTTGGAATCCCAAGCCCTAGCTCTAGGACCCAATTTTTCCTAGGCATCCCAAAGGCTAGACCTCAATGGGATCAATTCAACCTTTCGAAGTAAATATTCTTGTTTGGTTCTTTCCCCTCACCTTATCCAGGATAGTAACATCATTGGCTGCTACATTCCATTCTTGAACCTCGGTTGGGTCCACTTGTCCTATGTGGTCCCACCTCTCAATAAAGACTATTTGTCGAAGACCATTTGGGAATCCATGTTTCCAAGGATTATAAGGATTGAGAAACCCCTTTATAAGTCTATCCTTTCTCCCTCAACCCTGCAATTCTCACCCCTTATGCATAGTGGACCAAGTACCTTGCTTAAAGAGCAAGAAAGTTCCATTCATCACTCCATCCTTGGGAAAGGGCTTTCAGGGTCACTCGTCACCTATTCATTGAAATATAATTTACAAAGTGATCCATGCACTATTGAGACTCCTCCTGTCGGTGAAAGTCTGTAAAGAGTAGGGAGACATAACTGTGGTCATAGCGGGCTAGGCATCCACTATTTCCCTTGACCTAGTAGTTGCCCTCTTAGGAACCCCCTTTAGGTCCCTAGCTGGTTTGAGTGCTAACCCACCCAATTGTGAAACATGTTTGATCTCACTCCAATCTAGCTATGGTGGGTTTCTCACCACTAAATTAGTGATTTTGATGTTTGCATGCGATGAAATAAAAATAAAGACCTTTCTTATTGATGCTGATGAGAATTCTAGGGGATTCTCTGATGAAGTTGATCTTTCTATGCCTTTTGAAATCAAAGAGACACTTTTTTCTTATTCTGATTTGATGGACAAAACCCCTAATTCTCATGAAAATGAACATGGAAGGCAATAATCTTTGATGAACCTGGTCTTGAAGAAGGTGCCTAAACTCTAATATGGCTAGTATTGATGGCCAAAGTGTTGAGAAAATGATATCCGAAATTGAATTTAATAGTCACAAGTCCCATTTTATGTATTTTAATCATTGCCTAATTTATGATACAATGGAAAAGGTGATATAGGAGCAATGTTTTCAGTTTCAAGTAACATTCTCTCACTCCCTTGATAATGAAGGCATTGAAACCATTACCTAAAATTTGAAAACAACAAATTCAATTCATATATGGTGCATTTTGAAGGTTCTCCCTTGTATGAAAATCATGATCATTATGACAAGAAAATGTGTTTTGACAAGGAATCCTCCTTGCAAAATTCATTATATGATAATACAAGTTTGACATTTGAAAATGATAGATAGACCAAGAACATTGATGAGAAACCTAGTTATACAAAATAGAAAGTCTATGCTCAACTACAGAAGTACAATCCAGATTTCATAAATGATGTTTTCAATGGCTAACATGAGGAACATATGTGCAATTATACCTCTAGTCCTGGTTTGACAGACTAGTTTAATGAAAATTCAGCTAACAAAAATCAAACCAACTTTCATTATAAAATAAATTTGGAATTGGTGTGGAGTTTAAAAATTGATGAAGATACTTAAAATCCTATAGTTGAAGACACCTTTAAAAAGGACGATGAAAATCTAGGTCTTGTCAAACAAGATGAACTTCCAATGTCAATAATGGAAATGCATGGTAGAGCTAATCCTTAGAACACAAGCTTGGTTGAATTCTGGATTATGTTGGCTAAGCTTACTCCAAAGTTTGTTTCGACATTTGAGAAACATGGAGCTAGTCTCACTTTGAATTAGATGAACATTCTGATCGAAAAATATGAATTGAATAGAAAGTTTTAAACTTTATGTATGATCAACTATCATGATGAATGATTCATTATGTCCCCAAAAGGGAAAAGGACTTGCCACTCTGAATATTTTTACAGCATCATACCAAATTCGAAGGTACAATGTTTGCAATGATAAAATACACCCCTTATGTACCTACATCAAATCTTCAACAACAGGGATACAAATGGTATTAGACATCCTTACATAGAAGAATAAGAGGTACCTTTACTCTTTTTTAGACTACAAATGACAAAGGTAGCGGCCTATGAATACCTCGATATCAACATATCCAAGTTTTGCATGGTCTTCACGCACAAAGGAAGAAGGTATTGCCTTTATAAAATATGGATAATTTATGTTTGATGTATATATGGAATACGATTATGTGGTCATCATGTGCTCCCAAGAGAGGCCCACATCCCCAACTAGGAGCCTATGTTAGCATTTAAATCTATACATGCAGTTTAAGTCACATGATTCAATAGGGTAGGAATCAATTATTGGCTTTAATGGTTGTAGTGTTTCCCCTCGATTCCATTTTTGTTTGTGCTTGCCTTAGTTGGTTTGAACTTGATCAAACAATTTTGCAAAACGTAGAAACATAGGGGATGTGAAGAAAGATGGTTTTCAATTGAATGTTACTTTTGGGAGGAAAGACCATGATTAAGGAGAATTTCTCCAAGAAGTACAGGATTTTGCACATAAGAGAAAATAGTTATTATCTTTGTCCTCAATAGATACCAACAAAAATTGTAATAGATAATAGGAGGTCATCAAATCCAAATATCTATATGTATATAACCACCCAAAAGGTATGTAGTGAAGTACAAAGAAACATGCATATTGAATGCATACCTCTTGTTCCATCCTTGAACGCCTTGGAACATGTAGTGGAGTTTTCTTCAATCCATCTCAGCTCACATTTTCACCCTAACTCTTGCAACAACACCATCACAATAGCCATGATGGTCAGGTTTGAATCAAATCCTTCATTGTTGTCAATGTGGTCATCTTCGTATTCGTTTGTGCTTACATATGTGTATATTCTGAGATCAAGATTGATTGCAAGAGTCATGGGTTCAACCCCAATCCCCTCCCCTTGGCCACCATCTCTGCCTCCCCCTCGCCCTCCCCCCGCATTGGCAGAGGCAATTTCATTCCCCAAATGGACAGAAAAACGTTTTGGGTTATGGAAATTCGAGGTAGCGAGGACTATAAAACAAGCAAGGGAGAGATATGGCCCACGTACAATGGTATTGTCAAACACACAAGCTCTCAAACTTGGAGCATGTAAGAAAAAAAATATTAGAGTGATAATATTTAAAAAATTCAGTCGTAAAAGAAATAATATTAGAGAGGTGTAATATTTAAAAAAATTATCACAATGACATACTTTAAGATAATAAACTTTAAAAATTGCAATTTTAAAAATCTCTTATGTAGTTATCTAGTGTAGTTATGTAATGTCATTCAAGTAGAATATTACAATAACTTTGGTCAGTAATGGTGTGATAATCTCTTTTAGTTTTTTAAAGAATTTTTTCTAGACATGTACTTTATCAGGCATAAATCATCTTAACATATACCTTTTGTTGGGATGGGGTCCCCTCGATCAGTTTGGGGTCAATTTTGAGTCACTTATGAGATTCACCCATGGTCAATGGACCTTGGCATTGTATTGAAAATTTTATAAACAGTTGAGTCTTAGTGAGTCTTAGTAGTACAAGTTTTGAAAGAGCTTGGATATAGAATTGCGTATAGAAAAGAGTTTTTGTTGTCTTGAGCAAGAGCTACAGTAGGAAGGCTCTACCTCCTATGCTTAGGTAAAGAAGGGAAAGCCTCTTGCAGCTAAGTGCATAGGAGGCCTAGGTAGAGTTCGCAATTGAGTGCGCAGACCCCTACAGTTGTGTGCGTAGTGTAGAGAGTCTGTAATTGGTGAATTGAAGATCAATAAAGAAGACTTTTTGCATAATTACTTTGTATTTCCATTGCACCTATTTATATTATATGTTGTCGATTAATGTTATCTTTTATGGAATAACGATTGTGTTATCACAAAACATAACCCTAATAGGTTGTTGATCAGGAAGACCTTGAGTAGTTGTTTCAAACCAACTTATGGCTGAGGCTTAGCCTCCTCAACCTGAGAGGGCTCTCTCACTAGGTTAAATATTTTAGTAAAAGATTATATGGCTAACTCTATAAAACAAATGAATGAGTGTGAATGGTTGAAACACAATCAATAAAAATCCATTGGGCTTATGGAGTGAGAAAATGTTTAATATGACAACAATATTAGCTTAACATGGAAGTCAGGGCATCAAGAGTTCAATATATCAATTAACACAGAAGAACATGTAGGAAACACATTCTACAAATGCATGAAGGAATTTAGAGCATTATCAATGAGTTCTAAGTGACATACATTCATACTACTGCAAATGAGGAAATGAGGAAAATCATAAAAAAAAGCAAGCATTGAACTCTTTCTGAATCTTGAGAAGTAAAGCCAAACTCTGTATTTCATAAAAACATAGTCTTCTACAATGACACAATATGAGTGTTTTTTCCCAAAAATTTCCAACCCTTGGTGCATTATATCTCTAGTGATATATATATTTTCATTACAAGCCTTGATTCCTTCCTCCAACATGAGGGGAATTCGAATTTCAAACTTGACACTTAGTGATCCTTAAACAAACTATTAATTACAACTAGCTATTAACTAGCAGTCCTAGAAACCTAATACAACTAGGAGTGGAACTCCTTATTATGCTGGCAACAACCTTGACTATGAAATAAACTCATTCTTTGATAGCTTTCCTTCTTCATCTTTGGCTTAAGTGATGACTTTAAACTCCATGCTGGCCTTTGATTGCTTGTCCTCTAACTGTTCCTAGATATTAGGAAATTGCCCCTGTATTTATGCTTTGGTCTCTAAGGATGTTCCTCGAAATCCTCTGACCATACTTTCTCCTTTAATAACATGTGATGCATTGAATTAATACACAAATCTTGCTCATAGACTCATGTTAAGACAAAAACCTCTTGAATGCTGCCTAAAGCCTAACAAACTGTCTGAGCTACGAAATGACTGCTATTTTCGTAGCGCAGGGTTTGGAGTTTCCATATGTTCCTCATCTCTTGAATTTGACCTTGCTTAAGGTTCAAAACTTCTAAAGTGGTCTTTTTTTGTCTCTGCAATAGCATACTTTCATAATGGTCCCCATTTCATTTCAAGATTGATCCATAAAAACAAAACTGGCAGTTTCAACAATTTTGTAGCGCACTATGAAACTGTTGTGCATTATATATCACCTTTAGTAGTTTCATAGCACGCTACGCAATAGTTTTGAGTGCTCCATATGCTAATGGCCAAACAAAACTGACATTGTCCATCCAAAAATAATCTTCAATCTTCAAAAAGTAAGTTTCACATCAAAATTGTGTCAAAATTTCTTCACTCACTGTCAGGTTCATTTATGTTGAAACTGTTCATTTGGTTCATTCAGTTGAATCTTCAAATCTTCAATCTGTCTTTTCATCATTCAGATTTTAGTTCTTAATTTTTCATTGACCCTTCTGACATATCTTGCCTCTTTTATAGCAGGGACAGTCCAAGTGAAATATTGAGCATGACTGCCCACTACTTCATTTCTTGGAGCTTTTCCATCTTCCCAACTAGCTTTTACTCTTTTGAAATTTGCTTTTTCAACTGCATGTTTCCTTGCCCTTTCCTTGAGTTGGGAAATCTCAAGATTGGTAGACACTAATTTCTTTTTTACCTCCTCAAAGCTACATTCTTGGTCATGAGTGATAACTACCTTGCCTCTGTCATCTTTGTGCACTAGTGATGATTCTACTGATGGAATCACAGGCTCTTTAAGGAATTCTGCTACCTCCCTTGTCTCACTTGCTTATGGCTCTACCTCTTGTAACCTTCTTAAATGTCTAGTCACAGGTCTTCTTGGCTTGAAGACAAACTCTGAGACCTGGTCATCAAATTGAAGCTTTTTAGAAGATTTAACTCTTTTTGCTTTGCTCTTATCTGCTTCAAGTAAATCTACTTGGACCAGAGGGGTCTCTTCTATGTCAATAGCCTGGAGGAGATCATTCAAACTCCCCTTTGATGCTAGGCTTTCATCAGAAATTACTGTCTTCCCCTTTTCCTTGGCTAATTGACTTTTGGTTACTCTTCTTGGGACAGTTTTATCAATAAACTGCTCTTGTACCACCTCCTTGATCTGAACTTTCTTCTTCTGTGACTATTGAGGAGTAACTTGAACTATTAGTGTTGTCATGGGCTCCTTCACCTACTTTCTAGCTTTTAATTTCACAAATCTACTTGATCTTGCTTCCTCTTGATGACTTGCTACTGGTGAAGATATTTCCTTAGCCTTAGGGCTAAGTCCTGTTTTAGTTCTAAAGCCTGTCATAAACAAGAAAGCAGACCATTCTCTTCCAATCTTCTGAAGCTCATGTAAAACAATTAACTTGATCAAACCATGATGGAACAATGAGGTTTCACAAGCTTCTTTCTTCAATTGAACCTTATCAAACATTTTGCCTAAGCTACGAAATAGATAAAAAGTTAAGTCTAGAGATATTTTTCCAGTGAAATGTAATAGAAGCTTAAAATGGTAAGAGTGCACCTTATGGTATCTCCCTTCATAGGTAAAATATCTTTGGATGCATTACAACAAGTTGGAATATGAATCTTCTACATAGCTTCTGGGCACTGATTTGGTTAAGTCTGAGCCTATGAATTCTGGCTTCAGAAATTCTTGGCAGTGTGCCATTTTAAAATTTTAAGTTTTTGAACCATCTCTCCTGGCCTCTAGGAATCTTTGTGACTATAGATATAACCTCAAGAGAAATTGGTATTTCTAGCACGCGAACCCTTGAATTCAAACCAGTGAAATTGAAGGCAAAGTCCTTGGTTACTTGCATGTGACCACCCTGAAGTTTTTCACAGAATCTCCAGCAGCCCACCTATTTGAATGCATGTTCAACCTCTTTGTTTCTCGTGAGAACGTCTAAGCCTTCAGGTCTGACACCGGCCTGATCTATGATTTTTCCTTTCTTCAGACATTTCTGTGAGACACCTGCAAGGAGACTTGAAAGAACCCGCACTCTCTTAGGTTGGAAACTGCCTCGCTTGAGCTTGAAATGGAGAATTGCCTTGCTTGAGTTTTCAAATACTTCTAGTCCCTGAGCTTGGTAATTGTCTTCTTATGCATGAAGAAACACAGAAAAGACTAAGACCAACTCACCTTACCTTACTCTTTTTGAAATTTGAAAAGATTGCGAACAATACCTCTAACGAATCTAATGATGAGAATGAATGGCTGCATATGATAAGCAAGGTTCATGGACTGACACATGGTGATGAAACATTAACGGGTTTTGATGGATTAGATATCTAGATAAGATTTGGCACGAATCCTCGATTTTGTAGCACAACCAGTGCAAATTCTAGGTTTTGTGCTACGAAATCTCCTAACTACGAATCCCTAATTTCGTAGTGCACATAGTGTATTTTTTGGGTTTTGCGCTATGAAAACTCCTAGGTGATTTTGTAGCGCATTTTGAATTTAAAACAACCTTAACACATGACACTTTTGAAATAATGAGGGATCAATGATAGGCGGGACAAGACTGCTGACCTTATTTCATGATGGGAACAAGACTCCACTCTATGATTTAGACTTCCTAAACAAAACAATAAAAATGACTTGACCAAGACTAACATAAAACTTTGGAACCATACTAGCTGTCCAGAATCTTAATTTTTTTTTATTTTTTTAGTGATAACAGTCGTTCCACTTGGGATAGTGTGCCCTTGTGGTACACTAAGAACCTATAGTTCCAGTGCTTTATCCACTTATGAAAAACAGAAAATTGGTTGACAAGCATCCCCTTCTAGCTACTTGGGCCTTCACCTCGGGCTTAAGTCTTCTGTTTTAGCTTGTCATTATTAGCAAAAACTGATAAAAACGCATATATACAATGTTATGAGAAGTTGGTAATACTTCAGCAACGATAATGCTTTAGGAACCTGCCATTAACAGGTCCTCCAGCATATGTCCTCCGTCAATTTCGTGCAAAATGTAAGTGTTATTTCCATGAAAAGAAGCAATCTGATAAGGACCTTTCCACAAATCCTCAAACTTTCCGTGCTTGCCTTTTTCTTCAATTCTGGCCTCCCATTTTAGTAGTTTATCTTGGATTTGAAAGCTATCTTCTTTGATCTTTTTATCAAATGTACTCTTAATTCTGTCTGAACATGTTGATCGCTGTCATAGACTTCATTCCTCTTCTCCTACAGGGCTATCAGCTGATTTATTCTCCTCTGAATGGCATTTGGTTCTTCTTCAAGTCCTTGAATTAGTTTCATTACTGGTACTCCAAGTGATGTTGGAAATATGGCTTCAGCACCATAAACTAACTCATATGGCGAAATCCCAACTGATCTCTTTGTACAAATCCTATCAGCCCACAAGGCATACTTCAATTTTAAATGCCAAGCTTTCTTGTTTTGATGATCCTTACAATGCTTTTTTTGGATGATTCAGCAAGGCCATTCCCTTGCAGATAGTAAGTAGTAGAGTGTCCAAAAGTAATGTGATATTGGTGACAAAAGTTAATAATTTTCTTGGACATAAAAGCTTGAGCATTATCAGTTATAATCTTCATTGGGCAGCCAAATATAGACAATATGTTATTTTCTAGAAAATAGATAATTACCGAATCATTAGCTTGCCTGGTTGGAATTGCCTCTATCCATTTGGTGAAGTAATCCATTGCTATGAGAATCCAGCGATATTGCCCTGATGAAGGAGGATGAATTTCTCCAATAAAATCCAATCCCCATTGCTGGAAAGGCACCTCCACATATATAGGAACCAAAGGCAAAGGCATAAGCTTTCTTCTTCCTTCAAAGATTTGAAATTCATGACATGCAGCCACCCTATTGTAAATGTCTCTAAACATAGTTGGCCAAAAATATCCACCTCTTAGATTTTATTTGCAGTAGCTTTCCAATAATGGTGTCCTCCACAATCTCCTTTATGAAATTCCTCAATCACTTTATCAGCTTCCTCTTCAAGGAGACAATTCAAAAAAATCCCTCTTGCATCTTTCCAAAACAGATTTTGATCATATACAAAATATCCTAAGGACTTCATCTTAAAATACCTTGCTTTGGACTTCCTTAGATTGGTAGGAGCTTTATTATGCTGTAGGAAAAAAGCCACATCCTTATACCATTCTGAAACCAAGAATTTCTCATTGATTTGAACCAATTATTCTTCATTTTCAGCAATTTCTGAGATTTCCGCATTCAGATTTATGTCAAGACAGTCCAGATTTGACTGAGTCATTAGCCTTGCCAAGCCTTAACCCTTCACCAATTTGATAGGTTTGATGTCAATATCATATTCTAGCAATTTGGCTATCCATTTTCCCCTTTTACCATCTGGATCTGCTTGTGTTAGAATATTTTTTATTACAGCACTTGGGACATATGCCACAATATGAGAATGTAGAACATAGATTCTGAAATCTTTTATAGCTTTCATCAAGGCATAAGATTGCTTTTCTAGAATATTGTACTTTAGTTCAGCATTTGCTAATGTCCTACTAAAGAAAGAAATAGGATGTTCAGCACCTTGTTTTCCTTTTTGTAACAGAACTCCAGCAATCGTATTCTCCGAAGCAAATGTAAAAATAAGAAATTCCTTATCTGGGCTGATGAGTACTGGTGCTTGTGTAAGTGCCTTCTTGATTTCTTCAAAAGATTTCTTTGCTTCAGTTGTCCACTTAAAGTCTACTCCTTTCTTTAACATCCTTGTTATATCCTAGACAATCTCAGCAAAATTAGGAATGAAGCGCCTAACAAAATTCACCTTTCCAAGAAAAGATTAGATCTCTTTCCTACTTCTTGGCAGATCTACCTTTTGAATTGCATTAACTCTATTAGGATCAATCCTAATTCCTTCTTCAGAAATAATATGACCAAGTAGCTTGCCTAATGTTAACGTAAAGATACTTTTGGTGGGATTAAGAGAGATACCAAACCTTCTACATTTCAGCATAATTCTCTCAAGGTGCTTCAAATGATATTCCTCTTTCTTTGAAAATATTATGATGGCATCAAGATAAACAACCACTGATTTATCCTTTTCTTTAGCAAAAGCAATATCCATTGCTCTTTGAAAGGTGGCCCCTGCATTCATGAGACCAAAAGGCATCTTGGCGTACATGAATGTACCCCATGGTGTTGTGAAGGTTGTCTTCTCCTGATCATCCGAATGCACAAGAATCTGATTGTACCCTGAGAAACCATCAAGCATAGACATTCTTTGTGAACCAACAATATTTTGCAGAATTGAATCCATTTTGGGAAGAGGATAGTTGTCTTTCAATGAAGCCTTATTCAAATTTCTGAAATCAATACAAATTTTGATTTCTCCACTCTTCTTTCTAACTAGAACCAAATTTGCAAGCCAATTTGAGAATCTGATTGGGACATTATTTTGGCATCAAAGAGTTTCTTAATCTCCTTTTCAATTATGGCATGAGAAGAGGTTTAATTCTTCTTTTTGTTTGAAATTCTTCTCATTCTCTTTAATAGGAATAGTATGCTGAATTATGGAGGGGTCATACTATTTTAAATCAGCATAACTCCAAGCAACACATATCAACAAACCTTTTCATCATCTCAACATATTTGGCTTTCATATCAGCTAGAAGAAACTTTGAAATTTTGATCATTTTAGGTACAACTGAAGTCCCTAAATTGCAGCTCTCTACTTCCTCTTCATTAGCTTGTATCTTTGGGGATTTGAACACATCATTCTGACTGAACAACTTCTCAAGAGGGATTATACCTTTTGGTATTGAATTGTTTTTTAATTGTAAGACTTTAGAATTTTCTTTTGACTGAACAAACATGTTTTGTTGATCCACTTGAGTGCTTTCAAATTCTTCTTTCAATTCAATAAAATTCTTTACCTGTTGATCATCTTCAAAGACTTGGCAATTGGTGAAGTTATCTGGTATAGCTGGTCTATGACAAACTTCCACCTCATACTTTTCAGAAGAATGAATAGGAATGACAAACAAACTTACTGAAACAACAAGAGAATTAGCAATGGAGTTTTGGTCTCTAGTTTTGATAGTGAAAGAATATGCTTAAAAATTTTCCAACATATATAAAACTAGATTTCTGTATGCTCTCATTCTTACATCCTTTGCTTGATAGACCCCCTCCACTTGTCTAATAACCAATTTAGAATCTCCAAAAACAGAAATATTTTGAGCCTTCATTTTCAACAAGACCTCTAAGCCCAAAATCAGAGATTTGTATTCAGCCATATTATTTGTGCAATCAAAGTTTAGTTTGTAAGAGTAAAACTTACTTTCGTCACTTGGACTTGTGATCCAAATTCCAGCTCCTGCCCCTTCATTTCCTATTGATCCATCAAAGTAAAAATACCACCATCTCTTCATCTCTTTCTCATCTTCTTGCTGATTTTCTGAGTGCTAATTTTTTGCTTTCATCTCTTCTGGTCCACTATCAACTGACTCATTGAAAAGAATGGCCGATCCAAGTTCAGTATCAAATGAATAAATAGGAAAATTTTGAGGTCTGTCTTTGCTGCTTACCATATAGGCCATTCTGGTTTCTCGATACAATCTCCTTTGCTCACCAAAAACAGGGATGGTGGAATAGGTAAGGTCCATCTGCATTGTGCCTTTCATTTTTGCTGCCCATGATCTTGATAGCAGTAGCCCAAACTTTGGTGGAATGTCAGCCACAACAATGTCCATAACAATTGTCTTCGCTGGGATTTGTGTTAGGCCAACAACAACATCTTTGATTAAACCAATACATTGGACCCTTTTTGAACCAAAAGAGAATAAATCCTTATATGGTCTTGTTACATGTAATCCTAACCTTTCCATAATTACTTTGGGCATAAGATTATGAGAGGCCCCAGAATCCAACATAGCATTATGTAAGGTCATATCATGAATCCTAATGCTTACATAGAAAGGAGGAAACTCTTCATTCTGATCATCTTCTATCCTTGGACCCAAGTATATAGTAGAATTATCTTCTTGCACATTTAAGATATCAGCAGCTCCTGGTTGTGAATTTAACATCTCTACAATCTTGCTTCTGTATTTTTCTACCTTGAGAATTTCACTAAAAGGGACTGATATTTGGATTTTTGCAATTTCATTCTCAAGGTTGAAAACAGAAACAAATTTTCAACTTCTTTGATAGTAGATGGAGGTTGAATGTCCTTTTTACCAAGTGGAGAATCATTTTTACCTTCAGAAGCCTTTGGGGTATCCCTTTTGGCTTCAACAGTGTTTGAAACATCCTTCTTAGGCTGTGTTTTGTTTGCAATAATTGCTACATTTCTATTTATGAGATTGTACTGTTTTTGCATTTCAAAAATAGCATGTTGATACCCTTTTAAATAATCTGAAGGCTCCTCTCCTTGCTTGGTCAAACTGGACTCGTCATGATCTTCCTTAGTCGAGAAAATTCCTGACATTTCTTCATCAAGAAAATGGATAGATTCTTCAGGAATCTCACGCTCATCTTCTTCATCAACCAAATTCTGCTGAAAAGGAGGTCTCACTGGAGGATCAGGTTGTTGATTCCTATTTTCTCTTGGAATTTTTTGATTTTGAGGTCTCCTAAATTGAGGATTTCTAAATTGAGGTTCCTGCTGCATAGGAGGAGTAGAGGTGTTTCCAAGAGCTAACCTATCCATCAAATTCTCCATGGTCTTGATCATTGAATCTATCTTATCTTCAGGAGTTGAAGAGGAAGGTTTCTCTTCTTATTTCAATTTAGCTTTTCCCATTTTTGATTTTTTGGTAGCAACCATGTTTACTTCTACGTTTATTGCATCATTATGTATATCAACAAATGTAGCAGACTCTCTCTCTCTCTAAGAAAAAGAGAAAAATCAGAATCAAATGCTTCAACATATCTCATTTGTGCTAAGGCTTCTAGAGGTTTCAAGCTAGCCAAGATTGAGTTAAACACTTTTTAAACCTCTTTGAGAAATTTTGAATGGTTTCATCAGATGCCCTTCTGATATTGTTGTACTCAGTAAGTGCTTGAACCAGGTTAGTTCTATTTCCCCATTTCCTTAGAAAGCTATCTTCAAATTCTACCCAATTATGAATGCATCCTGTTGTGAGGTCTTTAAACCATTTTCTAACTTTGCCAATAAAGGTCTATGCAAATAATATCAGCTTCACATCCTCATCATCAACTTCCTCTCTGTCATAAAAATTATTAAATTTGTCTACATGTTCTTCTACTGTGATTTCTTCATCACCACCCCATGTTGGAATTCTTGCAGCATATTTGCTAGGGAGATCATGCAGAACAACAGGGAATGCAAGTGGGGCATACCTAGTAGGTACAGCCATGATTAAAGGAGGAACAATAGTGACAGGTATAAAAGGGACAGAGGAGGAAGAACTGATATGAGGAGGGTTGCTTGTTTTCTGAAAGCCACTAGGAATAGAAAAAACAGAAGATGAGGAACTAATACGAAGAGGACTACTTGGGCTTTGCAAACTAGTGACAAATGTACTCCAATTTCGAAGAGGTAAAGCAGCTTTAGATCTTAACAAGACTTCAAAAGGATCAAGTTCTTTCAGTTTATCTAAGGCTTCCCTTTCTAACAATAACTCAGAAGTAACTACTTCCCAAAATTCCTCTTTATCTTCTTGTGATACTAAAGCTGAGGTGTCAATTCCTCTCTTTTGCAAATCTAAGATAATGCCAATGAGTTCTTATTCATTTTCTGATCTAAACAACACCTCATGAATTTTATCATCAACTATTTTTTCTTCAGGACTTCTTGAGAATTCAGAGAGAAAAGATTTCGAATAAGATGGACTACCTGGTGTTTCAGAAAATCTTTGTCTACTTCTTGAAAGAGTGTTGGGATTGTCCATAGGAGTAGGTGGATTTGGGTCAGGATTGCTCCGTGTATATCTCCCTCTCAAAGCTACCTTTAAAACTTTAAAAATTTATGGAGTCACCAAGTTCGATTACAGCCTCGAAAAGTTTTCTAAGCTCCTGCTACCTTCAGAAGTTCAACTTCTTGATTTCGGGAATGAGTAATCTTCAGACTCCCAGCAGACGCACCAAATTGTTATCACAAAACCTAACCCTTATAGGCTACTGATCAGGAATACCTTGAGTAACTGTTTCAAACCAACTTATGGCTGAGGCTTAGACTCCTCAACCTGAGAGGGCTCTCTCACTAAGTTAAAGATTTTAGTAAAATATTAGATGGCTAACTCTATAAAACAAATGAAGGAGTGTGAATGGTTGAAACATAGTTAATAAGCATCCATTGGGCTTATGGAGTCAGAAAATGTTTAATATGACAACAATATTAGCTTAACATGGAAGTCAGGGCATCAAGAGTTCAATATATTAGTTAACACAGAAGAAAATGTAGGAAACACAATCTACAAATGCAGGAAGGAAGTTAGAGCATTACCAATGAGTCCTAAGTAACATACACTGCAAATGAGGAAATGAGGACAATCATAAAAACAAGCAAGCATTGAACTCTTTCTAAATCCTGAGAAGTAAACCCAAACTCTTTATTTCATAAAAACATAGTCTTCTGCAATGACACAATATGAGTGTTTTTTGACAAAAATTTCCAACCCTTGGTGCATTACATCTCTTGTCATATATAGAGTTTCATTACATGCTTGGATTCCTTCCTCCAGCATGAGGGGAATTCGAATTTCACTTGACTTGACACTTACTAATCCTTAAACAAACTATTAATTACAAATAGTTGTTAAGTAGCAGTCTTAGAGACCTAATACAACTAGGAGTGTAACTCCTTATTATGCTGGCAACAACCTTGACTATGAAATAAAATTGTTCTTTGACATCTGTCCTTCTTCATCTTTGGCTTAAGTGATGACTTTCAACTCCATGTTGGCCTTTGATTGCTTGTCCTTTAACTGTTCCTAGATATTAGGAAACTTCCCCTGTATTTCTGCTTTCATCTCCAAGGAGGTTCCTCGAAGTCTACTGACCATATTTTCTCCTTTAATCACATGTGATGCATTGAATTAATCCACAGATCCTTCTCATAGACTCGTGTTAAGATAAAAACCTCTTCAATGCTGCCTTGTTACAGGGAAAAGTGTCTACACAGAACTGCTTATCCCACTAAGGTGTGATAGCTACCTTAGAAACAAACAAAGTAAAGCTACTTTCGTTTTTCCTTTATGAAGTATAGATGAGAGAAGAACAAAGAAGACCAACCTCTGTCTTGCGTTGATCTCCTAGTTTGATTCCTCTCTCTCTTGATAGTCTTTCGCTACTTGTTCCCTTGCACGCCCAACTTCACAGAGTACCTGTAAGATCATAGTAGCATAGCACTATACAAGAACATGGATCTATAAACATAAACAGTCTAGGATCAGATGTAAATTGACCATAAAAATGCATAAAACATAAATGACACAAGAGTATGGAGGAAAACTTGAATAGCTTTTATTGATAAACAAGAAAGAGCCAAGGGGAGTTACAACCAGTTGTTCTGACCCAGCATCATCCTCTCAGCAAAGAGCCCCTCTTCACCTCATACAAAGCTTAGATCACCCAACAATCTGATGTTGTCTCAAGAAACCAACAACAATTCCTTACAATATGCAAAATTCCGGCCTCCGGATCTCTGGGATGAGGGATCCATATATAGATATCTGTAAGGGAGATGAGTCAGCTTGTGATTTTATTAGTGTCTTCCCTCTGATAGTTCTTGCTTACACTTGGAGATTGATGATCTCTTACTCATCCTTGGTCAAATTCAGAGAGGCAAGTGTCACAGGAGAAGTTTCTAGAAGTTTCCATGCCTCTCCACCTCGCGGAATGACACTGCCATTTGTCACTTCTCACCCATCACACCCCATAGAAGGGCTTTTTGAAATGCAACGCACCCACACAGTGTGTTTAGGTGATATGCAACGCACTTTTCCTATGGAGCAGTTGAAATGATCCTGTTTTGACCAGTTCTGAGCAGTTTTTCATGGAGAACTTCTGGGAGAAGCTGTAATCAGTTGACCTTGTTCCTTTAGGGGTTAGAAGAACACTTTTAGGGCCTTAGGAGCCCTTGGTTTATGGACATTTCATGCTTGGGGTTGTAGTGCCCAAAAATGTCTATAACATGCTTGAAGCCTGAAAAATTGTCTGAGCTACGAAATGACTACTATTTTCGTAGCGCAGGGTTTGGAGTTTCCATATGTTCCTCATCTCTTGAATTTTCCCTTGCTTAAGGTTAAAATATTCTAAAGTGGTCTTTTTGTGTCTCTACAACAACATACTTTCATAGTGGTCCCCATTTCATTTCAAGATTGATCCATAAAACAAAACTGGCAGTTTTAGCATTTTCATAGCGTGCTACGAAATTGTTGTGCATTATATATCACCTTTAGCAGTTTCGTAGAGCGCTACGAAATTGTTGTGTGAGTCAAAAACACAGTTTTTGTAATTCTTGGGATTTTTAATGGCTTATCCATATGATAACGGCCAACAAAACTGACACTGTCCATCCAAAAATAATCTTCAATCTTCAAAAAGTAAGTTTCACATCAAAATTGTGTCAAAATTTCTTCACTTACTGTCAGGTTCATTTATGCTGAAACTATTCTTTTGGTTCATTCAGTTGAATCTTCAAATCTCGATCTATCTTTTCACCATTCTGATTTTAGTTCTTAATTTTGCATTGAACCTTCTGACATATCTTTCCTCTTTTATTGCAGGGACGGTCCAAGTGAAATATTGAGCATGACTTTTTACTACTTCATATCTTGGAGCTTTTCCATCTTCCCAACTAGCTTTTACTCTTTTGAAATTTTCTTTTTCAACTGCATGTTTCCTTGCCCTTTCCTTGAGTTGGGAAATCTCAAGTTTGGCAGACACCAATTTCTTTTTGACCTCCTCAAAGCTACATTCTTCCTCATGAGTGATAATTGCCTTGCCTCTCTTATCTTTGTGCACTAGTGATGATTGTACTGATGGAACCACAGGCTCTTCAAGGAATTCTGCTACCTCCCCTATCTCACTTGCTTCTGGCTCTACCTCTTGTAACCTTCTTAAATGTCTAGTGATAGGTCTTCCTGGCTTGAAGACAAACTTTGAGACTTGGTCATCAAATTGAAGCTTTTTAGAAGATTTAACTCTTTTCGCTTTGCTCTTATTTACTTCAAGTAAATATACTTGGACCAGAGGGGTATCTTCTATGTTAATAGCCTGGAGGAGATCATTCAAACTTCCCTTAGATGTTGGGCTTTCATCAACAATCACTGTCTTCCCCTTTTCCTTGGCTAATTGACTTCTGGTTACTCTTGTTTGGACAGTTTTATCAACAGATTGCTCTTGTACCACCTCCTTGATCTAAAATTTCTTCTTCTGTGATTGTTGAGGAGTATCTTGAACTATTAGTGGTGTCATAGTCTCTTTCACCTGCTTTCTAGCTTTCAATTTCACAAATCTACTTGATCTTGCTTCCTCCTGATGACTTACTGCTGGTGAAGATATTTCCTTAGCCTTAGGGCTAAGTCCTGTTTCAGTTCTAAAGCCTGTCATAAACAAGAAAGCAAACCATTCTCTTCCAATCTTCTGAAGCTCATGTAAAACAATTAACTTGATCAACCCATGATGGAACAATGAGGTTTCACAAGCTTCTTTCTTCAATTGAACCTTATCATACATTTTGCCTAAGCTACGAAATAGATAAAAAGGTAAGTCTAGAGATATTTTTCCAGTGAAATGTAATGGAAGCTTAAAATGGTAAGAGTACACCTTATGGTATCTCCCTTCATAGCTAAAATATCTTTGGATGCATGAAAACAAGTTGGCATATGAATCTTTTACATAGCTTCTGGGCACTGATTTGGTTAAGTCCGAGCCTATGAATTCTCGCTTCAAAAATTCTTGGCAGGGTGCCATTTCAAATTTGAAGTTCTTGAACCTTCTCTCCTAGCCTCTAGGAATCTATGTGACTGTAGATATAACCTCAGGAGAAACTGGTATTTCTAGCACACCAACCCTTGAATTCAAACCGGTGAAATTGAAGGTAAAGTCCTTGGTTACTTGAATGTGACCACCCTGAAGTTTTTCATAGAATCTCCAGCAGCCCACCTGTTTGAATGCATGTTCAACCTCTCTATTCCTTGTGAGAACATCTAAGCCTTCAAGCTCAGCTATAAGACAATGGCATGATCTATGATTTTTCCTTTCTTCAGACATTTCTATGAGACACCTGCAAGGAGACTTGAAAGAACCCGCACTGTCTTAGTTTGGAAACTGCCTTGCTTGAGTTTTCAAAGACTTCTGGTCCCTGAGCTTGCTAATTGTCTTCTTATGCATGACGGAACACGGAAAAGACTAAGACCAACTCACTTTACCTTACCCTTTTTGAAATTTTAAAAGATTGCAATTAAGACCCCTAATGAATCTAATGATGAGAATGAATGGTTGCATGTGAAGCAAGGTTCATGGACTGACACATGGTGATGAAACATTAATGGGTTTTGATGGATTGGACAGCTAGACAGGATTTGGCACGAATCCCCGATTTCATAGTGCAGCTAGTGCAAATTCTAGGTTTTGCGCTATGAAATCTCCTAACTACGAATCCCTGATTTCGTAGCGCACATAGTGTATTTTTTGGGTTTTGCGCTACGAAAACTCCTAGGTGATTTCGTAGTGCATGTCGAATTTAAAACAGCCTTAACACATGACACTTTTGAAATAATGAGGGATCAATGATAGGTAAGACAAGATTGTTGACCTTATTTGATGATGGGAACAAGACTCCACTCTATGATTTAAACTTCCTAAAAAAAACAATAAAAATGACTTGACCAAGACTAACATAAAACTTTGGAACCATACCAACTGTCCAAAATCTTAAATTTTTTTTTTTTTTTTTAGTGATAACAGATTGAATGCTACACAAGTTTATTGAATCTATCTTAATAACGTAAGAAATGAATTCTTAGCCACTTTTGCGAAGTACAGGTTGTTATTCTTATGTTTCCCAACACATTAAGTAGATCTATGTGAGACCTGATCTACGGTTACTTGTTGATGCACGAAAGTAGATAAATCGACTGTTTTAGGTCCATAATCGCTGAATGCAGGCCTCGTGAAGGTCTACAAACCAGTTAACCAAGTTGCATTAAAAGAGCCATAGAATTCTATTGATTTATGTGAAGGTAGATCCAAGGTGTCAGAAGACATCACACTAGTATCCAGATGCAAAAAGTTGGTTCTTGCATCCCACAATACTGCTTTGGGTGAGACTGTAGCCTGCACTACATAGGTTGTTGCCGAAAGGGCCAATAGTGTAGGGTTTTTTTGGTTGGCACAACTAACTCTAAACATGGCTCAGGACCCTCTAAGCCAACAAATGGTTCCATTATTGAGACCGAGATCTACTTAAAGATATTTGTGATGTTGCATCATTGGAATCTGACTAAGAAATAGATTGGAAAGTGATAGACTGGAAGATTCACGAATTCACGGCTCAAGAAAATAGGAATACGCATATGTTGAAGGAGGATTGATTAAATAGATATCTGTATACAGGGGTTCAAGCAATATCCTTCTACACTTTCCCAATTGAACTATATGAGTGGTTAGCTAAGCGTAGAAACGATCAAGGAAGGTGGAAGCTTGATAGTCCTATTGTGTGGACTCTAGAATTTGTGAAATGACTAGAAGCCTCTGAAGACAATATTGCACAAGCTGTTGATCATTGGCTAGATCGAATTCTGGAAGGATTTGTTACAAAATTTTCAGTTGATACCTTAGTCATCTATAGCGAATCAAAGCTAAGATTCTTCAAGGGACCGCGAGGTGAGTATTTAAGGTCATTGAATACTTGGATTAAAATGCTATTATGTGAAAAGTGGGTAATACCATTACCTTTATGTTTGGAGCTAATGAAGTGGAAGATTCTTTAGAAATCATCCAAACATAGGACCAGAGTATAGCCCACTGATTGGACATCCATCGAGTGATGACCAAGATTTTTCCCTTCTGCGGAGGGATATACTATGATAGCCTTGTCAGAGGCTCCACCCTTTCTTCATTGACATCCTTGATACCCTGGAATTATACCTCTTCTAGGTCCACTACCTTTTATGGTTTCTTGTCCTTTCATTTGGCTGTGTCTATGTATGCTTTCTTGGTGAAATTCGCACTGGCACCGACTTATTTTTCTTTTCCTTCATAGCTGGTTGCTTTTCTTTCTTAGCGGGATGCTTTTCTTTTGTCACCATTTGTTTTGGTCTAGGTGGCCTCGGTGCCATGGGCATAGTAGGCGTAGTATCCATACTAGATATGTACGGACCTGGCATGTTAGATACAATGACTTCTGCACTAAGGGTTTCAGTGGGGTTAGTGGCAGTAATTCTTTCCATAAATAACTCTCGGGCTGCTGGAGAGAATTTAGCAAGCGACATAAATTATTCCTAGAACACTCACCTCATATACAACAAACAACAAAATGCTCCAGCAATTCTTAGAATGCAAGTGTTCTCTACTGGACCAGCATGCTCAATTTATAGGGGGATTTGAATCCAAATACAACTGTTCTCCCCAAATTTTGATAATAAATGTTACTTTGGTGGTAGATCTTCAAAGATTTTTGCCTTAATTTCCACCTCCCCACTCCTCTTAACCACTTTTTGACCGTCCCATCATGAATAGTAACTACAATGGTCATTTTCTTGTTGGGTTGCGTAGTACCTTTCCCTCTTGCATAGCGGCTTGAGCACAACTTCATCTGGTGCATTCTTGTCAATCTTTGCGTAGCTTTCTCAGTACCTAGTCCTCTATACTGGGTAATGTATTTTATAGTCCCATGCTCCCTTATAGCTACCTAGAGCATTAATATTGTCCTACTGCCATAGTAATTGCACATGATCCCCCGTATATAGCTTCAACCTACTTCCATTCACATTTCCTGGGAAGGGATCCCCATTCATCTTCATGAGCTGAACTGCACCACCATCCGTAATTTCCTTGAAAATATATTGTCCTAACCAATGAATCTAAAATTTACCCAGAAATTTAGTGAACTTACTATCATATAAAAACACAATATCATTTACCTTGAATATACGAAGCTTAATATGGTGATCATGCCATTCTTTTTCGCGTTCCTTCTGTACTTGTTGGTGGAATCCTACCAAAAACTGATCCTCCTCTAGCTCCATGAGTTGCGGGAGCCATTCTTCCAAGGCCTCGCGATCCTCCATATCTGTCAAGGCTACTATGTGCAGAGTCAGCACAATATATTCCATAGGGATTATTGCATCGACCTCATAGACTAATCTGAATGACGTTTGTCCTGTAATATTCTTACAGGTTGTCCTATAGGCCCATATCACTACAGGTACATGCAAATCCCAATCATTTAGCTGCGTGTTACAGATATTTGTCAGTGCATTCTCCAAAATTTTGTTAAAATATTCGACTGTCCCATTTGCCTACGGGTGATATGGTGTACTCTTCTAATGGTAGACCTGGAATTCTTCTGTCAACGCGCTAATTGTTTCATTTGTAAAGTGCATACCCCTGTCACTCATCAAGACCTTCAGGCACCCAAACCTCATTAAGACATGTTCAAACAAGAATTTTGTTGCCGTATCTCTTGTGCAATCCTTTACTGCATGTGCTTCCACCCATTGGGTCAAATACTCCATCGTAGTGATAATTCAGCGCGCGCCCATTTTCTTTCCAGGTGGCTGAATTGGCCGAATAAAATCGATTTCCCACTTTTAAAATGCCTACAAAGATACTTGAGGATGTAGTGGTAGCTCATCCCTTTGCGATGGTCATCCAGTCCTTTTACATGCATCACATTCCTTACAGTATGCTTTGGAATCTTTGTGTAATGTTGGCCACCATAGTCCTGTGCGCAGAATATTCTGCATAGTCGCTTTTCCTACATAATGGCCTCCCGCAGTTCCCCCATGAGCTTTAGCGAGAATACTATCACACTCAATGTCTGGAACATATCTCCACAATAATTCATTCGCCCCCATTTTGTACAAATGCCCCGCAATGGCCGAGAAATCAGTTGTGCGAACTACCAGTTCCTTCCTCTGTTGATTTGTGTATCCTTCAGGCGCCATCCTTGTAGTTAGTAATTGAATAATGTCTGAAAAGTGGTCATCAGCTACGTGTACCACAAAGAGTTGCGCATTTGGCAACCCTTCCTCCAAATTAGTGGGCTCTTCACCTGTTTCAATTCGCAATAGATGGTCAGGTCTGGCAGGCAACCTTCCCGAATTCATGATCAATTCAAAATCATACTCTTGAAATAATAACAACCATCTGCAAATATTTCCCCCCAACAGAGGCTTGCTAACCAAGTATTTTAAGGCAAAATGATCTCTATACATCTTGAAATGCCCCCCTAATAGATAATGCCTAAATTTTTGCAACATGTATACCATGGCCAACCCCTTGTGCTTAGTTGTTGAATAATTTTTCTCGGCCTTTGATAACTTCCTACTTGCGAAGGCTATAGGATGGTTTAGTTCTCCTTGGCCTGCCTATGTGAGTACTGCACCTAGCGCAATGCAGGAAGCATCCACATGTACATGAAACTCCTTTTTCCAATCGGGAAATACTAATATTGGTGTAGTTACCATATTTTATTTCATCACATCTAGGTTGCGCTGACATTCTTCATCCTAACAGAATGTTGCATCCTTCTTTAGCAGTTTCTCCAAGGGCGTGGTAATCTGAGCATAATTTTTGATGAATTTTCTATAGTATCCTGTGTGTCCCAGCATTGCACACAACTGCTTTACATTCCTAGGGGCCTCCAAGTTCACAATCACCACAATATTTGTAGGGTATACCATAAATCCTTGCTTGCAGACAACATGACCCAGCAAGATCCCAAAAGGAACATAGATGTAGAACATCTGTGATAGTTTAACCCGATAATGCAATATAAATCAAAGATGAATACTATAACCTACTTCTACTATCAATTTGCGGAAGCTTAAAGATTGAGCTGAACAACATAACCAGAAGAAGAAGAATCAATGGCACAATACACATGAAAATACTTTGGGGAAAGCCTCAGCTAAAAACCCCACACTATTGTATTATCAGAAAAGCTGGAAATACATAGGAATTATACAAAGCCTTACCTCTCACAGCTAGCCAGCTCTTAGTACAATCCTCATAGATGCTCATAGACAATCTTAGCTTCTCTCTAGCCTTCCTCTCTGCCCTCCAAGCTCCTATTTCCTTGTGTTGTTCCTTGTGGATGATTAGCCTTCAACCAAGTGGAAAGCAACTTCCAAAGCTGCGCAATCCTCAAGGATAAATTCTTGACTGCATGCATGAGTTTTATCCATGAGAAAACACATGCAACTGATAGTACACTATCCTTGAACATTAATCTCAACTGGGTCTTTCTCAAAATAGACATGCTTGAGTTTCTAATGAGGGAATCTTCAGTTAACTGGAGTAGCACTAGTTGAGTGCATTAATGCATCAACTGACTGTTAACTCACTATTAGTTCCTCAAACAATTTGGAATTAATTTAAGTGGACTTAACTTAGTAAACTAAGTTAACTAATTACAACTCAAATATAACTCAATTTTATCTCCTTAATTTAAGGGATAACTCTTTCATGACTTCAGAAAGACTTCTAAATTGAATTTCTCCAACTAATTAATTTAAAATAAATTAATTAATTATTTTGAAGTAGATGCTAAGACTAAATTCGATTTTAATTCACAATTTAATTCAAGGACAAATTAAATTGGAATATTCTTGTTGCCATATTTCAACACTCCCTCTCAACAACAAAGGGATTATCTACCACCCCGATCTTGTCTCTATGGAACTTGAATTTATTCTTTGACAATGCCTTTGTCAAAATGTCAACATCTTGCTCCTCTGTCAAAATATATTGTAGCAACATGATCCTCTCGACCTGTGAAAAGCGACGGGAAACAAATCTTACCTTATGCTTCTCCACACTACCATCAGCATCTTTCTTTACCTTGTAAATCCAGCAGGAACTCACAACTGACTTGTTCTTCGGTCTCAGAACCACGTCCCAAACACTATTAAGAACTATGGAGTCATACTCCTCCACCATAGCATCAACCCAAATCCACTGTTGCACTGCTTACTCAAAGGAAGATGTCTCGGTCTCAACACATTCCCCAATAAGGGCCATGTATCTACTGTACCTCTTAGGTGACCTCCTCTGTCTACACTAAGAAGATGGTGCTCCCACATTCTCTCTCATATCCTCCAACAACCTGTCAACTTCTCTTGTGCGCTTCCATCCATCTTTGGAACACTCTGCTTGAGTGGATGTCTCCACTACTGGAACCTCTACATGCAACTGCTCCACATCAGTTTGCGGCTCTTCCTCCTTAGGAACCAACAGTTCCTCCATATCCTATAGTTGGAGCTCCCTCTCAAGGGAAACTCGCATGGCCTTTTGCTCATCAAACTTGAGATCTTTGTGAACCACTGTCCTCCGACTGGTATGAAAGTACACTCGATAGTTGTGAGGTGTATCAATGTACCCCACAAATATCCCCAACTCTACTATCGCCTCAATCTTCTTCGATGCATACTTTGTCACATGGAAATATACCAATGAGCTAAAGATCCTAAAGTGACCCACATCTGGTCTCTTACCGAAGAAAGCTTCTTCTGGTGTCTTCATCCCAAGTATGCGATGCGGGCTTCTATTCTGCAAATAGACCACTATGTTGCATGCCTTAGCCCATAAGTGAAGTGGTAGGCCTTGTTCATGCATCATTGCCCATGCTTCCCCTACAATAGTTCTGTTCTTCCTCTCGGCCACCCCATTCTGCTGTGAGTTATGAGGTGTCGTCAACTCTCGTTTAATTCCCGCTGTTGCAAAGAAGTCCTTAAACTCTTGAGAGACATATTCTCCACCGTTGTCACTTCTCAAGGCCTTGATCTTCTTCCCTGACTCTTTCTTGACCAAAGCTTTGAACTCACAAAACTTTGTGAAAGTTTGGTCCTTCTTCTGCATGAAATAAATCCAACATTTACGAGAATAGTCATCAATGAAAATAACATAATACGTTTTCTTCACTATGGATGCCATCAAGAATGGTCCACACAAATTAGTATGAACTCACTCTAAGATAGCCTTTGCTTGACTGTCTCGATCATGAAAGGAATACTTGGTGTACTTTCCCAAGGTACAACCTTTTCATGTGTCAACTTGCTCAATATTACCTTTGGGAAGTCATGTAGATATCTGTTGCATTATCTTCAAAGCCCCATGATGCAAATGGCCCAACTGCCTATGCCACAACTCGCCAATGTCTTGGCTTTGCACCAGTTTTACTTTCGTACTCAATGCTACACAATCATCCACCTCTATTTTATAGAGATTCTTCAACCAAATCCCTATCCTCTTGGTCTGACCCGTGTCTATGTGTCTTAGGAATGCCTTTGTTTTACTGAAGACAACATCATAGCCTTTGTCCTCCAACATTGCAACCGATACCAAGTTCTTCTTTAGTCCAGGCACATACACCACATATGTGAAGGTGAGAGGAGCTCCATGCTCCTCTAAAAAGCAACCGTGCCCACTCCTGAAACACTATACCTTCCGTCGGCACCCATCTCTATGCACATCTTGAGGTCTTTCTCCTCCAAGGAACTGAATAAATTTTTATCACCGGTCATGTGGAATGAGGCTCCACTGTCAAGATACAAGACACAACCCATCATCGATGACACCATGCATGCAATGAGGGTAAAGTCCATTTCGAACTGAGAGGCTAATGCCTCACATTCGATCCTTCCGAGGATCCCTTCTTGGACTTCTTCGATGGGAAATTAGTCACATAATGTCCCATCTTGTGACAGTTAAAGCATATTAATTTAGACATGTCACCCTTCTTCCCTCCATGAGAAGAATTCGATTTGAAATGGGAAACCTTCCCCTTCCCTTTCCTTGCTTTACTTGCTAAGGCCAGATTTTCTTCATCATCATTCTTGGATGAAGAACCATCTCGTGTGCTCCTCCCGATCTCCTCTTGCATAAGATCCGACCACAGTCATTCCCAATCCGATAGATTCTCCCTTCCATTCACATAGTCCCGGTAGCTATTCCAACTCTTTGGAAGGCCAAGGAGAGTGAGGCTTACCATATCATCATCGACAGTAGTTATTCCCACACTGCCAAGCTCATCTCTGTAGGTGGTGAGCTTGTTCAGATATGTGGAAATAATATCACCCTTCTCCATCTTGATTCCTCGAAGCTTATCCTTGAACGCCAATTTCCTCTAATTGCTACAGTTTTGGTAGAGGTCCTTCAATGTCTTCCACATTGAAAATGGAGTATCCTTCCCATGGAGACTTGAGACAATATGGTCTCGAACTCCCTCAAGGATTATCTTTCTCTCCTTCACCACACACTTCTTCCACTCAGCCAACTCTTGTGCATTAGTTGAAGCTAGCTTTGGGATTTCTTGATCAATGAATTCCTTCAAGCCATTGTCTTCTAATACAACCCCCATTCTATCTTTCCATGCTATGTAATTTGAGCTACCTTCCAATGCATACTCGAGTCTCAAGCCATAAAATTCCATTGGCAAACCTTGAAGTATGATATGAATTCGATTTGCACTTCCAACCCCAAACTTCAAACTTTGAATTCTCTTCTCAGTATACTATTCACAGCTCTGATACCATGTAGAAAATTTGTCATAGGTTAACCCGATAATGCAATATAAATCAAAGCAAAATACTACAACCTACTTTTACTATCAATTGGTGGAAGATTAAAGATCGAGTTCAACAATATAACCAGAAGAAGAAGAATCAATGGCACAATACACATGAAAATACTCTGGGGAAAGCCTCAGCTAAAAACCCCACACTATTGTATTATCATACAAGGTGGAAATACATAAGAATTATACAAAGTCTTAGCTCTTACAACTAGCTATCTCTAAGTACAATCCTCATAGATGCTCACAGGAAATATTGGCTTCTCTCCAGCCTTCCTCTCTGCCCTCCAAGCTCCTATTTCCTTGTGTTGTTCCTTGTGGATGATTAGCCTTCAACCAAGTGGAAAACAACTTTCAAAACTGCGCTATCCTCAAGGATAAATCCTTGATTGCATTCATGAGTTTTATTCGTGAGGAAACACACGCAACTGATAGTACACTATCCTTGAACATTAATCTCAACAGGATATTTCTCAGAATAGACATGCATGAGTTTCTAATGAGGGAATCTTCAGTTAACTAGAGTAGCACTAGTTTAGTGCATTAATGCATCAACTGACTGTTAACTCACTGTTAGTTCCTCAAACAATTTGGAACTAATTTAAGTGGACTTAACTCAGTAAACTAAGTTAACTAATTACAACTCAAATATAACTCAATCTTATCTCCTTAATTTAAGGGATAACTCTTGCATGACTTCAGAAAGACTTCTAACTTGAATTTCTCCAACTAATTAATTTAAAATAAATTAATTAATTATTTTCAAGTAGCTGTTAAGACTAAATTTGATTTTAATTCACAATTTAATTCAAGGATAAATTAAATTGGAATATTCTTGTTTCCATATTTCAACAACAAAAGATACATTTTTTCAGATTCAATGCTATTTGGTATCTTCGACATGTATCCAACATAAGACACAGACTTGCTACATGGTGCTTCACCAAGCCAAACACCATTCAGTCATCAAAGTATACTTCCAGGAACTTATGAATGAATTCGTTGAATGCCGCTATGACTACGCGAGAAAATATTGCAGGTGCATTCTTCAATCCAAACGGCATAATAGTGTACTGAAATCATCCCCATTCTCTCGCAAAGGTGGTTTTGCTTCTATCTTCTGGGGAAATCTTAATTTGATAATACCCAGAGAATTTGTCAGTGAAGGAATATGCCTCATTCCCTCCAACATTGTCTAACACCTCATCCGTAAACGACGTTGGAAATGGATCGTGAACGCATGTATTATTAAGCTTCTGCAAATCTACACAAATCCTTATTTATCCCTTTTGTTTCTTCTCTTGGACCACCATCAAGCTCACCCAATCAGACTAATCAACATGTTCTATAATTCTTGCCTCTATCCTTTTATCTAGCTCTTGGCGAACCTTCTCCTTATAATTAGGATTAAGGTGATGAGACCTCTTTTTAACAGGCTTCGCATCCATATTCAATGTGATCTTCATAACATCCAAATCACCAATTATGCCCTTTAATCCTAGTATTCAAGAAGTAATTCATCAACTTCATCTACTGTAGCGTCGCCCCAATAATCTCCAATCCTCGCGAACTTTGGTTCTTCTTCAGTGCCAATGTTTACTTGCTTTGTTTTCAAAGGTGTGGAGATGTCTGGGTTCTCTACTTGTGGTCCTTCAACTTTGCGATGCCCTTCTGTCTCCGAAATATTGATATTCCTCAAGTCTTCTTCCTCCTCTTTGGCAGTCACATGATAGCATTCCAATGTGTGGTGCAGCTGGGTGCTCCAATCTGGTTCGGTCCATTCCATATGTTCCTTCAGCATTCTGAAGATAACTTCTTTGATTTCTTGCAATGCTTGCAAATTCGTCCTCAAAGCTGAAAGTGAATAAGAATCCTTCCTTCAATACATCCCATTCTACAGTGCCATGGCAGAGATCTGTTTCGAGGTACCAGTTCATGGGGATCGTATCCAAGGTATGAAAAGAGATATGTACCCACTCTAGCTATGGTTTTGTTCCCCACGCCTTAGTCCATTTTTCCAGGTGATCGCGCGGATCTTCCCTTCCATTGTACTTTTTCATCATTCTAGTATTAGCATGCCCAAATCGGAGCTTCATCATTCTTCTATAATATCTCCATCCAATAAAACTATCCTTATGCATACCCCACCATCATGTGGGCATAGAAAACAACGCCAAATCCATGGCTTCAAAGAGGTGGTCCTCAAGAAATTCACGCTCAAATTCATCTAAAAACATATTTACATCAGTCAAACCATAATAATAAGGTAACTTTCTTACCTCTAATGAAACACAGTGCAACGACTTAGTTATCATATTGCATCGCAATGTAGAAACTTGATGTAAGTGGTTTTACCAATGCTCTAATTCCTCATCTAAATCATAGATGTAGGAACTTTCTCGGTCCCATGCAATCCATCCATCTACCATTCAATTGATCCAATCATGATCTTGTGTTGTTCTCTTGTATATTTAATCTAGCTCATTGTCAATTTCCACGTAATCGCAGACTGGTTCAATATAGCATGCCCCTTCTACAGGATATAGTGGCACTATAACCCTAAGTGACTTTCTTTCAAAGAACATTGACCTCTTCTTCATATTAATGACCCCGTTCATTTCAATTCCCTAGTCGACTTAGGGGGCAGGGTAGGGATTACTGTCATCAACAATTTCTATAACTTCAAAGTACACTATCGCACTCGCACCATCAATATCAATCGTTACTGGATATAAGCATCCCATGGGGATGGTTTTCTATTGATTTTCCATCCTGAGTTGAATCAGAGACCACTGCAGTGCAGGTTTCCCCAACCTTTCCCATGTCTATTTTGGTAGAACATTCACATCAGACCCCAGATCCAAGATGACCTCGTCCATTTTATAATCACCTATCTGTGCTATTAGATGCATCTCTCGCCCTATTCATGCCTTATTCTTACTGATTTTTTTTACTTCACGCTACTGCAAAGGAATCTTTTCCTTATTTGCGCACTTGTCTATTAGGTCTTGCAATCCTTCCAAAACCTTCCTGTCACGTAGTAACTTGGTCTAGGTGGATATTAGTGGCCACCTGCCAGGTCCACTTGGACCCCCATAATGGTTTCTTTTAGCTTTTCAGTTTCCTTAATTGTAGCACAATTTACTATTTTTAGCAGTTTTTCGGGTCCTGAACTTCCGAAGCTGTTTTGAGGCCCTAAACAACATTTTTTAGGAAAATTGGGAGCTACATCAGTCGCTCTTCCCAAATTTGTAGTTCTCAGATAGAACTTTCTAACGACATATTGTGCGCATCAAACAGAGATGTTACGACCCTGGGAAGTTGATGTACCAATTTACCGAAATGGGGCCCACAGTTTGGCGTTTCATCTTCTAGGGTTAGGTTTTTGGATGTTTATGGTTTTCCATTGTTTCTCAACAATAAATAGGCCTTCGAGTCTCATTGTAACATAGTTTGGAGGCTTGTAGCTGCCACATCTCTTCTCAGAGATAAGCTACCATCGACCTAGCTGGTTTATTTCCATTCATGTTTGTAAGCATATTTCAGTATTTTACATTAATGAAATGAAGTATTATTTCTGTTGCATCTCTATGTTTATGGTTCTATCTGTAATTTGTTGCATTCCTGTTTAAATCTGGATCAGTGGTATTAGAGCAGTCTGCGTTTTCTCTGTTTTTGTTTGCATGTCCCTAATGAGGTCGGGATATAAGGAGTTAGGGCTTAACTGGTCGAACCTTTGCAAGATCAGCCTCACAAATCCCGATGGCCTCCCATGGTGGATGAAAAGAAAGATGAGGGGGCAGGAGATCCTATCAAAATCTTGCTCGAAGAAGCCCTTGAGCGACAAATTAATGTGATGATGGAAAAATTTGCCCAAATACTTCAGCGGCTACCCAGGGGTGAAGCATTAGCTTCCAATAGCTACTCTAGAAATGCCACACTATTTAAGGTACAAGTTAATTTTGAAATCCCCATATTTGAGCGTTAGATAGATGCAGATGCCATCAATAAATGGTTAAATCTATCAGAGGGTTATTTTTCTGTTCATGATTTTTCCAGTCAGGAAAAGATTATTTTTGCTCTTCTCAAAGCAACCCCCCACGTCAAGGACTGGTGGGAAACCTACTGCGAGCAAAAGGATGAAAGTACAGGCTCACTATTTTTAGCTGCACCCACTTAGGATTCATTCCAAGATGCCATCAAGGAGTAGTACTACCCTGTTGGAAGCTATGAGGATCAATACATAAGGTGGACCACCCTGCGGCAGGGAAGGGACCAAGACATGCCGGAGTTTACTGATATTTTCCATACCCTTCGCAAAAAGTTAGGTATCAAGGGTTGAGAGCACCATTTGGTACTCAAATACCTTGGTTGCTTGCACAAGTACATCCAGGAAGAAATAGAATTCCTGAACATCCCCTCGCTCGGCACGACATACTGATATGTTGTCAAGGTCGAGCAAATGTTTAAACAGAAGGAGTGAGACTTTGGATCTGCAAATCTGAAGCAAGGGAAAGGTGCTCCCAAACTATAAAAAGAAGGACAAAGCCAAGGCGGGGATGCCCAAGACAACCTGCCAAAGCTACAAGCAAAGAACAACAATGTGAAGCCGAAAAAGGACATGGGAAAGTGGTGTGAGTTCCATAAGAGCTCCACTCACAACACAAGTGAGTGTTGGGCCAAGTAGTCACTGGTGGTCGAGCTAAAGGTTTTAGAATCAAATGCATGTTCCCACTTTGAGTCAGAACTTGACAAGGGGAATGACAATAGGAAGAAGATTATCGATGCGGAGCCCAACACCACTGTTGCCACCACGAAGATCCAGAAGGAGGAACTTGAAGATCCAGAGGAGGAGGAGCATCTCTTCCACTCCCAGATGTGGGTAAAGGGCTCCCCGCTATAGTTCATTATTGACAGTGGGAGCCAAAAGAACCTCATTTCGGTAGAGGTCATGAAGTGGTTGGGCTTATTGACCACATCACATCCACAATCGTACACCATCAGGTGGCTTCACCAAGGATTGGATCTTCGCATGAGCTAGTAGTGTCGCCTTTCATACAACATCAAGCCCCTCACAGATGAGGTATTGTGTGACATTTCTCCCATTGAATTTTGTGATGTATTATTAGGACAACCATACTTGTGGAAGCGACATGCTATGTATGAATCAAGGCTCCATGCTATTATTTTTACTTTGGGAAATAAGTTGTACAGGATACCGGAGGTAGTACTGCCTACCGCCATCTCTTTAGTTACTGTAAAACAATGTAGTAAGCTCGTTTCCAAAACCGGGAATTTTTTTTTCTTGATTATACGCCCTCAAGGAAAGAAGAAGATGGTGGCCACAACCTCCAGATAGGGCCCCTCCACATGAAAAATATAGATGGACAAGGTCATGGAGGAGTACAAGGACATCTTCACCTCCCCTGCAGGGGTTCCTCTGCATTGTCAGGTCAAGCACTCCATTGATTTGACCCCAGGTGCGCCACTTCCCAATGGACCAATCTATCAGTGCTCCATTCTGGAGAATGATGAAATCAAGAGGTAGCTTCAGGAGCTACTGCAGAAAGGTCGCATCCATCCAGTTCATCGCCCCGTGGGAGCCCGATCGTGTTCGTACAAAAGAAGGATGGGACTTGGAGACTTTGTATTGACTACCGGGCACTGAACAAGATCATTTTCCATAATAGGTACCCGATCCCACGAATTGATGACCTCCTGGACCAACTGAAGGGGCCAAAATATTTCAGCAAGATCGATTTGAAGTTAGGATATCACCAGGTACCAATCGAACCCTCCGATGTGTGGAAGACTACCTTCAAAGACAAGGAGTGCCTTTTCGAATGGTTGTTATGCCTTTCGGATTGACAAATGCTCTTGCAACTTTCATGAGGCTAATGGATGGCATATTGCAGCCATTCACCAACTCATTTGTAGTGGTATACTTGGATGACATCTTGATCCTTAGCCAGAGTTGGGAAGAGCACCTCCACCACATCCAACAGGTTCTCTAAACACTGCGGCAACACAAGTTATGTGCCAATTTGGAGAAATGCACTTTTGGCATGACCCAGGTTTAGTATCTGGGATACATTCTTGATGAATAGGGGGTGCATGTAGATCTAGCCAAGATCCAAGTCACTCAGGATTGGCCATCTCCAACCACTCTAACAGAGCTGCGCAGCTTTCTAGGTCTTGGCAACTTCTACTGTAGGTTCTTGTTGGGATTTTCTCATATCACTTGGCCCTTGAGTCAAGTCACTAAGGGAGGAGTGAAAGAAAAATTCTTTTGGTCTAAAGCTCAACAGAAGGCATTCACAAAGTTGAGAGATCGCCTTTGCACGACACCAGTGTTCGCATTACCAGACTTGCAACAACCATTTGAGGTCGAGACAAATGCCTCTGACTATGCTATTGGGGCAGTCTTTACTCAACATGGGCATCTAGTGGCATACCACAGTGAGACACTTTCAGGCACAGTCCTGAAGTATCCCACTAATGATAAAGAGATTTATTCCATTGTGCAAGCCTACCGACAATGGAAGCATTACATTTTTGGGAAGGAAACAGACATCCACACAGACCACCGACCCCTGCAATTCTTACAGACCCAAGGGAAATTGCAGAATTATCACCATGAGAAGTGGTCCACATACCTACAACAGTTCCATTTGAATATCAAGTATAAGAAGGGCAACACAAATAATGTTGTAGATTCCCTCAATCGACCACCAATCATGGCGTTAACCAATGTGCTCAACTCTTGTGCCCACGAGACTTCTCATTGGCAACTTCTCTACAAAAGTGACCCATAATTCGGCCACACATACCAGAGACTCTTGGAAGGTCAGCATGTTCTAAATTTTCACCTCTAGGATGCCTTGTTATGCCGCTTGGGTCACCTTTGTGTTCCTTCAAGCGAGCATGCCACAATGATTTGGGAAGCAGACTATAGTCGGGCTGCTGGGCATTTCAGGGTCGAGAAAATGATGGCACTACTGCAGAAGTATTTCTATTGGCTGAATCTTCAACAGGATGTTAGGAAATACATTAGATCATGCATTGCCTGCACCATTGCCAAACCGACCATCAAGAAGCAACGCCTCTATACCCCGCTACCTACCCCTAGTCGACCTTGGGAATCCATCTCCATGGATTACATGTCAGGCCTTCCTTCCATTAAGCATGGAAATGACTGTTTTTTTTTGGTCATCGACATGTTCTCGAAGATGGCCATCATGGCGGCCTGCAAGAAGAATATCATAGCAGAAGCCACTACTAAACTCTTCTTTGAATGAGTGTGGGTACATTTTGGGATCCCATAGTCTATCATATTAGATCGGGATAGTAGGTTCCTCAGTACATTTTGGTCCAATCTCTGGTCGATGCTGGACACCAAACTCACTAAGTCCACAGCCTTCCATCCTCAAATTGATGGCTAGATAGAGGTTGTCAATAGGATGATCATACACATTCTGCGCATGTACAACTCAAAGCATCCACGCTCATGGGACGGGAGCCTCCCCTATGTTCAGCACCACTACAACCGGGCTCTCCACAGCTCGACTGGACATAGCTCTTTTCAGGTGGTCTTAGGATTCCAGCCACTATGTCCCATCGATGTGGCCATGCCATTTGCAGCTACTCACGTAGATTTGGCTCATGTCTAGTCCGAAAAAGATAAGGAAAACAACTTATTTAGCACATCCAACATATTCGCCAGTAGTTCCATGACATTCTGGAGAATTCAAATGCCAAGTACAAGCAATGACGTGATCAACATCGGGTGCCACATAAGTTTCAGGTGGGCGACAAAGTTTGGTTGCATTTGCAAAAGGAACGCCTTACTGGAGCCTATCAAAAACTCATACCACTATGATATGGTCCTTACACCATTACCAAGGCTATGGGAAACAATGCATTTGAGCTTAGCATTCCCCCATTCCTTGGCCTGAACCCATTGTTCAATGTGGACTGGCTTCGGCCATACTTTACACCATTACTAGACACATCCGACATTGCATAACAACTCACACCCACAAAGTTAAATCCAGATTGAATGGAACAAGCTGCAACTGATCGGATCATGGACACATAGATCAAGCACACTCGCCAGCAGAATATCCAACTGTATCAAGTTGTCAAGGTAGGCCAACTCCTTCACTAGGGCAGGTGGCTCACCAGGGACCAAGTTTAGCAAAAGTTTCCTCATCTCATGGAGCAACTCCAACGCAATGGGGACCATTGTTTCCTAAGGGGGGAGGAATGATCTAGGTGGATATTGGTGGCCATCTAACAAGTCCACTTGGACCCCTAGCATGGTTTCTTTCAACTTTTCAGTTTCTTTAATTGTAGCACAGTTTACTATTTTTAGCAGTTTTTCATGTCCTGAACTTCCGGAGCTATTTTGAGGCCCTAAGCGACATTTTTTGGGAAAATTGAGACCAACATTGGTCCATGGACCAATGTTTCTCTTCCCAAAGTTGTAGTTCTCAAATAGATCTTTCTATTGAGATATTTTGTGCGTCAAACAAAGATCATATGCCAAAGTTACGACCCCAGGAAGTTGATGTGCCAATTTACCCAAACGATGCCCACAGTCTGGTGTTTCATCTTCTAGGGTTAGCTTTTTGGATGTTTAGGGTTTTCCATTGTTTCTAAACAATAAATAGGCCTTTGAGTCTCATTGCAACACAGTTCAGAGGCATGTACCTGCCACATCTCTTCTCAGAGATAAGCTACCATCACCTTAGCTAGTTTATTTCCATTGTTGTTTGTAAGCATATTTCAGTATTTTACATTAATGAAATGAAGCATTATTTCCGTTGCATCTCTGTGTTTGTGGTTACCTCTGTAATTTATTGCATTCCTGTTTAAATCTGGATCATAACTTTATGCAGGTCTCCAAAAATGTTGTGAGTACAGAAGGATCAGCCTCTACTGGTGCACTAGTTCCTTGCAACTTGTCTTAGCTTCTTGAGATGGAGACCTCAGTGAAGCTCTTTTTGGCTCCCATGAATGTCTCCTTAGCGCAATTAAGATCAAAGTCGGGTTCCTTCTCCAAAGATTTGCAAACCCATCCATCTTCTTCAGGCTTCTTACCCTTATCGGTGCCAGTCATCATACCGCTTCTTAGCACACTATTAATTCTTTGATCCTCCTCGCAGGGCTCAACCCTCATCATTTGTAAATTCTACGTAGGCTACTGAGGTTTTGTTTTCTTCTCTTGCATATTAGCTATTAACACTTGGAATACTTCTATGCTATGGTCGAATTGTTTATAGTATTAACATGATGGGTTTGTAGGATTTAGGCCATCTCACACAAAGTGCCCTGGTTATCCACAGCTGTAGCAGATAATCTCACTGTGACCTCTCCTAGGTCCTCCTCCTCAGCCCTAAAACCCTATACGCGCTCCTTCGGTTCCTTGATCTGGATACCGAATCTCTACTTCCATATGGTAGGTAGGGGTTCTTCCCATCATCAGCTCATAACTTCAATAGTGGCACTCATCGTGGCCCACAGATTTATAGAAATTACAAAGCAATTGCTAAGGTGTTTGAACAAACTTCTAAAGCAAGTGGCAGTTATCTGTCGCATGTTGCCTAGTGACTTGAAAAATGGCATGCCATAACAAAACCCCCATGCTTAGCCCTACTGGGGCTTCTAGCTTTAGGGGGATTTCCCCCTCGTAATATAATTCGTGTACATGGGAAAATGATATTTATCATGCTCGCGACCCTTGCACTTCATACACCAAACTTCTATAGGCATGTCTGGCTTAGTCTCCTTGTCTTTCTTAAAACTCTATAATTATAGGTGTAGGCTTGCTAACTATGAGTGGATCTGTTGTATCCCTAGGTTTGTATCCTAAATAGGTGATGCGTGTAGCCTTATCGCGATCTCGAAGGCTTCTTCCTATATTTCTATCTTCTATTGTGACAAAGCAATTCTCAAATGGGGAAAAAGTGACATGATAAACCAGTCACGATGATGGCTATCTAAGATCTACATGTTAGCCTGTTTGATATAGCACTTCAATTTCTGATCAAAGTCCCAAGGAATCTCCTCAACCTTCATCATGATCTCTTTAAATTCAATCACTGACTACAGGTTAGATTTAGGCTTACTAAACTCTTTGTTCAAAGTTGTCTGAGTTTCTACTAATGACACATGAGGATTGTTAGAAGAATACTTAATGTACCAGGTTAGCGTGCAATCCTAAAAGGTGGTAATCAGCTGAGCCTTATTTATGTTATCATCGGTGATTTTCTACTCTATCCATACAATGTTCTCAACAAACCAGAACTGCTATGGATCTTCACTTCCTATGCCCTTGAATATCGACATCTTCATTGCATTCACCATGTTGAATGGTGGTGGTGCAGGTGGAGGTGTGGGCGAAGGTGTATGCGGTGGAGGTGAAGGTGGAGGTGGAGTGGATGGATGATTTTTACTAGGAATAACCTGAGTTATTAGTTGAACAACACTTTGGAGCGTGTCTACACCACCTCTTCTTCGTCACTTGAAGGAGGTCTAATCAGTGGGCCATACTTTGGTCTTGGGTTTTCACGATTTCTAAATAATATTCCACTTTGTGTAGCTCCGAACATCAATATAATAGCATTACCCTCTTTTCACATTATATAAATTTAATCCAAGTATTCAATGACCTTAAATACTTACCTTGCAGTCCCTTGAATAATCTTCACTTTGCTTCACTATATCTAACTAAGGTATCCACTACAAATTCTGTAACAAATCCTCCCAGAATTTGATCCAGCTAACGCTTGACAGCTCACGCGATCTTGTCTTCAGAGGCTTCTAGTCATCGCACCAATTCTAGAGTCCACACTATAGGACTATCGAGCTTCCACCTCCCTTGACTATTTGTCAACATAGCTAACCACTCTTATAGTCGAATTGGGGAAGTGCAAAAGAAGATTTCGTGTACCTCTGTATATAGATATCTATTTAACCAATCCTCCTTCAAAAGGCATGGATTCCTATTTTCTTGAGCCACAAACTTGTGAATCTTCCAGTTTAACCACTTTTGGATCTCTTTCTTAGTTAGATTCCAAGGATGCAACATCACACATCTCTTTAAGCAGATCCTAGTCTAGGCAACGAAACCATTTGTTGGCTTAGAGGGTCCTGACCCATGTTCAGAGTTAGTTGCACCAACCAACAAAACCATACACTACTGGCCCTTTTGGCAACAACCTGCATAGCACAGGTTGCAGTCTTACCCGAAGTAGTATTAGGGGATGCAAGAACCAAGTTTCTACATATGAATACTAGTGTGATCTCTTCCAGCACCGTAGATCTACCTTCGCGCAGATCAATAAAATTCTATGGCTCTTTTACTACAACTAGGCTAACCAGTTTCCAGATCTTTGTGAAGGCCTATGGTCAACAATTGCGGACCTAAAACAATCAATTTATCTACTTTCATGCATCAACAAGTAACCCTAGATCATATTTCGCATAGATCTACTTAATTCATTGGGAAACATAAGAAGAACAACCTATACTTTTCAGAAGTGTATAAGCATTCATTTCTTACGTTATTAAGACAGATTCAATAAATTCACATGGCATTGAATCATTATTCCATAAAGAATAACATTAATCAACAATATATAATATAAACAGGTGCAATGGAAATACATAGTAATTCTCCAAAAAGTCTTCTTTATTGATCTTCAATTCGTCGATTACAGACTCTCTACCCTGCACACAGAGCTACAGGGCTCTGTGCACTCAACCGTGGAATCTACCTAGGCCTCCTACACACTCAGTTGTAGGAGCCTTTCCCTTCTCTACTTAAGCACAGGAAGAAGAGCCTTCTGTCCTTAGCTCTTTCTCAAGTCAACAAAAACACTTTTATGTACCCGATTCTGTATCCAAACTGTTTCAAAACTTGTACTACTAAGGCTCACTAAGAATCAACTATTTATAGACTTTTCAATACAATGCCATGGTCCATGGACCATGGGTGAATCTGAAAAATGACTCAAAATGTTACCCAAAATACGGGGCTAAGCCCCTTTGACTCTTATTCATCTATGCGCTCTGCATCCACATATCACAGAGACTTTACATATTTTACAAACATGAGTACAAAATTTGGGTTAACTAACCCCAAACTAACCCAGGGGATCCCATCCCAACACCTTTAGAGTAATATAAATCATCCTATAGCTATCCTCAAAAGAATTATCATCCATAGCCTTAGTGAGGGCGTAAGGCTCGTGTCAAAATGGTATGAGCTTCTTATAGGAGTTTATCAATTTCCCTTTATGCAAGTCCAACCATAACTTGTCACCAACCTGAAACTTATGTGGAACCCATTGGATTGTGTATCTACTTGTACTTGGAGTTATGTGGAACCCAATGGATTATGTATCTACTTGTACCTAGAGTTATGTGTAACCCAATGGATTGTGTATCTACTTGTACATGGAGTTGGCAATTTTCTACAATATATCATGAACTCATTGTTGAATTTGTCAAATATGTTCCTCGATATTGGTTACTTTACTTACCTCATTCCAAGTATAGGAGGTATCTTCATGTGTTATACCATGAATATAGTTACATCAATTTGTGCCAATTGTTGGGACCCAAGCACATCTGAAAAAGGCTTGTGGCCAATAGAAATATGAAGAGCTATGTTGAATTTATGTTGAAAATATGGAAGGCTTTCAATACATGTATGTGGATTCTCATAATTGTATACACTAAAGACATCTATAATAAACTTATTGGCTACTAATTTTTATTTATCAATCTAGGGATGGAAGGTAGTGGATTTGGTTAAGCTTGATGTCCATCATGGACCAAAGGTTAAACCAAAAAATACTAAGGAACCTACTATCCCTAGCAAGAAATATGGTCTTTGGAAACCCAAAATTAACCAAAATATGCTCGACGAATAACTTTTGAGTGAATTTTGTTGCGGCAACAAGGTGCTAAAATTTCCATCCTAAGGAAGAAATTGAAAACAAAAAAAACACATATGTTACCATGCTTGGTTAAGGGAAAACATGACATCAAATCTAGGGGCACTAACTCCCAAGGATTATCTAGAGTAGGAAAAGGCATACAATTGGTGTGGATGGCCATTTCCTTTGGTAGAATATAATTCTTCCACTGGTTGCAAGTTTTGGCAATAGAATGCAGCTCATTGTCATAGGTTGGGTATCTGTGAAACCCATCATAGAGTGTTTGGCTATGATAGACCATAGAATGTTTGTGTCATGTCAGAACTACATAAACAACATGAATGATTGGCTCATAGGGTCCTTGTTGTGTAGTCATTCATTGTATAATGGCATTGGAGATAATATTGTTTCCATAAAAAGGAGAACCAGAAATAGGCTCATGAACACCATCAATACCTACTAGAGGCATTTCATTAAAGTAATAATGAATACAAAATTTGTGGTCAATAGGATAGGAATCATCAAGATGCTGAACCATCCAATGTAAAGATGATTTTCAGTGCTAGTGATCTAGTCACATAAAAGACCTCGTGAGTTTGTGCTTTGGGATACCCTGAAGATTCAATAAGTAATCCAAAGTGAGAGGAATTGTTGATAAGGTGACAATGGAAACAACCCTAAGGTAACTCAAATTGACACCTTGTGTGTCTTGCACAACTAGGGTGCTAGTTTGAGCATCAAAAGGAGGCACCATTGCACAAGTGGCAACATCTCACATTTATGGCACTTGGCCACAAATCTTTATTTGTTTTCCATTGAGGGTACCTTTAAAACTTCCCAAGGCACAAATCACATATTTGGAGGAATTTTGGATAACTTGTCACATTCCACCAGCTTCATGCATGAAAAGGTGCTACCATCCTTTAAGAATATTTTGGAGGATTTTATGGCATAGTCAAGGGTCACATGTATAAAATAAGAACACCTTAGTCAATAATATGAAAATTGGCATTTGTATCACATAGCGTAAAGGAGAATGACATAGGTGAAGAGTACTGCATTTAGAAACATATAAAATCTTGTTTATGTACTCTCCCAAAGAAGAGAAGACACCTTGTGAAAAAGGGCCCAAATTTCCAATGGAGGAAGACTATGGTAAGGGTTACTTTTTCTTTCACATGTTGAGACACATTCATGTATTTTAAGGTGTGTTTTTTGTTGAGTTCACATATTTGGAAGCACAATTGCACAAGTGGAAACATCTCACGTTTGGGGCACTTGCCTACAAATTTTTATTCATGTTTTCTTTTAAGGGTATCTTTCACATTCCCTAAGACACAAATCAAATATTTGGAGATATCTTGGATGACTTGTCACATTTCACGAGCTTCACACATGAATATGAGTTCTCATCATTCAGAATGGTTTGGAGGGTTTTCATGGTATAGTCAAGGGTCACATTTACAAAAGAATAACTCCCAAATCAAGAAGATGTAAACTAAGTTTCCAAGGGATTGTTAGACGTGCCAAGTGCTATGGCATGTCAAGATGTAAACTATGTTTCTTAGTTGTTTTATGGCCATGGTTGGAGGTGGTCCTTGACTTGGTAACTTTGTAACTTATTAAGTGGTAAGTTGAAATTGGACATGAGTAGCCTAAGACGAGTTATATTCGTTTCTTAGGTGAACAAGGCATAGTCTAGTTGTAGTAACCATAACTTGGTCAGGTTTTTGTAGTTGAGGTAAGACTTGGTTGGGTTCCCAAGTCCTGACAAAAGTAAGGGTAGTTGTGAGGGCATGATAATTAAGGAATGTCATGGAATTCCAACACATGCCAAACAATGTCAATGCATGTTGAGGAGTGTTATGGAGTGCCAAAACAAAACAAGGGAGAACTAGATCAAAATTCATGGAAATGAACGAATAAGAGTGTGTTGCAAGGAGTGTTAATGAATTATAGGTGTCTCAAGGATAAATTATGTTAGGAGAAGGTCATGATACAACATGTAGGAGGAAATACTATGGTTATAATAAGGGACTGGACAAAGCAGTTTCAGACAAAGGGAGACTTTGGGTTTGGCACAACATTATTTTTCCAATGACTTGTTTGGGTTTCCAAGTTGCAAAACAAGTAAGGATATCTATGAGGGCATGATATCTAGGGAGTACCAAGGTGTGTCAGGGAATGTTTGGAAGTAATAACACATGCTAGATAGTTCCAAATCATGATATACATGCCAAGATGTGTCAGGTGCCAAGGTTTGGCATAAACGCATGCTAGGAAATGTGAGGGCGAAGTGCCATGGAAACACAAGGGAGCACTAGTTTCAAATGCATGGAAATGAAGTGTCAACGAGTTCCAGGTGTACTAGGGAGGGAGTGAAAAGGTATGTTAGGCAGTTCTAAAGCATGCTAGACTTCTAGGGAAGCATACCAAGATGTGTCAAGTGCCAAGGTGTGCTAATGCATGTTAAGGAGTGTTAGGGAGTACCAGGGAAACACAAGGGGGCACTAGGTCAAAATGCATGGAAATGAATGAATAAGAGTGTGTGATAGGGAGTGTCAGTGAGATCCAGATGTGATAAGGAGGGAGTGACTTGGTATGTTAGGCAATGCTAAGTCATGTTAGAGTGTAAGGGCACCATTCATCCAAGATGTGCCAACATTTTCTAGGAAGTGTGTTAGGGAATGCCAAGGAAACACAAGGGAGCACTATGTCAAAATGCATGGAAATGAATGAATACGAGTGTGTGACAGGGAGTGCCAGAAATTTCCAAGTGTGCTAAGGAGGGAGTGACATGGTATGCTCGACAACACTAAGTCATGGTAGAGTGTCAGGGTGGCATGTGGCCAAGATGTGCCATGAATGCATGCAAATAAATGAATAAGAGTTTGTCACATAAAGTGTCAGTGAGTTACAAGTGTGCTAAGTAGGGAGTGACAAGGTGTGCTAGGTAGTGTTAAGGCATGCTAGATGTCGGGGAAACATGCGAAGATGTGGCAAGTGCTAGTGTGTGCCAATGCATTTCATGGAGTGTTATGGAGTGTCAGGGAAACACAAGGGATCACTAGTTTCAAATGAATGGAAATTAATGAATAAGAGAGTGTGACAGGGAGTGTCAATGAGTTCTAGGTTTGTTAAGGAGGGAGTGACAAGGTATGCTAGGTAGTTCTAAGGAATGTTAGAGTGCCAGGGTGACATGCCAAGATGTCCTAGGTGCCTGAGTGTGCCAATGTGCGTTGAGGAGTGTTAGGGAGTGCCACAGAAACACAAGGGAGAACTAGTTCAAAAATGCATGGAAATTAATAGATAAGAGTGTGTGATAGGGATTGTTAGTGAGTTCCAATTGTGTTAAGGAGGGAGTGACAATATTATATGTCATGTAGTGCCAAGGCATGCTAGAGTTCCAGGGCATGTCAGGGAGTGTTAGGGTGTGCTAGGGAGTTCCAAATCATGCCAAGGAATGCATGAGATGCGAACACACACCACATAGTGCCATGGGATTGTTAGATGAGCCAAGTGTTGATGCACTAAGATGTCTTATTACAAGAAATCTTAATACCTGAATTCATTATCAACCTAGGGCAAGTCTTTTTATTTCAAGAGTGTCAGCACTATATATGTAGTGAATTCAGAGGTCAATTTATGTTGGAATCATTGCAATTGCTAATGTCTATTTCTCTAAATTCAATCCAAACACTTCTGAAATGAATTCATAACACACTTTCAAAGCTACCTAACCTATTCTGCTAGCTACTGAATTAGAATGTGAATAGAAAGAATCACACTTGACAATCTAACTGGTATTGAAACTAACTCATTTAACATGAAGGAAAGCTGTGATAATTGAACAGAAAATAACGATTTAAACATTTCATGGAAATCAATCACTCTAGCTTTGAAATCTATGATAGCGTTACCTTAGAATGAACAGAAATATGTAATTAAGATAACCAATTCAATAAAGAGCATCACGCCTATATAATCACACAACTAAATCTAGAATCTTGATTGAAGAGAAAATGCAAGTTAGAATCATCGATACTCACAGTAATCAGAATGATACTAACTTTTCAAACTAAAAATAATAAACAGTGAAGAATAAACATAAATTATTATAACGCAACTGAAGCAGTATATCTTCTATTCACTGGGCACAAAGTCTCCAGAAGTACCAGATGTTAGATATTCAGAGTATGATTATGAATTAAATGCAGTCTTCTTCGTTAAAATCAATAACAAAGTTACAACATCATTGAGATGAAAGTATTATATGTCCAAAAAGAATAGTTACAATCAGCGAATTCTTAAACTAGTTGTTTAGTTCACCTTACCACTTTATATAACATTTGGAAAAGTAAATAGATAGAAGTGAATCCTCAGGATCAGGGTATCCTAAGGATTTTGTAACACTCGATCTAATTTCATCATAAAATAACATTGGTTCTACTAGTCTTCTGTTGTCTTCCATTCTCAAGACGTCGTATTATTTCTTTTACTAGCTATTGTTGTTCTGTCGATTGAACAACAATCATCAAGTCGGCGTCCCTGCATATAAAGATAGTGAAATTCAGTTTTTCGTTCCCAGATTTATCTAATTTGTTACTAATGAATTTTACCCAGCTTCTGTTGTTGTTTCCTCTATTTTTATCCATAAAACGAAGATAAACATGTGAAGAAAAATGCTTAATTAGGCTATTTACAAGGATAAAACATACATTTTCCTCAGCCCAACATACTCCCCTTCTTACCTTATTGCATGTCCTCATGCAATCAAATGGTTAAGGTGTAGCTGAGTTAAGGAATAGGCTGGATATACTTCTTCCTTATATAGACTGAAACCGTTTTTATTTTTAAGCACTGCAAAAGCCTAGTTCACTTGTTGATCTGTCAAGTTATAATCATTGCAGTACCCATCTGGGGGATACCTGATAATTGGAATTCTATATCGGCACCCTATCAACTCAGGGCCCATGCTCAATACCATGTTGCTGTATTTATGTAAGCGAGTGGAGGGAACTTTAAAATTCCTAAATCCAAATGGCTCTCTGTTCCTTAGAGTATTGCTAGAGGCTTCCCATCTCTGTTTGGCTGTAGATAAAGCTTCTTTTTTGATTTCCGGGAAGTACTCCTTCCTTGCCTTTATGATATATGTCTGCAATAGTACTAATTGTCCCACAACACCCGTTCGTTTCATGAACTATTTGTGTTGGACATAGAGGTGCAGGGGTTTTGTAGGTTCTCCCCTCACCCATAAGTCTACGCCATAGTCTAGCTTACTAAAAGTATTATGGGCCTGTTGATCCCTCGAAAATTGCTGCAACAACATTGGGGGATAACCACCCGGTCCGGACCTTAAAGCAGCTCCTTTTCCGTTTGGTGTGGTGGCTCCGACTGGTTTAACTAGGTCCAGTTACCTTCTCTCTATTGCTTTTGTTTTATGATGCATCTTTACATACCAATAGACAGGGATATCAGATCATTTCTTCTTGCTGATCAGGCAAGAGAATGACCCTTAAGCTGATTTGGGTTCGGCCAAGCCACAACTAAAGTTTTGCCTCCTTGAGGAGAGGACTTAAAAGAATGTAGAATTTACTCTAAATGCAAGCTTATTCTATAATGCAAGCAAAAAAAACTAATCTAAATCCTATCTTAATTAGGCAGATATAGATCTAACCTAATTAAGAGCAAGATAATTAAAGTATTGGGATTTAAATATGTTTTGTTTATAATGAATATCAAGTTAATGAAGTAGTTCAATTAACTGATATTATGGTTACCAAAACATATCCTATTAAGACCTTATAACTTGAAATAATAAACCAACAACATTCCAGGAAGTAGTTCACAAAAATGATATTGATTATCAAATCAATAAATCCAATAATTGAATAATGATATGTGGAAATAGTTCACAACACATTACCATTCAATAAATCAGTTTTATAAGACAGATTTATGAGTAAATAGTTACTCAGAAATCAGATTTTAATTCATAAGAACAGAGATACCTAATAACAAGATTGAGACAAATTACCCATATTGACAATAGTGCACAAACATGAATAAAATGAGACATTCCTGTTACCATAAAAATGAAACTGATATTTGAAATAGTAGTATTAAAAGTACCAATTTATTGCATCCATTTCTCTGATCTTAGTCTCCAATAGTCCTTTACATTGCTTGAACTTTTGCCTTCAAAGCTAAAGCCACAATAGTGAAAACTCTGCCCCTCATACATAATTCAAGATACAAAGGAAAAATCCTCAATAATCCCTAGATCTGAGATTTTCTCTCCTCTCTCCTACAACTCTAAATTCCTATTACAGTAGTGCTTTTAGAAGTCTAGTATTGCAGAGGAGAGCAACCCCTTATTACATTCTGCAATCTGTTATTTATAATATTTGTCAAGGAATTCTTGAGAGAAGAGTTTGTTGAAGAAAAATCTGCTAAATCCAATTTTACTTGCTCAAAATTCTGATCTTCAATTGCTGGAGTATTCCTTCCACTGTTTTCCTGCAAAAAGAAATCAAAATAAATTAACATGCAACAATAAAATCAATCATGGCATTGCTGGCATTTAAATCAAATCCAATCGAATTCTATTTAAATAAATAATTGAAAATAAAATATAAAATTTCTCTTGATGCCTGGGATGGTTTAATTGGCCAGAGATATGATTAACCAATGGATCTGCAATTATAAGAGGTTTTTGACCAATGAAAATAAAACTTAGAAAAATGATTTTGTTTTCAAAATTCGAAGCTTGATCTTCTGCCTGATTTTTGACCCACTAAATGACCATATCTATTAATGAAATCTCCTCAGAAATATTCTCCTTGATTTTGTCTTTCCAATGAGCCATCCTGAGCCTCATTTGGCCAAGTATAACTCATTCTATGAGCTTCCAAAGTTGATGAGTCAAATCTGGCATAAATCTGGAAATTCTGTTGCTGGGCTAAAAATATTGTAATTAAAAACTAATGCTAAATTAGTCTCTAATTAATTCTAATTTAATTGCTAATTATAAACTAAACTATTTATTAATTAATATCTAACTAACTATTATAGTTAACTAATATAATTAACAAATTAATCTAATTAATTAATATAATTAATTATTTATAAACTAATTAATACTAATTTAAATAATATTTAAATTTTTAAATTAATTTTATATTTAAATTAATTAATATAAAATTAATTATTTAAATTTAAATATTAAAACTAATATAAAAATAAAATGGACTAACTTACTTCACTCATACGTATGAGTGAGTTTCTTAAAAGTTAAAACCAAAACAAAGTTAATCGGAGTTATGGTAAGTACCTTATGCCTTTCGCATCGGCAAATCAGAGGATGGAGGGGCTCGTTAAAATGTGTCAAGTCAACTTCCCTGATCCGATATCGCATATCGGCGATCGGGAAGGAGAGGTCCTCGGAGTCTTTTAAAAAATGCATCCATTGAAAAGCCCCGATGCGATCTACCCTTAATAAATTTTGTTTTATGATATTTTTGCTTATTGACTTTCGACTTTTTATAATCGGCATATCGGATCGGGGAATGAGGGGAATATCGGGGTTTTCATACTTGTGTCAAGTGGAAAACCTCCAATGCGATATATACACTTATTAAATGATCGGGATCGGGAGGATTGAGTCCATCTGGGTTTTTTGAAATGTCACTTGAAAACTCCCGATGCGATCAAAGCCTCCGATGCGATTAAATTTTTTTTTATTATTATATATTTTATATTATATTGATATTTCATGTATTAAATTTTATTTTAATTAAATTAATTATTAATTAATTTAAAATTTAACATTAAATATCAATTTTATTGTGGTTTTATTTTATGAATTTTAGTTTCTAAACTACAGCCACTTGTAAAAAGAATAAAAATAAATTACAGCCACTTGGATATTATGGGTTTTTTAAGATTAGTAATTGATTTGGAAATTGGAATAAATTTCTTAAATCCCGATAATTAATGATTTGGCCGCATAACTAAAAATGGAAAAATGTCAGTAAAAACTCGCTATGGGTTAATATTTAAACTGAATGCATTATTGAACTAATTTATTTACAAAATGCGATATTGTACATTTTATGCATTTTTAACCCAGGCTACATAAATAATCAGATTTTCAAAGGAGTGCCATTTTCAAACCAGTTGACCAAATGAGGCGAAACAAGCGTCAATGTGAAGCTTATAAAAAATCGATTCTAACAAAGCAATCAAAATAAGAATCCAAAGAAAACTAAAAATTAACAAAAGCGTAGGGCAATCAACTAAAATAAAAATCCAAAAAGGTGTTTAGCCAAATTTTTTATAGAAAGGGTCCCCATTATTTGAGTTGAGCAAGTCAAAAATGGGGGGTTGTGTTTTTACCACAACAATGGCGACATGCGGGAGAAGAACCAGTTATCTCTGTTTAATGAGATTTTCCTAAAATTAAAGTAAAAATAATTAAAGAAGAAAAAATTATGCTTGAAATGCTTGACTAAGTTCATTAGTCTGAATAAAAGCAAGAATCATCTAATTGTAATTTTTCTTAAAATTCCTCATACATTAAAATATTTTAAAACTCTACATCAGTCCTTAATTAGTTGTAGAGATAAAGCAGGGGTCACTTTACAGCTTAGCTTTTAAAATATACTCCTTTGTCATAGGTAGAGCCACTGCTGCCAGCAAACATCTATAGTTTCGACAGGATTACCTTTTAATCATAAATGATTCAGAATCCCATCTATTTAAGAATTATTGATCTAGAGGTTAAATCCATTTATTTATGTTTATTTTCTTTGAATTTTTATTTTTTTATTTTTCTTAAAAGCCATTGTCCTGGTTTGGTGGCCAGATAGTTGACAATGCCATCCACTGGTTATAATCGGACTGAACAAGCTGGCTCGTGATGAGACCCCTTGTCTTATAATTGTTTGCAATCATAAGCCATTACCCTGGTTTGTTTAGTAGTGTTGGTAATGTCAGCCTATTTTTCCCCTATGATCATGGTAAACAAGCTCATGATGAGACCTCTTATCTTTTAAGTTTAAATATATTTCTGGATTATACTCTAGAAAAATAAGACTCTTTGGGACAGAGAGAATCATTGACTCCTTAAGAGTTAAGAATGACAATTTCAGAGTTAAAGGTGCTTTGCTGTAAAGTGTCTTTACTTGGTTATAAATAACTTTTCTTCACTGATAATAAAACTTTGAAAGATCTTAATAAAATTTTGAAATCTCAAAATGATTACAATTTGATGAAAAAGAAATTTTCAGATTTTATGATACTTTGCCAACTTCTCTTGATTGGTAATCTTTTCCTTAAATATGTCTACTTTTATAATAAGAAAATCAAACTTTACTAAGAGATTTAACTATTAACAATTTTTCTCCATGAATGCTGACCATAGTTACGTAACAAGAAGACCTTCCATATAAATCATGGCAAATTCACCAAAATCAAAACTGAAAACCAAAGGAAAAGAATTCTTATGCTAAAATGAGAAAGGAATCAACAAACAAAACTAAAAATGATGAAATTTTAAAAGTGGAAAAGAAAATCCAAGTTTCGAAAGATAAACTCAAACAAGAATGTTTATACCAATGTCTCAACAATATGAAGAAAAATAAAATAACCGTGTAATCATTCCTTCTGATGTCGAGATTTTAGAAAAATCATACCTTGCAGGGTTGTAAGTGTTTTAGGCCTTTTGGATAGCAGTGACGAAAAAATTCAGCCACAATGAAAACTTTCTGTATGATATTAATCTTCTTGTTTCAAAGCATTATCTTGATCATTTTCTAATAAAATGAATGCTTAAAGAAATAAACTAAAGGTTCAGAAACTTCCTGGTGTAGCTGTTTCGATGAAGATTATTGCTGCTTCATGAAATTAAGCCAGGAGAAGAGTATGGACTTCGAAAATATGATCTGGCAGAGGATTGAAAGCTTTAAATAGAGAACTGCAAAACAAATTTTTTATATCAGCAAAAAAAAAACTGAAACTAAAGTAATGAAATGGAAATTAATGAAAGTGGGTACATGAATCTTACCATTGGATAGTTTCTTTTGATCTTACCTGAAAGGTATCAGTTTCTCCAAACTAGCTGACTTCTTATTTTAATTAACATTAAAAACATGAAGAAGTCAAACTAACCAAAATCCTATAACCCAAGATCATTATTTATTTTATTTACACTAAAGCAAGCAGTGACATATAAAATGGAATGCTTAGTGTTCAAGAGAAAACAAATGCATCAGAAATAAGAATGAGAATTTGCAATAATGATTGTTTCTCAAAATATTATTAGTTTCATATACAAAATCAAGACCAAATCCCAGATGATAAAATTTAAATATGAAAATAGAGAGGTCTCGAATTCCATTTTTAATTATAGTATTATATATTTAAAACTAAAATGTATGGGAAATCAAAATGATTTTTTGAGTGTTGCAAATTTGTCATCAATTGCTTTCTTACCATAGTGGTTACCCAAGCTCGCTTTTAAAATAACACATCGCCGTATCGGATTATTCACATAACATATCTCTTCACCATGCTTGAATTTTAATTTGCAAGACTTCACTTTTGTCGCTATGCCATATATCGATTAAATGTTAATGGCTGAAAGGCATGCATTAGAAGCTATTGCATCGGAGGTTGAAACAGCAAATTGCCAATAAGAACATGTGCAATGAAATGAAGCGATCGCATCATTGAAGCGTTGTTATATTGTGAATCGGAGACAGTCATGCTTCAATTCTTATATCACACATCGCATCTCGCGATTTGCATTTTGCATATTGCACATTGGCATTGTAAATTTGGGATAGTAATATGGCCATAAATAAAAATGCAAGGAAGTGATTGCGATATCGGCGATGCGATGGATGATGTAACTAATCGGCGATCGGCAATCTTAAGCACCCGATGCAACAATTCTCAATACACCGATATGCGATGAAGAGCGGACCCGATAATTTTTATGATGAAAATTTGATAACATATCGGATCCGAGACATCGGTCCTTTTAAAGTTATGCTCCTACCATTATTGCGATTGAATGGACGCGATATTTTTATAAATTTGATTTGAATTTCATATCGGGTCCGGAATTATGTGGTCATCGCAATGTCTGTAAAGTTGTTTATCGGAGATCAGCGATTCATGATCATGGAAGTATACTTCACTTGGAAAGCTCTGATATGCGAAATGCAATATGGCATATGAATGAGGTAATGCATCGGAGGTCTTTGATGAACAATTTGTTATCAAAAGAAATGCTAAGAACTACTTCCGATGAAATCTTATGATGCGAATAGTCTTATGATATTCCTTGAAATTTCAATTGGGTTTACTGATGGTTGAAAGCAAAGTTAAAAATGTTCAAATTCTAATGAATCACAAAATAAATTTTCCCTGAACCTGTTGCAAATCTGAAATGGGTTTTCTGCTTACTTCAAGTTTTGAAAACAAAATGAAAACCTGTAAATAAAACAGAACATAAAAATAAAATAAAAAATAAACTAAGGAAAAGAGAAACTAATAAGAGATGAGAACGAGCTTGCAAATGCATACTTGGAAAGAAATTGTTTGCAAATTTTACCTTATGAATCTTCAAATTCTTCCTTTGATTAAAATCATCTCATTATTTATTCTAAATCTAAGTGTGCAATCAGTCTGAATGAAATCAATTATTCATGTTCATAAAACAGAAAATTTACCAGAAATAAATATAAAAATAGACTTCCCTTTTGAATTGAAACAACAATTTATTATCTCTGCTTATTCTGAATAACTTGAGAAGAATCTGTATTGTTATAGCGACTATTTAATAATGCCTTTAGTAACTAAATATGATGCGTATTGCAGCATCAAATAATCAACTAAAGATCAGAATGGGATAAAGCCACTAATTGTGGAAAAATATCAAAACAGATTTGAATGTGTGCACTCGGCAAAATGGACATTCTGAAGGTCAGCTTTAGCAAATTCCGAGGAAGATAATATGAACTTCATATGGTTATCGTGAAAGGTTAGATTGACTAATAATGATTGAATTAGAATTAAGTTTTTCATAGACAGTCAATACATTTCATGGGATAATGAGATCATGAAGCTTTGATATCCTCAAATCCTTACCATATAAATTTCAAAAGAAAATCTTAGAAGGAAATCCAAAAATGAAGAAAAGTGGCTTTGAGGCAATCGATACCAAGTGCAATTTTAATTGAATTTAATCAAAAGATTATTCAAAATAGGTAGAGTAGAGGTATTGTTGTAAGAAATAAGAAAAGGAAAACAATAATTAAAATTTTCTGATAAGGAGAAAATGTTTCAGTGAACATGAATGAGAACGCTGATTGCTTTGTTTTATTTTTTAATCTACAAAACTACTAAAAGAAATTAACTATACAAAACAAACTAACTAAATTAATTCTACTCCTATTCTAACCATATACATGGAAATGACTAGGTATAGTCATATTTCCAGTGTAGCCATTTTCTCATATTAATTTCTGCATGTATGTACAGTTCAAATGTTAGTAATAAAAATAAAAATATAATTAAACTAAGAAAATTAAATATGAAATCAGAATGTACAGTTAGTGTTAGTAAGTTGATTAAAATCTCTTCCTCTTGAAATTTTCTTTCCAATTCAATACCAATTGGATCACAAAAATCTGGATGGATTTCCATTAATGATTGGGAAATGTTCAAAAGAGGAGATGACAGGCCGAATTGTGGATATGAGTTTTCAAATTCAAAGGCCTGGAAAAAATTGTTAGTGTTATGTACAAATGTTAAGCTATTAACAATTTCCTTTGAGAGAAAAATTTCCAAATATTTTTCAAATGAATTAATGAAAAATGGATGGAAATCTTTCAAATGAAATGGAAAATTATTAATTGAATTGAATTGCTGGCCAGATTGCAAAAATAAATTCTCTTGTTGACATTGCCTTTGAAAAAATAGAAGCTCTTGATGAAATATTAGCATTGATTGAAATTGAAATATTGATATCTTTTGATGCTCATAATTATAATATGAAACTTCAGTTTCCCAATTGGGCAAGACATCAATTGAGTGTTTGATAGTAAGGTGTTCAATATGCCAGCGAAAAGTGTGAAAATTTTGCAAAATAAAATCAGAAAATAAATCTAAATTTAAACAAAATAACTGTGAAAGAAAAACTAAAATGAAATCACTATTTGTACAACTAATGTTACAGCACAATTGGGATTGTTTTGAAATAATTTCTCTTTCACAAGGATTGGCTAGAATTATGAAATTTGGATAATTTTGAATTCCAACTTGTGAAATAGAAAACGAATTATGATTATGAATAGGAATGGGAGTTTGATCCTCATATGAATCATAAATTGGAATGTTTTCTTGAATGGTGAAATCATGAAGATAATTTGCTGCTCTAAAATGAGGACTAGTTGGGATAATTCCTAAATTGAAGCGTTCCTCATTCTCAGATGTTATTTGAATTTTCTCATGAGGATTCTCTTGGGAGGAATAGAAATTAACATCCTCAATGTCAGAGTAATTATCATAAATGACTTCACAATATTCTCTACAATTCCCTTCTATTTCATCCAATATATCCAAACAAGGCGGAACAAGAATTTCATGTTCATTAGTGGCAAAAGAATGATCAATAATTGCTTCTCTATCTTGATAAAAACTTAATGGTAATTCATTTAGATCAACCTCTGTATTTTTTGAAATATCATTAATACCAAGAGGAGAAAAATTACCATCATTAAAAATATCAGGATAAAGGGAAAAATGTGAACCTGAAACAATGCATTTAAAAATGTCTCTGTTTGAGAGCTCTTGTGCATTATGCTCATTGTAAATTTCAGATTGCAGATCATTCCTTTGCATACTCATGCTTTCTTGAAGAAGGCTGCTTTGCTGCTGTGATTTCGGCATTTGCTCATCATGGAGAAATTCAGAAATTTGTACAGCAGTTTGCATTTTGTTTAGTTTGATTGCTGCTTGTACTTGCTGATTTGCGATTTGATTTTCCGAATTTACTTCAAAGTAGCTTTCAGATTTCAAGGCGCTTTTTCTCCAAAATTGCTGTTGTTGTCTTCTTGCATTTGAATGGAAATATTTTCCAAGCTTTGTGAAACCACTTCATCACCATTTATTTGCACATCCATATTGGGATTCTCATTTTCATTGGAAGGGGATGGAACAAAACTTGAACTAATTTCATATGGATTGGGAATGGGAGGAAGAGAACAAATATATTCAAACCAATCTAGTGATTCTTCTTCCGTAGGTTTATCTTCATCTTTAAATCTTAAACAATTCAAGTGAAATCGAATATTAAAATCATTAACAGACTCATTTTTAAACCTTCGTAGATATTCAATTTCTTCACATACCTGTTCATAATCATAGCTATCAAATTTACAAATGAAAATTGTAACAAATTGATCCCAGCTGTGGATTGAAGCAACTGGAAGAGTTCTACACCAGCTTCTGGCTTTTGCCGCAAATGTGAGAGTAAAAATTCTGCATAAAATGCCTTCATCAATTCCTTGAAAATCATAATTTGAAACATTTTGAATAAATTGAAAGACATGGTTAAAAGCAGAAGAATTTCTCTTACCATTGAATTTTACCTGAGACAAGAGTCTTACCACTTCGGGTGGGGTATTGAAAGATGCACGTCCATGGATACAACTCCAAATTGGAAGTTTAAGAGGAGCCATCACAATAATTAAAGAATTAAAATTGAAAAGACTCCAACAGACAAAAATCTCAGGCCCTCCTTCTAGCGCCAAAAATGTTGATGCCTCGAAAATCGCTGCAACAACATTGGGGGATAACCACCCGGTCTGGACCTTAAAGCAGGTCCTTTTCCGTTTGGTGTGGTGGCTCCGACTAGTTTAACTAGGTCCAGTTACCTTCTTCCTATTGCTATTGGTTTATGATGTATCTTTACATACCAATAGACAGGGATATCAGATCACTTCTTCTTGCTGATCAGGCAAGAGAATGACCCTTAAGCTGATTTGGGTTCAGCCAAGCCACAACTAAAGTTTTGCCTCCTTGAGGAGAGGACTTAAAAGAATGTAGAATTTACTCTAAATGCAAGCTTATTCTATAATGCAAGCAAAAGAAACTAATCTAAATCCTATCTTAATTAGGCAGATATAGATCTAACCCAACTAAGAGCAAGATAATTAAAGTATTGGGATTTAAATATGTCTTGTTTATAATGAATATCAAGTTAATGAAGTAGTTCAATTAACTGATATTATGGTTACCAAAACACATCCTATTAAGACCTTATAACTTGAAATAATAAACCAACAACATTCCAGGAAGTAGTTCACAAAAATGATATTGATTATCAAATCAATAAATCCAATAATTGAATAATGATATGTGGAAATAGTTCACAACACATTACCATTCAATAAATCAGTTTTATAAGACAGATTTCTGAGTAAATAGTTACTCAGAAATCAGATTTTAATTCATAAGAACAGAGATACCTAATAACAAGATTGAGACAAATTACCCATATTGACAATAGTGCACAAACATGAATAAAATGAGACATTCCTGTTACCATAAAAATGAAACTGATATTTGAAACAGTAGTATTAAAAATACCAATTTATTGTATCCATTTCTCTGATCTTAGTCTCCAACAGTCCTTTACATTGCTTAAACTTCTGCCTTCAAAGCTAAAGCCACAATAGTGAAAACTCTGCCCCTCATACATAATTCAAGATACAAAAGAAAAATCCTCAATAATCCCCAGATCTGAGATTTTCTCTCCTCTCTCCTACAACTCTAAATTCCTATTACAGTAGTGCTTTTAGAAGTCTAGTATTGCAGAGGAGAGGAGCCCCTTATTACATTCTGCAATCTGTTATTTATAATATTTGTCAAGGAATTCTTGAGAGAAGAGTTTGTTCAAGAGAAATCTGCTAAATCCAATTTTATTTGCTCAAAATTCTGATCTTCAATTGCTGGAGCATTCTCATTGATTGAGATCTTTTCCTTCATATTCCTTCCACTGTTTTCCTGCAAAAAGAAATCAAAATAAATTAACATGCAACAATAAAATCAATCATGGCATTGATGGCATTTAAATCAAATCCAATCGAATTCTATTTAAATAAATAATTGAAAATAAAATATAAACTTTCTCTTGATGCCTGGGATGGTTTAATTGGCCAGAGATATGATTAACCAATGGATCTACAATTATAAGAGGTTTTTGACCAATGAAAATAAAACTCAGAAAAATGATTTTGTTTTCAAAATTCGAAGTTTGATCTTCTGCCTGATTTTTGACCCAATAAATGACCAAATCTGTTAATGAAATCTCCTCAGAAATATTCTCCTTGATTTTGTCTTTCCAATGAGCCGTCCTGAGCCTCATTTGGCCAAGTATAACTCATTCTATGAGCTTCCAAAGTTGATGAGTCAAATCTGGCATAAATCTGGAAATTCTGTTGCTGGGCTAAAAATATTGTAATTAAAAACTAATGCTAAATTAGTCTCTAATTAATTCTAATTTAATTGCTAATTATAGACTAAACTAATTATTAGTAAACTATTTATTAATTAATATCTAACTAACTATTATAGTTAACTAATATAATTAACAAATTAACCTAATTAATTAATATAATTAATTATTTATAAACTAATTAATACTAATTTAAATAATATTTAAATTTAAATTAAATTTAATGAATTAAATTTTATATTTAAATTAATTAATATAAAATTAATTATTTAAATTTAAATATTAAAACTAATATAAAAATAAAATGGACTAACTTACTTCACTCATACGTATGAGTGAGTTTTCTAAAAGTTAAAACCATAACAAAGTTAATCGGAGTTATGGTAAGTACCTTATGCCTTTCGCATCGGCAAATCGGAGGATGGAGGGGCTCGTAAAAATGTGTCAAGTCAACTTCCCCGATCCAATATCGCATATCGGCGATCGGGAAGGAGAGGTCCTCGGGGTCTTTTAAAAAATGCATCCATTGAAAAGCCCCGATGCGATCTACCCTTAATAAATTTTGTTTTATGATATTTTTGCTTATTGACTTTCGACTTTTTATAATCGGCATATCGGATCGGGGAATGAGGGGAATATCGGGGTTTTCATACTTGTGTCAAGTGGAAAACCTCCGATGCGATATATACACTTATTAAATGATCGTGATCGGGAGGATTGAGTCCATCGGGGTTTTTTGAAATGTCACTTGAAAACTCCTGATGCGATCAAAGCCTCCGATGCGATTAATTTTTTTTTTATTATTATATATTTTATATTATATTGATATTTCATGTATTAAATTTTATTTTAATTAAATTAATTATTAATTAATTTAAAATTTAACATTAAATATCAATTTTATTGTGGTTTTATTTTATGAATTTTAGTTTCTAAACTACAGCCACTTGTAAAAAGAATAAAAATAAATTATAGCCACTTGGATATTATGGGTTTTTTAAGATTAGTAATTGATTTGGAAATTGGAATAAATTTCTTAAATGCCGATAATTAATGATTTGGCCGCATAACTAAAAATGGAAAAATGTCAGTAAAAACTCGCTATGGGTTAATATTTAAACTGAATGCATTATTGAACTAATTTATTTACAAAATGCGATATTGTACATTTTATGCATTTTTAACCCAGGCTACATAAATAATCAGATTTTCAAAGGAGTGCCATTTTCAAACCAGTTGACCAAATGAGGCGAAACAAGCGTCAATGTGAAGCTTATAAAAAATCGATTCTAACAAAGCAATCAAAACAAGAATCCAAAGAAAACTAAAAATTAACAAAAGCGTAGAGCAATCAACTGAAATAAAAATCCAAAAAGGTGTTTAGCCAAATTTTTTATAGAAAGGGTCCCCATTATTTGAGTTGAGCAAGTCAAAAATGGGGGGTTGTGTTTTTACCACAACAGGGCCTTAACCTATTTGATGTGGTTAGTGGCAAAGAAAAAAAAAATCTTAGAATTGGATATACCCTATGAAGGGGCAAGGATTTTTGTCTAAGTCATCCTCTAAAAGGAAATTATGCATGTACAATTCAAACAGGAGGCACTGTACCTATTCATTTTGTTCCTTGAAACACTTGACAAAGTCTGGGGTGGTCTTAATTTCCACTGACTTGCCAGCTTTAGCAGCTTTGACCTTCAATAAGAGATATCTTTCTAGTAAGAAAAATGCATAGTTGGTGGCAAGAGCTCGACATGACAAGGCATCTAAATAAAGAGAGAAAACAACCTCCAATTTCTCTTAGCTTTCTGCATCTTGACCTGTGCATTTTTGACTTTCTTTTGTTCATCCTTGTAATTAGCAAAATTCTCATCCTCTATGACTATGAGTACCTCAAATTTATTTCGTAACTCCTGGTGTACTCGCAGGGGCACTACTTCCCCTTTATGCCAAGTCAATTCCTGCTGAGTCTTGACTAGTTCATTCTGCAATTTCCTAATCACTGCTTCCCTTACTAAGGGAATGTAGGGAGGCGTCTCCTCTGTGTAGACCTCATCATCTTGTGTTTTCATTTGGTTAGTCTGAACAACAGCCTTGGCTACTTCTCAAATCATGCAACAATTAACTTGGGTGTTTTCTTCGGTATCAGTTTGGATGGCAGCATCAACAGTAGGGAAGTTCGTTTGGGTTTCCTCTGGGAAAACATAAGGATCTTCTGTCTTCATTTCACTATCTTCTAAAAGACATGGCTTTATTTTGGTTTCTTTTGAATAAACCAATAGGGTCTCAGTTTGGGTTTGAAGATCTTTCCCAGAGCAATGTTCAGTTTGGGTCCTTATGGTCTCCAATTCTGCTTTCACTTTATTAACCCTGATTGCTTCCTTCAACCACTGTCTTAGCTACTTAATTGTTTTATGTCACCTCCTATGCTTCTTAAGCATCTTCCTCAGTCTGTCCTTGTATGTTTTCTTTGTTGTGAGGCTTCTAACCGACGATGGTACAACTGTATTTACTTCAGGTCCCTATTCAGGTGGAATCGTGTCAACATCAGGATGGGGTTCTAATGGGATTGTGTCTCCTGATGGATTTTCACCTTCTAGGTCTCTATCTTCATGAACTTCCCTCTCAGGAGATCCCAATTAAATGGTGTCTCTTGAGCAATTATTATTTTCAGGGTCTTCTTCAAGATGGGCCTCGTCCTCTGGGGACTTCATAAAAAATGGTGCTCCCTAGTTGATTTTCACCTTCCAGGTTTTCTTCTATAGGGTTCTCCTTAGGTGGGGGTTTCAGTGGACCAATAGCTTCTACTTGATTTCCTTCCCTAATGGTTTCCTCTGCATGCACTTCTGCTTCACGAAGCTCCTCCATCGAAGGAACTGGTTCCCTTTGTTCTTCCAGATTATTAGTAAACGACAGGTTTTCATCATGTCCAGGACTTCCAGCAGGGGCATACTATTTGGGGGCATAATTTTTCCCTTCATAATTCCTGGATTGCTCCCTTCCTTCACCAAATATCCCCATATTCTCCAGTACTTGGGCAACCTCTTCCTCATAGTCTTGCAGAGAGACATCTTGTGGACTTGGAGGGGGTATGTGAGATGGTGCTGCCTCATCTATTTAAATTAGGGTGTTTCGATGTGACTTTACCCTCACAGAGCATCTTTGCTTTGCTGGGCCCAAGACCAAAGAGGGATTCTTCCTTCCTTGTGTCCTTTTCAGACCTATCACTCATGGCCCTTGCTGTTCAATTGCTGGGTTTTCTATAGGTGGGGCCAGAGTAGGATTCACAAGGTTATCCCAGGTTAGTTGTTGCTGGGCTAGTCCATGAATGATGATTAATTTGATCAACCCATGATGGTTGATGACTATATGTGGGTCCTTTTCCTTTCTGACCCGACGAGCAACATCATGCAATACAAAATTTAAATAAAATGGCAAGTTAACTGTAATTTTCTGTTTCAAAATAGTTAACAGTTTAAGTTGGCGAGGTTTTACCATGTCCTGTTGTCTGTCGCATGTGATGTACCTCTGCACAATGGCTTCCAATTCCTGCCATGGTTGTCTCAAAGTTCTAGGGTGGACCCCTTTTCCTTTTCGCATTGATTGCTTGTTTACGTCCTGAAATACTGTAATTTCTTCCTATAGTAGAACATGTTTGTTTGTCCATCTTGTTCCTTCTGCTGGAAGTCTAGTGACTTCAGCTATGATTACTTCAGAGACTGTTATGTTCCTGCCTCTCACCATGGTGTGGCCATTCTATAAATTCTACAGAAATTCAAGTGTCATCTCCTCATGAAATCCCTGTAATCTGGTCAAATATTGTAGCCAGCCGACGCACTCAAGAATCGCACGAGCCTGGTCTGATACCCTGAGCACTGTGGGTTCATTTCGAATGGATTTTCCTCCCATGGCTGTTGTTTTTATATGACTAATTCACTTGCATGCACTTCTCTCACACTTTCATAGTTTGGAACAACAATAGAGAACGTTAAAGTTATTGATAGGAAAATGATGTTGTTTTGAGAATTAATATCGCAAACAATTAAGTTATTTGTCTTGTCGAAAATATTTGGCACGTGATCATAATCAATTCTCATAATATCCATGATGGTTGCCTTCTTTCCTCCAATCAGAAATGGTTTGATAATTATTACACACACGCAATCATCATGCAGTCCTTTAACTAGAAATCAGTTTAATAATCATCACACAACTATCCATAAATTGTCACACATGCTGTTCATACGCAGCCCATCCCCCCTCCAAATAGAAAAGGGCGTCCATGTCCACCAAGCATGGGAAGTAAAGGAGAAAGCGTCGGTAAATCATAAATGAAAGTAACCAATCAATAAAAGCAGCGTAATGTACGATAACAATAATCGAAGAAGTACACGTCAAAATATTATAAATGCCCGTAAAATAAAACAGAGATCTATACCATTATGTTAATAGATTTTTACCTTAGGTAGCAAAGTGGTAAATGCACGACCGACGATACATATTAATGACTGGCAGTAAATTGATTGGATGAATATGATATAAATAATATAAGATATAAGTTACCATGCATGTTGGCTTTTAGAAACGAATAGGTGGCAATAGAATAGAGAGAATTTGGTAGTGTCACATAGTACTTCAATACCACAAGCAGATCCACTGCTTTCAGTGGGTGTTCATAGCCTCGACAGGGTTTATTTTTAACCCCACAAATGATCAAAAGTCCTCTTTTTAGTATTTAGATGATTCTCCCTTTTCATTTGCTATAAAGAGACCACTATGCTAGCATGGTAACCAGATAATCATAGTGTCATTCACCAAGATATAAAAAAGTGATCAGGCTGGCTCGTGATGAGAACCCCTGTCCTTTTGATAGTTTTAATTATCAGGAAGGTCATTACCTTGGTGTGGTGGCTCTTAGGTTCCTATAATAATAGTGATCATTTTGAATTGACTATGTTAAGTCTTGTAATATTGTACATACCTTTTCTTTTTTGAAAATGTTTTCCATATTAAAAAATGAAAATAAGGTCTGTCTTAAAATAATAATCAAAGGACCAAAAGAGAGAAAGATCAAAAAAGATATAAAATATGAACCCCATAAAAAGAAACAAAAATAAATTTTGAAAGTGTTTCACATTCAAATGCCACTACTCTTATTTTACTTTTCTTTTGCAAATAAAATTGTGTGCACCTTGTCCAAAATGCCACAATTCATGATGATCAAACAATTTAATCTTGATTATTCATGCTTTTAAATTTCATGTCATGATAGTTAGTGAATAAATATCTAAGAAAACCATTTAATCTTAGTAGATCATTAATTAGGTAGAGAATAAAAATGAGCTCATAAGTTTAATCTGAGCCATTGGAAGATATAAGCTTAAAAATAAGTTAGTTTTGTTATCAATCGGGGAAATAATAGGGTCAGCAAGCTCAAATGCACCCATGATAAAAGAAAGAAAAAAATGTTAGAATAAATTGAAGGGTAGTTAGAATACTTTCCAAAAAAGCATAAGCATCATTATGCTTATAAGAAAATATCATCTTAACCCTTCCCATGTCAAAATCCCATTCACTTGTTTAAAATCCCTTTTTCCCTTCCTAAAAACCTTGTTTCCACTCTTGGAAAACATTTCCCCTTGTAAAATCCATTCCCCTTTGAAAAATCCATTTCCCCTTATCCTAATGCATTTCCCCACCTTATATTATTAACCCCCCACTGTATTAATCCCCAACCCACTTCATATTAATCTCCGCTTAATAAATTGAATTAAAAACCTAGTTTTTAATTAAATTTAATACCCGATCCCACATCTTTAAAAAACCCCTGTCCATCATCTAATCTTTGATCAATCCAACGCTCCACGTGCATTATCACATCCCCCGACGTCCGACGTTTAAAACTAATAGAGGGTTGCAAAATGGGTGGTTTCACCCACCCCCTCCCCTGCCACGCATCATCACTACATCTCATCGCATCCCCTCAGTCCCAAACCACCATACCACCTTTTGCGGTGTGATAACCCACCAAACCGCTTCCAAAGGTAATGCGATAAACCACCCATGTGTGTTAAACCACCAATTCCCAAAGAAAATACAAAAAACCCCAATATTTCATTATTTCGCTATTACTGTTGGATTGCAGAAAAAGAGCCCAAGACCTTGCTAGCTCGAATTTCAGCCCCTGCTGCCACCTGGACCCTACCGCAAGTAATCATGAGTGTTCTTCTCCATCAATTATATACAAAAATTGATAAAAGAATCAAATTTAATGGCTTCCCATAACATTCTGAATGTAAACCCTCTTCAACCTCTAGTGTCAGATGTCAAACACATTCCCTTGGCCGATAAAGACTTTAAAAACATTGATATTGTGACAGATTCCAACCTTTTGGAGATCCACTACTGGAGCCATGACAAATTCATTGACCAGTCAGATGACATCCATCTGTGGATTCAAACTTGCCTAAATACATATTCCCACAAACCTTTCAACTCTCTGAACTTATTAGACTCTGTCAGATCAACTATTTTCGTAATGAAAGAGCCTTAGTTACCCCAAACCAAGAGGTCCTTTTCACAATCACTGCTCAATAAATCAATCAGATGCTATAGATCCAACCACAGCCTATTGAAGTGCCAATATCCATTGAAACCCTTACTAAACTCTACTTGAAGCTAGAATTTCCCAAAGATTCTAAATATTCCAGACATTCCTTCCACCATCACTAGAAACCCCAAAATATAATCCTCCATACTAAATATTCCATTTTTTCAGAGAGAACCAATCAAATTGTCACCATGTTGTCATGTGTTTTAGGGTATTTCACTGATGAATATGTGGACACATCTATCCTAGGTTTCCTATCCATATTTTTCCCAGGTCAACCTCCATCTTCCACCTTCAATTTTACCTAAAACCTAGCAGATGAGATCCAAGATCAGCTAGTCAAGCTGTCAGAAGAAGGAGTGTTCAAATACTCCTCAGTTATGTTCCATTTTTTTTTTAATTTCCAATCACAAAGGTTTGTAGTTAGCCTCCAAAAATGGGACATAGAGGGTAATCCCCAATCTGTTTTCTTTTGGACTTCCCTTGTTATAGATATGATCCAAAAATATATGAGAATACAAATATACCTAGAAATAATAAGATAGAAATGCTTATTTATTGATATCAAACCCTTAAGGTAGGGAAACTCCATACATTCACTCCTTAAGGAAGGAGAACACTCCACAAGCCATATGCCTGTTCACACAATAATCATTGACATCTCTCCATGTGGAGTCTCTAGCCTCTATATAGACCTCATACATACAATACCATGGTTCCCTCATACCATCGAAGTAATGTCATGGGCCCATTGCATTATTACTAACTACTTGTGGTACCTTACATGATATGGGTTAACCACCTTATTTATTACTATGGCCCATCCCATTATTACATTATTACCTTGGGTACCTCCCTTTGTACCCCATATTATCCCCCCTAGGTATATAACATTCCACCCCCCTTAGCATGTTTCGTCCCCGAAACATGAGAAGAACACAAATAATAAGATCTACTCAAAAGAGTAGTCCATTGGTACCATGCACATGCATCTAGCCATCCAAGATAAAGGTGAACCCTTGATGTTGCTGGTGCCTCGCTCGCTTGAGATGGAAGTTGACCGTGGTAGCTCTTCTGTGTTGATGTGTAGTAGGTGGATCTTTGCTCCTCTTTATCTGTCCTGCGGGGGTTGTTGTCCTTGTGGCTAATTGGTTGCCATCGTATTGATTGTTGTCTTGCGGGGTGATGTGGGTGATGATATGTTGAAGTTTTAACCCACGATGTCTTTTTCTTTAATTCATCCTTTACTGGACCCTGACTGTTATCTGGTGCATGTTGTGGTGCTTGCTGTGGTGTCTTATCTTCCAATATTACTTCAACCACTGAGCCCTCATCTGATGTATCAGCACCTGTAACCTTTTCTACTTCAGCCTCTGTTTGTGTTTGATTGTCGATCATCACTAGCTCATCATCTGAGATGTCAGTCCCTAGAACATCTTCTGCTTCAGCCTCCATGTACTCTACCTGTTTATTGATGGAAATATCTTATAATGTAATTTTCTTCTTTTTATACCAAAGCTTCAAGAATTTCTTCTGCACATTAATATTGATAGTACCCACAGATTCCATCCAAGGATATCCCAAAACAACATCCATATTATCCGTCTCTGAAGTATAAAAATCACCATGCAACACATACTTATCCATAGAAAGCTTCAAATCCTTATAAACTTGAACATCCTCATCATCAACCTGTGTGTTTTCAATGTGTTTGGCTGGAACTTGCAATTTTTTTGCCAAATTAACATTGATAAAATTATGCTTACAACTAGGATTTATAGACACAACAATCTTCTCCTTCTGAATGAATCCATAAACCTGCAATAATGATATACCAGTAGAAAATAACCCCTTACATGTCTCATTCTTCTGTTTTCTAGCATGAGACCATTTGTCTAAAAGGACTCTTTCAAATTCTTCATCTGACAATTTGGACAACTGCTTGTTGTCAAGTGAGAACCACCATTTGGCAGCCTCATCTTTGCAAGTAAGCGGTACCATACCCCTCCACAAATTCCCAAATTTGAACTTGTGTCTCTGTATGAATTCTTCAATAGTAGGGCTATCATCTTTTCCTGTAAAATATAGCGTCTCCATGAAGAGGGTTTTGAAAAAAAATTCACTTACTTGGCGAAAATTTGAAATTGTCACAGTTTAGTCAATATTGCTCAGAATCCCTATTATGACCTGTTTTTGGAAATGGAACAACCATTCTGCATCTTCCCATGTGATATAAATCCCGATCCAAGCACTGGAATTTCAGATCTGCACTGCAACTCTCCCGCCGTCACCAAAAATTATGAAAAAGAGCTGATTTTAAATCAGTGATATCTCCCTCATCCGAACTCCGATTCGACTGATTTTTTTTTGAAATTGGGTATTTTTTCATAAAGAATCTAGATCTACAATTATATTTTTCCGATTTTTCCCCAAAACGTATAGATCTGATCTGCAAACTCGTTGCCCTAGAAATCCTACAAAAAATATAAAAGAAAATTCTCCACTTTTGCCCAAGAAAGTGCTCTGATACCACTTGTTATAGATCTGATCCAAAAATATACGAGAATAAAAATATACCCAGAAATAATAAGATAGAAATAGATAAAAATGCTTCTTTATTGATATCAAACCCTTAAGGTAGGGAAACACCATACATTCATTCCTTAAGGAAGGAGAACACTCCACAAGCCATATGCCTGTTCATACAATAATCCTTGACATCTCTCCATGTGGAGTCTCTAGCCTCTATATAGGGCTCATACATACATACAATACCATGGATCATTACCATGATTCCCTCATACCATCAAACTAATACCATGGGCCCATTACATTATTACTAACTACTTGTGGTCCCTTACATGATATGGGTTAACCACCTTATTTATTACTATGGCCCATCCCATTATTACATTATTACCTTGGGTACCTCCCTTTGTACCCCATATTATTCCCCCCTAGGTATATAACATCCTTGTTAAGAAAGGATTCCACAGAATACAACTATAAAGACGTCATTGATACATTTGTTTATCTAGTTGTTAATATGATAAGAAATAGCATTTAGCCTAGAATCAGTGAAGAGATAAAGCAGGTGTTGCAATTTTCATGCCAAAGTAAAATAGGAGACTAGTATTTATACCAAAATCACACATAGATTGGAGTGTATGGAAGCCAACTAGTTTCATACAAGCTCCCCAAATACCTCCCAATGAGGATATTTTCTTTGGAATACATCAGATAAATCTTGAATTATGATGAGATTCATTTCCTTTCAGCTAATAAGAGGACCCAATTCAAGATTAAAAACCAAATAGGGCCTTTTATATGCAACAATAGAAATGTTGGAAAGGAAGCACACTAGGCAGATGATATCCATTTGTGGGATTCAAACTTGCCTAAATAAATATTCCCAGATACCTTTCAATTCCCTGAACTTCTTATACTCTGTTAGATCAACTATTTGCCTAATGAAAGAGCTTTACTTACCCCAAACCAAGAGGTCCTTTTCACAATCACTGCTCAATCCATCAATCAGATGCTACAAATCCAATCACAGCCTAAGCAAGTGCCAATATCCATTGAAACCCTTACTAAACTCTACTTGAAGATGGAATTTCCCAAAAGATTCCAAATATTCCAAAATTTCCATCCACCATCAGTACAAACCCCAAAAGATAATCCTCCATACTCAACATCCATTTTTTTAGAGAGAACCAGTCAAATTGTCACCATGCTGTCATGTGTTTTAGGGTATTTCACTCATGAATATGTGGACACATCTATCCTAGGTTTCCTATCCATATTTTTCCCAGGTCAACCTCCAGCTTCCACCTTAAATTTTGCCCAATACCTAGCAAATGCGATCCATGATCAGTTAGTCAAGCTGCCAGAAGAATGAGTGTTCAAATACTCCTTAGTTCTGTTCCACATGTTTTTATATTTTCAATTAAAAAGGTTTGCAGTTAGCCTCCAAAAACTTGACACAAAGGGTAATCCCCAATCTATTGTCTTTTGGACATCCTTGATCAGAAAGGATTCCATATAATACAACTATAAAGACTTCATTGATTCATTTATTTATCCAGTTGTTAATATGCTAAGCAGTAGCATTTAGCCTAGAATCAATGAAGAGATAAAGAAGGTGTTACAATTGTCAGACCAATGTAAAATAGGAGATTGGTATTTATACCAAAATCATACATAGATGAGAGTGTATGGAAGCCAACTAGTTCCATACAAGCTTCCCAAATACCACCCAATGTGGATATTTTCTTTGGAATACATCAGACAAATCTTGAATTCTGATGAGATCCATTTCCTTTCAGCTAAAAAGAAGACGCAATTCAAGATTAAAAACCAAATAGGGCCTTTTATATGCAACAATAGAAATGTTGGAAAGGAAGCAGACAAATGTTTACAAGGTTTCAAGTTCAGCAATAGTTTCAAATGGCTTTATGACCCTTTGGGCATCATAAGTAAATTAAGAGTCAAATTCAAATTGACCCCTTTCACTCATGAGTCAAAACCTGAAATTGAAAAGTATTCCAACCAGTCAGAGTGGTTGGAAAACACTCTATAGGAGGTGGATAAGCAGATTTATACTAGTTCTATCCTACATACTCCAGATGCATAGGACGAAAATTCAGAAAGGGCTAGAGAAGAAGGATCCTACACAGCAGAAACTACTTATGATACTAAATTCAAGCTTGTAAGCAGACAGAAAACCAATCTAAATCCAATAATAGAGCAGGAAAGGACAATTGAAACAAAAAAAGAGATTATTATCAGGGGTGATGCACACTCAACACATATAGAAGAAACACCTCTGTCATCATCTTCTAGTTCACAAATCATTCAAAATCAGAATAATTTAGAAGTTTCATCATCTAGCAAACCAATTAAGAAAGAGAAATATATCATAGAGAAGTACAAAGAGATTAAAATAAGAAGCATTAAAGGATGCTATATGTACAAAATACTAGAAGAAAACTCAGAGTGATCAAAGTTTCAAATGGCCTTATGATCCTTTGGGTGTCATAAGTAAATTAAGAGTCAAATTCAAATTGACCCCTTTCATTCATGAGTCAAAACCTAAAATTGAAAAGTATTCCAACCAGTCAGAGTGGTTGGAAAACACTCTACAGGAGGTGGATAAGCAGATTGATACTAGTTCCTTCCTGCATACTCCAGACCCACAGGACATAATTTTAAAAAGGGCTAGAGAAGAAGGATCCTACTTAGCATAAACTAGTTCTGATACTAAGTTCAAGCTTGTAAGCAGAAATAAAACCAAGCTAAATCTAGTAATAGAGCAGGAAAAGACAATTGAAACAAAAAAAGAGATTATTATTAGGGTTGATGAACCCTCGACACATATAGAAGAAACACCTTTGCCATCATCTTCTAGTGCACAAAGCATTCAAAATCAAAATAATGTAGAAGTTTCATCATTTAGCAAACCAGTTGAGAAAGAGAAAGATATCATGGAGAAGTATAAAGAGATTAAAATAAAAAATGAAGCATTAAAGGCTGCTATATGTTCACAATACTGGAAGCAAACTCCGAGTGATTAGAGTAGTTTGTTTTCATATCAAAACAAGGAAAATGCAGATGACCTTCCTACAGCCAGAAGTAAAGGCCCCAAGAACTTCAGAAGATTATAAGAAAACAACCTTTGAAATTCATGCCAAGGATGTGCATCCAATCGACCAAATTTAATTTCACAAATAGGTAGGAGAGATGTTGTATTCAACCATGAAACATAAAGCTCTAAGTGTCCAAAAATTAAGGAATTCTCTTGAAAATATACAGTCACAGTTAAAGTTGGAAAGTTCCTCATCACAAGTAAAAGACAACTAGATTAAGTCACTGGAAGATTTGGTAATTGAAATTTCCTATAATCCAACTAACATCAAGGCAGCAGAAGAACTTATAAAAAATAAAAATGCAGACATAGTTGCACTGAAGAAATAGCTAAAGCTACCAACCACTGAGCATTCACAAACCAAGGAGGTTTTAGAAACAGTTAATCAAAAGGATGAGATGATGAATTTAATCATCTAGTTGACAACTCAACTAAAGGCAATGGAGACAAAAATGGATAAACTTGTACAGGAAAATCAAGCTAGCAGAGAAGTAGTTCCCATTACTATTATTCCCATAGGAGCTACATCAACACCTGTATCTACATCAGCACCTGTATCAACATCAGTTCTAGCAACTACAACCGCAACAACATGAACAAGACCAACAACCCACCCCACTGATGATGATAGCAAATTGATTAAAGAAATGGAAGATATTTCCATTCAAACAACACAGATTAATAAGCTCAAGGAACAAGTAAAGAGCTTAGAAGAGGAAACGAAATTAGTAGAAGTAATGCATCAAGCTGAAAAACAAGAAGCCAATACACTAAGTGATAGAATCCACAAGCTAGAAAAGAGTTGTCACTAAAAGAGCCTCTAGCCCAAGCAAAGCAGCATTTGTGGGCCAATATCATTATCCTAGTTAATGATATTTGGCCTTCTATACAGGTAATATTTGAGCAGAATGATTTGGTGAAGGAAGCTAGTGATGCAATTCAAAAGGTAAAAGCAGATATTGGAAAGGAACTAGAGGAAGTCTCCCAAATAATGAAATTCCTAAATTATAAAAACAAGTATGAATTAGAATATCTGGGGATAACTGACAGAATAGAGTCTATACTAGAAGTGAAGAAATTGATTTCCAAAAGAAATCTGATGATACAACTTGAGGAGAAATGTCAAAACATGAAACTCGCAATAAACAGGTTTTTTGACAAGTTTGATGTATTGAGACAGAAGGGTCTGCCTAAGCCTTTAGTAATCAATGATAAACTAATTATAAATGAAGACTATGATAAAAACATGAGGGAAGTAGCCAAAGAGACTTCCAACAGTTCATCCATGAAACGTGTACCCACACGCAAAGTGCTCCTCCAAACTTTGGAAAGCTTCTTTTACCTTGAGCATGAGGTAAATGACCTTTTTGTGAATAAGCCTACATTTGCCAAATATATAGAAGTAGAAGAGATTTACCACCAAATGATGAAAATCAAACTTCTAGATGAAGAAACATGGGGAAATGGTGTGATTTACTATGAAGGGTGAAAGGCACAAACATGGTGAAAGAAGCAAATAGCGTAAAAGAAAAGTAGATGAAAGAAAAGAAGATGAAAGAAGCAGTCAAGTAACAACAATCAAATAAAAAGGGAGAGATCTCAGTCAGTTAAACAAGTGTCACTATCTTTCTACATAAAGATATTTATTTTCCTTAAATAAATCCTAGTCAGTTGACATGATATTTTTGTATAAATACTTCATCATTGGAAGTATCAAGGGGTGGATTTTTGAATATTTTTGTAGTTGACTAGTTTATTACCTAAGTGTTATTGTACCAACTTCTAGTTGATAGACATAACAAGTTATAAAGAAACTTCTTTACAGGATTCATGTGTTGAGATATCTCAGCGAAGTATAAATTTCAATTGTTCATGTTGTCTTTCTAGGTATTCCATAAAATTTCATGTGTTCTAAATTTGAATGTTATAATAGGAGTTTTACCGCAGAATTTGCTTAAACATTACACTATGCTTTTAGCTGTTATACATTTCTATGTTTTCTTCTGATATCTGGTTTCGAGAATTCTTAATTTCCCTCTGATCCCGATTATTATCTTCATCCTTCTTCAGTATCTAGTTTAAGGAATTCTTAATTGCTCCTTGATCCCGACTAAAAAATCATTTCACCATTCAGCTTTGAGATTTGATATTGTCACCTATATTGCCCTATAACACTCTCTTTATAGTTTTTTGTTGTTATGTTTTCAAAACATATTGACTCCATAGCCCAATGGAAATGGAAAAACACCTATTCATCTAAACCATTAATTCCACCAACCAACCAAAATCAATCCAATTAAACATACATAACTAGTGTAAAATCCATAAAATAAACAAAGTTAAATCATATAGAGAGAGCCCTCTCTGAGTTTAGGAAGGCTATATCCTAAGATCCAAAGTAGGTTTGTAGTTACCTCTGAGATTTCATTTTAACACATTGAACAACCCCTGGAAATTTTGGAGTGATAACGTATTGGAGACTCCATTAGGGAATCAATCCCTAGTTAAAATCAATCTTAAAGGAAACAATTTTCCTCATTTTTCACATTAAGGATTTTAAAGGGTTGTTCAAAATCATCATTATAAGTTAAAATTATGGCTTCTAAAAGAACATATTATACCAGGGCTCATCTTGATCCACACCCTGCTACAATTGTTGATGATCCTGACAGAATTTTAAGAAAACCTAAAAAAGTAGAAAGTCTAGGAAGTATTAGTCAGTTAATCAAAGAAAAATCACTTCCTAAAGAGTTATCAAGCATACACGATATTCAATTTGATTTATCAATTGAGCATTCTTTATTTCATAGCAAATCTGAAAATTTAGTCTATGATATTATAATAGACCCCAATTTTATTCAATTTATTAAATCAAAGAAGGATACTATACAACTTGATTTAGATCAACAGGTTCTAGATACTTTTGACAAACTTGATGCGTAACCTCAACTTTGATAAGGCATATAAATGAAGCCTATTTTCAATAGTCAGTTGAATTATCTTCCCTAACTATTGCTACCGCTAAACACTCTACAACATCTTCAGAAACTGTAAATACAGCCTCATTCAGTACCACCTCACCTATAATATCCACCACAGTTCATTCCATAAAGCCATCCATATCTAAACTTCCTCTCCAACCTAACGTTTTAAGTTCATCTGCAAACGTTACAAGTTCATCTTCAAGCACCACTACTTTACCTACGAGTCAAGCTAAAGCCTTAGCCATGGCAGATAGATAAGCACCTTTAGCCTTATAAGTCCCTTTACATGCTATGCCACAAGATTACCAAAGTACAAATTTTTAGTTTGATGGTACTGGCTAATATACTGCTCAACAACATGTAAATAAAATGACAGATTATTTTGAGTTACATTAAGTAGATGTGGCTGCTGTACAAATGAGATTATTTGCACAAACACTTGTAGAAGATGTTAAAAAGTGGTTTAAATCTTTACCTCCTAACCATATCGTTGATTTAGCTGCTTTCCACCAATTGTTCCTAAATAGGTGGGAAAGGAAGAAAAACCCTCTCCAGATATTATATGAATATGAGAACATTACTAGATCTCCTAGTGAATTTGTTCAGCATTACTGTACTAGGTTCAACAACATTTACAATTCAATTCCAATGAATATCAACCCTTCACTAGACCTGGCCCTAATTAAATTTCCAGAAGGTTTTGATGCTGACATGTCCTATCAATTAAGAGAAATAAACCTTGCAACTTTAGAACAGATGCAGACTGATGCAGTTAGTGTAGAAGCTAAGTTATTGGCTAAAAGAGCTAGGATGAGGAATTAGAGGAGAGTTACCATTAAGGAAGAACCATCCACTTAAGATGTTAAGATAGATAGTTTAGCTAAAAGTGTAGAAAGGCTAATGGATAGATTAGAGAATATGGAAAGAAAACCTCAGTGGGAAAATCAACAAGGACCCCAAATTAGAAATTCCAGCTTTAGGAAAAATCCTTATACTGGTAAATCAAAAGAAGTTGTACCCGATCAACAGATTAGACCACCTTTCCAGTAAAATTATGCTAAAATTTAACAACAACATGAAGAAGACCAGGACACCTGGATAAACTTAATGGGAGTAAACAATGAAGATGCCATTTTTCTTACCCATGAACAATAGGAATTATACATGTTACAACAATTACAATTAGAGTCTAGGGAGTCCTTTGACCACAAACAAGGCTATGAATCTGTTATCTACAAATTTCATAAACAATATAGCCTTAGAAGAAAAAAGGACACAGAAGTTCCTGCTAAGAAATCAGTCCAAGCCCAAACTAAGAAAACAGTAGAAGCTCCTGTGACCAAAATTCTGCAAATTCTCCCTAGAGGAACTCCAGAGGCTTTAGGCCCAAATATTGTAGATATAACGTCAACTGCAACTCAAACTGTTACAAACAAGAAAATTGAAAACAAAATAGTTGACATACAAACTGAATTACCAAGTGCTGATAAAGAAGACAAAACTACAAAAACCACTATTGCTAAAAATGAAATCATTCAATTAGGCAAAACTCTAATTCCATTCAATATCAAAATTGAGATGGCCAAATTGAAAATACCATTTCCTTTAATAGAGCTAGTGAAAAATGAATCATACAAAGCACAAATCACTGAAACACTAAACATAGGTGAAGGCAAAGATGTTGTAAACCTTAATGATGATCAACCTGAGTTATTATTCGGTCTAGAAGTAAATCGCAAACATCAACAAGGGGGTGTCCCTCCATTATATATTAGCTTAAACATTCATAATAAAATCTTACATAATGCTATGTTGGATTCAGGAGCATCTCATAACCTAATGCCTAAAGCAGTCATGGAAATATTAAACTTAGACATCGCTAGACCCTACAAGTACTTGTTTTCCTTTGATTCTAGTCAAGTCAATTGCCTTGGCTTGATAAAATATCTATGTGTAACTCTAGTCCAGTTCCTAGCAAAGAGTATTGTTATGGACATAGTAGTTGTTGATATCCCTCCCAAATATGGTATGTTGTTATCTCACTCATGGGGAGAAAAATTACAAGGGTCTCTGTAGTTAGACATGTCATATGCTACCATTTCTATATTTGGTCAGCAAAGAAAGATTTACAGAGAAACCTTGATGAAATTCATGGTAAGTAGTTCATAAAGACCACAAAATTACGTTATTTATTCCATGCATTTTGATTTGGACTCATTTATCTTATATCATTCAGACAATGACAAAGATAAAATCACAGTTGTAGAAGGAAAACACAAACAAATTGATAGTGAAAACATAACACATGAATCTTTGTGGCAATTGGATTTTGATGGCTCTGTAAATAGATTAGGAGTAGGAGCCGGAGTATGGATCTACAATTTAGAAAACGATCATTTAGAAGGACATTATTTCAGATTAAATTTCAAATGCACTAACAACATGGCAGAATACGAACCATTAGTGCTAGGCCTTAAAATCCTAAGAAAACTTGGAGCTAAAAGAGTTTCCATCATGGGAGACTCAGAACTCATTATAAAACAAGCCAAGGGAGAGTACATTACTAATAACCCTAGACTTAGCTATTACAGAGAAACCATCCTAGACTTGATAAATTGTTTCCTTGAAACTGACTTTGCTATCATTCCAAGAAAGCAAAACATGAAAGCTCATAGCTTAGCCACTTTTGCCAGCACATGTAGGTTACCCTTCCAGCCAAATCATCAGTACATAGCTGAGGTAAGACATAAACCAACTATACCTGATAATTTAAAGTATTGGCAAATTTTTTCACATGACAATCAAATTTGTGATTTTATGATTTCTGAAGGAGAATTTCAAAATGGTAATATAGACACTGACTGTACATCAGATTATACCATAAATAATGAAATAGATGTAAATGATGTAAATAAGATAGAACCATCTAAATTCACGAAACTAGAATTAGAACAACTAGAAACAATAGAAATTGAGGAATTAATCAATGATGAATCAAAAGTTTTAAACCTCAAAGACAACTTTTTGCCTAAGGGATTAGCCCCACTAGAAGACCTCTTTGGCTCCAATGATGTCGCTAGAAAACCTAAAATGGAGCCTCTAAGGTCAGATATAGAGGAATACAACATAGGAATAGAAAATCCTAAGATTATCAAGATATCTAAGACACTACCCCCAGCTGAAAAGCTAAAGTACATTAGCTTGTTTAAAGAATTCCAAGACATATTTTCCTAGAGTTATGAAGACCTCAAGTCTTATGATACCAGCATTATTCAGCATAAGATAGCAATTAAAGAAAATCAGAATCCCTTTAAACAAAAACTAAGGAGAATTAAGCTTGTTCTTATGCCATTAATAGAGAAAGAAGTTAAAAGGATGTACGATGGTAAAATCATAGCACCCATCAGATATTTTGATTGGGTCTCTAATTTAGTCCCCACTAGAAAGAGAACAAGAGAAATCAGACTCTGTGTTGATTTCAGAAACTTGAACAAAGTATCAATGAAGGATAACTATCCCATCCCTAAAATAGATCACATTCTCTAGAGGGTAGTAGGGTCATCCAGAATTTCATTACTTGATGGATTTTCTAGATAGAATCAAATCGTAGTGAGACCTAAAGATCAAGCAAGGACTATGTTCACCACTCCCTGGGGAACTTTCATGTACTTGAAAATGCCCTTTGGATTGACGAATGCTGGAGCAACATTCCAAAGAGCTGTGGACATAGCCTTTGTGAAGGAAATCAATGAATTTTTAGTCATTTGCCTAGAAGATATCACAGTGTTTTCCAAGTCAGATAATGAACATCTAGATCATCTAAGAAGAGTATTCATAAAATGCAGAAAGTTTGGTATATCCTTAAATCCTAAAAATTCACTTTTTGGATTAGAAGAAGGAAAAATCTTGGGACACATAATTTCAAAAGAGGGCACCAGAATTGATCTAGCTAGAATAGAAGCAATCCTAAACATTAGTCATCCTAGGAACATTAAAGAATTACAAGCATTCTTAGGTAAAATAATTTTTCTTAGAAGATTCATTTCTAACTTAGCAGAACTAATTAGATATTTGAATAACATGTTATGTTGGATTATGGGGGCCTAACCCAGGTTTGGAGTTATTTATCCAAACAAATCCCTACACTACTAGCCCTTTAGGCATTAGTCCATGGAGCACAGACTAAAGTCTCACCCAAAGTAGTATGGGGGGATGCTGGAACCAAGTTTCTGCACCATTGAGATGTTTGTGATGTCGGTTTAGTCCAAATAGACCTACCTTCATGCAGGTCACTTCGCACACTGTTCTACCCTTCAATACCTCCGTGCTTTGTTGTAATCAACTTTTACGCAACCCTAACCAGGGGCTTAAGTCCTTTCGTGCTGCTATGGCAGTGAACTGTGCTATTTCCCATACTAGACTAAGTATCTTAGTTATCTTAGTGACAGATCTTAATTATCTTCGCTTAAACAGATCTTCCTACTTGCGTTCACTTAATCAATACAATTATACACATTTGCGCATCATATAAGCGTTAGAAGTGAAAATTATACCCAAGATAACGTATGCATAAACAGGAAATAAATACACGGAAATGGTAGAAACTTCTATTTATTAATACTTCCAACTGTTTACAGACTCGACTCGCCCTGCACACTCAGCTGCAGGGGTTCACGCACTTAGCTGCAGAGCCTCTTCCTACTCTACGACCTAAAACTAGACTTTACACTTCAGATCTATCTCACATTCATCATATGTTCTTCATCTTCGATTAGATTAGCTTAGCTACTTAGAGCCTCACTCTATTTATACAATCCCATGGTCCATGGACCATGGGTAGATCTTCTACAGCTGACAGTACAATAACAAAATAAGGGTAGACAACCCTATGACTCTTTAACAAACTATGTGCTCCACACCCACAAAATGGGGAGTCTTTACATTGGAATTACAAAATTGACCAAAATCTCGGCTCTAAGCCCCAAAACTTCACTTGGGGGATCCTGCACCCAACAGGCCCCCAACACAAACATCGTGACTCGCCCTCAAGTCACTTTGTAGGTGCGGAGATCTTTGTGCGAAGAACTTCCAACTCTGATTGGATCGCTGCCAATTCAGCAGTGCACTATGCGGCTGCTTGCTGAACTTCCTCGATGCGCTGTTTGGTGACCGTTGTCACTGAACTGCTGCCCTGAATCTTTTCCTGAGTTTCTTGTAGCTACGCGAGCTTTGCTTCAATAGAGGTTGTAATGGTATAAGCCTCATCGATCCACGGTTGTAGGTGTACCTTCAAAACTGCTTCCTCATGCAGAGCAGCATCCACCTGCTCCTTGAGTGCCTTTTGAATTTGACTTTGACCATTCCCCCCACATTCAGTCCATTAATGCTAGATTGGCGGTAGATTTTCAAGAATCCAAGCCATAAAGTTTGCCTTAAATTCTCGCTGCCCACTCCATTTGGTCTTAAACCAAGCATCACATCATGAATAGTGACTTTAACGATCACTTTCTGGATGACTCGCGTGGAAGCGTATCTGTCTTTGCGCTATCGCAGACCCTATGACACTTCACTACTACACGTATTCCTATCATCTTACAGTTCCTTGGTAGAGTAGTTTATAGTCTTGCACCTCCTTTCAGCTTCCTGGAGCGCTAAGACTCTTCTTCTATTGGCTAGTCAGATGGTTAGGCCACCTGTGTATGGTTTCAAATGATTGCCATTCACGTTTCCTCGGAATGGTTCTCTATTTAACTTTACCAAATGTATTGCACCACCATCTGTAATCTCCTTAATAAAATACGATCCCACCCAATTCATTCTGAGCTTCCCTGGAAATTTATCAAACTTACTATCATATAATAGCACCAAATCATTCACCTTGAATGTGCGCAACTTAATATGTCGATCATGCCATGCCTTTTCACACTCATTCTAGACCTATAGGTGAAATCCAGCCAAAAGTCATTCTTCTTCAAGCTCATCCAACTGTGTGAGCCTCTCCTCCAGGGCTATGTGATCCATCATACCTATGAGTGCTACTATGCATAGACTAGGCACGATGTATTTTATAGGCATTACAACTTCCACTCCATATACAAGCCTAAAAGGTGTCTGTCCTGTCAGTTTCTTGCATGTCGTTTGATAAGCCCATAACACTACTGGTACGTGTAGGTCCCAATCACTTCACTGTGCACTGCATACTTTGGTCAGTGCATTGCATACCTTGTTGAATGCTTCTGCGTGTAGAATATTTTGCATGGTTGCTCTTCCTGCATAATGTCTTCCCAACATTAGGAGCCATTTTCAAGTTCAACCCCCCAACACATGCTTATTGACCAGGTGTTTTAGCGTGGAGTACATGTGCCTCTGTGTAGGTTGGAGCTTTTCTCCATAAGCCTACGTCCACTTGGCCGGATGCATGTGCGGATCATCCTATCCATCATACTTGTCTGTCAGTCGCACCTTAGGCTTCCCAAATCATACTCACATCATTTTCTTACATTCCTGCCAATCATCAAAGCTGTGTTTGTGCGTACCCCACCATCTTGCAGGCATAGCACGTAGTACCCAATCCAAGGCCTGGAAGCAGTTCTTTTCTGGAACCTCCCTTTCAAATGCATCCAAGAAGATATCTACCTCATTTAGACAATCATAAGTGGAAAGATCTCTTACTTCTATCGACACGCAATGCAACGACTTGGTCATCATATTGCAATTCAACGTAGTTACTTCATGTAACCAATTCTACCAGTGCTATATTTTTTCGTCAAAATCTCAAGTGAAGGAGCTCTCACGCTCCCATGTAATCTGCCCATCCGCGGTGGGATTCACCTAGTCTTGGACTCACACTATTCTCTTGTAGATGCAGTCCAAATCATCATCGCTCTCATAGTCACAAATCGGTTTCGTATAGCGCAATCCTTCAACAGGGTCGAGGGGTACAACTACGTGTAGTGACTTCTTCTCAAAGATCATTTTCCACTTCTTCTAATTAATTACCCCATTCATGTCAGTAGCCCAGTCAATTCCTAAGAGCGTGGGGTAGGGATTGTTGTCGTCAATAATCTCTATCACTTTGAAATCTGCCAGCGCGCTCGCTCCCTCAATATCCACAGTTATTCCCTGCAGTCACCCCATGGGTATTATTTTCTGCTGGTTCGCCATCCTTAGCTAAATTGGAGACCATTGTAGCACAGGTCTCCCCATTCGCTCCCATGCCTATTTTGGCAAAACATTCACATATAATCCCAAAACCAGAAAGACTTGATCCATTTCATATTCTCTGATCTGCGTGATTAGTCTCATTTCTAGTCTCGTCCTTGTTTTATGTTTTCCGATCCTCCAAACTATGCGCGGTTCTCCTAGCGCAGTCCTAGCGCATCTATTGATAAGTTCCTGTAACCCTTTCAAAACCTTACTGTCACGTAGTAACTTCATACATGTTTCAAGGAAAGTTGTCGGCATGGATGGCTCCATTTCCAGCTCCAGTTTACCTTTGCTTCTTGAAGTGGAGGCATTAACGAAGCTCTTCTTAGCTTCCATGAAGGTTTCCCGATCGTGCCCCAAACCAAACTTATCTTCCTTCACCAGAGCTTTGCAAACCCAAGTACTATCTTCTCGTTGTTTTCCCTTGTCATCTCCCATTGTGATTCCACTTTGGAGCACAATGTTTACATTCGGGTCTTCCTCGCGTAGCTCAGACCTCATCATCTATAGGTTCTGAGTCGGGGGAGGCAGTAATGCTCCTTTGTCACGTATCCTAACTATTAGCGTAGGACAATATTCTATCTCATGATCAAACATTATGCAGTATTTGCATGACAGGCATGTTGGTGCAATCACGGGCATAGTGTCTTGGCCCTCCGCAATTGTATCAAATCAACTGTCCGCGACCTCTACCAGGTCCTCCCCTGCCTCGACCTCATCCACATCCTTGAAATATTTTTCATTTCGTTCTTGCATTTCGCTCAGGGAGTCATGTTTTGCTCTGAACCCTATAGGTGGGCGTTCTATCCATCATCAATTCATAACTTCTACAAGTACGCTCTTCGTGCTCCCACTAACCTACAAAAGTTGCAGAACAACTGTTGCGAAGTTTGTGTATACTTTTGTAACAAGTGACGATTATCCATGGCATGTTTTCCAGTTATTTGATAGACTGCACACCACAAAGAAGGCGCCACACTAGGTCCTTCTTGAGCTTCTAGCCTTAAAGGCATCAGTCCTCCTCCTGTGAGGTAATTCGTAAAAATTGGGCAGTGGTATTTTTCATGACCCTAACCTTTGCATTTTACACACCATACTTCTTCACGCACTTCTGGCCGAACTGTCCTGTCCTCCTTCAGACTTTGCATCTCAAGGCACAGACTCTTTAACTACGCATGGAGCTGTTGAACTCCTAGGTTAGGATCCTGCATCGGGGTCTCATCAAGCCTCATGGCAATCTCCAAAGCTTATTCCTGAGTTGTTATCTTCTGCTGTGATAATGCACTCCTTAAAGGTGGTAGTAGAAAAAATAGAAACCAATCATAATGTTGTCCATCTGTCTGATTCATATTGGCTTTGCGAATCGTACACTTCAGCCTCTAATCTAGTTCCCAAGGAGTCTCGCCTGGTAGCATTGTGATCTCTTTAAATCCTATGATTGACTGCACTTCAAAATTAGGCCTCCTAAATTCTCTATTTAGTGCTCTTTGAATATCCATGACTCTTAGATTTGGGTTATCATTGAAATACTTAATATACCAAGTCAGCGTGCGATCCTGCATGGCTCTAACTAGTGTCGATATCTTGATATGATCATCCGTAATTCCTTGTGCTTTCCATATAGCCCTTACAATGAACTAGAATTGGTCCGGATCCTCATTTCCCAAACCTTTGAACACAGGAAACTTCACTGTGCTGGCCATATTGAATCGCGGTGGTGGTGGAGTTGGTACGGGTGAAGATGGAGGTGATGGCAGTGAAGCCGGTGGTGATGTGGGTCGAGGTGGTATTCGCGGAATTCTTTGTCTTATCAGCTGAATAGCACTTTGCAGAGAGACCTTCGCGAGCTCTTCCTAGTCCCCTCATGGAGGTGAAATCAAGGGGCTATTTTCTAGACCCTTATTTCTTTTGTTCCTGTAAACCTTTCCACTTCATGTAGCCCTGAACATCAAGGTAACTGCATAACCCATCTTTTGCACAACAACATTTTAATCCAAGTATTCAAAGATTTTACATACTTACCTTGCGGAACTTTGAGAAAACGTCACTTTGCTTCGCTGTAGCTGACTGAGGTTGGTGGGCTCCAGTATTGTAGCAATAATGCTACAACTCCTGGAGCTTCCTTCTCTAATTTTTTCAACCCGGTAGTTCGTAACAAACTTGGAAGCGACGGTGCTCTATGCACAAGTACTAGCTCTTGTCGCAGCTGTCACTTGGTCAGCTGGCACAAGTCCGCTAGGGGCTCAAGCCAACTTCTATGAGCTCTTAGAAGAAGCTTTCTAACTGATGAATGAAAGCTAACTCAAAGGAGATTAGCCTACTTGCAGAAAGGAAGTGAAAGCCAACAAGAAACACAAACCCTAGCAAACCCTAATTCTACCAGCTAGTCTTACTGATGCAAAGGTGGGGATGCAAACTACTGAAAGAGATGCCATTACTTCTAGGAAGGTGAGATGCATGTGTCTAGACTACTTTGATCTGAAGAAAACATATTTTTGTATTTTTGTTCAAGTTGTTTGAATTATTATGCGTGTACTTCTAACTGGGTCTTGACTGTGCAGGGATAGATCAAGGGGAGGAGTGCTTGGAAGAGGTCAGGAAGGCTCAGAGAGGGTATAAGGGGTCCCTAACATCCTTTCAGAGAGTTTCACAAAGTTTGGATGCCAAGCAACCGAGTTTATGAGCTTCTACAGGAAATCTGCAGGGGTTCTACAGGATGTTCAGAATTTCTACAGGAAGTTCAGTAATTCCTACAGGATGTTCTATAATCGGATATTTGGGTGATGGGTGAGTGGAAGAGGCTACATGGTTGGATAGGGAGATGGGAGGGGGGTTTGTAACGACTCAGTGACAGAGGGATGAAATGAAGAGGGGGTGTGCAAAGCTAGGTTGTCTTGGAGAGGGTAGTAGGAATGGAAGGTCGAAAAAGGTAGGATAACGAGGGTGATAGAATGGTTGAGAGATAGGGGTCTAATTGGGAGATGAGTAGTTGGTCTGGGCACGGCTTAGAAGGATAAGGGAGTGAGGGAGTATTACTGCACAGTGTAAATGAAACAAATCAGCCACGTCCTGCACATAACCGAAATTGCATTAACCTATTCTGACTGTTTAGTAAAACCAAAGAACAGCAACGTTATTTCTAAGGAAAATCATGCATGGTGCTGAAGCAAAGAATCATTCCACAAGATTTGAATGCATGGACACTTCTACAAACGAAAATATTGCATCAAAGATTGCATGAACATGTAAAACAATGTTTTTGGTGGGTGGCACTGTCTGCAATTCCAGCCCCTAAACAGAGGTGAAAATGAGTGTGCAATCAACCCTTTTTTGGAACTCTTATTAACTCCAATCTCCTTACTCTATTCTAAACTACTGAAGCAACTCTGTTCATAAAGCTAACCTACTTAACCACACCAAGAAATTCAACTCAGCAAACTACGTTTCCAAATGCATGTAAAGGAAAAGAAATACAATGGTGAAAGAAAGATAACAATACAAAGGAAGGAGGCCTTAGGCTCTCAGGTTGGGCCCAACCCCGAGAGCTATGGCTCCTTTAAGAACTCAGAACTGAACTCAAATCTGCCTGCTTTCCATTAAAAGATAATAATCATAAGTCAAATAACATGCCAAAAATGGCTTACAAAAGAGCAAAACAGAGCTACAGCTCGTAGTCCAGAATATGCAACAAGGTTTCAAAAGTCCTCTTCGAAGGCTACAGCCCTATTATTTATACATCTTGAGGCCCCAAGCTGGCCTCCTAAATCAGTGGGGCTTGGCTGACCAAACTAAGAGTGATCTGCTGCTTCCTCAAAATCCGTTTGGCTGCCTTCTAACTCGGTGGTGGTGGTTGTTGGAGCTCGGAGTTGGGGGTGAAGATCACGAGGAAGGCCATTCAATGCTGTGGACAACCTTCCTACAAAATCTCAATCCCATCTTGGCTGTCTCCTAGCCTTCATCTGCGTGGTTTTGCTCCATTAAATGTCAAAAAACCTGAAATAAGCACGTGTTAGCCACCTAGGAATAGTGACTGCCCTCATTCGTACAAATGACATAAATATACTAAAAAATGATGCATAAGTTATGAAAAATGAAGGGTTCAGCAAGGGTAGTTAGGCCAAATGAGCCCAAAATGTTACCAAATTTGGGGCTCATCATCACCCCCCAGCTAAAATGATTGCTCATCCTTGAGCAACTAATCCAGCTCCTCGTCCTTCATTGCCTTCACTACCACCCTCACATCCCAGGCTTCTGCAGTAGTGTCCTCCTTACTGACATGGAACCCAGCCTTTCTTTCCACCTCTTCCCACTGTTCATGCTCATCTTTCTCTGTGCTGCCTTCCATCAATCCTAACAGCAGAGGTGGGCTTAGCTTGAGGCCAATCCAGCTGGTCTGGAGGTTCTGCATAGATTTCTTATAGAGGGGTACCCGTACTAGAGCTTCCCTCATTCGAGTTGGAGTGTGATATTCCCTGATTTTTAGACTGTGGGCCAATGTGTTCCATCGGCGGGTGCAAGCTTGAGTACAGTTGTCCCCTAACAGTCTCTCCATATCCTCGAAATGCGCTATGGCCTGGGCCTGCTGATCAATATATTTCAATAAAGCTTGAGGGTTGGTGGATAAGTGTTGGTGTGCCGATATTAATGCAGTTGGATCCCCTGGCTCTGCTCTAATTAATAATGGCTCATTCAGCTCTCGGTTCATGACCGCTTTGACTTTTGCTACTCTTTTGTCTTCATGGTTCAACCATGAGGCAAATGCCATTAACTGCATATCCCCTAAGACCGTGTTGGGATCCCATGAAGTCACATTAGGAAGGGCCAAATTATGGAGGTAGAACTCCGATAGTTTGGCCTTATCCTCTGATGAACTGGTATTGCATAATTCAGTGAACTACTGTGGGTCTTGGAGCTGAGAGATACCCCTTTGCGCCAAGGCATTGATTTGAAATTGCAGCCACTGGTCTCTCAGGTACAGGCCATAGGATTTGGCCGGCTGTCTGCATTGTATATCATCCATGGCCCAACTGGCCATGCAGGCCAATTGTGTCTCTTTCTGCTGCAACTGCTGTTTGAGAGCTTGTATCTCAATTTGTGCTTGCAATTCTATTTCCTGTAGATGCGAGGTTGGCTCCCCAAGACTGAATTGCAGTCCTTCTCTGCCTCGCTGTTCTGCTGTGATGTCCCCTGAGGATCTGCCTTTTTCCTTCTTCAACTCCTGTAGCTGCAGTCTAAATTTTTCGTTCTCTTCCTGTAGGAACACCCGCTGGCAATTTGCCACGTGTTTAGCCATAGCTAATTCCTTCCTTGCCTCCTTGAGTTGTTCCTCCAAGGGGCCTATGTCTGCCACACCTTTTGATTTGGCTATTTTCATCCACGTGTGGGTTCGTACTCTCTCTTCCTCCAATGCAAAGAAAAGTGGCACAGTGAATTTCTGTGGTATAATTTTTCCAGCTTCTAAGAAACTATAATATGAGCTCAGACTTGGCTGAGAACTAGGCTCCGGAATATGCTCCTTCTCTTCTTCTCTTGGTGGCTCTACTTCGTCTTCCCTCGGTGGTGATGAGGGTGCTTCTCCCTCCATCCTCTCTGTCTCCTTGAGCCGGGCTAAGGTTTCCTGTAGAGCGGCCTCAGCATCCTGTAGCCGGGCTTCTGAAGCCAACCTGTCCATTCTTTCTTTCCACGTGGTTGTCTTCGGGCTCCCCCTCTCATAGGTGACTGATATCTTTGAGGGGGACCTCTCTCTGGGCGAAGTAGGGGCATCCTCTATAGTAATTGGGCTGCTGGATGGAGGCCGTGGCTTGCCCGTTTTGATTCTCACACTTCTCCTAGCTTTAAAATATAGAGGGGCCTCCCTCTTTCTCTTTTCCTTTGGCTTAGGAGGTGTATTGAGGGCGGCCAGCACGGCTACTGCCTCCCTTGCAAGGATGTCGGCTCTCTTTTCCTTGGGTTTTCCTTTCTCAGGGCTTCCTGTAGAAGGCCCTTTATCAGCTAATTTCTGGCTTCCTGTAGAAGCCGGTTTTGGTTTTCCTATAGAAACAGGTGGCACCGTTTTAGTTTGTTTTGCTGAGTGTGTTTTGCTTTTTGACTTGGTCGAGGCTGCTGTTGAGGTACCTTTACTTACGTGGACCTGCTCAGTCTTGTCCACCCTACTTTGTAACCTTTTCTCTCTGGGCATCAACATGGGTGTGTCATCCTTCTCTTTGGCAACCTTTTTCTCTTGTTTCTCCTTTTGCTCTTTCTTCGGTACTTTGGCCATGGGTCTTTGGCCTTTTTCTTTCTTCTTTGTGGGTACTGACTCCTTCTCCTCGCTGCTGGAGGAACCAAGCTCTTCGGTCAAGATTTTTATATCGCCATCCTTAGTCAGATTTCGGAAGGCTTCCCATGAGAGAGGGACTTTGTATGTGTGAAGTGCATCCTCCACGAGGAGCTTAATGAGCCCATGGTGGGCTACCTGGTCTGGCGTGCCTTCTTTTAACTTGGTGGCACATTCTGTCATAGACTGCAGTAGAAAGTAGGGAATGCTTAGTTTGTTTTCTGCAGGTAGGTCCATCTGATGTCTCAATTCAGTGAGTAGCTAGAAATGGTACCCATACACAATGCTAAACCGTCCTTCGCATGTGATGTATTTCATAATTTGGAGGCTGACCTCGCTCCAAAGTGGCAGTAAGCTAGTTCTGCGAACCCCGTTCTTATCCTCTGAGAATTGCTCCTCTGGTGGGAAGAACTCCTTTTTAGCCTTTTGGCCTAATTTCCTCTCTTCTTTGTCCCATGGTACCCCCATTGGGAGCTCAGTGACTCGGCTGATGAACTGTGGGGTGAGTCTGAGACTCAAACCCCTGAAATTGACGGTGGCCAGCGTTTTTGATTTTGGCTTCAGAGCCCGCAAGAACTCCTCTGCCACCTCATCATCATATCCTTGAAGTTTGTCACAGAACGACATCCATTGTGCACGAGTGAACATCTCTACCACCTCAGGGTTCTCCCTTAATTTCTTTGAGTCGGTCGGTTCCTTTCTGATGAATCCACCCGACATGGTGAAAACCTGCTACATTAGCTGGAAGTGGCAGGTGCGTATTCAAAAACTAGCCTTTTGGGACAGAGCGTAGAATTACGCCTCTGCCACGCACACAATTCGCGAAGACTATCCACAGATGAGCCTTAAAGATCACCTCCTGTAGAAAACCTTACATACACTTCGACGACAATTCATGCAAACGGAAGACAATACTTGCAATTTTTATGATCAGACTGTAGAACGTCGACTCCGCCACCCTCGAAACCAATTGCATGGGAGGCACAGGTCAGGCTTACCTTTTCCAATTCGCCACCTTTGATGTGAAGAGCCCAATTTTCCTCGTGGCAGTGAGCTTCCTGTAGCGTAGCTTTCCTGTAGAAGCAGCGCACGGGTTCTGGAGAGCACTGCAATGGTTCTGTGCCTTTTGTGCCGCTACCAGACGTTCGAACAGGCCGAAGACTTGGAGTAACGAGCTTCAGAGGAATTCGGACGCTCACTCGACTTCTAAACGACTGATGATAAATGCATGGGGTGGCGATCTAGCCGATAGATTTGAATCCGGCGGAATTCGTGGCGCGGGGGTGAGCTGTCCCTGCCGGACCGTTGGACGACGTCATCTACTCATTCCACTGCGAGTTCCCTGACTGTTGCATCATTCTCCGCAGATCCGCCGCCGTCATTTCTATTAAAACGCGCTTCTCCCCCACTGGATGGTTCTCACGTGTCCACTACCCGTTCTTCTTGCCATGACCACCATTTTACACATCTGACTAGACCATCTGACTGGTCGTCGTGGCCAGTTGAATGGCCATACGACTGCTCAACCCGTTCATTTCATACTTGCAAACATTTCAAAGTATTATTCATGTAATTCGACGAAAGAAAGGGCGAGGCACTTACTTGTGCGGCCGCGACATGATTTTCCAGGTTTCAGGACGATGATGATTAGATTTGCTTGCTGCTGCTATTTGCACAGGTCCGGAGGTCCTTCCTTTTCGCAGGCTGCTGATGGTTATGATGCTTATTACCTGGCTGCGGGTGGTGCATGTGCCTGTTTATTATTGCATGTTGCAGGCGATGTAATGGTGTACACTCTAGCTGGCTGAACTGCTACGGGATTCCTGTAGGATGTCCTGTAGCAGTTTTTCCTCCTTGGGTGCATGTTGAACGGTGAAGATAGTGGCATCATGATCACGCTCGCAGGGCCCTTGGATAAGTATTGCATGGTATCTCTGCATCTTTTTTCCATTTATTTGAGAAGCACTTCCTCTAATAATTCAGTGTTCTGTTTTGACTGTGCAGGTTCCTTCATTGCATGGCAGCTGGGGTGGTAGAAGGAGGTGACAGCAGTGTGTGATGGAGAAAATAGTAGCTTGCATGCCTCCATGCTGAACCTCGGTCATTAGATCTCCCCACATAATTAGTTCTGGGCAGTCCAAAACTTCTACAGGAAGTTTCCTGTAGAAATACAGAACTTCCTGTAGAAGACTAAACTGTGATCAAATCGTGCCCATACCTTGGAGAAGATGAGTGTTTTCAGAGGGGGTTCTGGTGAGGTCACCTGTTAGCATAATAAGGACCCTTGTCTTTGAGTTGAGGGACCTCTCTTCCTTCATAGAATACCTGCAACCTGCATGCATTGCCACATTGTTAACTTGTTGTCCCTGTTTTTTTGTTTATTGTTTTTTTTTTTTTTTTTGAAAGACAGCAGGGGCACTTCAATGAGGTTTTCACCCTTGCCATCTGCCTTAAGCGCCTCAAAGAGGTTTTCACTCAAGGGTCTTTTTCAAATCTCTTTTTTTTTTTTTTTTTTTTGAAAGACAGCAAGGCGCCTCAATGAGGTTTTCATCCCTACCATCTACCTTGGGAGCCTCAGAAAGGTTTTCACCCAAGGATCTTTATTTTTTTTATTTTTTTTTATTTTCATTTTTTTTAAGATCTTCAGGGTGTGCCCAAAACAGAGGCAGAACCCTTCTCTATGACCAGCACTGATTTTTCCATAGTTTTGATGAATTCTTGTCTTGAGAGAGGTTTCCTGTAGATCTTCAGTCGATGCCCATTGACAAGCATAGGGATGGCCTCCTCATCAATGGTCCGAATAAGAACAGATCCATTGTCATGACATTTTTCCACTGCATATGGTCCCAGCCATCTGGTTCTCAGCTTCCCCTTGAAATCTTTATGCCTAGAATCATACAATAGTGCCCAATCTCCCGGCTGAAATTGTTTGTCATTGAGGTGTTGGTCATGCCACACCTTCCTCTGAAGTTGAACCACTTCTGAGTGAAGAAGGGCCTGCATTCAGTGCTCGTCCAATCCATTCAGCTGCAATAACCTTTCTTGTTGGGCATGGCTGAGATCTAGGTCCAGCTGAGCTGCCATCCTCAAAGTGTTGTATTCGAATTCAATTGACAGCAAAGCTCTCTTCCCATAGACCAGCTCATAAGGTGTGAAGCTGGTTGTGGTCTTCCAAGTGGCGTTGTAAGCCCATGTGGCCTCAACCAGGCGATCTGCCCAATCTTTCCGGCTGCTGCTCACCACCTTAGTCAAGATCCCTTCCAATGCTCTATTGGTGACTTCCACCTGCCCATTTGCTTGAGGATGATAGGGAGTGGAAGTCCTATGCTTGATTTTGTGATGAGCTAGCAGGTCTTCAATTAAGTTGGAGGTGAACTGGCTTCCTTGATCGGTGACTAACTCTCTTGGGTAGCCAAATTTGTAGAAGATGTTTTCTCTTAAGAACTCGGCCACCTTTTCTTCTGTCGCTTCTTTGATTGCTTTGGTTTCTACCCACTTTGTCAGGTAGTCTGTGCACACAATGATGTAAGACCTTTGCCTCGAAGGAGGATTGATCAGACCCACAGAATCCATACCCCACTTCTCAAATGGCTCAAGAGTCACTTGAGGTTGTAGAGGCATTTCATCCCTTGGAGTCGGTTTCCCCATCCTTTGGCATCGGTCACACTAGCTGATATACCTTCTGACATCTTGATGAAGCGTGGGCCAATAGTAGCCTGCCTGTAGGATTTTGAAGGCAGTCCTCTTTGCTGCAAAATGTCCTCCACAAGGCCCATCATGACAGGTGAGGAGGATATCAAAGACTTCCTCCTCCCTTATAAAACGCATTAAGGTCTGATCAGGGCCAAGCTTGAACAGGTTGCCCCCGATCCAAGTGAATGAGGCACTTTTTCTGACGATTCTGCTCTTCTCTCTTGAGGATAGGTGCGGAGGGAACTGTGCTGAAACAAGGTAGTTTGCTATATTAGCAAAACATGGAGAGAGTACTAAAATAGCAAATAGATGTTCATCGAGCATCTGGTCATCCACTGTTCCATCCTCATCTACAGATAAATCCAATCTAGACAAAAAGTCAGCAACAACATTTTCTTTACCTGGCTTGTCAACAATGGTCAAATCAAACTGCTGCAACAAAAGTAACCATCTAATAATTCGAGCATTCACATCCGGTTTCTTCATTAAATATCTAATTGTAGCATGATCAGTATGTACAAATGTTTGATAGCCAGTGATATAATGTCGGAACTTGTTCAGTGCATGGACCACGGCCAAGAATTCTTTCTCAGTTACAGTGTAGTTCAGTTCTGCCTTGGATAAGTTTTTGCTAACAAAGTAAATGGCATATGGAAGTTTTTGTTCAACTTGTCCTAAGGCTGCCCCTATGGCTTTGTTCGAGGCATCAGTGTGGATGTGGAAAGGTAGGGCCCAGTTTGGACCTCTCAAGATTGGGGCAGACACCAACTTGTCCTTTAATTCATTCAGAGCCCTCTGACAATCGTCAGTCCATTTAAACTCCACATCTTTTGCCAAGAGGCCAAATAATGGCGAGGCTAGCTTGCTGAAGTCTTTAATGAATCTCCTATAATACCTTGCTAATCCCAAGAAACTTCGAACATCTCTTACCTTCTGAGGAGGTGGAACCTTCTTGATGAGAGCAATTTTGTTAGGATCCACATGTAACCCTTGGCAAGAAATGGTATGGCCTAGCACGGTCCCTTCAGTCATCAAGAATTCACGCTTTTCAGGGCTAAGGGACAGGTTCATCTCAATGCACTTGGTTACGACTTTTCCCAGATTGGACAATGCTTCCTGGAAGTTGGACCCATAAGGAGTGAAGTCATCCATATAGATTTCCACCGCATCATGGACCAGCTCAGAAAAGATGCTCAAGACGGCTCTCTGGAAGGTGGCAGGAGCATTGCATAGTCCAAAGGGAAGAACTCGGTAAGCAAAGGTACCCCACGGACAAGTGAAGGTGGTCTTATCTTGGTCTTCTGGGCTGATTTGGATCTGGTTATACTCGCTAAACCCATCCAGGAAAGAGAAAAACTTCTTTCCTGCCAGTCCATCCAACACTTGATCTATGAAAGGTAGAGGAAAATGGTCTTTCTTGGTAGCTTTGTTCAGTTCTCGGTAGTCCACACAGATTCTCCACTTCCCATTTTTCTTGGGAACCAACACCAGAGGGGACACCCACTCGCTATCCGAGATGGGGTAAATGAATCCGGCATCCAACAGTTTTTGCAATTCTTCCTTGACGATGTCCTTAAGGGCTGGATTCATTCTCCTCTGGGGTTGCCTAACTGGTTTGCAATCCTCTTTGATGTAGATGTGATGGGTACAGACCGAAGGATGGACTCCTTTCATCTCCTTATAGCTCCAAGCAAAAGCATCTAGATGACTGGCCAACAGACTACACAGCTCCTTTTCCTGGGAAGGAGATAGGGAGGAGCTGATCTTTAACGCTCTCTCAGGGCCGAACTCCACATTTTTGACTCTGGGAGTGACAGGGTTGGTCGCGCACAGGTCCACTAAGGTGCTGGCTTGGGCATCCTCCACCAATTCCTCTAAGGACAGTGCACTGGGAGGTGGATTCTGGATCAAGGCCTCAATCAAATCATCCTCGGTTGGGGGATCTCCCCTAGTGGTGTCTAGGGTGCACAAAGGTGCTGAGTACACCTCATCCTCTTCTCCTTCCTCCAACCAAAGTGGTAAGTCATGCTCTAATGAGGGTTGGGTAGGAGGGTATAGGACTAGCTGCTTGGACATAGGACCATTTTTGATGGTCATGTTTCCTGCACGGCAGCTTATGTAAGCATCTGCAGTGGCTAGCCAAGGCCTTCCCAAAATAAGAGGGTATCCAGTAAGCTTTGCCTTTGGTTGCAGAACCAAGAAATCTGTAGGGTATTCCCAAGAATCAACAGAGACCAAGACATCCTCTACAATTCCTTCGGGAGTCACGGTGGAGCGATCTGCTAGTTGTAGGACTGTCGAGGTCTTTCTCAAGGAACCCTGAAGGTTGAGTTTGAGCATGGTATCTCTGGTCATCACATTAATGGCAGCCCCCAGATCAATCAAGGTGTGAGGTATGATGGTGCCATTGATGTGGACATCTACTACAGGACTCCCAGGATCTAGATACTTTGGGCAGATGACTTGTCCCAACATAAGATCAGACAGTTGTCCTATGACATTGATAGTTGAAGCATCTCTCTTTCGCCTACCTGGGTGTCTGAAACACTTTTCCTTAACCAGTTTGTTGTATATCGATACATCTTTGATGGCTTGGAGAAGTGGTATTTTCACACACAACTGTTTGAGTTCTCCCAGAAGCTCATCCTCCTCTGGGTTGGGTTGTGTGGTGGCTGTTAGTCTCTCAGGAAAGGGTGGAATGGCCTTTGGTTCACTTTCCTGTTTATCGTCCTCGTCCTCGTCCTCCGGGGGAGGAGGTTGGTGATCTGGAAGAGTCTTTCCAGATCACAGATTGATCTCCTAGATCTCCACAGCATAGGTAGGGCATGATGTTTCCCCAGTATATACCTGCTGGGCCTGTCTGTTGTTGGGGTTCGGGTTCGGTTGAGCAGGCATTTGAGGTTGCCTTGGAGGAGCAGGAGGTAATGGTTGTGGTTGAACTGGTGGTGGAGGCAAGATGGCGGGAGGAGTATTGTACTGGGGCCTCCACCCCGATTGAGGTGCATTCAACTGAGGCTGTGGCTGGGCATGTGAGTGAAACGAATGAGTAGTAGGCTGAGTATGGTATTGAGGTGGGTAAGGCCATGGAGGAGGCATAGACCAGGAAGGATGAGCAGGGGGGCCCCAGGAAGGCATAGGAGTGGATTGGTTGGGGCTGTAATAAGCTTGGGGTGTCCCTTGCATCCCCTGCTGGTAAGGTCTAGGTCCTTGTGGCCTCCTTTGGTTAAGGAAATATAGAGGTTCAGTGGGGGCTTCTGTCCCTTGATACATGGCTTTAAACCCAGGTAAGGTTGGACATTGGTTTGTGGGGTGGTCCTCCTCACAAACAAAACATACTTCAACCGAATGTAATGGGCATTCGTTCTTAGGGTGTTTCCTTGTACACCTAGGGCAGAAGATAGCCAAGGCCCTCTCAGCTTCTTCTTTCTTCTGCTGGATTCGGAATGTATCAAGTTGCATGGCGATGGTCTGTCTCACCTCGCTCTTGAGATCTTCTAATTGATTTGCAAACTCATGTTTGGAGAAAGGAATACCAGCTGAGAGGAGGTTTCCTCTACCTCTTTTCCGAGCTACCCTAGAGTGGTTTCTAAACACAGTCTTTATGTCCTCATAAGGCAGTTGGTAAATATCTCCTCCAGCTAACATGTGAAGGGTATCTAAGAGGTCTTCAGGGACCCCTCGGAGCAGGACCAACTTGAGGGATTCAGGGTCAAGTGTGCACCTGACCCGTTTATAGCTAAGTTGGAACCTTTCCTCGTAATCCTCTAAGGACTCATCATTTCCCATGGTCATCCAAAAGATTTCTCCCTTGGTTTCCTTGGACCTACAGTAGTCCCGGTATTTGGTATTGAAAGCTTGCTGCATCTGAGCCCAAGTGGTGATACTGTTCCCAGGTAAGCCCATGAACCAGCGTAATGCTACATCCTTAAGGGTTGAAGGGAAGAGTTTCAGCTTCTGCTCATCTTCAGTATAGTCATAGGTTCGACAAAGGACAGCAAACTCAAACAGGAAGGTATCAGGGTCTTCAGTAGTTAGTCCATGGAAGTGAGGTAAAGCAGAAGGGCTTATGTTCTTCATTTTCATGTCTCCATTGGTCTCTCGGATGGGGAAGGCACCTTCTATTCTCTCATCTTCTCCCCTATTGTCAACCATAGCTTCAGATGGAATGGTCTCTAACTCTTCTTCTGCTATAGGATCTTCGTATATCTCAGGAGGTTCGCCTATAGGTTCTTCTGGATCACTGTCACCAAAGAAGAGAGAAGGGTGACTTAGTGATGTGGTGGGGGTGTTGGGTAAGAATTTGCCTGTTTTATCACGATTCCTACGAGGCATGAAATGGAAAGACTTTTGATTGCTTTTGTTTTTTTTTTTGGTACCTGCAAAAACTGAAACAGATTGATCTACAACTAACTATCTTGCTGAAATGAAAATGCAGAATTGAAATGAAAGCAGGAAAGAACTAATCTACTTTGCTCAAATGAAATTGTAGGAATTGAAATGCTAGTCTACACTTGCAGAATTGAAATGCTAATCTATGCTTGCAAAAATGAAATTGCAGAATTGAAATGTTAATCTATGAAAGCAGGAAATGTCTATGCTACTTTTGCAGAATGGAAATGAAATAAACTACTTAGCAGAAGGCGAGAGTAGGAAAATAGAAGAAAAACAACAATTACTAATACTCTGACGCTTCCCCGGCAATGACGCCAAAAAGATGGTGGGCTCCAGTATTATAGCAATAATGCTACAACTCCTGGAGCTTCCTTCTCTAATTTTATCAACCCGGTAGTTCGTAACAAACTTGGAAGCGACGGTGCTGTATGCACAAGTACTAGCTCTTGTCGCAGCTGTCACTTGGTCAGCTGGCACAAGTCCGCTAGGGGCTCAAGCCAACTTCTATGAGCTCTTAGAAGAAGCTTTTTAACTGATGAATGAAAGCTAACTCAAAGGAGATTAGCCTACTTGCAGAAAGGAACTGAAAGCCAACAAGAAACACAAACCCTAGCAAACCCTAATTCTACCAGCTAGTCTTACTGATGCAAAGGTGGGGATGCAAACTACTGAAAGAGATGCCATTACTTCTAGGAAGGTGAGATGCATGTGTCTAGACTACTTTGATCTGAAGAAAACATATTTTTGTATTTTTGTTCAAGTTGTTGGAATTATTATGCGTGTGCTTCTAACTGGGTCTTGACTGTGCAGGGATAGATCAAGGGGAGGAGTGCTTGGAAGAGGTCAGGAAGGCTCAGAGAGGGTCTAAGGGGTCCTTAACATCCTTTCAGAGAGTTTCACAAAGTTTGGATGCCAAGCAACCGAGTTTATGAGCTTCTACAGGAAGTCTGCAGGGGTTCTACAGGATGTTCAGAATTTCTACAGGAAGTTCAGTAATTCCTACAGGATGTTCTATAATCGGATCTTTGGGTGATGGGTGAGTGGAAGAGGCTGCATGGATGGATAGGGAGGTAGGAGGGGGGTTTGTAATGACTCAGTGACAGAGGGATGAGATGAAGAGGGGGTGTGCAACGCTAGGTTGTCTTGGAGAGGGTAGTAGGAATGGAAGGTCGAAAAAGGTAGGATAACGAGGGTGATAGAATGGTTGAGAGATAGGGGTCTAATTGGGAGATGAGTAGTTGGTCTGGGCACGGCTTAGAAGGATAAGGGAGTGAGGGAGTAGTACTACACAGTGTAAACGAAACAAATCAGCCACGTCCTGCACATAACCGAAATTGCATTAACCTATTCTGACTGTTTAGTAAAACTAAAGAACAACAAAGTTATTTCTAAGGAAAATCATGCATGGTGCTGAAGCAAAGAATCATTCTGTTATCACTGAAAATTTGATTGCCAAAATAGCTCACACTAGCTTGAGGACAAAGTGTTTTGTAGCACATAAATCCTTTTGGCAGTTTCGCAGCGCAGCATGTTTTAGGTGATTTCGTAGCGCATAATTCATATTTTGCACTGGCTGCGCTACGAAATTGGGGATTTGTTCGGATCTATAGTTATTCTTTCCCAGCTGTCATGTTTATCAAAATCCATTGGGTTTGCATCAACAGTTGTCAGTTTGTAAGGTTTTTTTAGTACCCCAGCAGATGGTGTTTCATTGGGTTTATCTGGAGCACTCTTTCCTTGGAAGAAGCCTTCTGTGGTAATCAGTGGATAAACAAGGGATCAGACTGTGGATATCACATCATTTATTTTGGCACTGTTGCAAGTGCAAGGGGAACAGACCATTGTTTTCACATCTTCTGTTGTTTCTACCCAGAGGTTATGTACTTTATTGAACTGTTTCGAAGGGCTGGTCTTAAGGATGATTGAGTATTCAAGCCTACAACATCAATATTCACGAAGTAAAGCGTTGGATTCATTTAGAGCAGGAGATGTTGAAGTGCTAGTTGCTTCTGATGCAATTCCGGTAGATGTAGCAAAGCTAGATCAAGACATTTGCAAAATTGTTGATAACTGCTTCACAAGAGCAAGACTTCATGTTGAAAGATTGATTTTTATACAGTCATCATATTTGTCATTTGAACTTCTCAATCTTGAAAACGATCCGGCTTGCTTTTCTTTATGAAAGGGCCAGCCTATTGATTCCAGTCAAAGAAAATGGTTTTTGCGGGCAACACACTTGGCTTTATTTCTAGAGACGGGAAGCCTTGATGATTTAGCCCAGAGTAAAGCCCAGGCTTGTGGAATTGTGTTGAATTGCATGAACCGGGCATAGAAGGAGCAATGGTGATGGGGATGGTAATCCATTGATTACAGGACCACCTTCAGGTGGTGTGGTTCAAAATGAGAGATCTCCATACTGGTACACTAGCTACAACTGCTGTAGGTGATGTTTGTTACAGGCATACTTCTCTGTTTTAAGCAGTTAGCTTCCAGGAGGTATTTAGCGCGGATGAAAGAATATTTTCGAAAACGAAAAGAGGTTTTTATTCCTAACATACTGAACTAGAAAAACCTCTTTCATTTTCTTCAGATCGATTATGAGCTGGGAGAATCGAGTGACTAAAGTTGCGCTACGAAACTGCTGTAGGTGCAGTTTTTTAATTTCCTGTGTTACACCTCTTTTTCAAAGACAGATTCTGGGCAGCTGGAGAAGTGTTTTAAAAAACCAAAAGAGGTTTTTGTTAAACACGGATTGGTTTACAGAAACCTCCTTTAGTTTTACCAAATACGTTTTCTGTGAGAAGATATGAGCTCTGTCCCGAGACCCATTTTTCAGGCAGAACAACAGTTTCGTAGCAACTGGAGCTAAATAATTCAATCTCAAACTAGAATTGAAAACAAAAGATTCAGTGTCTGACGCATATTTGTGGATAGTACCAGCCCTTAAGCAAGCAAAGATCATGAGAAAGCTGAACACAAGCCTAAGAGCAGAAAACAAGGCTTTGAAGAAAGAGGTTAGCAGTTTGAAGAAGAAGCTAGGTAAACTAGCTCATTGATCCAAGGAGAAAGTTGCTTTTCAAGTTTTGGTAAATTTTGATTTCCATCATTTTGTAACCTTTTTGGATCCCTAACACCTGTACAAAGTAGCTGAAGAAATCATGAAGTTAAGTCAACAGTGCTTTAAGATTCATATGTTCTGTTTTGATTATCTACAGCAGTTTCGTAGCGCGCTACGAAACTGCTGTAGATGACTGTTTTATGAGAAAAAATGAATTTGATGATGGGGTCAGCGAATTTTGAAAGGAATGCCTCGAGGACCGGAGGGAGATTATACATGGATATCATAGCAGCTCAAATAGTGACAGGTGTGAGTTTTGAAGAAAAAGTGAAATATTTTGTTTTTTGCTAAAGTGTTCTTAAAGGCACTTTATGTCCGAATTATTAGGGTTCTGGTAGGGTTACCGAGATTGTTGGTTAGCACACCTGTTCAGTCCACAAGGCATCCAGATCATGAGGTAGATGGTGTTATGCGTTATTATTGAAGGATTAAGAGCTTGGGGCGTGGTTTTTAAATGGTGAAGAAGAATGGAAGACAGGGACCGTGAAAATAGGGTGTTCATGTTTACTAATTAATAAGCCATCTTTACAGCTAGCACCCGAAGGCCAGCTCATTCAGTGAATGTTCCTCAATATATCTCAGCCATAACAGAAATTGTACAGCTGTCAAGGATCCAAGGAGAATCATGCACACGAGAAGATAGAGTTGGGCTTTCAATGTAATTAGGATTCTCTGCATTTACAGCACAATACCTTATGTATTTAATAAGTTTGTTTTGAAATAGATAAGGTTAATTAATGGTAGATCATCGAGCTCTCCCCTCATGCTTGTTGAGGAGACTCAAGATAGTTTTGGTTTTGGTTTTCCTATATATAGTAAAAACTCTGATGTATGTGAGGTTGGAGATTTATAAAAGAAACAGAGTTTTTATATTGGCTAAGGTAAAAGACTTTTGATAGTAATAGAAAGATTACTTTTTCTTCCCAAGATTCATCTTGTGTTCATAGGCTCAGAATATATGTGGTTTTGTCTTTATCCTTTCTGTTTTACAGCTCAATAGACATGCAATCACTCTGAATTCACCTAGTGCTCAGACTTCCTGTGTATGTTTATGAGTTGAGGTTCTTTTTGAGAAATGTTCTGAGTGTTTAAACATTATATGCCTTGGCTTCCATGATTGAGTAGTTAATAGTTTACTGCAGAGGTGTTTGACTCCATGAGCCCAATGGAAGAAGTGTTATTTTGTTGTTCCAACCAGCTTATTTTCATGTACTGTTTGAAGAGTTAGCCATCTTTTCTTGTTATTAATCCATATCAAAAATCTGTGAGAGAGCCCTCTCTGACTAAGGAGGCTAAGCCTTAGTCTAAAGCCTGGTTTGAAATAGTTGCATGAGATCTTGCTAAGTAGCAGCCCTTAGTACACGATTTTGTGATAACATTTTGGTGCGTCTGCCGGGAGCCTGATGATTACTCATTCCCGAAGTTTTAAGATTGAATTTCTGAAGGTAGCAGGAGTTCAAAGTGGTTTTTGAGGCTGCAAAACTACCTTGGCGACTCCACACATCAAATAACAAATTAGAAGGTGACTCCACTGCTAGAAGATCAGTAGCTTGATGAAGTTTCAAGATGGATTCTACTGCAAGAAAGAATGCCAGGTATGCTCCTATGGATCGGTCTCATATCCCTGGTTTTCCAAATCCTATGCCAGAGGTTGATTGGTTAGATGATCTTCCAATATTCAAAGATGAAAAGAAGGATAATGCTGCTCTCCATTTGGTTAAATTCCATATGCATGTACGCAGTCTTAAGGTTCATTTTCCTGAGGATTGTCTCATGAGGATGTTTATGGCCACTTTAGAAGGAAAAGCATGGTCTTGGTATAAAAGTTTGGAAAATGGTTCATTATCTTCTCTTGCTAATTTTCATGATGTGTTCTGTGAAATGTATAAAGAATGTTATCCTTCTTTGTTGCTGCTCAAAGATTGCTGTAGGCATTCTTTAAATCTTATTCAGTACTTGGAGGATTGTTATGGTGATGATGAATTTATGGATGAAGAAATTTTAGAGGCTCTCCATAACAATGCATTTCAGCACCAAGGAGAAAGTATATCATCTCAGGAAACGCAGCATGAAGAGCAGCAGGAGTTTACTTGTGAAAATCATGTTTCATCCTTCGATATTGATGTAAAGATGCAGCAGATTGGTCTGGCTTCAGATCATCATGATTATGAAATCGATTGCACACAGCAAGAAGAAATATTGGAGGAAATTTTCTATGACCCACAGGCAGAGGAAAAGCTTGCTCAATTTTGTAATTCCTTGCAGCAGCTTACTTCAAATAATGATCATAGTAGTGAGGAAAATTACATTGTTTGTGAGCATCATTTGGATAGGCAGTTGGATAGCAAATCAAATAAATTTGGTGTGGCTGAAGATAAGTTGTCTAAAGATACAGAAAGTTTTGAGAATCAGCAAACTAACCATGTGTTTTTTGACCCTATAGCTGAATACATGGAAAAGATTAACTGTTCAGGCGACTTCCAGTTATATTTTCATGTTGAAGAACAGTTACACCTCATGCTGCCTCGGTTACTTCAGTATCTGATTTATTTTTGTTTCAAGCACAGCCAAAGAAATCAAATGTCAGATAAGATAAATGATTGGCTACATTGGAAATATCATGTTGCTTGAGCTACAAGTGGAGCTTGCAGCTGATAGGGTAGGTAGGTAGAGGTAAATGCAAATAAGCTCAAGGTTAACTGAGCATTTCTTTTTTCAGTAGATGTAGCTTTCTTTCTCCTACAGTTATGCTTGTCAAGCAAATTTCTGTTTGTCACAAATGGATAAGGCACTGGAGCTGCATGTTCTTAGTGTACCACAAGGGCACACTATCCCAAGTGGAGCCACTGTTATCACTGAAAATTTGATTGCCAAAATAGCTCACACTAGCTTGAGGACAAAGTGTTTTGTAGCACATAAATCCTTTTGGCAGTTTCGCAGCGCAGCATGTTTTAGGTGATTTCGTAGCGCATAATTCATATTTTGCACTGGTTGCGCTACGAAATTGGGGATTTGTTCGGATCTATAGTTATTCTTTCCCAGCTGTCATGTTTATCAAAATCCATTGGGTTTGCATCAACAGTTGTCAGTTTGTAAGGTTTTTTTAGTACCCCAGCAGATGGTGTTTCATTGGGTTTATCTGGAGCACTCTTTCCTTGGAAGAAGCCTTCTGTGGTAATCAGTGGATAAACAAGGGATCAGACTGTGGATATCACATCATTTATTTTGGCACTGTTGCAAGTGCAAGGGGAACAGACCATTGTTTTCACATCTTCTGTTGTTTCTACCCAGAGGTTATGTACTTTATTGAACTGTTTCGAAGGGCTGGTCTTAAGGATGATTGAGTATTCAAGCCTACAACATCAATATTCACGAAGTAAAGCGTTGGATGCATTTAGAGCAGGAGATGTTGAAGTGCTAGTTGCTTCTAATGCAATTCCGGTAGATGTAGCAAAGCTAGATCAAGACATTTGCAAAATTGTTGATAACTGCTTCACAAGAGCAAGACTTCATGTTGAAAGATTGATTTTTATACAGTCATCATATTTGTCATTTGAACTTCTCAATCTTGAAAACGATCCAGCTTGCTTTTCTTTATGAAAGGGCCAGCCTATTGATTCCAGTCAAAGAAAATGGTTTTTGCGGGCAACACACTTGGGTTTATTTCTAGAGATGGGAAGCCTTGATGATTTAGCCCAGAGTAAAGCCCAGGCTTGTGGAATTGTGTTGAATTGCATGAACCGGGCATAGAAGGAGCAATGGTGATGGGGATGGTAATCCATTGATTACAGGACCACCTTCAGGTGGTGTGGTTCAAAATGAGAGATCTCCATACTGGTACACTAGCTACAACTGCTGTAGGTGATGTTTGTTACAGGCATACTTCTCTGTTTTAAGCAGTTAGCTTCCAGGAGGTATTTAGCGCGGCTGAAAGAATATTTTCGAAAACGGAAAGAGGTTTTTATTCCTAACATACTGAACTAGAAAAACCTCTTTCATTTTCTTCAGATTGATTATGAGCTGGGAGAATCGAGTGACTAAAGTTGCGCTACGAAACTGTTGTAGGTGCAGTTTTTTAATTTCCTGTGTTACACCTCTTTTTCAAAGACAGATTCTGGGCAGCTGGAGAAGTTTTTTAAAAAACCAAAAGAGGTTTTTGTTAAACACGGATTGGTTTACAGAAGCCTCCTTTAGTTTTTCCAAATACGTTTTCTGTAAGAAGATATGAGCTCTGTCCCAAGACCCATTTTTCAGGCAGAACAACAGTTTCGTAGCAACTGGAGCTAAATAATTCAATCTCAAACTAGAATTGAAAACAAAAGATTCAGTGTCTGATGCATATTTTTGGACAGTACCAGCCCTTAAGCAAGCAAAGATCATGAGAAAGCTGAACACAAGCCTAAGAGTAGAAAACAAGGCTTTGAAGAAAGAGGTTAGCAGTTTGAAGAAGAAGCTAGGTAAACTAGCTCATTGATCCAAGGAGAAAGTTGCTTTTCAAGTTTTGGTAAATTTTGATTTCCATCATTTTGTAACCTTTTTGGATCCCTAACACCTGTACAAAGTAGCTGAAGAAATCATGAAGTTAAGTCAACAGTGCTTTAAGATTCATATGTTCTGTTTTGATTATCTACAGCAGTTTCGTAGCGCGCTACGAAACTGCTGTAGATGACTGTTTTATGAGAAAAAATGAATTTGATGATGGGGTCAACGAATTTTGAAAGGAATGCCTCGAGGACCGAAGGGAGATTATACATGGATATCATAGCAGCTCAAATAGTGACAGGTGTGAGTTTTGAAGAAAAAGTGAAATATTTTGTTTTTTGCTAAATTGTTCTTAAAGGCACTTTATGTCTGAATTATTAGGGTTCTGGTAGGGTTACCGAGATTGTTGGTTAGCACACCTGTTCAGTCCACAAGGCATCCAGATCATGAGGCAGATGGTGTTATGCGTTATTATTGAAGGATTAAGAGCTTGGGGCGTGGTTTTTAAATGGTGAAGAAGAATGGAAGACAGGGACCGTGAAAATAGGGTGTTCATGTTTACTAATTAATAAGCCATCTTTACAGCTAGCACCCGAAGGCCAGCTCATTCAGTGAATGTTCCTCAATATATCTCAGCCATAACAGAAATTGTACAGCTGTCAAGGATCCAAGGAGAATCATGCACACGAGAAGATAGAGTTGGGCTTTCAATGTAATTAGGATTCTCTGCATTTACAGCACAATACCTTATGTATTTAATAAGTTTGTTTTGAAATAGATAAGGTTAATTAATGGTAGATCATCGAGCTCTCCCCTCATGCTTGTTGAGGAGACTCAAGATAGTTTTAGTTTTGGTTTTCCTATATATAGTAAAAACTCTGATGTATGTGAGGTTGGAGATTTATAAAAGAAACAGAGTTTTTATATTGGCTAAGGTAAAAGACTTTTGACAGTAATAGAAAGATTACTTTTTCTTCCCAAGATTCATCTTGTGTTCAAAGGCTCAGAATATATGTGGTTTTGTCTTTATCCTTTTTGTTTTACAGCTCAATAGACATGCAATCACTCTGAATTCACCTAGTGCTCAGACTTCCTGTGTATGTTTATGAGTTGAGGTTCTTTTTGAGAAATGTTCTGAGTGTTTAAACATTATATGCCTTGGCTTCCATGATTGAGTAGTTAATAGTTTACTACAGAGGTGTTTGACTCCATGAGCCCAATGGAAGAAGTGTTATTTTGTTGTTCCAACCAGCTTATTTTCATGTACTGTTTGAAGAGTTAGCCATCTTTTCTTGTTATTAATCCATATCAAAAATCTGTGAGAGAGCCCTCTCTGACTAAGGAGGCTAAGCCTTAGTCTAAAGCCTGGTTTGAAATAGTTGCATGAGATCTTGCTAAGTAGCAGCCCTTAGTACACGATTTTGTGATAACACATTCCACAAGATCTGAATGCATGGACACTTCTACAAACAAAAATATTGCATCAAAGATTGCATGAACATGTAAAACAATGTTTTTGGTGGGTGGCACTGTCTGCAATTCCAACCCCTAAACAGAGGTGAAAATGAGTGTGCAATCAACCCTTTTTTGGAACTCTTATTAACTCCAATCTCCTTACTCTATTCTAAACTACTGAAGCAACTCTGTTCATAAAGCTAACCTACTTAACCACACCAAGAAATTCAACTCAGCAAACTGCATTTCCAAATGCATGTAAAGGAAAAGAAATACAATGCTGAAAGAAAGATAACAATACAAAGGAAGGAGGCCTTAGGCTCTCAGGTTGGGCCCAACCCCGAGAGCTATGGCTCCTTTAAGAACTCAGAACTGAACTCAAATCTGCCTGCTTTCCATTAAAAGATAATAATCATAAGTCAAATAACATGCCAAAAATGGCTTACAAAAGAGCAAAACAGAGCTACAGCTCGTAGTCCAGAATATGCAACAAGGTTTTCAAAAGTCCTCTTCGAAGGCTACAACCCTATTATTTATACATCTTGAGGCCCCAAGCTGGCCTCCTAAATCAGTGGGGCTTGGCTGACCAAACTAAGAGTGATCTGCTGCTTCCTCAAAATCCGTTTGGCTGCCTTCTAACTCGATGGTGGTGGCTGTTGGAGCTCGGAGTTGGGGGTGAAGATCACGAGGAAGGCCATTCAATGCTGTGGACAACCTTCCTACAAAATCTCAATCCCATCTTGGCTGTCTCCTAGCCTTCATCTGCGTGGTTTTGCTCCATTAAATGTCAAAAAACCTGAAATAAGCACGTGTTAGCCACCTAGGAATAGTGACTGCCCTCATTCGTACAAATGACATAAATATACTAAAAAATGATGCATAAGTTATGAAAAATGAAGGGTTGAGCAAGGGTAGTTAGGCCAAATGAGCCCAAAATGTTACCAAATTTGGGGCTCATCAGAGGTGTCGACCAAGAACTCAGTAAAAAATCCTCCTATAATCCGATCGAGCTAATGATCAACAGCGCTCGCGATCTTATCCTCCGAAACTTCCAACCTTCGCACTAGCTCTGGGCTCCACACAATAGGACTACCAAGTTCCCACCTTCCTTCGCTATCTATTAGCTTTGAAATCCACTCATATAGCTTAGCAACGAAGGATGCGAAAAATATTTTGTGGATCTTTGTATATAGGTAGTTGTCTAGCCATTCTTCTTTTGACAGTTGTAGGTTTCTTTTCTCCTGCGTTGTGAACTCATAAATTCTTTTGTCCAACTAGCCTTCGATTTCTTTCTTAGTTGGATTCCAATGATATGACATCACACATCTCTTATGTAGGTTCTAGTCTTGGCAACAGAACCATTTTTTGGCTTATGGGGGCCTGACCCAGGTTCAGAGTTATTTAGCCAAACAAATCCCTACACTACTGACCCTTTCGGCATCAGCCCACGGACCGTGGACTGAAGTCTCACCCAAAGTAGTATGGGGGGATGCTGGAACCATGTTTCTACACCCTTGAGATGTCTGTGATGTCGGTTTAGTCCAACTGTACCTACCTTCACACAAGTCACTTCGTGCAGTGTTCTACCCTTTACTACCTTCGCGATTTGTTATAATCGACTTTCGCGCAGCCCTAACCAGGGGCTTAAGTCCTTTTTCACTGCTACGATAGTGAACTGCACTATTTCCCAAACTACACTAAGTATCTTACTTATCTTAGTGACAGATCTTAATTATCTTTGCGTAAATAGATCTTCCTACTTGCATTCACTTAATCAATACAATTATACACATTCGTGCATCATATAAGCATTAGAATTGAAATGTATACCCAAGATAATATATGCACAAACAGGAAATAAATACATGGAAATGGTAGAAACTTCTCTTTATTAATACTTCCAACTATTTATAGACTCGACTCGCCCTGTGTACTTAGTTGCAGGGGTCCACGCACTCAGTTGCCTACTATTAGGCCTCTGCGCACTCAGCTGTAGAGACTCTTGCTACCCTATGACCCTGTTGAAGCCCCGAAAATCGGGTCTACAACAAGGGTGATACCCACCCAGTCCGGACCTTAGTAAGCAACTCCTTTTCCATTTGGTATGGTGGGTCTGACTGGGGATATGGGACTAGTTTCCCAATTTATGTGTGTGTGTGTTGAGAATTGATATTTCTTTCCTAATAATTCCTAAGTAAAATGCTTTTATTCTAAATCTAATCTAATAACATGCAATTAATAAATAGAAATATCTAATTTTAAAACTAACTCAAGATTTAATCTTTTGATTGTGCGATCTAAAATAGTTTCTAACAACAATTGGTAATAAAGATCATTCAATTGCTATAAGAAAAGAATTAAATAAAGATGAACTGTTTCATATAAAAAGTTAGCCGAACAGTTGTGAAAAACATATCGCATGATAAGTCATTCATATATTAAGCATAAATAGAATATCCATCACCGTACAAAAGTGCCAAATGATAACTCAAGCATTCAAGCATTCATATATAAATAATTGAACACAAATATCACTTAAACACATAGGCAAAAATCATTAAGAGATAAAATTATTGATAACAAGTTCTACTCATGAGCTTCAGCAATAATGATCTATCTCTTCTTAGTTCAACATCTACTAAGAGTACAAAAGTGCAATCTCAGTAGCAAATATTAAACACAGATATCAATAAACCTTGTTCCATTCATTCATGAAAACCTCCTCTAAGGGTGCAGAAGTGCATGTTCTAAGGAAACGTTTTTGACAAATTTCAGGACCCTTCTCTAAATGAATGAGAAAGGTTGAAATACTACTAGCTAAATCCTAAAAATAGTTTAGTACAAAAATATAGGAGGTGGTTTAAATGGCCATCCTCATCTAAGGCAAAACTAAAACTAAAACTAAAACTCAATCTAAAAATTACTATCTATGTATCTCTTCTCTGTGGTCGCAAACATTCAGCATCAGATTGAGGAGAGTTGGTTGGCCGACCTCCGACTTTAATCGTCCTGCAAAAATAGAATCGGCAAGTGTTGGCACTATCTTCTTGGCAGAGTTAGTGAAGCATTTGAGAGTCATGCATTGACTGTGTGGTTTAACCAAGTAATGCCAGTAAGAATCCCAATTCAATTTGGTTAACCTCTTGATGGACTCTACTCTTTCTTCAGCCTTTTGCCTCCAGCTGGTCTGTAGATGTTGTACATTTGGGAGAATTTTACATAACATTTTAAATATACTCCTAATAAATATCACTATTTTTTAGAGCTCAAGTTTGGCTTTTAGCCTTTAGCACATTTTCCTACAATTTTTCAGACTTTCAGGTGACTGAGTGTTCAGATAATTTCCTTCTCAAGGGGTTTTTCCAGGCGATGCGTGGTTGCGCTAATCATGCATCGAAAACTGCCTCCGTTTCTTGATCCGGGCTTCCCTGGTGTCAGTTTTCGCCTCTTGCGCACTTTGTTGGATGACTGCGGAAATCTGAATTTCTCCTTCTTTTCCCATTACATTCTGAACATTGCTATGTATATCTTTCTGTTTTTCGCTCCTGCAATTTACAAAATCAGGAAAGAGTAATGATATGAATAAGGTGACGAGAAAGCTTTAAATATTGAAATCACATAAAAATATACCGCCCTTTGTGAACTGACCTCTTGATCAGATCAAAACCTTATCTCATAAATGATCATCAACTAACTTATTAAATTAACATTAATGCGCATAACTTGACATCGGATTACAAAAATTTTTTTGGAACGATGTGCCACGCAGATCTGTGATAAAGCAATTTTGCAATTTGCTTCGCAATATCTCAATATCGCTAATCAATTATGTTTTGACAATCATTCATTACCATGTGTTTATGCGAAATGCAATTTGCAAGACGTATTATCGCATATCGCCGGTTTTGAAGTATTTCACCTTAAGTGATATTAAAATTGTGATGCGATGAGTTCCTTTGGTGTGCGATCTGGCATCGTGATTTCACAATCTTAGGAGTTTTCTTATGTGGTGTCATCATTTCCTTTTTTGTGATGTGATACTTTTTTGAGAGAAAGATTTTATTCGAACTCATCATAAAACTTATGTCTTTTTTGGATTTTGCAGGTATTATCCTAAGTTTATGATAGTAAGATTTATTCAAAAAAAGGAAATACAAGTTGTAATTTATTGTTATTTTCTAGATGAAGGGTCCCCACTTATTTAGTATTGATTTCAAAACTAGAATAAGAAGGGGGGTTGTTGCTGGCCACAACAATTGGTGATTCACTTGGGAGAACCAGTTATCTCTGATTTTCTTTTGAATTTTCTAAACTTCCAAAACAGAAGGGTTTTTTGGAAAATCAAACTTTATTATAAAAAGATAAAGTATATCATGCTTTCAGTTGTTAATACAAGTTTGTTTCTTCTATGTTAACATTGATTATTTACTTCCTAAAGCTAGTCATTGTATTTACATCTACCATTACTTAGTTTGTAAAGATAGAAACAAAGTCTTCTCTGTAAATCAGTTTTAAATATGCTCATTTGTCGTAGGTAGAGCCTCTACTGCCAATAGGCGTTCATAGCCTTGACAAGGTTACCTGTTACCCAACAATGATCCTGTATCCTACTTGGAGAAATATACGATTTTCAAAGAGAAATCCATATCGACACTTATTGCTTTTATTTTCTTTTAATTCTTAAATAATAATGCCTTGGTTTGGTAACCAAATTATGATAGTGCCACTCACTTGATTTATAACTTTGCTGAACAAGATGGCTCGTGATGAGAGCCCTTGTCTTTTGATTGCAACAATCTTGAGTCATTGCCCTATTTTGGTAGGCAGTTTTGGAAAAGTCAGCAAGCTATAATATCTATGATCATGATAAGTCGGCTCGTGATGAGACCTCTTATTCATTAAGTTTAAAGTGTATCACTGGATTATTCCTTGAAGGTCGTAATTCTCTAGGTGGGGAGGAAGTCATTGGCTCCTTAAGAATAGCTTTGGAAAACAATTATATAGTTTTTAAAAAGAGCTTTCTACAGAGAATCCTTGTTTTTGTTATTGATGCTTTTCATTGACTGATATAAAACAAATTCCAACTAGAGGTTGCTTTTTATCAAAATTCACAAAGTTGAAACTAGTATCATTTCCAAGCTTATAACCTTTGGCTATAGCTTTCAATAGTAATGACCAATTTTCCAAATCAATTCTATTTATATAAGAGAAAAAACAAAATCTAAGAGAAATGCTAGTTTTTTTATGAATTCCAAACATAACCATTTACAACTGGTTTTATTATCAAAATAAAAGGGAAAAATTGATCTACAAAAATCGGAAAAGAGTCTTCTATGGAAAGTATTTTTTAAGGATCTACCCATTAACAGATAAAGATTCTCTTTTCCTTGCTAAATCCTGCAACATAAAAGTGGATGGAATTATGATTTCCGCAATTTGGAATGGGCCAAGCCACATTCGTTGGAACTTCGTATGTTTTCCTTTTTCTTCGTGAGCCTTATCCCATTTTGAAACTAAATCTCCAATTTGAAAGTCCTTTCTGGATACCATGTTTGAATCAAAATAACCTTTTACTAATTCTTGATGATGAGCATGAGTTATTTTAGCCTTTTCTCGTTGCTCTTCTAGCTTAAGAATTTGCAGTTGTCTTAGCTGTAAGGATGAAGTTGGTGTTTTGTCAATAAATTGAACTAAGGCCAAAGAGGGAATTGCTAGATGAGTTGGGAGAACCACTTCTTTCCCATAAACTAAATTAAAGGGAGAAGTGCCAATGGAAGCTTTCTGCGTTATTCGATCTGCCCATAAAGCATACATCAAAGCTTTGTGCCAATTCTTATGATTTTGGTTGATGGTTCGCTTAATGATTCTAATCAAATTTGTATTTGTTGATTCAGCTAACCCATTCCCTTGTGGGTAATAATTGGCAGAGTATTTAAGTTTAAAACGTCTTTTGAGTGCAAAATCAGTCATAGCATTGCCAGAAAAGTACGATGCATTGTCAAACATTAAAGCAGAGGGTAAACGAAACCTGGTGATTATGAACTGATCTATGAAATTGATGATGTGTTCAGCATTAGCTGTCTTGAGAGGAACGACTTCTACCCATTTAGTAAAATAATCTGTAGCTGTAAGGATATACCTATGCTATTTAGAAGAGTGAGGAACAGTCTCACCTATTATATCCAGTCCCCATTGATCAAAGGGTTGATCGATATTGACTGGTTGCAAAGGCAACGACGGTTTATTTTGTCTTCTAGCAGCAGTTTGACACACTTGACATTTCCTTACATAGCTATGTGCATCTTTAAATAGTGTAGGCCAATAGTACCCTGCGCGCAAGATCTTATGTGTTGTAGCATCTCCGGCATAATGTCCACTTGCCGGTCCATCATGGAGTTCCTGCAACACTTTTTCAGCTTCAGATTTCTCAAGACATCGAAGTAGAACAGAATCATAATTCATCCTAAAAAGTACATCGTTTACAAGTTGATATTGCTTAGCTTTCAATCTTAGAGCTCTTTTCTTTGTATAATCTAGGTTTGAAGGAGCATATCCGTTCTTAAGATAAAATATGATATCAGCATATAATTACTCAATATCATTTAGGCTTACCTCATACATTTGTACTTCTAAAGATGGTATTTCGGAAATAAGCGATGCTCTGGCTAGCATTTTACAAAAGCCTTGACCTTTTACAATATTTTCTGGTTTAATTTCAGCGTCATACTCTTGTAAGGCAGTAACCCAACTTGCTCTTTTCTCACCCATGTCTTTCTATACTAAGAGATTTCTTACCGCTGGAAACGGTACTATGATCTTTGTATGGGTTTTAATTAGAAAGGGTTAAAGTGCTTGATCGATTTGAAAACATCATACTCTTGTTTCTCGACATCAGAATAATTTAATTCGGCCCCTTGTAGATTTGAACTGAAAAAGGAAATTGGGGCTTCTGCCTTATCTTGATTTGCTTGAGTGAGTATCGCGGCATATGATCTATCAAAGGCAAATGTATATGAAAGGATTGGAAAAATGTGGAGTTTCTAAAGATGGGGCATTTACAATCACTTGCTTAATCAGATTGAATGCTTCATATTCCTCTTGGACCCATTTGAAGATTGAATTCTTTTTTAATTATTGCTTGTAAGGGAGATACAATCCTTGAGAAGTCTGGAACAAATCTCTTAACAAAATTAATTTGGCCAAGGAAGGATTGCATGGATTTCTTGTTGTGAGGCAAGGGTATTTTAGAAATCTCCTTAATTCTATTGGGATCAATATGGATTCCAGATTTTGACACTATAAATCCAAGAAGTTTTCCTTCACTTAATGCAAAAAAGGACTTTTTTGGATTAAGTGAAATCCCATACCTTTGGCAACGTTGGAAGATTTTATTTAAGTCTTTGAGATGATTACCACATTTCTTAGAGTATAGAATTATATCATCCAAGTAGATTACTACTAATTTGTTTACTAGTACCTTAAATGTGATGTCCATGGCCCTTTGAAATGTGGCACCAGCACTAATCAGACCAAAAGGCATCTTTTGATATGCGTAAGTACCCCATTCGGTTCTGAACGTAGTTTTTAATTGATTGCTGGGATGGACCAAAACTTGGCTGTACCCAGAGAAACCATCCAAAAGGGACATTAATTATGATCCTACAACTACTTGCAATATTTGCTCCATTGGAGGTAGGGGAAAATTATCCTTTCGGCAGGCTTTGTTCAGGTTTCGAAAGTCAATACAAATTCTAACGTTTCCATTTTTCTTTCTAACAGGAACTAAATTAGAAACCCATCTAGAATGCCGAACTGGAAAAATAATTTTGGCTTTCAATAATTTGTTGAGCTTAGACTTAATATGGCTTTCCAGATTAGGATGGATTTTCCTCAGCTTTTGCTAGACGGATTTTTCATCGGTTATCATTAGGATAGTATGCTGGATGATAGAAGTGTCATAAGTCTTTAGATCATCGTAGTTCTAGGCAAAGACACTTTTGTATTGTTTCAAGAGACAAATATAAGCTAATCTTTCTTCTTGGGTTAGGCCAAGACCTAAGTTGATATTCTACGGCTTGGTATCAGTTCCTAGATTTACTAATTCATAGTTTAGAGTTGAAATCTGAAGTTTTGAATTGGTAGATCTCTTGAATCGGTCTTTCAAATCATATAGGTCTTCCAACTTGACTACTGATTTTGGCATAGCATTATTAATGCTTTCTTGTTGCAACTATTTGTCATGTTGGTCCTCGTCAATTAAGATTAGTTTAAGATCCCTCTGATGTGAGGAAGCTTACGATATCAGGATCAGCGTTGAAAATTATCTAGTTTATAACATTGTCAGGAATTGAGGGTCTAAAGATTAATTTGATTGAAAATTTGTCTGGGCTATAGTCTTTTGAGGGAATGAGCTTGGAAGCTACGTTTTCCAAGAGGTCATCACTAGTGTTTTAGATTCTGGGAATTGATGAAATATTGAATGCTATAAAATGTTCAGTCAGATCTTGCACTAAAGATTGATAATGCTTTAAATGACCTGATAGGCAATGTGTAGTATTTCGTACTTGTCTAATTGCAATTTCAGAATCTCCGAAGACTTGTAGATACTTAATGTTTAATCTGATTGCCTTGTTTAATCCTTGGACTAAGGCCTCGTACTCTGCAGTGTTATTGGTGCAATCGAATTCGAGTCTACAAGTTAGCATAGTTTTGTTTCCCTTTGGACTAACTAACATGCATCTTGCTCCTGCTCCATCATTAGACTTTGAACCGTCAAAAAATAACTTCCAAAATAAAGATTTATTTATAGGACTATCTATAAAATTAACACATTTAGAACTATTTGTTTGGGAAAAATTTTCTACTTGAGATAAAACATAATGTTCTAAGTAAGGCGAAGTATGAGCATTAAAATTTCCTAAGAAAGAATCAACAGAATAGTTGCCAATTATATTGTTGCTGTATGCTACAGGTTCATTTTCTCCTTCCAATTCTGTTACTATGTATTTTTTATGTCTTTCTCGCTCAACCTTTATCTGATTTGGTTTACCATTGTAAGGGAGCCACATATGTGACCAATCAGTAGCAAAGTATCCATGAAGCTTTTCAGACCAATCCCTACTAAGAATTAAACCATAAAATTCTGGAATGTCTGCAACTAGAATATCAATAACTTGACATACCTTTGGATTCAATGACATCCTTATGGTAACCTGATTTATTTCACCAATCACTTCAACCTGCGACTGGTCCAACTGAAATATACGTACTGCAGACTTTTGCGGCTGAACGTTTTACTTTGCACATATTGATTTAGGCAAGATATTAGATGAAGCTCCTGAATCTACTAAACAATTATGCAAGTTTTTGTTGAAAACTTAATAAGTAAGAAGAAATGGGGGAGTATGAGATCTGGACCTACCTCCAATTAAAGCGATATCATTTGGATCAAATTTATTAATCATATTAGTTGGAGGTCCTCCCATCTCATGGGAAGCTTGTGAGATTACAGCGGCGGGCAGGGGTGCAATAGGTATCACATGTAATTCTTTCAAAAGGAGCTTTTGTTGACGTTTTAATTTGCTCAATTCATGAACGGTAATGTTAGCCCTAGTCTTCTTCATGTCTTCTACGATATTATACTCTATTTCATCAAAAACTATCAATGTTTTGGATGGAGTTGGTGAATCAGATTGGACTGGGCTTGTTTGAGTCACTTTGGGTGATGTTTTCTTACCTGCTAATTTATCTTTAGATATCGAGCTTGCGCTCTTCTGTTTAGGATTTGGTTGTCGAGGATCGAGTTGATTTCTGCTTCTAGTACTAACCGTTGATGCCTCTTGATCCTCTTCGTGAGGGAGAATGAAGTCCCACATTCCCTGCACTTCTACAACTTCTTCTTCATCAGTGGGCTCTTCATTGGAAACTTCCTCTTCTTCTTCTTCTGATTCTGCATTTGTAATAGCATTAGGAGGCTTTGAATCAGTTGAAGGATTTCTTCTATAAGGCTTGTAAGGCTTTTTAGAAGAAGTCTTTGCTACTTGTTTCTTAATATCGACCATCTTGTTAGACATGGTTTTCAAAACTTTCTGCAATCCTTCTAAATCGAATGGGTCCTTTGGTTGTTTTTTCTTGGGATCTTCTTTAAAAGTGACCTTCTTTGGTTTTCGTTCTTCAACATTGTTTTTCTTCTCTAGGGCTATGATAATTTTTTTTACCGCTATTGCTTCTTTCATATTATCAGCCAAAGTTGTTTTGGTAGCCCTATCGACAAACATCGCTATGTTTGATGGTAGGGCAGATATGTACCATTCACTTCGAACTTCTTCGCTAGGCTTGGAAGAAGCAAGAATTTTATTCAAAAGTTTGTTGAAACACGAGTTAAAATATTTGATAGGTTCTCTTGTTTCGGTCTTAAGATTCAACAGGTCATTGATCAATGTCGCAGTAGACCTATCATCACCGAACATAGTCAAGAATTGTTCTTGGAAAATATCCCAACTAGTGTTAGATCCAGATGGTAATGAAAAAAACCAGGATCTGGCTGCTCTTTGCAAAGTGTAAGGGAAGAGCCAGACAACAACATCTTCATTAGTAACTCCATTATGATTTATGGATATCATAAAGTTATTGATGTGTTCTTCTGCTAGCACACCTGCTTTAGGATTAAACTTAGGTAGCCATTTTTTAGGATGGGTTGATAATTGACTCAAGGGCGTAGGCATTAAGACTGTCCCTGGGTTATTCCATGGATTCTGGGCCATCATTGAACTACTAATAGAAGAAAGCACAGAAAATGTTCCTTGCAGTTGGGAAGATGAGGATATTACAGTTCTAGATGATTGTGAAGGAGAAGTTGAAGTTCCAGTAGTACGTTGGACAATAATTTGAAGTGGAGGAGTCGATGGTTGACTTCACAGTGGAGAGGTCGAGATGGATGATGATGATGAAAGAGTATCACTATCAAACTCTTTAGGTGATTTCCTTGCTCTTTTCCTTTTAGGTAGAGGTAATTCAGTTGGTTCGATACCAAAATTTTCACTCTGCAATATGGTAAGAGGATGAGAAGGGTTATATTGCGAAGTCACACTACCTTAAGATATTTCAGATTTCTGGGGTGATATAGAAAATCATTGAATTTTATGGATGAAAGATTCAACTTTAGGAGGTTCAATAGTCAATTTCTCTGAAATGTTCACGTTTGTGGCAATGGTTGTTGTTTTACCGACTTCTCGTTCAAGATTTAAAGATTCTAAGTGCGATCGAGAAGTCGGGGGAGATGTTGAGGGCGATTTAATCTCAGAATGGTATTTAGATTTAGATTTGCTAGCTATTGATAGTTCGGGCCCTCCTTCTAGCGCAAAATATGTTGAAGCCCTGAAAATCGGGTCTACAACAAGGGGGATACCCACCCGGTCTGGACCTTGGTAAGCAGCTCCTTTTCTGTTTGGGATGGTGGGTCCGACTGGGGATATGGGACCAGTTTCCCAATTTATGTGTGTGTGTGTGTTGAGAATTGATATTTCTTTCCTAATAAATCCTAAGAAAAATGATTTTATTCTAAATCTAATCTATTAACATGTAATTAATAAACAAAAATATGTTATTCTAAAACTAACCCAGGATTTAATCTTTCGATTATGCGATCTAAAATAGTTTCTAACAACAATTGTTAATAAAGATCATTCAATCACTATAAGAAAAGAATTCAATAAAGATGAACTATTTCATATAAAAAGTTAAGAGATAAAAGTACCATTGATAACAAGTTCTACTCATGAGCTTCAGCAATAATGATCTATCTCTTCTTAGTTCAACATCTACTAAGAGTACAAAAGTACAATTTCAGTAGTAGATATTAAACATAGATATCAATAAACCTTGTTCCATTCATTCATCAAAACCTCCTCTGAGGGTGCAGAAGTGCATGTTCTGAGGAAATGTTTTTGACAAATTTCAGGACCCTTCTCTAAATGCATGAGAAGGGTTGAAATACTACTAGCTAAATCCTAAAAATAGTTTATTACAAAAATATAGGAGGTTGTTTAAATGACCGTCCTCATCTAAGGCAAAAATAAAACTAAAACTAAAACTAAAACTGAATCTGAAAATTACTATCTATGTATCTGTTCTCTGTGGTCACAAGCATTCAACATTGACTTGAGGAGAGTTGGTTGGCTGACCTCCGACTTTAGTTGTCCTACAAGAACAGAATCGGCAAGCACTAGCACTATCTTCTCGGCAGAGTTAGTGGGGAATTTGAGAGTCATGCATTGACTGTTTGGTTTAACCAAGTAATGCCAGTAAGAATCCCCAATTCAGCTTGGTTAACCTCTTGATGGACTCTACTCTTTCTTCAGCCTTTTACCTCCAGCTGGTCTATAGATGCTCTACATTTGGGAGAATTTTACATACCATTTTAAATATATTCTTGATAAATATCACTGATTTTTAGAGCTCGAGTTTTGCTTTTAGCCTTTAGCACTTTTTCCTACAATTTTCCAGGCTTTTAGGAAAATGAGCATTTAGAGGCTTTCCTTCTCAAGGGGTTTTGCCCGACGATGCGTGATTGCGCTAATCGCGCATTGAAAACTGCCTCTGTTTCTTGATCCCGGCTTCCCTGGTGCCAGTTTTCGCCTCTTGCGTGTTTTGTTAGATGACTTCGGAAATCTGAATTTCTCCTTCTTTTCCCATTACATTCTGAACATTGCTATGTATATCTTTCTATTTTCCGCTCCTGCAATTTACAAAATCAGGAAAGAGTAATGATATGAATAAGGTGATGGGAAAGCTTTAAATGTTGGAATCACATAAAAATATACCACCCTATGTGACCTGACCTCTTGATCAGATCAAAACCTTATCTCATAAATGATCATCAACTAACTTATTAAATTAACATTAATGCACATAACTTGACAGCAGATTACGAAAAACATTTTGGAATGATGTTCCCTGCAGATCTACGATAAATTGATTTTGCAATTTGCTTTGCAATATCGCAATATCGCAGATCGCAATATCGCTAATCCGTTATGTTTTGACAATAATTCATTACCATGTGTTTCTGTGAAATGCGATTTGCGATACGTATTATCGCATATCGCTGGTTTTGAAGTATTACACCTTAAGTGATATTAAAACTACGATGCAATGAGTTCCTTCGGTGTGTGATCTCGCATTGTGATTTCACAATCTTAGAGTTTGCTTATGTGGTGTCATCATTTCCTTTTTTACGATGTGATACCTTTTTGAGAGAAAGATTTTATTCGAACTCATCATAAAACTTAAGTCTTTTTTGGATTTTGCGGGTATTCTCCTAATTTTATGATAGTAAGATTTATTCAAAAAAATGAAATACAAGTTCTAATTTATTGTTATTTTCTAGATGAAGGGTCCCCACTTATTTAGTATTGATATCAAAACTAGAATAAGAAGGGAGGTTGTTGCTGGCCACAATAGACCCAAAACTAGACTTTACACTTTAGATCTATCTCGCATACAAATGTTCTTCATATTCGATTAAATTAGCTTAGCTACTTAGAGCCTTGCTCTATTTATACAATCCCATGGTCCGCGGACCATGGGAAGATATTCTAAAGCTGAAATTACAATAAAAAAATAAGGGCAGACAACCCTGTGACTCTTTAACAAACTACGTGCTCCGTGCCCACAAAATACGAACTCTTTACATTGGAATTACAAAATTGACCAAAATCTGGGCTCTAAGCCCCAAAACTTCCCTTTGGGGATCCCACGCCTAACATGTTAAAAAAGGATTCAACACTTAAGTGGGTAGTAGAGGGTAAGTAGTCTTTTGAAGCAATCAAAGAAGCCCTTACTAAAACACCTGTCCTCATCAATCCTAATTTTAACAGGGATTTCATAATTTTTTCATTTGCTTCAAAGCACACCATTGCAGCAGTCTTGTTGGAAAAGAATGATGAGGGTTACCAACAACCCATCACTTTCTTCAGTAAAACTTTGAGAGATGCTACACTAAAGTATAATATAGTGGAAAAACAAGCTCTTGCTTTAGTGAAAGCCATAAAAGATTTCAGAGTATATATTCTATACTCTCACATAATAGCATATGTTCCAAACTTAGTGGTAAAGGAAATTCTAACTCAGAATGGGCCTGATGGAAAAAGAGGCAAATGGATTGCCACCATACTAGAATATGACATTGGGATCAAGCCTACAAAATTGATTAAAGGCCAAGGTTTAGCCAAACTCATGGCTGAATCAAAATGTCGAGCATTAGACATAAATTTCATTGCTGCCATATATGATCAGGAAGATATGGTGACTCCACAAATCAGTGAATCTTTCATAGATCCACCCTGGTATGAAGACATTATATTTGTTTTACTCAACCTACAAGCTCCTCCTTGTTTTTCTAGAACTAAAATTAGATTCCTAAAAATGAAAGAAATGAAATATTCTATCTTAGACAACGTTTTATTTTGGAAAGATCATGGTGGCATCCCATTAAAATGTTTATTAAAAGATGATGCTGACATAGTCGTGCAGGAATTTCATGCAGGAGATTGTGGAGGACACCTATACTGGAAAACAACTGCTGATAAGATTTTGAGGGCGGGTTTTTACTGGCCCACCCTTCTGCAGATGTCCAAAAATAAGTGACCTCTTGTCATAAATTCCAAATATTTGAAGGGAAGAAGAAGCTCTTACCATTAGCCCTCAAACCTATCTCAGTAGAAATGCCTTTTCAACAATGGGGCTTAGACTTTATTGGGGAAATTCACCCACCCTCCTCTACCCAACATAAATGGATTTTGATAGCCACTAACTACTTTATACCAAATGGATAGAAGCCATCCCTTCTAGACAAGCCACCGACTCTATCATTATTTCATTTCTTGAGAACAACATCCTTTCTATATTTGGATGCCCACAAAAAATCATCACTGATAATGCTTCTTCCTTCAAATCCAAGAAAATGGTAGGTTTTTTTAACCGATACCATATCACCCTAGGCCATTCCACTGCATATTACCCTCAAGGTAATGGACTAGCAGAATCTTCAAACAAAAGCCTAGTCAACATCATCAAGAAGCTATTAGAAGATAACAAGAAAACCTGGAATAAAAGGTTGGTGAATGCCATATGGGCAAACAAACTTACTACTAAGAAATCTATTGGTACATCCCCTTATCAATTGCTATATGGGATGAATGTTGTTTCTCCATCCTCATTAGGAGTGGCAGTAATGAAAATGATTCAAGAGTTGCAAGTAGAACCAAATTACATCCAAAGGAGGATAAACCAAACAATTCATTTGCAGCAAACCAGGGAAGAAGTTTATATCAAATCCCAAGTAATTCAAGAAAAAATCAAGAAGATCTTTGATCAGGAAATTAAAGCAGAGGATTCCTTCATAGGTGATCAAGTACTAAAATGGGATTCCAGAAGGGAAGACAAAGGAAAACATGGGAAATTTTACTTTCTCTAGAAATTCCCATATATTATTTATGGTTACAGAGGCAACAATGCATTTTTCTTGAAAGAATTAGATGGGATAGACTTACAAAGTGGACCAGTCAATGGTCGAATGCTGAAGCACTATTTTTCACCAGAATAATCAGTGGTTCATTTGTTCTATTTTACCCACTATAAATACCATAACAAAGTTTAGATTGGAATGGATGATTATCTTGTAAAGTTGAAGCTTGAAGAGGAATTCTTAAGCTTTAAAAGATATAACATCATATGTTTGAATAAAGCAGATCACAAAAATCAGTTCCAGGTAAAGCATAGACAATGTTCCAATGCCACTAATCAGAAAGTTCTTGACATCTCACAACGAGATGCCATCCCTAAGTGGAGCCACTGTTAGGTTCTTATAATAATATGGATCATAATTTTTAATTGACTATGTTAAGTCTTGTAATATTGTACATATGTTTTCTCTTTTGCAAATGTTTTCCATATTAAAAAATGAAAATAGGGTATGTCCTAAAAGAATAATCAAAGGACCAAAAGAGAGAAAGATAAAAAAAGATATAAAATACGAACCCAACAAAAAAAACAAAAATAAATTCTAAAAGCGTTGCACATTAATGTCACTACTCTTAGTTTAATTTTCTTTTGCAAATAAAATTGTGTGTAGCTTGTCCAAAATGCCACAATTCATGATGATCATACAGTTTAATCTTGATTATTCATGCTTTTAAATTTCATGTCATAATAGTTAGTGAATAAAGATCTAACCAAACCATTTAATCTTAGTAGATCATTAGTTAGTTAGAGAATAAAAATGAGCTCATAAGTTTAATCTGAGCCATTGGAAGATATAAGGTTAGAAATAAGTTAGTTTTCTTATCAAAAGAAAATAAAAAGGCCAGCAAGCTCAAATGCACCCATAATAAAGGAAAGAAAAAATGTTAGAATAAATTGAAGGGTAGGTAGAATAATTTCCAAAAAATCATAAGCATCATTATGCTTATCAAAAAATATCATCTTAACCCTTCCCATGTGAAAATCCCCTTCCCTTGTTTAAAATCCATTTTTCCCTTCCTAAAAACCCTGTTTCCACTCTTGGAAACCATTTCCCCTTGTAAAATTCATTCTCCTTTGAAAAAGTCCCTTTCCCCTTATCCTAATGCATTTCCCCACCTTATATTATTAACCCCCCACTGTATTAATCCCCAACTCATTTCATATTAATCTCCACTTAATAAATTGAGTTAAAAAGCTAGTTTTTAATTAAATTTAATACCGGCCCCACATCTTTAAAAAACCCCCATCCATCATCCGATCTTTGATCAATCCAACGCACCACACGCATTATTACATTCCCCGACATGCGACATTTAAAACTAATATAGGATTACAAAATGGATGGTTTCACCCACCCCCTCCCCTGCCACACATCATCACTACATCTCATCACATCCCCCCAGTCCCAAACCACCATACCACCTTTCGCAGTGCGATAATCCACCAAATCGCTTCCATAGGTAATGTGGTAAACCACCCATGTGCATTAAACTTCCAATTCCTAAAGAAAATACAAAAATCCCCAAGATTTCAGTATTTTGCTATTAGATTGCGGAAAAAGACCCCAAGACCTTGCTAACTAAAATTTCATCCCCTGCTGACACCAGGACCCTACCATACGTAATCCTCAGTGATCTTCTCCATCAATTACATACGGAAATTGATAAAAGAATCAAATTTAATGGCTTCCCAGAGCATTTTTTATGTAAACCCTCTTCAACCTCCAGTGTCAGATGTCGAACACAGTCCCTTGGCTGGTAAAGACTTTAAAACCATTAATACTGTGACAGATTCCAACCTTTTGGAGCTCCATTACTGGAGCCATGACAAATTCATTGACTAGGGAGATGATATCGATTTGTGGGATTCAAACTTGCCTAAATACATATTCCCACATACCTTTCAATTCCCTGAACTTATTAGACTCTGTAAGATCAACTATTTGCCTAATGAAAGAGATTTACTTACCCCAAACCAAGAGGTCCTTTTCACAATCACTGCTCAATCCACCAATCAGATGCTACAAATCCAATCACAACCTAAGAGAGTGCCAATATCCATTGAAACCCTTACTAAACTCTACTTGAAGCTGGACTTTCCCAAAATATTCCAAATATTCTAGACTTTCCATCCACCATGAGTAGAAACCCCAAAAGATAATCCTCCATACTCAGCATCCATTTTTTTAGAGAGAACCAGTCAAATTGTCACCATGTTGTCATGTGCTTTAGGGTATTTTACTGATGAATATGTGGACACATCTATCCTAGGTTTCCTATCCATATTTTTCCCAAGTCAACCTCCATCTTCCACCTTCAATTTTGCCCAATACCTAGTAGATGTGATCCATGATTAGTTAGTCAAGTTGCCAAAAGAAGTAGTGTTCAAATATTCCTTAGTTATGTTCCATATGTTTTTATATTTTCAATTAAAATGGTTTGCAGTTAGCCTCCAAAAACTTGACACAGAGGGTAATCCCCAATCTATTGTCTTTTGGACATCCTTGATCAGAAAGGATTCCACATAATACAACTATAAAGACTTCATTGATTCATTTACTTATCCAGTTGTTAATATGCTAAGCAGTAGCATTTAGCCTAGAATCAGTGAAGAGATAAAGAAGGTGTTATAATTGTCAGACCAATGTAAAATACGAGATTAGTATTCATACCAAAATCGTACAGAGATGTGAGTGTATGGAAGCCAACTAGTTCCATACAAGCTTCCCAAATACCTCCCAATGAGGATATTTTCTTTGGAATACATCAAAAAAATCTTGAATTCTGATGAGATCCATTTCCTTTCATCTAGAAAGAAGACGCAATTCAAGATTAAAAACCAAATAGAGCCTTTGATATGCAACAATAGAAATGTTGGAAAGGAAGCAGACAAATGTTTACAAGATTTCAAGTTCCACAGTAGTTTCAAATGGCTTTATGACCCTTTGGGCGTCATAAGTAAATTAAGGGTCAAATTAAATTTGACCCCTTTCACTCATGAGTCAAAACCTGAAATTGAAAAATATTCCAACCAGTCAGAGTCGTTGGAAAACACTCTACAGGAGGTGGATAAGCAGATTTATACTAGTTCCATCCTGCATACTCCAGACCCATAGGACGAAAATCTAGAAAGGGCTAGAGAAGAAGGATCCTACTCAGAAGAAACTACTTATGATACTAAGTTCAAGCTTGTAAGCAGATAGAAAACCAATCTAAATCCAATAATACAACAGGAAAGGAAAATTGAAACAAAAAAAGAGATTATTATCAAGGGTGATGCACACTCAACACATATAGAAGAAACACCTCTGTCATCATCTTCCAGTGCACAAATCATTCAAAATCAGAATAATGCAGAAGTTTCATCATCTAGCAAACCAATTAAGAAAGAGAAAGATATCATAGAGAAGTACAAAGAGATTAAAATAATAAGCATTAAAGGATGCTATATGTACAAAATACTAGAAGAAAACTCAGAGTGATCAGAGTAGGTTGATTTCAGCTTTTGACCTCAAAACAAGGAAAATGCAAATGACCTTCCTACAGTGAGAGGTAAAGGCCCTAAGAAATTCAGAGGATTATAAGAAAACAACCTTTGAAATTCATGTCAAGGATGTGCATCCAATTGACCAAATTGAATTTCACAAATAGGCAGGAGAGATGTTGTATTCAACCATGACACATAAAGCTCTAAGTGTTAAGCAATTGAAGAATCATTTTGAAAATATACAATCATAGTTAAAGCTAGAAAGGGCCTCATCACAAGCAAAATACAACCGGATTAAGTCACTGGAAGATTTGGAAATTGAAATTGGCTATAATCCAACTGACATCAAGGTGAGCAAAAGAACTTATAAAAATGAAAAATGTAAACATAGCTGCGCTGAAGAAAAAACTAAAGCTACCAACCACTAAGCATCCACAAACCAAGGAGGTTTTAGAAATAGTTAACCCAAAGGATGAGATGATGAATTTAATCATCCAGTTGACAACTCAACTGAAGGAAATGGAGACAGAAATGGATAAACTTGTACGGGAAAAAAAAGCTAGCAGAGAAGCAGTTCCCATTACTGCTATTCCCATAGGATCTACATCAACACCTGTATCTATATCGGCACCTATATCAACATCAGTTCCAACAACTACAACAGAAACAATGTCAACAAGACCAACAACCCACCCCACTGATGAGGACAACAAATTGATTAAAGTAATGGAAGATATGTCGATTCAAACAACACAGATTAATAAGCTGAAGGAACAAGTAAAGAGCTTAGAAGAGGAAAAGAAATTAGCAAAAGTAATGCATCAAGCTGAAAAACAAGAAGCCAATAGACTGAGTGACAAAATCCATAAGCTAGAAAAAGAGTTGTCACTAAAAGAGCCTCTAGCCCAAGCAAAGAAACATTTGTGGGCCAATGTCATTAACTTAGTTAATGATATTTGGCCTTCTATAGAGGTAATATTTGAGCAAAATGATTTGGTGAAGAAAGCTAGTGATGCAGTTCAAAAGGTAAAAGAAGATCTTGGAAAGAAACCAGAGGAAGGCTCTTAAATAATCAAATTCCTAAATTCTAAAAACAAGTATGAATTAGAAGATATTGGGATAACCGATGGAAAAGAGACTATACTAGAAGTGAAGAAAGTGATTTCCAAAAGAAATCTAATGATACAACTTGAGGAGAAATGTCAAAACATGAAACTTGCAGTAAACAGGTTTTTTGACAAGTTTGATGTATTGAGACAAAAGGGTCTACCTAATCCTTTAGTAATCAATGATAAACTAATGAGACATGAAGACTATGATAAAAAGATGAGGGAAGTAGCCAAAGATACTTCCAATATTTCATCCATGAAAGGTGTACCCAGAGGCAAAGTGCTCCTTACCTCCAGCATGAGGTAAATCACCTTTTTGTGAATAAGCCTACATTTCCCAAATATACAGAAGTAGATGAGATTTACTGGAGGAGGATTAAAATAAAACTTCCAGCTGAAGAAACATGGGGAAATGGTGTATTTACTATCAAGGGTGGAAGGCACAAACAGGGTGAAATGAGCAGACAACGTAAAAGAAAAGCATATGAAAGAAAAGCAGATGAAAGAAGTAGTCAAGTAACAACAATCAAATAAAAAGGGACAGATCTCAGTCAGTTAAACAGGTGTCACTATCTCTTTGCATAAAGATATTTATTTTCCTTAAATAAATCATAGTGAGTTGACAGGATATTTTTTTAAATTTTTTGTATAAATACTTCATCATTTGAAGTATCAAGGGGGGGATTTCTGAATATTTCTGTAGTTGACTGATCTATTACCTAAGGGTTATTGTACCAGCTTCTAGTTGACAAACAGATCAAGTTATAAAGAAACTTATTTACACGATTCATGTGTTGAGCTATCTTAGTGAAGTATAAATTTCAATTGTTCATGTTTTCTTTCTAAGTATTCCATAAACTTTCATGTGTTCTAAATTTGAATGTTATAACAAGAGTTTTACGGCAGAATTTGCTTAAACATTACACTCTTCTTTTAACTGTTATACATTTCTATGCTTTCTTTTGATATCTGGTTTAGAGAATTCTTAATTTCCTTCTGATCTTGATTGATTTTCTTCATCCTTCTTCAGTATCTTGTTTAAGGAATTCTTAATTTCTCCTTGATCTCGATTAAAAAATCATTTCACCATTCAACCTTGAGATCTGATATCTCTCACCTATCTTTCCATGTAACACTCTCTTTATAGTTTTTTGTTGTTATGTTTTCAAAACATATTGACTCCAGAGCCCAATGGAAATGGAAAGACACCTAATCATTAATTCCCCCAACCAACCAAAACCAATCCAATTAAACAAACATAACTAGCCTAAAATACATAAAATAAGCAAAGTTAAATCATATAGAGAGAGCCCTCTCTGAGTTTAGGAATGCTAGATCTTAAACTGCAAAGTAGGTTTGTAGTTACCTCTTATATTTCCTTTTAACGCATTGAACAACCCCTAGAAATTTTGAAGTGATAACAGTGGCCATAATGGAATGCCACCCATTAAATCCTTATGATCATGGTAGGCTGGCTCATGCTGAGACCCCCCATCCTCTTTAAAACAATATTTGTTGTATTTTCATATTTTGATGGTTTTATTATAAAAAGAGGGAGGCTCATTTACTCCTTAAGAGTCAGGGATGACGTAAGAAGTTAAAAAGAACAAATGCCAATGAAAGTTATGCTTTTACCCCCATATCATCATATCGAAGGGATTTATATATTTGAAAATGTAAAAGATAAACCAACATGGTATTAGAATAATAAATAATTTTATGATGTGTCCAAATGGAAGATATTCAGCCAGTCATTATAGAGATGCACCATGTAAGATTTTGAATAAGGATGACCATAAAAAACTTTCATAGGTCATAATGGTATTAACATTACTATTTTTCTTTATCTTAGGCATATATCCAACCAGATGGTTTTTATTCAAAACATAAAAGAGAAAAGAAAATGGCAAAAAGAATGACCGACGATTAAAAAAAAAAAATTCACAGTTATTCATTCTACTGATTGAACAACAAACACACAAAAAGCAAAATCGGGGTTGTTCAATTTATTGAACAACAATCGCTCAATCTATTGAACAACAAAACACACAAAAATGTTGTTCAATTGATTGAAAAACAATCGTTCAAACTATTGAACAACAAACTACAAAAAAAAAAAATGTTGTTCAATTGATTGAACAACAAAACACAAAAAGTTTTGTTCAATGGATTGAACAACAATTTTTCAATCGATTGAACAGAAAAACATGAAAAGTGTTGTTCAATGGATTGAACAGTAATCGTTCAATCGATTGAACAACAATGTTGGGTCTCTATAATACTAGTGATTAATGTTGGGTCTCTATAATACTAGTGATTACCCCATTACTATTGTAGTTATACCCCTTGTTTATATTGTTGTGCCCCTATTACCCCCATATTGTTATTTCTGTGCCCCATAGAATCCCTCTATTGTTATTTTTGTGGCTTTATATTATTATTGTTAGGTCAGATGGATTATATTGTGACTCCTTAGACTCCTATATATAGAAAGGAGGTTTTGTCATTTGTATCATCCAAGAATTGTTCATTTATGTAATGTAAAGGAGGTTTCCCCCTCGAAGAGGCTGAATTCTAAGGCTTTGATCTATCTTTTCTATCTTTTCTTGAGCTGGTTTCATAACATTTGGTATCAGAGCTTTGGATTGTAGGGTTTCGCTGCTCCAAACAGGTCATCGTCGAATTTTCGCTATAAATTTTTTTCTGTGACGTTTCAGAAGTCGCAAAAAAAACCCATTTGAGAAGAAATCATGATGAACATTGGGTTCAAATTTCAGAGCTTTTCGCATGACATTTGCGGAGATATGATCTGAGGAAGTTAGTCTTTTTGCAAACTCCTGAATTACATTCAAAACAGGTGACCTGGGGAAAATTGTCATAACTTTCTCTCCGGGGATCGGATTGAAATTTCGTAAGAAGGTACAAAAAGAAGACGGACTATAGTTTCTTTTGTGTGTGTTTTAGATTCAAAGGTTGAAACAGTGACGCATGGCACGTCGTACAAGTTCACTCTGCTGAACCAGTCTAAAAGCAAGTCACTATGGGAGATTTCACATAACGCTTCCTTGGAGAATCCAATTTGGCTCAGAATTGTGGCATTGGAAAGAGGACACAAAAGGATACTACAAGTAGCAATTTTAGAACTGGATGATCCGAAATTACAGAGATACATCAGATTCAATATCAGGCTTCTATAAAGTGAAAAAAGGTGTGTAGTTTTTTTTTAAATTTTTGTGTAATCTTGGTTTAACGGAATTCAAAGGGCATAGTAAAGCATTATTATCGGTAACTGATGCCCCAAGGAAAGAAAATGCAAATACCTAGTAAGGAACCTGAAAGCTCTAGCATGACTCATGAAGAAGAGGAAGAAATGCTACATGATATATCAAAATTACAAGAACAAGTGCAACAAATGTCACGCTCACAAAAGCTAACAGAAGCTAAGATAAGTGGCGTGGAATCTAAGATAAATGGCGTGGAATCTAAGATAAAGGGCATGGAAGCTAAGATGGATGATTCGAAGACAGATTTGAAGAGAGACATGGCAGATTTGAAGATAGATTTGAAGACAGACATGGAAGAATTGAAGAAGTTGCTACAAGAAAGGGTCACTAATGGTGAAAAGGTAGTAAAGGAAACTCATGATGAGAACAAAAGAAATGTTAATCATGATTCCATAGATGCTAATGTTGGATCGAAGAATCACCATATTCCAAAAATCGATATGAAGAAGTTTGATGGCAAGGATCCCGCCACATGGATATTACAGATGGAGCAATTCTTCGATCTCAATAATATGAAAAACACACAAAAGGTACGTATGGCAACTGTATATTTGGAACCAAATCAGTTTGTATGGTATCAATGGCTTTTCTCTCGTAAACAATTTATCACTTGGGCAATTTTTACGGAAGAATTGATAGCACATTATGAAGATACAAAAAGCAACACTTTTTTTAGCCAATTGATAAGTCTCAAACAAAAGGGTTCAGTAATGGAGCACATTGAGGAGTTCCAAAAATTGAAAATAAGGGTAAAAGATATTCCAGAGGAGCATAGGATTGATGTGTTCATAGGGTCTTTAAAGGATAATATCCAACATGATGTTCGCCTTTGGGAACCTGATTCATTAGAGAAGGCATTCAGGTTAGCAAGAAAAATGGAAAGCAAAATTATGGCAACCAGGAAGCATACCACTCACAACTATAAAGACGGAAGTGTTGTTGCCCCTAATCTTCCACAACCTATAAGGTTGACACCACAACAATTGGAAGGAAAAAGAGAGAAAGGGCTTTGTTACAGTTGTGATAGCAAATACACTAAAGGTCATAAGTGTGCTGAGAAGAAATTATTCTACATAGATTGTGAAGAGGAAGAAGAAAAGGAGCAAGAAAGGTCAAAAGAAGAAGATATACTCTAGGAAAAAAGCCTAGATGAAGAACAAATAAATCTGACCATATCTTGTAATGCATTGGCGGGAATTACCACTCCTCAAACCATCAAGATAGAAGGACAAATCAAGAAGAAAAAGGTAATAGTGTTGATTGATTCAGGAAGCACCCACAATTTTATTCATTGTAGGGTAGCAAAAGAATTGAATTGCTTCCTATATCCAGCACGAGAGTGTCAAGTGATGATTGCAAATGGAGGAACAATAAATTGCTCTGGAAAGTGCCATAATATCAAGCTATACATGGGAGAATATGTATTGACTAGCCCAATGCTTTCCATTCCAATGGGAGGTGTTGATGTTGTACTAGGAGTCCAATGGCTACAATCCTTGGGTACAATAGCTTTTAATTTTCAAGAAATTTTCATCAAATTTTCTACGGAAGGAAAGGAAGTTGAATTAAGGGGTATTGCAGGGAAACCAGGAAAGATAATCAGCTCTAATGGCATGACAAAGCTTCTAAAAAAGGATCAAAGAGGTGTAATTGCACAATTATGTTCGCTAGATGTTTCCACATTGGAATCATCTATTTCTCCAGATCTCCAAAAAGTCCTGGACAATCATTCCAAGGTATTTGAGACTCCAAAAGGTCTCCCACCTATGCGTGATCATGATCATGCTATTCATCTAATTCCAGGAAGTGTTCCTCCAAACATCAGGCCGTACAGATATCCCTATGTCCAAAAAAGTGAAATTGAACGTATGGTTGCAGAAATGCTAGAGGCTGGTATAATTCAATCGAGTCAAAGTTCTTTCTCAGCTCCAGTAGTATTGGTGCACAAGAAGGATGGATCATGGCGCATGTGTCTGGATTATAGGGAGCTCAACAAGCTCACTATTAAACATAAGTTCGCCATTCCTGTTATTGATGAATTACTGGATGAATTGCATGGATCAATTTACTTCACCAAGTTGGATCTTCGTTCCAGATATCATCAAATCAGAATGAAGATTGAAGACATTCCGAAAACGGCATTTAGAACTCATGAGGGTCATTATGAATTTTTGGTCATGCCTTTTGGCCTTACCAATGCACCTTCAACATTTCAAGGTTTGATGAATTCAATTTTCAAACCATTTCTTAGAAAATTTGTGTTAGTATTTTTGATGATATACTAATCTACAGCAAGTCTTGGAAGGATCATGTTGAACATGTTGACAGGGTGCTACAACTATTGGAAGAGAAACAATTATATGCAAAAAGATCCAAATGTTTCTTTGGAGTCCAGGAGGTGGAATATTTGGGCTATATTGTATCTCATGAAGGAGTTAAGGTAGACCCTAGCAAAATTAAAGCCATTAAGGAATGGAAAATCCCCACATCCATAAAGCATCTGCGAGGATTTCTTGGGTTGACAGGGTATTATCGCAAGTTTGTTAAGAATTATGGGAGAATAGCAGCACCTCTAACAACATTATTGAAGAAAGATTCATTTTCATGGACTCCGGAAGCAACAAAGGCCTTTGAACATCTTAAAGAGGCAATGTGCCAAGCACCGGTCTTAGCTACACCGGACTTCACAAAAACCTTTATTGTGGAATGTGATGCTTCAGGAAATGGAATTGGTGTTGTTCTAATGCAAGATGAAAGAGCCATTGCTTTTGAAAGTCGTCCAATCAAGGGAAAGTTTTTAAGCAAAGCTATTTATGAGAAGGAAATGTTGGCAAAACTCCATGCACTTAAGAAATGGCGACCCTACCTAATAGGAAGACACTTCAAGGTAAAAACGGATCATGATAGCCTTAAATACTTTTTAGAACAAAGATTATCCTCTGAAGAGCAACAAAAGTGGGTCACAAAGATGTTGGGTTATGACTTTGAAATCATCTAAAAAAAAGGGAAGCAAAATGTGGTGGCAGATGCGCTCTCAAGAAAGGATGAGGATGTGGAAGCATTGTTGTGTGCCATTTCTATTATCCAACCAGATTGGATAAACGAAGCAAGGGAGGAATGGAAGAATGACGAAGAAGTGTGGGCACTTATTCAAAAGCTACAACAAGATTCCAGTACTTCTGATACATTTAGCTGGCAAAATGATTCGTTATGGTACAAAGATCGCTTATACCTCTGTAAGAATTCCCAGCTAAAACAAAAGATTCTGATGGAATTGCACACTTCTCCCTTAGGAGGGCACTCAGGATTTTTAAAAACTTACCACAGGGTTAAGAAGGAATTTTTTTGGGATGGCCTTAAATCAGATATTCAAAAGTTTGTGGTGGAATGTTTGGTTTGCCAGCAAAATAAAGTTGAAACAATTAAGACACCGGGTCTATTACAACCTTTATCCATTCCAAGCCAACGTTGGAAGGAGGTTTCAATGGATTTTGTCACAGGTTTACCCAAGTCTGAGGGAAAGAGTGTCATCATGGTGGTAGTTGACAGACTTACCAATTATGCACACTTTTGTGCATTATCACATCCATTTAAAGCCAGTACAGTTTCTACTGCATTTATGGAAACAATTCAAAAGCTACATGGAAACCCAAAGATTATTGTAAGTGACAGAGATCCCATTTTCACTGGAAATTTTTGGACAGAATTATTTTCTTGTCTTGGTACTCAGTTAGCTCATAGCTCATCTTATCATCCTCAATCTGATAGGCAAACTGAGATAGTAAACAAATGTTTGGAAGGATATCTTCGTTGCTTTGTATCTGATAAATAGACACAATGGGTCAAATGGTTGCCTTTGGCTGAATGGTGGTATAACACTTCCTTCCATGCATCAACAAAAATGACCCCATTTATGGCACTTTATGGGTATCAACCACCATCCATCACATCATATTTAAGAGGAAATTCTAAGGTTCAAGCAGTGGAACATCACATCGAACATCAACAACAAGTCCTCCAACTCTTAAAGGATAACCTCGTGTTGGCACAAAATAGAATGAAACAACAGGCAGATCAACATTGCAGTGAAATAAGTTTTGATGTAGGTGATTGGGTATTCCTACGGCTACAACCATATAAGCAAATGTCCCTAAAGCAAGCTAAGAAGGATAATAAATTATCACCAAAGTATTATGGTCCGTACAAGGTGTTGCAAAATATTGGTACTATGGCATACAAATTGGAGCTTCCTGCAGCTTCTCGATTGCACCCAGTTTTCCATGTTTCATGTTTAAAGAAGGTTATAGGTGACAAGCTCCCAATTCAAACAATATTGCCAGAACTTGACGAGGAAGGAAAAATTATATTGGAACCGGAAGCAGTCACATAAACAAGAACTCGACAGCTACGAAATCGATCAATTTCAGAGTATCTTATCAAGTGGAAGAACTTATCCGCTGAAGATTCCACATGGGAGGATGAGAATTTTATGCAGAAGTATCCAGAACTACTCAAGCGTTGAGGACAACACTTTTTTGAAGGAAAGGGGCATGTTGGGTCCCTATAATACTAGTGATTACCCCATTACTATTGTAATTATACCCCTTATTTATATTGTTGTGCCCCTATTACCCCCATATTGTTATTTCTGTGCCCCATAGAATCCCTCTATTGTTATTTTTGTGGCTTTATATTATTATTGTTAGGTCGGATGGATTATATTGTGACTCCTTAGACTCCTATATATAGAAAGGAGGTTTTGTCATTTGTATCATCCAAGAATTGTTCATTTATGTAATGTAAAGGAGGTTGCCCCCTCGAAGCGGCTGAATTCTAAGGCGTTGATCTATCGTTTCTATCTTTTCTTGAGCTGGTTTCATAACAAACAATCATTCAATCGATTGAACAACAATTGTTCAAATGATTGAACAAAAAAACACACAAAGACGTAACAGGTGTTGTTCAAATGATTAAAAAACAATCATTCAATCGATTAAACAACAAAACACACAAAAAGTGTTGTTGAATTGATTGAACAACAATCGTTTAATTGATTGAACAACAATATTTTAATCAATTGAATGACAAAATACGCAAAAGTAAGTGTTGTTCAATTGATTGAACAACAACACACAAAAGTAAGTGTTGTTCAATTGATTGAACAACAATCATTTGATCAATTTAACAACAAAGCACAAAAAATAAGTGTTGTTCAATTGACTGAACAACAATCATTCAATCGATTGAACAGAAACATACACATAGAAATAAGTGTTGTTCAATTGATTGAACAACAATCGTTCAATCAATCGAACAACAATACACACACGAAAATAAGTGTTGTTCACTTGATTGAAAAATAATCATTCAATCGATTGAACAACAATAAAAACAAGAAAATAAGTATTGTTCAATTGATTGAACAACAATTTTTCAATTGATTGAACAACAATTTTTCAATTGATTGAACAATGATACACACACGAAAATAAGTGTTGTTCAATTTAATGAACAACAATCTTTCAATCGATTGAAAAACACTTATGAAACACACCCAAAGAAAAGAGAAATCCTAGTATTTACATGGTGATGCTTAACTAGATTGCAATCAATTGTAAAGGAAGATATACATTATTTACAACTAAAGAAAGATACAATTTCACGAAAGCAATGCTGCTAGGTCGTTACTCCATGTACCTAAAATTTGCATGGTGGGGTCATCACATACCTTTTGACAAAAGACTCCTTGGTGAGTGGTTTGTAATAAAGACGCACCCAATGCCCGTTCACCTTGAAAGAATGGCCAGACCCGTCAATGGTAGTCAAAGTGAGAGTACCATTGTTATGTACTTCTTGAATTTCATAAGGGTCAAGCCACCTTGTCTGTAACTTGCCCGGAAAGTCTTGGAATCTGGAGTGATGGAGAAGTACCTAATCTCCTTTTTGAAACTTATTCTTTTTAATAAGATTGTCGTTCCACTTCGCTCTTTGCTGCTGAATAATTGTGGTGCATTGTAGAGAAAGTAGTCGAGTCTCATGCAATTCTTTTATTTGATGAAGTCTCTTAGTTCGGGCTTCTGTTAGATCCAATCCCACTTCCTAAGCCGTTCTTAGAGTCTTTATTTCAAATTCAATAGGAAAGATAGGTTCTTTGCAAAATACAAGTTGGTACAAAGAATATCCAGTAGTATTTGGCCAAGTTGTGCAATCGGCCTACATGGCCTTTGGCAGTATAGCAACCTAGTCCCACTGATGTGTTGAGACTGTCTTGGTCAGAATTGCTTCGATGACCTTATTGGTGCCTTCAACCTACCTGTTCACCTACGAGTGATACAGGGAAGTGACTCTATGTGTAATGTGGTGGTTCCTTAGAGTGGTTCTAATCTTGTGTCCTACAAATTTCCCTCCTCCATCCATTATAAATTCCCAAGGTAAACCATACTACACAAATAGCCCAGAAAGGAAATCAATTACAACTTCTTCTGTAGCTCTTGGAAAATCTACTATTTCTACCCACTTCGTTATAGAATCTATGCCAACCATTATATAGGCCTTTTGGTTTGATGGTGGATGAAATGGGCCAACAAAATCCAATTCCAATGGTTCAAATGGTTCTATTACTAGTTGGGGTTGTTGTGGAATTTCATTAGATTGACCAGGTCGGCCCATCCTCTGGCAACTATCACACGCCTGCGCATATTTCTTAGCATATTTAAAAATAGTGGGCCAATAATAGCCCATCTGTAGTACCTTATGCCCTATCCTATGATATGTGAAGTGTCCTCCATAGGGCTCATCATGGAAAGCCTTCAAGATGTCATAAATATCATCCTCACGAATGCATTTGCGTATACACATATCAGTCCCTATGTGAAAAAGGTATCTACCAATCCAAGAAAACTGGGCACTACGCTGGACAATCTATTTCCTTTCCCTTGTTGTCAAGTGCCTAGGAAAATTTCCTACTCCCAGATAGCTTGCTACATCTTCATACCATGATTTTTTGACTGCTATGACAAACAAATGTTCATGTAGAAATTGGTCATCCACTACCAATGGATCATTTATCTTTGGAACTCGAGACAAAAAATTAGCGACTGGGTTTTCCTTCCCTAAACGATCTTTGATGGTGATATCAAACTCCTACAAAAGCAACAACCAATGAGTCACTTGACCATTTGTAATAGGTTTGTTAGCTAAGTACCTAATGGTAAAATCATCAGTATATAGAAAAATTGGTTGTCAGTTATATAATGTCTAAATTTTTTTATGGCATAAATGACAGCTAAGAATTCATTTTCTATTACTATATAATTAAGTTTAGCAGCAGTAAGATTTTTGTTGATATAATATAGAGCATAAGGTTTTTTGTCCTCCTATTGGCCGAGGACAGTTCTTATTGATACATCTGATGCATCCATGGAGATGTGAAAGGGAAGCTCCCAGTTAGGTCCACGTAATACTGGTGCTGCGAAACTAGTTTCTTTAAATTTGTAAAAACTGTGTCACATTTGTCAAATCATTTAAAGTCAATGTTTCCAGTTAAAGCATATAAATGTGCGACAATTTGTGAATTTTTTTTATAAACCTGTGATAATAGCCTGCATGTCCAAGGAAGCTACGTACCTCCATCTAAGTATAGGGTGTAGGTAGTAAAAGAATTACCTGTATCTTTGTTGGATCTACCTGTATCCCTACTGCAGAAATGTAATGTCCTAGGATTACGCCTTCTGCCATGATCATGTGACACTTGACATTTCTTAAACATAGCCTGGTAGAGATGCATCGTTACAAAACCTTCTCTAATGTTTGTAGCTCTTGATCAAAGTCATCCCCATATGGGGTAAAGTCATCCATGTAAACTTCAAGCCCTTCATTTATGAAGCCAAAAAAAATGTTCAGTATGGCTCTTTGAAATGTAGCTAGGGCATTGCATCAGCCAAATGGTAACACTCTGTAAGTGAACATACTCCACGGACAGGTGAATGGTTGTTTGGTCTTGGTCTTCAGGGGAGATATGAATCTGATTGTAGCCACTGAAGCCATCTAGAAAGGAAAAGAACTGCTTCCCTGCTAGAGTATGAAGGACTTGATCAATAAATGGAAGAGGGAAGTGATCTTTCTGTGTTGCCTTGTTCAATTCCCGATAATCCACATAGATACGCCACTTCCCATTTTTATTAGGGACAACTACCAATGGAGAGACCCATTTGCTATCCGAAATGGAATAAATGAAATTCATGTCTAGCAGCTTCTGTAGCTCTTCTTTTACAATGTCCTTGAGATGCAGATTCAATCTCCACTGAGGCTGCCAAATAGGATGAGCATCCTTTTCGGTTTATATATGATGCATACATAACTATGGGTCTATGTCCATCATGTCAAGATAGTCCCAGGAAAAATCCCCTTTATATTTTTGCAGGACCTAAATGAGTTTTTGCTGTTGGTCACTGTTCAAGTTATCATTAATGTTTAAAACCTTGCCTAGTTGGATTTCAATAGGCTTGCTATTATGAATAGTAGTTGTCTGGATATGCTAATCATCAGTATCTTTCAAAGGATCTTCCAAGGCTTCATTATCAATAGTTTATTTTAACATTTGACATTTTACATTTTTCACATTGGTTGCTTGATTGATAAAGTTGTTGATAACATAATCTTCAGTCTGATTCTTGAATTCAAGTGCCTCTACTACTGTATGTGGTGAAGAAATGTTTTCTTCCAGGTATGTGGGTGGTTGCTTACATATTTTTATAATGGGCAGACTTGGTTTGGCAGAACGATATAAAACAAGATTTTTTACAGCATCCCCTTTAGAAATAGTCATGTTGCCCTCTTGGCAGCCTATGTAAGCATTGGCTGTTGCCATCCAAGGTCGGCCCAAAATCAGAGGGTGCCCATCCAATCGACTCTTTTGGTTTATAACAAGAAAATCCACTAGATACTCCCATGAATCAATAGAAACCATAATATTATGTAAAGTTCCCTCTAGCCTTACAACCAAACGATCAACAAGTTATAGCAGGGTGGTGGTTGGTTCTAGAGCTGTAATACCGAGTGTTTGACAGGTTTCTGCTATTAAGATGTCAATGGTTGCACCCAGATCAACTAGTGTTTTCAGAAAGGAGTGGCCATATATCTGAACTGTAACTATGGGATTCCCATATATTTTACCAGAGTTTCCCCTCCAAAGAGTAAATAAGATAAGGTATCTACAAAAGGAATGGTGGGTGAATGTTTTTCCTTCCTCACAAGCTTCTTTACACATATGTATTTAATCGTTTTAGCATAAATAGGAATACCTTGGATGGTCTGGAGGAGAGGAATTTTAATACAAATATTTTTTAGTTCCCCTACAAGATCAAAATCTGGATGAACAATTGGTTTAGGTATTTTTAACCTTTTGGGGAACGGGGGAGAAGTGACTATGAGTTTCTCAGGATCTTTATGTTGATCTGTATCTTCTCCTTGTTTTATTTCTATGTCAATTACAGTTGATGGTATACGTACAGGTGGGTTTTTGTTATAGACATTTTTGGGCACTGCAACCCCAAGCATAAATGTCCATAAACTAAAGGCTCCTAAGTCCCTAAAGGTGTTGTTCCAACCCCTAAAAGAACAAGGTCAACTGATTACAGCTCCTCCGAGAAGTTCTCCATGAAAAACTACTCAGAACTGGTCAAAACTGGACCATTTCACCTGCTCCATAGGCAAAGTGCATTGCATCCCACCTAAATACACACAGTAGGTGCATTGCATTTCAAAAAGCCCTTCTATGGGGTGCGATGGGAGAGAAGGGACAAATGGCAGGGTCAATCCGCAAGGTGGAGAAGCATGGAATCTTCCAGAAACTTCTCCAGTGACACTTGCCTATCTGAATTCGACCAGGGATGAGTAAGAGATCATCAATATCCAAGTGGGATCAAGAACTATCAGAGGGAAGACACTAATCAAATCACAAGCTGACTCATCTCCCTTGCAGACATCTATATATGGATCCCTCATCCCAGAGATCTAGGGGGCTGGAATTTTGCATCTTGTAAGGAATTGTTGTTGGTTTCTTGAGGCAACATCATAGTGTTGGGTGATATAAGCTTTTTATGAGGTGAAGAAGGGCTTCTTGCTGAGAGGATGACGTTGGGTCAAAACCATTGGTTGTAACTCTCTTGGCTCTTTCTTGATTATCAATAAAGCTATTCAAGTTTTCCTCCATACTCATGTGTGATTCATGTTTTATGCATTTGTATGGTCAATTTACATCTGATCCTAGATTGTTTATGATAATAGATCTATGTTCTCGTATAGTGTTATTCTGCTTTGATTCTACAGGTACTCTGTGAAGCTGGGTATACAAGAAATCAAGTAGCAAAGGACTATCGAAAGAAAGAGGAATCGAGCAAGGAACCAAGCACAAGACAGAGGTTGGTCTCCTTTATTCTTCTCTCATCTATCTCTCATAAAGGAAAACGAAAGTAGTTTTACTTTGTTTGTTTCTAAGGTAGCTACCAGCCTTAGTGGGATTAGCAGTTCTACATAGACACTATTCCCGGTAACAAAATGGTGACTCCACTGGGGAGCGAGTAGATTGTTTGTTTATCTACATTTGTTTACTTTATAAACTTACAGATGGAGCCTGAAGTTAAGCCAGCTAGCCTTCGAACTGCATTTTCTATACAAGTGCAAAGTAGATCAACACTGCTTCAGTCAATCTCTGGGTTTTGTTTATAAATTAAACAATTGATCTACAAGCTCTGTAATTGCCCTTGTGGTGGCTCTAGTAACCTCCTTAGATCTACGCCTATGATTGATTTACTGATTACCACTTTCTCGGCCAAATTCCCTGAACTGAATTGCAAACTATGACTCGGAACCCAATCAAAGTCTCGTCCCTGGTCCAGCACTGTCTGTTCTATGAATCTCAAATTCACCGCACTTCCCGAGTGTAGTAGGTGCGTTGCATTTCAGTTTCACTGTGTTATAGGTGTGTTGATTAGACTAGGCATTGTTCCTAAATTTTGGTTTCTATGTTCACTCTTTTCAGATCTATTCAAGAGTTTTGCTGCCTGTAGTCAGTACACCTCTATTTTAAACCCCTTTCCTTGCTTTTATTCCGCCTCCATTGTGCAAAGAACTGTAAGTGTTTTTATGTATTTTTTGAGTCATTTTCAGTTCTCCTTTACAAAGAAGTAACGTGATTGTACTGTCGTTTCTTGATTTGAAAGTGTCGCAAGTGTCGTTTTCAGTCATAGAAGAGAACCTGATTGTTCTTGATAGTCGATTACCATGTTACTCTTGTATTTGATCTGAATTGGTAGTTTTTCTAGTGTCGAAAACAAGTTTTCATTTCCAAATCGCGAAGTGTTGTCATTGTCTTCATTTTGATTTTGAAAAGAAACTTGTTAGTAATTGTCGTTTTGAAAAATAATTCAGAATTGCACATTAGCTTTCTTTTTATCATTCACATATTAAGAAGGCTGAAAAAAAATACATGCATGTGCATTTGCATTTAGACTGTTTGATTGGTTTGATTTAGGACAGTGCATATAGTGTGTGCTCTTTGCTCTTTGTTGAAAGAATATTGTCTCTCTTTCCTTAGTAGCTAGGATTTTCATTGCACAAAGAAGATAAAACGATTGTTTATCATCTTAGATTGCATTTTAGGAATTGTACATCTACATCACGCTGTGAACCTAAAAGGCAAATTTCTTAAGCAAGATCAACTATAAAATAAATTTAATGAATCTAACAACGCTTTAGAACCTAATGCACAACATCTAGAAGTCTAGGCTAGAGACGTATTCCGACGTCGTAAAGCCTGGTAACTATTGTTTTCACTCTTGGTTGGGTGATTCCTCCACTTTGAGACGATAAGTGCCAGTACGGACTTGTGCTCCCACGTACCGTCGAGTATATTTTGGGAGACCACAATAGGCTTAATCCTTTATCCATAGGAAGCCGTGTTTGTCGCCTTATCGATCGCAATGCACTGAACACAACATTTGAGAAGATTGACTGCCGTACCGTAAAAAGTATTCTATCGTTTTGCGATTGGTTTGGTAATCCCTCTGTCTAGATTTCCAGAGCAGTCCCTTTCGTTCATTTTCAGACTCCTTAACAGAAAAGGTCCATCTGAGCACTTGTCACTTCAGGCTCATTAAAAATCGAAGGCGACTAGAGTCATCTTTTGTTTTTTCTCGACTCTTTAAAATTGAAAAAACAAGTTGTGTCAAAGCATCTAAAATTCATCTAATTTGGAAACATACTTCCCTTTGATTTCTAGTTGATCGAGTAATCCGCAATCATGGAAGAAATTCAATTGAAACCCCGTCGTTCGCGGAGGCTTACGAGTCAACCGTCTTTGTCTCCGGAATCGAAACTATTACGGACAAAGTGAACTCATTTAACCGGTTCCAAATCCCCTGGTAAAGTTAGAACAAGTGTTCCAACACCATCGGAGACTCCGGTTACTCCAAACATTTCTGGTATCCCTGCCTTTATAGAAGAAGTTCAGCAGCCACCGAAGGACAGTAGCATTGATCCTAGTCTGAGGGTAAACACTTGTATTACTGAACCAGTTCCATCTATAGCTGATTCAGAAGGTGTTATTCCCCAAAAATCTGTCACTGCAGATTCTATACCTTCTTCGGCACCAGAAATATTTTACGGACCTGACGGTCTACCTCTTCCACCTGGTTTGATTGCTATAGAAGAGATTGTAGAGGATCCTCCATCTAATACTCCATCGCAATTTGGAGTCGGGATCACTCTGTATCCTTCTTCATCAGAAATTAGTCTACCGCCAGTGGAAGCTCCTGTAGAATCGCTAGGCAATCTTTTGGATAAACTAGAAATGTCTGAACAACCGTCGACATCTAGGACTGTGTCATCCGACACAGCGACAGCAGAACTTCCTGCTATCACTCCAACGATGTTTGTTGGTATACCATCTGTCCCAACTAGCTCTCAATCTCTAGAAGGGGCCCACTCAGGGGCTATTTTGACAGTATGGTCCGTTCCTGTTTGTTCATCCAGAATAGTATCCGGAAACTCTTATGTTGAGTCTCAACAAGTTGATCCTTTAGGGTGTCAATTTGGGTAGTCCGACCCTCAAGGAATTCCTTTAAGTATCGGATTACCGCCGTATGGGGGGTAGTATACCCTTTCATTGTCTCCTCTGGGAGGACAACCATATGGGAGTTCACAAAAAAATTCAGGTTATGCTAGAATTACATCTAGCGATTAGGTGCCAATACTGCCTCAACAACCAAGAGTTGTGTATTCAATGCAACAATGTTTACCTATGTCAAATATACCGACTACGCCAGCTATTGTGACGGTATTGCAAGTACAAGCGCTGCCTGTTGTATGCCAACCTCAGGTTTCTCAAGTTGTAATGGAACAGCCTCTTGACCCTGTGACTCAACCACAATCGCCGACTGGTGGAATGACACAGGCCCAAACGGCTACAATTACCCCTCATCTTGGTCAAACAGTTAGTATCGGGCAATAGCACACGGCTTCACAACCATGGCTAGTGCAATACCAACAACCGCAATTCCAACAGGTATACCAAGGATCTGAGCAACAAATCTTTGCCAATAGTGGGCAACCGTATGTTCAAAACGGTCAGAATCAACCATTCTATAATGGTTATGCCCATCAACCTTACCAAAGTTACCAGCGTCAAATGCATTATGCTGGTATGCAAAGACCAACTACACAGGCGATCCCATCTTATCCTGGGTATGCTTCACCTAATCTGAACCAACAGTTATCCTTCGTGGTGGCTTTAGAGTTACCGGATCTAAATCGGTTAACAAACGATCCAATCGCCTACGGCCCTTGGTGGCCAGTGATTCCGCATAAACTTCCGTCAGATATTCCTAAATTTAATGGAAATCCGGGTGAAGACCCGTCGAATCATGTGATGACCTTTCATCTGTGGTGTTCATCAAACACCCTAAACGATGATTCGATTAGGCTTTGCCTTTTTCCGAGGACGTTAACTGGTTCGGCAACAAAATGGTATATCGAATTGCCCAGAGCTTCGTTTGACAACTTCAGTACCCTAGCCACAACCTTTTTAACCCATTTTCAGTTACCAATAAGGTACGAAAAGGGAACAGAACTTCTTACCAATTTCAAGAAAACAACGGCCACTCACATATCTGATCATATTCTTGAGTGGTGACGTCGTCATAGAATGGTAAAAATGTATGTTCCTGATCAGCTTTTAGCTGAATGGTTTATTAAGTCTTTGTTACCTTCCATTATAGAAGATGTGGCAAAAGGAGGAGTCGTCACCGAAGAGCAAGTTATTGCTAGTGTGCAATATTTAGACTTGATTTACACTAAGTCTGGCACGCTCTACGATAAAATACCTGATGCTCCCAGACCATAATTTACAGTCCTCCCTCCTCCTAAATCAAACAATGACTCTCATGTCGGCGATGGCGTGATTGGCGCGACATACACGAAATTGACAAAGGCTACATCTAAAAAGGCCCGTAAGATTTCCAGTCAAAATGCAAAAGAAGAACTTCTTGCCTTGGAAGTAAATGTCGTCTCGACAGATAAAGGCAAAGAAACCAAGCAACCAAGAGGAAAGAAGAAAAACTAAGGGAAGAAGAAGAAATAGGAGGAATCATCACCTGAAAAATCTTCTGCAAACTCTCCTAGAAATAGGAAACCATAAAATCCATGCTTTATATGTGATGAGGATCATTAGACATCAGATTGTCCACACAGAGTTGAGCTTAGAAAATTCTTCAAGAATTCAAAAACCTTGGCAGTATTAACTGATCCATTTCCAAATCCAGGAACAAATCTGGTTGACAGTGGAAATGCTTCCCCGTCTCAAGTGCTGATGTTTTCAGTTTCAAGATAGCAAAGTGATGCTTTGATATCAACAAGGAACAAAGATTACGGGAATCCACAGCTGTCGAACAACAAGGATAAAGATCAACCTAGTAGTTCGACAACAACTTCGACAGAAGTTGTGCCATCCATCATTCCTGAGCTAACAATAAAACCACCAAAGGGAGTAGTACATAAGTCGACATTTAATCCTCATGTGAGAGCAGCACATCATTATAATATAGTGGAAGATCTGGCCCAATCGCCATCCGCTATGTCGACACTTGAGTTACTACAAAATTGCCCATCCCAAAAGAATGCTTTATTATCAGCTATCGGTGGGATAGACCCAAAGGATTCTAATCTTGTGTCCTTTAACCATAAAGGATACGATCCTCAGTTACCAACTCAACTAGCTTTCCTCATTCAAGTGAAAGCCCTCAACAAAACTGTTCATCAGAAAATTATTGATGAGGGGGCATCAACATGTATTATGTCGATGAGTTGCTGGAAAACTTTAGGATCTCCAACCTTGTGACGATCTTCGACAACATTAAAAGCATTTGACGGATGAACATATACCCCATATGGTAATCTAAGTAACTTTCAAGTTGAACTAGGAGGGAAAACAGTAGAAATAGATGTCGAAGTAATCAACGGAAACCTCGATTACAACATCCTACTGAGAATACCATGGATATATGCTATGGCTGCTGTTGTGTCGACCTATTTTAGGAAGATTGCATTTCCCTTTCAAGGAGGGATTACAATCGTCGATCAACAAACTTTCCTCCCCAATGGTTCCCAAGTTACGGGAAGCATTCCTATGATCCATGGAAGCCACCATTCGCTTCAAAATATCGGAGTAGGCCTACTAAAAGACCCTATATTAATGGGGACTTTTGCCCTTCCGCCTCCATTCGATCTGGCTGAAGTGGCGTCGGTAGGAACCAACAATATGATATCCTCGATGGAAAAGATCTCAGAAAACGATATAAACATGGATCATACGCAGGTATTGCCTCCAAGCCCAACATAAATATTGTAGCAATCAATGTTTCTAGCATGGGAGGCAAACCCAAATCAATGCTCATCAAGCGTTTGGATAGATAGGTCTAAGGAATATGGCACCCCTTCAGATCCTTGGTCACAAGTGCATTACACTGACGAAGGAATTGTTCAATCAATGGTAATTGAAGGGGCACCATGGGAAGATTACCACCATCATTCCCATCTTCCGGATTATAAAGAAGATACTCCTGATGACCTTCATCATCCTTCAGTTTTTGATTTCCTATCAAATACTGTAAATACGGTGGATTCCGAGCGAAACTTGTCCAGCATTGAAGAGACTATCGCCATAAATATCTCGACCAAAACAGATGTTATAGAGAATATTTATGTTGGCAAATGTTGTTCTACTTCAGAACTAGAAATATATAACGCTCTTTTTCGCGAATTCAGAGATGTCTTTTCTTGGTCATATAATGAAATGCCAGGCATTGACTCGAGTATCGTTGAACACGAAATCAAGATGTATCCAGATGTCAAACCAGTACAACAACGACTACGACAGGTGCACCCCAAGAAAGCCGCTGCCATCAAGGCGGAAGTTGAAAATCTTCTCCATGTTGGTTTCATTTACCCGGTTCCTCTAACCGATTGGGTATCAAACATTGTTCCTGTTATGAAAAAACAAGGAACGATTAGAGTGTGCGTCGATTATAGGGATGTAAATCAAGCTTGTCCAAAAGACAACTACCCTACACCCTTTATTGACCAGATAATTGATGAATGCGCCAAATGTGAAATCTTTTCATTTATGGATGGATTCTTCGGGTATAATCAAATAAATATCCGCCCACAGGACCATTCAAAGACTGCATTTATTTGTCTGTGGGGCACATTCGCATATCGAAAATTACCCTTTGGTTTAAAGAACACAGGGGAAACGTTTCAGAGGGCAATGAATTATGCCTTCCATGACATCAAAAACATCGTTCAACCATATCTCGATGACCTTCCGGCTCATTCGAGAAAGCGGACTGATCATCCGTAGCATTTGAGAGCGATATTTCTACGTTGCCGACACTACAAGATACGACTCAATCCACACAAATGTGTGTTCTGTGTCAGTTCTGGCCATTTACTAGGCTTTGTAGTCTCAAAGGACGGGATTCGTCTCGACCCATGTAAGGTTCAGGCAATCATTAATTTGCCTCCACCTTCGAATTTGCTTCAGATTCAGAAACTTCAAGGGAAAGAAAACTTTTTGAGGAGGTTCATTCCAAATTACGCCGAACTTGCTAAAGGTTATACACGTCTATTGAAAAAATAAGCTCCCTTCGTCTGGGATCAGGTCGCACAAGCTTCCTTTGATGCTTTAAAAGACTCCCTAATGAAAGCATCATTAATGTACGCTCCTGATTATCAAAAAGACTTTAACCTGTATCTGGCCGCAACGGATACAACCATAGCAATGGTTTTAGTTCAAGAAGACAAAGGAATTGAACATCCTATATATTATTTAAGTAAGAACTTAAATGATACAAAAAGCAAATATTATTATGTTGAAAAGCTATTGCTCGCAGCTATTCAAGCGATACAAAGATTTCGACATTATGTCCTCTTTCGAAAAACTACCATTCTGTCAGATTGCAACCCCATGACTTATATATTGTCGCGACAGTTGCTGGGGGGAAAATATTCAAAATGGATAGCAATTCTACAAGAGTTTGATCCGGAATTTGTAAAATCCAAGTCAAAGAAAGCCCTGGTTTTCGCAGAATTATTATGCGATCTCCCATCGTCGTCCAACGATGAAACATCCGAAGAAACAATCGTGGATGAATCTTTGTTTCTGATATCTTCAAGAAATCTGTGGTATGGAGATATAATCATTTATCTCCAAACCCAAAAATATAGGCCTAATACCTCCCGCTCCGAAAAAAAACGTATTCGATACCAATCAAACGACTACATGATCGTCGGTGACACGCTTTACCGTCATGGTGTCGATACAGTTCTAAGGAGGTGGCTCACCCATGAGGAGGCCGAAGAAGTCTTGAATGATTTCCATTCAGGTGCGTGTGGGGGGCATCAATCCGGTTTACTCGACCGGGGGGCATGGGTATATCATAGTCGCAGTGGACTATTTTACCAAATGGGCCGAGGCGATGCCTACATTAGATAACACTGGTGAAACAGCTGCCCTTTTCTTTTTCAATCATGTATTCGCCAGATTCGGTGTTCCACAGGCTATAGTCACAGATCATGGATCGCATTTTCGCAATCACATGATGGCCGAATTGGCTTCCAAATTAGGGTTGTCTCACGACAGCTCTACTACATATTACCCGCAGGCCAACAGACAAGTTGAAGCAATCAACAAGGTCCTAAAGCGCATGCTGCAAAGGATGATTGGAGTCCACAAAAGGAGTTGGCACCTGATCCTGTACTCAACCTTGTGGGCATACCGAACATCGGTAAGGAATGCAACCGGGTTTACACCCTTCAAATTGTTGTATGGCCTAGAAGCAATCTTACCAGTTCAGTGTGAAATCTCGTCCCTCAAACTCGCAATCGACCTTCTCCCTGGAACTTCAGAAGAGGAGGCTCGTTTCTCGGAACTAATCCAATTGGATGAAACCCATCGTGATGCCGCTTTGGCTAACGAAGCCCATAAGAAACGAGTCAAGGCGCAGTTCGACAAGAATGTCAAACCCTGTATCTTCTCAGAAGGTGACTTGGTCTTGCTTTATGACCAAGAATCCGATAAATTGGGAGCAGGTAAATTCAAGTCTTTATGGATGGGCCCCTATATTGTTAAGCGAGTGTTAGCAAAAGGAGCCTACGAGTTAATGGATTATGACAGGATTCCATTGGCACAACCTCGTAATGGGTTGTACCTTAAGCGTTACTATGCATGATTCAGTATGGTAACCTATATGCTTTTGTTACATTTTGTTTTCACTAAGGGTAATCGTTTTGGTCAAGTAAATCCACTTTTTACATTTTTCGCAGATGTCGAACCTGTTGGAATCATTTGTTGGATATGCTGACGGAGCAAGTCGTAGTTCACAGAACCTATCTTTTGCGGCATGGGCCATTTTTGATCCAAGCAGTGAGTTAGTAAGTTTCAGAGGGGTATGTATTGGTCGATCAACGAATAACATCGCTGAATATAGCGCGTTGATAGAACTTCTCTCTGATGCCATCACACATGGCATACGCCGACTGGTCGTCAGGCTAGACTCACAACTCATCATTCTACAGCTCACTGGTATCTACTCCGTCCGAAGTCCAGCTATCTATCGCATGTTCCTAAGGGTCAAGATTTTGGAAAGGCAATTTGATTTTATTCAATATCAAAATATTTCCAGAAACTTAAACACATTAACTGACTCATTGGAAAATTATGTGTTATATAGACATTTGCAACATTTATAAAAAGAAGCATTTCATCAATATTTGCATTCGGATCATGTAACTTAACCAAAATAAAACTCCGAAAATCAAAAATATATATATAACTGTCTATGGTTTACATATAATGTTCTGTAACCAAGACAAAATTGGTCAAATGGCCCAAAACTCAAAACGCTAGGGGGCACCCTAGTCTAATGATGCTGGTGATAACATGTCACCGCCTGTGCAATCATGTGTAAAAGCCTAGTCCATTGACTTGGCATGCCAGTAGTATGTCGCTGCAACCTCAAAGGCAGCTCGTCAGTCCTCACATCTGGAATACCGAGAGTGAGACCCTCGACCTGATCCTGTAATGCTGAAAGAGTCTCGGCCACATCAAGGTCGCGAAGGATAGCCCTTCCCACAGCCTCTCCTGCTGGAGTGGCAGTTGGCACTCTCAGGCGTACTACTGGCCGAACAGGACCAACATCTGCATGAGCACATGAGCTCTGATTAGTCTTGACAGAATAAATCACAAGGAAATTATAAAATAAAAATGATAAACATAAATATGGTCAAGAATTTACCAATGGAACCCCACTGCTCGCCAGCCGACAGTACCAAATCCGGGTCACCCCGGAAGTCCATACCAGCATATGGGTACTTGGAATAAACCATATCCTAACGATCGAACCACCCAAAGAAGGTATCAGAAAAGGAAATCTGAGACTGACCAGCATACCTGGACATATGGTCGACCCATCTCTGCATCCGTGGTTCAGTCGGTGGAGGTAAACCAAGTGCAATATACTGCGGCTGCATCAGTGGTATCTTTTCCAAGGCGAAGGCGGTCAAAATAGAACCATATCCAAAGTTCTTCAATCTTCCACTTTTCACCTTGGTCAACTGTTCTTTCATCACAAGGAGTACTGCATCACACCAGTTGAACACCTTCGGTTCGAGACATTCCAAGGCGTACTGCATATAAGACCAGTTGGCCACCTGAAGAGCCCCACCACTAGCCATCCTACCAAAAGTGAACAGAATGGTCCTCAAAGACCTGTCAATGACATCTCGGATGATGATCTTGCCATCTTTACTCGGCTGAGATCTCTCTGTGCAATACCTGCGAACATAATATCTCACAGATTCACCTCCACGGGCCGAACCTGATAAAGAGATAGGGGCACCCCGCCTCGATAAGCCGATCAAAAAATAGATGTCCACTACGGTCAAGGGGATGGATTTGCCCCTAATCTGGAACACCTGGTAGGATCCCAAGCATCGAGCAAATACTGCAGCAAGTTGATTTGTTGTCTCATGCTAGAGATGCAGAAAAACTTCAACAGGCCACAGTTCCGCAGTGCGTTTACTGTAACCGAATCATGTAAAGCAAGCATGTCCTCTTCTTCATGCTCATGTTCTCGACATGTAATAGTCATCTTACTCCAATAAATCTCTGAAAGCAAACAAGAGAAGAGTTAGATCATGATTTGGTGAGAAACAGGCAAAAATTTCCATTAAAAACTGTGCACAAATTTCCCTCCTTGCGCCCATCGCACCTCCAGCTTAGTCCTGGGTGCGTTGCATGTCAACTGCCCAGTGAGTAGGCCAACATGCAACACACCTTTCGATGCAGAAATGGTGCGATGGGGCTAGAGCGAGTTTTTCAAACCCTAGAGGCTCAGAAAAACTAGAAATCAAGCTCAGAATGCAAAATGGAAAAGATGAAATGAAAGAGCTCAAGTTTAGCTCCTACCTGGTCCAGACGGCGCCAAAAATCATCCACAGAATCTCCCGAAATCATCTGGTGAAAATCAAGGGGGAAAAGCACCTCCAAAGCTCCAACAAGTCAAAGTTCAAATGAAATGGTAAAATGAGAGGTAAAAGCACTTTTAAATTACTTTTTACGTAATTCAAGTAAAATATTAGTGTCTTAACTCATTTTTCAAACATATATTGTTCATTTCTAACTAGTTTGATGAAGCAATTGAGCATGCAGTACAATCTTTGAAGGAACAAACCTATTAATGGTAAAGTCAAGAAATGACCGTTATATTGAGCAGTTTTAACGTGGACTTCATGCTCGTTAAAAAATAAACATAAGCAATGAGCAAATGTTTCCCCGAGCATTTAAGCTCATTAAAAAATGAACCAATTTCCGGTAAATAACCATCGTGAATGTAGTACTTCAGCCTTTGACGCCTTGGTCGTGTTCTCATCATCACCTCCACTTTGTATTGGCCGATCATTCACCTCCACTTGATTGTTTACCCCTTTTGAGGAACAGCTGCAAAGAGTGATCCTATTAGCCATCCTTGTAACACTTCCGTGATTGGGAAATTCCAAACCTTACCTGGAATCAGCTGCTACCCGAATTTATCACTCATTCCTCAAAGACGAGTCTCCTTTAAGCTCTTTTCAACTGACTCGTAAAATATGAAAATATTGCTGAGCCATTGGCCTCTCCAGCTCGTTAAAGTGACCAGAAGTGTTATCCCTCCTCTAGATTTTAATCTTTTTGGACCTGAGGGATTATTACACAAAAAGATCGAGCGCTTGTTTTGTTCGGCTCGTTAAAAGTACCGAAAATTCATCCCTTATGTATTGTTTTATACTTTTTCGGACTTAAGGGATTAGATGACGAAAAAGGATTTTTGGAATTTCCTTTACGTCCCTTTTCAGACTCTCTAAAATTGAAAAGGACTGACTTATCTTTGTCGTTAAACTCGTTAAAACCTAATAGTGACAAACTTGTCCACAACAGACAAGAACAAGTTTCACTATCGCTAGGCTCGTTAAAACATAGCGATGGGTTTTCCCGAAGGGCAAATTATAAAACAAGCATATGTTATCCTCCTCAAGATTGAAAAAAATAAACAGGTACTGGTCAGCAATGACTGGGGAAAAATTGGGAAGAAAACTTGAAGAAACTTTGTTGGTAGCAAGTCGCTCTTGAACATGACACTTTCACTCCACATCCAAGTCGGGTTGGGTTGTTCCATTCACTGGTCACATCACCATGGTCCCATCACACCATCCACATTTGGGGTTAATGCTACCAATCCATCATGTCAGTGTCGTTGATATGTTCAAGAGAAGTCACTCAGAGAATTCACCTGTGTCTCACCCGCTGCAATACATTTACGCTCCATTCTTTCATGACCGCCACCCTGAACCTTATATCACCAGATCGTTTTCACCTCCTTTAAAATCATTTTCTCCGTTCCGTGTCATTGATGTGGGATTCATTAAGGCCCTCCTATGATGGATCGCTTCTTTTCGACATCAGCTCATTATCCAAGAAGTCGATCTAGGAACACCCATTTTAGTACTTTGAAGCTTGCATGCCTCAATGGCAAGCTTCTCACTTCCGGCGACAGGTTTACATCAATGGCCTTCGACTGAAATATTTTGTGTGGTGTTCGACACCAAGTCCCTTATTCACACCACGTGAATTGTACTGTAGTACCTTCAGGATCATTATCATTATCAGTGATTCCTCTCGTGCCTGTTAACAGCTTACATCATTGGCTGGTAATCAGGCGATGTCATTCCATGTTCGACTCCAGAACATCTCTCACATGGATCGACTTGTACTTTGAGTGGAGATCGAATGAGATTGAAGACCCCGGATCTAGTTTCATCCATCCGGGCTGCGATATATATTCAGGAAAATAAAGACATCAAATGCACATCATTGCTGCATAGATAATCATCCAATCTAAGGGATGATGGCTCTGCTAGAATCATCAGTCTACACTCAGAAGATTGTCTGTCCTATGTACATGAAAATGAATTTATAAAGCTGAGCATGGGAATGCCCACCTCAGCTAGATCATGAAAATATTATGAAGATAATGTATTGTATTGTATCTTATTACAGGTCTCCTTCCAGCTTGAAAGAACTTTGGATCCTCATGAGCAAGCATTTCACCCGACATCAAAAAGATTAACGACCTCATGCTTTAGGGGGCAGCTGTTATAGACATTTTTGGGCACTGTAACCCCAAGCATAAATGTCCATAAACTAAGGGCTCCTAAGTCCCTAAAGGTGTTGTTCCAGCCCCTAAAAGAACAAGGTCAACTGATTATAGCTCCTCCCAAAAGTTCTCCATGAAAAACTACTCAGAATTGGTCAAAACTGGACCATTTCACCTGCTCCATAGGCAAAGTGCATTGCATCCCACCTAAATACACACAGTAGGTGCGTTTCATTTCAAAAATCCCTTCTATGGGGTGCGATGGGCGAGAAGGGACAAATGGCAGGGTCAATCTGCAAGGTGGAGAAGCATGGAATCTTCCAGAAACTTCTCCAGTGACACTTGCCTATCTGAATTCGACCAGGGATGAGTAAGAGATCATTAATCTCCAAGTGGGATCAAGAACTATCAGAGGGAAGACACTAATCAAATCACAAGCTGACTCATCTCCCTTGCAGACATCTATATATGGATCCCTCATCCTAGAGATCCAGGGGGCTGGAATTTTTCATCTTGTAAGGAATTGTTGTTGGTTTCTTGAGGCAACATCATAGTGTTGGGTGATCTAAGCTTTTCATGAGGTGAAGAAGGGCTTACTTGCTGAGAGGATGATGTTGGGTCAGAGCCATTGGTTGTAACTCTCTTGGCTCTTTCTTGATTATCAATAAAGCTATTTAAGTTTTCCTCCATACTCTTGTGTGATTCATGTTTTATGCATTTGTATGGTCAATTTACATCTGATCCTAGATTGTTTATGATAATAGATCTATGTTCTCGTATAGTGTTATGCTACTTTGATTCTACAGGTACTCTGTGAAGCTGGGTATACAAGAAAGCAAGTAGCAAAGGACTATCGGAAGAGAGAGGAATCAAGCAAGGAACCAAGCGCAAGACAGAGGTTGGTCTCCTTTATTCTTCTCTCATCTATCTCTCATAAAGGAAAACGAAAGTAGTTTTACTTTGTTTGTTTTAAGGTAGCTACTAGCCTTAGTGGGATTAGCAGTTCTACATAGACACTATTCCCGGTAACAGGTTTCCAACTCAATTGACAGTTAGTCTCTATCTTCCTCAGGGGTGATGGAACATCCTGACCTCAACCTCAGTTCATTACATTCTTCTTGTTCAATCTCATAGTTTGAGCTTTCGACAATTTGCACCAGCTGAACTGGTTTGTTATTGGGGTTCAGATTCGGTTGAGGTGGTAATTGAGGACACAGAAGAGGCTGAGGATTTTATTGTAATGGATATGGAGCTGATAATGCAGGTTGAGGTTGAGGACATGTCCCCATATGTGTATTGGATATCCCCAAAAGTCACTACTAATTCAGAGACTAGTTCAGATTTTGAGAAGTAGAGGTAGGCCATTAGGATGGATATGGATTACCTTGCCAAACAAGAGTCAAAGGAGAATTCAGCCAGCCATTACCCGGAAAGGACTGAGTTCACCAAGGTGTCATAGGGAATGGTTAGGATTGTTAATTCAAGTAAGGTGACTGGCCATTACATGCTTCCCTGAGATTCTGTTGCTGATTAAAGAGTGAAGAAGGAAAGAACTGGGATGTGCCTTGTGACATACCTGTAGGTTTTTCCTGCCACTGTTGATGCTGATTCATTAAGTATAATTGCTATGTCTCTTCTTATGCTTCTTTGAAAATTGCTTTCAACCCTGGAAGTGTTGGACAATGTTCAGTTGTGTGATCCTTGGTACAAATGGCGCATGTCTGGACCATGTCCAATGGACACTCCCATTGGTTGTGCTTCTTCCGGCAGCATGGACAGAAGACAGACAAGTTCTATTATGCTAAGGCTTGTTTTTGTTTAGCCCGCAGGACGTCCAACTGTGTTGTAAGGCTGTCGAGGATATTTTTTTTGAATTCTTCTAGGAGGTTACGAATTTCCATTCTTGTTACACCTCCTCTGTGTGGTTTTCTTCCTCTGGTCATAGGATCTCATCTTCCTGACCTTGTGCATGTGCTACCTCATGAACACCTGATACACAAGAGAATGATTTCATCATAACCTTCTTGAGAAATATCTCCTTTTCCCATCAAGTTTAGAGTTTCTATCCATTCTTATTTCATTCCCTTAATTAATATAGCTCTCAGGACTTCTTTTCGTAAAGTGGTGTGAGGGGATCTTTGCAAATTATAGTGAAACCGTTGAACATATTCTTCTAGAGTTTCATTATCCTTTGCAACCATCTTAAAGATTTCATATTTTAATTCCCTAGTCTTGCAAAAGTCCCGGTATCTTATGAGAAAACAAGTTTTCATGTCATTCTAAGAGTTAATAGTACATCCGTCTAGACCCATGAAGCACATAAATGCTTCTCCTTTTAGAGTAGAAGGGAACAATTTTAGCTTTTGAGGGTCGGTGGTATAGTCATATCCTCTACAGAGGACATCAAACTCGAATAAGATGGCATCCGAATCCTCTGTGATCATCCCATCAAAAGTTGGGATGCTTTGCAAAGGAATAGCTTTCATCGAGGCATTGGCCACTTGGTCGACTATGGGGTATTCCAATGTCAAGGTATGACCTTGAGGTGGTAGACTCGCCATTTGGTAAAAAATGTGCCAATATCCTTCAGGGATTTTAGGGGGCATTATTTGAGTAAGCGGAGGATTCGCAATCCGAGTTGGTTTTGCGACACTTCCTAGATCTAGGATCACATGAGATCCTTGTTTAGACAACTGAGATCCTGCCTTAGTAGTTCCACTGGTTTCTCCCTCTCCTTCTCTTAAGTTGCACGATTTTCCCTCTTGTAGAGGATCAGAATGTAAATTTGCTGTAACCTAAAAACTATATTCAGATCCTCCAATTTAGCTATGAATCTCAGTGTAGGCTGCAGATGGTGAGCCTGTTGCCTGAGGGATTACAATAGGGATTTTTCCAGAGACAGTTTGGAATCCTACTAATGCTTGAGACTCTACTTTTCTTACGATTTCTTCTATAAAATTTGTTCTCCCAAGGCTCACCAATCACTTGGGTTTTGTGGATTTAGGTGGGGGTTCTGATCTTTTTCTATCTTTTTGTTCCTATTCATTTATAAATACTATTTCTATTTAACCTCTATGCTTTTGCTAAAACACGGGCTGATGAGAAAGCACTTTACTTGCTGGTCACACAGGTTCTTACCTCTCGCTTTTAAAACCCAATTCTTTTACAGCAAGACAAAAGGAAATCACTTTGAAACACTCTCCCTGGCAACGGTGCCAAAATGTTGGTACACTAAGATGTCTTATTACAATCAATCTTAATACCTACATTCATTATCAACCCAGGGCAAGTCTTTTTATTTCAACAGTGTCAGCACTATATATGCAGTGAATTCAGAGGTCAATTTATGTTGGAATCGTTGCAATTGCTAATGTATATTTCTCTAAATTCAATCCAAACACTTATGAAAGGAATTCATAACACACTTTCAAATCTACCTATTCTATTATGTAAGCAACTGAATCAGAATGCAAATAGAAAGAATCACACTTGACAATCTAACTAGTATTGAAACTAACTCATTTAACATGAAGGAAATCTATGATATTTGAACAACAAATAACCATATAAACATTTCATGGAAAGCAATCACTCTAGCTTTGAAATCTATGATAACGTTACCTCAGAATGAACAACAATATGGAATTAACATAACCAATTCAATAAAGAGCATCACGCATATATAATCACACAACTAAATCTAGAATCTTGACTAAACAACAAACGTAAATCAGAATCATCAATCCTCAGAGTAATCAGAATGATACTAACTTTGCAAACTAACAATAATAAATAGTGAAAAATAAATAGAAATGATTATAATGCAATTGAAGCATTATATCTTCTATTGACTGGGCCCAAAGTCTCCAGAAGTCCCTGTTGTTAGATATTTAGAATACAATTATGAATTAAACGTAGTCTTCTTCATTAAATTAAATAGTATAGTTACAGCATCACCGAGATGAAAGTATTATATGTCCAAAAATAACAGTTACAATTTGTGAATTTTTAAACTAGTTGTTCAGTTTGCCTTACGGCTTTATATAACATTTGGAAAAGTAAATAGATAGAAGGGAATCCTAAGGATCAGGGGATCCTGAGGATTTCACAACACTTGATCTGATTTCATCATAAAATAGCATTGGTCCTCTTGGTCTTTCGTTGTCTTCCATGCTTTGGATGTCATCTTCTTTCCTTTACTGGTTGCTATTTTTCTGTCAATTGAACAACAATCGTCCAATCTACGTCCCTGCATATAAATATAGTGAAAGTCAGTTTTCCATGCCTAGATTTATCTAATTTGTTACTAATTGATTTTACCCATCTTCTGTTGTTGTTTCCTCTATTTTTATCCATAAAATGAAGATAAACATGCTAAGACAAATGCTTAATTAGGCTATTTACAAGGACAAAACATACCTTTTCCTTGACCCAACACGAGGCACTATGGCATGTCAAGATGTAAACTATGTTGCTTAGTTGTTTTATGGCCATGGTTGGATGCAGACCTTATATTTGTAACTTGTTAAGTTGTATGAGCTGAGATTCAACATGAGTAGACTAAGATGAGTTATAGGAAGTTCTTTTTTGAAAAAGGCATAGTCTAGTTGTAGAAACTTTAACTTGGTCAAGTTGTTGTAGTCGAGGCAGGATTTGGTTGGGTTCGCATGTTGTAAAAAATGTAAGGGTTGTCTTGATGACATGATAGCTAAGGAGTTTCAAGGAATGCTAAGGAATGAAAAGGCATGCTAACACATGCCAGACAATGTGAATGCATGGCGAGGAGTGTTGGGGATCTTCAGGGCATCACAAAAGAAAACTAGGTCAAAATGACAAATAAGAGTGTGTGTCGGGGAGTGTAAGTGAAATCAAAGTGTCCAAAGGACGAAGTGTGTTAGGAGATTTTTAGAATAGTAATTGCAGGAGGAAAGCCTACAATTTTGATAAGGGGCTGGAAAAAGCAGTTTTAGACAAAGGGATACTTTGGGATAGGTACAACATTATTTTTCAATGACTTGGTTGGTTTCCTAAGTTGCAAAAAAAGTAAGACTATCTATAAGGGCTTAACAACTAGGGAGTGACAACATGTTCTTAAGAATTTCAAGAAGTGCCAATAGATGCTAGATGGTTCCAAGGCATGTTAGTCATGCTAAGACATGCCAAGTGCTAAGGCATGGCAAGGTGTGCCAGGTGCTAGGGTGTGGTTCCAATGAATTCTAGGGAGTGTGAAGGAATGGCAAGATATATAAGGGAGCACTAGCTTCAATTGCATGCAAATGAATGAATAAGAGTGTGTGATAGCGAGTATTAGCAAGTTCGAAGTGTGCTAAGGAGTGTTAGTGACTGCTAGGGAAACACAAAGGAGAACTAGGTCAAAATGCATGGAAATGAATGAATAAGAGTATGTTACAAAGAGTGTCAGAGTTCTAGGTGTGTTAAGGAGTGAGTGAGATGGTATGCTAGGTAGTGCTAAGGCATGCTAGAGTGACAAGACAGAATGCATATTAAATGTGCCAGGTGCCACAGTGTGCCAATGCGTGCTCGGAAGTGTTACAAAGTGCCAAGGAAACATAAGGGAGCACTAGGTCTAAATAATGCATGGAAATTAATTAATAAGATTTTGTGATGGGAAGTCTCAGTGAGTTCCATGTGTTCTAAGGAGGGAGCGACAAGATATTCTAGGTAGTGATAAGGCATGCTAGAGGCTAGGGAAACATGCCAAGATGTGTTAGGTGCTAGGGTGTGCCAATGCATGTTATGGAGTGTTAGGGAGTGTCATGGAAACATAAGGAAGCAATAATTTCAAATGCATGGAAATGAATGAACAAGAGTGTGTGATAGGGAGTATCAACGAGTTCTAGGTGTGTTAAGGAGGGAGTGGCAAGGTATGCTAGGTAGTGCCACGGTGACATGCCAAGATGTGTCAGGTACCAGGGTGTGTCATTCCATGCCAAGGAGTGTTAGGGAGTGTCATGGAAACAAAAGAGAGAACTATTTCAAAAATCATGGAAATGAAGGTCAAATAAGAATGTGTGATAGGGAGTGTCAGTGATTTTTAGGTGTGTTAAGGATGGAGTGATAAGGTTATATGCTAAGCAATGCCAAGGCATGCCAGGGAGTGGTTGGGTGTGCTAGGGAGTGTTAAAACATCCCAAGGAATGCAAGGTGTGCTAACACATGCCACATAGTTCGAATGGAATGTTAGACATGTTGAGTGTTATGGCAAGCCAAGATGTAAACTATGTTGCTCAATTGTTTTATGGCCACAATTGGACATGAGCCTAAATTGGTAATTTGTAACTTGTTAAGTGGGATAATTTGAAATTTTACATGAGTAACCTAATATGATTTATAGTCAATTATTAGGTGAACAAAGAATAGTTTATGTACTAACCATAACTTGGTCAAGTTGTTGTAGTCAGGGAAAGACTTGGTTGGGTTCCCAAGTCCCAAAAAAATTAAGGGTAGTTGTGAGGGCATGATAGCTAAGGAGTGTCAGGATGTGTGAAGGAATGAAAAGGCATGCTAACACATGTTTGACATTGTCAATGCATGTTTAGGAGTGTTAGGGAGTGCCAGGGCATCACAAGGGAGAACTAGGTCAAATTTCATGGAAATAAACAAATAAGAGTGTGTAACAAGGAGTGTCAACGAATTTTGTGTGTCTCAAGGACAAAGTGTGGCAGGAGAAGGTTAGAATATGAATTCCAGGTGGAAAGCCTATGGTTATAATAAGGGGTTGGTCAAATAATTTTTATAAAAAGGGAGACTTCGGTTTGGGCATAACATTATTTTTCCAATGACATGGTTTGGTTCCAAGGTCGCAAAAAAAGTAAGGATATCTATGAGGGCATGACAACTAGGGAGTGCCAAGGTGTGCCATGGAATGCTAGGAATTACTAACACATGCTAGACAGTTCCAAGGCATGTTAGGCATGCCAAGACAAGCCAACCATTAAGGTATGCCAAGATGTTCCAGGTGCTAAGGTGTGGCGTGAATGCATGCTAGGGAGCGTTAGCATCAAGTGTCAAGGAAACACAAGGGAGGAATAACTTCGAATGCATGGAAACAAAGTGTCAGCAAGTTCTAGGTGTGCTAAGGAGGGAGTGATAAGGTATAATATCCAATGCCAAGGCATGCTAGAGTGCTAGGGATGAATACCAAGATGTTCCAAGCACCAAGATGTGTCAATGTGTGCTAAGGAGTGTTAGGGAGTGCCAGGGAAACACAAGGGACCACTAGGTCAAAATGCATGGAAATGAATGAATAAGAGCATGTGACAGGGAGTGTTAGATAGTTCCAGGTTTTGCTAAGGAGACAGTGACATGGTGTGTTGGGCAGAGCTATGTCATGATAGAGTGTTAGGGTGGAATGCGACTAAGATGTGTCAAGTGCCAGTGTGTGCCAACATGTGCTAGGAAGTATTAGGGAGTGCCAAGGAAACACAAGGGAGTGCTAGGTCAAATTAATGCATGAAAATGAAGAAATAAGAGTTTTTGATAGGAAGTGTCAGTGAGTTCTAGGTGTACTAAGGAGTGAGTGACAAGGTATGTTAGGTAGTGCTAAGGCATGCTAGAGGCTAGGGAAACATACCAAGATGTGTCACATGCTAGGGTGTGCCAATGCATGCCAAAGAGTATTATGGAGTGTCAAGGAAAGTCAAGGGAGCACTAGTTTCAAATGCATGGAAATGAATGAATAAGAGTGGGTGACAGGGACTGTCAGTGAGTTCTAGGTGTGCTAAGGAAGGAGTGACAAGGTGTGATAAGTAGTTCCAAGGAATGCTAGAGTTCCATGGAGATATGACAAGATGTACCAAGTGCGAGGGTGTGTCAATGCATGGAAATGAATAGATAAGAGTGTGTGATAGGGAGTGTCAGCAACTTCCAAGTTTTCTAAGGAGGGTGCGACAAGGTCATATGCTAGGAAGTGTTGAGGCATGCTAGAGTGCCAGGGCATTTCAGCGAGTTTAGGGTGTGTTGGGGAGTGAAAATAATGCCAAGAAATGTAGGGGATGCTAACACATGCCACATAGTGCTAAGGTATTGTTAAATGTCCTAGGTGGTATGGCATGTGAAGATGTAAACTATGTTTCTTAGATGTTTTATGGCCACAGGTTGACGTGAGCATTGACTTGGTAACTTGTTAAGTGGGATGAGTTGAGATGGGACATGAGTATCCTAAGATGCTTTATAGGTAGTTCTTAGGTGAATAAGGCACAATCTAGTTGTAGTAACAGTAACTTGGTCAAGCTTGTAGTTTAAGCAGGATTTGGTTGAGTTATAAGTCTCAAAAAAAGTGAGGGTAGTTCCAAGGGAATGATAGATAAGGAGTGTCAGGGCATGACATGGTAGATAATGTCAATTCATGTTGATGAGTGTTAGGGACTGCCATGGGAACACACTTGAGAACTAGGTGAAAATGCTTGAAAATGAATGAATAAGAGTATGTGCCAAGGAGTGCCAATGAATTCTAGGTGTCCCAAGGATGAAGTGTTTTAGAAGAAGTTGAGAATAGGACTTGCAATAGGGAAGCCTATGGTTGTGATAAGGTGTGGACAAAGAAATTTCAAAGAAAGGGAGACTTTGGGTTAGGCACAACATTGTTTTTCTAATGACTTGGTTGGGTTCCCAAGTTGCAAAAAAAGTAAGGCTATCTATGAGGGCATGACAACTAGGGAGTGCCAAGGTGTTCCAGGGAATGTAAGGTTCCCAAGTCGTGGAAAAATGTAAGGCTAGATGTGAGGGCATGAGTGCCAAGGCGTGCTTGGGAATGCTAACATGTGCCAGATAGTGTGAAGGCATGTCAAACATGCTAAGATGTGCTAAGTGCTAAGCCATGCCAACATGTGCAAGGTTGTGACAATGTGTGAGGGGGATTGTCAAGGCAAGAAAAGGGAGAAGAAGGTTATACTACAATGAAATGAACACATAAGAGGGTGAATAAGTCATCAATTTACCTTTTCCATGAGGGGCATGCTAGTAACACCAACACTAGGTGCCAATAGGTTCAAAGTGCCAAGTGTTAGTGCAATTTGAGTGCCAAATATTCCTCTATTGATTTTCATATATTTTCAAATAATTGATCTCAGATAACTTTAATATTAAACCATGCCAAAGCATACCAAGTCATCTCAATGCATGCGAGACATGCTAAGACTTTCCAAGCTCAAACACATGCCAAATTCCAATGTGTGTTAGGGATTGTTATGCATGTTATGAAGTGGCGAGGCATGTCAAAGAGTGCTAAGGTATGCTAGATAGTGCCAATGCATGTTGAGGATTTTTAGGGAGTACTAGGACAACACAAGGGAGCACCAGGTCAAAATGCATGGAAGTGAATGAATATGAGGGTGTGTTAGGGAGTGTCAATGAGTGCTAATTTCCATGCCAAGGAGGAAGTGACAAGGTATGCTAAGCATTGGTAAGACATGCTAGGGAATATCAAGGCATGTCAAGAAGTGCCATAGTGTGATAGGAATTTCCAGGGTGTGCTAACATGTGCCAAATAGTTCCAAGGCATGCTAAGACATGCCAGGTGCTAAGGCGTGCTAGGATGTGTAGGGTATTAGGGTACGCCAATATGTGTCAAGGAGTTTCAAGGAAACAAAAGGAAGAAACAATATAAAATGCAAGGAAATAAACACATAAGAGGGTTAATAAGTTAAGACTTTATCTTTTTCAAAAGGGGCATGCTAAGCACACTAATAATAGGTTCCAATACATTTCAAGTGATAATGTATGTCAATGCATGCCAAGGTGTTCCAGAGCATGCAAGGGACTATAGGCATGCGAAAACATGCTAAGGCATGCGAACATGTGCTTGGGAATCCTAGTCATGGCATGATGTTCTAGGTACAAAGATGTTCCAAGACATGTGAGGTGCCAAGGAATGTGTTAGTGTGTGCCAAAGCATGTTAAGGTGTTCCAGGAGTGTTGAGGAGCGTTAGGTCTCTGTCATTAATGGAATTGACAAAGCTTGATTATGTATTAATTAATATAGTTATTACACACACTAGTGGAACTCTATCTTAAGGGAATTTGCTAGATAATAAACCTAATAGAGATGAATCATGTGTTTACTGATAGGAAAACTATATTCTCATTACTTGAGGGAAATGGCACACGATAATTACTTCTTAACAAATTGACTGACTCTAACCACTATGGCCTTGGACACATAACAAAAAAGACTCCATAACGATGGTCTTAAATTGTTGTATTTTGGCAAAAAATAGAGTAACATGCACATAACCTCATAAGAAACTCATTGGAATGATCAATGATGACGAACATTTTTTGACCATCACCAAAATTAACAAAAAAGAGCATTGGTGAGGGTCAAGAAAATATCGTCACTATAAGTGTCACCAAATATAGAATTAGTGACAATCCTTTAATGAACCTCACCAAAAGTGTCATTGAAAATGGCTTTGCTAACAAAAATTAAAGGACCATCACTATACACACTTAAAACAACACTTTTTAAAGGACTGCCACTATATGCGACATTACCAATGACCTTTTTTGTTGTAGTGAATTGACATCAATAAGATAAGGGAAGACAAAGAAATTCAGTTATGGCACCATTCTTCACTCATTTTTCTTTGAGATGATTGCTATGCTATGACCCAAAGTAACATCTACCATCATCGTTCCTAGAGATCCAAGGATGGCCCGATGGGCAGACTTGATCAGGAGACTTGCTAGAGGCAAAGTCACCAAGGAAGCCTTTGATGATTATTCCAGCGGTGGGAGAAAAAAGTTTTGGCCATAAAGGATTACCATATGCAAGGTTGGATTTCTAAGAGGACCTGGAGTTAGTACTTCCCGAGGGAGCTTCATGAGGAAATAGTGGTAAGATTTTTTTATTTTTTTAAATATTTGATTTTTATTTTTGGATTTTACAAATAATCTCAAGAATTTAAATTCTTTTTTTGTGAAACAAAAATCCTCATAATATTAAATGATCATGACACAAATGTGGGACTAGTGAGACCTGAGGGTCTACCGAGGCATAGGCGTTGCATCAGAGACGTGGAGAGTGTAGCAAATTAGCCTAAGAGGGTCCTCCATATAGTATAGGGGAACTTTAAGAGTCTGACTTGCTAGGTTCCAATGGCAGTGGTAGAGGATCTTCCTGAGGCTATATAGAGACGAGTGGTTGAAGCACCACAAGAGTGGCTGAAACTCTTATGATGAGTGGAAAATTCCATTATATTCTACTTAGATACTCATCCAGGGCAGGGTCCACAAACTTATATTTTAGTTTGACTGGTCTTTTTATATGGACGTGATCGAGCTTGAGCCCTAATTTTGTAGGACATTTGTCCACATTTTATAACATTTTGACACTTATCTATCTATCTATCTATATATCTATCTATCTATATCTATATCTATATATATATATATATATATATATATATATATATATATATATATATATATATATATATATATATATATATATATATATATATATATACAAATGATTATTTGATGTTTCTGATTTAGTGTGATGAATCACTAATAGGCCAATCCAATGATTGGTTAGCTATAGAAATAGCAAATGCATTATCTGATCGAGGAATGTGAATGAAAGTAATAAAATTAAATTATATTTTCAATAATCTCACTCTCATAAATTGACGATGTAATAAAGGATCCCTCACATGATAAATATTATTTAATTGAGACACAAACAATTGTGAGTCCAAGTAAACCATTAATGATTCAATACCATAAAATATTGCTTCAGAAAGTTAATAATGACGCTGTATTTAGCCATATTATTAGAAGCATGACCAATACATATGCCTCTTATCACCAACAATTGACCAGATGGATAATGTATTACCCAAGCAGTGGAAGCTAAATTTAGAGTGTGTCTACTAACACCATCTATGACTCCTAAGAACACATAATCACCCATCGAATCCTACCAAAGAAGATAGAAAACACCATCGTCACCATGGCACCCATAGATAAAAACTAAAACTATGTACAATATTTACAAAACAAAGCAAATGCTATGAAAGAGCATAGGAATAATACTTCTTGAGATAGATCCCATTTCTAGGCTCCTACAACACATTCCCTTCAAAATCAACCAACTCATAAGCACCCTTCTTCAAGACCCTTTTAGAAATGAAAGGATTATACCACATTGGTTTGAATTTTCCTACCCCCAAGGTGTCTTTATCTTGGTCATAGAACAAGACAAGGTCACCTTCAGAAAAAAAACCTAGGTCATACAAGATTATCATATGAAGCTTTAACTCTCTTCTTATTGGCCTCGTTCATTGTGATGGCATCCCAATGCTTCTTATCAAGATGTTCCAAATAAACCTGGCACTCTTCAAGACTTTATGTGTCTAGAAGAATTTGAACTGCCAACTTAAGAGATGGAATCCCACACTCTATAGGAAAGATCAATTCCAAACCATAAATCAACTAAAAATGAGTGAACCTCATGGTAGTTTTACCATAAATTTTGTATTCCCATAATGCAAGATAAATCATGATGTGCTAGTTGGACTTATCTTTATTAATCGTCCTTTGTAGGATAGTATTAAGAGATTTAATAATGGCTTCAACTTTTCCATGAGCTTGAGGATAATAAGGAGATGAATGATCTTGCTGAAATCCTAATTTCAAGGCCAACCCATACATCATATTATTCTAAAAGTGATTTCCATGATTAGTGACAATATCTTTAGGGACACTGAAACATGAAATGACTTGGTTAAAAAGGAAAATATTTATTGTCTCACCATCATTATTACAAATGGGCACAACTTCGACCCACTTCGTAAATTAGTCTACTGCTACGATAATATACTTGTGTCCCTTAGCCAAATCCGGGTTGTAATGGATTAGATCATTAATCAATTTCAAAATATCTGGAAAATTAAGAGTTTTGAAGAATGGAAGCACTGAGAGACTGCAAAATTCCAATGTCCAAGAGTGGAATTCTAAACATTCGAAAAAGAGTATCTTGGATTTTGGGAGGCACCAAGCTGTCGAGGATTATTTGTAGAAGTAACTGAACTATAAGGGAAACCTTGTAGTCCAAGGGTATACAGAAGGTATCCACCCCTACTATAGGATTACTAGTCATAGGAAAACTTTGTCCCAGTGGAACATTATATGAAGGGGAGAGCCCTTGGTAAGGGTTCCAAGCAATAGCCAAGGGAGGAAAAAGTTGTGAATTACTAGTAGTAGGAGAGGGCATAATCCCTTGCTGACCAAATAAATGAGAGAGATCCCTAGACCCAAAACCATTAATAGAAGGATATACCAAGTTGTGTCTCCATTTAAAAGGATTAATGTTTTGAGCATGGCCATAGAAAGGCATTGATCCTAAATCCAACAATGGATTGGAAGGCAGAACATGTCCACTTCTAAATGAAAAACCTTGTAAATATGTTGAACTACTAGCCATCGAAGTCATTGATAGAGAAGCAGCAGAAGGTAACATTGATGCAACCAAGGTAAGACCACTAGATGGAATTCCAAAAGGATAAGCACCTGTGAAAGAAGCATAAGTTTGGGTGCCCCCACTTGAACCTGGCATGGAGGTAGAGAAAATAGCTATTGTACTAGGTGTAATAATAGATGTAGCAATAATACCTCCTCCTGTAGCTAAAGAATGAGAATGTACACTAGTTGTATCGGCAACCATACTTGATCCGCTAACATTGGACATTAAGAAGAAAGAAGGAGAGTGAACAGGGCTAGCTGACCCATGAGTTAGAGTACCCACATACAATAAAAAATAAGGAAGATGAGAAGGAAGAGTTTTTGTAGGAGTCATAGGGGACTCAAAAATGCCTTCAATTTCTACTTTTTCTTTTGATTAGAAGAGTATTGTAGTGAGAACCAAAGCGTTTCCACCTAGATTATGGACTAGGCTAGGTTATCCCCATAAAATATGAGCCCTGCGTGAAGAATTTGTCTCCTTTACATTAACTGGTATCGGTTCAAAAGAACCAGTAGAATTACTCCTACGTCTTCTAGGTGAAGGTTCGACACTTGTAGGTGAAATCCCATGATGCTTTCTACACTAACAAACCAACTGATCATCCACCTTTATGTGTAAAGAAAAATTAAAGACTTAAATCACCTGAGGAAAGCTAGGAGCAGAGCACTCTCTAGAAAAATTCCTAAAGATACAACCTAGCAAATAGCTTCAAAGTATTTCCACTACAGGTGATTAGGACCAGACACCAAAATACAAGAAAGTGAAGAAAAAGACCTCCCTAAGGTCGTTTGGGATGATGAGGGCCCAAGACTACCAGTAAAGTTATCAGAAACAGTTACAGTGACCTATATACAATAGCCTTTGTTAGTGAAAGTACCTAAGCTTCTCGGGGGATGTATTATGGAAGTACTATGAAAGTGACACAACATTTGCCTTAGGTACCACGAATATTCACACTCGCAGTCACCTGTGTCATCCCTAAGAAAGGAAACTAAGGTCACCAACTCATGATTAGAATCTAGGAAAAATAGTCATGGGTGTGTGATCTAACAAGTAGGAGAGGGGGTATATCTCTTTCCTTATCTTCATAGGTCCTCGTGATTAAATCATGTGTTAGAGGATCCTTCCCAGACAAATTAACGACACTAGATTTCCCCTCATTAATAAACTTCTATAATTTTAGTTTAAGTGGCCCTATATATTTTACTCTCCACACACCTATTACAAGGCCCTAAATTCCCTAGACTATTTGATGTTTCTATGACAAAAGAAAAAAGCTAGGTAATTTTCATTTGAAGTGCTAATTTTAGTTGGTTTTTATTTAAGACAAGGAAATTGGAAGTGAAACCAATGATGTTCTGACACAAAAGAAATCAATAAAAAATATAGGCTACATGAAAATTCAACACTTTTTTTCTCCAATGAAAGATATGTAAACAAGGGTTCTATGGGAAACCTAAGAAAGCAAAAAACTCTTTTTCTTTTTCAATTAAGAACTCACACATTCAAAACCTAACAAAAAGGGCTAAAAGATGTCTAAAATTCATCTAACCTAATGTAAAATAGCATGTAAATGCAAGATTCAAAGAGAGACTTAAAGGAAAACAAATGTGACCACATGGGTAAAGGCCAATTCAACAAGCAAAGAGAAGCAAATCCCAAAAGAAAAAGCACTCCTTAAAGAAAAAATCATTTCAACCTTATAACAAGAATCCACACATTTGCCAAAAACCCAAAAGACTACAAAACCATCAACAAAGGAAAAGAAACAAAAGTAAAATGTTTTCTCTTTTTTTTTTTAAAGATTTAAAAAATAAAAGTTTAGAAAGGGAAAACAATAAAAAGTCTTAAGACCAAATACATGAAAAAAACTCAAATCCACCGAGTCACAAATGCTCACAAATATTAAAAGACTAGTGCAAATAAGAGACTTAATCACTACAAGAATTTGGCCAGAAAGATGTAGAAGGCCCTGAAAAATCAGAAAGACTCCAGAGAACTAAAATATCTCACCCATTCAAGAATCACAATCCCCTTTTGAAAAAAATAAAGGGAAAGAAAAAGGAAGCCAACTTCTAGGTCACAAAAGAAGCAAATCGAAGACTAGGTTATTAATAAGATTAAGAGCAGTAAGATTTGTTCCAGAGCCACAAAAAATCCAAATACCTTATAAAGAATATTTGGAACCCAACTTCAAACACAAAAATCTTCAAAAACTACAAAAACTAGGTTAGCATAGGCATTTCTCCAACAATATGAAAGATACCAACAACAATGAGCATCAATGTGATTCTAGAATTCGTAAACATTATGAAAACATAAACAAACTTTTTCAAGACCCCAGAAAAAACCAGAAAGGAAAACAAATTATTTTTTAGATCTATACGTGAATGTTTACATACATTTCAACGTATATACACAACTGCATGTGAAGCAACATGTGTATACACAATTTTCTTTGGAATAAATTGCATATGTACGCGACTGTCTATAAGAAAAAGTTCATATAAATGGAAAGTTGAGGAAAACTAAAAAGAAATGCCATATCTGAAATATCGGGCTAAATGACCAAATCACTTAGGAATCAATAAGGCTGTAAAATACCAAGAAACACCAATCTAAACTTAGATAAAAAAGAAGCAACCCTTCTAGGAAATACTTGATGGTATTCCCTAATAGAGTCGCCAATTCTGTTAGCAGAAAAATATACATAGGGAAAGGGTTGAAAACGTCAACAGAGCAGGATAAAATAATGAACAAGGAACAATTAATCAAGCATGAAAAACATTCAAACTATCAAAGTTGGATTTGGAGACATACCCGAAGTTCCTACATTTGAAGATGTTCCTGTAGGGTCCAAACCCTCTTCTTCCTCCAAGATGTGTAGATCTGCAAATAAATCATAGAATCATATACATAATAGATAATTCAATATTCATACATAAGAATATGTTAGATAATTATATATAAACATTTATACTATCATTTGTAAGTTGAAAACATATATCGGAAACAAGACATGAGAAACTAAATTGATTAACATCAGTGAGTACATGATAGATACAACATGATCTAGACCAAAGGCACTAACGAAACCTTCCTTTGGATCTATCCATCCCAAACCACAAGGATAACCTCTCTAATAAGTGAAATAATATGCCAGATAATTATGTTGAGCATCTCTGCAAAGGAAACCAGGGTTTCATAGAGAATGGGAGTGTAGGGGGCATGAAAAAAGAAGACTTGATCTGGGAGAAATCAAGTATAATGTCAATATCCTATTTTTCATATTAATTAGGCATAAACAAGGGGTATATATATACCAACTCAAATTGGTTATTTTAGTTAGGCCATGGGCTCTTGTAGGTGGGCTCTCAGTAAAACTTGTAAACCCTGCCTAAAAGATAGTAGTTTATTTTATTTTTTAATATTTAAAAATGTATACATGGGTGTAGTGTTATGGGACCCTGCATATGTACATGTTTTTTTATGGGAAAAGTCATGTATGGATTTGGAAATACTGTTTTTTAGTATAAAGTCAATTCTGCATGGGAAAAGGGACTGGCTAGGGCCATAAAAGAGCATCAGGTCTATAGGAGTGTTGAATGATTCTATAATAGTTAAGAGGAGTATATCTCTGAAATTTGCTTATATTGCCCTAATTCCACTAGCTTTGGACCAAGTGTGTCCAAACTTTGGAGGGTTGATTTTCTACATCACTTCGTGAACTCCTTTCCACTTTTATTTCCTTCTTTGTTTGTTATTGTTTGGACTCCTAGCTTCATTTCGGATTTCACTTTTTGAACAGCTGCGGCGAGAAGGTATATCTGCTTGTCAGGAATCATGTTGGTTGCATTTTTGCAATAGGAATATTCGCTAGTTATGAGATCTAAGACCCCAAGGTCTATGAAACCATCCTCTTAGGCCATGAAAGTGTCTTCTTATTGGTTTGGTGGTTCCTATTTCACTAGGGTTTCCATGTTTTCCTGGCTTTTTCCTTTGTCAATATTCATAGCCTCAACTTGGTTTTTGCTAGGTTTAGCATGTGACAATCCTTCAGGGATGTTTGATATATCGACTGGTAAATATTGCAGGGCTTCGAAGGTGTTTCTTGACATGGGGAATCTTTCCTACAAGGGTTGAACCTTCTTCTTCATGTTCCTCCATTTAGGGGGAATATTGGTGAAGCCTTCCTCGTTTGGATGGATAGGGTTGGAGGTCATTGGTTTGGGGGCATTGAGTGGGGTAGTCCCTGAACAGATGGCCATGCTGATGACATTTCTTGCATCGAAAGGGCACATGTTCATAGTCCAACATTTGGAGCCAATATCTATCTTTAGATTCCAGGAAAATGAATTCTAAGAGAGTGCCATAAATATCCATGTAGACACACATCCTTGCATATGTTGCATAGAAGCCTTGGTGAGTTTTCTTTGAAATACGAACAAATTTTCTTGTACTATTACCAACGTCTGAAAGAGTATCGTCGTAACACATTCTCCCACATTCACCCAATTTCACAAGTTTTCCAGGGTAAAATGAGGTGAAGAGTTACTATGACATGACCCAACCTCCAAGCTTCATTTATGGAAGTGGAGCCGACAACTAACACCTCACAAACATCACTCAAGGTTTATAGGACACTCAGGGGCCAAAAGACCACACCACATGAACCAACTCTAAGCTAGAATGATTTTCACCGACCTAACACCCCAATCACATGCATAAAAATGCCTTCATGCAGTTATAGGCCTCCAACTACATGCATAACATTGCCTCCATGTTGTTGTAACCCAACTTACCTAGTTCAAAGGGTGCAGTCCTAATATTTGAGCCAAATGTTTAGGCTAGCCTCCAGACCACCACCCAAAATTTGCTATGAATTTCTAGAATCATAATTTACTCGATGACAAATCTAAACACTTAAACTTGAATCAGAAACTTGACCTATACTGCATAGAACACACTAGACAGTTTATCAAACACATCGAAAACATATAAATTACAGGTCATGAATGCATATTTGATCATATGAGTGTAAGATTCATCTTAAAGTCACAAAGAATATCTATGCTCTCTCCTCATAGATGAAATAACACTTGTTAGCTGATGCACTAATTAACCATAAAATACTCATCAAATCTCAAACAAGTCATATCTAGAGTACATTGCAAATCCATGCTTATAACTAGCATATAACCAGATTATTAACTATGATAGAACAACCATTGAAGCATCATAATAACAAATATAATTTCTCATAAATTACAATATGATAATAGCTCTTATTAACTTATGCAAAATCCAATTAAGTTGGGACTTCCACATACCACCCTACCATAAATTGGACTAAACCAAATCTCTTTTTTCAGCCAATCACCCCCTACCATATTCCAAGCATGAATGTTGGATCTCATCGAATAAACCAAGAGAAATCAAACCAGGGATTCCAGAGGCGAAACCACCTCAAGCCTCAACCAATGATTCTGTCTCACAGTTGGAAATCACTAACACCAACCATATAAGTCTCAACCCAAGTTTTCCAGGGCTTTAGGAACTAGTAAGTCAACCCACATCCTTCCAGGGCTCCAAAGCATTTTCCCAACCTAGTTCTAGGGACTAGTAACTTAATCGACCAAGGGATCCAATCTGTTTTACCCAACCTAGGCTCCAGGACAAGTAACTCAACCGAAGTTGTTCTAGTTCTTCCATAGTTTTTTTTCCCACCCGTAACCATAAGAAATTATGAGCACCAACCATATCACAATCATGTGGAAACACCCATAGCACCATGGGTATCTTGGCAATGGAAAGACAAGCCTAAAACCACTATCAATCTAGGAAAACCTCCATGCCAATGAAAACACATAGCCATATTATCACATGCATACACCATGCATCGATAGATCAGTAAGGAAACACACATGCAACCTATTAACTCCAAGTAAATCCAACTGTTGTTGTTGATCCACCTATTCCCTTGTGCTTTCCTACTTTCATTTTCCTTTTTCCTCCAAATCCAATGTATGCTAAAGTTCTCCAATGATGCTCTAAGTGTGCAATAGTATGAGATAATAAGATACTAGAAGATAGCTCCAAAACTAAACTAACAAAATACTGTGAATTGATCCTCATAAGCCTTTTCATCACTGAGGCCTCTATTTTCTTCATTTTCCTTCAATTTCCCTCTCATGAAAATTTGTCTCTTCACCTTCCATTTCTTCTATTTTCCTTTAATTTCATAAATTAATGCCAATTAGCCTCTTTGATTTTTCAATGTCTTTGCCAATTTCCATAGCCATAATAAGCAAAAAGTGATACCCACTAGGATGTTTTTCGCACCATTCCTCTTGGAATATGTGTCCCATGACCTTGGTATTATATTTTTTTACATGGAAAATAAACTAGGGGATGTTACAAACTCCTCCCCCTTGGGGGAACACCATCCTCGGTAGTCTATGACACTTATGACCAGAAAAACATTGAAAACAAAACATACTACCCATGGAGCTTTATAACCCATCTTGTGGCAGTATTTACAATGACCACTACTGAAAACATGAAAATCATACCTTTTAATGGAGCTTTATAACATAGCTCATTATAATATTTACAATAACAAGCACATATACATACATATGCAAATTTGCTTCGACCAACAAATAATCATATTCTCTATGAATATTTATAACCACAACTCAATAGAGTATTTACAATAATATACACATACACATATATATATGAAACTTTTCTTTAACCAACAAATAAAAGGATATGATACCTTCACCAACAGTAGGGAATCTAGAGGTTCACACACCCACCCTCAAAAGTAGTATTAGGATTCACCTCCTTCCTAGGAAGTCGAGATTCCACTACCAAAATAAAACCTGCATCCAATGTCTAGTGCTACAATCCTTTCAGTGAATATTTACTGACTCATTGTTCTAGGGAATTCTCCCAATGTGCTTCTGATTCCATATGGCAATGCTAATGACGAAAACAAATTTATTCCTTGACTTTCCCTTCTCTACTACACAGTCCCTTGGGAAATACGGTCACCCACTTTCATGCAGTCACACACCTTCCAAGTTTCCTTGGTATCCCCTTCTCTACTACATAGTCCCTTGGGCGATCCATCCCTTGGAAAGGTTTCCTCAGATCAGAAAGTACAAAAACCAAGGCATATCCCTACCTCAAAACCATGATACTGGTCATAGCATGGTGATGGAAATCAATGGAAAGTATTGGGTATCAGTGTCACACAATGGCCTTGCTCTTGAATGCTTTACCATCATATTGTTTCACATTCTGAATCCTTTTACTTCTACTCTTTGGTAGCCCATTAATAAAGTACACCTACAATCTTGTTTACTTCTTGTCACAACAAGTCAAACTAGCTCTTCGATCAAATCATCATGTATAAAAATATCACATCCAGTTAGCTCAAAACTCAACCATCGTAAATCAGAATCATAGATCACATGCAACCATTATAAATCATAATCTAGATCACATGGATAATCAAAATTGAAATAAAATAGTGATACTTATCTTTCAAATGGTTATTTTCTTCTACCTTTGTCCTTTATTCTTTCTATACACACATTGAATTGACCGCCACACTAGGAAATCACCCAGTGCCCTCTCTTCAATTGCGTACACATACACACAATGTACATGACATGCATACACCCACACAAGGCATGCAACACCACACAATACATGAAGCTACACCCAACATACAACACAACACATACACCTACACTCAGTGTACAACACAACATATATACGTACACAGAGTACAACACAACAAATACACACATCACAATACAATGACTACATATTACACATCATACAGTATGACATGTGCACACCACAATGTGTACAATGTGTACTATTTTATGGAAAAATCACTTCTGTGAACAAAAATGAACTCCCTAGATATAATGGTATGATCTAGAACAACATAGGACAAAAATATATATGTTTTCCTTAGAGAGATTGGAGTATGCAAAAGAGACCTACCTGGAGTACATAACATGTCCTCCTCTTCTCTCCGCTTGTAAGCTCCAATACTAGCTCCATGCACTATAAATGGAACCTATAATAAAGACTAAAACAAGAAAAGGAACTACAATATCCACATAGAATAATCCAAAATATCTATTTAATGAGTCAACATGGAATTGAAATACAAGAGCATAAGCATAACACAAGTATAGGAAAATGGGATGCTTTTTGTATTAATAAATAAAGGAGAGAGTTAAAACCATATATACAAGTTGAATTTGTAGATGTCTCCCTAATTGACTTGTCCTTCCATGCCATAAAGGAAACCTTCACACACAACCCTCATGTAAATGGATGATGATTCCTTAAGATCAAAACACAATCATCAAGGCACTAGCAATCTCCAAAATCCAACCATGACACTATGGTGGAGGGTAAATTTATAGCATAAAAGTGGTGGTTTCAGTTTTACCAATATAGGACATAGATCCACTAATCATGGAGGATAAGCTCAAATGATAAGAGATAGGTCCTCATAGGTAGTAATTCAAAGCCCCAATGAACAGTAAATGGTTAAAACCACCTTAGAAACTTGTGGAAGGTGAAGCTTCATAGCTATTTTTTATTTTTCCCAAGATTCTAGAATCAACAAAATTGCTCAGTTATATAGGGTGCTCTATAGTGTGCACTCAAAGTAGGAGAAACTTCCTTGTAATGCAGTTTCACAGAGGAGAAAGTGGGTTGGGCTAAAAATTAGGGTTTATGGCCTTAGAACTTAGTTTTTAATTATTGCAAGTCAAGGAGACGCTTAGGTATTTGCAAATGGATAATGAAACAGTTTTAAGGATGTTGATTGATCCTGTTTCCAAGACATTTGAGTAGATGTGAAAAAATGACCTGTAAGAGATTCCCCCCTAAAGAACAAAGTTAGAAGTAGTGGTTGAACAATGAAGTGGTTTACTTTGTGACAAGTCCAAATCAAGAAAAGCTTGGTCGATATCATCATTTATTACAATCCATATTATCATCATGATATTATTTTTGAGAGAGGCATACCCATTCTCAGCATATAGACCAATATTACATATAAAATGATCAAAAAGTCTCCTCCATTGATGAAAAAGTGTGGACCCATGCTTGGATGACCTTTGGAATGACCATAGTCATCATACTCTATGATTTTGATATGAATCTTGAAAACACAATCCATATGGATGAAACTATATGTTGGGTCTTCTACCTCGTTCACTCAATAGTATGAGTCTAACCATGCGATTAAATGAGCTGAAGTAGAACATGGTAGACACCATCTAATTACCAGTGAATGATGTAATCATTAGCAAATGCGAAAGAAATCACGGATAATGATAATTTCTCTTAGGGTACTGCAGTAAAATCTAGGTGGGCTGAATGGATGAGTTGGAGTCAAACCCCACATAGAATCTTCTGGTCAAAGGCCAATGATGAAAACATGTTGCTGAAAGCGAGGAAGCTTGCCATTGAGGTATACAAGTTCCAAGGCAATAAAGGGGTTTCCAATTCAACTTCATGGATAATTATGAGTTGATGTTGACATGAAGCGACCTGTTGTAGCAGGGCCTTGATGTATCCCCCATGAATGAGATGAGATGGGTATGAAGATAATGTTTATGTAGAGCTGGTTTAGGAATCGCAGACATGAAATAGGGCTTAATAGTATTGTAGTAGATGTCAACTGAAGGAGTTCTCTTGAAACTATTGACGACACTGTATGGAATTGGTAGCATTGACCCAAAACTAATAATGAAGGCTTTTATATGATATGATTAACTAAAGAGGCAAGCATATTTCACAACGCAAAAGTAAAAAAGATGAAGTGAAAGAGTGTCATGTTTAAGAGTGACTCAATACCATTAATAGGTTAAGTATGTTGATTTCCTAATTTCCTCAACCATGTCTGGTTAGTACCTATTTATTTTTGACAAGTATGAGGAGGATAACATATGCTTGATCTATAAGTTCATCCTTCTGATGAACCCTAAGAAGGAGTGATTTGGCCTCACCATGTTCAACGAGTCCAACAATGTTTGATGATTTTACGAGTCCAGCGCAGGTGTAACTTGAATTCTTTTTCATGTTTAGAGAGTTTGAAAAAGAGGCAAAAAAGAAAAATCCAAAGGTTCATTTTCATAAATTTAGTCTCTTGAGTCCAATAAGGCATAAAACAATACCCAGGAGAAACTTCTAGTGATGTTCGAGTAAAGTATTCCTTTTTCATAAATAGTTTGTCCCAATCTAGAAAATGGTTAAACCTATATTGGGTATATTTATTTTCATTTACTTTAACGAGTTCTAAAAGACAAGTTCTTAGCAATCTTTTCACGTTTTATGAGTCTAAAAAGAGCTGAAAGAAGCTCCTCCTAGAGGAACAAGTGTTATAAATGGTATCAGCTAGTTTTGGTCATGATGGAACTACTCAAAATATGTATAGGTCAATAGATAAGCTAGTAAGACCACTCCTCACAACAGTTCCTCAAGAAAGGGTAAAACAACCAAGTGAAAGTGTATGATCAGACAAACAGATAGGGACAATGGAATGAGAAAACCAAGGTTCATATGGAAAAAATAGGTTGATAAAAATGGAAATCATGAGGGATAGGATGAGAATGATTTCATTTTTACACAAGCTTGAAACATGGGAAACTTTGCTTGAAATTGGTTTCATTTTTACACAAGATTGAAATAGAGAAAAACTATGCTTGAGAGTAAGAGTGGTTTCATTCTTACATCAACTTGAAACACAGAAAAACTATGCTTGAAATAAGTTTTCATGCCCCTAGTCATAATAACACAATTCTAAGCACATGCCCCACAAGCTTCATTTTATTCACCTAAGTAGACTACTGGTTACTAATATGTGGATGGAATGAAGGTTCATTTACAATATCAAGTGAAAAGACTTGACATTTATGAGATCTAATCAAAGGCTCATATTGGAGGGAGATCTATTTAATTTTTTAACTAGCTTGACATCTAAAAATAACTATGGTCATGGGACCTTGTTTCATTTTTTAATGAGCTTGACACATGACATGGAACTTTGCTGATGACACCTTGTTTCATTTTTTAACGATATTCACACAAGAAAATGAACTTTGCTCTAGGTACCTTGATCATGACCTCCAGGAGGCCATGGCTTCCAAGAGGTTCTCATCAAATGGAAGAATAATGCTCTAGGAGTGATACATATTAAGGGATCCAATGGAAGGACCAGGCTCCAATGACCACCGTAAATGATTCACACTATCACCCATTGGATCTTGGTCAAAATAAGCTGAGAAAACAATGATAGGCTCCTCTTCAATAATAGGTATGGGCATGGGATAAGTGGCCACATAACTAACCTATGCTTGGGAAGATGCCACTTGCATATTCAAAATTCTTAGGGAAGTAGGACGATTGAAATTCAAATAAGGATCAAAAAATGAAAGACGTTGATCGATAGTCACAATCCTTCCATCATGTGAGAAGCACATCACTCAAAAGAGTGTGGGAAAAGCAACATTCATAGCATAAACATAGTCTCACATGAGGATCAAATTGAAGTCCAAGGGGCCCATGATGACCATAATATCAATACATACACCTTTTCCTCCCAAGGGAATAGGAAACTGAGGAAGGATCCCTAAGGTTTGACTATTTCTTCTGTTAAAAGAAAACATATTCAAAGTGGAAAATACAAGCAGAGGGGAACCCAAAGCTTTCCAAGTAGTCAGCGATAGAATTCTAACAGAAGTTACTTCATCAAAAATAGTGTGAGGTATATTCCTATTACAAACTTATACTCTTATTTGGAAGGGTAGGAAAGAAAGGAGATGAGGTCTTTTCAAATGGTTCCAATCAAAAGAAACAACCTGATTACTTGGAGGGGGGCATGTAGGAATGCGAGAAATGTCCCCTTGTTCTGTATGATCTGAAGGAACTAGAAGAACCTAAGTGGTATGAGCATCACTCTCTACTGAAGGTGGAATCACTTCAACCGCTCTCTAAACCAATGGTTAGTTGGGAACAAACTTATGCGATTCAAATTTAGATAGAGTGGGATTGACTGAAGTTGCATTTTAGTTATCCACTTTCTCAACCAATGGTTTGTCTGATCCAGGTGCATATTGGTGGCTACCTTCCTATTCCACTTAGACCCCCAACACTGTCTCTTTCAGTTTTTCTGTTTCCTTAATTGTAGCACATTTACTATTTTTGGCAGTTTTTCGGGTCCTCAGCTTCTGGATCCTTTTTGAGGCCCTAAACGACGTTTTTAGGGAAAATGGAGAGATTGAAAACGTCCCAATCAATCTCGATTGTTCTTTTCGGGCTTCTCTTTGAGATGTTCGAAATGAGGTATTATGATAGCCAAATGGAGATCGTATGCCAAAGTTATGACCATGGGAAGTTGATGTACCAATTTACCCAAACGGGGCCCACAGTTTTGGTGCTTCATCTCCTAGGGTTAGGTTTTTGGATGTTTAGGGTTTTCCATTGTTTCTCAATAATAAGTAGGCCTTTGAGCATCATTGTAACATAGTTCAGAGGCATGTAGCTGCCACATCTCTCCTCAGAGATAAGCTACCATTGCCTGAGCTATCTTATTTCCATTCTGTTTGTAAGCATAGTTCAGTATTTTTCCATTAATGAAATGAAGTGTTTTTCTACTGCATATCTATGTTATTGATTATATTTGTGTGTTGTTGCGTTCTTGTTTAAGTTTGGATCAGTGGTATCAGAGTGGTCTGTTATTTCTCTGTTTTTCTTTGCATGTTCTCAACGAGGTCAGGGTATAATGAATTAGGGTTTGATCTGGTTGAACCATTGCAAGATCAACCTTGCAAAACCCGACGACCTCCCATGGTGGAAAAGAGAAAGACGAGGGGGCAGAAGATCCTTTAAAAATGTTGCTCGAAGAAGCTCTTGAGCAACAAAGGGACACGATGATGGATAACTTTTCCCAGATCCTTCAACGGATACCCACAAGAGATGCATCATCATCTAGCAGCCACTATGGAGGCACCACTCCTTTCAAGGTACAAGTTAACTTCGGTATTCCCATATTTGAAGGCTTCATAGATGCATATGTCGTAGATATATGGTTAAATATATTGGAAGGATATTTTTCAGTTCATGACTTGTCCAATTGGGAAAAGATTACGTTTGCACTTCTCAAAGCCACCCCACACATCAAGGACAGGTGGGAAACCTACTGTGAACAAAACGATGAGAGTTCACAAATAATTTCCATTCCCTTCGCATGAAGCTGGTATCAAGGATACTGAGCAGCATTTGGTGCTCAAGTATCGCGACTGTCTACATAAGTACATCCAGGATGAGATGGAGTTCCTGGACATTTCCTCGCTTGGAACAGTGTATTGGTACGCTGTAAAGATTGAGCAGAATTTTAAACAGAAGAAGCGGGACTTTGGAGCTGCGAATCCAAAGCAAGGAAAAGGTGCCCCCAAACCACAGAATAAGGGACCAAGCCAAGGTGGGGCTACCTAGGACAACAAATTGAAGCCTCAAGCAAAGAACAACACCACGGAGACATAGAAGTACATGGAAAATGGTGTGAGTTCCATAAGAGCTCCACTCAGAATACAAGTGAGTTTCAGGCCAAACGGTCACTAGTGGCCAAGCTAAAGACTTTCGAATCATATGTAGGTTCCTACTTTGAATTAGAACCTGATAAGGGGACTAAAAAAGGGAAGCATATCATTGATGGAGAGCCCAGTGCCACCTTGGCCACCACAAAGATCCAGAAAACTGAGCCTGGAGATCCAGAGGAGGGGGAACGCCTCTTCCACTCACAGATGTGGGTGAGGGTTCTCCGCTGCAGTTCATTGTTCACAGCAGGAGCCAAAAGAACCTCATTTCAGTAGAAGTCATGAAGCGGCTGGGCCTAAAGACTACAACACATCCATATTCGTACACCATTAGGTGGCTTCACCAAGGACGAGATCTTTGCATCAGCCAGCAGTGCCACCTTCCCTATAGCATCAAGCCCTTCACAGATGAGGTATTGTGTGACGTTTCTCCTCTTGAAGTTTCCAATGTATTGTTAGGACAACCATACTTGTGGAGCGACATGTTGTATATGAGTCCAAACCTCACTTTGTGATTATTACTTTGGCTAATAAGTTGTACAGGATACTCGAAGTAGCCCCACCTACCGCCATCTCTTTGATCACTACAAAGCAATGCAGTAAGATCATTTCCCAGACTAGGAAATTTGTTTTCCTTATGATTTGCCCCAAAGGCAAGAAGAAGGTTGTGGCCACGAATTCTAGGAAGGGCTCCTCTACACAACAGCAAAATATGGACAAGGTCATGGAGGAGTACAGGGACTTTTTTTCCTCACCCACAGGGGTACCTCTGCAATGTCAGGTCAAGCACTCCATCGATCTGACCCCAAGTGCACCGCTGCCCAATGGACTAATCTATTGACACTCTGTTCTGGAAAATGATGAGGTCAAGAGGTAGATTCAAGAACTAGTGTGTTATAGACATTTTTGGGTATTGCAACCCCAAGCATAAATGTCCATAAACTAAGGGCTCCTAAGTCCCTAAAGGTGTTGTTCCAACCTCTGTCTTGCACTTGGTTCCTTGCTCGATTCCTCTCTCTTCTGATAGTCCTTTGCTACTTGCTTTCTTGTATACCCAAATTCACAGAGTACCTGTAGAATCAAAGCAGCATAATAGTATACGAGAACATAGATCTATTATCGTAAACAATCTAGGATCAGATGTAAATTGACCATACAAATGCATAAAACATTAAACACACAAGAGTATGGAGGAAAACTTGAATAGCTTTATTGATAATCAAGAAAGAGCCAAGAGAGTTACAACCAATGGTTCTGACCCAGCGTCATCCTCTCAGCAAGAAGCCCTTCTTCACCTCATGAAAAGCTTAGATCACCCAACACTATGATGTTGCCTCAAGAAACCAACAACAATTCCTTACAAAATGCAAAATTCCAGCCTCCGGATCTCTGGGATGAGGGATCCATATATAGATGTCTGCAAGGGAGATGAGTCAGCTTGTGATTTGATTAGTGTCTTCCCTCTGATAGTTCTTGATTCCACTTGGAGATTGATGATCTCTTACTCATCCCTGGTCGAATTTAGGTAGGCAAGTGTCAATGGAGAAGTTTCTCGAAGATTCCATGCTTCTCCACCTTGCGGATTAACCCTGCCATTTGTCCCTTCTCACCCATCGCACCCCATAGAAGGGCTTTTTGAAATGAAACACACCTATTGTGTGTATTTAGGTGGGATCCAACGCAATTTGCCTATGGAGCAGGTGAAATGGTCCAGTTTTGACCAGTTCTGAGTAGTTTTTCATGGAGAACTTCTGGGAGGAGATGTAATTAGTTGACCTTGTTCTTTTAGGGGTTGGAACAACACCTTTAGGGACTTAGGAACCCTTAGTTTATGGACATTTATGCTTGCGGTTGTAGTGCCCAAAAATGTCTATAACTGTTGCCCCCTGAAGCATGAGGTCGTTAATCTTTTTGATGTCAGGTGAAATGCTTTATCATGAGGATCCGAAGTTCTTTCAAGCTGGAAGGAGACCTGTAATAAGATACAATACAATACATTATCTTCATAATATTTTCATGATCTAGCTGAGGCGGGCATTCCCATGCTCAACTTTATAAATTCATTTTCATGTACATAGGACAGACAATCGTCCGAGTGTAGACTGATGATTCTGGTAGAGCCATCATCCCTTAGATTTGATGATTATCTGTGCAGCAATGATGTACATTTTATGTCTTTATTTTCCTGAATATATATCGTAGCCTGGATGGATGAAACTAGATCTGGGGTCTTCAATCTTGTTCGATCTTCACTCAAAGTACAAGTCAATCCATGTGAGAGATGTTCTGGAGTCGAACATGGAAAGACATCGCTTGATTACTAGCCAATGATGTAAGTTGTTAATAGGTGCGAGAGGAATCACCAATAATGATAATGATCCTCAAGGTACTACAGTAAAATTCACGTGGTGTGAATAAGGGACTTGGCGTTGAATGCCACGCAAAATATTTCGGTCGAAGGCCATTGATGTAAACCTGTCGCCGGAAGTGAGAAATTTTCCATTGAGGCATGCAAGCTTGAAAGTACTGAAATGGGTGTTCCTAGATCGACTTCTTCGATAATGAGCCGATGTCGATAAGAAGCGATCTGTCGTAGGAGGGCCTTAATGAATCCCACATCGATGACATGGAACGGAGCAAATGATTTTAATGGAGGTGAAAACGATCTGGTGATATAAGGTTCAGGGTGGCGGTCATGAAAGAATGAAGCGTAAATGTATTGCAGCGGATGAGACACAGGTGAATTCTCTGAGTGACTTCTCTTGAACATATCGATGACACTGACATGATGGATTGGTATCATTAACCCCAAATGTGGATGGTGTGATGGGACCATGGTGATGTGGCCAGTGAATGGAACAACCCAACCCGACTTGGATGCGGAGTGAAAGTGTCATGTTCAAGAGTGACTTGCTACCAACGAAGTTTCTTCAAGTTTTCTTCCCAATTTTTCCCAGTCATTGCTAACAAGTACCTCTTTATTTTTGTCAAGCTTGAGGAGGATAACATATGCTTGTTCTATAATTTTCCCTTCAGGAAAACCATCGCTGTGTTTTAACGAGCCTAGCGATAGTGAAACTTGTTCTTGTCTGTTATGGACAAGCTTGTCGCTATTAGGTTTTAACGAGTTTAATGACAAAGATAACTCGGTCCTTTTCAATTTTAGAGAGTCTGAAAAGGGACATAAAGGAAACTCCAAAAATACTTTTTCGTCATCTAATCCCTTAAGTCCGAAAAAGTATAAAACAATACAGAAGGGATGAATTTTCGGTACTTTTAACGAGCCGAACAAAACAACCGCTCGATCTTTTTGTGTAATATTCCCTCAGGTCCAAAAAGATTAAAATCTAGAGGAGTGATAGCACTTCCGGTCACTTTAACGAGCTGGAGAGGCCAATGGCTCGGCAATCTTTTCATATTTTACGAGTCAGTTGAAATTAAAGGAGACTTGTCTTTGAGGAACGAGTGATAAATTCGGGTAGCAGCTGATTCCAGGTAAGGTTTGGAATTTCCCAATGATGGGAGTGTTACAAGGATGGCTAATAGGATCACTCTTCGTAGCTGTTCCTCAAAAGGGGTAAACAATCAAGTGGAGGTGAATGATCAGCCAATACAAAGTGGAGGTGATGATGAGAACACGACCAAGGCTTCAAAGGCTGAAGTACTACATTCACGACGGTTATTTACCGGAAATTGGTTCATTTTTTAATGAGCTTAAACACTGGGGGAAACATTTGCTCATTGCTTATGTTTATTTTTTAACGAGCATGAAGTTCGCGTTAAAACTACTTGATATAACGATCATTTCTTTACTTTACCATTAATAGCTTTGCTCCTTCAAAGATTGTACTGCATGCTCAATTGCCCCATCAAACTAGTTAGAAATGAACAATATATGTTTGAAAAATGAGTTAAGACACTAATATTTTACTTGAATTACGTAAAAAGTAATTTAAAAGTGCTTTTACCTCTCATTTTACCACTTCATTTGAACTTTGACTTGTTGGAGCTTTGGAGGTGCTTTTCCTCCTTGATTTTCACCAGCTGATTTCGGGAGATTCTATGGACGATTTTTGGCGCTGTCTAGACTAGGTAGGAGCTAAACTTGAGCTCTTTCATTTCATATTTTCCATTTTGCATTCTGAGCTTGATTTCTGGTTTTTTTTAGCCTCTGGGGTTTGAAAAACTCGCTCTGGCCCCATCGCATCCTTTTTGCATCAAAAGGTGCATTGCATGTTGGCCTACTCACTGGGCAGTTGACATGCAACACACCTAGGACTAAGCTGGAGGTGCGATGGGCGCAAGGAGGGAAATTTGTGCATAGTTTTTAATGGAAATTTTTGCCTGTTTCTCACCAAATTAGGATATAACTCTTCTCTTGTTTGCTTTCAGAGATTTATTGGAGTAAGATGACTATTACATGGCGAGAACGTGAGCATGAAGAAGAGGACATGCTTGCTTTACATCCAACCCCTAAAAGAACAAGGTCAACTGATTACAGCTCCTCCCAGAAGTTCTCCATGAAAAACTACTCAGAACTGGTCAAAACTAGACCATTTCACCTACTCCATAGGCAAAGTGCGTTGCATCCCACCTAAATACACACAATAGGTGCGTTGCATTTCAAAAAGCCCTTCTATGGGGTGCGATGGGCGAGAAGGGACAAATGGTAGGGTCAATCCGCAAGGTGGAGAAGCATGGAATCTTCCAGAAACTTCTCCAGTGACACTTGCCTATCTGAATTCGACCAGGGATGAGTAAGAGATCATCAATCTCCAAGTGGAATCAAGAACTATCAGAGGGAAGACACTAATAAAATCACAAGATGACTCATCTCCCTTGCAGACATCTATATATGGATCCCTCATCCCAGAGATCTGGAGGCTGGAATTTTGCATCTTGTAAGGAATTGCTATTGATTTCTTGAGGCAACATCATAGTGTTGGGTGATCTAAGCTTTTCATGAGATGAATAAGGGCTTCTTGCTGAGAGGATGACGCTGGGTCAGAACCATTGGTTGTAACTCTCTTGGCTCTTTCTTGATTATCAATAAAGCTATTCAAGTTTTCCTTCATACTCTTGTTTGATTCATGTTTTATGCATTTGTATGGTCAATTTAAATCTGATCCTAGATTGTTTACGATAATAGATATATGTTCTCGTATAGTGTTATGCTGCTTTCATTCTATAGGTACTCTGTGAAGCTGGGTATACAAGAAAGCAAGTAGCAAAGGACTATCAGAAGAGAGAGGAATCGAGCAAGGAACCAAGCGCAAGACAGAGGTTGGTCTCCTTTATTCTTCTCTCATCTATCTCTCATAAAGGAAAACGAAAGTAGTGTTACTTTGTTTGTTTCTAAGTAGCTACCAGCCTTAGTGGGATTAGCAGTTCTACATAGACACTATTCCCGAACATAGTACAGAAAGGGCACATCAGGCCAAGCTCATCACCATGTGGGAGCCCGATTGTATTGGTACAGAAGAAGGATGGGATTTGGAGACTCCATATTGACTATCGAGTGCTGAACAAGATCACTATCTGGAATAGGTACCCAATCCCGTGGATTGATGACCTTCTGGACTAGCTCAAGGCGGCCAAATATTTCAACAAGATTGACTTGTAGTCGAGATATCACCAGGTTCCTATCGAACCCTCCGATGTGTGAAAGAATGCCTTCAAATCCAAGGAGGGCCTTTTCGAATGGTTGTTCATGCCATTCATATTGAGGAACGCCCCTGCAACCTTCATGAGACTGATGGATGACATCTTGTGGCCCTTCACCAATGCATTCATGGTGGTGTACCTAGATGACATCTTGATCTTCAGCCAGAGTTGGGAAGAACACCACCACCATATTTGACAGGTCCTTCAAACCCTTTGACAACACAAGCTATGTGCTAACTTGGAGAAATACACCTTTGTCCTGACCCATGTTCAATATCTAGGGTACATCATTGATGAGCAAGGCGTACATGTGGACCCATCGAAGATACAAGTCATCCAAGATTGGCCAGCCCCGACCACTCTAACAGAGCTCTGCAGCTTTTTGCGTCTTGCCAATTTCTAGCACAGGTTTGTGTTGGGGTTCTCTCATATCGCTTGGCCTTTAAGTCAAGTCACAAAGGGTAGAGCGAAAGAAATGTTCTTTTGCTCGAAAACCCAACATTGAGCATTCTCTGAGTTGAAGAATCACCTCTATTCTACACCAGTGCTCACATTACCAGACCTACAACATCCATTTGAGATTGAGACAGATGCCTCCGACTATGTTATTGGCACAGTTCTTACTCAACATGGGCATCCAGTGGCTTACCACAGTGAGACACTTTCAGACACAGTCCAAAAGTGTCCCACTTACAACAAATAAATGTATTCCATTATGTAGGCATGTTGTCAATGGAAACATTACATTCTAGGGAAGGAAATGGTCATCCACACAAACCACCGACCTCTACAATTCATACAGACACAAGGGAAGTTGCAAAACGATCACCATAAAAAATTTTCCACCTATCTGCAACAATTCCATTTGAACATTAAGTATAAGAAGGACAACACCAATAATGTCATTGATTGCCTTAGTAGACCACTGGTCATGGTGCTGATCACTGTGCTCAACTCCTGTCGACACGAGACATCGGGGTGGCCGCATGTTTACAAGAGCGATCCAGAATTTGGTAGCGTATACTAGACACTCCTAGAAGGGAAGAAAGTTCAAAATTTTCACCTTAGGATGCACTGTTATGCCACTTGGGACACATATGTGTTCCTTCAAGTGAGTGTGCCAAGATGATTTGGGAGGCGCACTACAGTTGGGTCGCTAGATATTTCGGAGTAGAGAAAACAGTGGCAGTATTGCAGAAGTATTTTTATTGGCTGAAACTTCGTCGGGATGTTGGAAAGTACATTACATCCTGCATCATGTGCCATTGCCAAACCAACCATCAAAAATCAAGGCTTGTATAAACATAGTTACTGATCAAATGAGAAAGTGAACTAGTACCGATTTTTTTGAGGTAGCAAAAAATCAGCGATTTTGAAAAGTGGTGATGCCAGAATACACTTGTGTGTTTTTGAGCATATTTTTGGCACTTTAAGTTTTCTTATGTATCAAGTATATCTATATATATATATATGTGTGTGTGTGTGTGTGTGTGTATATATATATATATATATATATATATATATATATATTTATTTATTTATTTATTTATTTTCAGTGTTAGTGATTTTCAAGCTGATTTTTTAAAGTGTTGATGCAGCATCAACACATTTTTTAGAGGGCTTATTTTTTACACTTTAAATTTTTTTATGTATCAAGTGTGAACATTTTGTTTTGTTAGTGATTTTCATCTTGATTTTGAAAAGTGTTGATGAGCATAAACCCTTTTTGTTTAAAGGGCTGAGCTTTTACGCTTTAAATTTTATAATGAATCAAGTGTGGATAATTTTTTTTAAATGTTGGTGATTTTCATGTTAATAATAAAACATAAAAATAAAAATAAAAAAACATGACAAAAAAAAAACTATAAAAATGTAAAAAGGAAACAAAAATTAACTCGTAAAAATAAAAAAATTGAATAAAAAATTAGCGGCAAAAAAAACAAAAAATAATTTTTTTTTTTTTTTTTTTAAATATATATAATTTAAAGAAAAACAAATTAAACCAGAAAATATATATATATCTATATATATATATATATATATATTTTAAATTTAAAAATAAATAAAAATTAAACCCTCATTAGAAAAAAAAAAAAAAAAAAAAAAAAGAAAAAGAAAAAATTAAAACTAAAAAAAATCAATTAAAATAAAAAAATGAAAAAATAGTTAAATTAAATAATTTAAATATATACATATAGATATATATGAATTATTTTTTAAATTAAAATAATAAAAATTAAAGAAATAAAATAAAATAAAATTAAAAGAAAATAAGAAAATTCTATTTTATAAAAATAAAATAAAAATAAAAATTGAAACAATTATTAAAAAAAACAAACAATCTAACGAACTAACTAAAAAAATCAAAACAAATTAAAAATTAAAAAGACATATATATATATATATATATATATATATATATATATATATATATATTAAAAAAACATTAAAAAAAAGTTAAAGAACTGATTAAAAATAAAAAATAAATTATAAAAATTAAAAAAACAAAATTATAAAAAAAAAAAAAAATGGAAAGATATTAAAAAAAAATCAAAACAAATAAAAAACAAATAATAATTCAAAACAAATTAAAAAATAAAATAAAATAAAATATAAAAAAATAAAAAATAAAATTTAAATTAAAAACAAATAAATAAAAACATTAAAAAAAATAAGAAAAACAATTAAACATAAATAAATACCTGTGACCCTGTCTCCTCCCCATCCCCCTCACCCACCACCCCTCCCTCACCCCGATCTCCTCCCTCACCCCTCACCCCTCCATTCCCTCCTCCTACCCTCCACCCCATCCCCTCACCCTTTCCCCCACCACCCCTTCCTCACCCCCATCTCCTCCCTCACCCCTCTTCCCTTCGCCTTCCTCACCCCCCCTAGCTTCCGGATTCTCCTATCCCCTTTCCTCTCCCCACAACTCATCCCCTCACCCCCATCCCTTCTTCGCTCCCCATGTCCCTCTCCATTACCCCTCCCTCACCCCTCCCCATTTCTCACTCCCCTCCCCTCTTGGCCCCCAGCCAGTGTGACCCCCTTCCCTCACTCACCCCCCTTCCCTCTCCCCTCACCCCCCTCGACCCCCTCCCTTCACTCCTCTCCGCCTCCTCACTCCCTCACCCCCCTCTCCTCTCGGCCCCTAGCCAACGGCCTGGAGGCTGCAGGCTGGGGGCCGAGAGGGGAGGGGAGTGAGGGAGGTGGGGGAGGGGTCAGGGCGCCAATCCCCCCTACCTCCCTCATGTTGAGATTGCAACAAGATGATGGAGCTTAGTGAAAAGAGTCGCCTTCACAAAGTGGGCCCGCAGGCAAATTATGGCGCAAGTTCTATTTTTGATCACAGTGTGGATGATCACAGTGCGGGTGATCATAGTGTGAGTGATCATAGTGTGGGTGATCACAATGTGGGTGACCAAAGTGTGGGTGACCACAGTGTGGGTGATCAAAGTCTATTTTTAGACTGGCTGTCAAAAATAGAAAAGTCAAATATTATTGTCTCATAATAATATTTGGACTATAAACTTGATCTTATTCTCTTGGAGCACTTCAGTTTGAGCTACAGATGTGGCCCATGCAGCTGTCAGAAGGAAGTACGCTTTTCTTATGAGTCAGTTGAGTTGTTGCATGCATGACTTCAGTTAGAACTCAATCAGTTGAGTTTGGTGGAGTTGATTGTGGAGTTGATGGAGTTGTGTTCAGTTTGACTTGGTTAAACTAGTTGTAGTTAGTCTAACTGCAAATAGACTAATGATGAGTTGTTAAACTAATTATTAACTCATAATACAACTATAGAATACATCAGTTAACTCAGTTGCATGTTAGTGCATGTTCAATTCAGCAGGGACAGGTGTTAGAGAATCAGATTGCTATCAGTTGTGACTATAGTTGTGCATCAGATCTTGCACAATCAAGGGATTGAGTATGCCAATGAGTTTGCTCATGTATTTGCCCAGTTTGTAGCTTCTGCTCATGTCTTACACATTGTGAGTGATTCTTTGGAAGTGAAATACGAGTTTGGTAGACCATTCTCATTTATTCTTGAGCAGGTATTGAGCAGTGGAGGCAGGCAAGCAGTGGAATAGATTTGGAGATCAGATCTTAGCTGTATTGTGTGTAACAGGTGGAGCTGGTACTGGATTGCTTTTGATAAGCATTGTACTTTGTAATGTTACATGGTCTCAATCATTAATATACAGATAGTGTGGGGTTTTTAGCGAGATGCTTTCCCCGGGTTACATACTGTGTTAATGTGTGAATGCTCTTGATGTTTTATTGTTATTGATGCTGCTATATTGATGATCAACGTAGAGGAGCTTATGTATTGTGTATGTATTCCGCAATAGTACATGATTAGGATAATCTCCATTGAATATGTGTTAAATTATTCAAAATTTCTACATGGTATCAGAGCTGTTGATCATCAGATCTACTATTCAAGAAGTGTTTACATTCTATTTCTTCAGGCAGAGTCTGTAATCGGGCCAGGTAGCCTCTGGATTCATCCTTCCTTTGGAAGGTGAGATATCCGGTGAATGCCCATACAGTCAATCTCTGTACGAGAAATATTGTGTTCTCACGAATCTTAGATCCGAGGCGGTTGAGTTGGTTGCTGGTGGAATTCAAATTTGCAGCAGTGTTTTCTTGGTGACAACGCAGCAATGTCTTTCAACGGATTGCGATTGGAGTATGCTCTTGAGGGCAGCTCAAACTATATTGCATGGAAGGACAGGATGGAGGCAGTATTGGATGATAACGGGCTGAAGGAGTTCATAGATACGGATATCCCAAAGCCTACTGATGCTGTTGAGGTGGAAGTTTGGCAAAAGAAGACCGCAAAATGTCGAAGGATTCTGTTGGAGGGCGTGAAGGATCACATTGTGTCTAGCCTCCATGGAAAGGCTACTTCATATTTGATGTGGAAATCATTAACAGAATTATTCCAAATCAAGAGCGATCAGAGGAAGCTGGCGCTCAAAGATAAACTCAGAAACATCAAATACGAGAAGGGTGACAGTATTCCCAAGTATCTCACGAAGTTCACTCAGTGTCGAGATGAGCTGGGAAGTGTGGGGGTTACTGTCGATGATGAGGACTTGGTGAGCTTGGCTCTCCTTGGTCTTCCGAAGAGTTGGCATTCCTATCAGGACTCTGTCAATGGTCGGGAGAAATTGCGAGGATGGGAAAGACTATGGTCAGATCTTGTGCAGGAGGAGATCAGGCGGAGTACCAGGGATGGATCTTCGTCAAAGGGAGCTGATGAAGAGAATTGTGATTTGGCTGCCAAAGCAAAGAAAGGGAAGAGCAAGAAAGCTTCTCAGTCTGGTGCAAAAGGCAAGAAGCAGGATATGTCCAAGGTGAAGTGTTTCCATTGTCACCAGCACGGACACTATGCCACTAATTGTCCGCAGAAGAAGAAGAACAAGCAAGCTGCTGGATCTTCAGCAGGAGAGGCTCTAGCCTCACAGTTTGAGCTTGATTTTTCATTGATCACATGCTTGGTTTCAAGTGTGATGGGATCAGTGTGGTTCTTGGACAGTGGTGCATCTTTTCACATGACGCGAGATAGAGATTTTTTCTCTGATCTGGAGGACAAAGATCTTGGAGTGCACATCGAGATGGGCGATGATGGTAGATACAGTGTGACCGGTATCAGTACCATTTCCTTTGAGTGGGAGTCTGGTAAACCCTTCGTATTGAAGGAAGTCATGCATGTTCCAGGATTGATGAAGAACCTCATCTCAGTGGCGATGTTAGAAGACAAGGGGTATGATGTTGTTTTCAGCGAGGGAAAGGCTTTCCTGCACAGCAAGACAACTGGTGAGACCCGGAAGATAGGGGTTCGAGTGAGGAACCTTTATCAGTTGCATGTAGATGGATGCGCAGCAATGGCGGGCAAGGCAGAAGGATTGGTGAGCAGGGATGATGGCGAGTTGTGGCACAGGAGATTGGGTCACCTTCACCATGGAGCCTTGAAGATACTGCAGCAGATCACTACAGGGCTTCCTAAAGGCACACTTGCGCAGTCAGATCAGTGCAAGGGGTGTACTTTGGGGAAGTTTGTGAAAGCCACCTTTCACGAGAAGGATAGTCACGCCACGACGATCCTTGAGAGAATTCACACAGACGTGTGTGGACCTTTTTCAGTTGCTTCGACAGCAAAACACAGGTATTATGTGATTTTTGTTGATGATTTCTCTCGTAAGTGTTGGATCTTCTTCATGCAGAAGAAGAGCGAGACATATTTAAAGTTCTGTGAATTCAAAGCACTGGTCGAGAAGGAGTCGGGGAAGAAGGTGAAGGCTCTTAGGAGCGATAATGGTGGTGAATACATCTCGGACGAGTTCAAGGATTTCTGCAAGGCAGAAGGGATTCGTAAAGAGCTCATAGCTCCCCATAACCCACAGCAGAACGGGGTAGCTGAGCGGAAGAACAGAATGATTGTGGGTGCTGCACGGGCAATGTTGCATGATCAGGGCCTACCCCTTCACTTGTGGGTGGAAGCATGCAATACAGCAGTTTATGTGCAGAACCGTTGTCCTCATAGGATACTTGGCATGAGTACACCTGAGGAGACTTATTTTGGTAAGAAGCCTGATCTTTCTCATTTGAGGATTTTTGGTGCTAACGTTTACATGCATATGACGAAGGATGCCAGGAAGAAGTTGGAGCTGACCACAGAGGTTGGGATATTTGTGGGGTACAATGATACGCCCCACAACTATCGTGTGTATTTGCCAGACAGTGGTAAAACTGTTGTGCGACGGGATATAAAATTTCAGGAGGAGAAAGCCATGAAGTGTTCACTTGAGAGGGAGCTACACTTGCATGCAGATGAGGAGCTATTAGTTCCTAAGGATGAGCTTCAGGATGTGGATCAGCCATAGGACAAGGTTCATGGAGTGGAAGAGACCACTCATGCAGCGCCAACCATCAGAGGGCGAAAGCGCTTGACAGAAGCTGAGCGACTGGCTCAAGATGCAGAGAAAGTTGTAGGACCACCTACAGCCCAATGTAGGCAGAGACAGTCACCTGATCGATACACTAGATACATGGCTCTGATGAGCAAGTGTGTTGTGACTGAGCCATCCTCTTTCGAGGAAGCTGTGGAGGATCCCGCTTGGGTAGACGCCATGGTGGAAGAGTATGATTCTATTGTCAGAAACAGTGCATGGGAGATTATTCCTAGACCGAAAGGGAAATCAGTGGTGGGTTTGAGATGGATCTACAAGGTCAAGCAGGCAGCTGACGAGAGTGTGGAGAAGTACAAGGAAAGATTTGTTGCCCGAGGCTTTTCACAGATAGAGGGGATCGATTATGAGGAGACCTTTGCACTGTCGCAAGGTATTCTTCCATACAGACGATTCTTGCTCTCTCAGCGCATATGGGATGGCACATTCATCAGATGGATGTGAAGACTACGTTCCTCAATGGAGTCATTGAGGAGGAGGTGTACATTGAGCAGCGCGAAGGCTTTGAGGTCTTCAGCAGCGAGTCACATGTGTGCAGGCTCAAGAGAGCGCTGTATGGGTTGAAGCAAGCACCACGTGCTTGGTACACACGGATAGACAGCTATTTCACAGGACTTGGATTCTCCAAGAGCGAGGCGGATCCTAACCTATACCAGATTGTGGTGGAGGGTAAGTTGCTTATCATTGTACTGTATGTTGATGATTTGATTCTAACGGGTGATGAGCTGTTGATACTGTCATGCAAGAAGGATCTTGCTACAGAGTTTGAGATGAAGGACTTGGGCCTCCTTCACTATTTCCTAGGATTGGAAGTATGGCAGCGCAGTGGTGGACTATTTGTTTCTCATGGCAAGTATGCTCGGGAGATACTGGAGAAGTTCAACATGCATGGCTGCAAGCCTGTTGATACTCCTCTTCCTGGAGGTTGGAGGAAGGAGGACGCCACTTCGGGAGAAGAAGTGGATGCCACTGTTTATCGACAGTTGGTGGGGTCACTAATGTATTTGGTCAATACACGACTTGATATATGCTATGCAGTTAACTAGCTTTCACAAGCTATGGTTAAGTCTACCAAGCTCTTCTAGAAGGCGGACAAGCATGTATTATGCTACTTGAGAGGCACATCGGGATATGGTTTGTGGTACAGACAGGAGGATGAGGTGAAGCTATGTGGCTTCACGGATGCAGATTGGGCAGGGAGCCCAACGGACAGAAAGAGCACATCAGGAGGGGTCTTTAGTATTGGATCGACAACAGTTTCTTGGTACAGCAGGAAGGAGAGATCCGTGGCACTCAGTTCAGCAGAGGCCGAGTATATGGCAGCAAGTTTGGCTGCATGCGAGGCTATATGGATGAGGAAGATCCTGGTTGGTTTGTTCGGTTCTAATTTGGATCCTACTGTGATTTACTGTGATAACCAGAGTTGCATTAAACTCTCGGCTAATCCTGTATTTCATGATAGATCTAAGCATATTGACATCAGGTACCATCATATCAAAGATTGTGTGCAGCGGAGGATCATGTTGCTTTCATACATTCCAATGGAGGATCAGGATGCTAATATTCTGACGAAGGCTCTCACCAGGAGCAAATTCGAGTACCACCGAGGTAGGATAGGGGTTGCTGATAATCCATATCTTGTCAAGAGGGAGTGTTGAGATTGCAACAAGATGATGGAGCTTAGTGAAAAGAGTCACCTTCACTAAGTGGACCCGCAAGTTCTATTTTTGATCACAGTGTGGATGATCACAGTGTGGGTGATCACAATGTGGGTGACCAAAGTGTGGGTGACCACAGTGTGGGTGATCAAAGTCTATTTTTAGACTGGCTGTCAAAAATAGAAAAGTCAAATATTATTGTCTCATAATAATATTTGGACTATAAACTTGATCTTATTCTCTTGGAGCAGTTCAGTTTGAGCTACAGATGTGGCCCATGCAGATGTCAGAAGGAAGTACACTTTTCTTATGAGTCAGTTGAGTTGTTGCATGCATGACTTCAGTTAGAACTCAATCAGTTGAGTTTGGTGGAGTTGATTGTGGAGTTGATGGAGTTGTGTTCAGTTTGACTTGGTTAAACTAGTTGTAGTTAGTCTAACTGCAAATAGACTAATTGAGTTGTTAAACTAATTATTAACTCATAATACAACTATAGAATACATCAGTTAACTCAGTTGCATGTCAGTGCATGTTCAGTTCAGCAGGGACAGGTGTTAGAGAATCAGATTGCTATCAGTTGTGACTATAGTTGTGCATCAGATCTTGCACAATCAAGTGATTGAGTATGCCAATGAATTTGCTCATGTATTTGCCCAGTTTGTAGATTTTGCTCACGTCTTACACATTGTGAGTGATTCTTTGGAAGTGAAATACGAGTTTGGTAGACCATTCTCATTTATTCTTGAGCAGGTATTGAGCAGTGGAGGCAGGCAAGCAGTGGAATAGATTGGAGATCAGATCTTAGCTGTATTGTGTGTAACAGGTGGAGCTGGTACTGGATTGCTTGTGATAAGCATTGTACTTTGTAATGTTACATGGTCTCAATCATTAATATACAGATAGTGTGGGGTTTTTAGTGAGATGCTTTCTCTGGGTTACATATCGTGTTAATGTGTGAATGCTCTTGATGTTTTATTGTTATTGATGCTGCTGTATTGATGATCAACGAAGAGGAGCTTATGTATTGTGTATGTATTCCGCAATAGTACATGATTAGGATAATCTCCATTGAATATGTGTTAAATTATTCAAAATTTCTACACCTCACCGCTCTCCCCTCCCGGCCCACAGCTAGTGGCCTCTAGGCCACTGACTGGGGGTTGGGAGGGGAGGGGGGTGAGGGAGCGTGGAAGCGGGGAGGCGGAGATGGTTGAGGGTAGGGGTTCAAGGGCGATGAGGGGGGGGGGGGGGGGGCGTTGAGGGGAGGAAGAGAGGGGGAGTGAGGGCAGGGCCAGGGTGGGGCAATAGGGGGACGGGGGAGTGAGGGCGGGGCAAGGGTGGGGGAATAGGGGAGAGGGTGTTAATTTTTTTTTTTTAATTAATTTTTTATTAATTGTTTTTTTTAATGTTTTTAATTTTTTTTAATTTTTAAATTTAACTTTTTTTAATCTTGATTTTTTTTTTTCCAATTTAAATATTTTTAATTTAATTTAATTTTTTTAATTTTTAAAATTTTAATTTAATTTTTTTTTTTAATTCTTTCGTTTTTTTCTTTTAATTTATGTTTTTATTTTGTTTTATTAAAATTTATTTTTTGGTAATTATTATATTTTTTTAAATGATGTTATTATTTTTTATTTTTTATTCTAAACTTAAAAAATGGTTTTTTATTTTTATTTTTATTTGTAAATTATATATATATATATATATATATATATATATATATATATATATATATATATATATATTTTATTTCTTTATTTTTTATTAAATTTTTTCATTTTTACAAGTTAATTCTGATTTTTTTTACATTTTTATGGTTTTTTTTTGTTTATTTATTTATTTTTATATATTTTATGAAATTTAATTTCTTTTTTCTCCTGAATCGTCCCCTTGCCACCCCTAGCCGGTTGAGCATCAGGTGGTTGGGGAATTTTTTTTCTCTTTAGGTTTTTAATTTTCTTTAATGTCATATTTTTTTTGTTTTTCTTTTTATTTGGATTTTACTTTAGTTTACTCATTTTTTCATTTCATTTTATTTCATTTTTTTATTAATAATTTTTTAATTTTATTTATTCAATGATAAATTTATTAATTTTTTAACTTTTTTTTTTTTTTGAAAGAATTTTTCGGCGTAAATCACATGATGTTTCTTTTGTCGACGTGTTTCGAACCAACCAGTGTGGTTCATCATCAGGACAAGTTGAAGAATCAGATCCAGCTTTGCATGTTAAATAGTGAGAGCGGAACCTCCAACGACTATAATTCTAGATCAGGTAACAGTTAAAAAGACTAACGGTTAAAATAGACTAGAAAATGGTTAGATTTTTTTTTTGTTAAATTTTAAACTTATTTCTTTTAATTGTTTTATTTTGATTTTATAATTTGTTTTTTATTTTATTTTAATTTTTAATTATTTTGTTTTGAGTTTTATTTTAATTAATTAATTTTTTTTTTCTGTTTTGTTTTTTTAATTTAATTTTTTAGTTATGTATTTTTTTTATTGTTTTTTTTATTATTTTGTTTTTTTTGGTTAAATTATGTCTATTTTTGTTTTTTTTTTTAATTATTTTATGATATTTTTTATTTTATTTTTGTTTTTTGTCTAATTTTTTAATATTTATAAGTTAATTTTATTTTAATTCTTATTTTTTTTAGTTTTGTTTTATCTTTCCTTTTATAGCTGATTTTTTTTTGTGTGTTTTTATGTTTTTTTTAATTCTTTATTTCTTGTTATTATTTTTAAAAAATAATTGTGTTTTTTTTGTTATTATATTTGAATTTTTTGTGTCTTTTGAATTATTCATTCTAGTTTTTTTACTGTTTTTTAATTTTTTATAATATTTGGTTTTTGTTTTCTTTTGTATTATTTTTTTTGTGTTTTTTTTTTTTTTATTGTTTTTTTTTTTAATTTTATTTTTTGTGTTTTTTTTTATTGTTTTTTTTTCTTTTTAATATTTAAATTTTCTTTTCTTTTTCTTATTTTTTGTGTTTTTTTTTTCATTGTTTTTCCTTTTTATCGATATTAAATTTTTTGTTTTCTTTTGTATTATTTTTTTGTGTGTGTGTGTGTGTGTTTTTCAATATTTGAATTTTTGTTTTCTTTTGAATTTTGAATTTTTATTTATTTATACATATATTTTTTTATTCTGGTTTTTATTTTTATTTTTTTCTAGAGGGTCTGTGTCGATGCTCGTCTAGCAACCCGATCCCATTATGGGTAATTTGATGGTTGATTTTAAAATTTCGTTATAATGAATCGAGTCTACCCGCACAGTATATTAATTTCATGGTTGGTCTTTAAGTTTTCATTACAATGGGTTGAGTTCACATACACTGCGTGTCAATTTGATGATTGATTTTTAAATTTTTGTTGCAATATATCGAGTTGTCATAGGCTAAGATTTTAAAATCGCTACATATTTAGAATTTAAAGAATAAATTATTCTTGGGTGTTCATTTTTAAAGTTTTTTGTCATAAACTTTTTCTATAATGTCATGCTTGAAATATTTTGAAAACTTGATTTTTTTTGTAATCATATTATTTGGTTTTAATTGCATGGTTGAAAAATTGTCGAGATTTTAATGTTTTTCTAAGTCATGATATTTTATCTTTAATGATATGGTTGAAAACAATTACAATTTCAGGGTTTTTTAGAGTCAAGATATTTTATCTTTAACAACATGGATGAAAATTGTTGGAATTATTAGGATTTGAGATATGATATTTTATCTTAAACATCATGTTCGAGAATTATTAGAATTTTACAGTTTTTCAGAGTCTAGATATTTTATCTTTAATTCCATTGCTAAAAAATGTCAAAATTGTAACTCAATTTTTTGTTGTTGTTATTCCAGAATCAACACGTATTTTTTTAAGGGTGCTTTTTTCATCCAAATTGCAAAAAAAAAAAATGTTTTTACTTCCATTTAAAAAAAATGTTGAAAACTTATACTAAAAAAAACATCGTTCTAGAATACACAATTTTCATTTTTGGGTTGTTTTTTCATGTTTTTTGGGGGATTTTTGGGCTAGAGTACTGTTTTGAGGCAATAGTTGTCGTTTGATCAGTAACTATGTTTATACTCCTCTACCTACTCCTAGGAAGCCTTGGGAATCTGTCTCCATGGATTATATGTCGAGCCTTCCTTCTACTAAGCACGACAACGATTGCTTTTTCGTGGTCGTCGACAGATTCTCTAAGATGGCCATCATGGCGGCCTGTAAGAAGAGTATCTCAACAGAGGTCACTCCTAAGCTCTTCTTTGAGTGAATGTGGGTACATTTTGGGATCCCACAGTCCATTATCTCAGATCGGGACAACAAATTTCTGAGTGCATTTTGGTCAAGTCTCTGGTCGATGCTGGATACAAAACTCACTAATTCCATGGCTTTCAATCCCCAAATTGATGGCCAAATAGAGGTTTTCAACAGAATGATCATACAAATTCTGTGCATGTACAACTCGAAGCATCCACGCACATGGGATGAAAGTCTTCCCTATGTCCAACACAACTACAACAGAGCTCTCCACATCTCAACATGCCACAACACCTTTTAGGTAGGGCAGGGATGTCAACCCTTATGCCCCATTGATGTGACCATACCATTTACAACCACTCAAGTAGATTCGACTCACATGCAGTCCGACGCTGAAAGGGCTGACAGCTTCATTAACGGCATTCAACACATCCTCCAATAGGTCCATGATATATTGGACAAATCCAATGCAAAGTACAAGCAACACCATGATCAACATTGAGTGTTGCACATGTTCCAAGTGGGCGACAAAGTTTGGCTTCATTTGCAGAAAGAGTGCCTTGTTGGGCCCCACCGCAAGCTTCGCCTATTCCGATATGGGCCATACACCATTCCCAAGGCTGTTAGTGATAATGCCTTCAAGCTCAGCATCCCACCATTCCTTGGTCTACACCTAGTGTTGAATTTAGATCGCCTTTTTCCATACTTCCCACAGAAGATTGGGACATCTAAGCTTTTCTCAAATAAGAAAATCATGTAGATTCTAGGTTGTTCATCATCTTCTAGATATCAACATTACTGAAAATACTATATGAAAATCATGTCAATTTGGTAAGCAAACTAGATCTCACTTCATCGAAAAGGAAGGGTCAGCTAGTAAGCCTCTTGAACTTGTTCATACTGATTTATGTGGACCATCAAGGAAAAGGTCACCTCGTGGAGAAGAATACTTTATATTGTTCATTGATGATTTTCTTCAGAATGTGTTGCATAGCTCTTCTAAAGCATAAATATGAAGCATTTGAAAAGTTCAAAGCCTTCAAATCTTTGGTTGAAAATGAATCAGACTGCAAAATCAAATGCCTCAGATCTGATTGAGGAGGGGAATTTACCTTGGATGAATTCGTTGACTTTTGTGAACAACATGGAATAAAAAGGCAGTTCTCCACCGTAAGGACTCCTCAGCAAAATGGAGTGGTAGAAAGGATGAACAGAATTGTTCAACAAATGGCTCATGCTATGCTAGATGAATCTCGAACTCCTGTAACCTTTTGGGGTGAAGCTGCATTCGTCGCCGTCACTATACTCAACCAAGCAAATGTTTGGGTAAAGAGCACTCAAACTCCACATGAACTTTGGTATGGTAAGACTCATATTGTAAAATACTTCAAAGTTTTTGGAAGCAAATGTTACATCAAAAGGACTGATGGAAAACGTGGTAAGTTTGAACCCAGATCATATGAAGGTATTTTTCTTGGCTACTTTTCCAAAAGTAAAGGATATAACTGTTACAATAAAAGACTTGGGAAAATTATTGAAAGTATTGATGTTGTGGTTGATGAAGCATGCAAAAATAAAAAACAGATAAAAACCGAAGATTATGACAATGGAGAAGATGAGGATCATTTTCCCACATCAAATCACACTGATTCTGAAGAAGAAACCAATGAAGCACCATAAGAAGAGATAATGATAAAAGAAAAGACTCCATCCAGGTATGTTCAGAAAAATCATCCAGAAACTCAAATTTTAGGAGAAAAAGGGACAGGTGTGCAGACTAGAAGAACCATTGCCGAAGCTTCAAGCTATCTAGCATTACTATCTTCCACTCAACCTCAAAATGTAAATGGAGCATGCAAAGATGAATTTTGGGTCAAGGCCATGAATGAAGAACTTGAGCAAATTGAAAAGAATAATACTTGGGAATTAGTTCCTAGACTTCATGATAAGAATATCATAGGAACTAAATGGATATTCAAAAACAAGCTGAACGAAAATGGAGAAGTTATCAGAAATAAGACCAGACTTGTTTGTAAAGAAGATGATCAACAAGAAGGTATAGATTTTGAAGAAACTTTTGCACCTATTGCTAGACTTGAAGCCATAAGAATGTTTCTTTCTCTTTCTAGTTTTCAGAAATTCAGAAGTATACCAAATGGATGTAAAATCTGCCTTTATTAATGGATACTTAGAAGAAGAAGTCTATATTGAACAACCAGAAGGTTTCATTCTTGGAAATGATTCAAAACTTGTATGCAAACTCAAAAAGGCTCTCTATGGTCTAAAATATTCTCCAAGGGCATGATATTACCATCTTGACAAATATCTCCACCAATAGGGTTTTTCAAAGGGGTCAGCAGATAACAATCTATATACAAAGATGGACACTGATAAATTGCTAATAATTGTTGTGTATGTTGATGATATCATTTTTGGTAGCAATGAAGAATCCATGAGTCAGAATTTTGCTTCAGTAATGCAGCAAGAATTTGAAATGTCTTTGCTTGGTGTGCTTACCTATTTTCTTGGTCTAAAAGTTCAACAAAATAAAGATGGTATTTTTGTCTCACAAACCAAATATCTCAAACAGAGCCTGAAAAAGTATGGCATGGAAGATTCTAAACCAGTATGTACCCAATGGTAATAGGATGCAGTCTTAGCTCAAATGATGAAATAACAGCAGTACGTCAACCAACTTACAGATCTATGATTGGCAGTTTTCTTTATCTAACAGGTACCTGATCGGACATCATGCATGCAGTGGGAATAGTTGGAAGATTCCAAGCAAATCCAAAGGAATCACATCTTCAGGCAGTCAAAAGGATTTTCAAATATCTTCAAGGAACACAGAACTTTGGTTTATGGTATCCTAGGGATATAGATCTTATACTTCATGCATATATAGATGTGGATTGGGCAGGAAGTGTTGATGACATAAAAGTCACTAGTGGTGGTGCATTCTATATGGGTTCCAGGTTAGTGTCTTGGCTCAGCAAGAAACAAAGTTCAATTGCATTATCTACAGCTAAAGCAGAATATGTGGCTGTTGCTTCTTGCTGCACACAATTACTTTGGATGATGTAAACTTTGCAAGACATTCAGATCACATGTACTCTACCCATCTCCATTCTATGTGATAATACAAGTGCCATCAGTATTTCAAAGAATCCATTCATGCACTCCAAGACCAAGCACATACCCATCACATATCATTTTCTATGTGAACAAGTGCTTGAACAAAAGGTAAAATTGGAGTATGTTCCCTCCAAAGAACAGGTTGCTGATATATTCACTAAACCATTACCTAGAGAGACATTTGAATATCTCAGGCAAAAGTTAGGAGTAGTTTTTGCATTGTCCTGCTGTTAAAACTTATTTTCTTCAGAGAAAGGTGGTTATACGTGAGTTTCATAAAGCGCAGTCATGTACATACGCGGGTTTCTATGGGCACAGTCGCGTATATGTTGGTTTAAAGAAAAGCAGTGGGCCAGACTCAGAAAAAAGGGTCTGCTGTGGTTCTATCAATTATCTGCTCTCTTTGATGATGGTTTCAATCTACTGATAACATGTGGAAATATATTGTTCCTCATAAAGTTGTTGACAACTTGATTGATGATGACATCAGATCCGACAGTGAACAAGTGGAACAGGTTCAGGGGGAGAACATGGTTGATGATATTTTGGGAACTAATGATGGACATATACATGTTGCTGGTCTGGATGTTGTTGACAGATGCTGCTGATGGTGCAGATCATATGATAGTTGCTGATGACTATCATGGTCTTGTTTAAGATATTTGGTCTCTGTTATATATGTCATGTCTATCTTTTAATGTAACAATCATGAAAATACCTAAATTGTAACTCCACTATGCATGGGATGGATGATGTAATGTTTCTTGTTTTGACATGTATAAACGATTGATATATCCCCACTTGGTTGGGTGGATGAGTCAAATTTGGTATATCCCCACTTGGTTGGGAGATGGATGTATGTATGAGTCATTGGTGATAGGAAGGTCATTTGTGATGTATGTATAGAGTCATGTTCTTCTTTTAGAATATCTTTTTGCAAACTTGCTTATGCTCAGGGGGAGCATGGACTCGATCATGGGAGTTCAATCAGCACAGTTCAACATATCAGAGAATTCAGCATGCACTCAGGGGGAGCATGACCCTTTGCCCTTGATGTCAAAGGGGGAGAGTGACTTGGTGTGGTTGTTGCCATCAAGTCCAAAGGGGGAGATTGTTGGCATTGTGATGTATGTGTTGTACTTGATGTAACCCACTTATAGCAGAACAACTCACTTGTATATGGTAACTAGATGAATCTAAAGAAGAGATATTAGATGTGACATAATGCATGAAAGTAGTGTTTACAGATGTCATGAAATGCGGGGCAGCTTCAAGGAATCAGTTCAGAAGGCAACTCACTCAGATGAAAGATCACAATATAGCATGTAAACAATAAAGAATTATAGATCAGTTTTCATAGAATGAAGAAAGAGAGGTATACGTAGGTTCACCATTGACCAAGCCTTGTATACACACAGGTTCACTGTATACAAGCTGCGTATATGTACACACGCACTTTCACAAAAGGAAAAGTGCGTATACCTTGGAAAACTAAATTTTTGGTCCCAAATTATTTGGTCCATGGTATTTTGATCCATGGTATTGATCCAAGGTATCTGGTTTGAGGTATTGACCCTAGGTATTTGGTTCAAGGTATTGGTCCTAAGTGGTTTTGGTCCATGATATTGAGAGAGGTATAAAACTATAAAAGGAGGAGAAGATCATTAGGCCAAGGTGTGAAAGTATCGAATATCTGATGAAGTGTGAGATCTAATATGCAGGTTATTGGCTCATGGTGTTGTGCTTGATCTGAACCAAGGATGAACCTTAGCGTTTGATGAAGGATAAGATCTAATGATGTATCAAGATCTCAAGGCTTGAATTGAATTATACTTATGTGGTTTGATCATGTATTTGAGTAATTGGCGCATGTTGTAGTCTATAAATATGATTATATGGGTATGATTGAAGTCTAGAATAGTTGTAATGTTTAATTCACCATTTACAGATCTGTACGTAGGTTCACTTTAGAAGAGGAGTGTATACACACTAGTTCTGCATATCAAAGAAGCGTATACAACATAAATTTGATTTTCATATCTGTACGCCGGTTTGCTTTGAGGAAAGCGTGTATGCGCGCAGGTTCGACACATGGAAGTAGTGTATACCTTATAAAATATGTTTTAGTGGCTTCTCTTTGTTGTTGCATTGTTTTGGGTTCTGGCCTGGGTTCTAGTTATTGTATTCTGGTGACAACATTCTGAATGATCAGATTGATGGAGTGATTGATTGATTCGGTTGTGGTTGGTTCAAAAAGAGATTGGTTGATGTAGATATATTTTATGATTAAATGGTGTTTTTGATGGATCCAGTCTAAAAATTTATGAAACGTGGTCCTTGGAAGAGAAGAGAAGGTTGTAGCCTTTTGTAGGCCGGCACCTACGTACTAGTAAACACATCAGATAGTACAAGAGCTAGGGGGTTGTAGCTCCCTTCCAGTGGAAGCTGGAGAATGAGAGAAGGTTGTAGCCTTCTTCTATGTACTGGTATAAGACTAAACCAGTACAAAATTGTAAACATAATTTTCTTATTATTAAAAGAAGACAGAGACGATTACAGCAGGTGGTTTTCACCCACATTGGGTTTCCACCTTATATCTTTGTGTTCATGTGTGTTGCTTATGTGTGATGCTTTATTCTATTTTTATTGCACTATCTAATGAATTCCTGATATACTGGTTAAATTTCAATGCATGATAATTTGGGCAAATCAAAAGATCTCTGCATATACGCTGTTTGCATTAAGTACAATTGCATATACACACTAGTTCACTAAGCTGATGTAGCGTATACAAATCAGTTTTGAAAATTAAATTATTGATCTGATAATACTAATCCACCCCCCCTGTCAGTATTATTTCCAACACATGATGGACCAGCTAATGGACATTTTGGAGACATAACAACGCATAAAATCTTGCATGTTGGCTATTATTGGCCAACCTTATTCAAATATGCACACAAATATGCAAGGAAATGTAAAATTTGTCAAAAAAATGCTGAAAGACAGAGGAAACCCACATTACCATTGTAGAGAGTCAACATTGAACAACCATTTAAACAATGGAGACTAGACATAATAGGTGAGATCGTTCCTCACTCTTCAAAGTAGCATATATATATCCTTACAACAACTGATTACTTCACAAAATGGATGGAAGTGATTCCACTTAAGGTAGCCAATTCTAAAAACATCATTGAATTTATTGATCTGTTTATTATTACCGGATTTGATCTACCATCTGCCCTCATGTTTGACAAAGCATCTTATTTTACAGGCAATGCTATGACAAAATTTTCTCTTAAAAAAGGTTTTAAACTTAAATATTCTCCTAACTATTATCCTCAGGGAAATGGCTTGGCTGAACAACAAACAAAAATCTCATCAGAATCATCAAATAAACCATTGATCAAAGTAAGAAAAACTGGCACAAATCTTTAACATTTTCTCTATGGGAAGATCGAATAACACAGAAGGCCTCAATAGGCACTTCTTTGTTTAATTTGGTTTATGGGAAAGAGGTTTTCCTCCCTACAAATGTAGCTATTCGCTCTTTAGCCCTCATTCAATTTATTGAAGAAACTCCTTCCTCTTCTATGTAATTAAGACAATCACAAATTCTCAAGCTCAAAGAAGAAAGGGGAAAGGCCAAAATTACACATGCACATTATCAACACTTAGTTAAATCTTCATTTCATGCAAATTCTGCAAGTCATAAATCCTTTCAGCTTGTAGACCTTGTATTAAAGTGGGATAAAGCACACGAGGAAAAATGTAAGAATACTCAATTCCAAAGACTGTGGCTTGGCCCATTTCAGATTGTGGAACAAATAAGCTCGTCAACCTTTTTATTGCAAGATTTATCAAGAAAAAGAGATTCTCTCCCTGTTAATAGGCAGATTCTAAAGAAATATTTTTCATAGAAGATAGCCTCTTCTATCCCTTGTATACTATTGCTTTTACATTTTAGGAAAATAAAAGTTAAATAGCATTTACTTTTGGCCTTTACAAAAATAATCTCTTTTATATTTTGACTTTTCGCTTGTATAAGTAGGGATTGTTAAGAAGATGATTTTCACATTTGAAACATAAGCTAAGTTCTATTACTCTGAAATCTGCTTGTTCTCTACCAAAATTACTTGTCCTTTGCTAAACCTCAACTTTGTAAAGAAACCTTTGTTCTACCATCAGTCAAGAAAAGTATCTATAACAAAGCAAAGACTCTACAAAAAAGCATCCTTAACTCTAAAATTGTCATCCAGAAACTCTTAAGGAGTCAATGATTCTCCCCATCTAGTAAGCTTTTCTCTTTTTAGAGTGTAATTCTAAAATATGCTTAAACTTAAAGGATAAGAGGTCTCATCAAGAGCCGACTTACCATGATCATAGGGAAGTAACAAACTGACATTACCAATACTGCACATCAAAATATGGTAATGGCTTAATATTATGTTAATCAAAAGACAAGGGGTCTCATCATGAGCCAACTTGTTTAGTTAAGTTACAACCAGTGAATGGAATTGTCAATTTTGGCCACCAAACCAAGATAATGACCTTTAAGAAGAAAAAATGAAATTTTTAAGAAAAATGAATTGTTTAGAAAAGAAAGAAAAAAGGAGTAAGTATATGAATCTGAATTTATCTCTAAAAATTGCACTCTTATCTGGATGGGATACTGAATCATTTTTGGTTAGAAGGTAACCCTATTGAGGCTATGAATGCCTGTTGGCAGTAGAGGCTCTACCTATGACAACTGAGTACATCTAAAAGTTAATTTGTGAGAACCCCCTGCTTTTATCTTTAAAACCAAGTAATGACTGATGTAGACAAAGCAATTTTCATATTGAAGAGGATAATCAAATGGATGATAATTAGGTAGATTTTGTTTTTATTATTCAGAGAAATGTTACTTATCTTATATTTCATGGGTTTCCTATTTTCTGAACTATCTTTATTTTGGAAGTTTTAGAAATTTCAAAACACTATCAGAGATAATTGGTTCTTCTAAAGAATCACCACTTCTTACGCTACTCAACAACCCCCCATTTATTAGTCTAATGGTTAATTTATTAGTTAATAAATGGGGACCCTCTATAAAAAACACTCCAAGAAAAATTTAGCACTTAGGCACTTTCCCTTGAACTTATAGGAATAAATGAGGATATCGAGCCAAAACCTTATAAAACTAGGAATTGCCACATTTTTGCATACCGATGGGCCAAGTGTGTTAAAAGCCGTATTAACGAAAAATCTCACAAATTGCAATCAAAAGGATCACCGCACTTAACTTAGATATCATTGGAATTTTTATTCAAAAGTTAAGACGTAAGGCATTTCACATAAAATAAATCTCTTATCGCACTCGCATATCGACACTCAGAAATGATGCAAACCTGCAAAGCATGTTGAAGCATGTGATATGCGATATTGCGATAGGACAATTCAAACTTATCACATCGCGTCAAAATATATAAAAGTCTAAATCTTACAAAATTGCACTACCTTGCAAAGTGCGATAAAGCCCAAACCCGATAGAAGCCAATGTCATAAATCGTAAGTAAGTCCGCCACATAGTGAAAAGAATTTTATATGGTAATTACACTATCAAACAAACTACGCTCTAAATGACAAAGGATGTACCACTTATCTCACATCGCGTAGAATCCTAATGAACTTAAAGAAAGAGCACAACCAAATGTGCGTTAATGTGATTTGTGATATTGCATCACAATCACAAAATTGACATTCTTGCAGTTTAAGCCCACCACCTTAAAAGTTTTCCTTTGTATTTTTGCAATGTGACTCATTAACGAGTAATAAAGGTAGTGATAAGGAACCATTAGTGGCTATTTAATATAGGTTAATGGCATTTATGTTAGAAAGCGGCTCGACATGATACAATATATTTTCATCTCCATTTGATTAAAACTCCTTTCTTGTCACCTTTTCAGGTTATTTGTATCTTTCATTCTCATTGTCATTCTTTCTTGTGCTTATCCGATAGCTTCCGCTTTGCAACATTTCAAGGAAAATCCACAGGGAGAATTGTTAGAAACAATGGGAAAGAAGGGAAAGGCAGTTGCATCCAAGAAGTCAGAAATGATCCCTCTTTTCTCTGATAATACATGTAGTAGAGATAGAGGAACTATGATGTGGGAGGCCATGTACAACTTGTTAGAAGAGAAGCATCCCAAGTCACTAGTAACAAAGGCCATGACAGATGCTCATGATTCATTTAATGCATCCTATTTCAAAATGACATGTTCTTTCCTGCACCGCATAGCTGCATGACCAAAAATAATCCCATACATGGACATGGTCAAATGGGTAATTGATGAGGTAGACATCACAGACCGAACATTCAAGAATCACAGGCAAGAGGTCATGGGGTCCTTCTCAACAGACAACCTACGACTAATGTACCATTTACCTGAGCCGCAAAAGTTCTACAACAAACAGTTCCTTGAGAAATTTGCTAAAGAAAATGAGGACCCATCAAATGTCACACAGACCTGGAAATCAAGCAAGGGCAAGCTCAAACAAGATAAAACTGGTGTGCACTCCATGACATCCATTTCTCCCCCCCATAGTTTTGTAGCAGCAATGGTATGTATATTATTCAATAGACCAGATACCACCAAGTTTTCCATAGATTGGCTCCCATTGATAGATGAAGTAGTGAACACAACGATAATGAACTAGGATCAAATTTTAACAGATAATTTGGCAAAGGCCATTGTAGAATATAGGAGAAAAAGAAGTTCCTTTTTAAGGGTTTATCCCCCGTTTTTCATGAGTTCTTTTGTAATGGATGCAATACGTTTTAGTTCTAAATTTCCCAATATGGGATGGAAGTAGACTATACAGGACCCACTTCCCATCCATATGTACCATAATATTTTGTGGGAATCTCAATATCACCCCCATTTTTATAAAATATGTCATGGAGTTATGCTACCCATCCATAAAGGAGTGTACAACAGAATCACCCCAAGGATTTCTCAAGAGGCCCAAGTAGATATATTACCAGTAGCCAGATGGTTTGGGGGAGAGAGATTTACCTACATCAGAGTATTTGGGAGCATTGCTTCACTGCATATTCTCCCATATTATGTCCTCGACAAATTAATGGGTAGAGAAATATCCTACCAAATAGAAGGGGAAGGAATATTAAGTAGAGGACTAAAAGAGTAGAAGAAGGCCATTTGGCCTACATTTCCATTACAATGTGGTATTTGTGCTACATGGTTTTGTACATGCATGCAAAGAAGTAGAGATCATTAAGTCTCTGAAATTATCTACGTTTCCGGGAAGGAAGGATGACCCAAATGACACTGTTAAGGATTTTACTTCTATGGTAAAATTAAAACAGTTCACCCACGAAGGAATGCCTTCGATGACCTCTTCGTACAAGAAGAAACATATTCACAAGTGTTTCATTTGGAATTGGTACTTTTAACCCCGAAAGATGATAAGGCTTTCCATGTGTATAGGAAAAAGAGATTATTGAAGGTCCCATTGGACCTATTACAGATTGAACCAATAAGGTAGCCAAATCCTAGTGTAAGCTTAGAGGGAAGATCCATAGAAAAATTTGAAGAAGAAACTGAAGAGGTATCTACACATAAGCCAGAGAACTCAGAGCAGAAATCTCAAAATTGGAGAGGAAACACAAATAAAGAGTCCAAGAAGGACACAAGTGGAACTACAGAAGAGATGGCCGAGTAAAACTCAGCAAAGAAACAAGCAGAAGTTGCCTCTACATCAACTCAGTCAGGTAAAACCCCAATTATTGACTTAGAATAGGAATGGGCATAGTTCAACAAAAAGATTCACATAGATTCAAACCCTGACAAAACATCTGTGATACAGACTCCCAAGAAAACCTAGCAGAAGCCAAATCCAAAAAAAACAGGGGAAGGAGTTACAGGCACTCAAGACATTGAGATCATTCTTGCTAATCCTACTTCAGAAATTATTTTGAGAATTGAGAAAATACCTCCGCTAGATGTATTTTATAGTCCTACCCACAATGTTATAGTCAAGAGACAAAGGAAGAAAAGGAATCTGTATGTTGTAGCTATTACAACTCTGGAAAATGAACCAATGGACATTGTATGGGAGGACTCGCCCATGGACCCATCTGAAAATCTCACAAAACTGTCGCAATTCATGAGAGCCTATGCCACAACAACTATTGACAATGTAAGAGAGGTCCAAATGCTACTCAAAGAAAAGGAACAAAGAATTTTGTTGCTAGAACAACAATTGGCTCAAGAAAAGTCTAATTAGCAAGTAGAATTACAAGTAGGCTATCTCCAAAAGGAATTTGAACATATGAGAATAAAACATTAATCCAACTTAGCAAAAAGAGATGTGCGGATACAAGCTATGATAGATAAGTTTAAGGACAATCTGTAAATCGATGAATTCATCAAGGAAGCACTCAACCTTAATTCCCTATTATTACAATAGAAGGAAGTAATTTGCTAGAAAATCTTGTAGATAAGTCCCTATTTCGAGACCAGTGATAAGTTAACAAACCAGGTTATTGACATGAGGCTCGAGTATGACGAAATCCATAAAAGTATTTCTGACTTTATCACTTGGCAAGAATGAGAGGATGGGAGAAAGGTTGACCTACTGAAGCTGGAGGAATCTCATAAAGACATTATGTTCATGGATTTGGATTCTCGGCTGAAACAAGAGGAAAGTGAAAAAACAATAGGAACGACAACAGAAAATATCATAATAGAATCCATCAATGAAAATCTTCATGGCGCCAATCTTGTCAAGGAATGTATACTAGGATTTATTTTGAATGTCAAACAGTTAGAGAGATAGTGGAGACAAGCAGCATAGGAAAAGGAGGCAATTAGACTGGTAAACAGGCTGAATTGGGAAGCATACTCACAGTTTTTAGTGAAACTGCACAACTAGTGGATGACCTTGAGGTGTTTAACAACGTCTACACAAAATATGCTACCAGCACTAACAGATGCCTTATTTGTTGGTTAGTTGAAACCTACAATCAACCAACCACCTTAGCTCAAGCCAATGACTGATATTTGTGATCTTAGAGATCAAGTTCAAAGGAGCTAGTCTTTTATTTATTTTTCTTTTAGTTTTATTTTTGCATATTTTGAGGAAAGTCTTTTGAACCTCCTCAACTATTTTTTGTAATAATCTATGTTAAGACATATAGTTTAGTATTTAAACCCCTCTCATGCATTTAGTGTGGGGTGAAGAAATTTTATCAAAAACACTTTTTAAAACAGTGCACTTCTGTACTTTTGAGGAGGTTTTGAGGAAACGACTGGAACATGATTTATTTTATTTTAAATGTCTAGCATGCTCTACTGAAATGCACTTTTATACTCTTATAATGTGTTGGATTGATTGAAATTAGGTCAATATTGCTAAAGCACATGAGTAGGACTTGTCATATATGGTACTTTTATCTTATGATCATGTTTTATTTATGTATCAAGCAATACTTCTTCTTTCAAATGATAAGAGATAGGTCCTCATAGGTAGGAATTTGAAGCCCCAATTAATAGTAAATGGTTAAAACCATCTTAGAAACTTCTAGAAGGTGAAGATTTGTAACTATTTTTTATTTTCTTGAGATTCTAGAATCAACGTAGTTGCTCAGTTATGCAGGGTGCTCTACAATGCACCCTCAGAGAAGGTGCAAATTCTCTGCAGTGCATTTTCTCAGAAGAGAAAGTGTGTTGGGCCCAAAATTAGGGTTTAGGGCCTTGGAAATTAGTTTTTGAGTGATGTAATTCTGGGAGAGGCTTAGGGATTTGCGGAGGGATAATGAAAAAGTGTTAAGGATGTTAATTGATTTAGTTTCTAGGCCATTTGAGTGGATGTGAAAAAATGACCTGTAACATGTACAAAATACCACATGTACACAAAACCACTTGTACAATGTGTACATAGAACCACATGTACATAGCATCACCTGCACAACATGTACATAACAATACTTGCACGAAGTGTACACAGAACCAGATGTACACATCACCACTTGCACATTGTGTACATAACACCACATGTACAAAGCACTACCTACACAATGTGTATACAACACCACATGCATACAACACCACTTGTGCCACATGTACATAACACCACAGCCACACATCACACGTACAACATGCACACAACACCACATATATAACATTCACACAACACTATATGTATACAATATTGCATATACAATATGTACATAGTCTCGTATGTACACAACATCGCATATACAATATGTACACAATGCAAATACTACACATCCATAGACCACATTGTCTCTACCAAGAAACCTTGCTTCTAGCGTCTTCCACTATTCATGCTTGTCCCATCATGTCGCAGATCACCCACTTTCATTCCGCTGATGTATCCCTTAGCATTACCTCATAGATCTATCAGGGCTACTCTACCTACTTGATTCCTCTTAAAAACATGGGGGCTTCACTCAGTGAACCTCTGACCTATCACATGCGTTCGTGGCATATTAAAAAATACCCTTAATTTGACTACGTATTGGAAAATTCACCTAAAAATCACAATATTTAACCCCCTACCAATACAAACCCAATACACCTTCCCAATTTAAAAAACCCTACTTCCAATAGATATTGTAGGTAACCATTTTTTTATTAACATTTTTTATACCCCTTTATATTTTTTCGTTAAGTTTAAGCTCCATTTTTTGTACCTGCCAATATAAAAATCCTTTTCCCCCTATATATCCCCCAATATATTATGCCATTTTTTCCTCAATATATGTCCCCCAATATGAATTCACGTGGTATGGTATTGCTTCCCCAATGAATCCCTCGTGCTTGAAACAAGGAACCTCTTCATGCTATTCACTTGCATAAGCAATCCTTCCTCCACAAGAATGATCCTTGAAGATCACGTCCGACAATGACATATATATACATACATATATACATATAAACATTAGCATAAGTCAATCATGATCCCTGACAACCGTGTCAGACAGTTGATATATATATATATATATATATATATATATATATATATATATATAGACATCAACATAATCATAATCACAACACATTTACCAGATATCAAAAGATCAAGGTTAAGAGAACTCCCTTTATCCATGCATCACATACATGACATCGAGAACAAGAGTTCTGAACTTAACCCAGCCATCTCATGCCTCAAATCCATATACTTTACATTTCTTGTTACCTTTCTCATGACTATCCTAGCACCATCCATTTACCCCAATGGAACCATCCAATCCAACTAGTTATCATACTCGTGCCTTCAGCTGCCCTTTACTCATGCACGAGCTTCATCTAGATCTTACATTACCTATTGGGTTCATTAAGCTCTCTACGAGCTCCATTAACTTTCCTATTTCCCCCAAATAATTCCCCAAGGCCCTCAGAACATAAATGGAAAGAACAATAAACAAACAAGGGGAAAACCATGAAAAAAAAATACTAATATGAAATCATAAACAAAGTGGTGTGGCCATGCACTAGACGTAATCAAAACTGAAAATAAAGTGCAATCAAATCACAAAATACCAAAAGCACAAAATTCTCAATAGACACCATGACTCAACTCCATGGTTCCCAATGCTTCCAAGGGAAAGCTTAACCTGAGCCTTCTTTAAGATCTCATGGAAGTTGCTTTTTCCATGCAATCCCCTGCATCATACTGACATAATCACATAATTGTCAATGTATAATAAATATAACAGCATCTCAATTACCTTACCTTCTTGTACCCATCACGTTGACTTATAACAAAACATATACATATATCATATCTCAAGGGACTCCAATTCCTTAATGAATCCACCCATAACTGAGAACCAAATTCTATACCTGTCAAATACATGTTCATGAATACAACACATATCCATATAATGTTAGACAAAATCAAGGTTAAGAAAACTTCCTATACTCATGGAAAACACTCATTCATTTGGAATTGTGGTTTCCAAACATAGCCAAAGGAATTCTCACCCAATTCCTTTCTTTTACCTTTTTCCTTACTACAATTGAGTCTTATTATGTACTACCACATCACCCAACTGTTAGTTATATAGAAAAATGAACTGTTACCTTTTCATGCTAATACCAAGCATGTTTCCCTGAAACTATTTACACATGTTAGGCACTTGTTCCAAAGATCAAGGAATGGTATTTTTTAATTTTAAATCAACCTTTACCAATACTAACAGACATGTCACAATCAACTCATGGTCATTAGTCATAATACTACATCTAGAGCCCACTGAGACTCAAGTGCATATCAACTTTCTCAGCACATATTATGTTAATACAACTATCTTAAAACAAGAACATTCCTTCATGCAACCTTATAGAAAAGTACTCATATCATGCAATTAATTAAACATTCAAACCACTTATAAAATTTACATGTTAGATAAACCAAATAGATAGGATAATCAAACTCATACCTCAATGTATCTCAAGGGGGGCTATCACGTAAGAACAAGTCAGTCCATATTAATATGATACAATATTACAAGTATATTGACTCATACCTGAATATGATAACCATAACCATCTGCACAGGCCAATACAAATTAACATGATACATAATGAAATTCAATTATTAACTGTAATGACCATAATGCATATAACAACAAGTTAAAGTCATTCATGATTAACCAACATAAATTCATATGAAGACACTGATTAAGTAACATCTGTCATACATGTAGCCACAACAACAATATATTTATAGGCATGTACATAACCATAATTCTTATAGAAACCATTAACCAACATACTTGCCTACCCAACATACAAACCTGTATGACGATTTGCTCTTATCCTAAGGTCCAGTGCTACAAACTCACTCTAATAATATGCATCTCCTGCTTCATCACATCCAACACATCAGCATCATAACATACGAACAACATCATGATGATATACAATGCATAATGACCATCACAATGCATTTATAACTTACTATGCATGCATAACCATAAACATTGAGCTGGATGGGCTAAATGTAGCATACATCCCCTGAAGAGAATGGAATTCCACTCTGATACCACGTTGTAACACCTCCTCCCACATTAACCCAATTTCAAAAACCTGCCAAGGTAAACATGATACAAAGAGTTACTATGACATGACTCAACCTCCAAGCTTTAGTTATGGAAGTGGGGTTGACAAATGACACCTCACAAAAATCCCTCAAGGTTTACAGGACACTCAGGGGCCAAACGACCACGTCAGGTGACCCAACCATAATATAGGCTCATTTTCACTGAACTAACACCCCAACTACATGCATGAATAGGTCTCCATGCAATTATAGGCCTCCAACTGCATGCAAAACACTACCTCCATGCGGTTGTAACCCAACTTTCTTATTTTAGAGGGTGTGGTCTTGGGATTTGAGCCAACATTTTAGGCTAGTCTCTATACCACTACCCATAATTTCCTAAGACTTTCTAGAATCATAATTTATTTGATGACAAAGATAAATATTCAAACTTGAATTATAAACTTGACCTAGACTTCTTAGAACACACCAAACACTTCGTCAAACACATGGAAAATATATACACTACAAGTCATGAATGCATATGTGATTATATGAGTTTGAGATTCATTTGAAAATCACCAAGAAGGCTCTACGCCCTCTCCTCATAGTTTCAATAACACTTTTTAGTACATGCATTCATTAACTATCAAATACTCATAAAATCACGAACAAGTCATAGCTATAATACATTACAAATCCAAGCTTATAACTAAGATATAACTAGATTATTAACCATGATAGAAAAACCATTGAATAATCATAATAACAAGTATACGTTCCCATAAATTACAATAGGAAAATAGCTCTTATTAAGTTATGCAAAATCCAACCAAGTCAGGGAATTCCAAGTACCACCCTACCATAGATTGGGCTGAACCAAATATCTCTTTGAGCCAATCACCCATGCACCATATTCCAAGGATGAATGTGGGATATCATGGAATCAACCAAGACAAACCAAACCAGGGATTCCAAGGGCTAGACCACCTCAACCCTCAACTAGTGATTCCACCTCATGATCAAACATCACTAACACTAACTAGATTAGTCTCTACCCAAGTTATCCATGGATCCAAGAACTATTAAATCAACCCACAACCTTCTGGGGCTCTAGAGTGTTTGTCCAGATGGGCTCCAGGGACTAGTGAATAAACCCACCAAGGGCTCCAAAGTGTTTGTCACAACCTAGTCTCTAGGAATAGTAACTCAATCCAACTTTTTCTAGGGCTTCCAGAGCATTTCTTCCAACCTATATCCATAAGGATTTATGAGCACCAACCAGAAAATAATTCAGTGGAAAAACCCTTAACACCATGGCTATCTAGGAAATGGCAAGGAAAGTCTAAAAGAACTCTCAATCTAGGAAATACTCCATGCCAATGACAATACATAGCTAGATAATCACATGCATACACCATGCATCCATAGATCAGTAAGGAAACACACATGCAACCTATTACCCGCAAGGAAATCCAGTTGTAGCCATTGATCCATATATTCCCTTATGCTTTCCTACCTTCCTTTTCCTTCTTTCTCCAAATACGATGTATGATAAAGCTCTCCAAGCATGCTCCAAGAATGCTCCAAGAATTCTCTAAGTGTTCAATAGTATGAGAGAATAAGAGAATAGAAGAGAGCTCTAAAAATAAACTGACAAAATACTATCAACTAATCCTCATAATACTTTTTATCATTGAGGCCTCTATTTTCTTCATTTTCCTTCAATTTCCCGCTCATGAAAATATGTGTCCCTTCACCTTCCTTTTATCCTATTTTCCTTTATTTTCATAAATAAATTCCAATTAATGCCTCTTTTCCTTTTGTAATGTCTTTTTCAATATCCATAGCCATAATAAACTGAAAGTGACACCCACGAGGATTATTTTGCCACCATCCAACATGGAATATGTGTCCCATGAACTTGGTCTTATATTTTTTTTACATGGAAAATAAACCAAGGGTTTTTACAATCATGGTCCTAGTATTCATAGGGGAGGGAATAAAGTCACACCCAAAAAGACCCCCAGGAGAAGTCCTCCTTTTCCGAGATGAAACGTCACATTTATTGATTCATATAGAGACTAATTGAGTTCCGGAAATAGGGCCCTCCTTCTAGGAAAACTTTGCGGTCATCTCTATGGGTGAACACCATCGTAAAGAAGCATTTCGATCCCATATTGATGTCATAGTGTGCTTTGGGTTTCCATATTTAGATGATCTAGTGTATGAGCACCTTTTCTGTTGGCCAGACATAGATAAACATGCAGATCATAGCATGATCTTGCATGTACTAGATGTTGTTATTTATCCATGTTGGAGGAATGTGTAGTCGGGGTATCTTCTCTGATTTTTCCTTGCAAGTGTGGGTGTTACTTTGTTTTAGCTTTGAGTGCACTTGAGATTCCTACATGATAGTATCGGCCCCTTTGTCATTTTGTGAGGCTATTTTTGTTTTTTCAACTGCGGGGTTAGGGGAATTTAGGTAAGAGCATGCAATCGCTGCCTCATGGCCTTGGGGAGTGGTGGAGCCCTAGGATCTTCCCCCAATGGAGGCCATCCGTATGGGAACCAAAAAGTTGTGGGATTAGGGATGCAAATAGGATCAATAATGAAGGAAGGGGAGACGCTCACAGAGACTAGGAGAAGGGAATGCATTGCAAACTATTTTATATCAACTTTATGTAGAGAAAAATAAAATAATTTAAATTAAATAGTTTGTTACATTTTCACTTTCCATTGTAAGGGAGATGTGTAATTGAATGTGAATCATAAATCAAATATTTCAATATGCATATTGACTAAAATATTTTAACACCAAATACATTTAGAGAAAGAGAAAGATAGTTCTTATTAGTCCCTACCAAGGGATACTCTAGATACCGTGTTATGAAACTAGCTCACAAAAAGATAGAAAATAAAGATAAATGCCTTAGAATTCAGCCTGTTCAAGGGGGAAACCTCATTTACATTTCAAAAATGAACAGTTCTTGGATGATACAAATTACAAGAACTCCTTTCTATATATAGGAGTCTAAGGGGTCATAATATAATCAGAGCTGACATAACAATAATAATGTAAGGGAACAAGGATAACAATAGTGGACTTCTATCGGTCACAATAATAATAATATGGGTACTACATGGGCACAACAATATAATAAGGGGGTTTCACTAATAACAATAAGGGGTTACAATAGTAGAACAAGGAATTAACATGCCCCTCTCCTTCAAAAAGTGTTGTCCTCAATGCTTGAGTAGTTCTGGATGCTTTTGTATAAAATTATCATCCTTCCATGTGGAATCTTTAGTGGGTAAGTTCTTCCACTTGATGAGATACTTTGAAATTGATCAATTTCGTAGCTGTCGATTTCTCAGTTTTGTTACTGCTTCGAGTTCCAATATGATTTTTCCTTCCTTGTTGAGTTCTCGTAATATTGTTTGAACTGTGATCTTCTGCAACTTTTGAATGAGTTCCCACCCTACTTTGTCATTCTTCCAGTCATCCCTTTCTTCTTTTATCGAATTTGGTTGGATAATTATACCAACATCTAGCATGTCAGCAACCATATATTCAATTTCACTCCTTTGGGCATATGGATATTTGTAAGGCTTGATGTTTGGAGGAACACTTCCTAGAATCAAATGAATAACATGATCATGATCACGAATAGGTGGGAGGCCTTTGGGAGTCTCAAATACCTTAAAATGATCATGCAAGACTTTTTGGAGATTTGGAGAAATAGATGATTTCGATGTGGGAACCTCTAGCGAACATGATTGTACAATTACACCTCTCTGTTATTTCTTTAGAAGCTTTGTCATTCCGTTAGAGATGATTACCTTTCCTGGTTTCCCTATGATACCCCTTAATTTAACTTTGTTTCCTTCTGAAGAAAATTTCATCAAAAGTTCTTGAAAATTCAAAGCTATTGTACCCAAGGATTGTAGCCATTGGACTCCTAATACAACATCAACACCACCCATAGGAATGGAAAGCATTTGGCTATTCAATACATATTCTCCCATGGCTAGCTTGACATTATGGAACTTTCCAAAGCAATTTATGGTTCCTCCACTTGAAACCATCACTTGAAACTTTGGTGCTAGATATAGGAAGCAATTCAATTCCTTGGCTATCTTACAATGAATAAAATTATGGTTACTTCCCAAATCAATCAAAATTATTACCTTTTCCTCCTAGATATGTCCTTCTATCTTGATAGTTTGAGGAGTGATAATTAGGTCCAATGCATTACAAGGTATTTTCGGATTCATTTCTTGATGCTCGATGTGATCTTTCTTTTCTTGAACCTTTTTCTTCTTGATATGTTCTTCTATCTTGAGAGTTTGAGGAGTGGTAATTCTTGCCAATTCTTTACAAGATATGGTTGGATTCAATTCTTCTTTCCCTAGGGTTGGTTCCTAGTGTATATCCTCTTCTTTTGATGTTTCTTGATCCTTTTCATCCTCCTATTCACAATCTATGTAAAATAATGTCTTCTCAGCACACTTATGACCTTTAGTGTATTTGCTATCACATCTGTAACAAAGCCCTTTTTCTCTTTTTTCTTCCAATTGTTGTCACGTAAACCTTGTAGGTTGTGGAAGGCTAGGAGAAAAGACACTTCCATATTTATAGTTGTGAGTGGTAGGATTCCTTCTTTCCATAATTTGGCTTTCAATTTTTCTTGCCAACCTGAATGCTTTCTCAAATGAATCAGGTTCGCAAAAACGAACCTCATGTTGAATGTTATCCTTTAAAGTCCCTATGAAGACATCAATACTTTTCTTATCTAGAATATCATTTACCCTTATATTCAATTTTTGGAAGTCCTCAATGTGCTCCTCCAATGAGCCCTTTTGTTTGAGATTTATCAATTGGCTAAAGAAAGTGTTACTCTTTGTACTCTCATAATGTGCTACCATTTCTTCCATGAAAATTGACCAAGTGACAAGTGCTTTATGAGAACAAATCCCTTTACACCATAAAAATTGATTTAGTTCTAAATATAGAGATGCAATATGTACCTTTTGTAATAGTTGTACACCATGTAGATCAAAATATTGCTCTATCTGTAGTATCCAATTTACCGAATCCTTGCCATCAAACTTCCTCATATCATTTTTTCTTGATTTTAGGATCTCGATCTTTACTCTTCTGTATCTCTGTAATTTCGAATCTCCAAGGTCTAAAATTGCATCCTATGGTATCCCTATGATTCCTCTTTCTAACCCCACAAGTTTGATCAAGATTGGATTCTCCAAGGAAGATTTATGTCAAATCTCCCACGATGACTTGATTCTAGACTAGTTCAATAGAGTGAATTTGTACGAAGTGCCACGTGTCACTATTTCGACCTTAGGACCTAAAACCAATACAGAAAACACTACATTTCATATTATTTCTCTAACTTCTTACGAAATTTCAATTTGATGCTCAGACTGAAAGTTATGATGATTTTCCCAAGGTCACCTATTTGGGATGTAATTCGAGAGGTTGTAGAAACCCTAAATGTCTTGGACTGTATCGCTGAAAATATAGAGAAACCAGATCTGAAATTTTGGTCTGAGCTTCACCAAGTTTTAATTTCAGAGTCTGAAAATTCGTAGAAAAATAATTATAGCGAAAATTCCACGATGACCTGTTTGAGATGGAATTCTGGAGCTTGAAAAAACCCTAACTTCCTTAGATGAGATCTCTGAAAATATACCGACAAAAGATCTCAAATTCAGACCCACGGTTCAGCGAGATTTCGTCTTAAATGAGTTGTTTTTTTAGCTTCTGAAACATTGCAGAAAAAAAGTTATAGCAAAAATTCCACAATGCCCTATTTGGAGCAGCGAAACCCTAGAATCCAAAGCTATGATACCAAATGTTATGAAACCAGCTCACAAAATGATAGGAAAGAAATATAAATGCCTTATAATTTAGCCTCTTTGAGGGGGAAACCTCCTCTACATTACACAAATGAAAAATTATTGGATGATACAAATGAAAAGACCTCCTTTCTATATATAGGAGTCTAAGGGGTCATAATATAATCAGAGTTGACATAACAATAATAATGTAAGGGCACAATAATAACAATAGTGGGTTTCTATGGGTCACAATAAGAATAATATGGGTAATACATGGGCACAAAAACATAATAAGGGGGTTGCACTAATAACAATAAGGGGTTACACTAGTATTATAGGGACCTAGCAAATCGATTTGCCTGTTGTACACTATTAGTTTAGCATTGACTAATAAAACTTATAATTTTTAAATTTGAACATCAAATATTTATTTTCTATATTATTGTAATTTGTTTTTTTTAAGATTTGATTAGACCACAAACTTAAAGTTCTTGTTGTAGCCTTTGTGCCATGTGGATAACTATCTCAATTTTTTCTTCCATAATTTTGGATGTAGTTGCAATATTTATGCCATCAATTTGATATATTCGTGGAGTGATTTTTTATTGTTAAGATTCATAGGAAAACCAACGAAAATTAAAATATTTGAAAATTTAAGCAAGTATTTGGATAAAAAATGGATAGGAACAAGATGTAAATAAATATACTCCATTATTTAGTTTCTCTTTAGCACTTTAATAAGTAGGAGTAAAACTCTAAATGTGGAGACTTACTAGTGGTTACTACCACCAAAATTTATGCAACATCTTGCCTCTTAATTGGCAATTAATTTTTCCATTTGATATATCAATTTGAAATTTTTATGAAAGCATAATTTCGTCTTAAGTGGCAGGGACTAAGTTTCCCTGGTCATCTTATGCATTTCCCTTCCTGAAAAGAGAAATTGATTTTTTTTAGCACATTCTAATGACTATCCCATAACTGACCTAATTACATGGAAAGACAAGTTAGAGTATGGTTGTTCTTATCCATTAGGCTAAGAACATACATGTTGAGCATTGATTTTGAGCTTTGCACTTGTTCAATTAGAGGTTTTCTCATTGCAGAAGTTGCTGGCATATTAGATAATACTCAAGGGTAAACCAAATATAGAGAGTGGAACATTATATTCATTTTGCAAGATTATATTAAGAGCTACAAATATATAGTTTACATTCATAGTCTTGATATAGGGAGTGGAACATTAGTTTTTTTTTTGCAAGATTATATGAAGAATTACAAATATATAGTTTACATTCCCTGTATTGATATTATTTATCTTAAATATGCCTAAGCTTCTAGGTTATTCGAGGATGAAATGTGTAATTGCATTGACAAGTATCCAAATACACCTGGAATATGGAAGAGGAGTACGTGAAATGCTGGAAGACCATTTTCAATACCGTTCACAATAAAGGAGGTATTATTTCCTGTCAAATTTGGCATATGGGAAGGGATTCTCATATGGGTGAGGACATACACATTTCTATTTGTAAATTCCTTCCATGCAGATTTTGTATATTAGATTCAAATTTGGATTGTGTATTTGTAAATTCCTTCCACATTAATAATATGTGTTGAATTAAAATTATTTTTATATTAAAAACAACTATTTTATTTGTTTGTATGGAAACCATTTTATAAAGAGAAACCATTTCGTCTATTAATTAGATTAATATAATATTATTATATGGTATTTTTGGTTGATAAAACAAAATTGCATTTGGTTTCTTTTAATATAGATGGCTAACTGAGTTTATTGTATACAAATTATCAAGCTAATGGACAGTCTCCCATTTCATCATTATATCAACAAATACACAAAACGACGATGCAAGAGCATCTTACTTGTAACACCCTTATCGCATATCTACCCAAGTTACCATCCAACTGGGGTAAATATGCTACACGAGGCCACTATAATGAGATTCAACCTCCTAGGTGACCTTAAAGAAGTAGAATCGATGAAAACATACCATACTGACCTTCCACATGAACAACAAGACTCCCAGGAACGATCCCAACCACTCAGGTAACCAGCGCCTGGGTCCCACTTCATTTTTGAGCCATTAAACCCCTAGATGCTCCCTTGATATAGGAAAGCATGCATCCAGGAGGCTCCAAATGTTCGCACATCATGGGTATGCATGTGTTTAGGGACTTTTCTGTGGATTTGTTTTCTTGCAGCTCTAGGGTTTGAACCACTTCTTCAAGCCCCGAGACCGGGTCACTACCCAAAACTCAATGACATTTATAGAAATGAATTTACACAACATAAAAATGATGCATTTTCAAAAACAAGGACAAGGTCTATATTGGACCCCTACTAGCCATGATAGGAATTTCATCAAACATGTCAGAAATAAGTAATCTACAAGTGTAAACAACATATCTGAGCATAGCGGTCTCATACTTATCTGAGAATCACTAAGAAACATTGTTCCTTTATATCATTAGTTGTATTATCATCTATTAGGTCATAGATACATTATTCATTCATTTGAAAATCAAAACATGAGGAGAGCCATACATCATCACTATCATAAAACATGCTTATAACCAACATAATAACAACAAAAATATCAATGATGCATTACCCATATAATCCACATATACCCCAGTACATTTATGCATAAGATTTCAAGGAAAGAACATGTTGTTAATGAATGCAAAAGACAACCCAAGATGGGACTACAACATTCCACTCTACCATAGAATGATTGAGCCAATTCTCTCTTCATCCATTTTTCCACGTGCCATATTCCAAGAATGAATGTGGGACTCAACCAAAAGAACCAACCAGGGCATCCCGAGTCTAAATCACTTCACCCTCATCAATAGAAACCAGGTTTTACCGCAATCCACACTGGATTGCTAAGCCAAAACAATAAAAATGTAATAACGACTTTACCATTATCTCCACTAGATCACTATGCCAAAATAAGCATGGATGCGATCATATTTCTCCACCTACACTGTGAGGAATTTTCCTGTCTCCTAGTCTCTCAGGCTTTAGCAAAATCCACAGTCTGATCCATGGATCATTAGGCCCTAAAACGAGACTCCACCCTCTAAGCTTTATTGTATATCTCGACATTCACTAGCAAGGATTCCTAGGCCTAATCAATGACAAACACCTCTAGGATTCATCGTTTATCTCACCATTCATCGGTCGAGGATTCCTATGACTACTGAAGCAACACAAAATTTGGCTTTACCGCAACCCATGGTCCATTTTATGGGTTACTAGGCCATGTGTTCCATTATTCAGAGATCCACCTCACTCAGCTTCAAATCCATCTGGCACTCCAACTCAAACGAAACTTGAGAACCCCATCACACCATGGCTATCCGAAAATGGCAAGGCTAGGTTGGAAACATTGTCACACATGACAAAACCCATGCCATAATAGAAAAGAACCACATGTAATACCATGCATACAAAATCTAGTAAGGAAAAAACACATGCAAATCGATACATGAAAGAATCTTGTTGTAGTTGTTTGATCCTACTCTTCCTCACTTGCTCCTTCCTTCGTCTTGCCTTCTTTTACTTTCTTGATCCAATGCCAAAGTTCTCCAAGAAATTTCTAAGTGTCCAAGAGTGAGAGAGAGAAAATAATGAGAGAACTCAAAAATTGAACTGACAAAAGGTACCAACTTATCCTTAAAAGGCTTTTCATCAATTTGGCCTCTATTTTCTTCATTTTCCATTATTTTCCTTCATTTTCCTCCTCACATTCAACCTGTGACTTTTGACCTTCCTTTTCTCCTAATTTCCATTATTTCCATAAATAAATGTGCCAAAAATGTCATTTTGCCTTTCCAAAACCTTAGACATTGCCTTTGACAATTTCCTTAGCCATAATAAACCAAATGAACACCCACTAGGATGGTTTGCCAACATTCAGCTTGGAATCAGTGTCCCATCAACTGCGGTTATTATTTTTTTCTTTATTAACTTTTATTATATGAAATTTTCACCAGGTTTGTTACATTACTCCAAGTCAAAATATATTTTTACTAGGAAATGGGTCTTCCATTTACCAAGGGAGTTGGTTCCCTAAGTGTGGAATTATTTAATTTATTGTATATTCCTATGTTTTTGAACATATCATACATAAATAAGTAAAGCGAGGAATTGATGTAATCAGATCTTCTCTCAAAGGAGATATCTCAAGAGTATTTTGGAGAGTTGATAATTAGTTGGATTTATGAGAGGATTTAATGGAGCTAGACTCTAAGAATAGGGATTTGTTGAAGGAATTGTGGATCTAGACCAAAAGTTCTTTAGTATCCTATTGTGTATAAAAATGTAATTAGACAAATTGAGAAAGGAGAGGTGTGGTTAGAGGATATCTGAGAGGATTCGAAGGTTAGGAAGGCCATAGGCTAAGAGATGGTTTATTTCCAACCAGGCAAAGAGAGCCTCTGTAAATTTGTTGGTTCATTGAATAAAGTAGCACTCTGATGAGTATTCTGAGTGTTTGGAATTATTATTTGTTTCTGTGTTCTATATATATATATATATATATATATATATATATATATATATATATATATATATATATATATATATATATATATATATATATATATATATATATATATATATATATTCTTTTGGAAACTAACAGTGGCTGTAGGATAGAATTGATCCAAGCTCAGGAGGGATTCACCACCTTACAGGAAGGAAGGGCACAATGGAAGCATGTTTCTTAGTTAAGAAGAAATAGGAGTATAGAAAAAGAGCGCACCTAGGGAATGAGATAGAGCCAAATTTAATAGAGAAATAGAGGAAAATTATGGAAGGAAGGACGAGAGCTAGACTAATTTCCAGAATCGAAGCTCAGGAGAGATAGACATTGATCATTGATCGATGTACGATCAATTATCCATTAACAAGAAGAAATGAAAGACAAAATAGGAGTGAAATCAGAGTGGTACAGTGGAAGCATGTCATAGAGCATGAAAGGAAAGACCAACAATTAGTCACTTTATCAATTTTGAGGAAAATCATCATGTAACAATGTCAAGGAATGACAACAAAGAATGTCAGGAGATGGTAATTGAAAGCTCCAGGCTAGAGGTCTTAATCCTGGAAGGTAAAGGAAGTGTGTATAAGGGAGTGTCAAGCTGACTAAGCATTGGGAAAATGTGGTATGTGGGACAAGACGAAAATGAAAAAGGCAATAATAATAAGGCAAGTGGAGTTGGGGCCACACCTTTAGTTATGCCATCCCAAAATAAAATTCTTCGAGGAACTATTCCAAACTCCAAGTCTATACAACCAAGAAGGAAACATTGGGACATGTCATCCTAGAGATAATATCCTAGAGGATTTATTTGGAACCCCAATTAGTGTGTATTGGGTGGACTCAGCATTGAGAGGATGTGGCAAGTGGGGACCATCCAGAGGGAAAACATCAAAGGTTCCATATTAGAAACAACTATAAATAATGGAGCTAATAGAATCATGCCAAAAGTGTTGGTCAAGAGGGAGAGTGGAACCCCAACTGCACATTGGTGGAGTTTATATGACATTGGTCTAGAAATAGACCATCCAAAAATTAGAATATGGTGGACCAAAGTTCACCGTTGGGTTGGAATAGGGCAGGTGGAGCCCACCCAACCACTACCTATCCCGACAAAGGAAAATTGAATGCTTAAGCTAGGTGTTAAGCTTTAAAGGTTGGGACACGTCGACACTATTTAAAATTATTACACTATTTGTTTATGCGGGATTTGAATCCTAAGCCATATATTAATAGTGTATATAGTTAAGTCCTAGCGCTTGGTTTTGAGGGATATGTGGCATCGAATACGCAATGATTGTAATGAATATATAGTTGGAAGCATTGAAATAGAGTTTCAGAGAAGAAGGGATAGGAGGAAACAATGTAAACTTTGGAAGGAGAACTGAAACGATTACCTGTTTTTTTGAGGTAGCAGAAAACCAACTCATTTTGAAAAGTGTTGATTCAAAATACACACACACACACACACACAGATATATATATATATATATCTATATATATATATATATATATATATATATATATATATAGCATAGTTTTTGACACTTTAAATTTTTTTATGTACGTTATTTTTTTAAATGTTAGCGATTTTTAGGTTGCTGTTAAAAAGTGTTGATTCTCCATGAGGCCTTTTTTTTAAAAAGCTTATTTTTTTACTTTAAACTCTCTAATGTATTAAATGTGAATAATTATTTTCTAAATTTAACAATAACCTTGTATTATTTGATATTGAATAGTGTCAAGCACATTCCAAATGAAATGAGTAAGAGTTGGATAAAGTTCAACATTACTAAGACGTTTCTTTCTCAGTCTTTCGATCTTAATTTTTTCAATAAATCTTCTGAAACTATTTGGTGCTCCATTTGCATCATTCTTCATTTTTAATAAAATAAACAAATATATGTATAAGTTATAAAATAAAAATAGTATATAAATGAATAAAAATGAATGTATAAATAAACATACCTTTTTAAATGCAAGATAAAAACCTTTTAGTGTTGATGTGGAACTTGAATCTAGGTAGTTGCATACAACATCATCCCAACTATCTTCATTAAACAATTTAACCATTTGTTCTTGTATTTTCATGTAAACCTTGTGACTGAATAGGTAAAGTAAAAAAAAATAGAATAATTATATGTATAACAAATACTACCAACAACAATATGTGATATTTAAAAGAAAATTATAATCTAGAAATAAGTAAAAATAATTTAACAAACTTACTTTTGAAATTCCTCACACATTTCGTCCAATGATAATTCCCCTGAGTTCACATAAGAAAATATTGTTTTGACAAATTTTTCATCCTTCACTCCTTGCAAATGATATCCAAGGTGTGATAGTCATATCTTTTAGAAGTTTCTTCATTGCAGGACTTGATTTACTATTTCTAAATATCATTTGTTTAGACTTTTTGACCTTCTGGTTTTTAATGCCAATGTTCTCCAACATGCTAAAAATTTCATTAATCAATTCCCATATCTCTCCAATTCTAAATTCCAATTGGAAAATGTTATCAATACTTATGAATATATCAGAATGTACTTTTTCTCCTTTTGAATTGATTTTTTCCTCAATTTGATAGCCTATTTCCATACAACATTCCTTCTGGAATTCTAGACTAACCTTTGTATTATCCCCATCACATTTTTTTTTCAAATTAATTATGAAGAAATATAACCTTTTGGATTAAAATCATAGACATCCTATACTCAGTATCTGTATTATGATCCCAAGCCAATAAATTTTCTTTTTTATCTGATAAACCAACATAAATGATATATTTCATTGTTTCAAAACGTGGGTTATTGGGATATTCCTCCATCAATTGCCTTTAAGCTTCTACAAAATGGTTCCCCCAAAGCACATAATAAGTGTATTCAAAACATTTTGACTTATCAAATGCTTCTTTGTTGGGAACTTGAACTAGATCAACAAGAAGCACATAATCAACCACATGAGCATATGGATTGTACCTCATCAATGTCTTCAATTTGTGAACATGAAGGTGGTGTGGCTTTGTAATTTGATATTTAAATTATCCTTCACTTGGCTTATAGATTTGTCTGACATTAAGCTGAAATGTACAACCACCCTCAATTAAGTTTTTCTTTGTCAAGTGATGTTCAATGACATTTTGTTTTGTTTTAATAATGTCATCTTCTAAATTAGCTCTTGGTGTAATGATTTCCCTACTTTATTTTCAATTTTCACTAGGATCTTCATTGTTGGCCTTGACTTTTTGAGAATGATCAACCTCTATTTTCTTCCTCCTCTTTTATTCTAGATAAGTAACATCCTCATCATCAACTAGAATAGAGACATTCTTGGGCATTTTTACTTTTGGTCTTTTATGGCTCTTCTCCTTTCTAACATCAGTTCTAATCCCATCCTGAGTAATTGAAACATATTCTTTAGCTTTAGTTTCATCTTCCTCCTCTTCAAAAGTAACATGTGTAGCTTTGCTAGATTTATGCACTATAGGCATTCTTTGCTAATCCCTTGGATGTAGTTTTGTAGCATCATGAATTTTTTTTTTCTTGTTTGCCATATCTTCTTCTAATCTTGAGTAGAAAATTCTAACAACATTCATAATATCTCTCTCTATAAAATTAATACCTCCCAACATAATTGAAATATTTTCAATAAAATTCTGTTAAACAAAATATCATTGCTAATAAAAGCTAAGTTATAAAAGATATAATGATACAGTTACAATAACGCAAACCACATAAATATAAATAACAATACTTATGATATCTTCTCCAATCTCATTTATGATTTGTTTACATATCTTTGTAGATCCATCTGTCATGTCATACATTGACAATGCAAACTGATATCTAATCTTGTCACGTGACTTGGGTGGTTTTGTAAGTACATAAACAACTTTAGTATCTGGTATCAAACATATGTCTAGTACTTTTCCCAACACCTCATAACTTCAACCATCGTTAGGGATATCAACATATAGTTATATCTATAGATGTTGTTCACCTTCTCTATCTTTCACAAGCCATATATGTTATGTATGCTTCACTTCTTGTGATTTATTCTAGTTAGAAATCAACTTCTTATCCTTTGACGAACTTGATTGATTTGTAGTTATTATCTTAGATTTGGTTTGTTCAATAGTATTTTTTGAGGATCCACCTCTATTTTTAGTAGTCTTTGGTCTAGAAAGATTCACAAAAATCATCCTTGATTCCATTTTCTTGCAAAAAATATACACATACATATAAATCTATAAATTACAAAAAAACCAATAGCTTAAGTAAACAAACAAAATGAAACAAAATTTAAAAACTAAAAAAGACCAGAAACATGCACATCGACCCCCATGATAGGTTGGATGTTAAGTTCATACTAGGAACAAAAAAAATTTCCATTCCTTAGAAAAAAATTATTTATTTTTTCATTTGTCCCCAGTCCCTTGGCAGGTGACAGGTGAGGGGTCGACTCCTCTACTTTCTAGGGAGCCAGTTCTTAGAATCGGCTCCCTACATTCTAAGGGGTCGATTCTTAGAATCAACCCCATCCATGCTAAGGGGTCCATTCTTAGAATCGACCCCCTGCCTACTACAAGGTCACTATGCCTTAGTGTCGTGTTATGCCTCTGCCTCTGGGTGGGCACACCTAGCTGTGGGTGTGCCCACACGGGGAAAAAAGGCCCTCTGGCATGCAAGGGTGTCGATTCCTGGTAACTACCCCTGGTCTGTCAGGGTCGATTCTCAGAATTGGCCCCCTGGCCTGCCGAGGGCGATTCAGGAAAACAACCCCATGATTCTCATAATCGTTCCCCTGGCCTATGGGGGATGATTATGGAATCACCCCACTAGCCCATCGGGGGACGATTCTAGGATCAACCCCTAGCCTGTTGGGGAATGATTCTGGGAATCAACCCCCTGGCCTTCCGCGAGGTTGATTCTCAGAATTTCCCCCCTAGCCTGTCGAGGGCCGATTTTGGGAAGGACATTTTTCTTTTTACCCAAGGCAAGGACGCCCACGGCCAGGCGCACCTGCCCACATGAATAGGCCTCACCTCTGGGTAGGCTAGGCCATGAGGGTGGGTGTTGTCGAAGACACCCAGCCCCGACACCTAGCCCGCCTAGGGGTGAGGTCGATTCTAAGAATGGCAGGCACACCCATAGTCCTGTGCCCGTGGGCAAGTGTGCCCAACCGTGGGCGTGCCCGCCCGCGGCACAACAGTGTGTTGTACACTACTGTGCTGTGGGTGGACACTCCCACATCTAGGCTCGTCCACCCAAAGACACTGCTTGTGGGTGGTCCCGCCCGACTCTGGGTGTGCCCACCCAGGGTAGATCGACCCCTTGGTAGGCCAGGGGGGTGATTCTGAGAATCGGCCCCCTAGCCTACAAGGGGGTCACTCTGCCCCAGGAAGGCATGCCCACAACCGAGAAGCCCACGACCAAGCCCACCATGCCCACTACTGACATAGTGGACTCCTGCCTGCGAGGGGGATGTCGGGTAAGCATGGCTCATGTCACTTTTAGGTTTCTAAAAGAAATCTAAATTTCATTAATAAAAAGTTAATATTATTTTAATCGAATGTGTTTTTTGTCTAGTATTTTAGGTGAAGATAACAACCAAATGACACTAATTACTAGTAAAGCTGTGGGAGTTTAAGACCTGCACTCAACAAAAGGGAAACTAACCTTTCAAATGCAATAATCTTCCATTGAGTGTGTTGTTGATAATAGTGTAGCTGCTCCACAAAATTGCTCCAAGACTTTTAACGAACCTTGAAGATCCTCGATGTGATGTGACGAATAGTGATAATGAAATTTATGATATAGCGGAAATTACAGAATTGTTTTATCGCATGGTGAATGTGGTATTAATTTTTTTGTATAAAAACTTAACATATAAAATGTGTTATGGCGATATCATAATTTATGATATAGCGGAAATTACAGAATTTTTTACCACATGGTGAATGTGTTATTAATTCTTTTTTATAAAAACTTAACATATAAATCATGTTATGGAGATATATTAATTTATTTTAAATGTGTGATAGAAGATATAATAAAAAAAAATATTCAATGATCTAGTAAATGCTATATAGTTTAAATAAAATATTAATTTAGGTAAAATATTTAGTTTAAAATTTTAATTTAAATATTTAGTTTAAAAGATTAATTTCATGAGAAAACTTTAGTTAAAATTTTTCAATAAATTGTAGAAGAAAATTTTGGAGTGAAATACATGAAACAAAATTTTTGGAGGGAAAAGTTTTGGCAAAAATTTTTAGAGGGAAACTTTGGAGGGAATTTTTCATTCTTTAAGCCATATATTATATTTATGAGAGAGTGCATTTGTATGATTCAACCTCTTCTATTTGAAAGGCATGTATTCTTCTGATAGTGAAGTTTCGCTTTGTGAAGCATCAACATCCCCATCGTGTAATAACTCTATCATATTGATGAATATAACAGAAATTTGTTCACTATGAATAGAGAGTCAAATATCCCACTTAGTCCTAATCCTAAGGACTATGAGAGCAGCAATCATGAAGGGCAGGATGAATAATTTCAAATAAATAAAGAGTCATGGTTTCCACTTAGTCCTAATTTTATGGACTATGAGAGCAATGGTGATGAAGAGCACAATGAAGAATTTCAAATAAATAAATAGTCACGATTTTCACTTAGTCTTAATCCTATGGACTATGAGAGAAGCAGTGATGTAGAGCATGATGAAGAATTCCAAATAAATAGAGATTCATAGTTTTAACTTACTCCTAATCCTATGGAATATGAGAGTAGCAATGATGAAGGCGAGGATGAATAATTTCCAAGAAATCGAGAGTCACAATTTCCACTTAGTCCTAATCCTATGGAATATGAGAGAAGTTGTGATGAAGGCAAGGATGAAGAAATTCCAATAAATCAAGAGTCGCAGTTGGGCCACTTAGTCCTAATCCTATGGACTATGAGAGCAGCAGTGATGAAGGCCAGGATGAAGAATTTCCAATAAATCAAGAGTCACAGTTTCCACTTAGTCCTACTCTTATGGACTATGAGAGAAACATTGATGAATTCTAGGATGAATAATTTCCAATAAATCGAGAGTCACATTTTCCACTTAGTCTTAATCCTAAGGACTATGAGAGTAGTAGCGACGAAGGGCAGGATGATGAATTTCTAGTATATAGAGTCACATTTTACACCTAGTCCTAATCCTAAGGACTATGAGAATAGTAGTGATGAAGGGTGAGATGAAGCACTTAGTCCTCATCCTGAGGACTATGAGAGTAGCAGCGACGAAGGGTAGGATGAAGAATTTCCAGTAGTAAAGAGTCACATTTTCCATGTAGTCCTAATCCTATGGACTATGAGAGTAGCACTGACAAATCACATGATGAAGAATATCCAATAAAAATAGAGTCAAATTTTCCACATAGTCATAATTCTAAGGACTATGAGGGTAGCACTGACAAAGGGCCAATATGAAGAATATCCTCCAAGTCAGTATTTCAAAAGCACAGATGATCATAGTGAGGATAATATTCCTCCTAATGATGATGAAAATGCTTATACACATGATGATTCAATGATGGAGATGTTTCCAACAAATATTGTATCGAGGAGTAGGAGCAGACCTTTTTGTATCAATCCAAGATGTACTAGTTATAAAAGGGGTAGAACATAATATGTCATGAGAAGAAGTTCTATTAATGCTCTCATTTCAAGTGAATGTTGTCAAAATGATTTCTTGAAACATATGGATGTCAAGTTTTCATTGGAGAAAAGGAAGAGATGTTTGTCCATGAATAAAAGGATGCAAAATTGATATTTAGTGGGGTGCATGCAATCTACATTGCCAGGTTATGATTATCATATTGGGTCTTTATTTATCTATAGAAAGGATTTCAAAATGTTTCATTCAATGGTTAATTTTTGTCTGTCAAGAATCCAAGAAAATTTGGAAAAGGATCCCACATTTTATTCAGAAGTACATCATAAACGATAGTTTGGGCCATTATCAAATACTGAAATGTCATGGATGAAAGAGTTATTTTCAAAGCATGGAGAGTGTATCCATGGAGAGAGAAAATACATATTCCAGATAATTTCTCAAGATGAGAAATCTACAGCTTATACAAATAATATGCAGAATGTGTTGAAGGAAATGGTTGATTTATTACATATCAATATTTTGTGAAGATATGGAAAAAAGAATTAAACAATGTATGTATTCATAAGAAGACAAGGATGGGGGATTCCAGTACATGTGCTTCTCTTAAATATGAAAGGGATAAATGTGAAGGGGAAGAAAGAGGTAATCATTCATAACATTAATTTTTTAAATTGTATAGTCATCAACTATGAAAACGTATTTATTAATGCCTTTCTTTTATATTGTGTAGATTCCATTGTCAAAGCTCTTCAAGAGCATCAAAAACAATAAACAAGTGACAGGAAAAAGTTATACATGCATCAAAAGAAGTGTTATGATAATCCAAATAAATATTTGGGTTTGATAATTGATGGTATGGACCAGAAGAAAACACTTCTACCACATTTTGTTCGCACACCCAAAAATTTACCGAAGGAAAATTTTATTCAGTATCACTTGGTCACTTGTATGGTATTGAATGGGAAAATGTTGCTAAGGGTATACTTCATAGCTCCAAATATTCACAATGATGCAAATATTACAAAAAATATAATTCATGATGTGCTTTCTCATTGGTTTGATAATCTTCTAGAAGTTTTGTATCTATAATTGGACAAAACTTGCCATGAAAACAAAATTCAGATTGTATTTGGATATCTAAACATGCTTGTTGAATTGAGAATTTTTCAGAAGGTAAAGGTTGGTTTCCTTCTTTTTGGGCACACTCTTGACCATATTGATCAAATGTTCAATCACTTTTCAGTCACATTGAGGAGGAAGGATGTTGGGAGATTTCCATCATTAATTGAATGTATTAAGAAATCATACATGCCAGAGAATGTTTTTGATGTGTTGGAAGAAACTCTTGATATGCCAAGGTTTATGCTAGGATCACATGGTGAGAAGAAATACATTGAACAACTTAATGACATTAGATTCCAACATTAATTTTGTATCAAAAAAATTGATGGGAAAACAATAATATGGGGTAAGAAGTATTCAACCATTGTAGAATGGGTGTTGCCATCATCAGGTTTGGCATTTCTGAAGTTCATTCTAGATCATGCAATATTTGTGTCAAATATATTGTTATTACAATCAGTTGCTGAAGTTCATAATGCACGCAGGGAGAATAGAGATATAAACTATTCTGATTTCCTGGAAGAAATTAAAAAATGTGTTACATATACATATGAGTACTTTGATATTGATGATTCAATTTGGTGGGGGTCTTTTTTTAATAATCAAAATGATATTATTTCAAGAACAACAAATGAAGATATACCTTTAAAAACTCCATTTATTTGGCCACAAAATGCATGAAATGAACATGAGAAAAGAAACATTGTTGAACAACAACAATCTCAAAGTATGATTAATTCTTCATAGGTAGAGGAAAGAGAAATGTATATTGGTTCCATAAGGTATCATGCACAACGTGAAGCCATGGAAGACCTTTACAAGGGTTCAGTGCATGATATTAAGGAGGGTTGCATGATCACAGTGCTAGTAGATGGAGATGCCAATGGCTATCCATTCTGGTTTGTTAAGGTTATAAAGGTCACTACAAAAAACAAAGATGTTGTAGGTGTTGAATTACGTTGGTATGCCACAAATGCACACCCATTCAATGGTGTGTACAAGCTAGAGATGGTAGTTGATAAAAAAATGGCAGAAAGAGAAAAAGAAAGGGTACAAATATAAATCGTCGCTACACAGACCTCTTAAAATTGGAGGATGTTGACATAATTGTTTATGACATCAATTTAACAAAGAGAGGAATTCTTCGCTTCAAGACGATAGAGATTTTATTGAGGTTGTTACCAGAAGAAACAATGTTGAGATGGGAGTCTGTTGAACCCAGTTGTAGATCTAGAATAATTTTGAAATGTGAAATGGTGGGCATGCATGTGGACTCAAATGGGGCACTAGTTGATGAGAAAGAAGAATATGGAACATATTCATCTGCAACTAGTCATTCATCTGAAGATGTGAATTCTGATGGTGTGCAGGAAAATATGAGTGATTTTGAATAATTTTCTAAGACAATTTATATAACTGATGTTTGCATCGTATCTTGAAGTAAACATTTTGATTTCCATATGATGTTAAATGAAGTTATGTGTCATTTTATGTTTGTTGGATTATATGTTTTAATTATGATGAGTTTTATTGTTTAGAATATCCACAATGCAACAATAACTTAGAGATATAATTTATGTTTCATTCATTCTACAAGTATTGAAATTTTGATTAATTTAGTCATGTAATTTGTTGATAATGTCATGGTTTAAATGTGTTGAAAACTTAGAGTTTTTCTAATTATATGGTTGATATATATATATATATATATATATATATATATATATATTATGTTATGGTTGAAAACAATTAGAATTTTAGTGATCTTTAGTGTCATGCTATTATATGTTTAACAACATGGATGAAAACTGATGGAATTTTAATGTGTTTTGGATCCCATTATTTTATCTTTATTTGTCATTACAAAAATATGTTGAAATTATACTTGGAAAAGAAAAATGTTATTCTACCAAAACAATTAGTGTGTTTTTTTCATTTATTTTGCACAAAAAAATTGGTTTTTGCACAAAAAAAATTGGTTTTACTGCCATTTTTTAAATATTAGATCTAAGACTTTTGTGATCCATAATGTAGATATCAGTCTTTTGGATTAATCACATCATTATGATTTGGTCGATGTTTCGAACCAACCAATGTGGTTCATCCTTAGGACAAGGTTCGAAATGTTGACCAAATCCTAATGATGTGATTAATCCAAAAGACTGATATCTACATTTTTTAAATATGTTGAAAATTAACCCTAAAAAAACATCATTTCAGAATACACACTTTTCATTTTTAGGACTGTTTTTCATGTTGTTTTGGGGTTTTTTGGCTAGATTTCCTATTTTTAGTTTATAGTTCCTGTTTCAAATTTTATGTTGTTAGGATAGTAGAGAGGATGGTGTCGCATAGGCCTGATCCTAAGGATTAAGGAGGACCATGGAGGTCCTATTGTAGAGGCTTGAATTGGAGATAATTCTTGGCCATACTCATGTAGATTTGGCCTAACCTACCTTCTAGCTCCTCCCACTATAATTTGTATCAAGGTTTTTACAATCCCATAAAGAAACTTATGAAGGAAGCACATTTTGGGAAATTACTAGGCCATGTGGGTTATAAGCGAACCGATGCTCAAATATGAGGCCAGGTTTGCATCAAGTGGTATCAGAGCATTATGCTATGAATGAAATTTTTTGAGGAATACTGGTTAGACAGTAGAGCGAGGTGTAATTATAGGATCAAATTTGAAGGAGCTGATGAGGTGATTTTGCAAGGAATGAAAAATCTTCGAAAGTTTACCAACAATTTGGTAAAAGTAGAGGAATGAAAATGAAAGAGAGAGTGTACTCTTGAGGAGGAATAAACACAAAGAAGAAGTTCTTGGGAGAAGAATTGGTTCAGAGGAGAAGTGGACCAAAAAAGGATAGTTTGGATATGAGATCTTTGTTTGAATTGTTTTTTGCAAGAGTGACAACCATAAAAAAAGGAGAAGTGATAGAAAGGAGATGTAGTCATTATAGAAATAAATCTATAATGAGAAGAAAGAGGTAGCGGCCAAGAATAATTCAAGCAAAAATTGTGACACTAACTGATAGCCATAGGTGAGATTGTTGAAAATAGGACAACAAATTTCTCGTGAGAGGAGTGAGGAGATGATGATGTGCAAACTAGAGAACTTAGGAATCTGAGGAGTAGATGTGTTCTAGAATGAGAGGAAAGGTTCTATTATAGGGAAATACGAGAAGGACACAACTTCTAACAAGAATAGGTTGGGTAGAAGTTGCAAGAAAGTTCCACAATCAGTGTCCAGAGGAAGAGAAGAGCCCAAGAGGAGAGCTACATTTTGGTAGAAAGTAGCAAACTTGTTACAAGAGAAAAATAGGATTCATGCATCTCAAAAGTAAAAAATAAGAATTCACAAGGAGGAGAGTTGAAAATGGCTATGGTCAGTCATATACAGTGTTCAAGAGGAAGTCACAATGAGAGGAAAGAGCATGTGGAAGAAACAAACATTAAGAACGGAATTAGTGAAGAAGCGAAAAGGAGAGACTTGGTCGAGTTAAGGAAAATTTTGGATAAGTTGAGGCAGAAACTTGCAAAGTGGGGATGTTATAGCTAGATGATGAGAAATAAGGAGGTAATATGGCCTTCTTTGTAGAGGAAGCTAAAATAGAGGAAGTACTACAAACTAAAGAAGGAACTCAAAGTGGATGATTTGGAAAGAGGTGTTCTTTGGTACAAAAGTGGCTAGAGAAATTGAAGAGGCATTCATAGACATTTTTCAGGAGGAAGAAGAGATAGTTGAAGCCTTGATGGAGGAGGCTTATATTTTTAAAAATAGCAATTTGTGTGTGTTTGCAAGCTTGAAAGATGATGATCAACACTTAGCTGATGTGTTTATGCAAGAGATGATGCTTTTGGAGGGGATGATTGAGATGGAAAGGTTGTGTGAGCATATATTCAATGAATTTAAACAGGTTAAACTCAACCAGGAAGCTTCTATGCTAAGGGAAATTGAGGAAAAATTATGCTTAATTTCTAATCTAGAGGAGGATGAGATTAAATCATTTACTTCATGGAGGATGAAGCAGAAATTTTATGCAGGAATAGAATATGGAGCAACATTAGAGAATGGACTAATATTAATCTAGGAATATAATGCAATTACCACAAATTAAGCAGCCATTAAGGATAAGGAATTGCTTTATGAAGATATGCTCAAAGATATTTCAAGTCTCATGCTTGAGGAAGAAGACATGAGTAAAGTTGAAGAGGAATGGCTAGAAAAATAGCTAAACATGGAGGATATGGAAAAATTTCAAAGTGATTTTGAATTGTTAAAATAATTAGATTTCTTGGAACAAAGGATAAAGAGAAAAAAACTGTAAATTTAGTTTACAAAATAAAAATTAGAGGAAGAGGAAATCATGTTAAAAAACAATGAGGTTTACACTAAAAAATGCGGACATCAGACTGAAAAGGAAGGAAGTAAGTAAAAATTGAAGAACAGTTTTATAACTCTTGACAAAGAGGAGGTTGTGTAGCAGCCTAAGGACAATGATAGCAAGTGAATTCAGATGAAAGCATAGATTGATAAATTGATAGAGAAATGAGGATGCTGATGGAGAAAACATCTAATAGGAGATACATTAGAAAGAGGAGGACAACCAATAAAGAGGTGCAACTGAATGAAGGGTTATGCATTAGCAAAGCTAATGGACAAATATTGGAAAACACTGGGGGGATGGGGGGTGAATTAGTATTCCTTAGCAATTAGCACTTTTAAATATTTTCAGAGAATTAGTTAATATTTAATTATCATTAATGTTTATGCAGTAACAATAGTGAATAAAAGAACACAGGAGGCACAAAAAGTTTAGGTGGAAAACCCCCTCCGGGTCAGAAAACACTGAACACTTTTATAATAATTCTTTAATCTTCAACTCCAACTGAAAAGAAAGCTCCAACTTCCTAGAATCTAGAAAAGCATTCTTCTCTAGCTCCCACTGGATGGATGCTACAACGCCCGAGATTCTTCTGTAGTCAACTAAATGGATGCCCCAACATGAAATGAGCTACAAATCACCCTAGCACCACCCTACCATCTTGAAGTTTTCACAGGCTTGAAGCTGTTAATAACTTTATCACCAACCTAGCACCACCCTACCACCCTATAGAAGAATAAAAGAATAATGGACTCATGTACCAGGGAAAATGGTCCATTTTACAATGATATAGAATGATGTAGAAGAAGAAGATACACTAGGCCATAACCCCAACTATGACACAACCACATAATGATGATTCTAGACCTCCCGACACTACCTCTTCAACTCTTGGCAGATAGACACTTGTACAACTTTTACAATGATTCTGTACAATGATACTTTTATAATGATTGTATGCAGTGCTTCCCACTTGAATACTTCATGTGGTGAAATTCTTGCTATTGTTCTGCACCTTGATTGTTGCTCTTGTCATGCTACACTTTCTCACTCTTTAGAACATTAGATTATGCATTGAGTCTTCTCTTGATGAATATATAATACCTACAAAAAGTCTTCAAAGAAATACCCATGACATGATAATAGAAAAACTTACCTCATCATGTAGAACATATGTCAGTGCTATATAAAAAAAAAAAATTAGAATACAAAGAAACTAATGAAATTAAGAGATGAACATGCATATACAGAAGATACTTACATGTAACTTACCTCTACTAAATTATTTTGTTGCACCTTGCTATTTGCTTCCCTAGAAAGTCTGGTCCTTTGCACCCCTTGACAACACTTGATCTAGTTTTTCTTGCCCTCTCGGAGCACGATATTTAATCTAATGTATCTCTGTTATTTTAGATCCCCAAGAAGTGATCTTCAATCCTGTAGAAGCCCCTGAGTCTTCTTTCCAATGCCATAGGTCTGACCTGATTTGGACTCTTCAAGGCAAAGTTATGCTCAATCTCTCACAATGACCTAATTATGGACTAGTTGAGTAGAGCGAAATTGTACGACATACCACGTGTCCCTGTTTCCTCCTTTGGCTCTGAAATTTATACACAAAAAACTACATTCCATGCACTATCTGCCACTATTTACAGAATTCCAATCCTCTTCTCTGAGAGAGAGTTATGACGATTTTTCCAATGTCACTTCTTTGAGATGAAATTCGGAAGCCGGCACAAACCCTAACTTCCACAGATCATATCTCCGAAAATATAGCGAAGCAAGATCTGAAATTTGGTCACAATGTTCATCAGGATTTCAAATAAGATGGGTTTTAATTCCAAAATCTAAGACTTTGTACAAATGAAGTTATAGCAAAAATTCCACGATCACTACATTTGGAGGATATATGAAATTTCTTTTTATAGAGTTGAGAGGGGCCTCTATAGAGAATGTTGGATGGATTTTAGGAGGTTAAAAAATTATTATTTATTGACTATTCAATGACAAAAAACAATTATGAGTGCCATGCCACAACCCCATAGGGTTTTAGCCCACTAACTGGGGTTACTAACTTCAAACATGAATATCTCTCAAACCTTGAAGAATTACTTGGCGTGCCATATATCAATGGAAACATCTTGACGAGTAGAATCTATCTAGAAGATCCTTAACTAAAAATAGAGTAATTTTTCAAGTCAAAACTCCCTTGAAAGATCAGGTTAGCCCCTGGTGCTGCTTAGGTTGACAAAAATGACAACCTTAGATCATCTTTAGATCAACAAATTCCCCCTTTGGCATTGATGGAAACACAAGTACTCCCCCTACGATCAAGGCACCTCTTCCTACTACCTTCTTTCCCCCTTTGACATCAATGGAAAGGGGTAACTCCCCCTAATAGACAACCATCCTGCGGACCTGTACACACTTCCACTCCCCCTTTATTTTCTAAATAAGGAAAATCTAATGAGAACTTGGGAGAATCCCAAGCTTCTAGGGAAGAAATTCAATTGCTTCACGAGGTAAAGGTTTAGTGAAGATATCAACGATTTCTTCTTTTGTAACAACATATTGAAGTTTGATATTCTTTTGAGCGACTTGTTCTCTAACAAAATGATATTTTATCGGAATGTGTTTTGTTTTTGAATGCATGATAGGATTCTTGGAGATGCTGATGGCACTAATTTTATCACAGAATATCGGAATAGGCTCACTGAATTGTACTTGAAGATCTTACAAAGTTTTTTTCATCCAAAGAACTTGAGTACAACAAGTTTCTGCTGCAATGTATTCTTCTTCCGCTATAGATAATGAGATTGAGGTTTTCTTTTTGCTCAACCGTGATATGAGACAACCACCTAGATAGAAAGTTGCTCCACTAGTACTCTTATGATCATCAATGCTTCCTACCCAATCTGCATTTGTAAAGGCTTGAATAATGAGATTGTTTCCCTTGGGATACCACAAGCCATATTCTATTATTCCCTTTAGATATCGAAGAATTATTTTGATGACAATAATATGTGATTCTTTTGGTGTTTCTTGGAATCTTGCTACTTGTCGAAATGCTTGCATAACATCTAGTCAGGATGTTGTTACATATAGAAGACTACCAATCATAGATCTGTACAACCTCTGATCCACATCCTTATATGAGCCGTCTATACTCAATTTGCAACCTGTTACCATTGGAGTAAGGATGGGTTTGCAATTTTCCATTTTGAATTTCTTGAGCATTTCCTTAATGTACTTGGCTTGACATATAAATATTCCTTTCTCTTGCTGAGATATTTGAAGCCCTAGGAAGTATGTCAACTCACCAAGTAAAGACTTCTCAAACTCACTTTGCATCTTTGTAGCAAAGTTCTTACTTAGTCGATCATCATTGCTACAAAGGTTATATCATCCACATATACCTCAATGATTGTTAAATTATCATTATCTATTCGTACGTAAAGATTGCTATCAGCAGTACCTTTCTTGAACCCTTGTTGACATAGATATTCGTTAAGATGAGCATACCATGCTCTAGGAGCCTACTTGAGACCACACAAAGCCTTCTTTAACCTACAAACATATTCTTCTTTTTCTGATAGTAGAAAACCTTTAGGTTGTTCGATGTAAACTTCTTCTTCTAATTCTCCATTCAGAAATGTTGACTTAACATCCACTTGGTATACTTTTATTTTTCTTGAGCATGCATAGGCAAGAAACATCCATATGGCTTCCATTCTAGCAACTGGTACAAATGCTTCATCGAAATCAATTCCTTCCATTTGTGCATAGCCTTTGCAAACTAATTTTGCTTTGTTTCTGATAACCTATCCATATTCATTCAATTTGCTCCTGAACACCCATTTAGTCCCATTGACATTTTTATCTTTTGGTCATGGACCTAATTCCCGGGTCTTATTTTTCTCAATTTGATCCAATTCTTCATTCATAGCTGCTACCCAATGTTCATTCTGGTTGGCTTGCTCAAAACTACTAGGCTCAAAGCTTGTTAGAAAAGTAATGTAAGCTTGTTGTGATGAACGAAGCTGTCGACCTTTTCTTGTTCCAATTCCTTCATTTATCTCACCAATGATTTGATTTGATGGATGGTTCTTTTGAATCCATTCTTTTGCTCTCTTTGGAGGAGCTTCTTGTTGTTGTTCTTGTATATCTTGTTGATCATTATTTACTTCTTCCTGGTTGACAATTTCTTTCTAGAATTTTCTCTATACCTTTTTCAGCCTCTATCTCAAGTTTCAAAGATTCTAGATCCTCATCATTATTCATTAGAACACTATCTTCGTCAAATGTAACATTTATGCTGTCCAATATCTGTTTTCATCTTAGATTATAGCATTTATAGGCCTTTCTTTTGCACGAGTAACCAACAAAGATACCTTCATCAACACTTGATTCAAACTTACCCAACTTTTGATCTTCTCTTTTGATATAACATTTGCTTCTGAAGATTCTGAAATATTTTACATTATTCGGTTTTGCTTTCCATAATTCATGTGGGGTCTTATTGCAATTATTTCTAAGAATACTTCTGTTGATAATGAAGACTGTCATATCAACTGCTTGAACCAATAATTTTTCATCCAATTTTGAGTCCTTCAACATTGTTCTACCCATTTCCTGTACGATTCTATTCTTTCTTTCAGCAACTCAATTTTGCTGAGGTGTTCGTGTTGTTGAAAATTGTCTTTTTATTCCATTTTCGTCATAGTATTTCTGAAATAATTTGGAAGTGAATTCTCCGCCATTATCTGATCTTAGACACTTTATTTTTAAAGCAGTTTCATTTTCGACCAACTCCTTGTAGATCTTAAATCACTCAAATGCTTCAGATTTTTTCTTTAGGAAACTAACGACTATCATCCTGGTATAGTCATCTATCATTAACATGAAATATAATTCTCCATCTAAGCCTTTTGTTCCCATAGGACCACATAGATCAATATGTATTAATTCCAATGGATGTGATGCAAAAATGTTCTTTTGTTTTAAATCCACATTTTGTTTGCTTGCCGTGTTGATAGGCCTCACATAGTGTGTTGGAAGGTTTTGAGATTTTCGGCATTTCTCGTACTGCTTCCTTTTTTCTTACCCTGACAAGATTGTCAAAGTTTATGTGACCCATTTTTTTGTGCCATAACTAGATTTCATCTTATTTAGCTAGTAGACATGCTTTAGTTGTTTCATCCATAACATATATGTCATTTGGAACTCAACTTGCTATAGCCACAATTTTACCATACCTGCCTTTCTTAATTTCACATTTTGTGGAGTTGAATAGCATTGTGCATCCTTGATCACACATTTGTCCAACACTGAGCAGATTGTGATTCATGTTTTCAACCAATAGAACATTCTTGGTTACAGCATCTTTATTTCCAATACTGAGGATACTTGATCTTATTGTTATGATATTCCGACACATAGGAAATAGTTAAGTATAACTTAGTCTAGTATAGAGTTAGGTAAAGTGTGTTTCTTTACTATGTACATTTTGTAACTTACAATCCGACGGTCACGATATGTAGTGATCCAACGGTTCATTCTCTCCACGGTATTACCGACACTTGATCCATGGTTTAACACCCGATTGGTCCATGATATCTATTTAAAGAGCATGGACGGTCATTTGTAGGTTAACCGTCCATGAAAGAAGCTTATGTAACCTTTCATTCTTTTATTAATAAATTGCCTGAAGTGGCCGCATTGGCTCAGGCCGTGGACTGTTTCCCTCTTTCAGGGTTTTAACCACGTCAAAAATACTGGTGTATTGATCTGTGATCTGTTTGTGAGTGGTTTCCTTTGGTGTTCTATCTAAGGAACTTACCCTGTAAATTCCTACATGGTATCAGAGCTATTTGAGGGCTGTGCCCGTTGGTGATCCAAATCTGAAGCCGGTAGAACTGCATCCGACTGTCGTTTCCTAGATCTACTATTTCTGACTACTTTCGGGCCAAGAGGACTGCTCTATTGTGTTAGGAGCATCTGTTCCAGTGAGGAACCCCTTTTGTTTCACGCAAAAAGGTTTCCGGAAGCCCTAGCTACGTAATTTTTAAGATCTGGAGGTATACAGTGTTTATTTGCAGTTTACAGTTATTTTCTCTCAGTTTATTTCGGTTTATTTAGATTTTTTAATTACCGGATCTATACCTTTCATTTCTGCGTATGCTCTTTGCCCCATGACTCAGTGCGATCTGGGCAAATCAGAAACAGAGAGGAAGGATTTTTCTCATGCGTATGCTCTTTTCCACTGTGCCTTAGTGTGATCTCGGAAAATCAGAAACATTGAGGAAAATATTTAGTTTCCCGGTAAAGCTAACCTCAAGCCGTAAGGCTTGTTTGTGTTTTTATGTTTGTGTTTGGGTTTTTTGTTTTTTTTGTTTTGGGAAAAAGAGCTTTCTCAAGTAAGCACGCAACCCAAAGCTTCAGTGACTAAAAAAACACACACCCCCCCCCCCCGGCTCTCTCTCTCTCTCTCTCTCTCTCTCTCTCTCTCTCTTAGTTTAGCTCACATGGTCCAAAGCTAATTTAGGAGCATAGAGGTCTTGAGTTCAAGTCTCCTTTTTGTGGGGGCGGATTTTTCATTTCCGCACATGCCCGCACTTCGTTGGCTTCTTCATCAACTTTTCTTCAAAAAGCCATAACTTAAGCCATAACTTCTTCATCCGGAAGCCGTTTTCAGAGCTATTTTTTTTTAACCAGCCTAATTTTTCGAGATCTTTCCATTGGAACACTTAGTTTTAGCATCTATAGCTTCAGTTTCTGTTAAAATTGAAAGTCCATGCCAATTATTGATAGCACCAACTACTTTCAATGGTGGTCCTACATTGTGGATTTACTTAGAAGTAAAGGTCTCTACAGAATAGCCTCATGCCAAGAAACCAAAATGAAAGATGAAGATAAGGCAGCTAAATGGGAAAATAGGCAAGATCAAGCACGTGGGTTGATAGGGATGTCTATTTCTCCCGATCTTAGATTCCATATTGCAGAACTTGATACTCCTGAGGAAGCATTGAAACATATCACTAAAGTTTTTGGAATTAAAAATGAACTTAAAGCCCATCAACTCGAAAACGAGTTTCTTACATTGGACCCCAATAATTTTTCTTGCATTGAAGATTTTTTGTCCAAGTTCAATACCCTTATACTTCTCTTGGAAGGTGTTAAGGTTAAGAAAGAAGATAGTAGCCTTATCTATTCCATTCTTACTAAGTTGGGACCAGCCTATTCTGTGTTTGTTTCCACCTTCCATTCTACAAGAGAAGCCTTCATTTCTCAAGGACAAGCCTACAAGTCCCCTTCCTTTAATTCCTTTTGTGATTCTTTAATAAGAGAACAAGAAAAACTCTTACACCTTGGTCTTCTTCATCTTGGAAACTCTTCTAAGAAAGCGTTAGCCACCCAGCAACAACCAAATTCAAAGAATCCTAAGAAGTTGTATCCTAAAAGGAATGGTCCTAAACCAAACAAGGGTCCTAAGCAATTTCAGCCTCAAAATGAAAAATCATTTCAACAAAATGATAAGACAAATAAAAACAAAGGGAAGAAGACTGATAGACATTGCAACTTTTGTAATCGAGATGGCCACTTAGAATCCAAATGCTTTAAGAAGATGGAAGCCTTGGAAGCAGCAATGAAGAATCATAACATCCATTTGGAGCACTCTTCAACTTCAACTTCATCTTCAGGGATAACACTTTCTGCATGTGGTTGTCAAGCATCTCAGTCTGGCTATGCACTAAATTTATCTTCTTCTTCTCATTCTCATGAGTGGCTCATTGATTCTGGAGCTTCTTATCACATGTCCAAAAACAAAGCCATGTTTTCTTCTTTAAATGATTGTAACACCAAAAATATATATGTTGGTGATGATAGATCTCTTAGTGTTGTAGGGACTGGAACTGTTCATATAGACAATGGTCAATTTAATGATGTATTATGTGTTCCAACCTTATCCTACAACCTTCTATTTGTATATCAGATAACTCATTCAGGTGAAGGTAAAATCGTTGAATTTTCACCTCACAATGTTGTAATTAAGGACCTAAGAGATCCTAGATAGATTTTAGCTACTGGCATTGCTGATGATTCACAAGGTTGTATAAGTTTCACAACTTTGGGTCATCGAATCTTCCCTCAGTATTTGTTTCTCATAATGATGAAGTGAGAAAACTTTGGCACGAGCGATTTGGTCACTTAAACTATCGCTCTGTTCATAATCTATGTAAAGAAAATATGGTGACAGGTCTTCTAATGGTATCTTGCAGAGATGGTGTTTGTTCCGGATGTGTACTCAAAAAACATCATGGGGACAGTTTTGAAAAATGTGCCTCTTGGCATGCCTCAGCCCCTTTACAGCTTGTGCATAGTGATTTATGTGGTCCACTTCCAGTTGTTTCATTCTCTGGCTACAAGTATTTCTTAACTTTCATTGATGATTTCTCCAGACGCACTTGGGTATACTTCTTAAAACTTAAGAGTGAAGTATTTAACATGTTCTTGGCCTTTAAGGCCTTTGTTGAAAAACAATCTGGACATCAAATTCTTAAGCTAAGATCTGATAATGGCAGAGAATATGTTAACAACAAATTCATCAACTTTTGCATTACAAATGGAATTCAAATGCAACATACTGTTCCATATACTCCACAACAAAATGGTGTAGCTGAAAGGAAGAATCGCACCTTAAAGGAAATGGCTAATTTTATGCTTCAATCTAAAGGACTTAGTCTTAATTATTGGGCAGAAGCAATTAACTGTGAAAATTACATAATGAATCGCACTCCTACTAAGGTTTTAAAGAATATTACTCCAGAAGAAGCATGGAGCTCAATTAAACCAGATGTAAGTCACTTTCGTGTTTTTGGAAGTGAAGCATGAGCCCATATTCCAGATGAGAAACATAAAGCTTTAGAACCTAAGAGTGAAAAAATTATTTTTTTTGGCTATTCTGAAGATGTCAAAGGATATAGACTTATTCCATTTAAGTCCAAAACTGTTATCATTAGAAGAGATGTAAAGTTTGCTCAAAATATATCGGCCTACGAGCCTAGTTCGGCGGATGTGCCATCTCTCCCTATCTCTTTTACTTTTGAAAATATTTCTTCTTCAGATGATGAAAGCGAGGATGAAAATCCTCCCCCACCTTCTCAAGATCCTCCTTCAGCTCCTCAGCTTTCAAAATGGGTCCGTGCTACTTGGGATGCAACAGGTGATCTTGCCAATGATCCTACAGATCAGTGATGTACACATTCTCAGTTTCATAGAGCCTCTTCTTTACTGGCTCAAGCTTCAGTGAATTATGATCCTGACACCTTTGTAGAAGCTTCATGCCATCCAGATTGGGAAGCAGCTATGAATGAAGAATATCATTCATTATTGGCAAATAATACATGGGATCTTGTTCCTCTACCAAAGGGATGAAAACTTGTTAGATGCAAATGGGTTTACAGAACCAAGTATGGACCACATGGGAAAGTTGATAAACATAAAGCTCGTCATGTTGCTAAGTGTTTTTCACAAGTTGAAGGCATTGACTACACTGAAACCTTTTCCCCTGTTGCCAGAATGAACTCTATCCGCCTTGTTCTTTCCCTTGCTGCCTCTTTCAAATGGGAAGTCCATCAGATGGATGTTAAATCTTCCTTCTTGCATGGGGACTTACATGAATAAATCTATATGGAACAACCTATTGGCTTTATACAAACAGACTCTAGCCTTGTATGTTGGCTTAAGAAATCCCTTTATGGTCTCAAGCAAGCTCCTCGAGCTTGGTATGCAAAAATGGATAACTTTCTTTTAGAAGATGGCTTTTCTAGGTGTCATTCTGACAATACTATCTACACCAAGAAAGTGGGCCATTCTCTTATCATTCTTGTTCTTTATGTTGATGATCTTATCCTGACTAGTAGTGATCCCAACCTTATAAACCATGTGAAGTCTAGCCTTAAAAGGAAGTTTGAAATGACAGACTTAGGAAACTTACATTATTTTCTTAGTCTTCAAGTCTTGCAATCCAAGGAAGGTATTTCCCTTTCCCAATCCAAGTATGCCTGTGATATTCTACGCCATTTTCACATGGAAGATTGTAAGCCAGCCCTTCTCCCTTTCAGTTTGGAGTCAAACTTTCAGTCACTTGTACTTCTCCTGAAGTTAATGCTACCTTATACTGTCAACTTGTAGGAAAACATTTGTATCTAACCCATACTCGTCCTGACCTTTCCTTTGTTGTTGGCCTTGTTGCTCGGTTTATGCAAAACCCACATGAAAGTCATTGGAAAGCAGCTAAAAGAATACTTCATTATGTTCGAGGTACAGTTCAGTTTGGGATTCATTACAGTGCCGAAGCAGCTCCTCTATTGGTTGGTTTCACTGATTCCGATTGGGCTGGTGACCCTGATGATCGGAAGTCTACTGCATGTTATGTGTTCACTCTTGGTTCAGGACCTATTACATGGGCTTGCAAGAAACAAGGTGCCGTTTCTCTTTCTTCAGCAGAAGCAGAGTATCGTGGTGCCATAGAAGCTAGTAAGGAAGCCTTGTGGCTTCGTCAGATCCTGTCAGAGTTTGGCTTTAAGTAGCAACATTCGACTACACTTTGGTGTGATAATCAAAGTGCCATTCAACTATGCAAAGATCTAGTCCAACATCAGCGCAGCAAACACATTGAACTGCACATGCACTTCATCAGAAAGTTCATTCACGACCATGTTCTTGAAGTGCAATATTATTCAACAGATGATCAAGTTGCAGACATCTTTACAAAGGCTCTCACAGAGGCGAAGTTCACTAAACTCCGATTTATGGTTGGAGTTCAGGAAGTTGTCACTAAGGGGGGATAGGCTCTAGTGCCTCCTTCCTTCTCCTATTGTGTCATATTTGTAAATCCTTCAATCCTATCCCAAGTTGTTCTTAAGGGGGGATGTTAGGATATTCCAACACATAGGAAATAGTTAAGTATAACTTGGTCTAGTATAGAGTTAGGTAAAGTGTGTTTCTTTACTATGTACATTTTGTAACTTACAATCTGACGGTCACGATATGTAGTGATCCGATGGTTCATTCTCTCATTGGTATTACCAACACTTGATCTGTGGCTTAACACCTGATTAGTCCATGATCTATATTTAAAGAGCATGGAGGTTCATTTGTAGGTTAACCATCCATGACAGAAGCTTATGTAAATTTTCATTCTTTTATTAATAAATTGCATGAAGTGGCCGCGTTGGCTCAAGTCGTGGACTGTTTCCCTCTTTGAGGGTTTTAACCACGTCAAAAATACTGGTGTATTGATCTGTGATCTGTTTGTGGGTGGTGTCCTTTGGTGTTCTGTCTGAGGAACTTACCCTGTAGATTCCTACACTTATAACATTTGAAGATCCATAATTTCCAAAGGACACAGTTCCATCCTTCTTCTCTTTCAGAGATACAAATTTATTTCTATCTCCAGTCATATGAGTTGAGCAACCATTATCAACATACCACACATCTTTGTTTTTTTGAGCCTTGAGAGCGAGAGCACAATTATCAGTGTTCTTCTTCTTCTTCCATGTTCATTCGTTTTGTGGCTTCGAAGATTCTTCTGGAGGATTTTCAAGTCTGCAGTCTCTCGCTATGTGTCCAAGTTTGGACATTTGTAACATTCAATATTACTTCTTAAATTTTCAAATCTATTGATGTTTCGTTGAGCCCTGGGAGGTTCATATTTGACAGATCTCCTGGAATTGTATTGGTTCCTACGGTACATGCAACATTCTGTAGCTTTATGACCAAATTTTCCACATGAATAACAATAGCCATGAAAAATATGTTGGTACCTAGATGGAAATCTTCGTCGGGGAATTGTCTTCCAAGGCTATTCTTGCAAATCTTGTCCAATGAATTCTACATTCCTGTCAGATCTCATAGGTTCATTGTACTTTGTTGTAGAAGGCCCTACTTCTTCTTCTTTGTAACTGAGGCTAATTCTATCATTGTAATATCGTTGATTGTTGATGAGTTCTTCCAATGCCCTTGAGCTGTTGGCATAATTTCAGACAATTTTTCCCTTCTTCACTTCCTTACACAGCGAAACTACTTCGGCTTCTAATTCTTGCCTTTCTCAGTTTCTTTCTTCCAACTTCTTTTGAAGTGATTCTTCAATACATTTTTGTTCCTTAACTTCAATTTTGGGACCTTAAACTTATTCTTCAAGAGTGTTGGAATGGATCTTCTCAGCCTTGAGCTCTTTTATAAGCTTGATTGCCTCCTTAGAAAATTATTCTATGGTTAACCATTCTTCATTGTTTTTTTGATATCTCTTGTTTATTGTGCTTGGCCATAAACAATACTCTCTCATTGGCTTCTTCTTCACTATCACTGTCTTCATCGGATCATGAGATATCTTCTTTAGAGAGAAAGTTCCTTTTGAATCCGTTCTTCTTGCCTTTATTGTTGAATTTCTTAAATCCTTTCTTTCCTTTTGAGTTTCCATCACTTCTGTTCAGACATTTCACTGTGAAATGCCCAACCTCACCACAACCAAAACATATCAATGTAAGTTTACCTGTAAATTTTCCCTTAGCAATTTTTACTTTTCTCGTAAAGTAAGCATATTCTCCATCTGAAAAACCTTCTTCATCATCTTCCTTTTCTTCACACTTGCAGGTGCAAGTGCAGGTCTTTGCCTTCGAAGGTTGTTTGTCCTGATTGGTTTTCTTAGATGTAGCGAACATAGTTTCTAGATGTGAAGTACCATCTTCTTCATCAACTCCCATTTCATATGCTCTGAGAACTCCATGTAATTCCTCTTTGTTGATTTTGTCCAGATTTGCACTGTATTGTAAGACTGATACCCTTGGGTTGAATCTTCTTGGTAACGTTCTAAGAATCTTTCATATCATAGTCTTCTCATCAACAGGCTCTCCCAATCCTTCCAGAGTGTTGGTTATCTCATCAACGTGTTGGAATTATGCAACAATGTTGTCCTCTTCTTTCATTCTGAGTTGCTCAAATTTTTCTCTGTAGATTTGAAGCTTTACTTCTTAGACATTTGAGTCACCTGCATATATATTCTCAAGCTTGTCCCATACATTTTTGGTGGTTTTACAACCCAACACCTTATGATAAGAAGATTCAATAAGTCCACTGATAATAATATTCCTTGCTTTTGCATCATTTACCAACTTTTTCTTACCTTGTTCATTCGCAATTTGATGTAAAGCCATTTTGAACAGTGTTCCATACTTTGTAACCTTGCACCAAGGGATAGACCTCCATTCTTCTTTTATAGAGTGCATAATTATTTTCATTGAATAGAGGTACACCATTCTTGTTGTGATCCATGATCTCCTTCCAGTTGTTAAACTGCTATTGAAGGAACCAATCTCCGATACCAATTGTTGGAAAATACTTGGGGGGGGGTGAATCAATATTCCTTAGCAATTAGCACTTTTAAATCTTTTCAGAGCATTAGTTAATCTTCAATTATAATTAATTTTTATGCAGTAACAACAGTGAATAAAAGATCACAGGAGGCACAAAAATTTTAGGTGGAAAACCCCCTCCGAGTAAAAAAAACACAGAACGCTTTTCTAATAATTCTTTAATCTTCAACTCCAATTGAAAAGAAAGCTCCAACTTCCTAGAATCTAGAAAAGAATTCTTCTCCAACTCCCACTGGATGGACGCTCCAACACCTGAGATTCTTAAGTAGTGAACTAAGTGGATGCCCCAACACCCAATGAGCTACAACTCACCCTAGCACCACCTTACCACTCTGAATTTTTCACAGGATTGAACCTGTTGGTGACTTCATGCACCAGCCTAGCACCACCCTACCACCCTATGGAAGAATAAAAGAATAATGGACTCCCGTACCAGGAAAAATGGTCCACTTTACAATGATATAGAATGATGTAGAAGAAGAAGACACACTAAACCATAACCCCAACTATGACACAACCACCTAATGATGATCCTAGACCTCCTTACACTGCCTCTTCAACTCTTGGCAGATAGACAGTTGTACAACTTTTACAATGATGGTTTTACAATGACTCTGTACAATGATACTTTTACAATGATTGTATGCAGTGCTTCCCACTTGAAGACTTCATGTGGTGAACTTCTTCCTGCTATTCTGCACCTTGATTTCTGCTCTTGTCATGCTAACCTTTCTCACTCTTTAGAACATTAGATTATGCATTGAGTCTTCTCTTGATGAATATATAATACCTGCAAAAAGTCTTCAAAGAAATACCCATGACATTGTTAGGATATTCCGACACATAGGAAATAGTTAAGTTCAACTTGGTCTAGTATAGAGTTAGGTATAGAGTTAGGTAAAGTGTGTTTCTTTACCGTTGTACATTTTGTAACTTACAATCCGACAGTCACGATATGTAGTGATCCGACGGTTCACTCTCTCCTCGGTATTACCGACACTTGATCCGTGGCTTGACACCCGATTGGTCCATGAGTTCTATTTAAAGCGCATGGAGGGTCATTGTTCGGGTAATCCGTGCATGAGAGAAGCTTATGTAAATTTTCATTCTTTGATTAATAAATTGCCTGTAGTAGCCACGTTGGCGCAGGCCGTGGACTGTTTCCCTCTTTGAGGGTTTTAACCACGTCAAAAATACTGGTGTATTGATCTGTGATCTGGTTGTGAGCGGTGTCCTTTTGGTGTTCTTTCTGAGGAACTTACCCTGTAAATTCCTACATGGTATCGGAGCTATTTGAGGGCCGTGTCCGTTGGTGATCCAAATCTGAAGCCGGTAGAACTGCATCCGACTGCCGTTTCCTAGATCTGCTGTTTCTGACTGCTTTCGGGCCGAGAGGACTGCTCTGTTGTGTTCGGAGCATCTGTTCCAGTGAGGAACCCCTTTCATTTCACACGAAAAGGTTTCCGGTAGCCCTAGCTGCGTCATTTTTCAGATCGGGAGGTATACAGTGTTTTTGCAGTTTACTGTTATTTTCTCTCTGCTTATTTCGGTTTCGGTTTATTTAGCCCTTTTTTTAACCGGATCTATACCTTTCATTTCTGCGTATGCTCTTTGCCCTGCGACTCTGTGCGATCTGGGCAAATCAGAAACAGAAAGGAAGGATTTTTCTCATGCGTATGCTCTTTTCCCTGCACCTTAGTGTGATCTCGGAAAATCAGAAACATTGAGAAAAATATTTAGTTTTCCGGCTAAAGCTAACTTTGAGGCGCAAGGTTCATTTTTTTTAAAAATATCTAGTTTTTTGGCTAAAGCTAACTTCGAGCCGCAAGGTTCGTTTTTCTTTGCATATTCGTGTTGGGTTTTGTGTTTTGTGTTTTGTAGGGAAAAAGAGCTTTCTCAAGGCAAGCACGCAAACCAAGGCCCCCCCCCCCTCTCTCTCTCTCTCTCTCTCAAATTTTTTGTATAGATCAATTGGTTCAAAGCTATTTTAAGAGAGTAGAGGTCTTGGGTTCAAGTCTCCATTTTGTGGGGGCAGATTTTTTCATTCCCGCACATTCGCGCACTTTGTCGGCAACTTCAACAATTTTTTTTCAAAAAGCCATAACTTCTTCATCCGGAAGCCTTTTTCAGAGCCGTTTTTTTTAAAACCGCCTAATTTTTCGAGATATATCCATTGGAACACTTTCAGCATCTTCAGCTTCAGTTTTTTCTAAAAAATGGAAAGTCCATGCCAAGTCATTCTTGACAGCACTAACTACTTCCAATGGATAGCCTACATGGAAGATTTACTTAGAAGTAAAGGTCTCTACAGAATAGCCACAGACCAAGAGAAGAAACCAAAAGATGAAGACAAGGCTGCAAAATGGGAAAATAGACAAGATCAAGCACGTGGTTTGATAGGGATGTCTATTTCTCCTGATCTTCGATTCCATATTGCAGAACTTGAGACTCCTCATGAAGCATTGGAAAAAATCACTAAAGTTTTTGGGATTAAAAATGAAATTAGAGCCCATCAACTTGAAAATGAGTTGCTTACTTTGGATCCTAATAATTTTTCTTGCATTGAAGATTTCTTGTCCAAATTCAAGACCCTTAGATATCTCTTGGAAGGTGTTAAGGTTAAGAAAGAAGATAGTAACCTTATTTATTCCATCCTTACTAAGTTGGGACCAGCCTACTCTGTATTTGTTTCCACTTTCCATTCTACAAGGGAAGCTTTCATTTGTCAAGGAAAAGACTACAAGGCCCCTTCCTTTGACTCCTTTTGTGATTCCTTAATAAGAGAGCAAGAAAAACTCTTACACCTTGGTCTTCTTAATCTTGGAAACTCTTCCAAGAAAGCGTTAGCCGCCCAGCAGCAACCAAATTCAAAGAATCCTAAGAAGTCATATCCTAAAAAGAATGGTCCTAAACCAAACAAGGGTCCTAAGCAAACTCAGCCTCAAAATGAAAGATCATTTCAGCAAAATGATAAGACCAATAAAAACAAATGGAAGAAGACTGACAGACATTGTAACTTTTGTAATCGAGATGGCCACTTAGAATCTAAATGCTTTAAGAAGATGGAAGCCTTGGAAGCCGCAATGAAGAAACATAACATCCATGTGGAGCATACTTCAACTTCAACTTCCGGAATGGCACTTTCTGCATGTCGTTGTCAATCATCTCAGTCTGGTTATGCATTAAATGTATCTTCTTCTTCTCCTTCTCATGAGTGGCTCATTGATTCTGGAGCCTCTTATCACATGGCCAAAAACCAAGCCATGTTTTCTTCTTTAAATGATTGTAACACCAAAAATATATATGTTGGTGATGATAGATCTCTTAATGTTGTAGGGACTGGAACTGTTCATCTAGATAATGGTCAGTTTAATGATGTATTATGTGTTCCAACCTTATCCTGCAACCTTCTATCTGTATATCAGATAACTCATTCAGGTGAAGGTAAAATTGTTGAATTTTCACCTCATGATGTTGTAATCAAGGATCTAAGAGATCCTAAACAGATTCTAGCTACTGGTATTGCTGATGATTCCACAAGGTTGTATAAGTTTCACAACTTTGGGTCATCAAATCTTCCCTCAGTATTTGTTGCTCATAATGATGAAGTGAGCAAACTTTGGCATGAGCGATTTGGTCACTTAAACTATCGCTCCCTTCAGCATCTATGTAAAGAAAATATGGTGACAGGTCTTCCTATGGTATCTTGCAGAGATGGTGTCTGTTCCGGATGTGTACTCGGAAAACATCATCAGGACAGTTTTGAAAAACGTGCCTCTTGGCACGCCTCAGCCCCTTTACAGCTTGTGCACAGTGATTTATGTGGTCCACTTCCTGTTGCTTCATTCTCTGGCTGCAAGTATTTCTTAACTTTCATTGATGATTTCTCCAGACGCACTTGGGTATACTTCTTAAAACTCAAGAGCGAAGTATTTAACACATTTTTGGCCTTCAAAGCCTTTGTTGAAAAACAATCTGGACATCAAATTCTTAAGCTAAGAACTGATAATGGTGGAGAATATGTTAAAAACACATTCATCAACTTTTGCACCGAAAATGGAATTCAAATGCAACATACTGTTCCATACACTCCACAACAAAATGGTGTAGCTGAAAGGAAAAATCGCACCTTAAAGGAAATGGCTAATTGTATGCTGCAATCTAAAGGAATCAGTCTTGGTTTTTGGGCCGAAGCAATTAATTGTGCAAATTATATAATCAATCGCACTCCTACTAAGGTTCTAAAGAATATCACTCCAGAAGAAGCTTGGAGTTCCATTAAACCAGATGTAAGTCACTTTCGTGTTTTTGGAAGTGAAGCATGGGCCCATATTCCAGATGAAAAGCATAAAGCTTTAGAACCTAAGAGTGAGAAATGTACTTTTGTTGGATATTCTGAAGATGTGAAAGGTTATAGACTTATTCCATTTAAGTCCAAAAATGTTATCATTAGAAGAGATGTAAAATTTGATGAAAATAAATCGGCCTGCGAGCCTAGTCCGGCGGATGTGCCACCTCTTCCTATCTCTTCTACTTTTGAAAACATTTCTTCTTCAGATGATGAAAGTGAGGATGATAATCCTCCCCCACCTTCTCAGGATCCTCAACTTCCAAGATGGGTCTGTGCTACTCGGGATGCAGCAGGTGACCTTGTCGGTGATCCTACAGATCAGCGACGTACGCGTTCTCAGTTTGAAAGAGCCTCTTCTTTACTGGCTCAAGCTCCAGTAAATCATGATCCTGACACTTTTGCAGAAGCTTCAGGCCATCCACATTGGGAAGCAGCTATGAATGAAGAATATCATTCATTGTTGACAAATGATACATGGGATCTTGTTCCTCTACCAAAGGGACGCAAACTTGTTAGATGTAAATGGGTTTACAGAACCAAGTATGGACCAGATGGGAAAGTTGACAAACATAAAGCTCGTCTTGTTGCTAAGGGTTTTTCACAGGTTGAAGGCATTGACTACACTGAAACCTTCTCCCCTGTTGCCAAAATGAACTCTATCCGCCTTGTTCTTTCCCTTGCTGCCTCTTTAAAATGGGAAGTCCATCAGATGGATGTTAAATCTGCCTTCTTGCATGGGGACTTGCATGAATAAATCTATATGGAACAACCCATTGGCTTCATCCAAACAGACTCCAGCCTTGTATGTCGACTTAAGAAATCTCTCTATGGTCTCAAGCAAGCTCCTCGGGCTTGGTATGCCAAAATGGATAGCTTTCTTTTAGAATCTGGCTTTTCTCGATGTTATTCTGACAATACTGTCTACACCAAGAAAGTGGGCAACTCTCTTATCATCCTTGTTCTTTATGTTGATGATCTTATTCTTACTGGTAGTGATCCCAACCTTATCAACCATGTGAAGTCCAGCCTTAAAAAGAAATTTGAAATGACAGACTTAGGACACTTACACTATTTTCTCGGTCTTCAAGTCTTGCAATCCAAGGAGGGTATTTCCCTTTCCCAGTCCAAGTATGCTTGTGATATTCTTCGTCATTTTCACATGGAAGACTGTAAGCCAGCCCCTTCTCCCTTTCAGTCTGGAGTCAAACTTTCAGTCTCTTGTACTTCTCCTAAAGTTGATGCTACCTTATACCGTCAACTTGTAGGAAAACTCTTGTATTTAACCCATACTCGTCCTGATCTTTCCTTTGCTGTTGGCCTTGTTGCTCGTTTTATGCAAAACCCCCGTGAAAGTCATTGGAAAGCAGCCAAAATAATACTTCGTTATGTTCGAGGTACAATACAGTTTGGGATTCATTACAGTGCCAAAGAAGCTCCTCTATTAGTTGGTTTCACTGATTCTGATTGGGCTGGTGACCCTGATGATCGGAAGTCTACTGCCGGTTATGTCTTCACTCTTGGTTCAGGACCTATTACATGGGCTTGTAAGAAACAGGCTGCCATTTCTCTTTCGTCAGCAGAAGCAGAGTATCGTGGTGCCGTGGAAGCTAGTAAGGAAGCCTTGTGGCTTCGTCAGATCCTATCAGAGTTTGGCTTTGAGCAGCAGCATCCAACCACACTTTGGTGTGATAATCAAAGTGCCATTCAGCTATGCAAAGATCCAGTCCAGCATCAGCGCAGCAAACACATTGAACTACACATGCACTTCATCAGAAAGCTCATTCATGACCATGTTCTTAAAGTGCAATATTGTTCAACAGATGATCAGGTTGCAGACATCTTCACAAAGGCTCTCACAGAGGCGAAGTTCACTAAACTTCGATATATGCTTGGAGTTCAGGAAGTTGTCACTAAGGGGGGATAGGCTCTAGTGCCTCCTTCCTTCTCCTATTGTGTCATATTTGTAAATCCTTCAATCCTATCCCAAGTTGTTCTTAAGGGGGGATGTTAGGATATTCCGACACATAGGAAATAGTTAAGTTCAACTTGGTCTAGTATAGAGTTAGGTATAGAGTTAGGTAAAGTGTGTTTCTTTACCGTTGTACATTTTGTAACTTACAATCCGACGGTCACGATATGTAGTGATCCGACGGTTCACTCTCTCCTCGGTATTACCGACACTTGATCCGTGGCTTGACACCCGATTGGTCCATGAGTTCTATTTAAAGCGCATGGAGGGTCATTGTTCGGGTAATCCGTGCATGAGAGAAGCTTATGTAAAATTTCATTCTTTGATTAATAAATTGCCTGTAGTAGCCACGTTGGCGCAGGCCGTGGACTGTTTCCCTCTTTGAGGGTTTTAACCACGTCAAAAATACTGGTGTATTGATCTGTGATCTGGTTGTGAGCGGTGTCCTTTTGGTGTTCTTTCTGAGGAACTTACCCTGTAAATTCCTACAGACATGATAATAGCAAAACTTACCTCATCCTGTAGAACATATGTCAGTGCTAAACAAAAACAACAAATTAGAATACAAAGAAACTAATGCAATTAAGATATGAACATGCATATACAAAAGATACTTACCTATAGCTTACATCTGCTACATCATTTTTCTACACCTTTCTCTTTGTTGTCCTAGAAAGTCTGGTCCTTTGCACCCCTTGACAACACTTGATCTAGTTTTTCTTGCCTTCTAGGAGCACAATATTTAATATGATGTATCTCTACGATTTCAAATCCTCAACATGTGATCTTCGGTCCTGTAGAAGCCCTCTAAGTCTTCTTTCCAATGTCACGGGTTTGACCCAATTTGGACTCTTTAAGGCAAAGTTATGCCCAATATCTCACAATGACCTAATTATGGACTAGTCCAGTAGAGCGAACTTGTAGGCGTACCACGTGTCACTATTTCCTCCTTCGGCTCTGAAATCGATACACAGAAAACTACTATTTATGCATTATCTATCACTTTTTTACAGAATTCCAATCCTCTTCTCTGAGAGCGAGTTATGATGAAATTCCCAAGGTCACTTCCTTAGATGAAATTCGGGAGCCTGCAAAACCCTAACCTCCACAGATCATATCTCTGAAAATATAGTGAACCAAGATGTAAAATTTGGTCTTGCCGTTCATAAGGATTGTGAATCAAATGGGGTTTAATTTCAGGATCTAAGACTTCGCAGAAATGAAGTTATAGTGAAAATGCCACAATCACTATATTTGGAGGATATATGAGATTTCTTTTTATAGAGTTGAGAGGGGCTTCTATAGAGAATGTTGGAGGGATTTTAGGAGGTTAAAAAATTATTAATTATTTACTATTCAATGACCAAAACCAATTATGAGTGCCATGCAATAACCCCATAGGGTTTTAGCCCACTAACTGAGGTTACTAACTTCAAACATGAATATCTCTCAAATCGTGAAGAATTACTTGGCGTGCCATATATCAATGGAAACATTTGGATGAGTAGAATCTATCTAGAAGATCCTTGACTCAAAATAAAGTTGTCAAGTAAAAATTCCCTTGCAATATCAGGGTAGCCCCTAGTGCTGCTTGGATTGACATCAATGACAACCTCAAATCATCTTTAGATCAAAAACAACTACAACAAAAAATATGGAAATCAGGATAATAAGGGACAACAAGACAATAACAACACAATAGGGAAAAAGATCAACTACAAACTAAATTTTGGGATCTTGGAGGACTTCATCAACATACACATGATCAAGAGACCATGAAAATTTTGACCATTTGGATTATGATGTAGGAGAATCTTATTCCAAGTCAAAATGTTTTTTGACTATGCAAGGGGGTCTTCCATTTACCAAGGGAGTTGCTCCACTAAGTGTGGAATTATTAAATTTATTTTACTTTCCTATGTTTTTGAATATATTGTACACAAATAAGTAAAGGAATTGGTGTAATCAAATATTCTATAAAAAGAGATATCTCGCAAGTATTTTGGATAGTTCAGAATGAGTTGGATTTATGAGAGGATTCAGTGGAACTAGAGTCCAAGAATAGGGATTTATTGAAGGTATCATGGATCTAGGCCATAAGTTTTTTAATATCATATTTTGTATGAAAATGTAATTAGACAAGTAAATAAAGGAAATGTGTGAGTAGAGGATATCTGAGAGGATTCGAAAGGCAAGAAGGCCATAGGACGAGAGAGGGCATATTGTAAATCAAGTTGAGAGAGCCTTTGTAAATTTGTTGGTTCATTGAATAAAGTAGCACTCTATTGTGTATTTTGGGTGCTTGGAATTATTGTCTGTCTCTATTTGAAATTATATATATATACATACATATAGATATTATTGTGGAAACCAATACTGACTGCAGGATCGAATTGATTCAAGCTCAGGATGGATTTTCCACCTTACAGGAAGGAAGGGTGCAACATAAGAATTTTCATTAATTAAGAAGTGAAAGGAGTATAGAGGAAGAGTGCTCCTAGGGAGTGGGATAAATCCAAATTGAATAGAGAAACAGAGGAACCATGTGGAAGGAAGGACGAGAACTAGATTGGTTTCCTAAATCAAAGCTCAAGAAATATACACTTTGATCATTGCTCAATGGAGGATTAATGGTCCGTTAACAAGAAGAATCAAAATCTAGAATAGGAGTGAAATAAGAGAGGCACGGTGGAAGCATGTCATGGAGCACTAAAGGAAAGGTCAACACTTAGTCAAATTATCAATTTGGAGGAAGATCATCATGTAACAGTGTTGGGGAATGACAATAGATAGTGTTGGGAGATGGTAATTGATAGCTCCAAACTAGGGGTCGTGATCCTAGAAGGAAAAGAGAGAGTGTATAAGGGAGTGTCAGGTTGAATAAGCATTAGGAAAACATGAAATGTGGTCCAAGTCGAGAACAGAAAGGAAATAAGAACAAGGAAAGTGGATTTGGGGCCGCATATTTAGTTACTTCATCCCGAAAGAGAATGCTCGAGGAACTATTCGAAACCCCAAGTATAAGCAAACAGGAAGGAAGCATTGGGACATGTCATATCATAGATAATAGCCCAAAGAAAATGTTTGGAACCTAATAGAGGGTGAGTGTCAGGATGACTCAATGTCGGTAGGATGTGGCAAGTGGCGACCACCCGGAGAGAAAGCACTGGGGGTTCCATACTAGCAGCAACTATAAAGCATCAGGCTAATAGAAGTAGAACATAAGTGTTGGTCAAGAGGGAGAGTGGGATGCCAAATTTGCATTGGTGGATTTTATATAGCACAACGGAAAGGTGGGTCAAAGATAGACCACCTGGAAGGTCGAATATGGTGCACCAAAGTTCACCACCAAGTTGGAATGGAGCAGGTGGAGCCCGCCTGACCACTGCCTAACCTAGCAAAGGAAAATTGGAATGCCCAGGCTACGCACTAAGCTCTAAAGGTTGGGACATGTTAGCAATATTTAAAATTATTCCACTATGTGTTTATGCGGGATTTCAATCTTGAGATGTATATGTGTAGTGTATAGCGCTAAGTCCTATAGCTTGGTTTTGAGGGTTATGTGGCAATGACTACACCTCGATTGCAATGAAGATACAGTTGGGATAATTGAAGTATAGTTTGGGAGAAGAAGGAACAAGAGGATAGTAGAGAGGAAAGTGTCATGTAGGCTCAATCTGAAGGAATAAGGAGGACCCTGAAGGTCCTCCTGAAGAGGCTTGAATTGAAACTAATTCTTGGTTATACTCATGTAGAGTTTGCATAACCTATTTGTTGGCTCCTCCCTCTATAAGTTGTATAAAAGAATTTATAATCTCGTAAATCGACCTTTATAAGTAATGAAGGAAGCACCTTTTGGGCAAGGACTTGGCTGTGTGGGTTCTAAGTGAACCTGTGCTTAGATATGATGTTGGGTTTGCATAAAAATATTTTGTTAAGAAATGGTTCAGCATGGATTTTATAGATAATCCTACTCCTCAAGCTCTTAAAATTGAGTACATTCCATATATTGTTAATGATTTCCTTGTTGTTTCCATAAATGTTATCAGTGCAGCGGATTTTCGTTCATATTTTGACATTTGGCCACTTACTAAGTTTCAGTTACTATAGTTGAATTAATTTTTAAAACCCAATTTTATTTATTTAATTATTTTAATTAATATTATATTTCTTTTCCTTTTGTTAATATTAAATAGTTGTTATATAAATAATTTTGGATTTAGAATATTATCAATGAAATTGGTTAGTTGTTATTAGTCTTTGTTAATAATGTGTATTGAATAATATTTATAGCTTTTCTATTTCAATATGTTATTATGATTTTGGATACAATTTGTTTTAATATTTTTAATAATTTCTAGATATTTTGTTGTTAATTAATAATTAATAATAATAATTAATAATAATTAATATTACTAATTGTGATATATTATTCTTCTATCAATTAATATTATTAATTTTTATTATTTAATATATACTAACTTCTTATTAGATAATAGTAACAATAATTATGATTAAGTTAATATTCACGAGTAGTGTTAAATACACGCACACACACTTTTATTGCGCAATAAGTTTATAGATATCTTCAAATCATTAACATACATTTAAGAATTTTTATATTCAAAATTATTTGGTAGGGACTACCCTGCATACAATCCTTGTTCCATTAATAGATTCCTTTTAATTCAAGGTCTCAGGGAGTTGACATCTAACATTTTAAAAAATATTAATAGAAATAATAATTCAATGTGTGCATATATATAAAAATAAATTCCATGTGCGTGCGTGTGTGTGTGTGTGTGTGTGTGTGTGTGTGTGTGTATGTATATATATGGAGAGATAGATTATATCCTATGGACATATGTTTTCTACTTTCTATCATGTTCAGACATCTATTAACATTTTAATGTGGAAAATGTGAATCATAAAGAAAATATTTCAGTGTAAACAATGTATATACTAACTCAACCATACAAATTAAGTGGTTGGTAAATTTTGATAAGCATCAATTCATAATAAGCATCGATCAAAATACTTACTTCATTATACATCTCATGTTTATAATATAAAAATTAAAAATTAAGAAGATAACTAAATTATAACTTTATTTTAAATTATTATTATTATTATTATTCATTATAAAAGAAATTAATATATAAGTTAAACATACATACATTTAAAAAAATGTGGAAAAATATTATTAATTATGGATATTTACCTCCACTTTACCATGGAGACTTTTAATCTATAAATAGGCTTTATTACAATACCATGGGCCAATAACATGGTTTATCATTACTAAATTCCCAAAAAATAATAATCCACTACATATGGCACTTGTTCATATAACTTTTTTTTAATTAATCAATTTAAGTAGAATGGAAAAAAAAGGGCATGATAATTAATTGAGCTCTTAGAGCTCTGCGAACTTCTAAGAATTCTTTTTTCCAAACCCTTGTTCTATGATAGTCTATTTCCTTCTTCTACTTTTCCTGTGGCGAAAGCCATAGGAGGGAGTGACAATCCCCTTACATCAGAATTGTAGTGGTTATTCATGTTGCTGGTAAACAAAAGGTCATGAATCTGGGTTACTCTAATGAAGATCCAATCATAAAACAATCAAACAAGAAACAACAAGCTAATCAAGCCAAGTGTCTTCAACCAGGTAGTTGTTTTCCAAAATAATTTGTGGATCCCAATTGTGAAGTTAGTTCCAATGAGGTTAGTGAATTCATTTAATACATGCAAGAGTACACACTCATTGGAAAATTATTAGGTATTTGGCCATCAGAAAACACCTTATCCCAATGGATTCAAGTAAAATGGAAGCCTAAGGGTCAGCTCAAGTTAGATCTTAGTTCCAAAGGTTTTTTTATGTCATTTTTGCAAATTTGGAAGACCACAATAGATACTGCAAGAACAAACCTTATTTATTCAACTTTTTGGGTCTATACCTTCGATGGTAGTCAGAGAGGTTTAATCCTGATAAAGAATATTTCATAGTGGCACCAGTATGATCTACATGTACTCTTTTCCATGATAATTTTGGGAGGAAAAAGCATCAGCAGGAATTGTAAACAACTTGGGTCAATATGTGAAAGCATCTGAAGGTACGAAGCAGGGTTGATACATTTCATATGCTTGAATATCCATATATATGAACATCTCTGAGCCTCTCCTGGAATCCATTAAAATCTACTTCCAAGATGAGCTATGGAAATAGATAATTTACTATGAGCACATTTTATTCAGGTGCAGAAGGTGTCATGAACATGAGAATTTGTATCAAGATTGTCTGATGAAGAAGCAAACCAACAACACAAAAAAGCACCAACATAATAGGGAGACGATTTAACAGTACTAGATCGGGGAAGAAGAAACAAAAAGAAGCCCCCCTGGAGACAAAGTGAACCAAAAAATAAGGTTGGGTTCGAGAACTGCTTTAGACCACTAGTTGAATCAAACGACATTGAAAATCTCACAGTCGTCCAATCAAAAAAGGTGTTGATGCAAGAGATGTTAGATACCTCTAGGAAATTAGTGTAGTAGGCCATGCAGAATATTTTGAGACTTCAGTGTAGACATTGTCCCTTCCCTCACCATATAATCTAGTCCCAAGAACATTGGCCCCCATGCATGTTGATGCCCTAAGTGATCTACTAATGTATCAACCGATTGAACTGCATGTAAAGTTTGAGGACATCGAAGGAAACCCATAACAAGTCAAGGAAATGGAGAGATATTTAGATGCTTTGAACCTTCCAGTGATAGCAGAGGCTTGGGAAGGTAAGGATGTTTTTACTCTTCCAAACTAGTAAGTATCCATGGTAGGTAGATCTTATCTCAAATATAAAAATTTAGTTGCCAACACAGGCTTAGGCTTGGGATTGTTTGGTGTTCATTCATAAACAATGAAGGAAGTAGGGAAAGCATGCAAAGAGATGAATAAAATATGTTTTAAAAAAAATTATAAATGCTAGATGGGATAGAAGACAATTTGGTAAACTCAGGTAGAGTCAGGGTGATCACAGGGGAATTTTTTGGCTCCTCTAAACACATGACATGAAGATCGTCTCATGGAACATGAGGGGATTGAATATCCAAGGGAAACACAGACTTTTGAAGAAAAAATAGGTTGATAATAAGCCATCCATATCAATGCTCTAGGAGACCAAAACACTAGGGGTTTCCCTATCCAATATTACAAAATTTTGGAGGAGACAAAGCTAAGAAGGAGCGCTAGATGTGCACGGCCACTCTGGTGGGCTAGAAATCTTATGGGATGAACAATAAGTCGAGATATTAAATATATTTTGAAACTTCTAAATTATCACTAGTCATATTCAATTTGTAGAATTGAGAGATAAGTGTTTTATTTCTAATTTATATGGCCCAAACATCCCTCCAAATAATACCAAGTTTCTCTAATCAATAGGCCAGACTAATGCATTAATCTCTCAGGCCCCATGGATAATTGGGGGATATTTTAATTTGATTAAATCATTATATGAAAATAAAGGGGGTATAAGGATATTAGAAGTGGAATCCAAGTTGTTCTAGGAAACAACGAAATAACTTGGAAGTATTGAAGTAGACATGGTGAATGTTATTTTTACATGGAACAATAGAAAGGGTGGCCAACATCAAATTTCTTCAAAGCTAAACATACTTCATAACTAAAAGCCTTTCAGGCTATGATATATTAATAGAGGCATCTATACTTCCAATCCATGGCTCATATCACTAGGTCATTAACCTAAATTTAGATCTAAAGGAGCATCCATCTAATTGGCCATTCAGGTTCGAAATTTTTTGGCTTAAAGACTTGAAGTTTTTACAAAACATTGAAAAATGTGGGAGGAAACAAATAATATAAGAGGCACAACAATGTTTTCTATGTATGTAAATTGAAATATGTTAAATGGAAACTATAGGGGTCGAATAAAGAAATATTAGGGGAATTACAGAGGTAAAAATAAAAATAGGGACCAAAATGTTAAATATACAACATGAGGTTATCTTAAATGGGCGCTCAAAATAGTTAATTAAGGAGGAAAAAACCTTAAGGTATCTGAAGGAACAAAGGTAGTAAGGGGAAATAATGTGGAAGAAAAAATATCGAGTTTATTGGTTGAAAGAGGGGGAGAAGAACTTCTCTTTATTCCACAAGTTGATGTTAGAATATATATACTATAATTAGATATCCTCATTGAAAGAAAATAATGGATGCAAGATGGAATCACAATAGGAGATAGCCTAAAAGTTAAGTCAACACTATCAAATCTTGCTCTCGAAACCATCAGAATACTGACAGGAAGTAATTTAGAAGGTCACCAGAAACATCCCCAAGATCATCATAGTTGAACATAATTAGGCTCTCATGTAGGAAATATCCTTGGATGAGGTAGAAGAAACTATCAAAGAAATTCCTCTGAAGAGGTTCCTAGATCAAATGGGTTTACTATGGAATTCTTCCAATCCCATTGGTCTATCATTGGTGAGGTAGTCTAGAGGGAAGTTGAAGAGTCTAGGAAAGCCCAAATAATCCTCAAATAATTAGATGTCACCTTTAAATCATTGATATCAAAGAAATAAAAGGTTGAGGATGCAAGGTCTTATATACCCATAGCTTTATGAAATGTGTTTTATAATATAATTACTAAAATAATAGCCAACTGGCTCAAACCCCTCCTTCCCCAACTCATATCCACAAATAAAACATGGTTTGTGGAAGGAAGATAAATTTTGGATGGAATTATGGTGTCACATAAGGTGATTCACTCCCTAAAGATGATAAAAAACTAGTTATGTTGCTGAAGATGGATTTTTCTAAAGCATATGATAAGCTTAATTGAAAATTCTTAAAGTACGTTGAGAGTTTTTGGATTCACACAATAATGGATCATGTGGATAGCTAATATGATATCTTTGGTGTCCTACTCAATTTTATTAAATGGATCACCATCAAAGAACTTTCAATCATCTAGGGGCATTCGATAGGGGGACCCTTTATCTCATTCCTCTTTATCATAACGATGAAAGGAATTGGGTGCTTATTCAAGATAACAATATTGGAGAAAAACTAAAAGGCCTTAGGTTTTTTAGGGATGACTTTCCCATAAATCATAAACAATTTGTTGATGACACAATGGGGCTTGGAGTTACTACAATGCAAGAAGCAAGATTTATTAATAATATCTTGGATGTCTTCTCGCGAGAATCAGGTATGGACCTAAACATATCCAAATCTGAAGTTTTCTTCTTTAATACTCAAGTGAATGTGGAACGATATGTGGTTAGGATATTAGGATTTAAAGTCAACAAAATCCCCTCAAACTACCTTGTGTTGGTTCCCTATAATACTAGTGATTACCCCATTACTATTGTATTTGCATCCCTTATTAATATTGTTGTGCCCCTATTATCCCCATATTGTTATTACTATGCCCCATAGAATCCCTCTATTGTTATTTTTGTGGCTTTATATTACTATTGTTAGGTCGGCTGGGTTATATTGTGACTCCTTAGACTCCTATATATAGAGAGGAGGTTTTGTCATTTGAATCATCCAAGAATTGTTCATTTATGTAATGTAAAGGAGGTTTCCCCCTCGAAGAGGCTGAATTCTAAGGCGTTGATCTATCTTTTCTATCTTTTCTTGAGCTTGTTTCATAACATTTGGTATCAGAGCTTTGGATTCTAGGGTTTCGCTGCTCCAAATAGGTCATCGTGGAATTTTCTCTATAAATTTTTTTCTGGAATGTTTCAGAAGCTAGAAAAAAACACATTTGAGAAGATATCACGATGAACCTCGGGTCCAAATTTAAGAGCTTTTCGTGCTACAGTTGCATAGATATGATCTCAGGAAGTTGGTCTTTTTGCAGACTCCTGAATTACATTCCAAACAGGTGACCTGGGGAAAATTGTCATAACTTTCTCTCTGAACATCGGATTGAAATTTCGTAAGAATTTATAGAAAGAGGACGGACTGTAGTTTATTGTAGATATTCTTTAGAGCCAAAGGTTGAAACAGTGACTCGTGGAACGTTGTACAAGTTCGCCCTACTGAACTAGTCTATAATCAAGTCACTGTGGGAGATTTCACATAACTCTTCTTTGGAGAATCCAATTTGGGTCAGACTGGTGGCATTGGAAAGAGGACATAGAGGGTTACTATAGGTCGTAATTTTAGAACTAGATGATCAGAAAGTACAGAGATACATCAGAGGCAATATCGAGCTCCTACATAGTGAAAAAAGGTGTGTAGATTTTTTTAAATTTTTTCTTGAGATTGGTTTGAAAATTTATTTTGAAGGAATTCAAAGGGTATAGTAGAGAATTATTATCGGTAATTGATGCCCCAAGGAAAGAAAATGAAGAAACCTAGTAAGAAACCTAAAATCTCTAGCATGACTCATGAAGAAGAGGGAGAAATGCTACATGATATATCAAAATTACAAGAACAAGTGCAAAAAATGTCACTCTCATAAAAGCTAACAGAAGCTAAGATAAATGGCGTGGAATCTAAGATAAAGTGCATGGAAGCTAAGATGGATGATTTGAAGATAGATTTGAAGACAGATTTGAAGAGAGACATGGCAGATTTGAGGACAGATTTGACAAATTTTCTACAAGAAATACTTACTAATGGTGAAAAGGTAGTAAAGGAAACTCATGATGCAAACAAAAGAAAGGTTAATCATGATTTATTAAACTCTAATGTGGGATCAAAGACCCACCATATTCCAAAAATTGATATGAGGAAGTTTGATGGCAAGGATCCCGCAACATGGATATTACAGATGGAGCAATTTTTCAATCTCAATAATGTGCAAAACACACAAAAGGTACGTATTGCAACTTTATATTTGGAAACAAATCAGTTTGTATGGTATCAATCGCTTTGCTCTCATAAACAAATTATCACTTGGGCAATTTTTACAGAAGAATTGACAACACATTATGAGGATACAAAAAGCAACACTTTTCTTAGCCAATTGATCAGTCTCAAACAAAAGGTTCAATAATGAAGCACATTGAGGAGTTCCAAAAAATGAACATAATGGTAAAAAATATTCTAGAGGAGCATAGGATTGATGTGTTCATAGGGACTTTAAAGGATAATATCCAACATGATGTTCGCCTTTGGGAACCGGATTCATTAGAGAAGGCATTCAAGTTAGCAAGAAAAATGGAAAGAAAAATTATGGCAACCAGTAAGTATACCACTCACAACTATAAAGATGGAAGTGTTGTTGCCCCTAGTCTTCCACAACCTATAAGGTTGACACCACAACAATTGGAAGAAAAAGGAGCAAAAGGGCTTTGTTATAGTTGTGATAGCAAATACACTAAAGGTCATAAGTGTGCTGAGAAGAAATTATTCTACATAGATTGTGAAGAGGAAGAAGAAAAGGAGCAAGAAAGGTCAAAAGAAGAGGATATACTCCAGGAACAGAGCCTAGATAAAGAAGAAATGAATCCAACCATATCTTGTAATGCATTGGTGGGAATTACCACTCCTCAAACCATCAAGATAGAAGGACAAATCAAGAAGAAAAAGGTAATAGTGTTTATTGATTCAGGAAGCACCCACAATTTTATTCATTGTAAGGTAGCAAAAGAATTGAATTGCTTCTTATATCCAACACCAGAGTGTAGAGTGATGGTTGAAAATGGAGGAACAATAAATTGCTTTGGAAAGTGCCATAATATCAAGCTATCGATGGGAGAATATGTATTGACTAGCCCAATGCTTTCCATTCCAATGGGAGGTGCTGATGTTGTAGTAGGAGTCCAATGGCTACAATCCTTGGGTACAATAGCTTTTAATTTTCAAGAACTTTTCATGAAATTTTCTATGGAAGGAAAGGAAATTGAATTAAGGGGTATTGCAGGGAAACTGAGAAAGATAATCAATTCTAACGATATGACAAAGCTTCTAAAAAAGGAACAAAGGGGTGTAATTGCACAATTATGTTCACTAGACGTTTCCACATTGCAATCATCTATTTCTCCAGATCTCCAAAAAGTCTTGTACAATCATTCTAAGGTATTTGAGACTCCCAAAGGTCTCCCACCTATTCGTGATCATGATCATGCTATTCATCTGATTCCAGGAAGTGTTCCTCCAAACATCAGGCCGTACAGATATCCCTATGCCCAAAAGAGTGAAATTGAACGTATGGTTGAAGAAATGCTAGAGGTTGGTATAATTCAACCGAGTCAAAGTTCTTTCTCCACTCCAGTAGTATTAGTGCACAAGAAGGATGGATCATGGTGCATGTGTTCGGATTATAGGGAGCTCAACAAGCTCACTATTAAAGACAAGTTTCCCATTCCCGTCATTGATGAATTATTGGATGAATTGCATGGATCAATTTACTTCACCAAGTTGGATCTTCATTCAAGATATTATCAAATCAGAATGAAGACTGAAGACATTCTGAAAACAACATTTAGAACTCATGAGGGTCATTATGAATTTTTGGTCATGCCTTTTGGCCTTACCAATGCACCTTCAACATTTCAAGGTTTAATGAATTCCATTTTCAAACCATTCCTTAGAAAATTTGTGTTAGTATTTTTTGATGATATACTAATCTACAGCAAGTCTTGGAAGGATCATGTTGAACATGTTGACAGGGTGTTACAACTATTGGAGGAGAAACAATTATATGCAAAAATATCCAAATGTTTCTTTGAGTACAAGAGGTGGAATATCTGGGTCATATTGTATCTCATGAAAGAATTAACTTAGACCCTAGCAAAATTAAAGCCATTAAGGAATGGAAAATCCCCACATCCATAAAGCATCTACAAGGATTTCTCGAGTTGATAGGGTATTATCGTAAGTTTGTTAAGAATTATGGGAGAATAGCAGCACCTATAACAACATTATTGAAGAAAGATGCATTTTCATGGACTCCAGAAGCAACAAAGGCCTTCGAACATCTTAAAGAGGGAATGTGCCAAGCATCGGTCTTAGCTACATCGGACTTCACAAAAACCTTTATTGTGGAATGTGATGCTTTAGGAAACGGAGTTGGTGCTATTTTAATGCAAGATGAAAGACCCATTGCTTTTGAAAGTCATCCAATCAAGGGAAAGTTTTTACACAAAGCTATTTATGAGAAGGAAATGTTGGCAATACTCCATGCACTTAAGAAATGGCGACCCTACCTAATGGGAATCCACTTCAAGGTAAAAACGGATCATGATATCCTTAAATACTTTTTAGAACAAAGATTATCCTCTGAAGAGCAACAAAAGTGGGTCACAAAGATGTCGGGTTATGACTTTGAAATCATCTACAAAAAAGGGAAGCAAAATGTGGTGGCAAATGCACTCTTAAGAAAGGATGAGGATGTGGAAGCATTGTTGTGCGCCATTTCTATTATCCAACCAGATTGGATAAATGAAGCAAGGGAGGAATGGAAGAATGACGAAGAAGTGTGGGAACTTATTAGAAAGTTACAACAATATTCTAGTACGTCTGATACATTTGGCTGGAAAAATGATTCTTTATGGTACAAAGATTTCTTATACCTCTGTAAGAATTCCCAACTAAAACAAAAGATTCTTATGGAATTGCACACTTCTCCCTTAGGAGGGCACTCAAGATTTTTAAAAACTTACCACAGGGTTAAGAAGGAATTTTTTTTGGATGGCCTTAAATCGGATATTCAAAAATTTGTGGCGGAATGTTTGGTTTGCCAACAAAATAAAGTTGAAACAATTAAGACACTAGGTCTATTACAACCTTTATCCATTCCAAGCCAATGTTGGGAGGAGGTTTCAATGGATTTTATCATAGGTTTACCCAAGTCTAAGGGAAAGAGTGTCATCATGGTGGTAGTTGACAGACTTACCAAGTATGCACACTTTTGTGCATTATCACATCCATTTAAAGCCAGTATAGTTTCTACTACATTTATGGAAACAATTCAAAAGCTACATGGCAACCCAAAGATTATTGTAAGTGACAGAGATCCCATTTTCACTGGAAATTTTTGGACATAATTATTTTCTTGTCTTGGTACTTAGTTAGCTCATAGCTCATCTTATCATCCTCAATCTGATGGGAAAATTGAGATAGTAAACAGATGTTTGGAAGGATATCTTCGTTTCTTTGTATCTGATAAACAAACACAATGGGTCAAATGGTTGCCTCTGGCTAAATGGTGGTATAACACTTCCTTCCATACATCAACAAAAATGACCCCATATATGGCACTTTATGGATATCAGCCACCATCCATCACATCATATTTAAGAGAAAATTCTAAGGTTCAAGCAGTGGAACATCACATCGAACTTCAACAACAAGTCCTCCAACTCTTAAAGGATAACCTCGTGTTGGCGCAGAATAGAATGAAATAAGAGGCATATCAACATCGCAGCGAAAAACGTTTTGATGTAGGTGATTAGGTATTCCTATGGCTACAACCATATAAGCAAATGTCCCTCAATCAAGCTAAGAAGGATAATAAATTATCACCAAAGTATTATGGTTCGTACAAGGTGTTGCAAAATATTGGTACTATGGCATACAAATTGGAGCTTCCTGCAGCTTCCTGATTGCACCCAGTTTTCCATGTTTCATGTTTAAAGAAGGTTATAGGCGACAAGCTCCCAGTTCAAACAATATTGCCAAAACTTGACGAGGAAGGAAAAATTATATTGGAACCGGAAGCAGTCACAAAAACAAGAACTCAACAGCTACGAAATCGATCAATTTCGGAGTATCTTATCAAGTGGAAGAACTTATCCACTGAAGATTCCACATGGGAGGACGAGAATTTTATACAGAAGCATCCATAACTACTCAAGCATTGAGGACAACACTTTTTTGAAGGAGAGGGGCATGTTAGGTCCCTATAATACTAGTGATTACCCCATTACTATTGTAGTTGCATCCTTTATTAATATTGTTGTGCCCCTATTATCCCCATATTGTTATTACTGTGCCCCATAGAATCCCTCTGTTGTTATTTTTGTGGCTTTATATTATTATTGTTAGGTTGGCTGGGTTATATTGTGACTCCTTAGACTCCTTTATATAGAGAGGAGGTTTTGTCATTTGAATCATCCAAGAATTTTTCATTTATGTAATGTAAAGGAGGTTTCCCCCTTGAAGAGGCTGAATTCTAAGGTGTTGATCTATCTTTTCTATCTTTTCTTGAGCTGGTTTCATAACACCTTGGCAATCCTTTAGTGGAGAGATATCTTCATTGGAATGTATGGGAACAATTGATAATAAGAAATCATAAAAATTATCAAGTTGGGCTTTCCAATATATCAATATCGTGGTGTGCTTAATATCACTTAAAGCAATTATGTAGGCCTTACTGGTGTATTTATTCTCAACCCTTATGGCCCCAACATCCATTCTTCAGTAATTTTGGAGAATTCAAATGTGATATCCCTTGACTTGAATATTTTATTATAAAATTGTAACTATGGTTGGTTATGATTGTGCATAAATTTGAAATATTTATTTCAAAACAATTTATTGACTTGATAAAATGGTAAAGGTTGAATGTAAATCTTGTATTTATAGTGTTGTTAATAAAACAATTATTTGGGGCTCATGCTAGAATTACACCTAGTTGAAAAAGTTATGGCTGCAAGTTAATTGTTGATATTGATTACCACTAATTAAGTCCTAGGAATTTAATCTAAATGATTAAATTATAGATGATCATGGAAGCAATTGATCATAATTTCCCTTAAAGAGAGGAAGTTTTCTTGGAAAATAGGGAAGCGGAGCTCATAGATGAGCTAGTAACTGCCTACCACTTGTTGGGTGAGGTGGAGGTAGTTACCAACTACCAAATAAATGGTAGAGAGGATAATCCAATTTTGGTAACATTGCTGAGAAAAATAATCACACAAAGGAAATACAGTGAGAAGTGTTGGGAATGAGTCCCCTAGGGTCAATTTTGGGGTTAAATGCCCAAGTTTTGGGGCTCAAAAGCCAAAGTTTTGTATAAAGAATGTAAAGTCTCCACATTTTGTGGGCATGGAGTGTGAATATGTATACAATAAAAAAGGGTTTCCACCTTTAGTTTAGGAAGCTTGTGTCGGCTTGATGAGATCCACCCTTGGTCCATGGACTATGGGAATGTATAAAAAGAGAGTCTTAGAAGAGTCTAAGGCAGTTCAAGTTTTAGGAAGGTTTTGGGCAAATGATCGATGTAATGGGTTTGTGAGAGCTAAGAGAAAAGAGTCTTAGCGTAGGAAGAGGCTCTGTAGCTGAGTGCACAGAGGCCTAGGGTAGAAGTCCATAGCTAAGTGCGCAGACCCCTACAGCTGTGTGCACAGGGAAGTTAGAGTATGTACTGGAGATCTGAACTATCAATACAGGGAATTATTCTGGAGATATCTATTTATGAGCTATTTTTACTTATGTTATGAATGTATGTGGCTATTTTATGTTGAATACTGGGTTTATGATTTAATGCTATATTGATGTGCAAATCTATGTGTTTTACTTTGTCATATGAATGCAAGTAAGAATATCTATTTATGTGTAGATAATCATAACGCATGTTGAAGTTAATCAATACTCAAGCTAATCTGGGTGGACACAGAAGCAAGAGTAATTACAAAGACACATAAGAGTCTGAATTTCCTATTTAGGGTCTGCGAAGGACGATCACAGACCTTCACGAAGGTTCCAGAGCCAGGTAAGAGAAGTACATTGGTAAGCCTTAAAAGGTTTATCGACCTGAGCGAAGGAAGGGTTAGGGTAAGAAACGGCATCAAAACTATCTCAAGGTGTAGAAACCTGGTTCCTGCATCCCCCCATACTGCTTCGAGTGAGACTTCAATCCACACTCCGCGGATTGATGTCGAAAGGGCCAGTAGTGTAGGGATTTTCTTAGCTAATTAATGCTGAACCTAGGTCATGTCTCATCAAGCCAACTAATGTTTTCGTTGTCGGGACCAGGATCTGCATAACGAGATGTGTGATGTCACGTCAAGGGAATCCAACTAAGAAGGAGATCGAAGACTGGTTGGATAGAAAGATCCATGAATTCATGGCGCAAGAGAATAAGAATCCGCGATTGACAAAAGAACAGTGGTTGGATAGGTACCTGTACACAGAGATACACGAGATCTTCTTATGTTGCTTCCTGATCAAATTTTACGAGTGGAACGCAAAATTAGCAGATGGCCAAGGAAGGTGGAGGTTTGATGGTCCAATAGTCTCGACCCCGGAGTTAGTGCAGAGATTAGAAGCCTCTGAAGATAAGATCTCATGCGCTTTAGATCATTGGCTCGATCATATCATAGGAGGGTTCATGACAGAGTTTGTGGTTGATACCTCAATTAGTTATAGCGAAGGAGAGCGTCACTTCTTCAACGACGAGCGAGGTAAGTATCTAAAATCATTAAATACCTGGATTAAGATGATCTTATGTGATAAGTGGGTTATACATATACCTTGATGTTTAGAGTTATGCGAAGTGGAAGGACATTTAGAAACAAGGGGAAAACAGGCCCTGAATATAGCTAGCTAATTGAACCTCCTCTAAGTGACGATGAGGAAGCAGCATGGGCATCTCCACAGAGCGTTGTTCAGTTGATAAAGCAAGGGTTCCTGCAAATACCCCACCCACCCACCCTTCCTCCATCTTCACCTCCATCGCATACACCTTTGCCTACACCACTGCCACCTCTGCCACCATTCAATATGGCGAACTCAGTAAAGCTACGTATGATCAAGGTCATGGGAAATGAAGGTCCAGATTAGTTTTTGTTCGTCGTGAAGGTTGTATGGGAAGCTTAGGGTATCAAAGATGATAAAATGAAGAAAGAAATGTTGGTTAGTGCTTTGTAGGATCACGTGATAACGTTGTACATTAAGTACTACATTGATAACCTGATGTCCACATTGGAAAATATCATGACTGCGCTGAATAAGGAATTTAGTAGACCTATGTTTGAAGTGAAATCAATTGTGGGATTCAAAGAGATCATGATGAAGCCTAGTGAGACACCCTGGGATATGGATCATAGATTGAAGTGTACAATACATGAGGCTAACATGAATCTGACTGATGGGAAGCACCACAAATGGTTTGTGGCTTTGCTCTTGCCTCATCTGAGGGTTGTGCTATCACAATAGAATATTGGGACCCAAACAGAAGCCCTGGAAATTGTGATGAGACTACATCAAACACCGATACAAGATGTTATTCTGGGGGTTCATGAGATTCATGCGCAGTGGCAGAACCTTTTCCTAGAATTGTAGAGTCTGAAGAAAGATAGAACATCTTAGCCTAAGGTGCGCGAAGAAGTCTGGTGCCTAAAGTGAAAAAGCGAGGGGCATGACAAAGATCACTATCCAGTTTTCGCAAATTATGTTGTAGTAGGGGGACCAATGCCTCTGAGGCCAGAAGCTCTAGCATGGCCAAGTACAGGACCCACGCTATGGTGTGCTATCTATAAGGTATCTAGGAAACATGCATCAGACAATTGCCATTTGTTGTAGAATTTTGTATAGACACCACAATATCTCTTCTGCAACTTCTGTCAATCAGTGGGTCATGGTGAGTGCAATTGTTGTAGTTACGAAGTAATGATGGATAGAACGGCTACATATAGGGCGCAGGCAGAAACCCGGCCTCCATACCAAGGCACTGGGGGAGCGTGATGCGAGTATCAGTGGTGCGAATGAGGTCGAGGTGGAGGAGGACCTGGTAGAGGTCGAGGGCAGGTCATTTGTTACAACTGTGGGGGACCAGGACAGTACGTACGAGGCTGCCCGAATCCGATGCGTCTATCATGCCACTATTGTACTCAGTTTGACCAAGGGATGGAGGATTTCCCTATATTATCAGCTAAGATATGCAAAAAGGGGGCGCAACCTCAGTAGCTGACTCAGAACCTGCAAATGATGAGTGCTCAGCCTCGCGAGGAAGATCCTAAGGTGAATATTGTGTTGCAGAGGGGAGCGACAACTGATGAAGATAAGGGGAAGTAGCCTGAAGAAGGTGAGAGGGTCCACAAAGTGCTAGAAAAACGGAATGGATTTGATCTGGAATGTGCAAAAGAAACGTTTATGGTAGCAAAGAAAAGCTTCATTGAGGCCTCTACCTCAGGTAGTCAACAAAATCCAGTAGAAGAAATGGACACGTCAATGATTACTACTTTCTTAGAAACCTGTATGAAGCTACTGCGTGATAGCAAGGCTATGAAGGGACTGCAGGAGCTGATCAATACGTGCACTTGGAAGGAAAACTCTACTGATGAACCACACATAGTCAGGAAGATTGGCAGGCATAAGGTGAGAATGGGGCGTGAGATAAGTCTCATTACGCAGATAGGAGAATATGTGATGGATCAAATTATTCTAGATCTAGGGTCAGATGCAAATGTTTTACCTAAACAAACATGGGAAAGGATGGGGAGACCTACACTATAGTGGTCTCTAATTCAGCTAAGGAGGGCGAATCAACAGAAAATCATCCCCATGGGAAGATTGTAGGGAGTAACGGTTGATATTGAGAGTGTGAGTGCACTAGCTGATTTTGAGGTAATAGAGATTGTGGATGACAACAATCCCTACCCCGTGCTTCTTGGGATCGATTGGTCCACTGAGAAGAATGGGCTAATTAATTTGAAGAAGTGGAAGATGATATTTGAGAAGAAATTGCTCTGCGTAGTGGTTCCCCTAGACCTTGCAGAAGGACTGCGCTATACTAAACCAGTCTGTGATTATGAAAGTGATGACGATTTGAACCAGATTTACAAGATAACAGCGTGATATCAGGATTGGGTGAATCTGACAACAGATGGGCGTATTGCATGGGACCATGGAAGTTCCTTCACATCATATTTAGACGAAGAATTGGAGCACTAATAGAATTGACTACATGAAGTATCTATGCTGCGCTGTAACATGATGACCAAGTTATTGCATTGTGTAAATATGCCTTACTATGATGGTTTAATTGATGTTGATAAATTTTTGGATGCATTCGAGAGAGAACTGCCAGAGAAGCATCACTTCCAGGCCTTGGACTAGGCACTACGCGCTATGCCTGCATGATGGTGGGGCACGCACAAGGACAATTTTGATGATTAGAACATGTACATAAAAATGATGAGAGTGTGGTTTGGTCACCCACAAGAGTGCCTAGCAGAAAAATATGATGGGAGGAATGACTCGCCCGACCATTTGGCCAAATGGACTGAAGTGTATGGAGCGGAGCCTCAGCCAGAGTGGGTACATCTGTTTTTTCATACCTTGGATGTTATACCAATGAATTGGTACTTGGAAACAGAGCTCCACCATGGCACCAAAGAATGGGATGTTTTGCGCTAAGGATTCCTGATGACTTTCAACTTTGAGGATGGGTTTGAATGTATTGATGAAGCGTTGCAGGAGGTCAAGGCAGCAATCTTTAAGATACCATAGGATAATCAAGATTTGATTCAACCTGATTGGACTACCCAGCTGAGCCACGTGCTAGAGTGCTATAATGTGATAGCGGAAGAAGAAGAAAAAGATACGAGGAAGATCAATATTCCAGAGACTGAAGGTCACCACGAAGTTCAGGGACTACAACTAGAGAACCCAAACATCACTGAACTACTCAAAACTAGATAGGTGAACATTGGCACGGAGGCAGAGCCGAAGTTTGCAAAGATTGGGGACTACTCAGTCGACACAACAGTAGATAAGGTGGTTGAATTTCTCTGAGAATATCAGGATTTGTTCCCCACGAAGTTTTCAAATCTCAACGGGATAATAGGGGACTTGGGCATCATGAAGATCACTCTAAAATTAGACACAAAGCCAGTTAAGAAAAGGCCTTACCACCTCAACCCGAAATATAAAGAAAGGGTTTGCTTGGATTTGGATAAAATTCTTGCAGTAGGAATCATTGAACCAGTAGAAGAGTCTGATTGGGTGAGCCCCATTATAGTTCAGGACAAGAAACAAAAGGATGAGATACAGATATGTGTAGATCTCAGGAAGTTGAATGGAGAGCCATTCTAAGGGAAGGTGAATGGTAGCTGATTGAAGCCATATACTGGGGATCTTGCTAGATGACTATATGGTGGAAGCACAATCTTAGCGCTCTAGGTAGCTGAAAGGAGGCGTGGGACTATAAACTACACTGCCAGGGTTGTAGAGCTGTGTGATTGGGGTACTGCACAAAATGGAGGATTGTCACAGTGTCAGCATAAGCGTGAGGGGAGTTGTGCTATTGAAGGAGAGACCATGTAGGGCAGTGAGAAAGTGACCATTATGGTCATTGTTCATGACTTTACATTGGGGAAAGGGCTAAATCTAGTGTGGGGATGGAAATTAAGTCAGAATTTAAGAGCAAGATCTTTGAAAATCTACCACCACTCTAGCATTTATGAACAGATTTTGGGGGGAACGATTGGATTCAAATTTGAAATTGCCTATAAATTACAGATGGCTGACCAAAAAAAAACACTTGGCATTTTTAGAATTCTGCTGTTGAGCTATCAGGCGCACATGAACCTTGAATATTTCGAGGCTTTGGTAGCGAGTTCAGTGTTTGAGAAATTTCTGGAGGAAACTTAAGAGCTTTTAACTGGAATTATGTCGGCACTCTTCGAGACTGCAAGTATTGGAGAAGTGATGGCAGGTGAGGGAGCTGCCCTAGAACTAGTGATTGTAGAGGTACCTACAGAAGTACCAAAATCATTGAGGTCACCCAGTTCGAGGCTTATGCCACCCAAAGAGGGTCCCAAGACAAAGAAGGATAAGCATATAGAAACATAGTTGGTGCGTGAGTCGCCAAGGAAACACGAGAAGAAACAAAAGCCTACTGCACAAGAGAAGGGCAAGGTAGTAGACCTGGAACCTGACGAGGACATAGAAGACGTTAGTGTGTGCGTGGAAGACGTTGACATGGGGGTAGAAGACATTGATGTTGAGGGGGCAGACCCTATCTCCAAGCTGTTGTCATATGTCCCTCCGCATCGAGGCAAGGAAAAGGTACCAAAGGACATCGATGAGAACAAAATCACACATTTCACCCCGTTGTTGCTAGAAAAAATCACATTTGAAGGACCATGCATCCCCCATTTAAAGCTAGAGGATTGGGATTTGGCAGATACAGAGTGCTTTCCCGACTTGGCGACTGATACATTCATGCACCATGTATTCTATAAACACTCTGGTTTTACCATGCTAGAGCCAAGATAGTGGATAAAAGGGGTGGATAAGGTATGACTGTTGAACCTGCTATGGCTGTCACATTACAACCGTGTGTCCATAACTTTGATAGTGATCAAGAAGTTGTTATGCTTGGTGCACGATGGGTGCCTGTGGTTAGGCTTGAATCTGACCACAGCATTTGGTGGAAAGACATGTGAGCGCGACCTCGCTGAACGGATGAAGGACACGTTCAAGATTGCAAAGAAGACACACGGCTACTCCATCTCCAGCATAGCCGACCCTGCGGTTAAAGTAGCCACCCTGATCCTAGTAGGGAAAATCATCAGGAAGTGTCACACAGGTGAAGTGCCGACACCGGTTGTATCTTTAGCAGCCCAGTGTGCGGAGGACGTACAATTGAACTGGGTGCACTACCTCTGTAGCAAGTTCCTCACGAATTGAAGAGAAACACAATACCAAAGCAATACCTTGCACTATGCATGGTTGCTACTGTCGATTATACTGGTTACGTGGGACTTGCTGGAGGATAGTCAACTTCCTCCAATTGCATGAGAGCTGCCAGAAGCAATGAAGTTCGATTCACACTGGGCCACGAAGGACCCCCAAAGGGTCAAGGAAAACAATATATTCTAGATTCTCTTGAATCAAGAATCCACACCACAATCAACCATAAGTTGCAGCTCTGACCAACTGTCTTTGAGTAGTTGATTGAATATGTGGAGTTCAAGGTGAACTTCCATTGTGTTTCCATCAGAGAGTGGAAGGACCCCGCACAAAAATGGTATGATCTTCCATACTTGGCGACAGATGATGCAGTCGCTACAATTTTGGAAAGTTGGCTAGCAGAGTGGTGCATGGCTTTAGACTTATCAGCTGGGTCTAGTAAGTCTGCTATGAAGAAAAAGAAGGAAGAGGCTAGGTTAAAAATGGAGGAGTTGGCCGAAAGATGGAGGAAGGAAGCCAAGGACAAAGCCAAAGTAGAGTGTGTGGCCAAAAAGCAGGCAGAAGGGGAGGAAGAAGAGGGCGAACAAGACTCTAATAGGATTCAGAAGTTTCCTTCTCCACAAATAGAGGAGGATGAGCACTGCTCAGAACAGGAAGGAGCAGACCTGGAGACTACTCCATTTTGGGTTAAGAACTCAAGGGAGAAGGAGAAATTAGGGTCATGGAAGAAGTCTAATGCTGGAAAATCATCCGTTGACCCAATCACCTTGATAGAGGGTGATTTGAATGATATTGGTGATACAGTAAGGGATGAAACTATGGAACTACTGTAGCAGTTCAAGTAGCAACAGAAACAGGGCTTGTTTGCCATTCAAATGGGTCTGCATGAACTACAGATCTAGGCTATATAAGTGCAAACCAGTGTAGGGCGGGGCAGCATGGTGTCGAGCAGTTTGACACCTGGAACCTCAGATGTAATAGAGATGGTCCACTCAATGGATCCTCGGGCAGTCGTGTTGCTAGATGGAGCATTGACCACAGAAACCAAGGCTGATAGGGCCACTGTCAGTGCTCTCAATCAAGTTGGGTTAAACTTTGCCGTGCTTCCAAGTGAATCCCTTCACACCCTGCACGATGGTGTGATTGCGGAACTTTGAGCTCGAGAATAATGCACATTTAATGTTATCAGGGAGCAAAAGGTGAACAATACCCAGATGTTCATATAAAAGATGTCCGTGATTGATCTTCTTAAGCATATCATAGAGAAGAATTAGTGCACAACAGTTGTGGTGGCTGAGGCATGTCAGACTATTCCAGAGCTCAACATCCCAGAAGATGCACCATTTGACGCAATAATTTGGGAGCTTGCTACAAGTGTGTGTGAGGCACAAACAAAGCTAGCTAAGGTTCAATTTTATTTGAACCTTAAGATCACCAAACGTGAGTTGAGGGCCCAGCCTTTGACTCCACCAAAAGTTAGAGAGAAGTGCAAGACCAATGTCAAAGATGTCATTACAGTTGTCGATACCATAGTAAAGGATTGCATTGTGCTCTTTGAACAAGAACTCGAAGTAGTTACGAATCTGTAGGAAGATCCCAACCTGCGAAGGCTAGAAACTGAGGCACAAGAGCTATAGTAGAGGTATGATGAGGTCAAAGCAACGATGTGCACCATCGCCATCACACAGAGGTTGGCAAAGCTGCAGGAATCAAAGGCACTAAAGGAACAGGTGGACATAGCTCAACGAAAGGAGGCAGTACTAAAGGCCAGATTGGGGCCTTGGCTAGAGGAAACCTATGTGATCATGGCCTCCATTGAGGGAAAATTGGTGAGTCTACAGGCAACACAACAGAAAATATAGGTGGATTGCGTAGGACCAATGATGAAGCAGCTAGTCGAGGAGGCCAAGAAATCGACAACGGAGTAAGCACCGAGGTTACAGTAGTATAGGTGGAGCTGGGAGGTCTTCACGACAAGATCTTTGTACTGGCTGAGAGACTCGGGTCGAGTAACTAGATTTGTGTTGGGGGCCTATTGGGAAAGGGTCCCGTAGGGTCAATTTTTTGGGTCAAAAGCCCAAGTTTTGGGGCTAAAGGCCAAAGTTTGTTATAAAGAATGTAAAGTCCCCTCATTTTGTGGGTGAGAAGTGCGAAGATGTATACAGTCAAAAAGGTTTTCGACCCTTATTTTAGGAAGCTCGTGTTGGCTTGATGAGATCCACCCTTGGTTCACGGACCATGGGAATGTATAAAAAGGGAGTCTTAGAAGAGTCTATGGCAATTCAGTTTTTAGGAAGGTTTTGGGCAATTGATCATTGTAATTGGTATGTGAGAGATAAGAGCAAAGAGTCTTAGTGTAGGAAGAGGCTTTGCAGCTAAGTGCATAGAGGCCTATGGTAGAAGTCTGCAGCTGAGTGTGCGGAGATTTGAACCATCAATAGAGGGAATTATTCCGGAGATATTTGTGTATGAGCTATTTTTACTTCTGTTATGAATGTATGTAGTTATGTTATGTTGAATATTCGGTTTATGATTTAAAGATATATTCATGCGCGAATCTATGTGTTTTACTTTGTCATATGAACGCAAGTAAGAATATATGTTTAGGCGTAGATAATCATAATGCATGTTGAATGTAATCAATATTTAATATAATCTGGGTAGACACAGAAGTAAGAGTAATTACAAAGATGCGTAAGCATCTGAATTGCCTTTTTAGGGTCTGCAAAGGACGATCACAGACCTTCGTGAAGGTTCCAAAGCCAAGAGAAGTAAATTGATAAGCCTTAAAAGGCTTATCAAATTGCGTGAAGGAAGGGTTAGGGTACAAAATGACATCACAACTATCTCATGGTGCAAAAGCTTAGTTTCTTCATCCACCCATACTACTTCAGGTGAGACTTCAGTCTGCACTCTGCAGATTGATGCTGAAAGGGCCAATAGTGTATGGATTTTCTTGGCTAATTAATGTTGAAACTGGGCCAGGGCCCATCAAGCCAACAAGAAGGAAAGAAAGGACAAAGTGAAATTGTAGATATATGTGTTGAGGAGGATACTACTGAAGAAAGTATCAAAGGTTGGGAGGAGCCAAATAATTATTGTATCACTTTCAGGCATATTTAATCAAGTTAGTACCTTAAACTTCTATTTTATGAGAAATTTTCTTAATGATAGGAAAGAGTATGGTAATTTGTTTTTTTTTTTTTTTTTTATATATGCATTTGTGTATGCTTTAAAATATTTATACAGAAAGAAAGCCTTGTAATAGTTAGTTTTAAGGAAAATTGTTATTTGTTCTATACATTTTATGCACGCAAGTATAGTTATGTATGTTCAAAAGAGTGTGTGTGTGTGTATAGATATATATTGCAATGAAAAATTGTTATAGTTCAGAATTTACGTCGTATTCATATGTATAGATACAAGTAGCCGATGTTTTCATTGGCTACATATTGATGTAAAGTATAAATTAGGAAATAGTAAAATACATATATTCTATATTAATATAGAATAGACATCATTGTAGCATTAACAATGTTCATACTTGAAGTATTTTAGACTTAAGAAATCGAGTATATATATATATATATATATATATATATATATATATATATATATATATATATATATATATAGATATGTATATATATGTATATATATCTATATATATATATATATATCATTGGTAAATATAAGTGTGAGTTGTATTATGACTCATAGTATTTGAAAGGAGTAAGTGAAAGAATAATAATTCTTAGAAGAGTGACTGTAAGTCCTTGAAGAAAACAATAGAGATAATATTTGTATAGAAACAAATTTAGCATGGTGAAAATGAACAATAATACTATATATAAACTCTAGAAGATAAAACAATTAAATTTACACAAAAGAAAAGAAAAAAAAAAGCAAGAGTAAATACAATCATTGTATAAGAAAATTAAAATACAAAAGACTGTGATATAATTTCATAAATTCAATACATAAACATTTTATGTATATGTTATTAAGAATAATAAATAAATTTATTTAATAACAATATAGTTCGACATGAACTCATTAAGTTAGAAATTGAGAAAAAAAACTGTGTCGAAAAGAAACCATAAATAATTACAATAGCAGGCATATATGCATGTAGATTAAAAATATTCCAAGAAGGAAGAAAAAAATTAAAGATCTATAATTAATATAATTTAGAAGACAAATGACCGAGAATCCTGAAGGAATAATCACAAATATGAAGAGAAACTGGTCCAAGGTTTCAGAACCTACGAACCTAGAATGATGTATTTGAAATCTCCATGAGAAAAAAGGAAACCCCATGGTATTTATTTTAAGGAAAATTCCAAAATTTTACTTTAAATGTTTAGTACTTATGTGAAAAAAAGGGATATATAGTTAATGTTCTCACATCAACATATAAATGACTTGAATACTTTCTAGCAAGAAGGAAAAGTGATTAATAAGGATTATTACCTAAAAATACCTCCTTACTAGAGAAAGTTCCGGAGCTTTGAACGTAATGAACAACTTATATTAGGGTTTGGAAAAAATTGTCTAAACTTGACTAAAAAACACAATATATAGAAACAGAAAGGAATATTGGTAATCAACCAAAGGAAAATGTGTGTGTGTGCACATATATATATCTATATATATATATATATATATATATATATATATATATATATATATATATATATATATATATATATATATATATATATATATATATATATATATATATATAGAGAGAGAGAGAGAGAGAGAGAGAGAGAGAGAGATCCCACTATTATAATAAACCCACAAATCGTCACACCATACATAGGATTACTATTGTTTGCATAGTAGCATATAATAGCCAAAAATACTAATTAAGAAAATTCGAAGTGCTTATAAAAAAATACAAATTGTACTAGAGGGTTAGGGATTTAATTTAAACTTGTTTAAATTCTTACAGTAAAAAATGAAGGAGAAAGGTAAACATACAAAATGTATATACATAATTAAATATATATGGTTATAAACCCTACCTAACGATTATAAAATTTACCCTACATGGACCTATGGTATCCAGAGGGCTAATATACTATTATTAATAGAATACGCTAAGTCAGAAACCCAATTTTGTTGGGATTCAAAGTATTTGAAAACATCTATAGTCACACTAAAGGGTTAGGGTTCTATATTTTGAATACCAAAACCACAATAAAAATATGAAAATAAATGAGAATGAAATCGAATGTTAACCTAATAGAAGAAAAAAATATTGCTTAAAGGAGTTACCTGAGAAAAATAATATTTAAATTTAATATATATTGAACATAACTTAGAGTTATCCCCGATGGGGGTGTCGAGCAATGTGATTGCAAGCCTTGAAGAACTCTGTGGGGATTGGTGATGGGCACATGGATGTCGATACGAAGGGCTACCCCCAGGCCTTCTCCAATTACCTTGAGATTAGGGGAACTGAACCTTGAGTGTGTGAAACATTTGCTTGAATGTACGTTCAGGTGCTGAATTAGGGAAGCATTCATGGCCGGGGAGGAGGCCCATTATAACCCAGAGAGGGCCTAGTTCAATTTTGAAATCCTGCATGGTGAAAGGTGATATTATGGCTCTTAGTGTGTGAGGTTGGAGAGGGAAATTTCTAAGTCATGAATGTGACTGGTGTGGGAAAGGTCGCAGATTTACTCTTAACAATCCTTCTGCCTCCTGCAAGGTTATATCCTAGTGAAGTATTGGTTAAGTTTGCGCATACATTTAGTGGGTCAGAGCAATCGATGGGATAATTCAATTTTCCTAGAGCAATAGTGGTTCATCAGAGGGTGGAGAATTATTCTGTTGAGAAATTGAGGTAGGGAGGTGCGTGTTTAGGCATGGAGAGACTCTGTTCTTGTTGGCCTCACTAGTTCTTCAGCTAGGGTAATTTCACCTTAGTGGTGTAGTGCACCATGGGTGGAAAACTGGGTGGCAAGAAACATTTTCTCCTCATGCATCAGTGGTTATGTGTTGCTGGTGGTGAGACCAAGTGCCCAATAGCTCAACTCAGATAGTAGGAAGATAGTTCCGGTGGTGGAAGGAGGGAAGCCCTCCATTACTCTTTTTGTTAGTGTTTTCTAGTGGATTGGAATGAGGTCAACACCTTGTATTTTGTGCAGGTATTCCCATCCGAAGCCTAATTCAATAGACCTTGTGGGTGGTAAGAGCCTACTCTTGATGGCGCCAGCATCTAGTTAAAAACATAGAGGACACAGTGGTTCTAGGGGTGGTCGTCTTCAACAGGATATGAGGAAGGAAGATCTAGTGGAAATTGCAAAGATGGTTTCAAGGTTCGGGGAGGCAGAGGCCTGAGAGTTTCAATTGGTGGTTGAGGTGGCCACACCATGAGAGGCCAAAAATGAGGAGGGTCTGCTCGTCAGAAAGGAGGACAGAGTGACAGTGTGGCACATTGTGGAGGAAGGGGGTAGAAACAGACATGTTGCATGGATCATTGTCAGGACATTATGTAGACAATTATGGATAGATTGGCTGCTGCAGAGTGTGTGAGGCAGGAGGAACATGTAGATCTTATTGCGACACTGAACAAGATGCATTGTTTTCAATGCCATACCCGAGAACATGTGGTGGTGGTATGGCACAACAAGAATCTACTCTGCAAGAAAGTTGAATAGATGGAGGCCTGGATGGCCCATTTCGAAGAGAATGTGAAATGTACCTTCCGCACTCCTTTGCCTCCTGGTACAATCCCGGACAACCTAGCCTCCATCACTTTTAAAGATTGATATGATATCAGGTGTTTAATGTATCTTTCTTATCTTCTAGTGCTTCTAGCCCTTTCATGTGTGGTCTTTGTTACTTTCTGTTATTTTTTTTTACTACCACTTGCTACTAGCAGTAGTCAACAAACCTGGTCGAGGTGAGACTACTTGCATTTTTGTTAATGATGTACAATTTTTTGAAGAATGAATAGAAGACCGATTCATAAAAAAAAAAATAACTAAGAGTTAAATATTTTGCAAGTAGTCATTTGTCAAAGTTTAGTCATGAAAGAAACCTACAATAATTTTCTATGAAAAATACCTTAAGGAGGAAAATAATAACAAAATTAAACCTTAGAGAAAAAATGAACAAAAAAACAAAATTTAATTAATAGTGGATTGAAACAAGATATTAGTCCCTTATAACCGTACATCTAGTGACGAGAATGCTAAGATACTCTCGTAGAGTGAGCATAACCAATGGATTTTGTTAGAAGAACAAACCCTAAACATAAACTAGAAAATCCCAATTATATTTGCAAATGAGAGAATGGAAAGCATAAACATTTTCTAAATAATGACAAGATTATATGTATAAATTAACATAACTATATAATTATTGGAAAACCGAAGAGAAATTACTTCATAAAAGAAAATCCTTAAGTGCAAATAAAATTACACTTTGTTCTAGGTAGTTGAAGAAAGAAAGAATTGTTGAGCTAAACTCTCGTTGTCATATAGACTGAAATTCAGTAAAGAATTGAAGATGGTTGTAAAGAAACAAATTTCTACTCCAGACATATTGAATGCGTAAAATAATGTCTCACAGTTTGGAAAGTCATTTAAACCACAAAGAAAAAAAACTTATTTCATCACCACCATAGATCATTAGGGTTTTAATCTTAGTTGATATGATCGAAAGGACTAGGTCGATGTGTCAATTTCTTATCATAGCATGTCCACAGAAAAATACCATATTTCGTTGTATAGAAATCAATAAAATATTTATGTAAACATTACACCACAACTCTGAATGTAAGCTTCTATGAGTAGATTTATTTAGATATCTATCTTCTAGATACATTATGGATCCGAAAGACATATATCTAATTTATACCACATTGCATATGTAAGAAAATATTAAAACATATATTAACAAATATGAACCAACGCAATGACATATCATTAGAAAGGTATGTGTTATATGATATCAAACGTTGAAGTATCGTAATGATATAACACATCACAAGTGTGGCTAATATATATGTTTATATGTGTAAATATGTGCTAGGTGTAATACGAAATAAAAAATATTGATCCGGATTTTAAATGAGACATTTGACGTGGTAGGTTGGAGGGACGAGCGTTGGGGATTTCCTGTTTGCGCGACTGAGGGTTTACATAAAATGGCCGCCGAAGCTGCAGGGTGCCCTTCCGCCACGGGAGTCGACAGCACAAAGGTCATTGTGCAGCTGATGCAGAACAATCGAATCAGCAAAGAAGGTTTAATACGGTGGGGGACTTGGTACCCTCTTCTAGAAAATGAGAGATCTATTGTAGATCTGGAACATGGTGCGGCGGATCGAGATTTTGGAGCACACAAGAGAACTGTCACCATTCTACTGACTACATTCCCCTCCCAATCTGCTGCAAACCAGACAGATCTAGCTCCCTGGGGCTGTAACAATGACAAATTCAAAGAAACGCACCTGGAAACAATGAGGAGGGATTTTTATCTCATTGTATTGGCATCTCCAAAAGCATACAACTATACGCTGGCTCAGATCCAAGAAGCTCATAGCGACCCAAATCGAGAGGTAAGGGAGTGTAAACTTAAACTCGTTGCATATCAAACCTCAGATCGGTACTATTATGATGCAGACCTTGAGTTCTACTTGTTTGAGCTACTGTCAATGAGTCCGGATTGGGCAACATATATCTTGATCCATGGTACTATGCTTAGATCGAGCCTTGGGTTCTTCGATCTAGATCCTCGCATGGAAGATTGAACCCATTTCTAGTCAAATCTGGAAGTCCATCCACTAATTAGAGGTGAGCAAAAGTTGCAGAACAAAAACTCAGCGTTAGATCTACCGAATACAAGATCTGGATCCCCGGTAAGAGGATTCCAAGTATCTGTAAAACTCCCAGAAGGAAAATCAAAACTAATTTGGGTAAAAGAAACTGATACTGTTAAGCAAATGCATGAAATTATAATGCAACAGTCGGGATACCCCATCAGATCACAAAATCGGATACATGGGGGCAGAGCGCTTCAAGATACAAAATACCTCTGGGAATACCAAATTTCACCCCTGTCAAAAATCATCCTCAATCTGAGAATAAGAGGGGGCACATCCGTCAAGAGCATGAATCCTTACAGGGCTGAAGGAATTGGTACTGGTTCAATTGGGAAAAAACCAGATAGCATTTCCTTCAAAAACATCCTACAAGGGAAAAACACAGAAGGAGCAGCACCAAATCAATCAGGTATGGATGCCAGGCCATACATTGTGGAACAGTTGAATCATACCCCAGAATACAACATAGATACACCAAAAATAGATGAGCACTGAACTACATATGAAAGACAAGCAATAATATGCAGATTTAACTGCTATTGGCCCAAACCGGTTGATCTATTCCATTGGATCTTCACGAACTGGACCATGCAATGCGAAATACATCTCTGTTCCAAAGGATTTTTCATAGTGAAATTCTTATCAGCAATAGACAGAGACATAGTAATACAGGAAGGACCATGGTTCTGGGGATCCATAGGACTCTTCATCACACCATGGTTTCCAGAATTTGATAGAAACACAATGGTCGTTTCCAAGATGCCAATTTGGGTGCAGCTACACAATCTCCCAATACATTTCTGGAATGATCAAGTACTAGCTGGAATCGGAAATACTATTGGGCGTTACATCAAAATGGACACCAAGCGAGTGGAGGAATGAATTTATACTTTTGCATGAATATGTGTGGAAGTAGACCTCAGCAAAGGCCTGCCAGACTAGATTCAATTGAAGCATAGACAGAGGAGCTGGACACAGGTTCTAGACTATGAAAATACTGCTTTCATATGTCGAATACACCGACAAACAGGACACCTTCAAAGTACGTGTCCAACAGCCAAAAAAGAAAATCGCAGAAAGAAGAAAGCGGAAAAACAAGTAAAGAGATGGCAATTTCCTCCACCTACCTCCGATGACGAGGATGAAGAAGAGATGGATTTTGCTAACCCCAACCAGACCAATCAGATGAACAAAGAACTAGCAGCAGAAGACACAAATCCACAGGAACATATAGACACAACACTGGCAAGTTCATCAGATACTATGGATATGGGAAGAAATAAATGTCAGCACATATCAGACTCTGATAAAGACAATCCACAACCTGTGGCTGAAATAGCACTAGCACTTATAACTCCAACAGTGTCACAGGGGGTTTGGAGAAAAGTTGAGAAGAAAAAAGGGCGAAAAGTCTGAATTTTCCCCACATGTACATAAACATTTCTGCGTCACATATTTATTTATTGAAATCCGTACACCCTACATGGTGATGAAGGATCTTTACATCTTTTTTGAGCATCATTTTTGAAATTTGTTTACAGCATATGCAGAAAGGCATCTACAACATGTAATTTTTCAATCATAATGAAAGATTACGATTTTTCCGGTGGAAAAAATGTGCTAGGTGCAATATATTTAAAAATAAAATAGGTGATGTACCAATAAACCATACCAAATCATACATTGAGATAAATCAATCCCATGTGTATAACATATATATTTATAAAAGGACTTAATCTATTTTTAAGGAAAGATAGATTCAAATTAATATAGCACATATGCATTACAACCATAAAATGTATTGATAACAATAGGTCATTTTGACAACATTAAATGAAAATTTCTTGATTTAATCAAGGGTATAGTAGGTATGTATACCCACTTTTGACAATTTCACCATATGGAGAACAATAGTTACAAAACAAGAATCTTTTGTTCCTTTATGACTAGAAGGAAAGGGGTATTGATATAAATATCCAAGTAATCGTTTAATGAGTTAAGAAATTAAATCTAAAATACTATTGTGTGAAAAGAAAAAATATTTAGGAAAATAACTCAATGATAGGTAACAATGAACTTTTAATATTGATTTGGAGATTGTAAAACAAATGTAGAATTATTATTATTAGATGAATAAAAGGGAAGAGTCATTAAGTGTAAAATTTCAAGCTAGTAATATAAACATATTGCTTACTAATTAAAAAAAATTGTGTTAAATGAGGTATATTACAACTTACAAGTGTTACCATAGCTGATGAGCCTCGATATTGCAACAAGAATGTTGCAACTCCCAAGGCTACCAACTTTAATTATCAACTTGGTGTTCATACAAACTTAAGAGGTATCAGCACTATATGTTGAGCATACAATGTGTCCTTCCTTTGATGTCATGATGTAATGGAGAGAATGTAATAAAATAAAATCCTAAACTAATTGCAAAAAACGAAATGCTTGAAATGGAAACCTTAACCTATTGCAAGAAATAAAATAAGAGGAAAGAAATCTATTCTAATTACATAAAGTAAATATCATGAACTATCTATCGACCATTACATTTCAAAGATTTTAGATCCCTTAACAGAGTTAATTGGATGTGGCAATCACCATTGTATTATCTATTGTTGGCATTATGATGCATGTGTTGTACTTGATGGAAACCCACTCATAGAAGAACATCTCACTTATTTATAACTAGATGAATCTACAGAAGAGATATCAGATGTGACTGAATGCATAGGATGCAGGACAGGTCAAAGGAATCAGATGACAGTTCTCAGTAATGACAAGTTAGCTTTGCCATCAAGTCCAAAGGGGGAGATTGTTGGCATTATGAGACAAGTGTTGTCCTTGATGGCAAATCACATAGATGACAGATCATAGTGTAGCAGGTCAGTAGCAAAGAGTTGATGATCAGACTACAAAGAATGAAGAAAATAAGGTATACGCAGGTTCCTCTTATCAAAGTCACGTATCCATGTGAGATCATAGATCAAAAGTCGCGTATGCGTATACACGCACTTTCAAGCAAGGGAAGGCGTGTACATTGGGTTTTGGTCCATGGTATTAAGTCGTTGGTATTTGGACCTATGGTTTTGGACCATGGTATCTCGTCAGAATTGTTGATCCCAAGTATTAGATCCATGGTATTGATTTGTTATGGTTTTGGACCATGCTATTGAGTAAGGCCTAAGACTATAAAAGGAGAAGAAGATCATTAGGCAAGGGCATGGAAAAGACTTGAATATCTGATGAAGTATGAGATCCAATATGCAGGTAAAGCATTTATGATGCATTACTTGATCTAAGCTAAGGAGGAATCTCACCGGTTGATGGAGAACAAGGTCTAAGGATAAATCAGGATCAAATGGTTTGAAATGAACTATCTCTATATGGTTGATTATGATTGTTCTTGATCTGTATACTGACACATGTAATGTTCTAAACTGGGTATAACTTAAGTTTGAAATAGCTGCAAGTCATGATTGAATATTTATAGATCTGTACGCGGGTTAGCTTTGGTGAAAGCGCGTATGTACGCGGGTTTGGTTCATTGTAGTAGCGTATACCATTTGAGCTATGATGTTTGAAGTTACAGGTGATTCTGGTTGTTGATGAGTTATGATGACAGTTTAATGGTGTCAGTATTCTGCATATCCTGTTTGGTTGATTGTGTTTAGCTTCAGTATTGATGGATGAGAACTAATATTGGATCAGGATCATAATGACTCATATTTATGTGATCTGATGGACTAGATCTGGGTGCTAACACACATATTATCCTTGTATATGTAATAATCTGGATATGTATGAAGTCAAGAAGTGCATCATGTTATAAGTAAGAAATTGATGACATATATGTTGGTTCACCTTGGTGAAGTTGCGTATACACGCTAGTTCAGCACTTCCAATTAGCATATGCACTTTGATGCATGATTTTGATGATACATTTGGTTCTGAATATTGTTGCAGAGTTCAGTGTTCTGCTCTGTGTTCTGGTGACTGTGTTGATGACATGGTTTCAGTGTTTCAGTGATTCAGAAATTGATGATGCTAGTATTGATTGTTTTGTGCTTCAATGATATTTATGGGTCCAGTATGAAAATTTGATGAAATGTGGCCTTCAGACTATAGTGTTGTGCTTCAGGAGTATCCAGTCTGAAAATGTATGAAATGTGGTCCCTGGAGGATGAAAGGACATTGTAGGTCGGCGCCTACGTACTAGTACATCAGCTAGTACAAGAGCGAAGGGGGTTGTAGCTCCCATCCAGGAGAGTCTGGAAAACGAGAAAGGGTTGTAGCCCTCTATAGGTAGAAGCCTGTGTACTGGTATAAGACTGCACCAGTACAGAACTATTGTAAAATGAAGTTTCTTATTAAAAGAAGATAGAGACAACTTGCAGCAGGTGGTTTTCACCCACATTGGGTTTCCACCTTATATCATGGTGTTCATGTGTGCTTCTTGTGTGTGATGATCTGTTCTGTTTTACTGCACCTGCTTACTATTCATATGGTTAATGAAGTTCTGATGCACTAACTAAAGATCAACATTTAATGGTTTAACTGAATCATAAGTATTATGGATATACGTTAGTTGCATTAGATACAGTTGCATATACACGCAGTTTCCATTAACTGAAGTAGCGTATATGTATCTAAGTATGGAAATGAAAAAGTTTTATTGATTTGATAATACTGATTCACCCCCGCCCCTTAGTATTATTTCCAACATCTATTTCATAAACTTGTCCATTAACCCAAATTGCTACAATGTTTTGCATGGGTAAAGAGGAAAGTCCAAAGGGGTATTTAGTTTTCCATAATAATTTATTTAGAGCCTAGGAGTCTTGATTCAACCCTAAGGTACAATAACCAAGCTTCTTGTGCTAATCTGGGCAAGTATATACATGTTGGAAGACTACTACAGGAAACAACAAATTTACTACAAGAAACTATAATTCACTGAATGACCAAGAAAATAAAATCCAAATTGGATGGGACAATTTTTTTAATAACTAGGATGCCTTAGGTCTCCATTCCAAGTGGAATTACTCAAAAAGGCCTTTGTTAACCCATGCTACAAAATGGCAGAAAATTACTACTCTAAAATCTAGAAATTCGAGAACTAGTGAGCTAGTAAATCTATCAAATGCCTAACCTAATCAAGTGAAAATGCAATGGGGTAATTTTTTTTATTAATTGGGATTTTTTTGTGATCTAATTCAAGTGGAATCAACTCAATTGAATCTCGTTAGTATTCTCTAAAAAATAACAGAAATTTATTGTTATTTACCACAAAGGACTTCCAAAAATCTAGATTTGGGAATAAGAAAACTAATCCAAGTAACTAAATGGTTACTATGACCTTCCAAAGTTGTTCCAATGATTAAATGATGTCTTTTGTCCTGTAAAATAACTTAATTCAACCATTTTTCCCAATACTACAACAAGAAATCATTAATACTAAAAGCATAAATAGAAAATAAGCACAAGAGATGCATGTGAATAAGAAGTGAAAGGAAGAAAAGTAAATGATACAAAAGGGCTCTGAGGCTCCTGGGATGGCTAAGTCTAAGGAAAATTAGAATCCTATGGAGGAGACCAAGATTTAGAAGTTGAACATGGCACCAATATTCAGTATTTCCATCGATACAATTACATTCGTGCAAGAAATGACAGTGGAGCTGCAAAAATACGAGTTGTCTCCACAACAAGACTAATAAAAATCAACATCTAGACGAAAAATCGACTTGGTAATTATAAAAAAATGATTAGGAATCATTCCCTATGAGAGGAGGAATCTTTCCCCACCAAAATCCCTTCATTAGTGGATTTGGTTCCCAATACTAGGAGTCTGCATTAAATGGCAGGGAACACATTCCTAAATTCTCTCAATCATTGGAGCTCCACAATCTGTGCCATAATTCCATAATATCGTGTTGATTTATTATTTAATATTGATCCTTCTATAGTAGGGAGAAAGTCCCTAGATTATCTCCTCCTCCAAATCTCCATAATTTACCCAATATTCTCATAATATTCCACAAAAATAAATAATATTAGGCACACATATACGATTATCCAAAAACCTTCCTTATGAAAATACTAAAGTTAAAAATATATTATCTAATGCAAAAAGAGAGGTTTAATGTGCTGAAGGATGGTCATATGGGCCCTAATTTATGTCTAATTTAGATGCACAGGCTTTAATTTATGTCTAATTTAGAGGCCCATCATACACCCTGATGAAAGTGTTACTTACCCTCTCAGCAAATTAGTGACCTCATTCTGCCTCATTCATGGCCCTGGTGGCCTCTCTCTTGTGCATTCCTCAGTCCTTTCTCTTAAGAATATTGGTTTTAACTTATGCAAGGACAAGCACAAAAATGTAGTTGTCCTTTTCATGATTGTTTAACATTCTTTCAATAAAAAAAAATAACTTTCCTCTTTGCAAGTGAACTTTGATGGCTTGTAGATCAATTTCATCTGCGTCCTCTCCCTTGAAACCTTAATTCCATTTTCACTCATTTCTCCAAAACTGTTTGTGCATAGAAAAAAATCACAGTGTTTCTTGAGACCATTAGCATGCCTTCTTCCCCTTATTCAAGATGGGTTCCTGAATATTTTCAGTTTGGCAAGGTCTTCCACATCCTTTTCCAACCTCCTGCTACCTATTTTCACCATCTGGAAACCTCCAAAACCTTCAAAAAGCCTTTGCATGAGAACTAGGACATATTGTACTAATTTGTGTACTAACAATAGGAAATCCTACAGTAGTTCTTGTAGTACTACAAGAAAGCCTGTAGGAGTTCCTGTAGTACTACAGGAAACCCTCTTTAAACCTGTTTTGAGTAGAAATGATAGTTTCAGCCTAGGGTTGGCCCTCAACTTGAGTTCCATGCCTTTCTCCCATTTCTATAACATCTTTTAAGCTTTGTACAAATGCTAGAAAGAGATTAGAGACCTCTTGAAAAACCTCTTTTCATCACTACAATTTGAGTTCTATTTTGATGGTGAACGCCTTCTTTCCTTTTCTCACATTCTTCTTCTATTTTTTGGCCTAGATGATTGCCTAATGCTCTTGGAGTTCTCTATTTTGATTAGGTCTCTCTTAGGCACTGCCATTTTGGGTTTTAGCACAATGTTTTCCTTTCTTCCTCCTTGTAGCAGCATTTTGCCTTCCTGTAGCAGTCATTCCTCCTATTTTGGGGTCTTCTAACTCTATGGAAGTGATGAGAATTATGTAGAGGGTTTGGAGGATGTTAGAGTGAGTAGTGTAGGTTTGTGAAAATGGAGAAGATGTGCTCTATGTGTTTTTTTCAAGAAATTTTTAGGGCGAGGCAGAGTGTAGGGTTTGTTCTTGAAAAATATTAATTTTTTTCTTATGAAATGGGATGGATGAATGATGGATAGATAATGGATATGAAGTTTATGGAGGGCTTGGAATGTTGTGGTGACTTTGCCTTTGCAGAAATTTCTTCTTTTAACTATTGTCCCCATTCCTCAAAATAATAACCCTTCATAATTTGGCTTTTCCACATTGCATGACTGAATGAGTGAGCTTCAATTAACTAGTTGAAGGCGACCGATACTGCTGACACATTGTTATCTGGAAAACTAGTGTCTATGCAGAGCTGCTAGTCCCACTAAGGCTGGTAGCTACCTTAGAAACAAACAAGCTAAAAACTACTTTCGTTTTCCTTTATGAGAAATAGATAAGAGGGGAATAAGGAGACCAACCTCTGTCTTGCGCTTGGTTCCTTGCTCTATTCCTCTCCCTTCTGATAGGTCTTCACCACTCGCTTCCTCATCTGCCCAGCTTCAAAGAGCACCTGTAGAATCAAAGAAGCATAACACTATCCAAGCACATAGAACTATTATCATAAACAATATAGGACCAGATATATATTGACCACACAAATGCATATAACATCAATCATACAAGAATGTGGAGGAAAACTTGAATAGCTTTATTGATAATCAAGAAAGAGCAAAGAGGATTACAACCAATTGTTCTGACCCAGCATCATCCTCTCAGCAAGAAAGCCCTTCTTCACCTCATGAAAAGCTTAGATCACCCAACACTATGATATTGCACCAAGAAACCAACAGCACTTCCTTACAAGATACAAAATTCCAGCCTCCGGATCTCTGGGATGAGGGATCCATATATAGATTTTTGCAAGGGGGGTGAGTCAGCTTTTGAAATTTGATTAGTGTCCTCTCTCTGATAGTTCTTGATTCCACTTGGAGATTGATGATCTCTTACTCATCCCTGGGCGAATGCAGAGAGGCAAGTGTCACAGGAGAAGTTTCTGATGATTCCATGCTCCTCCACCTTGCAGATTGACCCTGCCATTTGTCCACTCTCGCCCATCGCACCCCATAGAAGGGCTTTCCAACATGCATTGCACCTACTGTGTGTATTTAGGTGGGATGCAATGCACTTTGACCATGGAGCAGGTGAAATGGTCCAGTTTTAACCAGTTCTAAGTAGTTTTTCATGGAGAACTTCTGGGACATGCTGTAATCAATTGACCTTGTTCATTTAGGGGTTGGAAAAACACTTTTAGGGACTTAGGAACCCTTGGTTTATGGACATTTGTGATTGGGGTTGCAGTGCCCAAAAATGTCTATAACACACATCCTTAGCCTATAAAACCTCATCTCTCATGCATTAACAAAAATTTCTAACTATAATATTCTCAAGAGAAGATGTTATGAATATTGCATACTTGTACCTACCTGATGGTCGTTGGAGAGGCATGCATGCTTCCCTTCCCTATACCTTATTCCACCATTATACACCTTTCCCACGCTTTATTTCACATTGCGTACCTTCCTATAACTTTCAGCCTGTTTCCTGTATTAAACTAGAACATAGTACTACACGAAACAACAACAACCTTGTTTTGTCCATATCACCCGAATGGTAGAATAGATTGACTTGAAATTTTCTGAGCATGTAGCCATCATCCTTATGCACCTCCCATAAACACAATTTTTCCAATGGATGCATGAATCTCGAGAAATTTAAAAATGGTTGAAGTAGATGGAGGTTGATTTCTTGGAAACCATACATTGGAATTTGCTGAAATTGCTTGGACATGTTACCATAATCCATATGCATCCCCACTTAAAACAACTTTTTAAATGGATGCATGAATATTGACAAAATTCAAAAATGGTTGTAGATGATGGAGGCTAATTTCTCAAAAAATGTGCACTGGAATTTGTTGTAATCGCTTGAGCATGTTATCGTCACCCATATGCATCTCCACCTGAAACAAATTTGCAAATGGATCCATGGTTTTCGAGATATGACAAAAATAAACTTATGCTCTATGTATTTATGTTTCCTATAGTAAAACAAAGCATTCTTGTAGTATTTTAGGACATCAAAGAAAATGAATGGGCAAATCTTGGGAATGATGGGTGGATGGAGGAAATATATGAGGGTGATGGATTCGAATGACCTTGGTCCTATTGGAGCATTTGAGCAAAGGTGGAGAAAGTCAAAATTTGACTTCTTTTGACTAGGATTTTGACCAATTTTTTATTTTTTTGGTGCCAACTTGTTTTTTTTTGCTTTCAGATGTTGGAGAGAACCTACATTCATCAGAGAGATACATGGAGCAAAGATTTTTTTATTTTACCTTTTTTTCTTCTAGGCCTACTAGCCGCTTCAATGAGGTTTTCAACTAGTAGGTTTTCCTAGGTGCCTCAAAGGAGGTTTTCATCTAGGTCTTTTCTTTTTCTCTTTTCTCTATTTTTTCCAACCCATTGACTGCCTCATGGAGGTTTTCAATCAATGAGCCAATCTCAGGCACCTCAAAGGAGGTTTTCACCTGAGATATTTTTTTTCTCTTATTTTTCATTTTTTTTTACTTTTTCTACCCTACTCTACTTGAAAAACAAAATCACTTTCAAGTATAAGAATACTTCCAATGGATCCATATGCACATCAATATGACAAACAAACTGATGTCTAGGCTTGAAATGTATGCTTTGACATGTACCTGAATTTGAGAGATCAAATGATTTGACTTTGATGATATCAAGAATAGTTGAAGAAGAGAGTGTTGTTGCAACTTAATGACTATCTAGAAACAAATTGCAATATAGTTGTGGTGCCCCTGGTCAACTTGCTGAGTTAGATCATCTTGGATGTCTTCTTCTTCCATGACCTTTAAATCTTCCTCTTTTTTCTAATTTTTCTCTTGAACACATGGAGGATTTTATGGTAACCATCAGGAAACTTTCTCAATCTCTGATTATGGTGTCTGATCTTCATCAAGTGCAGCCCATGATCCTTTGGTCTTCTCATGTGAATCTTCTTCTTATGGATGTGGTCCTTCAAGGACATCAATAGAATCTATTTTTTGTGATACTCTTCCTGAGCTAATATGAATATAATTTAGATCAATAAGAGATGTTAGGAAGTTTTGTACCTCAGCATTGTAAGTGGGCTCAACTATTTCATTCTGTGGGTTCGGAAATGGTGGTATAGGTAGTTGAGTGGGAGTGGATATTTGAGATGGATGTGGTTGGCGTTGTGGTTGTGGTGGAGGTGAATGGTAGGGATAACATGGATTTGGGTATGGAGGATATTGATGAAAATATTGAGGATATTATGGATGGCTCCCATAAGTTCTTTTCCAACCTTATTTCCACGATTGGTTTTGGGATTGAGATGGCCAAGGTTGCAAAGGAGAGGTTGTGTTCCAATTACTTTGAGGTGAATGTGCACAAGCTTGAAATTGTGAATTAAGCTCTTACATCATATCAAGTTGAATAGGTTTCCATGGTCCTCTTGGAGCTACATAACATAGTGGCATTGGCAATTGGCTTGCTCCTTTGTCCTCTTGGCAAATTTCCTTCAACCTTGGTAATGAGGGGAAATATTTAACATCATGTGATTCTGCATGGACAACAGAAATATCAACATCTTCTTTTTTCTCATTTTGTATTCTTAAAATTTTTACTTTTTCAGTTAGATTGCTAAGAATTTATGTTTTAAGGTCATCAAATAAATTTCCAAGTTTAGCTTGACATATTGATCTTGATGCTAATTTACTTACTCTTGCCCTTCCTCTTGATATGTGTTTGCATGTTTCAAAAATTTATTCAAATGATAATTGGTATACATCACCTTTACTCATGAGATCAAGGAGATCAATCCATTTATCCCTAATTGTTCTAAGTAAGAGGGCTTTCAGTGTGTCAGATCCTAAATGATGTAGTATTTCCCTCTTAAAATTATACGTCAACCTCTCTATTAGATCCTCAAGGCTCTCTTCTTCTTTTTTATTCATTCTAAATATTTCTTCTCTAAGATCATGATCTTTATATTTTTCCATAAATATATTTTTCATCTCACTCCACGATGTTATTGAATTAGTCCCTAAATTCATGAACCATTTAAGTGTTCTATCCTTCAATGTTTTCGGAAACAATCTCAATTTTTGAGAGTTTAATAAGTAACCATAATATCTACAAACAATTTCAAATTCAAATAGAAAGGTTTATGAATCCTCTGACCTTAGCCCATGAAATTTTGGAAGAAAAGATGGAGGGTTGTTCTTCATATGCACATTGATATGAATATATTGAATGGAAAATCTAAAAGGATCTTCCTCATTGTCATCATCTGCATCCATTTCTTCTACCTTATTTTCCACCTCTTCTTCTTCTACTTGCAAAAGTGGATGGTTATGTGGCTCTTACTACACCATGTGATCAAATGGGGGGATGGGTTGGTGTTGGAGAACTTTTTTGTTCTTATGATTGAATGAAAACACTAATGAAATACACTTTACTTTTTTTGAAATGAAATATTCCTAATGCAAATATTTTTTGTTTTTGCAAAAATTAAAAAGAAATGAATCAACGAGGGAAGAAGACAATGCATACTTTGAAACCTCCTTGGTAACGGTGCCAAAACTTCATGAGCATCGGTATTGCAATAAGAATGATGCAACTCCCAACGCTACCAAATTTAATTATCAACTTGAGGTTTGTACAAAATTAAGAGGTATCGAAACTATATGTTCAGCATACAATGTGTCATTCCTTTGATGTCATGATGTAATGGAGTGAATGTAATAAAATCAGATCCTAAACTAATTGCAGAAAATGAAATGCTTGAAATGGAAACCTTAACCTATCACAAGAAAGAAAATACGAGGAAAGAAACATATTCTAATTACATAAAGTAAAGATCATGAACTAAATTTCAACCATTACATTTCAAAGAGTTTAGATCACTTAATAGAGTTCATTGGATGTGGCAATCATCATTGTATTATATATTTCATAAATTTGTACATTAGCCCAAATCGCTAAATGTTTTGCATGGGTAAAGAGGAAAGTCCTAAGTGGTGTTTAGTCACCAATAATCATTTATTTAGAGCCTATGGGTCTTGATTTAACCCTAAGGGACAATAACCAAGCTTCTTGAGTGAATCTCGGCAAGTATATACATGTTGGAAGACTACTACAAGAAACAAAAAATTTACTACAGGAAACTATAATTGACCGAATGACCAAGAAAATAAAATCCAAATTGGATGGGACAATTTTTATATTAACTAGGATTTCTTAGGTCTCCATTCAAAGTGGAATCACTCAAAAATACCTTTGTTAGCCCATGGTAAAGAATGCCAAAAAATTACTAGTCTAAAATATAGAAATTTAAGAACTACTGAGCTAGTAAATCTATCAAATGTCTAACCTAATCAAGTGAAAATGCAATGGGGTGATTTTTTTTATTAACAAGATTTTTTTTTTGATCTAATTAAATTGGAATCAACTCAATTGAATCTTGTTAGCATGCTCTAAAAAATAGCAGAAATTTACTGTTATTTGCCACAAAGGACTTCCAGAAATCTAGATTTGGGAATAAGAAAAATAATCTAAGTAACTAAATGATTACTATGACCTTCCAAAGTTGTTACAAAGATGAAATGATGCTTTTAAAGCAATAAAATAACTTACTTCAACCATTTAACCCAATCCTACAACAAGAAATCATTAAGACTAAATGCAGAAATAGAAAACAAGAACAAGAGATGCATGTGAATAAGTTAAAGGAAGAAAAGTAAATGATACAAAAGGGATCTGAGGCTCCTTGGATGGCCAAGTCCAAGGAAACTTAGAGTCTAATGGAGGAGAGCAAGATTTATAAGTTGAACATGGCACCAATATTCATTATTTCCATCGATACAATTACATCCCTACAAGAAATGAGAGTGGAACTGCAAAAATACGATTTGTCTCCACAAGAAGACTAATAAAAATCAACACCTAGAGGAAAATTTGACTTGGTACTTATACAAAATTATTAGGAATCATTCCCCATGAAAGGAGAAATCTTTCCCCACCAAAATCCCTTGATTAGTGGATCTGGTTCCCAATAGTAGGAATCTGCATTAAATGGTAGGGAACACATTCCTAGATTCTCTCAATCATTGGAGCTCCACAATCTGTTCCATAATTCCAGAATATCTTGTTTATTTATTATTTAATATTGATCCTCCTGTAGTAGGGAGAAAGTCCCTAGATTATATCCTCCTCCAAATCTCCATAATCTGCCCAATATTCTCACAATATTCCACAAAAATAAATAATATTAGGCACAAATATACAATTATCCATAAATCTTCCTAATGAAAAAATGAAAAAAGAGAGGTTTAATGTGTTGAAGGATGATGAGATGGACATTAATTTATGTCTAATTTAGAGGCACAGGTATTAATTTATGTCTAATTTAGAGTCCCATCAATAACTATAGGTTACAACATTGGGCCTCTTATGGGTTCTAAATTGAAATAAATATTATATTGCATCATGATCAGATAATCAAATCTTTTTGAGGAAATTTGGAAGTATGGTTGAAGAAAATATTGGAACAAATTTTATAAGTTCACCTAGAGGAGGTGAGGAACCTGATACTAAAATTAGAATGATGGGAGGAGTATCTAATAATATATACAATCAAAAATATAAAATCCTACAAGTAATGTGTAGCTTGAAGGTAGCTTTAGATAGTATAAATGACAATCAATAAAAAATTTCCAAAGCTAATGATGAGCAATACGAGATTAATGGATACTTATTAAGGAAACTGGAAGATAATAGATGCAATAGGAAAACATGAGAAACTCATTAAAATATATCTAAAAGTGAATCCGTTGATACAATTGATTTTATAACTTCTAGTGAAATTAAGACCCATGAGTTTGATGAAGGGAAATCAATGACCAAAAAGAAAAGAACCACATTTCAATTTCAAGGAGAATTCAAAAAGATTAAACCTCCAAACTTTGACGGAGAAACTAAACACGGAGCAGAAGCATTGCTTCTAAACATCTCAAAGTATTTCGAGGTATACAATTATCTAAGCATGTTGAAGGCCATATTAGATATGTCAAGCCAGGATATAACTCCTTAAAACAAAACTCTGTTGTATTCATTAAGGCTAAACATTATTGTATACAAGAGGGAGTGACTGTTCGGTTCATCTCCCAACTCTCTATCTTCTCTATTATTTATTTACATTAATTATAGTTGTTCACCCAATCCTTCTGATTAGGTGTCAACATTCCCCCCTTAATCTGAAGGGTTGTTTATGAGTCCAAGCATCGTTCTGAATCTTTCAAGCTTTTCTCTTCCAAGTTCTTTGGTGAAGATGTCTGCAATTTGCTCATTAATGGAACAATGGTGGAGATGGATTGTTTTTGCCTCAACATGATGTCGAATCAGATGATATTTAGTATTGATGTGCTTTGTTTGATCATGGAACTTTGGGTTCTTGGCCAACTTTATTGCAGATGTATTGTCAATCATGAGTGGAGTTGATTGCACTTGTTTTACATGCAAATCTTCAAGAATTTTCCTGAGCCACACAATTTCTTTTGTTGCCTCAGCTTTTGCCATATATTATACCTCTGTTGTAGAATCTGCAGGAATTGATTGTTTGTATGATCTCCAAGAGATAGCTCCTAATCCAAGACTCATAGCATAACCTGAAGTAGATACCCCTGTTTCTTTATCTCCATCGAAGTCTAAATCAGAGTATCCAATCAAGCTGAAGTCGTCCACCTGTGTATACTTGATTCCAAAGTCTTGAGTTCCCTTCAAGTATTTTAGAACTCTTTTTGCAGCAAACCAATGTCCCTCACAAGGCTTTTGCATAAATCTGGAGAGGATTCCAACAACAAAAGAAATGTCTGGTCTGGTAGTTGTCAGGTAGTTGAGACTTCCTACAAGCTGTCTATACTTTGTTGCATCCTCAAATTATTTTCCTTCATTTGATGTGAGCTTTAAGTTTTGTTCCATTCAAGTAGTCTGAGGATTGCATTCAGTCATACCAAATCTATTCAACAGATCTCCAATGTATTTCTTTTGAGAAAGGAATATGGACTTTGGATGTTGAGTTACTTCAATACCAAGATAGTAATGAACATAGCCCAAATCAGTCATTTCAAAACCTTTCTTCAATTCCTTCTTTATGAATGCAATGTAGCTTTCATTGTTCCCTATTATCAAAATATCATCTACATATACAACAAGATATACAACTATTTTGCCAACATTCTTGACAAACAGAGTTTCATCATCAAGATCATAATGTTTGAAATTGAGTTTTAGAAGATGCTCCATCAATTTTTCATACTAGGCTCATGGTGCTTGTTTGAGGCCATACAAGGATTTCACAAGTTTGCATACTTTATCTTCATGTCCTTTCACAGCAAAACCTTCAGGATGGGACATAAAAACATTTTCTTTTAGATCTCCATTCAAGAAAGTGGTTTTTACATCCATTTGATGGACTTTCCAACCATTCTGAGTTGTTAGGGCAAAGAGTGTTCGGATGGTAGCCCATTTTGCTGTGGGGGAAAATGTCTCCTCATAATCAACCCCTTACTTATATGCATAACCTTTTGCGACAAGTCTAGCTTTTTGCTTTTCAAGTGAGCCATCAACTTTATACTTGTTCTTGTAGACCCACTTGTAGCCAATTTGTTTGGTTCCCAATGGAGGATCAACCAGCTTCCAAGTGCCATTCTTTATCAGGGCATCATACTCCTTTTGCATTTCTTCTTTCCATTCATCATGAGAAGTATCTTCTTTGAAGGAAGTTGGCACAAAATCTGTAGACAAATTTAATTCACAATCATACGAAACATCCATATCAACAGGTGCATCAGAGTCATCTACATTACCTACATTTTTCTGATTTGAATTTCTAGTTCCTGTTTTTCCAACCTCTTCAGGATGAACACTTTCAAGTGTCTTTGTCAGCCACTTTGGGGGACCTTTCTCAGATGGTCCAGGCTTCTCTGTTGACTGAGATGGGGCTGAATCAAGATTGAGTCTCCCAATTCTGTCAATCACATCACTCAAAGTATCATCTGTTGTTTGAGATTCATGTAGGGGAGAGAGTGCTTCTGAAGAAGATTCCACAGGTTGATCTAGTATAGGAATCTGCCCTTCAAGATGTGGAATCTAATTATCAAATTCTTGAAATGATTTTGCAGTTGTGAATCTATCGAAGCGATCAAGTTTCCTTTCAACAACATTGTTAGTTTTGGATGATTCAAGAAAGATTACATCTCTAGGGACAACAAACTTTTTGTTGACTTCATCATAGAGATGGTATGCTTTGGAGGTGTTTGAATAGCCCAGAAAGATACACTTACGACTTCTTGCACCAAGTTTGTTTCTATGTACTTTTGGTATTAAGGCATAATAGGTGGAACCAAAGGCCTTGAGATGCTTTACTGAAGGAATGTGCCCATACCACATTTCATAAGGAGTCTTATTTCTAATAGCATTAGATGGACATCTATTCTTTATATATACAGTGCATAGAACAACATCAACCCAAAACATTACTTTTACATTTTTGAAGAAGAACATGGAGTGTACCATATTTAAGATTGTCCTATTCATTCTTTCAACTACTCCATTCTATTGGGGATTATAAGGCACAATTGTTTGATGTTTGATCCCATGTTGGTGAAGATAGTTTTCAAATTCATTTAAAGTGTATTCGTTTCCATTATCAATGTGAATAGATCCAATATGAGATTGTGCATCATTTTCAATCCATGCATGAAAGTTCTTAAATGTTTGAAAATCATCAGATTTGTTCTTCAATAAATATACCCAACACATTCTAGTGTAGTCATCAATAAATGTCATCATATATTTATTTCTATTTGCAGAAGAGACAGGCATTGGACCACATAAATCTGAATGAATGAGTTTAATTTTTCTATGTGCTCTGGAATGTGAATCATGAAAGGGTTGTTTGCTATGCTTTCCTAGAATACAAGCATCACATTGCTTAAGCTTCCTAGGAATTGTAGGCAATCCAGCAACACCATTTTTCTTTAATAAGCGAAGGCTGTCATAGTTCAAATGTCCAAATCTAGCATGCCATAATAGACTTGATGGAAGTGTACCTTCTTCATAATTAGAATTGTATGAGAAATGTTGTGCACGAGCAGAGGTACCTTGCAGCTTGAGAAGCCTTTCTTCTTCAATCCCTGTCATGACAAGTGAGTGGTCAGATGCTTTTCTTACCTCAAGCTTGCCATCAAACATATGAATGGAGTGGCCTTGCTGTCTGATATGGACCAAGGACAACAAGTTTCTCCTCAACTGAGGGAGATATAGAACATGATGCAGAAGAAAGTCTGGAAGACCAGGCAATTTAAGCCTGATTGTGCCAAGCCCTAATGGCTTGAGTTTTGATTGGTCTGCAAAGTAAACTGCTCCATCAACATTGTCAGTGAATTCTTCAAAAAAATATTTTCTATGAGTCATGTGGCAAGTTGCTCCTGAGTCAAGCAACCAATCATTTTTCCAAGAAGCAAGTGAAGCATTAAATAAGTCTTCATTTACTCCAATATTACATTGTGCCACAACATAATGAGCTGATTCAGGTGCTTTACCTTTGTCTGTGTCATTAGTTTTACCTTTGGGTTGGTTTCTTTGCTTCTCAATTTTATCCCTAGGTATCTTGCATGTGGAGGAATCATGTGATCCATTTCTTTTACAGTGTATGCAATGAGAATCTAACTTTTCTCCTTGAGAGTGTCTACCCCCCCTGCCTCTGAAATATCTTCGTCTTCCTCTTCGACCACCTCTTCCTCTGGAAGAGTCTTGGGCAAGACTCTTTTCTTTATGAGCAAGGCACACAGCCTCTTCAAAAGATTCAGTGGCTATTTTCTTTCCAAAATCTTTCTCTCTTTCAACAAATTTCTTTATAAGAGAGTCAAAGGTGATATCTTTGAGATTTCCATTTGCTTGCAATGACTCAAGATAATTAGAGTAAGTAGGATAAAGTGCTTTGAGAAAAGTAATCAAAGGAATATCCATTTCAACATTAGTGAGTTTGATATCATGAATTATTGAATTTACTTTGGATGCTAGAGCAAGAGGATCATTATTTTGTAATTCAAGGTTGAAGAGTTTAATCATAAGTTGAACAATTTCAAGTGCAGAGTGTGAGTCATAGAGTTCCTTCAGCTTTTGTAATGCTTCAAATGCAGTTGAAAATGGTTTGATGTGTCGACTCACCTCTTCACTTACAGATGCAGCAATCAATGCATATGCTTTGCTATTTTTATTCTCCCAAATGGCAAGCTCTTTGTCAGAGGTAGGCTGAACTGGGTCTTTGTCTCCTTCTCCAACACACACTCCTTTCCACAGCTCATTAAAAATAAGAGTGTGTTGGAGTTTCCTCAACCATTCAGGATAATTCTCTTTTCTGGTGAGAGTTATTCCCACAATAGATATGATTGAATGCATATCAAACAACGTAATACTTTCAGTGTTCAACGTTCACCCGAATACCGGAGTCAGAGTCTGACTGTAACTATTTATGGCAGAAATGAATAGTGGATGATGAGCAGCGGATGAGCGGAGAAATAATGCGGAGGAGGATCGTTGATGGTAGAAGATCAACAGTTATCGGAGGCGAAGAAGTCCAACCGTTAACAGTTATCAGAGGGTGGTTTTAAGGTGATGAGCAGAATATCAGATAGACGCAAGGCGGTAAGTGGTTTAGAGAAGGGAGCGCCTGATTCCATAGAGCGACGGACACATGGCTCTGAGGAGAGAGAAGAAACCACTTCTATTGGACGGGAAAAGGTTGAGCATGTTGGCTGCGTGATATTGATGTGGGCCATTAGATCTGAGGTCAAGAGATCTATGGTCGAGGTTGATCAGGAGGAGAGAGAAAAAGGTGTGCATATCGGGTGGGTAACCGTTGTGAAACTTATGCGCTCGATATCATTGTCAGCCGTTGGATCTGAGGGTGGAGATCAACAGTTGAGAATGAGCCCGTAAAAGCTTGGGAACGGTGTCTGAGTGGGGTCCGGTAAGTGCGTCAAGCAATAGGAAAAAACGGTGAATCAATGAATATATCAAACAGTGGTGAAATATGGTGAATATGGTAAATATATATAAACAATTACATGTTGTTCTTCAAATGAAAGAGCAGCAACAGAGAAAAATCAAGCTATTACAACACTATTCAACACAATAGAAACGTATTAGAATTCAAACAATGAGCATTCACAAAGATCTGACAAAGATGTTAGCCTGCAAGAGATGAAAACAAAGAGTGAAGGAGTTAAAAATTTAAAAGGAAGGCCAAAAATGGTGTCTGCTCTGATACCATGTCAGGCCAGGATATAACTCCTTAAAACAAAACTCTGTTGTATTCATTAAGGCTAAACATTATTATATACAAGAGGGAGTGACTATTCGGTTCATCTCCCGACTCTCTATCTTCTCTATTATTTATTTACATTAATTACAGTTGTTCACCCAATCCTTTTGATTAGGTGTCAACAAGATACTTACCAATTAACTAGTAAAACAACCTCATGGTGGGAGGAAAATAAAGCCATAAAGAGGATCATAAGCAAAAATATGACATAGAAACTCTTCAAAAAAAAAGCAAAAAAAAAGTTATCGAAATTATATTTTGATTAGAAGGCCAGAAAGTTCCATGAGTTAAGGTTGGGATAGTCCACCATCGATGAATTTGTAAATAATTTCATGAGTCTGTTGAGATATGTACCATCTTTGAAATAGGAAAAATAAAAAATACAAAGTTTTATTAGATGCTTTCCTTTATTTGACAATCCAAAAACCATGGCTGAGACTATAAGGAAGAAGGAAGGAAAATTTGTTTTTTAACTAGAACCAAAAGAAGGGTGACAAATCTAAGGTTTGGATGACCAAGAAGCATCAGAAGTTCAGTACTAAGATAAAGGGGTTTAAGAAACCTACCTTTTCTAACACCTTTAAAAGTAATCAAGGAGGGAATTACAAAAAAAGTGTAAATTAGCATAAAAATCTAGGACATAAAGGAAGACAAGGGGTAGGGGTTGAAAATAGGAATTTTGGTGAATCATGTAGACCACCAGTCAAGTGCTGGGATACAATGATAACCATTTGTGGAGATAATGTCCACAAAACCATGTAAACAGAAAATAAATAGTAAATAACATGCAAGAGGCTGATATAGTCAATGATATTACCTGGAATACACCAACGATTAGTGTGTCATTCGATGCGAGACAAGCAAAACACCAATCCACTATGGTGGAAATACAGGGAAAAAATTATGAAAAAAATGTTTCAGTACTCATTGACCCTCGATCTACTTTAAGTTATATTTACCATGCTACAATTTAGAAGTGTAGACTTAAAATGGAAAAACAAAGTAAGCCCTCGTTAGTACAATTTCCCATAGGAACACAGGGGAAAGTTATTGAAATAATCAAACATTTTTTATTAACTTTGAATGGAATAAACACTCATCTGAATCTAAATTTTTTATCTTTGAGGTTTGTTGTAGTACAAAACAACCCCCATTATCCTTAAGACTTAGAATAAGAAATAATGGGGACCCTTTAAATTTTTAGGAAAGAGTCATTTCTTGTTTTCATAAACTAAGATTAGTTTTAGATTTTTAGCTTTTAAAGAAAATATTTTAAATAGGTATTTTGCTAAAATAAAACCCTTTTGAGACTTAGGAACCTTTCCTTGGTTTTAAGGAAATAATTTGCAAATATACATAATCTCATTAAACTATATTTCCATTAAAAAAACATTTAAAAACATCATTGAAAGTTTCAAAAGGTTGTTTGAGTAAATAAGTGGAAATATCATAAATGTTGGTCCCATTAAAGAACTACATGTAAGTACTTATTAGCTTATCGGTGTCGACAATTTCATAGTAAGTACCAAAAATGACATTGTCGATAGCGAAATGATGACAACGATATCATCGATCATGAAGTTCCGATTGCAAAATGTCAATTGCGATATCGTAGTCTGTCACTTATCGATATCACGTTCTGTCAACTTAAGAACACAAATATCACATTCTATTAAACCCTAAAATTCTAATATCAAACATTCTGCATCCCTATTTGTGACCATATCAACATAATATTGGAAAATTTCATGTCACAAAGTCATGTTCATATCATCTGATGCCGAAATGTCGATAAAGAAAATCTTTGATATAATGACAAGTGTCAACATCACATGAACAAACGTTTTAAAATTAAATGGCCACTCTATGTGTTTATAGTTTCGAGGTTTTAAATGATTTCCAATGATTTTCATATAATGTAGAAGCATGTTTTCATTAAAACTTGCTTTCAATTGATAAGTCTCTTTGTGTTTCACAAGTTGTTGTCGCTCATCTTGGTTTACTTCTTAAATAGGTGAATTACAATAAACAACAGTTAAAGGAAATGTCAAGGATAATCAAAGCAAGAATAAAGTATGTAGTTCAGCCGCAAACAATATTGCCTCCTAAAGAATTTCATGAGATGGAATTATTCTTGATAGATACTACATGCACTCCATATGTAGGGTCCTCCTCCTAGGAGGTCATATACAAATTGTTCGAGGATGAAATCCCAATGGTAATTGAGAAATAGAGTACTACTGCTGATGCTCCCACTTTGGATGCTAGTGATGCATGGAATGATGTCACTAATTTGTTTTTACACAGAATTGTTGCCCCTCCTAAAATGCTACCCTATACAGACATGGTAATATGGGTCATTGATAACCTAGATATTGTAGACATAATGTTTCTAACTCCCAAGAAGACAATCATTTGATCGTTCAAGGTGAAAGATTTAAGGAAAATGTATCATATACCTCCACCACATAAGAGGTATTATACTCAATTTTTCCAAAAGTTCATGCACAAGAATCCAAACCCAATAGATATTATCAGGGAATGGAGGAGGTACCCAGGTAGACAAAAATGAGAAGATAGGGGTATGTATTCATTACCATATATTGTTGGTCCTTTCTCTCCTATTGCTGCTATGATGTGTCATCTCTATGGTTACCCAAATACACATGAATTCTAAGAGGAATGGGTACTGCTGATAGAGGTCACTTCTGATGGATATATCATGCATTGGAAATATATTTTGTCCAATAATTTAACTACTCAAATCCCCAATTACAAATAGAAATGCAATGCTGTTGAAAGAACTTCTCCCCCTTTCTTTATGAGCTCCTATATCATGGATGCTATTTGATTTTCTTATGATTTTGCATCTATAGGTTGGAAGTCGAAAATTCAATACCCTACCCCTATTTTTATTTACCTTTATATCTTGTGGGAAACCAAGTATCATCATCATTTTTATAAAATCTATCATGAAATTATCCTGCCCATCCACCAAGATGTCTTTGGCAACAAAGCGCCTATACTCTCTTCTAAAGCTAATAAGGACTTAAAGCCATTAGGAAAATGGTTTGGGGAAGAAACATTTACTTATATTTGATTTTTTGGCAACCTTTCCCATCCTCATGTTTTTCATCTTTTTGTTCCGGAAAAATTAATGGCCAAAGAAATTGCCTATCAAACAGTTGGTAATTGCTTGACTAATTTTCTCAAGGATTCAAAGAAAACTCTTTGGCCTTCCTTTCCTATCCCTTATGGTACCTATGAGTTAGAAAATTTAAGGCATGCTCAGATTGAAATTGACCAAATTTAAGTTTTTATTTTTCCAACCATTCTAAAAAGACAATATGATCCCAATGGTGCTGCAAAATATGTAACAACATAGGCTCGAATGAGTCAGTTTTCAAGCGAGCCTAATGAATTTGATGATTTATTTGAGATGGTTCCATAATATTCTATGGTTCAAAAGTTAGCAGCTGAACGCCTAAATCCTAAATAATTTATTATTTTTAATCAATATCGAGAGAATAGAATAACCCATATGCCATACCTTTTGTTAAGATAGTCTCGACAGAAGCCTGAAGTTTCAAATACACTAGCCTCCTCTTCAGAGAATCCAATTATTTCCTTGGGTTCAGAGATAGTGACTGCAACTGTTAAGAAAACGATTAAAATCAAAGAAGAAAATAAGTTGGATGAAGTATGGGAGGAATTTAATCATGTTTTATCTAATCAAGAAACTTAGGATGTAAATACAATAGTAAAATAAGAAACAGCGCAAGTCACAGAAACTGAAGGGACAACCTTTTTCACTATTGATGTTACCGAAAAGACTATTGTTCATGAGGCTCCTGAAAAAGATAATGTTGATGATGTTACCAATAAAAATAATGTTGCTGAGGATATGGAAATTATCTCAGCATTTCCCACATCGCAAATAGTCCTAAAGTTTGATGAAATTCCTCCTTTGGATGTATTCCACAATCCAAAACGTAAAGCAGTAATGAGCAAGTCAAGAAAGAAGAGAAAGCTAGAACAAGAATAAGCATCAGTTTTAGACCAGACTCATTTTTGAGTTCTCTAGCAAGGATCCCTAACAACTCCTGATGCAGAATTACATAGAATTTCATAGTTTGCAAGAGCTTATTCTAGTGCTACTATTGACAAAGACGCAAAAATACATCTGCTTATGAAGGAAAAAATACCATAGAGTTATTCAATTAGAACAAGATTTCCAAAATGAAAGATAGGTGATCGAGAAACAAGCGTGGGAAAAGCTTTCTAAGTTACAGAAAAGTTTTCATAACTTAAATTTACAGTTTGAATTCGAAATCAAAGACAAAGATGCACAGGTACAACAACTGCAACAAAATATTAACCAGTTGAAGGATAGTCCATAAATAAATGAATTATAAAAGGAAGCAGTAGAACTAGATACACTCCTAACTAAGCAACAGGTTTTATTTTGCCACAAATTACCTTTGGTTCATGATCTGCGCAAAACTAGTGAATATTTAGTTAACCAGTTGTCCAATATGTGGACATTTTATGAAGAAATTGAAGAGAAAATAGCTGAGCATATAGATTGGAAAGGCAGTGCTGAAGGAAGATTAGTTGATCTTCCTCGAACCGGTTGAATCTCAAAAGGATATCATTTTTAGTGACTGGGACATCAAAATGAAACAAGTAGAAATGGCTATTATTAGAGCCAAAAATCTTACTTCAAACATCACCAAGTATATCACTGATACCTTATGGAAAATGAATGTAATATAGGAATGCCTGAAGGAAACTTTGCCATATGTCAAAACTCTGCAATTGTGATGGAAAGAAGCATCCAAAAAAAAGGTCAACGATATCCAAAGTTTATCAAAAGTGAACCTTCAAGCTTATTGGCATTTCTTAATGAAACCACATAGTCAATGGCTAGTGTTGAGGTGTCTCTCTAATGCAATGACTCAGTTTCTTCCAGCACTCAGTGACGTAGTATTCATAGGACAGATGTGCATGTAGCCGGTTCATCCCCCCCAACTAAAGCCAATGACAAATATATGTGTACTCAAAGAACGAATCAAGAATCAACTTCGAGCACAATGATGGATTTCTTGTTGCAACATATTACTATCTTTAGCTTTGATTTATTTTTGGCTTAAGTTGTTAAAGTTTTTCTGAGAAATTTTATTTAATTTACTATTTTTGTAATATTAATTGTCTAGTCAATTTAACGTCTTAAATTGCTCTACATAAATTATCAATCCGGGTATCGTAAACTGATGAAGTGTGGTGCACCATATGTGCTTAGTTAACCTTTCTCTTACTTCGTTGTTTTATAGTTTATGTTGTTTTTGGCGTTTTGTTCTTGTTGGTTTTCTAAAGTGTTTAATGCAAATGGAAATCCTATTCTAAGGTCTTAAGAATACTTTTAAAGGACAAGTATGGATAAAGATTTCAAGACAAGGCCTATGTCCCTAATGGTAACTTCCAAAACTTAGCACTTCAAAAGAACTTAAAACATGTTATTGATGGAGTTAGTATTTAAACAAAAGTGTACATATACAACTAGTTCAATCAAAATAAAATGCAATAACCAAACAATGAGCTAATGACTATGAGACCCAGTATCCTTGCTGCTTCAGCAAAAGGACAAGATGATTCTATCATGTCATTAGTTCATTAAAAGGCTATGTGCATCACTAATCTACAATCAACTTGAAAGCAATTTATGTATAGCTAATATACATGAGAAAAATGTAAAACAACAGTAATCAAAACAACTTTGTTATGTACAGCTAATATACATGAGAAAAATGTAAAATGCAAAATTAAATAACAACTATACAAGGCAGGGGCCCTCTGCCACCTATGAAATCAAAGCAAAATTGAACACACTTGCATGAACTAAAATTGCATGAATGAAGAATCTAATCTATCAAACTTGAAAGCAATCAAATAACATAATCAAATCAAAGCAATATTTACAAAATGAAATCTACTCTACCTTACATTCTACAAAGCAATATTTACAAAATGAAATCTACTCTACCTTACATTCTAATATGCTCCATGACATCTACTTCACATCTCCTTCCATGTTGAGAACATCAAAGCTTTATTCAAATTCTTCAAAAGTACAAAGTACAACAAAGTTCTCCAAAGCTTTCAAAAGCCATCAAGGAAGAACTACAAACTTAAGAACTAGGGACTAAAAGACTAACAAATGAAGGAGAGAGATCTCCTATTTATACAAAAAGATGAGAGCCATCTCATTAATGATAGTCCATGAATCTCTCCCTCTACCTCTAGAGTCCTAATGAAAATAGGAACTGATAAGACACATGTCTTTTTAGAGTTACAATACAATTAGGAGATGTGACACATATCCTCATGATCCCATGATTCTTTCCACTCAAATTCGAATTTGGCCTTGGGGTGCCACATAAGGGTCTTCTAGAAGCCTCCTTTCAACCTACACATGTCAACAATCTCAACCCATTTGTTAGGTATAAGCATATGCACATTATTTTCTAATGTTTAACCACAAGTTCACTTAAAAGGCTTAGAAATAATAAAGATTGGAAAAACATAAAGGTGGCCCAATGATAATGAATGTGGGATAAATGTGGTGACATAGTAGTGAAATGGAGGTGAAATGGAGGTGATATAATGGACATAATAGTGAAAGTGTAATGGAAATGAATGACATTTTCAAGACTCAACATTAATAGGCCATTTAAACCCCTTTCATCCATTTAGAAAGGGGTTCTCAATTTTTGAAAGACAACTTTGAACTTGCACTATTCTTTAAATCCAAAGTTATCTTATTGAGAAGCGGAACCTGAAACTATTTTTTTTTATGAGCAGAGTAATGATGTATCAGGTACTACTATCTTTCTATTACTGCTATGTTTCATTGAAATAGATAGTGAATTTCTTATAAGTTGTTTCATGATATAAATTATTTGGAACTAATCATACATTGTCACTATTGATGTGTAGGATTGTATCGTTGTGATTGTCTATGAGATAACAAATTCTTATATGCGATTAAGTTTTAATCAACTAAATTAATCAACTATTTAATTAATTTAGTTTATCTTATTAGTTTTTCTTTCTTTGGATTGTTTTCTTCTTGAATGTGTATGAAAAGAAACTACTTTAGGCTATGGATGACAAATAACCCTCACAATAAAAATGGTTGTTAAACAGTGTAGATCTGCAGCAAATGATAGAAATAAAAGCTACCAAAGCCCTGATCTATGCAACAAACATAGTTAAACAACAAATGGAATAGTAAAATAAGTGGAAATAACTCCAATAATCCAATGGAAACCATATATATAAAGAATATATTTTATTAAACAACACCCTTGAAGGGAACAAATAATGTTACCAGACCCCCTCTATGGGATGGGTCCTTGGCTATCCTCAATGTCTTCAACTTTTGTAGAGTCTCTCACCTCTATAATGTGTAAAACCCAGCAAACAAAACATTTGAGGTCAATCATAACTCAAATGAAAAAGAAGATGGTGTGTGAAAGTGATAAAAATCAGAGCTGCCATAGTGAGTGCAACAATGAAAATAATCGAAAGTGAGGAATGAATGGAAAACCCTTCTATTTATACCAAAATATTAGGTTATCCTCGAATAATGAGAAATAATAAAATATTATTAACCCCATTCTAGAATTAACCATTTGGAATATTTTATTATATTTGGTTAGAGGGAAAAAGTATTTAAAATTTTATTTAGAAATAATAAATAAATAAATGGTTTATTTATCATCTCATGAAATATGGTTAAGGAACAATAAACAAATAATTATTTATTTAACTATTGTGAAGGAATTTGGTCAAACTTGACAAGGAATAATAACTAATTAGTGATTAATTAATTATTCATAGAGAAAAATAAATTAATTAATGACTTGTCTATTTATTTCTCATAATTGTGTTAAATGTGACAAGGAATATTAATTAAACAATGGTTTAATTAATTATTCCTAGAAGATAATTAAATAAATAGTTATTTATTTAATTATTCTTCATGGGTTTAATTATAAATGACTTAAAAAATATGGTTTATTAAGTAATTTCTCACAGTGAAAGCAATTTTACTGTGGTAAAATTGGCCCTACATGGTGTACTTCGATCCATCTAGTACATTATGGCTAGATGATCATTTTTTTGTGATAACAGATTTCCCCCCAATGTACGAGTGTTAGGAGAAAAATGTATGACCAAAGTACATTGTAAGGAAACAATCACTAGACAATGAAGTGGAGTTAGAAAGAGAGAGAGAGACCAATGGAGTTGAGGCGAAAAGAGGATAGCAATAGACGGGGTGAGACCAATGTAAGTCTCCTTTTATATTGTGGTACCGAATCTCAGTGAGGCAGGGGAGGCATACCTATACCTGCCGAGATAACTTAGTACAAAAATAATGATGCGCCCAAAAACATGAAACTGAGCAATAAAATACATGTTGAATGGTACATGACATGCTAGCATAATTGAGCCAGAAAATAATACAATGTGTCCCATATACATAATGCACCTAGAAAAAGCATGAGCAAACACTGAATACACTAACATCTAAGTACATGAGATATAATGGCCCTTCCCTCAAAAAATGGGTGGGAGGTAGGGTAGAACAACCAAAGAAGACCTGCTGAATAGAAAAGTGCTTTGCAAACTGAATGGATCATCTGAAGGAGACATGTATGTCATGAGCGCTGTAAGTAGTAGGAGTCAAACCCACCAAATCTGCAGAACTTCATCTAAGGTTGTAGCATAATATGAATTCATATGGGCATGTGGGGGGCTACCTGAAGGGTCACCCCCTCATGAGGTCTGAAACATCTCACACACACCTTGGAATCATTGGTACAATCTGTTGCACCACAGGATCATCAAGTGTGTGAATCACGAGCATGAAAAAATCAATTCAAAGGGCAATGATGGTTCCCTTTACTTGATTGAAGTCACCGAACGAGAGTAGAAGATGGAACCAAGATACATCTCCCTCTAGGCCATTCTTCTAGAATACATGTGCTGATGTTGACAGAATAGGGCCCACCATAGGTAAGGCATTGAGGATCCTCAACTAAGGCACGAGGGAAAATAGTAATGTTACTGATGAAAAGACACTAGGAAAAATAGGGAAAATGGGACTGAGGGAAAAACACATGACTTCGCTTGTCAGACCATGAAGTGCATGGTTGACCTTGCAATGACTGACTCAACTCCGGAGGGGATGGTGGACAGTATGACTAAGGGCTAAAATGTGCAACACAGGATGAATGGTGTGGAAATATGGATGGAATACTATGACATGGTACAATGGGACGTGAAACAGACTCCATGGATGTAAAGGTGAGTCATCACAGATGCTCTGAACAAGGGTGACTCGATGATGCTGCCACACAAAATAGGCCTGGTGGGGACCATGAAAGCATGAGAAAATGATGGGTTCTCATGAAGAAAATCGGCACATGAGATGACAAGTGTCAAGGGAAGTTGCATCCCAAAGTGAAAGTCTTTCTTATGAAGAAATTTAATTTTAAAAGGTGACAAAGTGACCCTTCTTGGAAAAATGGCTTCATGGTGAAGTGTCAAATCATTAAAAACTAAGAGATACCCATTATAGTACTCGATGAGAGATTTTCAATGGTGCTAACAGTTCATCAAACTGAGCTATGATTTGTTTGGAATGGGCGACCGACAAACTATGGGTGTTTCTCTAAAAGGACATTATCCCTCCAATTTGAATTCATTTGCTAATTGAGTTATGGTGAATTTGGGGAGGAGGAAAAGGCCCTAAATCTTGTGGAGATCATAGCAAAAAAATCAACATTGGAATCAGGATCAATGACTTTTAGGTAGGTGGCCTTACTCATCTCTTCAGTTTCAGTGGTTTATTTCCTAATTTTTGTACCCTGCAGCAACCTGGGATACCCCTGCTCTTCTTCTCAGCTAGATCACACTTTTTGGGCCCATAACTACATTATGTCTTATAGGAAAGAGGGGAAAACCTACGAGCTCGTACTTTCTGGGCAAAACACTACGATTTGGAGCTGAGAGGGAGAGTGGTATGTTGGCCTGATGGGGGTTGTAGCTTGATTAGTCAAGACAAGTGTTCTCTTCTCTAAATTGACAAGACATGTGGTGTTTTGAAAGTATGGCAAAGTTGAAAATCAACTAGTGTGAGTGATATTTTGACATCCATCAATCTAAGATTCAGAGGGATCAGGGGATTCAAGGGGCAATAAATCGCTACGGGGTTCTTAGGTTGGTAGAGAGCCCATTGATGAGGGTAGGTGAGCCCTTGTTATCAAGGATCGTGAGCTATTGGGATCCAAACCTGGAGGTCTTTGTGGTGGAGGGGCATAGTGTCAAGTTCACATTATAGGATGTTTAATTTTTGACCGGACTCCCTCCCCTAGGGGTGGTGGGGGATATACATATGGGAGGAACACTACAGAGTTTGTGGAGTTCCATTGTCCACGGGGTGTTCGTGTGAAGGGCACGAGCATTCCGAACGGTGATCTAGATAGGCTAGAGACACGGGTTGTTTTCGCATCAATTCTATGGGTCTTGGGCAGCTAGGTGTTCCACCACATCACTGGTGGGCAGATGATGCTTGTTGAGAGTGTCTTGGTAGGGACCTACTATGGGTGGGCCAAAATGATGATGTCGTCAGTGAAACGACAGTTGATTCTATGTAAGAGATAGGTGAATCACGACTATGCATTTGGTATAGTGCTATGTGCTTTCGTCTTTGTGAATATACCCACCATTCGCCCTCATGTACAGATCTAGGATGGGGGCCCGCAGGAGCCTAGGATGCACCGCTAGGGGTAGCTATTGCAGAGAGGGGGAGGATAGGGCTCGAGCATGTATTCTGACCTGAATTTTTCGCACACTGGGATAAAATACCCCTTTACATCGATGACCATCCTTATAGCGGGATGAACTATCAAGGTCATCCTGACGTACCACATCCACCCAGATGAGCATGGGAACTAGACGGTAAGTGATAAGTTGATATTTTTATGGTGCATTTCATATTTTTATCACATGTATATGGTACTGAGTGAAAAATATGTGGTATGTAGATATAGCATTGGTAAAACCAGCAAGATATACGGGACAAGCCGCAACACCAAGGGCTGCAGATTAGGGAACATCATCATCATCATCATGCCATAGTCCAAACGATAGTGCTCTACTCATTGGCCTATGTTGTAGGTGTGATGTGCTCATAACCAGATTTTCTGAGTGTGGGTGGAATGAATTAGATGATCGGTACACGGATGATTGTACAGGCCTTCCCTCAGAGTGGCGAGGGATCATGCGGTGCATGGCAATGGCTAGTGAGGAAGTACGTGATCTACGAGCAGGTCAAGAAAAGCCTTTGGCATGGGATCCCCTAGACAGTGACTAGCGACGGGGACATGTGGGTCTCCATTATTTTGATTTTTGTAACATGTTATGGGCATGTCATATGTATTTACAACTATGGGCTCCAAACACTTATATGTTCTATGTGATACATAATATGATTATGTGTCTTTTATATCATGATGATGGTTCACCATGTGTTGTTTTTATGGTTGTCTTCTATGGTATACATGTGATAAATGCCAATCTCTAATGTTATTTATAATGGTATCTACATAGTTATTTTGGGCTCTAGGAACATGACTGAAAGTGATGGTTTCAAATTCACTTACCAACAACTTAACTCGTAGATGTTTTCTAAATAGGACTCGGTTATGCACTTGATGCACACCATTCAAGTTCATGACAAGCAATAGGGAATCTAAATGAGCATGAACATGGAGGATGCAATGATCAAGGGAATCGAATAACAGACCTCTATATCATATTCATCCTGGTTATTGGTGGATGATTCAATGCACACGTCATTTGAATGGACTAACATATGAAAAGGGGTGAAAATGGCCTAGGCTACCAAGGCTAGATTCCTAGAGAAGCGACTCGCACCGTCAGCATAACCAATATATGGTGTGGATGATTAGTCCATCTGAAAAGTGTAAAAGACAACAGATGAGATGATGCAACCTACACAACTTCATGATAGAAATAAAGGCACGTAAATCAATGGGGTATGATATGAGTGAAATTTCTTCAGGTAGAGTGCATTGGGAGGATTAAGAAGGAGGTTGCCTTCAAAATCCTTTAGAAGAGATGCCCCCTTGCCTAAGTGCAAGGGTAATTAGGCGTAGACATAACTTCCATGATGTCCACATCAGAATGGAAGATGGACGGGTGGGAGGAAGGCTAATTACATGATGAGGCAATGGTACTTGGTGCATCATCATGAGAAAGAAGGTTCACATATGCATCATATGAAATGGTAGACGATGAGCTAGTAAATGGAAAATCTACCGATGTTGAGACCTGGGTTTTTTATGAAGGAGGTTCGATAGAGACACACGTAGAAACCTCAAAAAGGTTTTCTTGCAAGGAAATCAAGGATGACAACCATTAAGGATATGGACTGTGGAGTCCATCATCTCAACATTGAGGGGAGGGATTATGGTGGTGGGGCTAGAGTCCCCCTGTTCTAGTGTACTGGTGGTACCAGAATCCACAGGTAGAGGAGTAGGTGACCCACTACGAGTGGCCTTGTATTAGCAAAGTGCTTGAAGGCAATCAAAAAATTCGTTGAGATGAGGGAAACAATGGGAATAGTGACCATAATGATCACACAAGGCACAAGGGTGATTTGTGAGCAACGTTTTGAGTTTTTTGGCAGGTCCTAGTAAGGTAACTTGGCCCTCAGGGATATTTGACTTAGGGAAATTTTCATGAACCAAAGGTTTGAGATGAGGAAGTTCAAGAAAATTATTGGTGGCATGCCCAACACCTCACACAAAGTGCATGGAGGTATCAGCTTTGGAGCTTTGGGAGCTGGAGGTGCTTGGGGAGCCTTCTCCTTAGGTTCCTTCTTCTTGGATTTTCCCCTTACTTGGATGCTTTCACAATAGGAATGGATTCCTATTGAGGTTGCGGTGGAACTGGAACAGTGACAGGGGTCACAAGGATTAGTTGAATTGAGGTCAAAGCATGATATGGTCTGAGCTAACCAGGCAGAGTGTTTGCTGGGGGGATCAATTTACCACACTAGATCCCAAAAGTCATATTAGGGAGAATCAACAAAGCCATGAGAAGTACAAAAAATATTCCAGGAGGAGGAAACAAGAAAGGTATCTGTCCTGTGAGGTGATGTCCTGGTGGAACAACTCCTCGATGGTTGAGACCTGGAGAAATAGTTCTTGGTGGGAACAAAGGGGAGCCACCTACAAAAGGAGGAGTTCCTTGAGGAGTGGTTCTAGATGGATTGACTGAGATGATAACAGCATGGTGCTAAGGAGCTCGCTATTGATCAGACATACCAGACTGCTTTTGAGAAACCTATGATGCTTGTAACATGCAAACACTCAAAGAGCTAGGCTCAAAGATAGGAGTGGGAGGACCAGGGAAATCACCTAATAATGAGGAATCTTTGTAGACTCTGACTGAAACACCGGTGAGAGTGGTAGAATACTAATTTTCTGACATCAACGAGATAATCGACTCAAGGGATGTCATGGATGATGACTCGTAGTATGTCAACTCATTAATAGTGAAGATCTTTCCTTCATGGGGGAAACACGTCTTATGGAAATCCATAGATGTGGCCGAAGACATGGCATAAGTGTAACTATGACCCAAGAGAATGTTTTAATCTAGAGGGCCATTGATAACTTCAATGTCTACATGAACAGTCTTGCCCATAAGAGTCATTGGAAAATTGTGATACATGCCGAGGTGTTGGGAGGAGTGGTCATCCCAAGGACACAAAGTGATGGTGGATGGGGATAGATTAGGTGACTTGATTTGCATCCAAAAAGCATCGGACATCACACAGGTGGATGTGCCTTCGTTGATAATGCATCAGGAGATGATGGCATTATGGACTCTGACTGGTACATGAAAAGCAACAAAGGGAGGTAATGGAGGATGTTCTGATGTATCAATAGGAAATACAATAAAATGATTTTTTGATGGATATACTGTGCCCAAATTAGTTAGTAGATATTTATTCTGATATGGGCATGACTGGAACACCTCCAGCATGAACATGGAATCATGTGAGTGTTCCAAGTCGTCTACTGTGTTGTATGTATGGTCAGCTCAGTTTGAAGTCATGTTACAACATAATGGTCCCTTGGGGATGACTCAACTTAGGTTGAGGGATCTGTAGCAGATCATTTGGTGTGATAAGAGGCTTAGTATATTCTTTGGTTTTGGACTTAGTGGTGGACGAAGTTGATGGCTTGTCATATTGACGCGACCAATTTTGCAAGTTGATATCAGAGGTATTGACCTTGTCATAATTCATCATGAGGATCTAGTAGTCACTAGGACGAGAAGGTTGGGGAAGGTGGGCTGTTTAACCTTGCTGAGGTTGAGGAGCAGCAAATCCTTGCTGAGGGAAATGGTTTGTGAACATGGTCAGTTGAGATGGTGCAGGATTCTTAGGCAGTTGTTGCATGGGCGGTTGACCTCTAGAAGCTGCTTGGGCTTCCCACATTTGGCACATCTAGGGTAAGAGGGAACACTCATGGGTATAATGGCCATGTACAACAAACATGCAAAAGGAATTTTCGTAATAGCCTTGTTTGGCTTGGGTTGGTCGCCTTGTTGCTAGTTGTTGGTGTTAGGATTGGTTCCCTTGAGGTTCATTAGGTTGATTACCTTGGTTACCCTGGTTACCCTTGTTACCCTTCCCCTTATTCCTTTTCTTAAAATTTTTGGAATTGGTCGCACTTTGTTGTGCATACAATTGACCCTGAGGGGGTAGTGGTTACTGGGGCTGAGGATGCATGGGACGTTGCGGCGCTAATGCCTGAGGGGCTGGAGCGCGGTGCATAGGTGTAAGATCATGACAGGGAAATGGTATGGTAGACAGGTTGAGCACTAGCTGTCTGTAACATCTACTGATGTGGTTGGGTGAATGCATATAAGATGCTTTGTCCTACATCCATGTTGCTAGTAGGAAGGGCATAAGTATTGGAGGAACTAGTGCCCCTGTGCGGATAGCCATAACTCTAATGAGTATATGGTAAGGGATGTGAAATAGCTCCAATGATACCATCGACGGCATGATATGCCCCTAGTGCATTGGCACCACCAGGACGGGTGAGGTTTGGTATAGTGGTATAGGCATAAACAGATTGAGCATAAATCAAGTCATATCTCAGAGTAGTCTGGAGAGCCTCTTCCTCTGTCTGAGGAAAGTGAGACGCAACATCTTTGGCAATAGGTGCTAAAAGAGTCTTAAGAAACCAATCAAGGTAGACATGATCTTCGAAGGGTGGATCATGGCACATGCTCCTCCTTATACGCCATTCTTGAACATGATCGAAAAGATGGGTGGTAGAGCAATGATGAAATGTGGTCAAGAGCTTCATATTGGTGCCATATCGAATAGGTGACTGAAAGCGTGAAAGGAATTCTTTATCAAGCATCACAAAAGTGGAAAGAGAGGTCGCAGGCGGTCGGTTGGTTTACATACCACTTCGTAGCATCTCTAGTGAGTGTGCGTTTGAACAACCGAAGGCAAATGGAATCATCATTGATGGAATTGGATGAACACCACATATGGAAGGAGCAGATGTTATTGGTGGGATCCTCTCCAGAATTACCCTGAAACTTGGGAATGTCAAAGGGAAGCTTAGTCGGCATAGCTGGACAACCAACATCGTGGTGTATAGGGTAATTAATCAACTTGCTAAAATATGGGAGGCTTAACCTAGCCATGGAAGGTAGCATTAGAGGTGTCGGAACGGTTCCTGTAATGGTTCCACTAGATGTGACTACTAGGGTAGAACTAGAGCCAACACCAGGTTAGTTTCCTCAACCTGTAGTGGGTCTTGACATGATGACGATATGCGGTGAAGGAGGCTCAAAATCAGATGAGGAATCATATGGACCAGAAGAAGAGTTAGTATGGGGACTCAGGGGACAATTAACTAGAACCATGTGGGAGGAGTAATAGGTCCAAGCGGAAACTAGGGTTGAAGGCCTAAGAGTCTCCACGACAAACACCTTGGTGGCGCAATGGTTGTAAGACACAAGTGACATGGAAATGGTGAAGGGAGATAAACAATATGTTTTTGTCTCTGTGTGGGAAGATGAATTAATTAATTTAAGTATTGGCTTGGTGGTGTAAACCAAGTGCCGTTCGCTTAAGGTGTGCTTGTGTGTGCAAGTGTGTTTATTAATTAAACCCAAACTGTGTTTGAAAAAAGAAAAAGATTGCTGAAATAAAATAAAATTAAAAGAAAATCAACTATCTAAACCCCACCCAAACTGGTTTGCAAACACTATGCTGGTTGGTCACGCAAAAGATGCCAAGATATCTAAATGTCGGTGTGACTAGGATCAAATGACATTATGTTGCTAGAAAGTGGCAAAATAATAGCAAAAAACTAGGGAGGAAAATCGTTGCAAAAAGATAGGAAGATGGGTGTGAAACTTAGGATGAATAGTGGCACCCTAAGGAAAATGACAAAACAAGGTTCAAGATGAGAAATTTGTATGGAAGGAAACTAGCTTTGAAGATCTGAAATAGGAAGGTACAGATCTAGAAAATATGGCTGAAAGCTCTGTAAAAAACTCAAACTTATTACTCAGCTAAACTCCTCCTATAAAGGTGGAAGCGTACTAGAATACCTAAGGGGCTTAATTCCACTTTGACGAGTGAAATGGAGTAAATCAAGGCCTAACCGGGCTAAGATAGTGGTAAACCAACCTAGTAGATAGCTCTTGGCAAAACCTAGAAATAGATTAGAAAAATCCTAGAAAACCTAAAATCATAGGTATTGACCTGTTTAGGGGGATATCACACTTTTTGGGCCAAAACGTGTGCTCTCAAACTCTAGATCGCACTTTTGGGGTAGTGATCTGAAATCACTTGTAAATGACCTTAGAGAAATAATGAAGGTATTATAGACTCAAGTGCTGGGGTGTGCTTATGTTATCTTATTCAACGGATCGATAAGATTGCGAAATACACAGACACTGAAACAATAAGAGAACACAGTAAGCAAACATATAAACACAAAAAATTTAATAAGGAGTACACCCAATCCTCCTGGGCTACGTCTCCTAGTCCAGCCTTTAGTGGTGGCCTTTCTATTTTGTCTTATAAAGCAAAGTTTTACAACAGTGAGCTCAAATTGAGTCTCACTTAATAGATAATGATCAGTAGGATTGTACTTGGATTCCCCAAGTCTCTAGAGTACATAGACTCCCCTTACTGAATCTCAACCTCAACTTGTCTCAGTGGTATGAGTCCAATTTGGTACTCAATACCTGACAGGTATACACAGAGGAGTTTCTTGAACCTCTCAAGCCTTTTCTAGAGTTCACAGATTCTTGGACTCTCTCTGTCTCTGTCTGCTCGATACTGCCTTTGCTCTGTAGGTCAGCTCAGCTTCTCTGTTCTCTGCAATTTTTTCTTCTCTCTCTCTTTGCTCTCTTTTTCCTACTTCTCCTTCTCCTTCTCTACCTATTCGTGGCTTAAAGCCAATCTGCTCTGTGATTGTCTGTTTCTTCTTCCCGGCTCTCTAGATCTCCTACCTCTGTTCGCTGGAATTCCCCTACTCTACGTCATCATTACTGTAACGCTTCACAGAGAGGTGGCCACCTATTTCCTCATGAACTGAGTGTCAGTTCTTTTGAACGGTTGTTATTTCCGTTGCTCCAAGATTTCCCGCGAAACTGATTCCTCTGCCAACTCATCGGTCATGCCAGATCTCAAATCTTATCTGCCTCAGTCTATTTCCCTGTCGAATCTGGTCACCCATCAGATTGCTTCTCCGCTATTGATCTAGGGCCTCTAGATCCTATGGTCTCCGTCCATATCATGCAAGTAAGTAGCATGACCTTTACCTGCATGATGAGAGTGGTTTTCTCTCTCATCCACTGGATGCGTGTCACCCGTTGTATGGAATCGCATGGGACTCGGCTGAACCTGCTTATTGCTTGAGGGCCTTCTGATATCCTGCCAGTTTAAGCGTGGGGCCTGCCTTCTGATGGAATTGGCGATTTCCGTGTGGTTCTATGCTTTTCCCCGTGACTAAGTGCTTGTGGCTTTCCTTCACTGAGGGGGACGCCCTATGACACGTGTTTAGCACTAATCGCGTATCAGAAAATGACTCTGTTTTTGGATCTAATTTCTTGTTTTGCCAGTTTGCGCCAACACATGGTTACCATGGGCCAACAGTTTGTGTGCTTTGAGCGAGGATCCTCGTTGCTCCGTGCTAACCACAAATTGCCATTGTGAAGAGGTTATTTCTGATAAGCTCGACATCCATAGCACTTTGAAACTTTGGTATGAGTTTTACAGAGTTTAGGAGACTTTTAAGAGTGTTTGAGAATCCAATTCGAATCACAGCCTTCCCACTGAAAAAGCTTTTGGACCACCAAAAGTTGGTTTTCAAGCATCGATTAAGTGAGGGTATAGTTGTCTCAGTTGTCCAAACTCTACCCATTTTGCACTACTTGGCTTTGAACCCTTGAGTCCAATCTTGAGGTACTCAACATCTCCACTGCACGTCGTCCTCAATTTCCTGTCCAGAACTGTGTCTTCCTGCAATTCATTGAGATATTCAAGTAACATATCATCTATAGAAGGAAATTGACTCTACTCTTTGGGATCTTTAATTAATGAAGGTTCAAATAGTCTCAAGTTGTTTGCATTAACAACTAAGTGGATGTGCATGTAGGCTGGTAAATCAAGGCGAAAAGCATTCTCACCAATTTTCTCAAGTGTCTTGAAAGGTCCATACCTTATTGGATTTAGCTTTTTACCTTCACCTTCCATTCTGTCTTTGTTGATATACAGCCAGACTTTATCACCAACTTGGAAACTATGCTCTATCCGATGCTTGTCATGCCTTGCCTTGTATTTGGCTTGGCTCTTTTCCAGCTGTTCCTGTACTGCCTAGTGAATCTATTGGATTTGTTCAATGAACTTGGTTGCCTCATCCACATCACTATGTCCATCAACTTCTATGTCTTTACCAAAGAAAAAATCCAAGGGAGACCTTTGTGTGAAACCAAAGCATGTCTCGAAAGGAGATCTCTGTGTAGAAGAATGTTTTGCTTGGTTGTAAGCATGGTGCAAATAACACAAATGTTCATCCTAGAGTTTGGGATGCTTGCTGCAATAGCCTTTGAGCAACTGGATCACTGTCATGTTGACTACTTCTGTCTAGCCATGTGTCTATGGATGAAAGGTTGTGCTTTTCTTCAGTTTGGTGTCCATCAGTGCCCACAGACTCGACCAAAACTTCCCAACAAATCGAGTGTCTGGATCAGATACAATGGAAGTGGGTAATCCAAAATGAACCCATACATGCTGAAAGAACAAATTTGTAGTTTGTTCAACTGTAATCTATTTATTACAAGGTATCAAAATACACATTTTGCTGAACCTACCCACAACAACATATAAATAGTCATGACCTTTCCTAGATTTAGGAAATCCTCCAACAAAGTCCATGGAAACACTTTCCCAAGGACGAGAAGGAACTGGTAGTGGAGTGTACAAGCCTAGTTTTCTATTGCTCGGCTTGCTTTTAGCACACATGGTACACCCTCTTACATATCTAGAAACTGTCTCATTCATTTTTGGCCAATAACAAAATCTTTGCAGCTGTGCAACCATTTTACTTACACCAAAGTGACTTGATATTAGAGAAGTGTGTGCTTCCTGAAATATCTTTACTCTTTCAGTTTGTGGAATGCATAACTTCACACAATGATGCAAGAGTTGGTCCTTAATGTGATAATCCAATTCTTCTACTCATTTTCCTTGACTTAAAGTTGCATATACATCTCTAAAATCTATATCTTGAGCATGTCGTTCAATGTAGCTCTCATGCAGTACTGAATTATGCTTAAGTATAGTGGATGTATTTATAATAGGTCTAGATAACATATCTGCAAATTTATTGTGTATGCCCATTTTATATCTGATGACTAAATGAAATTGTTGTATAAAACCCATCCATCTATAATGTCTTGATTGCTGCAACTTAGTTTGGGAGTGTAGATATTGAAGTGGTTTATGATCAATATGTATAACTGTCTCTTTGCCCATTAAGTAACTCTTCCACTTTTTCACACTCTATACTAATGCATACAATTCTTTATCATACGTGGGATAGTTAACTACGCAGAATTAAATGTCTCAGAATGATAACATATGGGTTTACCGTGCTGCATCAACATTGCTCCCATGGCATAGCCACTAGCATCCGTTTGGATCTCAAATGGTCTTTGAAGATCAAGCCGTGCTAGTACTGGTGCTGTACTAATCTTTTCTTTCAAGGTGTCTAAGGCTTTCTGCTATTTGCCTCCCCACTGAAACACCTTGTTCAATCTTGTTAAAGCATTTAAGGGAGCTACAATTAAGGAAAAGTTAGAAATTAACTTTCTCCAATATTGTGATGCTCCTAAGAAGCTTCTAACTTCTGTAGCAGATTTGGGTTTAGGCCAGTTTACAATGACTGCCAACTTAGAGGGATCTATCTTCAATTCACCACCCCTACTATATGTCCCAAATAATTCAGAGATGTTTTTCCAAATTCACATTTTGAGAGTTTAACATAAAGTTTTTCTCTTTCAAAACATCTAGTGTCTGCGTAACATGCTTTAAATGTTCTTCCCACGTTTTGCTAAATATAAGAATGTCATCTAGATATACAATAACAAAATCATCAAGAAAAGGTTTGAGTACATCATTCATTATTCTCATGAAAGTAGTAGGAGCATTGGTTAAGCCAAAAGGCATAACTAGCCACTCATACAATTCCTGCTTCGTTTTGAAAGAAGTCTTCCGTGCATCTTGTTCTGCAACTCTGACCTGATGATATCCACTATGCAAGTCTAACTTGGAAAAATAAACAGCTTCCTTTAACTGATCTAATAGATCATCTATGCGAGGAAGGGGATAATGATTTTTTATTGTTATCTTATTCAGTGCTCAGTAATCAATGCAAATTCTCCATGAGCCATCTTTCTTCTTCACCAAAACGATTGGAGACCCACATGGTGATGTGATAGGTCTGATGAATCCCTTCTCGAGCAACTCCTGCACCTGCTTCTTGATTTCTGCATTCTCTAAAGTAGACAACCTGTACATTTCAATGTTAGGCAATGGACCATCTTGGTACAAATTAATATCATGCACTATTTCCTTTTTGGGTGGCAGACCTTTAGGTTCTTGAAACAAGATATCATATGCTGAAACAACATTTTCTAAATCAACTTGTTTTTTAGCATCACAACCCTCCAATACATTGGTTTTATCAGGTTTCTTTTCCTTTACAACCATCAGTAAGAATTGTTTGCATGAATTTACAATTCGTTTCATCTACCCTGAGTTTATGAGAGTATACTTATTCTTAAGCTTATGAGCCCTTACAAAGTATTCTATTCCATCTTTAACAAGTATATACTTGTTCTCAGCTCTATAGAAAACAACTTTGCTATCATACAAGTAAGGACTTCCTAAAACAATTCCACATATATCCAAAGGAACTATATCTAACTCAACCTCATCTACAAATGCTGACCCAAAAGAAAACTTAAGTTTACATTGTCTAGTCACTTGTAGTTGTGCTCTATCACTTAACCAACCTAATGGGTATTAACCAACCTAATGGGTATGGTTTATTGTGAGGTGTAGTCAGTAATCCCAACTTCTTTACAATTGCTTCAGAAATTAAATTTACTTGTGAGCCACTATCAAACAAAGTATCAATCTTTTGATGTTTGGAAATGACTCGAATATGGAAAAGCTCATGTCTTTTTCTCTCATTTTCTTCATCATTAATAGATTGTGCAGAACTACTAGTGGATGCTTAGAATTTTTACCTTTTATACCTGTGGCTGCAATGGTTGTTTCATCTCCTAAGTCCGACCCCAAATCTTTCTGAATAGCTGCAGCAGTCTTCTTCTTCTTGCCCTCGAACTTCTTAGGTCTGAGCTCCGGATGCAGAATCCAAGAGTGCTCATCATCATGCCCATCCTTCTTATAGTGAGTGCATGAAGACTTTCTTTTCAGTGCAGTGTTGGCCTTCCTCTCTTTCCATTTTTGTTTTATATTCTCCTTATTCTTGCTTGCAATGGGCTTGGATGATCCCCCAACTTCCAGGTTCCCATTCTTTCCTCTAGCTTCTAGATGCATAGCTTGAAAAAATACCTCATCTATACTAGTGGGATTAAACATGAGGATAGTGTGCCTTATGTAGTTGTGTAGACCACCTATGTACTTCAACAGAGTCTCAAGTGAGTCTAACCTCTTCCTAGAATCAAAGCTCTTTTCCTAAATTCTTGGGTGTAACCTTGTACAATTTGCCCTTTCATTTGGCGAAGAGTTTGGCAGCTCATCATGGCTTGTTGTGTGTAAGCTAGTGGATAAAACTGCTTTTTGATTGCAGAAACAAATTCACTCCAGACAGAAAGAATCTTACCATGTTTCTTCATGTCAGCTTGTGTCATGCCTTCCCACCATACCAAGGCAGTGCCTCCGAGGCATAGGCTGGCCAGCTGAATCTTATTCTTGTCTGAGTCGATACTCTGCACTCTGCAATAAACATCAATCTGTCTAATCCAATTATCCAGCTTCTTTGCATTCAACTCTCCATCATATATTGGTAAATCAAATTTAACATCTAATTTAATCAAATATGTCTTCTTTTTATGTTCAGGGCTATTAGGAGGTGTGAGAAAATTTTCTTCTTTCCCTTTGCCTTTTGAGTGGTCATGGACGAGAGACTCTTCTTCTCCTTTATCTTGTTTGGAGCCTGATGAATCTTCATCTTTATGTTTCCTAAAGTCCCTATACATTTCCTCTACCATTGACCTCATGGCTAGGAAACTATCTATAAATTGAGGTTCTAGTCCCAAGGGACTTTCTTTTGACATTTTCTTCTGAGGATAGACTCTTCCAATTTCTGGGTTAGTTTCAACCAACTCTCCTTCTCCTAATTTAAGCTTTGATCTAGTTAGCATTCAACAACAAAATCTAGCACAAGCTTGTCTAACCTTAACAACCTAGGAGCTCTAATACCACTTGATCTGAAATCACCTGTAAATGACCTCAGAGAAATAATGAAGGTATCACAGACTCAAGTGTTGGGGTGTGACTATGTTATCTTATGCAATGGATCGATAAGATTGTGAAATACACAGACACTGAAACAGTAAGAGAACACAGTAAGCAAACATATAATCACAACAAATTTAGTAAGGAGTTCACCCAATCCTCCTGGGATATGTCTCCTGGTCTAGCCTTCAGTGGAGGCCTTTCTATTGTGCCTTAAAAAGGTAGTGTTTTACAATAGTGAGCTCAAATTGAGTCTCACTTAACAGATAATGATCAGTAGGACTGTACTTTGATTCCCCAAGTCTCTAGAGTACACAAACTCCCCTTACTAAATCTCGAACTCAACTGGTCTCAGTGGTATGAGTCCAATTTGGTACTCAATACCTAATAGGTATACACAGAGGAGTTACTTGAACCTCTCAATCCTTTCTAGAGTTCACAGACTCTTGGAATCTCTTTGTCTCTGTCTGCTCGGTGCTGCCTTTGCTCTGTAGGTCAGCTCAGCTTCTCTGTTCTCTGCAATTTTTGGTTCTCTCTCTCTTTTCCCTCTTTTTCCTGCTTCTCCTTCTCCTTCTCTATATGTTCGTGGCTTAAAGCCAATCTACTCCCTGACTTTCCATTTCTCCTTCCCGGCTCTCTAGATCTCCTACCTCTGTCTACTGGAATTCCCCTGCTCTGTGTCATCATCACTGTAACGCTTCACAGAGAGGTGGCCACCTGTTTCCTCACAAACTGAGTGTCAGTTCTCTTTGAACGGTTGTTATTTCCGTTGCTCCAAGATTGCCCGTGAAACTGATTCCTCTGCCAACTCATCGGTCATGCCGGATCTCAAATCTTATCCGCCTCAGTCTATTTCCTTGTCGAATCCGGTCACCCATTGGATTGCTTCTTCGCCATTGATCTGGGGCCTCCAGATCCTATGGTCTTCGTCCATATCGCGCGGGTAAGTAGCATGACCTTTACCCACGCAATGAGAGCGGTTTTCTCTCTCATCCACTAGATGCATGTCACCCGTTGTATGGAATCACACGGGACTTGGCCGAACCCACTTATCGCTTGAGCCCCTTCCGATATCGTGCTAGCTTTAGTTCGGGGCCTGCCTTCTAATGGAATCGGTGATTTCCATGCTGTTCTATGCTTTTCCCCGTGACCAAGCACTTGGGGCTTTCCTTCATAGAGGGGCACGCCCCACGATACGTGATTAGCGCTAATCGCGTATCCGAAACTGACTCTGTTTTTGGATCTGACTTCCCTTTTGCCAGTTTGCACCAGCACGTGGTTACCATGGGCCAACGGTCTATGTGCTTTGACCGAGGGTCCTGTTGCTCCGTGCCGACCATAAATTGGCATTGTTCAGAGGTTATTTCTAATAAGCTTGACATCCATAGCACTTTGAAACTTTGGTATGAGTTTTACAGAGTTCAGGAAACTTTTAAGAGTGTTTGAGGATCCAATTCGGATCAGGTAGAAAAGTGTGATTTATTCTCCTTAGTTCTCAAGCGACAAGTCTTAGAAAAATTCATCGTCTCTATCGCAGCTCGTTCCTGCGACCTACGGAAATGACCAGAAAACTTATGGAAGTTAGAAATTTGACTGATCTAGGGTTAGAATGCTAGTAAACAACATTAAGAGACTGAAAAAAGAAAAAATCCTAAGCTGAGAAACTGAAGGTCACCCAAGTTTCTGAATCAGAATTAAGAATGTAGTGGAGTTGCCAATTTATTGGATTGTTTTCTTCTTGAATGTGTACGAAAAGAAACTACTTTAGGCTGTGGATGACAAACAACCCTAACAATAAAAATGGTTGTTCAACAATGTATATCTGCAACAAATGATAGAAACAAAACTTGCCAAACCCATGATCTATGCAACAGACACAATTAAACAACAAAATGGAATAGTAAAATAAGTGCAAATAACTCCAATAATCCAATGGAAACCCAATATATAAAGAATATATTTTATTAAAAAATGCCTATGAATGGAACAAATAATGTTACCAGTCCCCCTCTATGGGATGGGTCCTTCTCTATCCTCAATGTCTTCAACTTTTGTAGAGTCTCTCTCCTCTATAATGTGTAAAACCCAGCAAACAAAATGTTTGATCTCAATGAGAACTCAAATGAAAAATAATACGGTGTGCGACAATGATAATAATCAGCACTGTAATAGTGAGTGCAACAATAAAAATAATCGAAAGTGAAGAATGAATGGAAAAACCTTCTATTTATAACAAAATATTAGGTCTTCCTTGAATAATGAGCAATAATAAAATATTATTAACCCCAATCTAGAATTAACCATTTGGAATATTTTATTATATTTGGTTAGAGGGAAAAAGTATTTAAACTTTTATTTAGAAATAATAAATAAATAAATGATTTATTTATCATCTCAAGAAATATGGTTAAGGAATAATAAACAAATAATGATTTATTTAACTATTCCTAAGGGATTTGGTCAAACTTGATAAGGAATAATAGCTAATTAGTGATTAATTAATATTACTAGATAAAAAAAAGATAATCAATTATTTATCTATTTATTTCTCATAATTGGGTCAAATGTGACCAGGAATATTAATTATACAATGGTTTAATTAATTATTCCTATAAGATAATTAAATAAATAGTGATTTACTTAATTATTCTTCATGGGTTTAATTATAAATGACTTAACAAATATGGTTTATTAGGTAATTTTTCACCGTGAAAGCAATTTTACTATGGTAAAATTGGCCCTACATTGTGTACTTTGATCCATCTAGTACATTATGGCTAGATGATCAATTTTTTGTGATAACAACTTTCATAAAGTATTTAATGATCTATATTGTTGCATGCTTTGTGAAATATTTTTATGAATCACGTATAAAGAATTATTATTCCTGGGAAGTAAGTAGGATAAGTTCTACTAGTAATATCATCCCTAGATTTTAAATCATTCCATTAGTCTCATTATGTTTCAATTATTCTAATATATCTCTTTAAATGAGAAATTTGTCCCTTTATCCCCAATCGGACCCACCATTTTCAATGGAAAAGGAGTTGCATTAAGTTCCTGACCGGGTGGTATTCCTCGATGTTGATGTAAAGATTTTCTAGCTGTCAACATTTTTGGCACTAGAAGGAGGGCCCTACCTATGAATGGAAACAAGGTTTAATCCTAAATCAAAAGGTCATCCAAAGAGTCATTCTCCCTCAAAATTCCCCACAGCTTCCAGATCACATTCTAAATCTCCTACTTTAAGACCAAGATTAGTGAATATAGCTACAATATCTCCTAGCACACACCCTAATACATCTGATCAACCTCCTTCTCAAGAGTTACCTGAAGCTCATACCCTAATTCAGAAATTAGGAGGAATTTCTATTTCAGAAGAAAGGTCACAACAATCTGAATTATATAAAGGTAGTGTATCATTTGCTTTCTAGACTTCTCGTATTTTAACTCAATCCCAAAGTGATAAGATTGGGTTTACTCCATTTGAGTTTCCCTTAGCTTCCCACTAAAGAAAGATGAAAAAATTTAAATCTCAATCATCTACTAGTGAGGTTTTTTCTTCCACTCCACCACAAACACCTTCACTTCATCCCTCACCATCAACATACACTTATCCAATCAATCCTCCTGTTCATACCTCTCATTCTCAATCAACTAGTGCTAGTTTAATTAGCACTAGCACAGGGGCTACTTCTTCTCCCACAGAATCAACCTCTTCTACTATCACAACTCCTTCTACCTAAGTTCCCATAATGGTAAGCCAACAACAACCAAACAGACCATGGACCAATCCTAGAGTTGTTCAAATGGCAATAATTATCCATCGTCTACCTAAGCACCTTAAAAGATGGCTGCCTAAGTTCAATCCATATGAAGGGATGACAACTGAAGAGAATTTATATAATTACATGTTAGCCATTAATCTTAATGGGGTTTCAGAAGAATATTGTGTATGTAGACTTCTTCCCTATACCTTTGGTAGGATCAACAGGATCCTAGTAATTTTCTTTACCAATAGGTTCAATTACTAATTGGAATACATTTCAAAAGAAATTTTTAACTAAGTTTGGTGATGATCGTACAACAGCTACTTTAATTAATGATCTTTCCAATATTAAAATAAATCAAGGTGAGAAAATCAAGGATTTTAATTCTAGGTTCAATAAATTTCTTAACAATATTCCATAAACTTCACAACTTGGTGAATATGTACAAATAGAATGGTATATCTCTACACTTCCCTCTAATATTGTGATATTCATAGATAAAGTTGGTAAAATCACTTTAAGTGACAATATGAAAGAAGTTTTATCTGTCGAAAAAATAATTTTAGCTTTAGAGAAGAAAACCATTCTAGAAGAGAGAAAATCAAAGAAAGTGACTTTCAAGGAAGAAACCAAAAAGAAACCATCTAAAGACCCTTTCGATTTAGAGGGATTACAAAAATTCCTTAAAATGATGTCAAACAAAATGGTCGATATTAAGAAACAAGTCTAAAATACTTTAAAAAGACCTTTTAGACCGTTTAAGAAAGCTCAATCTTCATCATCTCAACCACCTAACATTATATCTAATGTTGAATTAGATCAAGAGGAAGACAAGGAGTCAACCCTATCTATGGAAGAATCAAAAGAAGAAGAACTAGTTGAAGCACGTGGATTATGGGATTTTATTCTTACTACATCAGAAAATCAAGAAGAAGGAGAAGCTCTACGAGTTGAAACTAGGAGTAAAAAATTTGTTCATTCATCATCATCAAATTAGAAATAGAGGTCTACCACTCCTATCAGTAAATATAAAAGCATAACCAAGAAATCTCCTCCTAAATCTTCTGAGTCCATTCCATCTTCTTCAAATTCCCCTTCTACATCTAAAACTCTTGTTATTACTAATGAAGATATAGAATATAAAATTGTAGAAGATATGAAGAAAGTTAAGCTAATATTTCCATGTATGAGGTGACCAAGATTAAGCAACAGAAAAAATTATTTCTAAAAGAATTAAATGCTATTCCTATGTCTCCTTTGGAAACTACTAAAGCCTCACTTGGAAAAGGAAAGCCTCCAAGTGATTCCCCAAATAAAATTGATGCTTCCAATGCAATTCTAATTGGAGATATGTCCAACTCCCATACCTCACCTTTTCTTTTAACCTTTGAGATTTTTAATAAAAATGTTCACAGTTGTTTGATAGACTCAGGTGCTTCATCAAATATTATGCCATATTCAGTTTGTCTCAAGCTGAACATAACCCATGAGAAATCTATTGTTCAAATTGTGCAATTAGATAGAACAAAGGTTAAGGTATTGGGAGAATTAAATTATGTTTTAATAAGTTTATCTTCAAATCCAAAGGTATGTCAAATTATTGATATTCTGATTGTTGATATTCCTGAATTTTATGGTCTTGTTTTAAGCAGAGTTTGGTCTCATAAATTACGTGGGTATTTCGTCACAGATTGGTAACACATATGGCTACCTTACAATGCAAAACCAAATTAGATCCAGGTGAATAGAGAAAAGCATATGAAATACTCAGCTACGGATTTGGATGAAGAAAATGAACCTATGGTTTTTACGAACAGCATTCTTGGGAATTATTCTTGAGAATCTTTCTTTGGAAGTTTCACAACTCAACATCCCCTTTCTTAGAAAATTATGTTTTGTCTCACATTGAAAATTATTCACAAACAAATTTTACTAAATGTATTAATGTTGTAGATACGCTTGTAATTAAGCATGATTATTTATTTTGGACACTTTATTTTGATGGTTCTAAATCTAATGATGGTGCAAGGGCCAGATGCATATTGATAATCCCTAATGGTGAAAAACCTATGTTTGCATGTAGATTAGAGTTTGAATTTACTAATAACATAGTTGAATATGAAGAATTAGTACAAGTATTGCATAGAGCTATAAGTCTTGATGTTGAATATCTACAAGTCTTCGGTGATTTTGAAATTGTTATAAAACAAGTTAGAAACAATATTCATTGTGTTTCTAATCATCTTAGACATTATCAGTCCTTGATTCAAAATCTTACTTCACATTTCATCGCATTTAATATTTCTCCGATACCTAGACTACAGAATGCTAGCACAGATCTTTTGGCCAATGTTGCATCTAAACTAATCCCACCTAAAGATTTTAGTCCAGATAGATTTTCTATAGAATTGATTTTTCGCCCTTCCATTCCTGATAATGTCACCAATTGGAGAATATTTAATGCTGATGAAGATATCCTTGATTTTTTGACATCTAAAGAATCTTGTCTTGATCAAGTGATTGACAAAGATGAACATGATAGAAAATTTAATAAATCAAATGAACAAAATGCTTTGCCAAAACCTGTAGTTAGATTGGAGGATATTTATCATTAAAAAGGAATATTTAAAAATTTCATCAACAACAAACTTCAAAGTTCAAGTTTGAGATTTGAAATAGTTAACCTTGGATCTGATATCAAACCTAAAAATACTAACTTAGGTCTTGGGTTGTCATCAGAAGAACAAAATGCATGTATTCATCTGTTAAAAAAATATAAAACCATCTTTGCTTGGAATTATCAAGATCTCAAAACTTATGTTACTTCTATCATTGAACATGTTATCCGAATGATACCTAATCTCAAACCCATTCGACAAAAACTTAGAAAGATTCATCCAAATTTGGAAATTCAAATTAAAAATGAATTGAATAAGATTTTAAAAGCCAAAATTATCTTTCCAGTTAGACATTCCAGATGGGTTTCTAATCTTGTACCATTCAGGAAAATGAATGGTGATATCCGCATTTGTATTGATTTTATGAATTTAAATAAGGCATGTCAAAACGATAAATTCCCCTCCCACCAATGGAACATGTTTTACAAAGAGTTATTGGTTCTGAACTAATGTATTTTCTCTATGGATTCTTGGGTTATAATCAAATAAGTGTTCATCTAGAGGACATATTAAAGACTACGTTTAGTACAAAATGGGCAACATATGCATATCAAAAAATGCCTTTTGGACTGATGAATGTAGGAGCTACGTTCCAGAGAGAAATGGACATTGATTTCATGGGTTTAATTAATAAAATTGTTGTGGTATATCTAGATGATATTACCATGTATTTGAAAAAGAGAAATAATCATTTGCGTGATTTAAAACAGATCTTTGAAAGATGAAAAAGTTATGGAATCTCTTTAAACCCCAAGAATTCATTTTTTTCTTAGTGAAGGAAAACTCCTTGGCTTTATTGTATATAAAAATGAAATTTGTATTGATCCAGAAAGAATCAAAACAATCTCATAAATTCGATTACCGTACACCAAAAAATCAATGTAATCTTTTCTTGGCCAAATCAATTTTTTCAAGAGATTTGTCTGGAATTTTCTCAAATCATTCTACCATTACAAACCATGATCAAGAAAAATTTGTGTTTCAAATGGGGAGCTAATGAAAGAGAGGTATTTAAATTAATCAAACAAGTTGTGATTTATGCTCCATCTCTATCAACTCCTATTTTTTCTGATCAATTAATTTTATATACATTTTCCTCTGAACTATCATATGAAATAGTCAAGTAACACAACCTAATGAACATAAAATTGAAGCTCATATTTCTTTCTTCAGTTCAAATTTCCAAGGAGTTGAATTAAACTATTATGGAGTAGAAAATCAAGCCTTTGTAGTTTACAAAGCCATTAAGTATTTCAAGCCTTTTCTCTTAAAAAATATTGCTAAATTCATTGTGTGTTTCTCAACAATTAGGCAATTAATTATTGAAAAATAATTATTAGAGAAAAGAGCTAACCGGGTCATTGCCTTACAAGAATACGACCTAGAAATAAAACCTGCTGAAATTGTAAGAGCTCAAGGGTTTTGCAGATTGGTTACAGGAATGAATGATATATCAGTCGATGAAGCCATAGGTAATGTTTATCAAATCACAGAGGTACTTCCTGTTGATACTGAATCTCAATATGTTGACTTAATATTTTATTTAAAAATTGGTTATGCTCCATCTAAGCTTGATTTTAAAAGAAAGAGAGCCTTGAGATTAAAATTTAATCAATATCAATTCATCAATGATGTTTTGTTTAGAAAGAATTATGATTTTGTTTTGTTAAGATGTTTGGAAAAATTTGAAGCAGAAAAGGTCTTACAGGAACTTCGTGATGGGCCAATCGGTGGAAATTACAGTGGAGATACAACTACTCATTAGATCCTACATGTTGGATATTACTAGCCAACTTTATTCAAAGACATTCACATGTATGTAAGAAGATGCAAAATATGTCAAGCTTCTTCAGGAAGACAGAAGAAACCATCTATGTCTTTGCGTCTTGTCAACATCGAACAACCTTTCAACAATAGGGGTTGGATATAATATGTGAGATCATTCCTCATTCTTCCAAACAACATAAATACATTTTGACTACAAAATATTATTTTGAAAATGGGTAGAGGTAATACCTTTGAAGCTAGCCAATTATGAGGGCATTACTAAATTCATTTATCAATTTATCATTACTAGGTTTTGTATCCCTCATGCTCTTATTTTTTACAATGCTTCTTATTTTTTTGGAAATGCAACGACTGAATTTGCACTAAAAAGAGTATTTAAGTTTAAGTATTATGAAAATTACTACCCTTAGGGAAATGGTCTAGCAGAATCCAATAATAAAAATATTATCAGAATTATCAAATGAACCATTGACCAAAACCAAAGAAATTGGCCTAAGGCTTTTATATTTTCTTTATGGGTCGATACAATAACTTGAAAGACCTCCATAGGTACTTCTCCTTTTCATCTATTATATGGGAAACAAGTTATTTTACCGACTAACCTAGCTCTTCCCTCATTGGCCCTAGTACAAATCATTGAAGAAAAGCCTTCATCCACTCTACAATTAAGAATATCTCAAATCCTTAAATTGGAAGAAGGAAGGAATAAAGCCAAACAGGTCCATGCCCACCATCAATATTTGGTAAAAGCTTCATTTGATATAAATTCAATCAAAGATAAAACTTTTAAAATTGGAGACTTGGATTTGAAATGGGATAAAGTGCATGAGGATAAAGGAAAACATACTAAATTTCAAAAACTCTAGCTCGGTCCCTTTCATATTTTTGATAAGATAGGTCCATCAACTTTTATCTTGCAAGATTTTCAAGGGAAGAAAGAAACTCGTCCCGTTAATGGAATTATTCTCAAAAAATGTTTTTTCTTAAAAACTAACATTTGTTCTCTTGTAAAATATGTAAATAAACCTATATGCAAAATAGCATTTTTAGTTTTATAGTGTCAAGTAGCACACTTTTGAAGTATACATTGAAAGTTTGTATTTATTATTCAGGTATTAACTTAATCAAGAAATGATTTAGGAAGAAAAACTATAAATTGAAATATAGTATTATATCTATTTTAAAACATTGAAAGGTGATAACCATTTAATTGTGAAATCTTTTGTCTTGAAACTCTTAGAAAATCTATTTGTTTGTAAATCGGTTTTGAAAAAGTTATTTTTATAAAAGAAAATATTATTTTGAAGCTTTAACATATTTAACATAAATGGTCATCCAAAACTCTTAAGGAGTAAATGACACCTCCCCATCCATCAATTTTAAATTTTTTAGAGTGTAATTCAAAAATATAAAAATGTTAAAAGTTAAGAGGTCTCATCATGAGTCGACTTATCATGATCATAGGAAACCAATGACATTGACATTATCACTATTGGAAAATACACCAAGATGATGACTTATAGCCACAATACTATAATACAAGAGGTCTCATTATGAGCCGTCTTGTTCAATCTTATTACAACTTGTGAATGACATTATCATCATCTGGCCACCAAATTAGGATAATGAACTTTAAGTAAAAAAATCAAAAAAAAAAAAAAAAAAGAGATTTGTTCCCTCTAAAAAGGTTATTATAACATGGATGGGATACCAGTTCATTTTGGTTAAATGGTAACCTTGTCGAGGCTATGAACGCCTGATGGAAACAACAACTCTACCAATGACAAATAAGTTTATTTTATACGCTAATCTTCTAATACATTTTACTTTACTTTTTCAACTTATTAGTGACTAATTTACACAATTAAGATTTTTATCTATAGTAAGATCTGAGAAGATTTATGCTAAAATAAGTTGTTTCACTTCAAATTTATCTATATCGATAAATTTCAATCATTCTTAACTTTTTGAAAAAAAAAAAATCTCTATAAAAATTAAAATCTATTTATTATTAGAGAGATTAATTGTTTCATCCAGTGTGTCACCAATTGTTGTAGTACTCGACGACCCCCATTATCCTTAGAATTAGGATAAGAAATAATGGGGAACCTTTAAATTTTTAGGAAAGAGTCCTTTCTTGTTTTAATAAAATAAGTATAGTTTTAGATTTTTAGCTTTTACAGAAAATCTTTTAAATAGGTAGATTGCTAAAATAAAACCCTTTTGAGGCTTCGGAAGCTTTCCTTAGTTTTAAGAAAATAATGTGCAAATCTACATAATCTCGTTAAACTATATTTCCATTAAAAAAAACATTTAAGAACACCACTAAAAGTTTCAAAAGGTTGTTTGAATAAATAAGCGGAAATATCATAAATGTTGGTCCCACTAAGAACTACACGTAAGTACTTATCATCTTATCGGCGTCGGAAATTTTATAGTAAGTACCAATAACGACATTACCAATAGCCAAACGCCAACAGAAATATCCTCGACCATAAAGTGCCAATTGCCAAATGCCGATTGTGAAATGTCGATTGCAATATCGTAGTCCATCACTTACTAATATCACATTCCACCAATTGATGAATGCTGATATCACATTCTATTAACCCCCGACATTCCAATATTGCACGTTCTGTATCTCTATTTGTGACCATATCAACGTAATATCAGAAAATTGCATGTTTCAAAGTCATGTTCATACCATCTGATGTTGAAATGTCAATAAAGCAAATCTCCAATATAATGACAAGTGTTAGCATCACTTGAACAAACGTTTGAAAATTAAATGGCCACTCTGTGTGTTTATATTTTCGAGGTTTTAATGGATTTACAATGAGTTTGATATAATGTAGAAACATTCTTTCATTAAAACTTACATTCAATTTATAAGACTCTTTGCATTTCATGATTTCTTGCCGATCATCCTGGTTTTCTTCTTAAATAGGTTAATTCTAATAAAAAACTATTAAAGGTAATGTCAAGGATCATCAAAGCAAGAAGAAAGTATGTAGTTCTGCCATAGACAATATTGCCTCCTGAAGAAGTTCACGAGATGGCACAATTGTTTATAGATACTACATTCACTCTAGATGTAGGGTCCTCCTCCTGGGAGGTTATATAAAAATTGTTTGAGGATGAAAGCCCAAGGTTAATTGTGAAACATAGTGCTACTATCAATGCTCCCACTTCGGACACTAGATATGCATGGAATGATGTAGCTAATTCATTTTTACACAGAATTTTTGGATGTCCTAAAATTCTACCCTATACAGACATGGTAAGATGGGTCATTGATAACCTGGATATCACAGATAGAATGTTTCTTACTCCCAAGAAGACAATCATTTGATCATTCAAGGCGGAATATTTAAGGAAAATTTATCATATACCTCCACCAAATAAGAGGTATGATACTCAATTTTTCCAGAAGTTCATGCATGAGAATCTGAACCTAGCAGATATTATCAGGGAATGAAGGAGGGACCCAAGAAAACATAAATGAGAAGACAGGGGTATGTATTCATTAGCCTCTATTGTTGGCCATTCTCTCATATTTCTAATATGATGTGTCATCAATATGGTTACCAAAATACACAAAAATTCTCAGAGGAATGGGTATCGATGATAGAGGTCGCTTCTGATGGCTATATCATGGATTGGGCAAATATTTTTTCCAATAATTTAGCTACTCAAATATGCAATTACAGGCAAAAGAACAATGTTATTGAAAGAACTTCTCCCCCTTTATTTATGAGAGCCCATATCATGGATGCTATTTTTTTTCTTATGATTTTCCATCTATAGGTTGGAAGTGGACAATTCAATACCCTACCCCTAGTTTGTTTTACCTTAATATCCTATGGGAAACCAAGTATCATCCTCATTTTTATAAAATATGTTACGAAATTATCCTTCCCAACCACCAAGAGGTATTTGGCAGAAAAGCACCTAGAATCTCTGTTGAAGGTAATAAGGACTTAAAAGCCATTAGGAAAGTGGTTTGGGGAAGAAAAATTTACTTATATTCGAGCTTTTTGCAACCTTTCCCATCCTCGTGTTTTGCGTCTTTTTGTTTCGAACAGATTACTGGCCAAATAAATTGCATACCAAACAATTGGTAATGGCTTAACTAAAGTGCTCAAGGATGTGAAGAAAACTCTTTGGCCTTCCTTTCCTATGCCTTGTGGTACCTATGTGCTTGAAACTTTAACGCATTCTCAGATTGAAATTAACCAAATTAAAACTTTTAGTTTTCCAACCATTTCAAACAGATAATATGATCCTGATGGTGTTGCAAACGATGTCACGACACAGGCCCGAATGAGGTAGTTTTCAAGCAAGCCTGATGAATTCAATGATTTATTTGAGATGGTTCCCGAATATTCTATGGTTCACAAGTTAGCAGCTGAACGCCTAAATCTTGAAGAATTGATTAATTTTAATGAATATAAAGAGTAGAGAATAGCCCATCTGATAGAAATTTTATTACGACAGTCTTGACATAAGCCTGAAGTTCCAAATACATCAGCCTCCTCTTCAAAGAATCCAATTATTTCCCAAGTTTAAGATATATCCACTACAGTTGTTGAGAAAATGATGAAAATCAAAGAATAAAATGAGTTGGATGAATTATAGGAGGAATTTAATCGTGTTTTATCTACTGAGGAAACTGAAGATGTAAATACAATAGTCAACAAAGAAACAAAGAAAGTCACAAAAACCAAAGGGAAAACCTCGTTCACTGTTGAGGTTCCTAAAAAGGCTACTGCTCCTAAGACTCCTGAAAAAACTAATGTTGATGAGGCTACTAATAAAAATATTTTTTTTGAGGATATGGAAATTATCCCTACATTTCCCACATTGTAAATAGTCCTAAAGATTGAAGTTCCTCCTCTAGATGTATTCTACAGTCCAAAACATAAAGCAATAATGAGCAGTTCAAAAAGAAGAGAAATTTAGAACAAGCACTAGCATCATTTTTAGATGAGACTCCTTTTCAAGTTCTCTGGAAAGGATCCCAAAGAGCTATTGATGAAGAATTAAACAGGATTTCACATTTTGCAGGAGCTTAACTATTGACAAAGTAGCGGAAATACAACTGCTTATGAAGGAAAAAGACGAAAGGGTTATTCAATTTAAGCAAGATTTCGAAAATGAAAGACAGGTGATTGAGTAACAAGGGCAAGAAAAATTTGTCGAGTTACAAAAAAGTTTTGATAACTTAAAATTACAGTTTTATTTTTAAATCCAAGACAAAGATGCGCAGGTACAAAAACTACAACAAGAGATTAACCAATTGAAGGATAGTCCAGAAATAAATGAATTCTAAAAGGAAGCAGGAGAGCTGGATACACTCCTCACTAATAAACATGTTGTCTTTTATCACAAATTAACTTTAATTCATGATTTGTGAAAAACTAGTGATGCTTTAGTTAACCAGTTGTCCAATTAGCGACATTTTATGAAGAAATTGAAGAGAAAATCTCTAAGCATATAGATAGGAAAGACAATGCTAAAGGAATATTAGTTGATCTTCTTTGAATTGAAGAATATCAAAAGGATATTGTTGTTAGTGACTGGGACATCAAAATGAAACAAGCAGATATGGCTATTATCAGAGCCAGAAATATTGCTTCAAACTTCATGCGTATATCACCAATACTTTATGGCAGGCCAATATGATAAAAGAATGCCCAAAGGACACCTTTCTAGATGTCAAAACTCTGAAACAATGATGGTAAGAAGCGTCCAATAAAAAGGTCAACGATATCCAAAGTTTATCAAAAGTGAACCTTAAAGTGTATTGGAATTTCTTAGTGAAACCACATAGTCAGTGGCTAGTGATGATGTGTCTCTCTAATGTAATGACTCAATTCCTTCCAGCACTCAGTGATGCAATATTCACAGGACAGATGCACATGTAGCCAATTCATCTCTCCCAACTGAAGCCAATGAAGGATATATGTGGACTTAGATAATGAATAAAGAACAACTTGGAGCACAATCATCAATTTCTTATTGCAACAGATTACTATATTTAGCTTTTCTTTATTTTTATCTTAAGTTGTTAAATTTTTCTGAAAATTTTATTTAGTTTACTATTTTTTTAATTTTAAGAGGCTATTTGAACCCCTTTTATGCATTTAGAAAGGGGTACTGAATTTTTGAAAGATAGCTTTGAACTTGAACTATTGTTTAAATCGAAAGTTATCTTATTGAGAAGCAGAACTTGAAGATATTTTCTTATGAGCAAAGTAATGATGTATCGGGCAATATTATCTTTATATTACTACTATGTTTCATTGAAATAGATAGTGAATTTCTTATAAGTTGTTTCATTATATAAATTCTTTGAAACGATTCATACATTGTCACTATTGATGTGTAGGATTGTATCATTTGTGATTGTGAATGAGATAACAAATTCTTATATTTGATTAAGTTTTAGTCAACCAAATTAATTAACTATTTAATTTATTTAGTTTATCTTATTAGTTTTCCTTTCATAAATTATTTAATGATCTATATTGTTGCACGGTTTGTGAAATCTTTCTATGAATCACATATAAAGAGATATTATTCCTAGGAAGTAAGGTGGATAAGTTTTTCTTAGTAATATCATCTCTAGATTTTAAATCATTCCATTAGTCTCATTGTGTTTCTATTATTCTATTATATCTCTTTAAATGGAAAACTCATCCCTTTATCCCCATTCGGAACCACCATTTTCAACGTAAAAAAGAGCTACCTTAAGTTCTCGACCAGGTGGTATTCCTCGATGTTGAGGAAAATATTTTCTAGCCTTCAACAAGTAAAAATGATGTTATTTTTGGGATGGATTGGTTGGAACCTTGCAGAGTAATTTTTAATTTCCTAGAAAAATCTTTCACTTGTATCAGTGATGAAGGAGAGGAATGTATAGTTAAAGGAGTGCTAAGATATATTTCTGTGAGTAAAATTTATATCTTGCACTTAAAGAAATGTGCTCACAAAGGTTTCCAAATGTTTGTAGTACAAATTGAAGACATATCTAGTAGAAAACATAAACTATCTCTACAATCTTATCCTATTTTGCAGAAATATAAAGATGTTTTCCTTGAAGAAATACCTGGACTTCCTCCAAGGAGAATTATAGGCTTCACCAATTATCTCATTCATGAAGAAGTTTTGTTATCCAAAGCCCCATATAAAATCAGTATTCCTAAGCTAATAAAGCTAAAACGTTAGTTGTAAGAGTTGTTAGATAAGAACTACATAAGGGCTAGTGTATCTCCTTAGGGTGCACCATTTTTATTCATTAAGAAGAAAGATGGAACTCTTAAGCTATGTATAGATTACAGGTAGCTAAATAAAATGACCATCAAAAGAAAATATCCTTTTCCCTAAATTGACGACTTCTTTGATCAAGTCCAAGGAGCTTTAATCTTCTCAAAAATTGATCTAATATCTGGATATCATTATATTAGGATCAAGGATGAGGATATTCACAAAACAACATTTAGAACAAGATATGGACATTATGAGTTCATGGTACTTCCATTTGGACTCACTAATGCACCAACCACTTTCATCTGCTTGATGAAAATTATGTTCAATCCTTTTCTCGATAGATTTATTATTATAATCATAGAAGATATTCTGGTCTACTCAAAAAGTAAAGAAGAACATGATCAACACTTGAATATTGTTCTTCAAACAGTTAAAGATAATTATTTGTATGCTAAGTTTAAAAAATGCTCATTTTACCAGAAAATGATTCAATATTTGGGAGATGTAGTATCCGAGGAAGGGATTGTTATGGATCTAGAAAAGATTAGAGATATTATTGAATGGCCAATACCTAAAGGAATAGTTGGTATCCATTATTTTATGGTAATTATAGGTTATTACAAAATATTTATACAAGGATTTTCTAAACTAGCATATCCATTTACTTATTTGCAAAAGAAGGGGACAAAATTTGAATGGAGTTAGAAGTGTTAGCATATTTGAAAAACTAAAGTAATTATTAATTATTGTTCCAATCCTAAAACTAAATGACCCTAATGAAGATTTTGTGGTATGCATAGATGCCTATAAAGAAAGTTTCGGGGGTTTCCTAATGCAAAAAGGTCATGTAATTAGCTATGTATCGGAGAAATTAAATTATCACGACAAGATATATGACACAGATGACTTAGAACTAGCATTTTTAATCGATACTCTAAAAATTTGGAGACATTACCTCATATGAAGAAAGTTTCATCAAGAAACAAACAATGTTAGTCTCAAATACATATTTGACTAGCCAAATTTGAATGCTAGGCAAGCAAGATGGATGACATTCCTTAATTAATACGATTTTGAAATTGTACACATTAAAGGAGGAGACAGCTAAAAATTGAATCATATTTGTGCCATTTGAACAATCAGTTGACAGAAAATTTTGATAGGAAATATCCAATCACAAACAGATTTTCATGAAGAATAGATGCAAATTAAAAGAAAAATTCAAAAATATGAACTATTAGGTGAAGACGAAGCTAACATATTGGGACTAGACATGCTCAAAGGGATGGAAGAAGTGATTAAACAGGTGAAGCAAAACTTGAAAACAACTCAAGATTGACAGAAGAGTTATGCAAACTTGAAAAGAGTTGAAAAATAAGTTAGTGTAGGTGATCATGTATATTTAAAAGTAAAACCAAAGAAAAAACCACTCAAACTTGGAAATTGTGCTAAGTTATCACCCAGATACTGTGGAAATTTTGAGGCATTATCCAGAATTGGACCAGTTTCCTATCAATTTGCTCTTTGAGAAAATATAAAAGTTCATAATGTATTTCATTTATCATTGTTAAAGAAATATGTACATGATTTAGTTCATATAATTGATTGGAATGTTGTACAAGTGGAACCAGAGGGAGATTTCTAGTACAACTCCTACGTATGTTAGATTGGAGGGTAGTCACACTTCAAAATAGATACATAACTCAAGAAAGTTTAATGGAAAGGTTTCATCCTAGAAGAGGCAACTTGGGAGTTGGAGGATGCTTTAAAGAAGCATATCCATTTATGTTTTAGCAAGATGGAACGAATTCTAGAGGTTATGAGCATACACAAGGATGATGCCAAATTCAAGTGGGGGAGGATGGTATATCCCTTTACTTGAATCTTTTATTGTGAATTTATAATTATGGTTAATTATGATTTTGCCTTAATTTCGAAATACTTATTTGAAAATAACTTATCAATGTGATAAATTGATAAAGGTCGAATGTAAATCTTGTATTTATAGTGTTGTTATTAAAATAATTATCTGGGACTCATGTTGGAAGTACACTTGGATAAAAGAGTTCTTGTTGCAAGTTAATTATTGATATTTATTACCAGTCATTAAGTCTTAAGAATTTAATATAAATGATTAAATTTTAAATGATCATGGAAATAATTGATCATTAACTTCCCTAAAAGATAGTAATTTGTCTTGGAAAGTGAGGAAGTGGAGCCCATAAACGAGTTGGTAACTACCTTCCACCTCTTGGGTGAGGTGGAGATAGTTACCAACTACCAACTAAATGATGGAGAGGGTGATCCAATTTTGGTCACCGTGATGAGAAAAAGAATCACACAGAAACAACCTAGTGAGAAGGAAATAAAGGACAAAGTGAATTTATAGACACATTTTCTCAGGGGGATACTATTGAAGAAAGTATTAAAATTTGGGAGGATCTAGCTCATTACTGTACCAGTTCCAGACCTATTTAATCAAGTCAATACCTTAAACTTATATTTTATGAGGAATGTTTTTAATGATAATAAATATTATGGTAATCTATTTTTTTTAATTTTATATGTCTTTGTGTATGCTTTAAAATATTTATACAAAAAGAAAAATTTGTAATAGTTAGTCTAAAGGAACATTATTATTTGTTATGTACATTCTATGCGTGCATGTAACTACAATGATGTATATATATATATATATATATTGAAATGAGCATTTGTTATAGTTCAGAATTTACATTGTATTCATATGTATAAATACATGTAGCTAAAATTTTCGCTAGCTTCATACTAATCTAAAGTATTAGGAAATATTAAAATGCATATATTTTGTATTAATATAAAATAGACACCATTGCAACATTAATAATGTTTAGACTTGAAGTATTGTATACTGAAGAGAGAGAGCATCTGAAAGGAGTAAATAAAATAATAATAATTCTTAGAAGAGTGACTTTAAGTCCTCAGAGGAAACAATAGATATAATCTTTGTATAGTGAGAAATTTAGAATGCTGAAAATGAACGATAATATTGTATATAGAGTATATAAGACAAAGCAGTTATTTTTTCTTTTTAAAGAGAAAACACAATCATTGTATAAAGAACTTGAGAAAATAGAAATACAAAAGAATGTGATATAGCTCCATAAATTCATTACATAAGCATTATAAGTATATGTGATTAAAAAGAATATATTAATTTATTTAATAACTATGTAGGTTGACATGACTTCAATAACTTACCAATTGTCCAAAAATATGGGTAAAAGATAACCTAGAAACAATTACAATAATAGGCATATAAGCTTGTAGCTTAAAATTCTTCCAAGAAGGAAGAAAAAATTTAAGATCTATAATGTATATAATTCAGAAGAAAAATGACCAGGAATTTAAAGAGATAATCAGGGACACACAAATAAATCAATCCAGGGTTTTAGAATCCACCGACATGGAATGACAAATTTGAAATCTCCATGATAAAAAAGGAAACCCCATGGTATCACTTTGTAGGAAAAAGTTCCAAAATTTTACTTTAAATGCTTTAGTACATGTGACAGAAAAAAGATATACCATTACTATTCACACATCAACATATTAGTGACTTGGATACATTCTAACTAGAAGGAAAAGTAATTAAAAAGGGTCATAACCTAAAAATACCTCCTTACTGGTGCAAGTTCCAGAAATCTAAACATAACGAAGAAATTATAATAGGTTTTCGAAAAAATTGTATAAACTTGACAAATACACAAAATATAGAAACAAAAAGGAATACTTGTAATCAACTACAGGAAAGTGTGTGTGTGTGTGTGTGTGTGTTTGTGTGTGGAGCCTAATTATCTTCTTTGTTCAGAGGTATCACCACATTAGACCCCATTTCATAATGTGGCGGAAACGCCGCCTGTTTATGTGCGCTGCCATGGGGGTCGAAGGGGGTTAATGGTAGGGGATCAGGGGAAGCGCCCCCGAAGCTAAAAATAGAAGTAAAATTTCCTTGTAAAATCTTGTAATTTTGTAGTCAATCTAGGTCGTTCATTAAGCGGAAATATGACATAGAAGTTATGTTTAATTTAGGGTTTCTTTTCCCTAGAAAGCAACCCCTCGCTATATATGAGGGAATTGTATTGCATCTATGTAGATGTGTATTCTGTGAGAGAAAGAGGAGATTGTGTGAGAGTGAAGAGGGAATTACAATGAATCTGATGTAGGTTGTATCTCTTCATTTTGTTGGATAATATAAAAGGAAGGACTTGTTTTTTCTCTGTGGATGTAACCCAAATTGGGTGAACCACGTATATATGTGTCTCTCTTATTTTATGTGTTTATATTTCTGCTATATTTTTATGTGTTCCATTTCTCTATAGTATATAATTTTCTAACAATATATATATATATATATATATATATATATATATATATATATATATATATATATATATATATATATATATATATATATATATATATATATATATATAGAGAGAGAGAGAGAGAGAGAGAGAGAGAGAGAGAGAGAGAGAGAGAGAGAGACCGTGATCATAATAAAAACCCCACAAATCCTCACATCATACAGAGGATTGTTATTGTTTGCGTAGTTGCATGCAATAGCCAAAAATACTAACTACAAAAATTTGAAGTGCTAGTAAAAATAAAAATAATACAAATTATACCAGAGGGTTAGGGATTTTATTTAAAAACCGTGTTTAAAGTATTACATTAAAAACTAAAGGAGAAGGGTAAACGTGAGAGTATGTACATAATTAAATATATAAGATTAGAAACCCTACATAGTGATTGTATAATTTACCCTGCACAAACCTATGGTATACAAAGGGGTTATTTACTATTCTTAATATAATTTACAGTAAGTCAAAAACCCAATTTTGTTGGGATTCGAAGTATTTGAAAACATCTAGAGTCATTGTTGGCTTGAGGGGTCCTGACCCAGGTTCAGAGTTAGCTGTACCAACCAACAAAACCCTAACTGCTGGCCCTTTTGGAAACAACCTATGTAGCAAAGGCTATAGTCTCACTCGAAGCAGTATTGGAGGATGACATTACCAAGTTTCTGCATCTAGAGGTCCATGTGATGGGTTTCTATTACTTTTAAGGCTTTATCATGACCTTCGCGAACCCTAACCCGCAAGAATCACAATAACTTACAGAAACAATATCTAACCCTTCACAGAACACTTAAAACGTTCATAACATCATGTAAAATATCATATCTACTACTTACACGCACCAATTAAGTGTTTCTTCATGTAATTACAAAAAAATAGAGTGAATACACATAAATTGCATAAGTAAAGATAAAGACACAAATACACAAATATAGCTTTAAAATAGTCCTTATTGATATAATCTTTCTATTATAGACTCTTCTTCCCTGTGCACACAGCTGCAGGGGCCCATGCACTCAACTTGCGGACTTATTAAGGTCTTCATGCACACAACATCAGGAGCCTTCCCCTTCGCCTAAGTACAGGAAACTGACTTTCCTACCTCAAACTACTTGCCCATACAATGATCTTCAATTAATTCATGCCCTCCTATGACTTGCTAATACTTCCTTATATAGCTCTTTCTATTACAATACCATGGTTCACAAACCATGGGCAGGTCACAAAACATCCTATCGTATCACAACTAAGGGACTAAATCCCCTTTGACTCCTATGACCTTCACACTCCGCTCCCTCAAAATGAGGAGACTTTACATAATAAAAAAAAATAGTTACAAAATTCACCCCAGGGGACTCTATCCAAATAGGCCCCCAACACAATTCTGTTACTCGTGCTTGAATCACTCTACTGGTGGTGCCTCAATCGTCGCCTGCAACTCACTTTACTCAATCTTCAAAACATGCATGTCTATTGTTCCCTGCATAGCATCTTGTTTCACTTCCTCGACCAGCTTTTTAGTAGTTCAGACTTCAACTATAAGGCCCATGGTCCTTTGAGTCTGTTGCATCCCTTTTATCTTACTTTGCACTGACAGAGTCAAATGTTTGGCCTCATATGTCCACGATTATGTTCTCGAAGATATGATTGCTTCTTTGCGACACAGCTTATCATTTTCATTTTGGATGAGATTTCCTTCCTACAATATAGCGAACCTTTGCATTGGTGCCAAGGTTTTCACAGTCGATCAGATTTCATCAAACTGCCTTTGCTTGTCCCTTATATCTACTCCAATATTTTTCAGAGTTGGATCCTCCTGCAGTGTGGTCCATAACTCCATGGTCTGCTCAAATAGCTCTGTGGAGCCCTTGACTACATCTTCCAATGTGGTCATTCCTTCTTTGATAGCATCTTCGCACTCCTCTTTGACTTTGGGAAGGGTGGTGGGCTACAGCTTTAGTTGCAGCTCTGAGATATGTAATTGCAGCTCGAACCTGACTCAATTAATTTCATCCTTAGATTCTTTCACTCCAGTGGCCAACTTTTGAATTTTCTGCATGGAGGCCACCTTTGCTAGGATATTGAGCTCTGGAAGCTCACTGTAGTCTTGTGCAATCACTACTTCTAGTTGTTGGCTTCAAGTTGTGACCTCCTCCTTTGCTTTGATAGCCTGCACATTTTCTTCAAAGATCTATTGCTAATTAGTCTTGACCTCACTTATTACCAGCAATGTGTGTTGCTCGCATATCCTAAGCTCATCGAACACCCCTTGGTGTTTTGTTAGCTTGAAGGGTCTTGATCCATGTTCAAGGTTAGCTATGCCAACCAACAAAACCCTAACTTTTGGCCCTTTCAGCAAAAACCTTCTTAGCACGTGCTACAGTCTCACTCGAAGCAGTATTGGGGGATGAAAGAACCAAGTTTCTACATCCAGAGGTCTGTGTGATGGGTTTCTGTTACTTTTATGGCTTTATCCCGACCTTCACAAACCCTAACCCTTTAAATGCAGGAATCACAGTAACTTACAAAAACAATATCTAACCCTTCGTAGAACACTTAAAACGTTCATAACATGATGTAAAATATCATATCTACTACTTACGCACACTAATTAAGTGTTTCTTTAGATAATTGCAAAAAAACAGAGTCGATACACATAAATGGCATAAGTAAAGATAAAGGCATAGATACACAAGTGTAACTTCAAAATAGTATTTATTGATATAATCTTTCTCTTAAAGACTCTTCTTCCCTGTGCACATAGTTGCAGGGGCCCTCTCACTCAGCTTACAAACTTACCAAGGTCTTCATGCACATAGCAACAGGAGCCTCCCCCTTCACATAAGTACAGGAAATAGATTTTCCTGCCTCAGACTATTTGCCCATACAATGACCTTAAATTACTTCATGCCATCCTATGACTTGCTAAGAATTATTTATATAACTCTTTCTATTATAATACCATGGTTCACGAACCATGGGCAGGTCATAAAACATCCTATCTTCTAACAACTAAGGGACTAAAGCCCCTTTGACTCCTATGACATTCGCACTATGTTCCCTCAAAATGCAAAGACTTTACATAATCAACAAAATTAGCTACAAAATTTAACCAAGGGGAACCTGTCCCAATAGTCAAACTAAAGGGTTAGGGTTTTATAGTTTAAAATTTTGGACCACAATAACAATATGAAAAGAAATGAGAATGAAATCAAATATTAACATAATAAGAGAAAAATTTATTACTCAAAGGAGTTACTTGAGAAAAAAAATATTCAAAGTTAATATAAAGCTAAAATAATAGGAGTTAAATCTTTCGTAAGTAGTCATCTGTAAAATTTTAGGCACGAAAGAAGCTACATGAAATTTCTATGAAAAATACCTACAAGGAGGAAAAATAAAAAAGTAAACCTAGAGAAAAAATGAACAAGAAAAAAATGTTTAAGTAATGTCGGACCAAAATAGGATATTAGTCCCACTAGTACAAAATGGCTAATTAGTTAGTTAAAAAACGACTAAAATTTACATATAAATGACCATTTTCCAGTTGGTGACTAGCAATAGCTAATTTACAATAACTTATAATGAGACCAACTTTTAGTCATTTGTAACTTAGTCAATAATTGGTTGTCTTAATTTTATCATCTAGTAGTATATTTTGTCAAAAATTTGGTCATTAACTTAGTCATTTATTTAGTCATTCATTTTCACAATTAATGACCAAATATAAAAAAAATATATTACTATATGATCATCCGAGAAAGCTAATTAATGATGAAAGAAATATGACCAAAATATTGGTTGTGTTATAAGATACTGTAAATTAGCTACTAATAGTCTTATATATGCAAAATGTAGTAATCATTTGTAATCACAAATTTATCATTTGCAGTATTCATTTATCTTTTTTTGATAGTTTCATAGTCATTACATAAGCGACTAATTTAGTAGTTTATATTCATTTCATTTACTTTCATTATTAATTATTATAAACAACTAATTTAGTCATATATTCATTTTATTTGTGTTCATCATTAATCAATTTGAACTATTAAGTTAGTAGTTTTAGATTGATTTTATGTGCTCATTATTAGTAAACATAAATTAATTATTATGATTTTGTGACAAAATTAAAAAATGCCATACAATGCACATGTTCATATAATGTGAAAACAAAAAGTTACATATGTTTATTACAATACTAAATAATATCAAATACAACTATAAATAATTTCAACCACGTAAATTATATTATATGAAATTTCAAGTATTACAATACGAGTTTTCAACTTAATATTGGTTGGACTAGAATTCACACATGAAATAGTGTTTCATCACTTCAAAACATTATCATTATTTTTCCAAGGCATTATAGGTGAATTCACCAACTCTAAATACTTGACCATCAGTATGTATGTGTGTGTCTCATGTGAGATATTGGCTTTAAGGGCATCACTAGACTGGTTCTCTTCTCTCTCTTTCTGCATTTTTCACTCTAGTGTTATTGTTCTCTTTCTTCAATTCCTTCTTCTTACCATCAATATTGAGTTCATCTTCTAAAAATGAAAGAAGATACAATGCAGAGTATAATACATCAAAGACGATGAACATTGGAATATAAAATAAAGTAGACTATAAAGGATTTATATGACATATACCTCAACATCAATAATGTCAATGCCATTTTTTCCCTAAAAATGTAAGAAAATCAAACAAGTTTTCTTTAGTTGAGAAATAGTTTTTAGTTGGGCGATAGTGCCCACTATGTGGCTACATGACCTATATAAACAAAGAAAATAAAATGTCACCATAGAAAATAACACCTTAGGAACTTAGTATTCAACCTTCAAGAAAATTTTAGGCACAATCATACCAACTAAGCTACATGCTAATAATATCAAACAGTAGATAACTTGTGAAAAAAAATGGAAAAAAAAAGACCAGCGTAAAAAATATCCTTATTGTTTGTCCTAAAAGAGTCATGTTCCTTAAATTCAGAGATGGTTTTGCCCATGGTAAAATTTATTGTCTATTATGACGTATGTTTTTAGGATCATGAGATTGATACACCATCATATTGGATTGTGGAGAAAAAATGATTCAATTTTCCAAGATGAGTACCTCACTTGGTTGAATGAAGGTGCTATATGTGAGCAGTGTCAAAACCTTATGGAAGAATAACACTAAGGCCCAAGAAAATATATCACCATGTTCCACTAAAAGAAAAAATTCCAATCCCACAATGGCCTCTGGTAGTACATTTCCTTGGATGGATATCACACTCTAAGAGATTATTGTCTAATACAATGAGAAGTGTACATATATTTTCATAACGCCCCTCACAGTTAGAGCTTATATTTGTGTCCTATAATATTAATCATATTATACTATTTAATTATAAAATTATGACTATCAGATAATTATTAGTTTGAATAATTAGACTGAAATTGTGTTTTGAGTATCTATGTATACATGAAAATATTCTTAAAAAGGTACTTTTGTGATTATTTAATTTCGAGTGAATCTAAACACATAAGAAATTATGGTGCCTCGATGTTTCTCTAGTAGTTATCCACTCATTCTATCAATTTCTCCAATGTCCTCTACTTCTTTAGGTGAAGTCCTCTTTGATGATTTCCAGTACCAATGCAATGAACATTTATCCTGGATGTTTTTCTTAACCAAAGGGAAGCTCCAAAACTAACAACCAATAAGTAGCCCCAAATATATTATTAGGGGCCAAAATGTAGTAATTATATCACAATCCAAGAAACACTGCATGTTAATCATCTTCCCTTTAATATTGATTAATAATTTATTTGCACAATCATGTAATACTTGAGTGTCAAGTAGGGAAATTTAAAGTTAGTCATCCATCAATATCACCTTTGAGAGTTCTTAATAGTTAATTCTTTCTATTACACACATAGTAAATCACCAACTTCAAGGATAACAATATAAATATGAAAAAAATGAAATTAAAAGGAATGCTAGGAAGTCAAATGCGATTAATATTGAGTCAAGAAAATACCAATCCCTTCCATGAGAACACAACTTTCAGAAAAAAAAAATTCATTGAGAAAGGTGTCAAAATCCTAGCAAATGCTGGAGTGATTGTCGTATCAATTAAACATAAAGGAAATTGTTTTATATGCTTTTAACTTGCGGAAGAGATTGAAAAATATGAAACTTTCACATCCCTTGGCCCTAATCAAATTATAATTTCTGGGTTCCAATCAAGTAATCACTTTCCCTCCAAGATGGCTAAGATATCACTTTGGAGAAGGTCTTCAAGAAGAACTGGGACAGTAGAAAGGGAATTAACTAGGAGGAAAATGAAGCACTTTAGTGGGTGCTCCAAAATATTTGAAGGTAACTGAAAATGATTTTATACTCCCTCCACGTTTTTAAAATAGAAACCCTTCAGTTTCATCTCATTTATTTTCCACATTTTTGTAATTTGTAATTCTTTGAGCAAGAATAGAGCATTCATAAATATTCTCATGAAAGAGGACTCTTCATAATCCTAATAAGTTCGGCTCTAACAATTCAACAATTTCATGTAGTGAAGAAATCTTACATGGCAGATTCCAGTGATTCAAATGACAATTTTATTCTTAATCTCATTACAATAAAAACAAATTCAACCCCAAGTAGTTGGGATCTGACAAATCAAGAATTTCATTTAGTAAAGAAAACTTACATGGTAGATCCCAATTATTTGCAATGAAAACTTTATTCTTGATCTTATTAAAACGTAGATAAATTCAGGAGTACATACATATTTCCTTATCTGAGACAAACTTTGAACACATTCTGAGATTTCGTAGAAAATATAATGATATGATTTACCTGTAAGATGTCAGAAAGCTAAATGGTACAATCTACCTATAGGACATGAGAAATCTATCTACATCTACCACCTGACACTGGAAAATAGTCTTTTTGAGACACCATATCATGGTATTGGAATCATGTAGATAGATAGTGTTATAGAGAGACCTTGCAACACCTATTCAGCACTACCTTCAAGCTTCAAACTCATCAATTGATTTACTTCAGTAGAAAATTATAGTGAGATCTCATTAAATACAAACCGATAGTTGTCACTTCCTTCTCTAGATCTATCCCCCTATGGAAATAGAATAACTAATATTCCATAATTTTTGAAGTACTTGCTTCATGTTCAACATGGGATGTTGGGTTATTCACCTAGAAAAAGTTGCAAATAGTAGATGCATAATGGAAACAAGCATGCAATTCAAGATTACTCCTAAAGTCTCTTGCCTGAATTATAAAACACCAATGAGTTAAAACTACCTACACAAGATCCCACTTAAGAATTCAAAATGTTGCAAATAGGAGATGCCTTAACCAACATCCACTATTTAATTGCATAATCACACTAAACTATACAAACCTTTAAAATGTTGAAAAGTGTGAAAAAATGGAGTTGGAATATTGTAGTTACGTCAGGGTATATATAGCTACCTAAAATGTAAGTTCTATATAACATTTGAAATAGCCTTTTTCAATCATTTAAGAGACTAACCTTTTTTATCTTGGGTTAATAACTTAATACTCCCCCAAAAATAGCAATAGTTTTGAATTGGTTCTATTCACCAATCAAGGGGATATTTTAAACCAGTGTGAAAATTCTTGACAATTATAAATGTAAAAAATTACCCACACTGAAGTTATATGATTAACATATGCACAATAAGATACAATATGCATTATTTGTAAGTAATATGAAGTTTATATGTTATATTAAGACAAAATTTTTCTCATCTAAGCTACGTGTAATGTAACTTCTACATATTTGACAATTTTAAATGTAAAAAATTACCTACACATATTTGACAATTTTAAATGTAAAAAATTACCCACACTGAAGTTATACAATTAACATATGCACAATAAGGTACAATATGCATTAAATGTAAGTAATATGAAGTTTACATGTTATATTAAGGTAAATGTTTTCTCATCTGAGCTGTGTAATGAAACTTCTACATATTTGACAATTTTAAATGTAAAAGGTTACCGAGACTAAAGTTATACAATTAATATATGCACAATAAGATACAATAGCATTAGTTGTAAGTAATATGAGGTTTACATGTTATATTAAGACAAAGTTTTTCTCATCTAATCTATGTGTAAAGTAACTTCTACATATTTGACAATTTCGAATGTAAAGTTTACCGAGACTAAAGTTATACAATGAACAAACATATTTTCACCTGTTTAATCCACCGCCATTCAAATCAAGTTGAGTGCCCATTGCTTCTGGTTGAGTCGACCAATGTTTATAAAGGCATAGAGTTAACCATAGATCTACAACTACAAAAGTGTGATCTATCAAAATGGGAATATTCACGCTAACTGAGACCCATCTCTCCACACATAAATTGTTCAAGCCCACTAAAACAAGAAAATTGCATAAGGGTGATGGATCTAGGGTTTTGAGCGAGAGATCCAGCATAGGGAGGAAACCTCCAAGAAAGGACTTCACAAAGTCCGATCCAGACTGCCTTTATCCCAACCCTGCATATCTATCTCCACCCCTACATATCTATCTCCAGATATCACATAGTTTGGACTTTAGTGGTCTTTCACCAATTACCCCATTACCGAAAAGTTGTTCGTAGCTCCCAAAATTTGTGAACATTTGAACCTACCAAGATACTTCCTAACCAGATCAAGATAGTCGTAACTTGTGAACATTTTATTTGAACCCAATGCTAAACTTGAAATGAAAAAGAAAATAAATATTTATTTTGGCACAGCAAAATGCAGTGCTAAAATGTGATGTTGTAACTTGTGAACATTTTATTTGAACCCAACACTAAAAATGAAATGAAAAAGAAAAGAAATATTTCTAATGGAAAAAATAAAAGAAATATTTATAATAGAAAAATAAAAGATATAAATTGTAATTGGGTTAAATGATTAATTTTTAATAAGAAATTTTTATTTTTGTGTTAGAGGCTAAATTAGAAAGAAGAAGAAGAAGCTAAAGGTGATAATGGGGATGAGTGTAAACATTTAAATAATGGCTCAATTAATAAGAAAAAGTTAAATTAATAAAAATAATAAAATTCAATTTTGTATATTTTGATTTTGTTATTAAGTTATGACTAGGCTTTGTTACAATACCATGGCTTATCAATACCACAAACACAAAAATCATAACTTATTTTATAACCAAAATATTTTATAACAATATGACAAGATTCTTAATCATGGATATGCACCCCCACATTATCGTAGATATTATTAACTTGTAAAAATTAGACTTTGTTACAATACCATGGGTCAATACCATGGATTATCAGTACCACATGCCCAAAAAACATAAATTATTTTACAATCAAAATATCTTATAACAATATGACAAGAATCTTAACCATGGATACTCACCCCCACTTCTCCATTGATATTATGAGATTGTGAATAAGCTTTGTTAGAATGCCATAGCTTATCAATGCCACATGCCCAAAAATCATAACTTTTTTTTACAATCAAAATATTTTATAACAATATGAGAAGATTGTTAACCATGGATATTCACCCTCACTTTATCATAGATATTAACTTGTAAATAGGCTTTGTTACAATACCATGAACCAATACCATGGCTTATCAATACCACATGCCAAAAAAACATAACTCATTTCATAGTAAAAATATTTTATTTTAATTTAATTTTATAGTATTTTTTTAATTGAATCTAAAAGGGAAAATGTTACAATTTGAGATATATCTAAACCCTCCATACTGAGGACTACTAAAAATATTCCCATAGAAATTAAATTAAAGTTTTAATAAAATTAAACTAAGATGGACCTATGCTGGTTAAAGAACCATATAGATCCATCTTAGCTAAATATATATAAAGAACCAACATATATGCATCTTAGCTAAGGATCCAAGGGATGAGAGCATGCAAAGTTACTAGAAATAATAGATTAAGTATAGTGCATGATTTTTTTAAGTTTTTCATTATTTTATTTTCGTTAACATGATTGATCCAGAATATAGGTTTAATATTTTACAACCAATTAAGTTTTTTTAATTTAGATAATTTCTTAAAAATAATATAATGTGATCAAATTTAAGAGAGTTTTGGGGGTTGGTGGAGGGGGAAAAATGGAGGGAGATAGTGAAAATTTGGAGGGAAAAGAGAGAGAAGAGAGAGAGAGAGAGAGAGAGAGAGAGAGAGAGAGAGAGATGGGGAGAGAGGGAGGGAGATGGTGAAAAAATTGGAGAGAGAGAGAGAGAGAGAGAGAGAGAGAGAGAGATGGGGGAGAGAGGGATGGAGATGGTGAAAAAATTGGAGAGAGAGAGAGAGAGATGGGGGAGACATAGACTGAGGTGGGAGAGAGGGAGCGAGAGGAAGGAAGAGAGAGATGAATAGAGGGAGAGAGACAAAGAGAGAGATGGATTTGGAGGGGGGGAGAGAGGGAGGAAATAACAAATACATAGAGAGATAGAGGTGGATATAAAGAGATAGGGAGTGATAAGATAGAGATGGAGAGAAATATGGAGTTGGAGGGGGAGAGAGAGGGAGTAAAGAACAAATACATAGAGAGATAGAGGTGGATATAGAGAGATAGGGAGTGATAAGGGAGAGATGGAAAGAGAGTGAGGGAGAGAGGAGAGAAGGGAAGAGAGAGAAGAGGAGAGAAGAGAGATAGGGAGAGAAGGGGAAGGGAGAGATATGTAGGGATAGAGATGGATGGGAGAGAAGGAGAGGGGGAGGGAGATAGTGATAGAGTTGGACGGAAGAGAGAGAGAGATAGAGAGAGAGAGAGAGAGCGAGAGAGGGAGAGAGAGAGGGAGAGAGAGAGAGAGGGAGAGTTATTAGGGGTGGGAGATAGAGGGAGGTGGGAGAGAAGGGAGAGAGAGGAAGGAAGAGAGAGATGGAATTGAAGGGGGTAGGAGAGGGAGGGAACAAGAAAACATAGAGGGAGAAAGGTGGAGAGAGAGGGGGGGTGACAAGGGAACCACAGAGAGAGAGGGAAGGAGAGAGGAGAGAGGAAGGCAATAGAGAGGGAGAGAATGGGAAGAGAGAGAGAGAAGGGGAATAGAGGGAGAGGGAGAGTGTGTATGTTTGGGGGGTGAGATAAAGAAAGGGAATAAAAAAGAGACACAAATACAAATATAGATATTATATAGTATTATATAACCAATCTAGATCCATCTTAACCCTAGATCTATCAAGTACCGAGAGGGATCCAATATCTTGAGGTGCAAACCTTTCCTCAAGGTTTTCACTAAAAAAAGAAGTTTTCACCTCTAGAGATTGGATCCCTCTCAGTGCTTGCTAGATTTATGGTTAAGATGGATCTTGGCTAGTTAATATGAAATTAAAGTAGTTTTATTTGATATTATAGTCTTGAAAGTTAAAATTTATCTTCAAATTAATTTTAAATTAGAAGTAGATCCAATTATATTCAATGAATAGATTTTTAAAAATACATTAAACAATTATTTTTTATTAAAAACTATATTTTTAAAATTACAAATATTAGAGATAAATATTACAAAGTTGGCTCAGCTATACACCATGTTAGGATGAAGAAGTGTTTAAGGAATGATAACCTTTAAGCCAATCTTTAACAACCTTTCAATCCTCTATCACTTGTAAGTTTAAATTGATTGACACAATACCCACTAGAATACAAAAACAATGGAGGAAATTTGTACAAACCTATGGAAGGAATTACAAAAATAAAAAATTTCTAACACACCATAAAAATTACAACCTTAGACAGAGATGAAGATCCAAAGAATTTTTCTCAGTAAAGGAAGCATACCATCTTAAGGAAGGACATCAATAGTTACCAACTGATGAAGTATGGCTAAATGTCTGGAAACAATACCTATGGCCCAAAATATTAATATTCATATGGTTGTTTCTAAATAATAAACCTCTAAAATGAGATAATATCTAGAAGAGTAATCTATAGGGCCCATCATGTTGTCCACATTTCTTATGAAATATTGATACTTTAGAACATCTACTCAGCCTATGTACCTTCTCAGAAAGTTTATGGAAAAATTTATGAGAGTTCCTAGCTAATTCTGAGTGGGTAATTGAGAGTCCCCAAGAAACAATATCAAATTGGTGCCTTAAAACCTTTGATAATCCCATTCTTAACAGTTTGGAACATCTCTTCTGGACTCTTAATATATGATATTTGGAAGGAACAAAATAGTTATTTTGTAAGGGAAAAACTACATCAAGGGAATCAATATGGAAGGTTCTTGTCAAGAACATTAAGAAAAATGTACTCTCACTAAAATGGTCATCACAAGACTATAAAATCTCATGAGAGAAAGCAAGGATTATGCATGAATTATTCCCATTTTGATTCGAAGGATTATTAGAAGTAACTTCATAGTAGATAGGACTATCGAGTCCAAGTAGGTGGAGTCCTCCCCGAGCCCCCTTTGTTAAACTAAAATTCAATATTGCAACTAAAGTAAATGCATGCCCTATAGGGTATGGGGGAATTTTCATAGATAATATCGAAAGGCCAATGTTCATCTATTCAAGCACCATACACAATAATATGAACAATGTAGTTGAATTAGCATGTTTAAAAATAAGACTACAATATGCCTAGTCTCAAGGAATTCAAAGCCTTTATGTGGAAGGGGATTCTCGAATAATTATCAATATGGTTAGTATGTTACAGTAAGGTTCCCACATCTATAAAGCATCGAAGAGTTGGAGGTTGGAATCAATGCTAGAAACGGTAAGGGTTTTACTCACCAATATATCAACACTCTTTCCAGCTCACATAAGAAGAATAAGAAATAAGGTGGAAAACCTACCAAAAAATTATGGATTTCTATATGAGTCTATACAATGGGAAGAAACCTGGATTGGTAATTCATTAACTCCTATCATGGGATCCTACTAGAAGACCACCCAAGAAGATAGTCTGACCCCATATCCAAGTGACAAAGTAGACAAGAGGAGGATCAGGTTTCCACTGTCCCACCTAACCAATAGATAACTTGGGATTCCACTAACAAACCCAAGACCCCCAAAAACACCATCACATCCTATTCTTGTACATGGATTAGACTCAGACCCTACTCCCTAAGTTTATAATGTATCTTTATGTTTAGTATGTAATTCCTTTTTTTAGTGTTCATGGACATGATAGTATGGAGCAACTTTTTGATGTTTTTATGTTTAAGTCTAGTTATTTCAAATATTGTCGGTCACATATGACCCTCTATAGGGCCTTATTTTGGGTATGGTATAGTCTCCCTGGCACAATACTGGAAAGACATATATTTTTATGTAAACTTTGATTTTATGGTAATACAATTCACCTTACACAAAAAGGGGAAAGATGAGCATAACTACTTTGGAAATAAATATCAACCTTTAATTTGTGTATACTACTATGAATATTCTACAATATTCTATGGAGGTTAAATACTACCATCCACCTAAGACTTATTGATAATTAAATTAAAATTCTAGAAGCCATATTCCAAAATAGACAACGTAATTATATAAAACTAGTGAAAAAATGTTCTTATAGTTAAAATATTTTACTAGTTGTTTTACTGCAAACCAACATAAATCCATCTTAACTCTAGATCTACCAAGATTTGAGAGGATAAATATTTCGAGATGAAAACATGTCCTCAAATTTTTCACTCAAAATGAACTTTTCATCTTGAGATATTTGATCCCTCTTGGAGCTTGCTAGATCCAAAGTTAAGATGCATCTTGTTGGCTCATAAAGGGCAGAACCAGGTTTGGAATTATTTGTCCAACAAAGCCCCTCATAGATTAGCCCTTTCAGTAGTACCTGCAAATAGGTGAAGTCTCACCTGAGGAATATATAGGGGACTATAGGAACCAAGGCAATTCTGTAATGATGAAGGAGATGGTGGTTTTACATGTAGAAAAATCTTGTAGATTCACAAGCTCATGTAATCTACTAAAACAAGAGACAATAATCTACTTCTACTCCTTACAGTGGAAGCACATAAAGATCGAGAAAAACAATAATCGACAAGAGGAAGAACATCAAGGGCACATAGCACAATAAGCATCTAGGGAAAGCCACAACTCAAAACCCCTACTATCTGTATTGCATTAAATCATAAATCCAAGATGATAATACAATGCTTGTTTTCACAAGAACAATCCCAACACTCAGTAAAATCAATTTCCAGCTCACAAGGAAACTCCTAGCGAACACTTAGCGAATTTTCCAGCTCTCCAAGTCCCTATTTCCTTGCACCCTTGGTCAAATAATTTGGATGAGTACAATATGTTACGCTCAACCTTGAGCTTAACCTACACAAGTATTTCCTATCCTTTGCCTAATGACTTCCTTTGGCCAATAATTAGCCAAATTTCCAAGCCTCCAAGCTTCTAATTATTTTCACAATTCCTAAGAGAATTAACCCGTACTTAAAGGGAAATTCCTCATCCATAACTTTGCAATCCCTTCTAGGTTCAGTTCCTAATTGAATGCACCATATGTACAACTTAGAAAATTATATATGCACTAATGCATCAACTGACTGTTAACTCACTATTAGTTCCTCAAATAATTTGGAAATAATTTAACTGGACTTAACACAGTAAACTGAGTTAACTAATTACCACCCATACTTAACTCATCCTGGACCCCTATAATATAGGAAGAACATATACATGACTTCAAAAATACTTCCAACTCAAAATTCCTAATTTAACTAAGTCAATTCTGAGAATAAAATTCGATTTTAATTCTCAGTTAATTCAAGGACAAATTAAACTGGAATTTATGGATTCTATTTTTATCATTTCTTGTTGTTATTTTCAACATCCCTCTCAACAAGAAAGTAATTCAACTCGATCCTGATCCTGAACCTTTGGAATGTTCTGCATGCAACCTTTCTCTCTAGTTTTCTTGCTATAGCAACTCCAGAAACAAAAAAAATGTCCAACCTGAATTAGAATGATGCCTCTGTCATCAAATTCTTTGATTGTTATTGCCTCTGTTAACTGAAACTTTGTGCTTCTATTAACTCTGCCTTTCTGCACTGTTGTCAACCCTCTATATGCTCTTTAGTATCTAACTTGTCTAGCCTTTGACACTCTGATCTCTGACTGCATCAATCCCACTAATTCCTCCTGCTACAATGTATTTTGGGGTCCCGTAGCTAGGTATGGTCCATGAGATAAAACCACTGAATGGACCCTGCCCAATTTCAACCCTCTTGGGACTATCACTTCAAATCACCCCACCTCACACCTGGAGGAATAGTTGCATGTGATCCCTCTTCCCACTTAGCTCGAAATTCCCCCCTACTAGAGGTCTCTCCATGACTGGATGCCTCCACTTGGTCTCCTCTTGGCTTCTCCAATTGTGGTTGATCCACAATTATCTGAAACTGCTTCTGAGACTCTTTATTCTTTGCTCGAGTGGATCTCTCCACTCAATCTCCTCTCAACTTTTCTAGTTGTGGCTGCTCCATAACTTCCTAAAGTTGCTTCTGAGGCTTCTTCTAGGGCTGCATGTTCACAAGTAATTTACTCTCCTCTCAACCACCAAGTCTCTAACCTTTTCCTTGATCCTCAAGGCTTTTCATGCATATTGTACCTCAAGTGCATACAGGTTCTTGGCTAGCACACCAATCTGTTTCATCTGTCCCGCCATCACGAAATTTTCCAGCAAAAGAGTTTATTTTAAATCAGCGATATCTCTCTCATCTGAAATCCGATTCAGCTGATTTGTTTTTTGAGTTTGGGTATTTTTTCATAAAGAATCCAAATATGCTATATGTTTCTAAAAATGTTTCACAAAAATGCTCAGATCTTCTCTGCAAACTCATGGCCCAAAACTCAAAACTTCGAAATCTCCTCTAGTATATTGCCTTTAGCTCCGATACCATGTAGCTTTATCCTGTAGATTCATAAGCTCATGTAATCTACCAAAAAAAGAGAAAATAATATGCTTCTACTCTTTACAGTAGAAGCACATAAAGGTCGAGCAAAATAATAATTGACAAGAGGAAGAACATCAATGGCACATAACACAATAAGTATCCAGGGAAACCCATAGCTCAAAACCCCTACTATCTATATCACATTAAATCAGAAATCCAAGATGATAATACAATGCTTTTTCTCACAAGAACAATCCCAACACTTAGTAAAATCAATTTCCATCTCACAAGCAAACTCTTGGCCAACACTAAGCCAATTCTCTAGCTCTCTAATTCCGTATTTCCTTGCACCCTTGGTCAAAGAATTTGGATGAATACAATATGATTTGAACAACCTTGAGCTTAACCTGCACAAGTATGTCCTATCCTCTGCCTAATGACTTCCTTTGGCCAATACTTCGCCAAATTTCAAAGCCTCCAAGATTCTAATTCTTTTCACAATTCCTGAGAGAATTAGCTCATTATTAAAGGGAAATTCCTCATCCATAACTATGCAATCCCTTCTAGGTTCAATTCCTCATCCATAACTATGCAATCCCTTCTAGGTTCAATTCCTGATTGCATGCACCATCTGTACAACTCAGAAAATTATACAAAAAATAGTACATTGTCCCTACACTCTAGTCTCAACTGGGTCTTTCGCAAAATTGACATGCATGAGTTTCTTATGATGGAATCTTTAGTTAACTGGAGTAGCACTAGTTGAATGCACTAATGCATCAACTGACTGTTAACTCACTATTAGTTCCTCAAACAATTTGGAACTAATTTAACTAGACTTAACTCAATAAAATGAGTTAACTAATTACCACTCATACTTAACTCATCTTGGACCCCTGTAATATAGGTAGAACATATACATGACTTCAGAAATACTTCCAATTCGAAATTCCTAAGTTAACTAATTCAGCTCACTCTAGTTAACTATTACAAGTTGCTATAAGAGTAAAATTCGATTTTAATTCTTAGTTTAATTCAAGGACAAATTAAACTGGAATTTCTAGATTCTATTTTTATTATTTCTTGTTGTTATTTTCAACATTACACTACCATTACCATATTCATTATGTATTTACTTGCTAGAATTCAAAAAGATAAATTAAGGTATACCCCTATTCTACAGAATAACCCCATCATTGATAGCCAATTAACAAAATTATAACATGAAAAATAGACAAGTCATCACAAACTGTGAGAAACGACATAATATAAGCCAAACATATCTTTTATTATGACTGTGAAATCTTGGTTAAAACCATGTCTCTTGCGACTCACCAAACTATATTAATTAATTACAACATGGACATACATAAATTCAAGTATGCCTAAGCATCTAAGAACATGTATTTTACATCGCAACTTGATATATTTATAGTTTTACATTTAGCTGCAAGCTGACTAAAAAATCCTTTTTACTATGGGCAGTAAATATTACGATGGGAAAAGATACAAAATAAGCTTAATAGCTTTCCTTATTCTCTCCACCCCCACCCACTAACCCTTGGCTAACCTTCCTGAATGGTGCACCTTTGTGCATATCAAAAAACTTGTTCCCAACATGATGCTTCAATTGGCGTCCAACACTCACCTGTGGCTTATCCTCGAGTCACTCAATATTTCTGTTGTTTGATTGAGGGAATTGCTTCCTTCATATTCGTAACAAAATTTTTGAAGATATGCCTCACAGCATTGAACTTCTTCTTAAATTTCTCTACATACACCAAAAAAAATTCTAGTGCCTCTACTATGACTAGTGTATTTAGCTTTTCTTCCCTTTCCCATGCTTCCTTTTTTACTCTCTAGTGTACCATGACGATCTTGTCCATTAATTTTTAGGCCTTATCCTACATGTTTTTAGTATTCTTCACTAACATCTACTAATTTTCTCTCATCTAATTGATTTGTTGTGTCATCTGCACACTTCCCAACATTTTTGTCCTTTGCTTATTTAGTAGAAATGTATTTATGTTATCTTTGAGCTTTTGTGCCTTCTCCTCCACAATTTGAATTCTATTTTCCACCTCTTTAATTCCCTCAATTTCTAGCATCCTTGTCCACATTTTCATCCCTTCTTCATAAATTGGCTTGCATTCTGCATACAATCATCTAATCTGCTAGACAATAAGTGTGGTTTCCTACTCATTCCCCTTCTTTTGTCAGTATTCTGGTGGAGTGCTTAGCTTATCTTATGACTCCAGCTCTATCATCTTCTCCTTGAGACTTTGAGTGGCCTCACCTATATTTGTCAATTTACCCTCTATTGGCGTGTCCACCTCCACTAGGGCCTCTATGAAGTTGTTGTACACCTCCTCCACTATTTTCCTTAGTTTTTCCTCTCTCTACACCACTTTTTTTTTCCTATCAACTGTAATTTTTATGCCTACATTGCTTCATGTGATGTTGAAAAATCTGCTAACTATACTATCATTGTGATGGCATGGAACTATATATCATAATTAACATTCAACTATAATTTGTCCAATGGTTCCAAAGGTAACTACAACAGTACTAGCTTCACATGACTAAATCCTTCCATGGTCTATTGTAGTTATGGTATTGGAAACTTGATCACCTTGGGTGAAATCTAAAGTTCATGACATTCCCATAATATTAAATATGGTTTCGACTTCATTGTCATTTGTTATGTTACCATTTCTATGCTCTACACCTCAATTTTCTCTTATGTTGTTGTTTTGTTGTCAAAAGTCAACTGGATTCCAAAAGTTGGCCCAACTACTCCAACTATTCATGTGTCCTTAGTTGTATTCGATGCTCCTATTTCACATCTCTCTCTAATACTGCTTCTTCTTTTTTTTTGACTTGGTCGTCATTTTTATCAAAGTCATCATCAAATAATGATTAGACTTAGTTGACCCATGGCTTTGTTTCTTTACACTTTGGTCATGCTCGGGAGGTTCCTTCTTCTTCCATTTGTGTCTTCTTCCTCTTACCCCCCCCACAACCTATGACATGTCTTCCTCCTGACCATATCGCTTGCACCATTTCCTTATTTTGTCTACTGTGTAGACTCACACATTGAATGCTCTTGACTACTTTTGATATTCTCTGCCTTATCTTCCTCCATTACTAGGACCTTCATTTTTATGTCCCATTCATTGATGATATTACTGACTTCATTCATTGCCTACTTGTAATGGCTTTGTAATCATTGCTTTTCCAGACCCCTTCCTAGCTATATGTACATGAAATATGGAGTCACCTTAAAGCATGTGATCCCCTTGTATGCTTCGGTGATCTAAGGTGGTATTCATGGTATGCACTGTATTTTCTTCCTAACCCCCACCTTGTACACATAAAAAGTGACATTGTTATCATGCTTCTTACTTTTGTTCCTGGTATGCCATAATGAGGCATACCAAGATGCTAAGAAAGGTTTGTGCACCATTTCTGGGAACTATATTTCCTCTGGTTCCCTTCATTCAATGAGCATGATTATATTAGGAGCCATGCATAGTGGAACTCTGCACTATTGTATTTCACCTCATGAATCAATTAAAAATTGGTTAAGAAAACATGTGGTCCAATTCATTTAGAACCTTGTTGCGCACCTTTCTTCTATTGTTACGACTCCTCCTAGCACTTGGTTCTTGCGATATTTCCTTAGGATCTTACATTCTTTGACCTGTGACATGAAGATGACTCCATTGTTGTTTATACTAGGGATGTCAAACCCATGCACACCCTTATGTGTGCCATATTTTTCTTTGACCTCCTACACCTAGAGATTTTTCCTTTCTTTTATCTAAAAACATGGCATTGGTTCCTCTCTTGTTGTAGGTAATCCTATAATTCATGTTATAAGGCTAGTGTCTATGGACACCAACTGATTCAACTAGTGGAAACCTCCATGGACATCTCAACAAATATTTGACACATATATTAATCTTTTCACTGTGACCAAAATGTGGAATTTCTAGTAGATTGAGGATAGATAATTATTTCACTTTCCATGCCCACTCCTATAGCTCCATTATGCAACAATATCATTAGGACTTGTGACGAGCTAAAGATATTTGTTTGATGTGTCCTCAGGAAATTTCTTGGTGTTTATGATGTCATGGTTTGAGTACTTCTAGTTCTCTACAACGTCGATCATATTCTCTTTTGTAATTAGTGATGGTGGAATAAATGGTGTCCGCATATGATACTTTTAATCATTTTTAGGTGAATCAACTTTACATTGAGTTTTCTTGGCACCACATATTCTCTTAGAAATTTCCCTATTGTCCACATACTTGATCCTTTTTCTAGTGTTTGTTCTGATGCTTCTATCTGCACAGATAGTGGAGGAATCCCTAGTGTCTTAGTATTGGCCTTTCTTATAGGCGCATATTTTCCTCCTCATATGGTTTTCATATTGGTTACTCTCTGTATTTTAGTTCTTATTTTTTGTTTATTATATACTCATCTCTCTCACTGCTCTCCAAATTCCTTAGACAAAATGAGCCCTTCCAACTACATTTGAACAATTTAAACCTCCCTACCATACTACATGGTTTTCTCATTTTCATAACTCCATATATATTAAATGTGATCTAATATCCCTTCACATTTACTTCTTCTCGTGGATAACACATCAATGCATGGACTTGGGTAGGTGAATGTCCTGTCAATGGTTGCTTGAGTCAAATCCACCAATCTTCAAGGATTTTGTCATTAAAGTGAAATTGATCTATCATTAATGAAGTGGATTTTCATCCTCTCTGTGGTCATGCTATTTATCTCACGTGGCTAATATTGACATTTTCTGGTGTTTCTTTCCATTCTACTTTCCCTCTTTCTCCATTGTGTCTATGCTTGATATTTGTCTTCCACTATGGCGAGTCTTTTTAGTTTTGTTGTGATATCCCTCCTATATTCTCTGCTTGATATATTTTTTGAATGAAACATAAAAATACCATATATATATATATATATATATATATATATATATATATATATTCAAAATTATGTGGAACATTCTTACTATGCAGACAATCAACTGCTCCTATAGAGTTTCAACCAACTTCCATAGACAAAAAAAATTAGAGGTTCTTTGTTTATCTTTTTAATTGAAAAATTCCCACTTCTGTCACACATTTGATTGTATATGGACCCGACCAATGAATTTCAAACTTCCCTGGATGTTTTGAAAACTTATTGTCATACAAAACAACCAAATCTCCTCACTGAAACATCTTTTCTTTTATGCAACTATCATGACAAGATTTCTTGGACACTTTCTAGACATTTTGATGCAATACTGCTACTACATTGTCTTCCTCTAATTGTATCATCTTTGACAATATTTTCTCTACTATGTGTGGATCCGTTAAGTTTTCCAATGCAACAATGCATAGATTAGGCACTACAAACTCCATATGCTTTACTTCTTCCTGTCCATATACCATCATGTAGGGTGTTTGTCATGTCCATTTCTTACATGTGGTCTTGTATGCCCATATAACTGCTGGAATCCTCAAGTTCTAATAATCTTTGTTTACATTATATATTTTTGTCAAAGTATCTTCCAAAATTTAGTTGAAATCCTCAATAGTGCCATTTTCGTGAGGATAATAAGGTGTTATTTTCTAAAGGTAAATTTGAAATTGTTCTATCAAGGAAGCAACTGTCTTCTCCAAAGTGTGTTTCCTAATCGCTTATGAGTATTTTGGGACATCCAAACCTTGTAACCATGTTTTCAAATAGAAATTTTGTTGTTATTTCTACATTGTAGTCTTTAACAAGTTCTCCCTTAGCTCATCTAGTAAGGAAATATGTTGCAATGATTATGTACCTAGTTCCTGATACTTTTGTTGGTGGGTTGATAGGTCCAATGAAATATATTTCCCATTATCGAATTCCTGCAATTTTACCTTTGGAAATAAGGGAATTTCATCCCTCCTAGATGGTTTCCCAATCTAGAGGAATTAATAGAAATTTGCTACTACTAATGAAATCGAATTGAAATCAAGAGATTATAAATTTCCTCTACTATTCTGCGGAATGTAAGTCACAATTTAGAAACACATGGAATGACATGTAACCATTAAAAGCACAAGAAAACACATATTTAAAAGGGACACCAACTAATAAAAACCCCTTCACTGCTTTGCATTAATTCAAATGAAAAGAGAAACATTTTCAATGTCTTTCTTTGGTCCTGAATCACAACCTGCACTACAATCCTATTCTCATGCTTCTTGACTTTCTCTGGAAAAAACTTAGCCAATTCAAGCCTCATATAACCTCCTATTTCCTTGCACACTCTGGGAGGAATTATTCTCCTCTAAAATAGGTCAATTAACTATTTCCTTGTGAAAATCCAAGGGGAATTGATCACCTACTCAGTGCAAAATGATTGTGCACTCAACAATATAAATTATAAATAAAAATGTTCCTTTTCCATCCACTCAACTAGGAAATTAAAATTCCATGCATGACTGGGTATACTTTTAGTTGTTTGACTAGTTAACTGAGAGATCAGTGAGTTAACAACAATCATAACTACTCAATTGACCTTCAACTAATGACTAGAGCTCAATTAACTGAGTTCAACTAACAATAACTCAACTTGATGTCTAAATCTTAGCAATCACTACATTCACAACTCTACTTCTAGCATATAACTCAAATTTAATGAGTAAACTAGTAGACAAGGCCATGTCACTTTTTCTAATTTCCATCCAAGTCATCCTAGTGATGTGGAAAATCAAATTACTCTTTATGACTAAGGAATAAGTCAAAATTGAGCCTTTTTCTTGCTACCATTTCAACACTCCCTCTTAGCAAGAAAAGGGTTCTACACAACCCCAATCCACATCCTATGGAATATAATGTGGCACCACCTCTCACTATTCGTGTTTCTACTGCAACTGGGAAACATCCAAAATATTGAATCAATTGTGTATCTTATATCCAACAATCTCCTGAGCATCTGATTGTTACTAGTCTCTACACTATCCACTGGGAAAATTGCATTGTTGTTGATTTTTCATTATGCATCTTACACTACTGTCAATACTCCTTTGCGCTCCTCGACATTTGACTACTCCAACTAACATTGGTCCTCCTTCTATTGAATATTGTTGGCCCCTATAGCAAGGGTAATCATCAATGAGAATTGTATATCACAATTGTTACTACTCTCCTATGGACCCTACCCAAATCTTTGCAACTCTGGGACTAGGGTTCTACATTTCCCCACCTCACTCTTGGAGGTATAGCTGCAACTTCTCCCTCTAAAATAGAAGGTTCCATATTGAGAGCTCTATCCTTCTCTCGTTCAACTGTCAAATCTCTACTCTGATGAATCATTACCCTGCTCCTCAAGGTTGCACATGCATCTTCCTCTAATTGGTAGAGGCTCTCAATCCTAACACCAATGTTCATGATCTAACCTAAACTAAAATGCTTGAGGTAAGCCTTCCCATTGTGGAAGACTACATCATACCCTTTTTCTTCAATCCTCAATTTGTTCATCAAACCAAGCTTTCTGGCATCACTGCTATTTTCGAATAGCTCAGTTGTGCTATTCCATATAGAAAATGAGTTTCCTTGCCATGTAACTTTGAGACTATGTGGTCTCTCACACCCTCCAGGATGATCCTCTTGACTCTTGCATTATCCTTTTTCCACTAGGCTAACAGTTGTGCATCTGATACTGTTGGTTTTAGAATGTCAATTTTGGTGTACTCCAACACACCATTATCATTGATCACTACTTCCATCCTGTCCTTCTAGGATATGAAATTTGAGGTTCCCTCAAGGTCATACTCCAATATCAATCCTTTGAAAAACATTTTACCACATGGAAGAAAACTGCTTCACTAAATCTGTAAATCGAAAACTATGAAGGATAAGATCTATTGACTATTTTCTAGTGTGATTTTTGCTCTGATACCATGTAGAAATTAATAGAAATTTTCTACTATTTTTGAAATCAAACTGAAATCAAGATATTACAAATTTGCACTACTATTCTACGGAATTGAAACCATATTTTAGAAACACATGCAATGACATGAAACCATTAAAATAAAAAAGAACATAATGATTTATAGGGGAATCTAACTAGGAAAAACCCCTTTGTTGCTTTGCATTAATTTAGATGAAAAGAGAAATAATTACAATGTCTTGCTTTGATCGTAAATCACACCCTAGACTGAAATATTGTTCTCATGCTTCTTGACTTTTTCTGGCCAACACTTAGCCAATTCAAGCCTCTTCCAACCTCATATTTCCTTGCCCATTCATCGACAAATTAAGCTCCTAAAAAATAAGGAAATTCCCGTTGGAAACCTTTGAGCACTACTAGGGGTGGGGGGGTGTGTGAATCAATAGTGTGATCTTCTTAAAAAAAGTTGAATTTAATTACTTTTCTTACTGAATCACACATACATGCACCAACAACTCATTATATTCTCTATGCATATAACATATAACTAGCTAAATCATAAACCATGTGAGCAACATAAACAAAATCAACACTTCAAAAGCACATCCACACAAGAGACATGCGATTTCTAGTGGAAACACTTCCGAGAGAAAAACCACCCTTGTTGTTGTTGCTCTGCTCTGAATTTTTATAATGTCAAGAAATTTTTCTTTTACATAGTTGGTTGACCACCATCATCATGGAGACTCGACCTTATATATAAAATGCCAACAATGATCGGCTAGGAGACTCGATAATACTGATCAACTCGGAATACTTTGTTCTCTACGGATCTCTATGGACTACCATCCATTGAAGGCCACCACGACCAGTCGATCCTTGCCCAACTACCATTGGACTATGAAACCACCATTGGATTAAGAAAATTCCTCCTTTTGGTGAAGCTTCGTGATCACTACTCCTCTCTCATGAAGTCATTGCTCCTCTCCACTATGCAGATCTCCTTTCATCTATTTTCAAACTAGATCGCAATACATTATTCTCAACTAGAAATAATCTCTGCAACCATGCTTTCAGAAGCAATATCTCATCATCAAATCAAACTAGAAACAATGCACAAAGCATGTGCTCTCCAATACAAAATTATGCAGACATAAATATGAATACAATCAGATCCTCACAAAAAAATATTGTTTCATAATACAAATGACATCATAAGATACTATGGCTATGTGCCAAATGCATTAGCAATGCCTACATAAAACAACTGTGAGAATCATCATCAAAAACTCTATCCAGCAACATACACGTCTCTCCAAATCAACCAATACACTAGCAGCTCCAAATATGATATATTATGCAACATGTTTTAGATCTGTTCACTATTCAGTCATGAATGCTCATGGACTGAGGTATATAAAATCTCCACTAGGTTTGAATCATACACTTCTTCTCTGCAACCTTCTCACTCACTCACTACTATCATCAATGAGTCCTCAATTCCAAGATCAAGTATATAAATCATGCCTAGCGAAATTGAGTTTCGGGATAGGATCAAAGGTTCAAAAATTGGACCAAATAAATCCACTAATACCACAACTTGTGCACTACATCCATTGACATCATGAGAGGACTTTTTCAAACTATTTCGAACACTTTTCACTAATTCTAGAAGCCTCTCAAAATTTCCATGCTAATTAACTTCGGAATAGCACAAGGAATGTGGAGCTTTTCTCTTCAAACCCCATATACACTCCCTTAACACTTCTATGCATGTGTATTTAGCCTCCTGTAGCTATCGACTCTCCCACAAGCCTTCAAGCCAGTGTTGAGTACCTTCTAAATGCTCCCACTGGCTTCTATGCATGCATCTAGGAAGATAACCTTTCATTTCTCTCAATCTAGACCAAATTTAAAAAAAAAGGCTTGTGAGAACATAATTTGGTCCATTCTTCACAAAACCCATGTCTCGGAATTTTGAGATTAAGCTTCATTTTCCCAAAAAAATCTAATCCAAAACTTCCACTTCTATCCAAACACCATATTGAACAATTGGACCTAAAACTCAAGGAAAACATTTTTTCTTCAGTCCAAAACCTATGCCATCTGATGGACCATATTCTCAAGCATATGTACTAACCTCCAAACCTTTGACATAGCCTCTAACACCTATTTAAGTGGATCAAACAAGCCTCCCAGGTGTCACTAACAAGTTGACCTCGAAAGGCCAACGAACAAGGTTGGAAAGTGTGCCAACAATTCCTCCACTCTCCATCAGACTTCACCACAAGCTGAAACACCTCTGTTAGACTTGAAACATGTCTGTAGCACCATCATCAAGCCATAATATCACTACAAAAAGTCTCCTAATAGGCATAGACATGAAGACCTAATGAAGACCTAATTGACAACTCAACTAGTGTGCCATGAACCATCTCTATCGTATGTAGATCTAATCATCACATGTAGCAGAGTCCTCTACCTGTAGCAGCATCAAAAAACCATCATGAAATTTCCATCAATGCACATGCCAACTCCTCCAACACCAACATGCTACTAAAAGCTCCATCAATGCCATCACATGAGTGTCCCATCAAGATGACCAACATCAATGTCAATACATACCAACACACACCATGGTAAATCAATCTATGTCATCATGAGGTTGACATAAGGGCATGACCTCAAGAGCTGGCATCAATGCCAAAACATCCATCTCACTATCAATACATCCATGCCAACCTATAGGACCATCAATTCAACATCCATCTCGCAGGACAAACAACATTATGACCATCACCCTGTTGACATCAATGCCAACACAACAATGCCAACAATCTCCCCCTCTGGCAATGATTTCAACCTCATCAACATGTGAGGCTGACCACCATCCATATTCTCTCCAAATTCTCTCCCCCTTTGACATCAATGGAAAATGGTCAACTCCATATGAGTAGGCAGCAAAAATTGAACATGAGCAATGGAGTAATACACTTTACATGGCTGAAATATAATGCAATGAAAGGTCATCCATGCCTCCATACAAGAAGCATAATATCCAGTCACCATTAAGAGCATAATATCAACCAATAACTACTAGAAGCAAGAAAAATTATTCCAACATAAGGAAACCATCATCAACATATGCATCATCAACATAAAATATGCAACTATGAGCAGCAACATATAATATGCATCAATATGCACATAAGCATCAATCCATCACTCCTCCTCATAGAAATACATATACATCATATGCAGCAACATCCACATCAGGCAACCATATTGAGCAATGTCATAATGAAAACATCATCCAACATCCTCCATATGGAAACAACACACAATCTTCCCCATCACTACATAGCAAAAACTATCATGAGATATCATCACATGAGGCCAAGAACCCCACTGTCATAGCATAGTGTGAGTCATAACATAAACACCTCCAAGCAGACCATAAAGCGAACAATGTATGGCTGAAATAATAAGAGAAAAAAGTGCTCCCCTGAACCATTGCCATCTCCAAGTTGTATAGCTACCAATTGTTGGGTTCAAATGACCGCTTTTGCTGCAAACAATGCCTCCTTTGGAAAATAGAAGCACCATATGGACTAAGACACCACATAACCATGACTCAAGTGACATATACATGAAAAATTCATGGTTTTAGTAGTGACATAAAACATCATACATAACCTCATACAACCATAACATGACCTCATGACTCATGGCTAAGTGACCCAAAAGGTAGTACAATACAAGTACATGGCTCCATGAGCATTATACATGAATACAAAAATGAAATACATGGATGATATGATCATCTCATATGGACAAATGACTCAAATACATAATAAATCATGACTATTACATCATCATTATCCACTACATGTGGCTGTAATATGGCTCTATATGAATCCTCCATAATAAGCCTACCACCATGGTAACTAAACAATTATTTACTAGACTCAATACCATCATAAAATGATGAAAAAATAGTAAATACATGGTTGTTAAAATCATCATACAACAACTCATACATGGTTGGTCCATGTCACAAGTCATCACAATACATCATGGAGTCATGATCATAATCTATGCATGGTTTCACATATTTTCAACCAGCTATTAGTTGAAACCAAAAACATATACATGGCTAAAATGTTTTCTCATTTTCACTCGTGAAAACATATGTAAATCTACTACAAATGAATGAGTGAAAATCAATGAAGAAATGGTAAATATCATATATAAATACATACCATGCATAGCTTCCCCTGAGCTCAAAATACCTCCAATAAGACAGGTTGATCCTATGGACCTAAACATGCATGAAGGCTTAAATTAACTCATCATATGCTACTACAAACTCCATCATACACTCCCCTTGAGGTTATGCACCTCTCATGATATGCAATTCTCTATAAGTATGCATGAATAACCATGGACTATAGGAGGGAATGCTCTTCACTAGTTGAAGAGTTAAAGCTCCTTTATTTTCCACATGGTCTTGGGTTTCTTCCTTTCTTCCTTGATCTACTTCTTTTCTTCCTTCAACTGCATCTTCTCTTGCTTCACTTGCTTTGTTCTAGATCCTCTTGGTTTTTTCTTCCTTTGATGGTTTTATCTTGAGTAATGGGGCATAAAAAAATCTCTTTCCATATGTCCAAATCTATGGCATATAAAGCATTCGACATGGCCAAGAGGATCCACTCTTCTTCTACTTTTCATGCCAAATCTAAACCGTGCATGAAATATGCTTCTCCTTGATTAATCAGATCTACAATTAGATGCCTTATGGCTAAGCAAATGGAATGTGTAGCAATAACCATAAAAAAAACTAGTATACATGTTGGTCATTCTCCCCTACAGTTGGAATTGTTGGAACCTTTGTTCATACGTTCTATATGATCGGCTCTAGAAATTTGCTACAATATGCCCAAAATTATGACAGTTGTAACACTCTACATTATGCACAAAAGAAACAAAAGGACTTTGATTCCTTTGGAATCTTATAAATCTATCACGATCATCTCTAGGAGTAAAGGATCATCTAAATGTAGGTTCTCCTTGAGATTTTCTTCTCCACTGTTGATTTTGTTGCTTGATTGGTTGCTCATTCTACTTGCTTTTCTACTACTAGTTCTTTTGTTTTCTAAGTAGCTACTGGATCTTCTTCTCGTTTCCTTGGATCTCATTTTTGTTGTTGGTGTTGTTTTCTACAGGTTTCTTGGGTTCTTCTTTAGTACTCTTACCTACATGAAAACTATATCATTCACCATTTTGAAATCCAAGACCAGATTTATCCAATGTGATACTTTGATTTTAGGAAAATTATCCAAGGCCATGGTACTCTTCTCCATATTTTGTTGCTTTCTCAAGGAAACAACTTCAGCTTCTAATTTCTCAACTTCTTCAACCTTCACTTGGTATTGTTTCCTCATACCTTATTCAAACTTTTCAAATTTTGCCAATTTAACTTTTAATCTCACTATCTCTTCCTTGAGCTCGGCCTCCCTATCATCACAGATCTACAACAATTTTTATTGATCCTTGCATGCAGTTGTTAGTCTAGAAATCTCATATCTAAGACTCTTAATAACATTCTCATCTTCACTAGGCACTTCATCATGATCAAAATATGAATCAAAATTATAACTCAACATAAAATCATTAATTTCTATACCTTTAGGTGCAATATTTTCTTATCTCTTCTCATCATCTATTGAATCATGTGCATTGGAAGAATGAGACTCTTGTGGTTGAGATTCTTGTTTTTGGAGGCTCTTCTTCTTGTTCTTCTTTTTGTTCTTCTTTTTGTTTCTATTCTTCTCATTTTAAAAATTAATGTTGGTACCATCACCAAATATAGATTCTAGCTTGTCCCACATATCTTTGGCACGTTTCAAACCCACTAGTCTCTTCATATCATCATTATGAAGATTCTCATAGATTATACACCGTGCTTGTGCATCCTGCTACAAAACTTCATTTGGAATTGGATCTTTGCCACAACCTTCACACACTACTTTCCAAATGTTAGATCCACAAGAAAAAAATTGAGAATTTACATTTTTTCTCCACATCTTGTAATTTGCAACGATGAGGACATCCATTCGAAATTCCACCAACAAACCCCAGATCTACTCTCTAGCGATCAAGATGCAACTAAGAGCCCCACTCTGATACCAATTGTTGGAAATATTTGAGCACTACTAAGCGGGGGGTGAATTAGTAGTGTGATCATATTAACAATTTTTGCCTTTAATTACTTTTCGTATTGAATCACACATACATGCACCAACAACTCATTAGATTATCCATCCATATAACATATAATCAGAAAAATCACAAACCATGTGAGAAACATAAACAAAGTCAACACATCAAAAGAACATCTACACAAGAGACAGAAGATTTCTAGTGGAAACCCTTCCGGGAGAAAAACCACCCTTGTTGCACTGCTACTCTCCTCTGAATTTTTATTATGTCAAGAAAATGATATTTTACATAGTTGGTTGACTACCAACAACATGGAGAAAAAGCACCCTTGTTACTACTATTCTCCTCTGAATTTTTATTATGTCAAGCAAATGATATTTTACATAGTTGGTTGACTACCATCAACATGGAGACTTGACCTCATATATAAAATTCCAATACCGATTGGTTGGAAGAGTCGATACTATTGATCAACTTGGAAGGATCTATTCTCTATGGATCTCTATGGACTAGCATTTGTTGAAGGGCTCTATAATCAGTTGATCCTCACCCAACTACCATTGGATTGAGAAACTTCCTCCTTTTGCTCACGCTTCGCCATCACTGCTACTCTCTTATGAAGTCATGGCTCCTCTCCACTATGTGGATCTCCTTTCATCTATTTTCAAACTGGATCCCAAGACACTATGCACGACTAGAAATCATCTATGCAACCATGCACTCAGCAGAAATATCTCATCATCAAATAAAAATAGAAACAAATTTACACAAAACATGTGCTCTCCAATACAAAATTGTGTTGACACAAATCTAAATACTATCAAATCCTGATAACAAAAGAATTCTATAAAATATAAATTACATCATAAGACACTATGGCTATGTGCCAAATGTATCATCAACTCCTGCATAAAACAAGTGTGAGAATCATCATGAAAAACTCTATCCAACAGCATAAATAACTCTCCAAATCAATTGGTACACTAGCAGCACTAAATTTGATATATTTTGTAACATGCTTCAAATATGGTCACTATTCAGTCATGAACACTCATGGAATGAAGTATATACACTCTCCACTAGGTTTGAATCATACACAACTTCTCTACAACCTTCTTACTCACTCACTACTATCATCAATCAGTCCTCAACTCCAAGATCAAGTATACAAAACATGCAGGGTGAAATTAAGCTTGGGGCTAGGATCAAAGTTGCACAAATTGGACCAAATCAATCCACTAACACCACAACTTGTGCACTAAATTCATTCACATCAGGAGAGGACTTTTTCAAACTATTTCCAACCTTTTTCACTAATTCTGAAATCCTATGGGAATTTCCATGCTAAATAACTTCTGAATAGCACGAGGAATGTAGAGATTTTCTCGTCGAAACCCATAGACACTCCCTTAGCACTACTCTTCATGCATATTTAGCCTCTTGGAGCTATAAACACTCCTACAAGCCTTCAACCCAACATCTAGATCCTTCCAACGCTCCCATGGACTTCTATGCATGCGCCCAGGTAGAGAACCCTTTATCTCTCTCAATCTAGACCGAATTTTGAAAAAATGCTCATTAGGAACCTAATTTGGCTCTTTCTGCACAAAACCCATGCCTCATAATTTTTAGATTCATCTTCATTTTCCTATAAAATCTAATCCAAAACTTGCACTTATATCCAAGCACCATATTGAACAACTGGACCTAAAACTAAAGTAAAACATTTGTTCTTTAGTCCAAAACCTCTACCACCTAATGGAATATCTTCTCCATCATATGTACTAACCTCAATACCTATATCATATCCTCTGACACCTATGTAAGTGGATCAAACAATCCTCCCAAGTGTCACTACAAAGTTGAGCGAGAAGGGCCAACAAACAAGGTTGACTGACTGTATTTTTAGCTGATTGACTAGTTAATTGAGAGATCAGTGAGTTAACAACAGTCATAACTACTCAATTGAACTTCAACTGACTCAACTAATGACTAGAGCTCAGATAACTAAGTTCAACTAACAATAACTCAACTAGATTTCTAAATCTTAGCAATCACTACATGCACAACTCTACTTCTAGCCTATAACTTGAATTTACTAAGTAAACAAGTAGACAAGGCCATGTCACTCTAGCTAACTACCATCCAATTCATCCTGCTAATGTGGAAAATTGAATTACTCAATTTGACTAAGGCACAAGTCAAAACTGGGTTTTTTTCTTATTACAATTGAATCAACATAACCCTCTGACATATGTCATAGTTCTGACAAAATTATTTAACATCCTTATGGAGACTAGACCACCAAAGTCCTATGCATATGATATTTGATGTGGTAGTATTTCCTACATAGTGGCATCCTACAACTCCCTCATGTTCTTTTCATAATATTAAGGTCCTTTCATGTTCTAATACACAATGCCATTGTATGCCATCTACGCCTAAATTGTATAGGAATCATGATATAAGTTAATAGTCTTCTTCCTTAACCACTAACTATTTTTTATGTGCAACTCTATAATCTATTAGGGCTACTCTTGTGTTAAGAAATTGGATAATATATGAAAAGTAGTCGTCAAACATGCTTATAGAAAACAAGTGTGCATCTAGTAAATTGTCATCGATATTTCCTACACCTTCCCCAGTCAAAATGCATGACAAATGATCCATTCATGCATTAAGCCTTCTTAGTTTGACAATAGCCTCAAAAGAATATTCCTACAAAAGTAATAACCATATGCATATCCTCCCCCTAACATTGGCTTATTGACTAAGTATCTCACAAAGAATGGTCGATGTACATTTTGAAGTGTCAACCAAGTAAATAACATATGAACTTGTGCAGTGCATATAAAATTTTCAATCCCTTCCATTATGTTGTAATACAAATTTGCTTAGCATTTGATAACTTCCTACTAGTGAATGAAATAGGTTTATCTATATCCCATTCTCTTGGGTGAGCTAAAACTACACCCAAAGCTATGGACGATGCATCCAAATGAACATGAAAATCCTTTGATGAGTCTCAAAAAACTAAAATTGATGTAGTAAACAACTTCTCCTTTAATGTATCTAAATCCTTCTTGATAGAAACTTCACTAAAATGGGGCGGGTGAATCAATTTAATACATTCATGGTCATTAAAATTCTTTCCTTTTAATTGATTAAAAAAAATAGCAACTTAAAAAATAACAAACAACATATCTAATATGTTAACAACAAGTAATAAGTAACCCAAAACATCACATCAACGCTTAACAACAACACATATCGACACCTGATATAAGTGGAAACCCATAAATGGATAAAACCACAATTTTGTTATTGTTGTGATGCAAAGGAAAGCTCCTATTCTCGTATTACATTTAATTTTTTGTAGGATCCAACCTATAGGAGGCTACTACCTTAGCTTTTCTCGAAGATATAACATGTAAGGAAGCTCCAACTCCCATAAGTTTTCTACAGGCTACAACCCATAGGAGGATCCTACCTCAATAGGAACCAACCTATTATTTCTCAAGATACGACCTGAAAGGAGACTACAATCCCTTGATACAAACAAGAAACAACAATGTGTTGGTTACCTAGCCTATAATTATGCATACCTCCACATTTGTTCTTGCTTCTCCTCCTCCTCAAATCTGCTTCACATATGCTCTATATGTGCTAAGTAATAATACAACTCAAATCAATTCTTACATTCTCAAACTCTCTAACCATGTAACCTTGCAACCTCATAGATTTTTATAAACAAGCTTTGATGGATGTTGGTATTCCAAACATGAATATGAAGTGAAATGGCATGTCTCTTTGCATTCCATTCATTCGTTTCACATCTTTTGGGATTTTGAATAATATAATAAAGTAAATGCTTCACCCAACATTATTTTCAGCCACATTTAATGATTATATCAACAAGAATAATAGCCATAGCCTTGGTAACATACAATGTAAAATTACAATCCTAACAACATTCTTCATGCATTTTCCTTTGTCTTTGCCTTATACCTTTTCCTTTTCCTTTGCCTTGCATCATAGCATCTCAGCTCAACCATTATATGCATATAGCAACATAAAAAAATCCAACTTTTGTTATGTAGACATTTGTCTAACTAATCAACACCAATCAACATATGTAAGCACATGCAACCATTCACCAACACCCTTTCCAACATAAAAAACATATGAAAGCAAGCTTTAACAATTTGTCTCAAGTCATAACAATACAAGTGCATACCAAGTATCAACGTCATACATTGATCAACGTTACATCATATGTCATCCTTCAAATCAACCTACAAAATATATCTCCAATCTCATATGAAAAGGCACGCAAAACATATGCAAACCTAAAACATTAACTCTCCAATGCCTTGCTACTCATAAGGGTAGACCACATCTCCCCCTACTACTCCTTTGCCTTACATCACAACAATGTCTTGCAAGTATAATGAATTAAAATTTCTCAACATGAGCTTATGGAACCAACAAGTATTACATTTTCTCCTTTGCGTACCTTTGATGATCATGTTACTTCTCCTTGGTTGTTCCTCTTCCCAAGCTGCTCTTTCCTTCCTACTCCTACATACCTTGTTGTTGGCATTGTTCCTTTGTAATAAATGACAACAATGCCAACATTGTTGACATTCCTCATTCCACTAGAATTTAACTTCTTTCTTCAACATCTTTTCCAAGGGAGATGTACTCCACACATGTCCTCTTACGAACTTCCTGTAGTATCCTATATGACCCAGAGTTGCATGAAGTTTTCGAACTAAGTTAGGTGGAGGTAGTATTCCATGACAATAATTTTTGTATGGTCAACCAACATACATTGCTTACATACTACATAATCCAACAAAATTAAAAATGGCAAACAAAAGAATACATTTCTTCAAATTCAATGAAATTTGTAACTGTCTAAACCTATTAAGCATCAAGCATAGAACTTCACTATGCTTCCTTAAAATACTAAATACTATCCAATCATCTAAGTATATCTTAGAAACTTATGAATTAAATCTTTAAAGGTTGCTACCACAACTCTAGAAAATGTTTTAGGTGCATTCTTCAAACCAAAAGGTGTGGTAGTATATTAGAAGGACCCGCATTATATTGCAATGGTGGTCTTATGTTTGTATTTTGACGAAATCTTGATCTAATGATATCTTGAGAATCCATCTGTAAATGGGGTGGCAAATGGATCATGGACACAAGCATTGTTCAACTTCCTTAGGTCCACATAGATCCTGATTTCCCCTATCTTCTTGTCCTATATACCATTCGACTTATCCATTCTGATTTTTCCGTCGCTTAAATAACCCCAACTTCCAACATTCTATCTAACTCTTTATTCACTTTCTATTTATACATTGGATTAAACATGTATGGTCTTTGTTTGACCTGGCTTCAAAGGGATCTCATCTCTCCTAGCTCCCCAGCTATACATTTGATATCTAAAAAAGTATTTGGAAATAGGTATTGATATTCACACAGTAAATCATCAATTTGACCTATTGTTTCCTAGTCCCAATATTCTCCAATGATTAAAAGATTCATATTTTCTTTAATCCCAATGTTCACTTTTCACATTTTAATACACTTGGAATAATCTACTGATTCTAATTCTAGAATTGATACTGCAGACTCTCCTTTCTAGAAGTTGTAGGTTCCTTGGTTCATCCCCTTATTCACATCCTTCTATGACATTGTAGCACTCCATGAGTTGCTTAACAGTCTCACAATTTTTGTGCGTGAAACATAAGGGTATTGAATTCTGCACAGTTTGGCCTTTTGGTGCAATTTTCTTTTCTTTGAAAATCTACAAAGCCATATCCATTGAAGGATCATTATATTCAAAATTGAAGGTTATCTTAAAATTTTGGGTCATGCCTCCCTAGTTTGTTGTTTCCTTGCACACTTCTAGTTATGTATCCAATTCCTAAGGATTGTATGCAATGTATGCATAAATAGGTGCACCCATTCTTCGTTAGGTATATTCTTCTTCGTCTGTGCTACAACATAACCCTTGAGATGTTTGGAAGGGAAACCTAGTCTAGTATACCTCATCTCAGCGTCTCTAGTATTCAATCCTAATATGATCTGTAAGAAATGTTTGCATATTTTCCAATTATTTATCTTGTCTTTCTACACAACCCATCAACGTGCAAGAGTCTCTTTTAGAACAACATCTAAGGCTTTCAATCTAAGTTGTTTAGGTACTTGTGACTCAAAATCTCTTACAAAGGAATATACATCCATCATTCCATCAAACTTTTGGTGATCACTACCTCTATTCCAATCCAGTGTACTACATGTGTAATATGAGTTCACCTTCTAGTGGATACTTCATGCAATCTTTGATACTAGTTTTCAAGTGTTTCTTCTAAATATGAGGGACAAAAATTAATTTTGTGTCAACTCAACACACCATCTGCAGTTGGGTTGACATAATAATCTCTTTAGATAGTCACATTATAAAAGTTGTGCAGGTCTTCGATATTGAATCTTCCCCTCATGTGCTCGACATATCGCCCTCCTTCTATTGGTTCCAATAATGTAATAACCCTCAAATATCTTGATTCAAATATCATTTTCCTCTTCTTTAAATTGATTATGGCTTGGATATCTAGAACCTAACCAATTCCTAGTAATGTAAGGTATGGGTTGGAATCATCCACAATTTTTATAACTAGACCCAGCTGGTGGTTTCAAAATATCAACTAAAATCCTTAAATTTATGGATCTTCCTCGTTGATCAACATTCCAAAACACATACGTCTAAAAGAAAAAAATTTCTATAACCTCAAAATCAAAAATACTTCTAACTTCATCAATGTTGACCTCTAACCCAATCAACCTACCAATAGGAAAAATCATATACTAGTTTGCTAACCTTGGTTGGATAGACAACCAAGTCATCTTTAGCCTCCCCATCATTTCCCATGTCTTCTTAGGGAGAATATTTACATTTGAGCCTAAATGCAAAATAATGTTGTGCATGTCATAATCTCCAACTTCTGCACTAAATTTTAATTCTCTACTTGTCCTTTTCTTGTGCATAACATGTTTAACTGTGTGTCAAGGGGTCTGTGTAGTAGGAAACTCTCATTCTTATGATCACTAGTCAATCATCCCAATGCAGCTTATCAAGGGCCAATTCATGCTTCATTAGTTCTAAACAAATCTTCAATAAATTTTTAATCGATCTTACCTCTTGAATGATTTCTCTAGGTGCAAACTTGTCATATAACGGTGGCCTATCATATACATGTAGTCCTTCTTGCAAAGTTGGTCTTGATAGGTCCCATTCTATCGTAAACAATTCCATTTGAGCTTCCTTATACATTTATTTTTATTTTACTGGATCAAACCTATGGGTTGGCTCTACTACTTTTCTTATCCACTAGTGTGGTTGGCTTCCATGTCCAACTGCATCCACTCCTGTATTTGTCCCTTTGTGCATAAATGTTTGTACTTTTGTACGATCTCTACATGCTTCAAGAGTTATCATTTTGTACGTTATGGCCTCTTTTTGCCTTCTATTTTGTAATGAGATGTGGGAAATCTTCCATAGCATGATCCAATTGTTTGTAGTATGTACATGTTGTACATGGGATATGGAAATCCTATGCAACGTGTCCTATCTTCCTGGAGTTATAGTATATTAATATACCCAACTAAATTTAAGACTCTTTGAGAACTATGACTGTTCATTATGATTACATTCTTCCTAATAATTCTTTAGTTCCATACCTTTTAGGGTATAAAACTTACTAATGAAGAAAACATTATTGAAACTTGTGGAAGGCAATGAGATAAATCCCATTGACATTGTAGAGTTAAAAATTTTGTAAGACTATGATGATGGCACACATTATAATGTTATAAATTCTACCATTATAGATCACAATACTTATAAGACTAGAAGGCTTACTAGTTCAAGTATGATTGTGAATTATACATTGTAAAGCTAGTATGGGACCTCTAAACATAGGTAGTTCACTCAATTAACCTATGAAAATATTCATATGTACATAGGATATCAACAAATACCTTAGTACACTAGATATTAAATAACACACCCCAAAAACTCATTTTATTGAACCCTGCTCCTAATACATGATTCGAGTGGAGAAATATCTTATTTTCATTAGATATCACAAGTATCCATTTTTTTGGTGACATAATTTTTACCAACCCATTTATTTTTGTAACTTCCCCGGATTAAAAATACATGTAATAAAGTTAAAAAAGGAAAAATAAGCCCAGGGTCATGGGTCACTTACTCTAAGTTGAATGTTGGGGAAAACACCCTAGTGGGTGTTCATTTGGTTTAATATGGCTAAGGGGAAATTGGCAAAGTCAATGGAAAAGGGTTTGGAAAGGAAAGAGGCAATTATTGGCATTTTATTTATGAAAATAATGGAAATTATGAGAAAAGGAAGGTTAAATTTCACAAGTTGCATGTGAGGAGTAAAATGAAGGGAAAATAATGGAAATTGAAGAAAATAGAGGCTTCATTAATAAAAAAGCTTCTGAGGATTAGTTCACAACCTTTTGCCAATTTAGTTTTGGATATCTCTCTCTATATTCTCTCTACTCTCTCATACTCTTGCAAACTCAGATCATTCTTGGAGTACTCTAGAATTAGAGAAAGGAATGCAAAGGAAGGACAAGAAAGAAAAGGGAAGTAAATATCAAGCAAGGAAGAGTTGGATCAAGCGGCTACAGTGGGATTACTTGCAGGTATCAAGTTTCATGTATGATTTCCTTGCTATTTTTGTAATGCATGGTACATGCATGTCTAATTTTGGATCTCTTACTCTCATTGGCATGGGTTTTCCTAGGTGTGACAGTGGTTTTAATCCTTGCCTTGTCATTTCCAGATAGCAATGGTGTGACGACGTTTCTCTTACTTGTTGAGTTGGATTTCTAGATGATTTCGAAACTGAGTGGGGTGGTCTTAGGAAAAATCACAAGGCCTAGGAATCCCTGGAGTGGTATATGGTTGGATTGTGGTAAAGCCTGGTTGTGTGTACCCTCGTTGGGCTTAAGAATCCTCGACGAGTAAATGGTGAGATATACGGTAAAGCCTAGAGGGTGGAGACAGATAAATTCCTCATGGTTTAGGTGGAGAGATCTGGAGGCATTCGTGCTTGTATAGTCTTAGTGATCCCTAGAATGGTATATGGTGGGATTGCAATAAATCTTGGCTGTGTATGTTTCTTGTTTGAGCCTAGGAATCTGTTGGTGGAATTTCCATAAATCCTAGTTGTATAGAAAATTATTTTGGGCCTAATAATCCTTGACTAGTATTGGCATGATATACGATAAAGCCTGAGGAACCCCTGGTCAGTTTTGTTGTGAGTCCCACATTCATGGTTGGAATATGGCACAGGGTTGATTGGCTAAAAGAAAGATATGGTTCATCCCAATATATGGTCAAGTGGCATGTGGAAGTCCCTAACTTGGTTGGCCTTTGCATATGTTAATAAGAGCTCTTTTCCTCTCGTGTTTCATGTGTAAATGTACTTGTTAATATGTGGTTTTAATGGTTTTTCAATCATTGTTATTATGTTGGTTATATGTTGGTTATAAGCATGGTTTATGGTAGAATTTGGTTATGGCTCTCATCATTTTGTGATTAGTAAATGAAATATTAATGAACATATGATCCAATATATAATAATGTAGCTATTGTGAGAGAGCATCAGACCTTCTTGACGAATCTCAAATAAGTAGAAGGTCCCTATGTTCATATGTGTTTATATGACTTGTACATTACATGTTTACAATGTGTTTGACAAAATGCTTATCATGATTAAGATGAGTCAGGTCAGGTTCTTGTTTAAGTTTTGTATTAGAGGCCTTTTCTTCTTTTTATTTATCATTTCTTATAATTTCATTAAGTTTTGGGCATAGGCTTGAGTCCTATCCCTAAAAAAGTGGCTCAGAATTTAGGGTCACTAGCACAAAACTTCCCGAAAATGTTTGTAGTCGCATGGATTCCTTGTTGTGGGAGAAACTAGAGGTTTTTTATCACTTGGAGGGCTTGTCATGGGAGTCACTAGGGGTATAGTTTAGCAAAAATGAAAGCTAACTCAAGGGTTGGGCACCTAGAGCGGGTGGTTAGTCTCTAGGGGTCCTATAACACTTGAGAAAGGCTAGTTTGGTTTTTGATGTGTTGATTCCACTACCATAATTGTATATGGGGAGATGAATCATATCATAGTAACTCTTCATCACATGTTTACCCCAATGGACTAGTTAGGTGGGTAAATGTGGGAGGAGGGTGTTACAGAGTAATATCATAGCAACATTCACCCCTTGGATTGGATGGGTGGAATATGGTTGTCATGCATGCATGTAGGTTGTATATGTGCTTAACGTGTATGCATGGTGATGGTGATTATTGCAATTGTGTTGTCATGTAGAAGTTGAAGGTGTTGTTGTTGGGATGTGTTTGTCGTGAATGCATGTTGGTTGAATATGCATTTATTATGTATGACTATTGTCTATGTGGATGTATGCATGCATAGTCATGATTATAGTTTTCGTGCATGATTTCATGGTATACAGTTGGTATGGTCATGCATGGTAATTGGATGATGATTGAGATGATGTTTATATACTGCTACAATTATGTTTATACATGTATTGTGCTAATTTGGTTGATATTGCAGACAAGATATCCTCCCCTGAACTATACTGAGTTATGTTGATTATGTTTATATTTTGGTTTAGATGACATGGTATACTTTCAAGAAGAAGATCAAATATGACTAGAAAGATGGTAAACAATTCACGAGATTCTCCCTATAGATCACATGAGTAGCATGGTGATGGGCAGTCTCCTAACATAGAAGACACACTGAGAATTTTGAAGGAAGACATAAGAAGTTGCAAAGAAGATAATGACAAAATAATTTAGGCACATGAGAAACAAGCAGATTTTAATGTAGTTATCCTTCAGAGTTTTTCATAGTTGCGGAGACAAGGACCACTTAGGATCCATCAAGAATAGGAGGAAAAGACTAATGGGGCATATGGAAATAGGTATCATGGTGGGAGCATGTTGGATAGGGACAGCACGATCAGAGATGGAAGGTTCTTGGATACACCTGATAGGAGAGGTGATGGACATAGGTTCTATTCTAGTTCTAGTTCTGATAGGTACCATGGTCATCATTTTTATCATCCTTACAGGAGGAATGGCAGGGAATATTTTCGATATGAGTTCAAGAAAGCCAAGAAACCTACCTTTGATGGGGATTTGAAGAATCCGGAAGATGCAAACGCGTTGTCACTCAAGATGAAGAAGTTCTTTGAGTTGCATGATTACATAAAGATTATGAAGGCCATAATAGCTATCTTCATCCTTAAAGGGAAAGAAGATATCTAGTGGGAAGATGTGAAGTGGGTTAGAGACATCAAGATAGAGAAGTTGAGCTACAATGAATTCAAGATTCTTTTTAGGAAGAAATATTTGTCAAATACGTACTATGATAGTAAAGCTAGGGAATTATATGAGCTAAAGATGGGATCAATGATGGATGAGGGGTATACAACCAAGTTACTAGAATTGTTGAGGTATATACTATATCTTAAGGATGAGAAAGCCAAATTTGGGAGACCTATCAATGGATTACCATTAGCATTTAAAGATTAGATTGAGTAGGATGAGCCTCAATCACTTGAAGAATCCTATGGGAAAGTTGAATCATTGTTATGAGAAATCAAAGTGTAACACAGAATCTTGGCAAGGTTGGAAAGGGAAAGATGAGACTAAAGATAAATGGTAGTTGAAAAGAACAATACCCCAAGATGCAGGTGAGAAAGAGAATGTTGTACCTTACAAGAAGTTTAATGGACCTCACCCTGGAGAACAATGAAACAAAGGTGATGGTAGGAGATAGTCGTAGTGTTGGACATGTGGTAAGGAGCATCTTAAGAAGGATCTTTTGCATAATCAGGGTGGTAGGCCTTAGATCTACAGTGCACAGGAAGCATAGATAGTTTGGGATGTTGGGAAGAGCATTCAATGGATCTATGCAACATTGGATAACAGCGAGGTGGATCACCAGGAATCTATTTTCAAGATGCAAGGTAATATTTATGATCAAGTTGTTTCTATTTTTATTGAACCTAGATCTAATTATAGTAATGTTAATCTTGACCTAGTGGATAAGTGTGGTTTGAATAAAGAAGTGCATGTAGAACCTTGGTTAGTGCAGTTGCCTACATGTACAAAGAAAGGATTTCATCATTGGATAAGCGCTTATGCACTTGAGTTGAATTGTATGCCTACATCAACACATTTGAATGTGCTTTCATTGAGATCATACAATATTTTTTCGGGTATGGACTGGTTGTATCTTCATAGGACTAAGGTGGATTTTTATAACAAGGTCATTAAATTCTTCGATGATAATGGAGAACAAAGGGTCTTGGAGGGTAAGAAGAAGGTAACATCAGTCAGAATGGTTATAGTTATGCAGGCAAAGCACAATCACATAAAATGTTGTGTTTTATTTGTAGTGCATATTTCTAGTGATAAAGGTAAGGATGTTGAGGATGCAAAGGTATTGAGAAGGTGCTTGGTTTTACAGTAGTTTCATGATATATTTCCCGCGGATATTTCAGAGTTTCCGCCTCACAAGTAACTAGAATTTTCCATTCAGTTGGTACAAGGGGCAGCACTAGTATCAAAGGCACCATACAGGATGAGCACACCAAAGTTAGTATAGTTGAAGTTGCAGTGGAAGGAAATGCTTGAAAAGGGATACATCAGGCCATGTGTATCACCATGTGGTGCACCAGTGTTGTTTGTAAAGAATAAGGATGGTACTCTTAGGTTATGCATTGACTACAGGTAGTTGAAAAAGGTAAACATCAAGAACATGTATCCATTGCCAAGGATTGATGATCTGTTTGACCAGTTGAAGGGAGCAACGATGTTCTCGAAGATTGATTTGAGATTTGGATACCATTAGGTACACATCAAAGATGATGATAATTACAAGACTACTTTCTAGACTAGTTATGAGCATTATGAGTTTGTTGTCGTTCCATTTGGTTTGACTAATTCTCCAACTACTTTTATGTGTTTGGTGAATAGTGTGTTACGTCCTTATCTGGACAAGTTTGTTATTGTGTTCATTGATGATAAATTGATATATTCTAAGAATGAGGAAGAGCATGCCAGACACTTAGCAATAGTGTTGAGATTTGTAAGAGAGCATCAGTGGTATGCCAATCTTATCAAATGCAGTTTCTTTCAAACAAAGTTATATCACTTAGGGCATGTTGTTTCCAAGGAAGGAATAATAGTGGATTCATAAGAGATAAGAGCTATCATGGAATGCACAGCTCCTAGGAATATGGATGAGTTAAGGTCATTTATGGAGTTAGCGGGTTATTACAAGGGGTTCATTAGGAACTTCTTGTGGATTTCATATCCTATCACATAATTCTAGCAAAAAGGGAAGAAATTTGAATGGATAGAGGAATGTGCAGTAATTATTTAGTAGTTGAAGAAGTGGTTGACAAATGCTCTAGTTCTAAATATTGCAGATATGGATAAAGAGTTTGTGGTGTGTACAGATGTTTGTAAGAGAGGAATTTGTGGAGTCCTGATGCAAGTGGGACAAGTTGTATGTTATGAATCAAGGAAATTAAATGAGCACGAGTATAATTATGTTACACATGATCTTCAATTGGTAGCGATCATCCATGAATTGAAGATTTTGAGGCATTATCTTCTTAGAAAGAGATTTGTATTGATGAGTGATCACAATGGATTGAGATACTTTCTTGACTAACTGAATCTAAATTTCAGGTAAGTATATGGTTTTCCATTATCAGTGACTTTGATTTCGAGATTAGATACATTAAGGGAAAGAAAAACAAGGCTGCAAATTCTCTTAGCAGAAGAGTGCATGTGAATCATATAGAAGATATGAGTTCTTATAGGAAATATTTAAAATATTGAATCTTACAAGCAGAACAATAGGATGACAGGTATAGGGAGCTTAGGAACATGTTACAACATGATATAGGTGATCAGGATGTGGACTATCGTCTCACAATAGATGGTTTGGTCAGACTTAGGGACAAGATCTATGTGCCAGAGAACAGTGAGCTCAAGAATATTATCCTGAGAGAATTTTATGCTAAACCATATTCATATCACCTAGGATATCAGAATACATTGATAATGTTGAAGAATTTCTATTATTGGTCAAATCTGAGGAAGGAAGTGGCAGAGTTTGTGGCTAGATGCTTGGATTGTCAACAAGTAAAAGTGGAGTGTAAGCATCCAGGTGGATTACTATAGACAATTATGATTCCAGAGTGTTAATGGGAGGTCATTTCCATGGACTCCATTACATGTTTTTCGAGGACATCTAGACAATATGATTCCATCATGGTTGTGGTGGACAAGTTGATAAAGGTATCACACTGCATTCTAATGAAGTCTATGTATTTAGCTAGTAATGTAGCACAAGTATTCATCAAGGATATAGTGAGGTTGCATGGTGTTCCGAAGAACATTGTTTCGGAAAGAGATGTTAATTTCACTTCCAGATTATGGAAAGAGATGTTTGCAGATTTGGATATAGAGTTGGCCTTCAACATAATTTATCATCCACAAACAAATGGACAAAGCGAGAGGGCCAACAGGATAATGGAGGACATTTTGAGAATGTGTGTTATGCCTCAGCAATAGAAGTGGGAATAGTATCTTCTAATGGATGATTTTTCTTACAATAATGGGTATCAGGAGTCACTAAGGATGAGTCTGTTTAGGGCACTCTATGGGCGAAGTTATAATACCCCCATCAGTTGGAGTGATCCCATGAATAGGGTGTTGATATGACTAGACATGTTGGCTAAGATGGAACAAGAAATGTAGGTTATCAAGCAGAATTTGAAGGCAAAACAAGACATATAGAAACATAATGCAGAACAACACAGGGAATTTAAGGAGTTTCAAGTTGGGGAACATTTGTAATTTCACATCAAGCCCAAGAAGATCTCCTTAAGGATTGGATCATGTGCGATGTTAGCACCTTGGTATTGCGGGCCTTTAGATATCCTTGAGAGGATTGAACCAGTGGCCTACAGACTTGCACTGCCTCTGACAATAAAATTCGATGATGTTTTCTAAGTTTCATTTCTTAAAAGATATGTAAAGGGTGTTGATCATGTTATTGATTGGCATGTATTGTAGGTGGATCCAAAAGGAGAATTATAGCTAGAACCTCAGTGTATTTTTCACAAAAATATTCTCATGCTTTGGAACTAAGCATTCGAGCAAGTTAAAGTGCAATGGAAGCACTTTGGGCCCGATGAAGCTACATTGGAGATGGCTGATCAGATGTGGGTTATGTATCCTTCCTTGTTTTCTGATTGAGGAAAAGTAGTTTTGGTATATGTATATATGTATATGGATGTAAATACCACCATGATTTGTGTTATAAAGTTCCAATAAGCGGTATGGGTTTCATGTTTATATGTTTTTAATGTTGGTTTTCTTCTTAGCGGGTTGATCATTGTAAATATCATATCAAGATAAGTCATAAAGCTCCATGGGAAGTATGCTTTTATTTTTAGTAGTATTGCTAGTGGTAGGTGTCATTGACCACCGAGGACAGTGTTCCCCTAAGGGGGAAGGGTTTGTAACAGCCCTCGGTTAAAACTCCATGTAATAAAGTTAATAAAGTAAAAATAAGACCAAGGTCATGGGACACTTATTCCAAGATAAATGTTGGGAAACACATCCTAGTGGGTGTTCATTTGGTTTAATATGACTAAGGGGAAATTGGCAGAGGCATTGGAAAAGGCTTTGGAAAGGAAAGAGGCAATTGTTGGCATTTTATTTATGAAAATAATGGAAATTAGGAGAAAAGGAAGGTGAAAGGTCATAGGTTGCATGTGAGGAGGAAAATGAAGGAAAAATAATGGAAATTGAAGAAATAAAGGCCTCATTAATAAAAAGGCTTCTGAGGATTAGTTCACAGCCTTTTGTCAGTTCAATTTTGGAGCTCTCTCTCTATTCTCTCTACTCTCTCATACTCTTAGAGAATTCTTGGAGCACTCTTGCATTGGAGGAAGGAATGCAAAGGAAGGAAAAGAAAGCAAAGGGAAGCAAAGATCAAGCAAGGAAGAGTTGGATCAAGCGGCTACAATGTGATTACTTATAGGTATTGAGTTGCATGTATGATTTACTTACCAAATTTGGCATCCATGGTACATGCATGTGTGTTTTTGGTTTGGTTGTTGTCACTGGCATGTGTTTTTCTAGGTATGACATTGATTTGTAGCCTTTCCTTGCCAGTTATGGATAGCCACGGTTTGATGGGGTTTCTCTTAATTTGTTGATCTAGATTGTTGGATGGTTTCAAAACTAAGTGGGGTGGTCTCATGAAAAATTACAAGACCTAGGAATCAATGGACTATTATATGGTGGGATTGCGGTAAAGTTTGGTTGTGTGTACCATCATTGGGCCTAGGAATCCTTGACCGGTAAATGGAGGGATATATGATAAAGCCTAGAGGGTGGAGATAGAAAAATTCCTCACGATTTAGATGGAGAGCTCTGGAGGCATCCAATCTTGTACAGGGCTAGAGATACATGGATGCATATGGTGGGAGTGCAGTAAAACCTAGTAGTATATTGTTTCTTGTTTGGGCCTAGGAATCCCTTGGCGGGATTGTAGTAAATCCTGGTTGTATAGAAGAGGTTTTGTGGCTAGGAATCATTGACCAGTGTTGGCAGGATATACGATAAATCCTTACGAAGCCCTGGTCATTTTTGTTGTGAGTGCCACATTCATGCTTGGAATATGGCACGGGGGTTAATGGATAAAAGAAATATTTGGTTCAGCCCAATCTATGGTCAGGGGGTATGTGGAAGTCCCTGACATGGTTGGCCTTTGCATATGTTAATAAGATCGATTTTCCTCTTGTGTTCCATGTGTAAATGTACTTGTTAATATGTGGTTTTAGTGGTTGTTCCATCATTGTTATTCTTCTGGTTATATGTTGGTTATAAGCATTGTTTATGGCAAACTTTGGTTATGGCTCCAATCATGTTTTGATTAATAAATTAAATGCTAATTAACATATGACCTAATAGATTATAATGCATCTATTTTGAGAGGGAATCATGCATTCTTGACGAATCTTAGATAAGTATCATGTCCCTATGTTCTGATGTGTTTATATGACCTATACATTACATGTCTATGATATGTTTGATGAAATGTTTGTCATGGTTAAGATGAGTCAGGTCAGGATCTTATTCAATTTTTTCATTAGAGGCGTTGTCTTATTGTTATTTATCATTTTTGAGAATTTCATCAAGTTTTGGGTAGAGGCCTAAGTCCTAGCCGTCAGAAAATGGCTCAAAATTTAAGATCCCTAGCATAGAACTACCTAAAAAAGGCTACAATCGCATGTATGCCTTGCTATGGGATCAACTAGAGGGCTTCAATTGCTTGGAGGGATTTCCATGGGAGAAACTAGATGTTTAGTTCAGCAAATAGGTAAGCTAACTTAGGGGTTATGCACCTAGAGTGGGTGGTTAGTCCTTAGGGGTCCTGTAGGTTCTGAGAAAGGTGAGCTTGGTTTTTGGTGTGACGATTCCATTTCCTTAAATGTACAGGGGGATTTGAATTATATCATAGTAAATCTTTGCCACATGTTTACCTTAATGGACTGATTATCTTGGGTAAATGTGGGAGGAGGATGTTATAATTTCTACCCCTAATGTGGTGAGATGACACAACTCTTTGAATCCTTGAATGAGGATTATGCAAGCTAATTTAATTTTTTTTTTTTACTTCATTATTTTAATTTAATTAGAAAATTGATTCTATATCAATATCTAGATTCTAGAAACACTAGTTACTTTGCATTATCTAATCAGGTCAAAAGAGTTTTAGCTGTCTAAAGCATGCCTTCTCTTATCTTTCCCAAAGGAAAAACCTAGGAAAGAGAATAGAAATAGAGACGATGTCATTTATGCTTGCATTTAATTCCTAAGTAGGCAGGGAAAATAATTTCTTGAAGCTACCTGTATAGATTACTATGGCCCTTTTTCTACCCATTAGGGATGAGTCCTTCCACCAAATATATTTTTCATGTCTTCATCAAGTCCTTGATTTCTAATTATTTTTGTTATCAAATCCTAGATTGATGGGAGAATGCACATAATAGGTTGGTTTATGAGATTTTACAGATATACTGATACTTGCAATTCCCAAGAAATTGTATAAACTATTTTCATGGGAGAGCTTGCCATGTCACAAAGAGGGTTCTTGGCACTGAAAAAAAAAAAAGAAGAAGAAGCTAGGAACATTGATTTTATGTTTATATGTTAAACTCATCAATATGAACTAACACAGTATAATTTTACTTAATTAATGAATCTATCACGTCTCTAACACTATGAGGATTGTCAATATCAGGGTTCAATTATATGCATTATGTACTTATAATAATCAATGGTAACAAAGTTTGTTTTATAAAATAAAAAAAAATGAATAATAACATTCACAAATGATACTCAAAGATATGAATTGGAAACCCTTAACCATGAAAACCAACAAATTCTTAGATATGTACCTCTAATACTAACTTCACCATTTACAATACAACATATAGGATCTTGTGGCATCCAAAACCCTAATCCATTTACTTGGATACAATTCCTTGCATAGAATTACATTAGAATGGGTCGAAAAAGATCAAAAGGTGAACAAAACTAGACTAAAAACAACCCCCATTTTTGTTTTTATTGTTTTGGTGGGGGACGAGAGGCTATGCCCTAGAACCCCTAGGTAGAGGGCCTTGTCTATCCTTTATCCCATTCAATTGTATAGTACATGGACTAATCATGCATTGAATATAAGACATACCCAACATGTTAAATATCCTTGATGGTGAATGTCTTATGCATTACGTGACATGTGTTTGAATTATGCAATATTAACATAGAGAAGTGGGGGATAGTGTTGATCCTAAAAATATTTTGGTGCTAACCATTGATATATTGCAAAATATTTTTCAACATTTTATTACTAGATTCAATATTAACTACAATATGGCTAACCTAACAATAGATGAGCATAGTGGCTTGATACCATGGAAGAACCACATATAAAATTATTCAAATAGAGTTAAAGCATGCAAAACCATGAGAAGAAGTTTGCGCAAAATAATTCAAAAGAAAGGCCACAAAAATCATCAAGGAATGGTGTTATTTGCACCATCAAGGAGTGGTGTTATCTGGTATTAGTATAAAGAGTGGGACCATTATTTGAATGGTTCTTTTAAGAATATTCATGCATAAGTAATTACATAATAAAGTAATAGGAAAAAGAAGAAGAATCTAGAAAAGCATGCAAAGAAAATTGTTTTCATTACTTCTTTAGTAGCAACGAAAAATTGTCCTTTTTTCCCCAAGGAAAAATTGTAATTTTTATTAATGAAGAAAATTAAAATTACATATATTATATGCTAATAATAACATATCCATATGACTATGTAACAATACTGTAGGTCTATGTCCATAGTAGCTATGAGTTCCTTCTATACATATACAAAAAAAAAAATATTATAAATATGCTTGTACTACTTCCATCGGTCGTCTTAATCTGTTACACATACATATTGTCAAAAATAACTGTGTGCAAAAGTACAAAAGTATAAACATAGTGACAAAAAAGTGGATCTGCTAGTATTCTATATATTCAAAACTATTCCCCGTATGTGTTCCCAGTAAGGTCGATGAAAGGATGACAATAATACTAATAGTGGTTTGTTCCATTATATTCGTGAATCATCGATGTGCCCAATTCTTGTTGCACACCTTCTTTGGATAACCGATTGGAAATATTTTTCCTTTCCCTATATATATGGCAACATGAAATTTGTTCAGATTATGCTTTTATCATAAGAGTATCGTCCAACATATTTCTAAGTGTATGTGTGTGTGTGTGTGTGACAATGAGATGTTCGATTAAACCATTCAATGACAATTTTGGAGTCACCAAATACTTGAATTTGCATGCACCCTTTTTCTATCGCATAAATAAGAATAACTTTCAAACTGTATAATTCTGCACAATTATTTTCTCTAGGTCCAAACTCGAAACCCATCTTGAAGTAGTGATCATTATCTAGGTAAAGGAGTGTGCCACCTCCATTGTTGTTTTGATTTGAAAATCTATCAAAATATGCCCAAGGTTTTTAGGAATCGATAACTTCAACAGATATAATGCAGATTGAGACAGATTGTTCCACATCCAGAATGAGATCATATATTGCAATATATTTTGCCACCATTTTCTCAGGATGAAAGATTGGCTATAAAAAAATTTCATGTTCTTTCTTATCAATATGGCCCAGCAAACAAGAAGAGGGATTTTCCATAGTTTTTGAGGTTTTACTTCATTACTCAAACCCTTCCATGCATGTGTGATCGTTGTGACATGTCATCTGAATTTTATGCCTAAGACTTGGTAAATCGTTTGCCAGATCAAATTTTCTATTGGGCATGATAGGAAAAGGTGATTAGCTATTTCCTCAAAGTAGTTTCATAATGCGCACTATGATGGCCCTTGAAAAGATCTTCTCTTAAGGTTGTCTTCAGTTGGAATTTTATTTGTTAAAAGACACTATAATAAGAGCCTTTCCTTTAGAAGGATCTTTAATTTCCATATAAAAATTCCACCACTAGCAAGTATCTATTGGCTTTTTGTGCTCATATGCACCCAGGTAGCCTTTCTTTGGATTGTAGACACCCCTTTTTTATTTTACCCATATTAGTTTGTCAATTTGTTTCGATATTCAGACATGGGAATATGTCAGGGAATTTTTATAATCTGCCAAAATTTGTTGCCAATGAATTGGAATGTTTAAAACCAATGCAGTCTTCCGTCAATGTCCCTAAATTGATGAAGATTATAGGTCTGTTATTTGATTGACTATTTTGACTCCCTAACCATTTAAAAATGTAATAAGTTCAAGAGGGATAATATACCTATCACCACATCTAGACCAGGGATCAATCCCAAATAACAACCCCTCCCCTATTCTGATTCTCCATGCCAACCCTAATTCAATGATGTTGAACGATGCTACCACAACTTTTCAAATCAAAGAAATGTTTACTCTGCTTTTGCTTTGTATTATAATCCATTCAATCATAGACAAAGGACTAATATAGTTACTTGTGACCACCTATTTCTAGATACTTTTAGTTGTAATAAGCCTACACCCTACTTTTGCAGCAAGCACCATTGAGAAAGTGTGTATATCCTTAATGCTCCACCCTCCCCAATTTTTAAGGAGGGAAATTCACTCCCATATAATCCATGTGAAAGTACATCCTTTTTTTTCCCCTCCATAAATATTCACAACATCTTTTTTGAATCATGTTTATAATGCCATTATGAATCCATTCTAAAGCCATCCAAAGCACAAGAATTTCCTCCAGTTCCGATTTTATAAGAACTAGCCTGCCATCCCATGAAATCCATCGATGACACCATACATTTAGTCTCTTTTTTCCGCAATAAGCCACTTCAAGTTGTTTTTTTGGTAATTGTTCGGTAGCAATGAAAACATTTCAAACATGCTCATGATATTCATTTTTACATGATTGGAGTTATACATGGAAAAGAATATTGGTTTGACAAATTCAAGTTGAGAGTGCTCATGATATTCATTTTGACATAATTGGAGCTATATATGGAAGATACTATTGGTTTGAAAAATCCAAGACTGTTATGAGATAAAATTTGATGATGATAAGATATAGAAGGTTATTAGTGAATTTGGATTATCTATTTTACTAAGCATTAAAGATGCACATTCTGTAAGGGCGCTATATAAAGATAGAATTTTCTCAGTGTAATAAGATGAATAAATTGAATTTGAAATTTGAACTTGATATTAAATAAATATAAAGTAGGAGCAAGTTCCCATGAAAAAGACGGTACATTTCTATAGGATCCTTTGATGGTTATTGATTAAACTAGATTTAGGCATTCAATGTACGGACATAAATTTATTTTGTTGATTTATCTCATTGAGGATAAATTATTGCTTTCTTTTGATAAAGCCCCATACTTGAAATAGTAGTGCTGATCGTTTTCAATGATACTTTACAATCTAATTGTTTGATGAGATGCCATTAGCAATATGAAAAGGATTATGAAATTTTATAGAAGTAAATTAGATAATTTATTATAAAAGGTTTAGTTTTTTCTAATTCTAAATAGAAAATGGAAAAGATAAATATTTAAGCAAATCCATTTTATCCATATCTACACACACACACATTTATTTATTTGATATCAAGGTTTTTCTGCAGCTTCTAAGTTTATTAAATCAAACTTCACTAACATATACTTATGACTTTTGTGGAAACAAGCAACCTTAAAACATTACCTTTTTGTTTTTTTATGTAAATTTTGTCCTTTGATATGCCATGAATAAAAAAAATAAAACAAGATTACATTTGATATTATTTTGTGAGCCAAGCTAATCTGGTCAAGGAGACCAGTAACGTTTGACAAAAAACTCAACAATGTAGTTTACCACGTTGACCATGTGGTTGACTAACATAACCAAAAATCCACAGATTACGCCAAAACTACACGAAACATCCTGACATTGTGAGGTTGACTAAGATAACATTGACACAACATAAACATGACACATAACTGACCTTGACAACATAAGGACGAGAGTCCATACTTTCGACAAAAGACATAAAACACTGAGAAATTTAGTCATCTAAGATAATCACCGAGAGCTCTAGAGAAGGAGGTGTTGTAGACATGTTTAATAGAGTAGCATTGATGATCGTCTCCCCATCCTGAGGTACTTCCGATTCAGTATCAGAGTCTGTTATTATATAACGTTCCATCTTGTTTAGGCGAACCGTTATCTCATCCATGTCATATTGCATCTCCCTTAGAATCCTCTTTATATCCTTCTCACCAACAAATAATTTGTAGTTATCCACTAATTTATCTCGGAACACCATATGGAAAAAATTTATTATCTATATAGGAATTGAAATTAAGAAATTAAGTAAAAAAAATATAGTCTCTTTCTCTATTTACTTGGATCAAATACCCCATTAGTATTACCACTATTAACACTAATTTAACATAAAGAGTACCAAGAACTTTAGAATTCATAATGTAGATTGGACTTTTTGGTATATGATATTCCAAAATCCTTTGCATTATACATTCAAAGTCCATCCTAGGGTATCGTAAACCTTTCGTTCAAAGCCGGCACCACTTTTTTTAACCATTATGTAAGGGCGCTCTTAATATTTATGTATATTGTAAAAATATAATATAATAATTAAATTTAAAATCATTTTTCTTTAATTTATTATTTTTAAATTTTAAAAATGATGAAATAATTTTTAATTGATAAAAGATTTCAAGGCAATGAAATAAAGGTGGTTGTTTCTGATTGAGTAACATTTTTAATCATAAATAGGAAATTATATCTCCTCTATCAAATCTGTGTTAAAGTATATATTTTTCGATCTACTTTACTTTAGCTTTTCAACATTGGCACGCATTTTCTGTTTTCTTTATTCTCTCGTTTTCTTGAAGTTTGTCCATTTGAAAGTGCAACATTTTAATCATTGGAAGAGACAAGTGGGACGACACTTGAGTGCGGCTAAGACAACAAAGTTAAATATATGGGGAATCCAGAACTTTATTTAAGTGAATGTAATAATTTTGTTCGGGGCGTCGGTCGGATTGTTTGGTTGAAATTTTTTATTTTTAAAATAAAGAAGGATTAAATATTTATTTTATTTTATTTTAAATATAAGAGTGAAAAAGTTTATTAATTTAAAAAATAATATAAACATGGTTGGATCATATTTAATTTATTTAATTTCTATTTTATTCCATTAATTATATATATATAAATAAATAAAAGAGAGATGGATTCAAATAGATAAAATGAATGGAGTATAAAAAATTATGAGAAAGAGTAGAATGGAAAGGAATAATGGAGATTATAGAATAATAAAATGATGTGAAGATAGATAATTACTTTTTAAAGTTATTGGGATATTTTTATGAAAAAAGAAAATTTGATAAATTGAATAAAGTTGAATTATATATACACACATATCAGTATAGATTTAAATTTGTACAAAATACAATGTGTTATTTTCATTGTTTAAATTTTATTTTTGAATACTAAATAAAATATAAATAGAAACTTATTTTTCTTTCTATATGCAAATATTTATGAAGTTGATATCCACATAAGATAGTTAACATAGATCTTCACATAGTTTATTTAAATCTCTTGTTGAAATATTTTGAAAAGTATAATATTTAAACATTTGATTCACACATTTTTCTTTTACTTCTAATTACTTCAAATCATATTCATTTCTTTTAATTATAATTAATATTATTTTTCTATTTAGAACATAATTTTTCATTTTTATTTTTATTTTAAAGAGGCACAAATGGATGGACAAACTTACATATCCCCTCATACTGGGTTGTAGAATGAGCATCTCACTCAAAGAGATAAGATTATATATATATATATATATATATATATATATATATATATATATATTGGATAACTTAATAATAATAAAAAATTGTTTTATAATTTGTGGTTCATAAAAATATTTTAAAATTTGTAAATTGAAAATAATAAGAGTTGTATGCTAGTTTCCTCTTTATCCAATAAATTAAAAAAATATATAATGGATAGTTAAATTTAATATGACTAAGTAAATAAGTAAAAAGTGTGTTTTCTAGAACATAAATAAAATAAAATAAAGAACATTATTTATTCATAAAATCTATAAAGAAAGATTGAATTATCTATTTTAGAAAAAGATTTAAATTTTCTGAAAAGTAATTTCCTATTGTGTAACTATTAAAAAAATAAAAAAATACATATCATATAGTATGTTAATGATAAGTACATTTAATATTGTTATATTTAGGTTAAGTACATTATTGTATATAATATTGTTAAAAGATCTTCATAAGATAGAAGGTTGAAGTATAATATCTATTGGTGTATGGGACCCCTTGTTTGTGGGACAAGGGACAAGCGATTTGACTACTAAGTCTACGAAGGCATACATACTCTACTCCACTTTGGTTTTGAACCTGTGACCTCTTACGAGGAAACACATACTCTTAACCATTAGGCCCACTCAAGCGGTACTTTTATTTCAAATTATTGCTTTTTTAATTTTGATTTTGATTTTTTTATCTTTTGTTTCTTTATATTCAGTTTTGCAATAAAATTTCAATTATTTTCACCTATAAAATAATACACAAATAAAATTTTAATATATTATAAAAATAAATAAAAATATATTTTATAATATTTTACATTAACAAATAAGTAAATATTCATAATCAAAACATAATTAAAACAAAGTCAACTATGAATAAATTACTATATCCCTCGTCCTCGTCTTAAATAGGGAGTAATAAAATAAAAATATGTTTGAACTAAACAATTTTCCCTTTCTTACTTTTTTTTATGCTTAATATTTGAATACGTTTCATGAAGATGCATCCTTTGTTTTCACATTTGAGAAAAATACGTGGTTATCTTAGGTTACATGATTTAGAGAGAACTTGTGTTTTACATAAATTTCTTGTGTGATTTTTTTTTTTCAATGCTGAATACGTTTCATGAAGATCCATGCTTTGTTTTCACATTTGAGAAAAATATGTGGTTATCTTAACTTACATGATTCAGAGAACTTGTCTTTTACATAAATTTCTTGTATGACTCTTTTTAGAACACTTTGTTTAAGGTGCAATTTTTCAAAAAGTCATGTCCATGTCTTATTCTTTACATGTGATTATTATTCAACACTTGTATTATTCAATGTACTGATATTTCACAATTTGTAATTATAATATTATTATTATAGTGCTCCTTAATTTAAAAAAATAATAATTGGACCACCTTGTTTAAGGTGCAATTTTTCAAAAAGTCATGTCCCTGTCTTATTTTTTTCATGCGATTATTATTCAACACTTGTATTATTTAATGTACTTTTTGAGTGTTTCTTAATTTTTAAATTTGAAATAAAATTAAGTAATATAAAGAATATAATTGCAATAATTAGTTATAAGCGGCAATGAGATAGAAAATGTAAAGGATGTCTTCTATTAATATTATTGGAAAAAAAAAATGTTCACTTGTGTCAAAGGTGGGGGAATTTCTTACCAATTTGAGTTCCAAGTACAATATAGAAGATAAATATTTCATAGTTTTTTATTTTTTTAAATATCTTTTTAATAGAAAAAATTGTAACTATTTATGGTCTTGCTCATTATCATCTAATAGGCCTTACTCAAAGAGGATGGCTGCATAAAATGATTAACTAACTCATAGATAACATAAATTTGGGAGGTTAGGGTAGGAGCCTTACATGTCTTCGCCTTTCAAAAGTAGCATTCTCCTAAAGGTTGAAGATGACAAAATTCCTATGGAAACATGGTTGGTTCCCATGTGACATCTTCAAGTGATGTGTTATTTCACTAGATTAATACTTCATGCATCATTACTAATGCAATTGATGCTCTCTAGTATCTAATACTACTTCTAACTAAAGTCAATTGGAGCCTTCTTCATCAAGTTTTGTTAAGCTACTTTGCACCTTGCACTTCAATCTCACAACCTTCCTTAGACAAAAGACATGAGTAGATTGGAAGCGCCATTTTGTAAGCCACTTGCCCAATGTGTTGGATGATCTCAAAGGGTCCATAAAACTTTGCTACTAATTTATGAGGTGTTTTGTCTTTAAGTGATGTTTTCTTATGGCATGAAGGAAAATAAACACAAGATCCATTGCTACAGAAGAACATTTGGAGTGATCTTCGTTCTCTTGTTGCTTCATTATAATTTGAGCCATAACCAAATTGTTCTTAGTATGTAGAGAATAGATTCTCTATTGTGGAGTGTGTGATCCATTGATTGAACCTTGAATATGATTGATGAATATGAAATAGTTGTCAATGGTTTTGGCCATAGACCACTTCATATGGGGTTATTCTCATAGCACCATGATAAGAAGTATTGTAACATTATTCTACAAGGGGAAGCTAATATGCCCATCGATGTATTTTTTTTAGAAGCATCATATCTTAAATAAGTTTCTAAGAACTTGTTGAGCACTTTAGTTTGATCATCTATTTGGAGGTGATACACTCTACTCATTTTCAACTAGGTACCCTTTAGTTTAACATTAAAAAATTAGAAATGAGCTTGTTACCCCAAAAAAAACTCCTAAAATCACTAAAACATACAAAATAAATATCTCAAAAATTACAAAGAGTCGGAATGTAAAACATTATCCACATGTCATTGCTACGTTTCCTTAAAATTTTGAAAATTAAAGTCTCAAACTTCACCAAAAATAAATTAAAGCAAAAATTCCAAGATGGCTCTTTTAAATTAATTTTTGGATTGATCATAAGCATTATATTGCATAGCCCATATCTCCGTAATTATATAAAATTATAACTTGAAATTTTGATCATTTGTACTTCGAAATTTTGATTTAGTCTCCATAAAACTTTGTTATCCAAAACAAGATGAAAGAAAAAATATAGATAAAATAAAAAGATGACTTGTTTGAGACTAGTTTCAAGATTCCACACAAGCCCTACCTTCCAAATTCTATATCTATGGAACTACAATAAAAGAAAAATTGGATTTTTTTCTAATTCTCCTCACTTTTCTCTCAATTTCATCATTTAAGGATTCCCAAAAAATCATTGCAGTAAAAATTCCATCAAGTCTTGATTGAAAGAGAAAAACATTATGGTTATGGCTTTGAAACCAAATGTTATGAACCATGTGTCATGAAAATGATAAAAAATGAATGAATACAGTTCATTTTGAGGGGGGGTATTCCTTTTACAATGAATTCAATGCAAAAGACAAGATGTGATTATCCTAAGACTAGGTCTCCTTGGTGTGTGTGTGTGTGTGTAGAGAGAGGGAGAGGGTACACTTATAATGAAAGGTACACATAAAGTAATAATGGAACTTATTAGGGCATTGATATTGGGGTCCAAGGGTCCTAACAAAATTCCTACCATAATTTTCTAGTGAAGGTAGAGTCTTGATTAAAGGGAATTGGAGTGGGCATGCCATGTAACTTAAAAATAGATCCGAGAATATGTGAGAAACTAGGGAGGGGGTAAATGGATGTGGTAAGGAACAAAAATGACAATATTTGGAGAGACAATCCACTACCACAATGATCAAAAAATTCTTACACACTCTTGGAGGTCCTAGTATAAAATACAAAGAGATTTTACTATGTTTATGTGTTGGAATTGGTAGTGGTTGTAGTGGCCCATAGATTTTTACCATCTCACCCTTTTTTTTGGCAAGTGGAATGAGTTGCCACAAAATTTAGGATGTCATTTTTCATTCATTTATAAAAGAATGAGTGCTTAGTTACTTCATATGTTTTCTAAAATCTAGAGTGACCCGTTATAGGTAATGAATGAAATTCCTTTAGGATCCTTTTCTTTAAGTAAGAGTTTTTTGCTAGAACAATGTGTCCTTTATATTTAAATGCATCTAGTTGCCATCTACACTCTTTAACAAGGTTGGGATCTTCTCAAAGCTAGTGGATGAGTTGAATATAATTTGGTTTTCCAAAATGTTTAGATAAAGCATCAACTACCACATTTTTTTTAATAATATTATATATGATATCATAATCCACCCTAACATCTTAGTTACTCAGTTATGTTGTTGTATTGATGATAACCTTTATTTGAAAAGGTACTTCAAATGATGATGGTTAGTATTGATATGAAAATTTCATTCTATGGGATATTGATGCCACATATATACTACATGCAGGATGGCCATAAACTCTTTTTTGTATGTGGATTTATCCACATTGCAGTAATACAAATGCTTACTGGTGAAAGGTGAGGGGTTCGGTTCTTGCATTAAAAATGTTCAAATATCACTACTTGAGGAATTACATTTGAGGACAAATATTTTAGTGCTTCTAATACTCGAGTCATGCACATGGAATCCTTTAAATAAGAGAAGTTTTTCTTTGTTTCTTTGATCCATACAAAGGAATGTTTTTTAGAAAGGATGTTAGGGGTGCTAAAAATTTGGATCATTTCTTTGCAAACTTCCTGTCATAGCATTGTAGAAGCTACAACAAGCTCTCATTTTCTCTAAGTCTCATCTCTACCTAGAGAAAAATGGTGGTCCTACGTAATGAAAAGTTTTATCATAGTCTGCCAGGCTTGATTAACCTTTCCTAGATTGAAATAAACCTTCTATTGACATTTGCAACCCTTAATATAATGTTTCAGTGATATTTTGCGAAGTTTCTTAGCCCAATGATACATGGGATTATATTATTTTAACCTAACGATACAAGGATAGGATGATGACCTATCAAATGAGATAGAACTAAGAACTTGGTCACCTTAATGATAAACTACCCCTATAATTACTCAACCTAGTAAGTTGACACTCAGTGAAAAGTCTTCAACTTTGACTTTGTTCTTGAAAACTTTCTTTTTCAAGCTCTGCATGGCCCTAATTATGAATAGTATAATGGTACAAAAATGTGATCCTTGTCAATCCAATGATACAACACTCAATAGGTGACTTAATTCAAATTTTCTCTCTCACACTTTCCTTCTATGTCACTGTATCACTCTAAGGATCATTACTTAGCTAGTGACATATGACCACCATCTTCTAGTAGTGAGTGATACAACCCTCCCAAAGTGACTTATTTGACTTTTGACTCCCTGAACTTGCTTCTATGTTGATATTTCTCCCAAATGATGAGCATATCAGCACCATATCACCTTGATGATAGTTATCTGAGTGCTACATCACTTGGAGGAGGCTTATCTTAGCTTTGTATTGCTCCAGTGTTCAGTAGTCCAATGACACAATAATAAAAAATGCTTCAACTTATAAATATTGCCTTCCAAATTTCCTTTAAATTGTGATATATCACTATGTAAGTGGTCATATTAGTGCTATATTGTTAGGTTGGTGGATTTTCAAATGATACAACCCCTCCTCAACCTCTCTCAACCACATATTTCTTTATATCTCAACTTCCACCAATGTATTTCTAGCTCAATTCAAAGTGAAATTGGACACTAAAAGGCATTTATTACTTAGCTTTTCGTGCCCAAACTCACATAAATTTTTATAAAGGGCCCCATATTTCCATCATTCTTTATAGTTATTAGTTATACGTTTCTCTTCTAAGAATCAAAAGCATTTATTGTGAAAAATACTTCCTCACTCCTTCTCAACGCCAAGTGTCAACCAACTTAGCTCATGAATGGGTCAAATTATTCCCACTCATCTTCAAATTGTGTCTTTATTTTTTATTTTATGAATGAGTTTTCCCCTAATTATTATATTTTTTCTCTCAAACTCTCCCTGACTCCATTTTTTCCATAAACTAGGAAATGATAATAGTCATTTCAAAAAATATGTTTGCATCATCTCATTTTTATTGAAATCCTAGATTTATCAATCTATCCATGGACTAGAATCACATTGTATAGATCATAATTAAACCCAACAAATGTTCTTAGCACAAGTAAAGGACCTCACAATCTCCAACCGATTAATCTCACTAAATATTTCTTTGAGTAAGCCCCAGGGTTTTGTTGTAGAAACAAGGCCCTATTCGATATCTTCATGTTGTTAAAGCCATGAAATATTAAAAACATTATGTTATTTATGACTCTGCCCTTGATCACCTAATATTATCTATCTCAAGCTCAACTAATCACCTAGAGTTTCATGCAAAAGGAACCATCTCTGCACCCTAGCCCAACTTTTTCATTTAAACATTTCTCTAGTTTTAATCACTGACACTAGTCTTAGTGTAAGATCACACAAATCCTCTCCTATAAACCCTAGCCTCACCCTTTTCAATACAATGAAACATATTTTTTATGCAATATGGACCCATCCTAGTCAATAGTGTGATTTCATGGCTATGGCTAAGTAAGCCACAATGTCATTCATGGTAATCCACTATGTCACATTTACTAGTGTTTCATGTCCCCTTCATCATAGTGAATTAGAGCCCCTAGATTGGTTTAAGAAGAAGAAGAATAATCTAATAGATGAACTCAATTATTCTTAAGCGCAAACCTCAATGTTCTTTGGATTCCATATTGATGGAATAATATATTTAATGGGTGTTGTGGTTTGAATGGGTTATGCAAGGAAATTATATACATATCAAAGAAAAGGACTTGAAAAGCCCCATGGTTGAGACATCAAATGAAGGGCCACCCACTAGCTCACTTGGTCTTGGGCTCAGGGACACTACATGTTTCAATGCTAGATATTCATCGTGTGCATGGCCAGATGTGTATCAACATCCAAAGAGAAAACTTCCTCTAAATGACCCAAACTAAGAAATATATAGGGCCATTAGAAAGTCTTGGATACACAAGGTGAATACCCATCCCAATTTCTTTCCATGTGTAGAGGAAATTGAGTGGACTGTGAAACATCCTGACCTTGAAGAAGCCATGATTAGGCCAATAATAAAAATCCTAGTGCCTCATTCAATGGCTCAAACATTGTGATGTATTACAAGTTTCTGAAGGAGGAAACAACCGTGGATGAGGAGTAGCTAGAAGATTTCAATATCATACCCAAAGAGTATTAAATACATGGTGGAACAAAAAAGTAAATTTCATACCCCAACCAAATAAGGAATCTACTATAATCAGTTGAAGACATCCCTTCAATTGGTGGATACCTGTTATGTAGGCTATATGGTTGGTCTAATGCAAAGACCTTCTATGAAGGATGGGTTCCATTGATGTACTATACAATAGTTGAAGGAAGCATTTTCAACTAGGCTTATATCATATCTCTCTCCCTAATAGACAACATCATACAAGGTAAAAATCTGAAGGAAGGCTAACATCCTTATTTTTCATGGCCTCCTATCTCTTGTATATCATTTCTGTAAAGCATGCATTCTTAGCAATATTCTAGAAGTGGACAATTAAGGGGGACATAGTTTGCATCTAATGCAAAGTCATCTAAGAGCCTCATTGCATCTAGTCATACACCAAAATATGTCCATAATTCTTGATCCCACCATATTAAATCTTATTCAATCTACATGCTTCATGAAAGTTTGAAAAAGAAAGGTAAGTGATGTCAATAGTTGGTGATTGGTTTGTTGATCAAATGGCACATATCTTAGGATCTTTGAAGTGACAAAGCCTCCTTTCATATTGCATAGAGGTAGGTGGAGCACTCTCACGGGATAAGAAGGCTCCCTAGCCACACATGTCATTACACCTAGGCTTCTATCAGTTCAAATATATGAAATAATCCAAAGAAGAATATGACACTGTAATACTCTTCCATAATAGGGTTCCATAGATATGATCCCATATCTGTGGTAAAAAAATCATTGCAAGACATGCAAATATAAGTGGGACTACCAATAAAAGGAATGGGCTAAAGAAGGGAAACAAAAAAAGGCCTTAAATTTCTTGGAGGTCATTTTTAAGATAGATTATAATTGTTCCCAAACAAAAAAGGAAAAATATCAAGCTACAAGTGTTAGTGTGAAATTTTTTGGAAGGTGTACTAAAAACACTTCACTTAAGTCACTAGGTGAAAAGTGATCCTAACAACAATTTGATGGCTGCTTATAATTCAAATCTGTAATAAAAATGGAAAAACCTGCAACAAAAATATATACGATCTAGAACAGAAAACAACAATAATATATCAAATGCAATAACCTAAATAGAAAGACTTTAATTGAATAAATTATTTATTAAAAACAACTGGTGAAGGAGATCTACAAAAGGGTCTGCAATCCCCCTCCATGGGATGGGTCCTTTGATGTCCTTGATGCTTCAGTAAATGATCTTCTCTCTCAATATGTGAAAAACCGAGACAAAATGTGGAGAACACAAATGAGAGCTCCAAAGAAAAGAGACGATAATGGTGATGATGATTATGATCATGGTGAAGAATGAATGGAAAACCCTCCTATTTATAACAAAGTATTGAGTTAATCTTGAAAATGGAGAATAATAAAATAATATTGACCAAATCAAGATCTAACTGCTTGGAATACTTTATTATATTTATTGGAGAGGGAAAAGATATTTAAAATGGTTAAATATATTTATTTAGAAATAATTAAAAAAAAATGATTTATTAATTATTTCACGAAGATTGATAATGGTGTGAAATTGAAATAATGATTAAACAGTGATTTAATAATTATTCCAATAATGGAAAGAAGGAATAATAAATAAATAGTGATTATTTAATTACTCCTAGGGAATTTAGTCAAATGTGACAAGGAATAATTATTTAAACAATGATTTAATAATAATTCCTACATAAAATTAAATAAATAATGATCTATCTAATTATTCTAATGGGTTTTTTTATTTAAATCAGAAAATAATTTAATAAAAGTGTTTTACTAGATTATTTTCCACAAAGAAAGTGATTTTACTATGGTAAAATTAACCCTACATGGTGTATTTCGATTCACCTAGTTAGAAATGGCTAGGTGATCATTTTTTGGTGATAAAAATGAGAGAATCCATTCACTAGAAGCAGGGTTCCCAGTAGGAAGTAACTTGAGTTGCATGGGAGGAGAGGCTAAAATAGGAGCAAGAAACAACCTATATAGCCAAAGAACTTGAGCTCAAGGAGAATGAATAAGAAAGACGAGGAAGGAGAAAGAGAAGAATGTAAGAAGAAAGAATAAAATAGGAAATGGAAGAGAAGAGATAATAAGAAGTAGAAACTTGAGGTAAGGAAGAAGTTATCCATGCACATTAAGAATCACAAGAACAAGATGCCCACTAGAGCACAACTTCTATGGACATTAACACAATTCAACTGATAACCTTTGTCATCATAGGTGGTCACATTCTATTTATGGATATGGGAATCACATCCACTGGAAAAAAAAATGGTTAACTTAGGAAAATTCATAGATGATCACACTTTGAATAGGATAGTGGAGCATAAGGATAAGAAAGTATCATCTCCTCATCTGTCTCAAATATAAGTCACCACAAAAAGGCCTATTGTGCTGGACATGGAGAAAGATCCACTTTCTATGGCCTCGATAGACACAACGTTCTTTCAAGCCACCAAGAGAAATGTGAAATACCTCCTTGAATAGTTAAAACTAAAATATGACTATATAGATGAAGTGGAGCAACAACTCAAGCTAAATGTTGACAACATAAGGTTAAAGACAAAGGGACATAACATGGACGGTTATAAGTATTGTGCTTCTGTTGGGTCCATTTTTGGACAATTTGATCAATTTTTGGTTGGAAAAGAGTCGTGGAGATGATAAGAAAAATAAGTAAATGGAAAAATAGGTCGGAGGACAGGACCAGAAAGGAGAAAGTAGCAAGTGGAGAAAGAAAATTGTTATCTCGGGATTTGTCAAAGTTGTGAAAGAAGGATCTAGGCATCAATTTTGAAGGAATACAAGTAGAAGTGGACTAAAGCACTTGGATTTTCTCAAATGGATCAAGTTGGAGTAGATCAATTAAGGGGGATATAGACAAATAATATATCTATAAAATCCACATGCATTGAGTTGAATAGAGACAATAGAGAGAGCTATGTCAACATTTTTTCATAATGAGAGTTGAATCCTTCTAAATGTATTGTGATTGTAATTTAGACTTTTCTTGTTCTATTTGATATAATCCTGAGTAAGTATTGTGTAGCTTTGTAGATTTGTATTGTAATGGTTCAACTCTTCGTCTAATATAATTATAATGTTGCAGGGATTTATCAATGTTTTCTATGAATGAATGGTGTTTTTTTATGCATCTCCCTTAAAAAATATGCTTTTGTAGATAATATGTTGTATATTTTTGTACTATGCATAGGATTGCTTCAGTTTCATGTCTAATCAATTGATTGATGAATAATGTATGTAAATAATCTGAATCACAAAACTATCTCAAATCCCCTCTCACATTTGAGAAGTATCAACATGCCTCATATGAGACTTTTCTCCTTCATGAAGGAATGAAAATTAACACATTACGCTAGAATATGACAACATCATTTATTGGCAACCAGTGGTCGAACCCTGAGTCCACATGAAAAAAAAAAATCGCCAAAGAATGGTTCTCTTGTCGGGACCCTGAGAATTCTGAGGGGATCTAAATCATGTTGTAGAGGATTCTCAAGGATAACATTCAATATTGGTGGTATGATAAGAATGGTTTGTGTATTCTATAGAAAGCTCACCTAAGACAAAAGAAATTAGATTGGATTGTTGGGCTCCAAAATTGACACATTTTCTTACTCTATTTCCTTATCCTTTCATTAGTTTTCTGAGTCTTTTACATATATAATATGGTAATTTGTGTGTTGTGAACTTTAGAAAGAAGTTAATAAATAATTTCATCATTTTATTCTCTAAACGAATTGATTTAACCATGAAAAGATGAGTTACTCTTACAATTTGAAATGATAACTGACAGGGATTCTGATAAGTAGATGGTGTTCCCTAGATAGCTAGACTAGAGTGAGTTACACGGAGCTACTCGGGTAAGTTGTGACCTTGATAAGAAAATATTAACAATTAACATGGAAATACCAGCTATGAATGAGATTTTGTCCATCTATTCTAAGGGAACTTAAGAGATTTTGTAACTTGAATTTATCATCTTGAGAATATTTTTATTGTCAGGATCTCTCCTTTATTTTTAATTACATACTTGGTTGTAATTATAAAAGACAGGAATAAAGCCTATGTAGTTGAGTGAAAGTATATCTTTGAGATGGGGGGAGAGGGATGAGGGTTTCGCAGGCGAGGGTACCGCAGACGAGGGTTTCATCAAAGGAAGGGAAGAAGGGTTGCTGAGTGCAGAAGCAGCGCACCATGACAGATCTCGGGTGCAAGATTCAGAAGCATAGGAACTAGAGCAAGAAAAAGACGAAAACCTAAAGATTGGGGGATAAACAGAAGCGTAGGATCTGAGGGAAAGAAATGGAAACGGAGCAGGGGAGGGGAGAGATCCCCTCCTTCAAAGCAGTGATAACGGGGGAAGCGAGAAAGGAACGGCAGAAGGAAGGAGACAGAACAAATGAAGGAGAGACCTCAGCAGCGGGAGCGCAAAGGAGAATGGGAGCAACAAGTAAATGTCTGCCGAGGGCGACGAACAAACCCAGGTTTGTAATTCCGCATAATAGATTAGAGAAATATAGAAGTTACATGAAGGATTATGCTTTGATCTGTAAGTTTGTAGGATACTGGCCAGCAGAGAAAGACCTTCTCAGATGGATCCAGCAAAGGTGGAAACCAAAAGGACATGTGGAAATAAAGCTGGGGGCGAAGGGATTTTTTACAGTTATATTTTCCAACCTAGAAGACAGGGAAAGGATCTTTGAGGAAGGACCCTACTTCATGAACAATGCTGGATTATTTATGAGGCAATGGGTAGACTGTTACAACCCAGATAAGGAAAGAATGTTAGCAGCCCCGGTATGGATCAGACTCTTTGGCCTACCAACAGAATTATGGGACCCAGAGATCCTTGAGGGTATAGGTAACACAATAGGATCGTTTGTGAAAGTGGTAGAATCGACAAAGAGGGGAAGATATACAACATACACAAGAATATGTGCGTACATGAACATCACAGAGCCACTTCCAAACACAATAGAATTGGAATATCACGATGAGGTCTGGCATCAAACAATTGACTACGAACACATTCCCTTTCATTGCAGAAGATGCCATGAGTATGGTCATCTATACCGAGAATGCCCTATCACGTTAGCAGAAAAGGAAAAGGAAGCAGAAAATGAGAGGAGAAATGCAGCAAAGAAATCAGGAAAGGAGGATGAGGACTTCAGAGAAGTGCAGAGGAAGAAAAAAAGAGGGAACAGCAAGACATAGACGGGCAAACAAAAAGGAATCCATACCATAGAATCCCAAAACAAGTTCCAAATAATGCAAGATGAAGAAGTAGAAACAGAGGAGAACGAAGAGGAGGAAATAGAAGGAATGGAAATCATAAAGGAAAACACAGAAAAAGAGACTGATCAAATGGATAAAGATCAAGAGAGGACAGAGAGTCCAACAGAAAACCAAGAGGATCAACGAGGTATGGAAATAGATCCACAGAAAACAAAAGGAGAAGAAGAAGAACAAGTAATGACAAAGCTCTTGCAGGAATGGAAGAGGCTCGATGAAAGATTTATTCCAGAGGATTAGAAATAGATGTACAAAGAAGCCTTTCAAAGATATAAAGAGAAAAAGGGAATAATGGAAGATAGAGAAGGTGGGAAAATGGAGAGGCAGGAAACACAAAATCTAGGAATGAGCAGCATTAGCAAGGGAGGAAAAAAAAGAGGTAGAAGAACAATGAGTGAAACAATTCAAGAAGTTGGAGAGATGTTAGTAAATTCAGGAAGAGTTATACCTCTCTCAGAGGTATTTCAAACCCCTCCAAAACTTTTGCGATGATCATCACAAGCTGGAACATAAGAGGCCTCAACAGTAGAGGCAAACAGAGGTATTTAAATGACAGACTGAAAAAAGATAAACCCAGCATAATGATAGTACAAGAAACAAAAATAAGTACTGAGAAAATGAGAGACATTTTGAATAGAAACAAGAATAGATATGAAATGATAGGACAGGATGTGATTGGGAGCACAGGGGGTCTGGTAATAATTTGTAACCCTGAAGAAATTCAATTAAGCAATTGGATAAGTTTTCCAAGAATTCTAACAGGGACTGCAAAGATAATAAGAACAATGGAGGAGGTTATTATAATAGGGGTTTATGGACTCCATACCCAAGGAGAAAAGGAAAACTTTCTGCAAAATCTAAAAACATTGAGAAGTCTAATCCCTGGAAGGCAGTGGATCGTAGGAGGGGATTTCAATCTGATTAAAAGCTCAGTGGAAAAAAGAGGAGGGCTAAGGAGAATGGATAAAGCAATGGAACAGTTTGGAGATTTGATAAGGGAGTAGAGACTAATTGATATTCAAACTATAAATGGAAACCATACTTGGAACAATAGAAGAGGGGGAGTTAATCAAATTGCATCACGGCTTGATAGATTCTTAATTTCCAAACAAATAATGATGAAAGATGTTTTCATAGAAGCCACAATTCTTCCGGTATCAGGATCGGATCATTGGCCAATTAAAATGGAAATAGATCTCAAGCAAACACCAAGCAACAAACGTTTTAGATTTGAAGCTTTTTGGCTAAGAAATGAGGGACTATTAGAGAAACTTGAAGAATGGTGGAGGAAGAGTGAACAAAAAGGAAAAAATAAAATGCACACCTTTCAACTCAAATTAAAGGAGTTGAAAGATAAAATAAAAAAGTGGAATAAAGAAGAATTTGGAAATATACAGGAAGAGAAAAAGTGCCTAGAGCAGAGAATGGAAGAGCTGCAGGAGATGGATATCCTAGAAGGCATATAGGAAGATAGAATAAAGGAAGAAGGAATTATATTAAACCAGCTAGAAGAAAGAAGGAAAAAAGAAGAGATCTTATGGAGACAAAAGTCAAGGGTTCAGTGGCTTAGAGAAGGGGAAAATAATACTAAGTTCTTCCATAAAGCAATGATACAACATAGACAAAGAAACCGAATCTTCTACATAAAAAATCAAGAAGGCCAGAGAGTCCTCCAGCATGAAGAAATCGAAAAAGTTTTGGTCAATCATTTCAAAAACTTATTAAATGAAACTCAGGATAATAGATCAGAAGCTATAACAAAGATAAGTAGGGAGATCCCTAAACTGGTAACCAGAGAACAGAATTTGGCTCTGATGAGGAAAGTTACAATGGAAGAAGTGGAGGAAACAGTCACGAATATGAAAAGGAACAAAGCTCCCAGGCCGGATTGGTATACGGTAGAATTCTACCAAGCAGGATGGCACTTCCTTGCTAAAGAAGTTCTAGAAGTGGTGGAGGAAGCTAGAATCAATCAAAGAATATGGCCAGGTATAAACTCAACCCTGTTGACTCTTATTCCTAAAACTACCCAGGAAGATCAAGCTGAAGGCTTTCGCCCTATAGCTTTATGTAACGTTATCTATAAGATAGTGGCATCAGTGGTGGCACAGAGGCTGAAATCTATTCTCCCAAACATAATATCCCCAGAACAAACTGGGTTTGTAGAAGGAAGACAGATTCTAGATGGATTAGTGGTGGCCCAGGAAGTAATCCACACTTTGAAAATGAAGAAGGAAAAAGGAATGCTGATAAAATTAGATCTGTCAAAAGCCTATGATAGGTTAAGCTGGAGATATCTAGAAACCATCCTTCAAGCCTTTGGATTCTGCGACAGATGGGTGAAGTGGGTCTTAAGCATGATTTCCACACCGAATTTCTCCATCCTACTAAATGGAGCCCCATCTGCTACTTTTAATGCTTCAAGAGGACTCCGACAAGGGGATCCCCTATCCCCCTTTCTCTTCATAATAGCAGCAGAAGGATTAGGTAGATACTTCAAAAAAGAATTAAGAGAAAGGAAAATCCAGGGTCTGAGACTATGGGGCAATCATACTACGGTCACCCACCAACAGTTCATGGACGACATCATGATATACTGCAAAGCATCCTTGAATGGGGTGAGAAGGATAAAGAGAATTCTAGAGGTATTCATGAAAGGTTCAAGTATGGAGGTAAATAATGAAAAATTAAGAACATTCTTTTTTAATACAGTGGAACCCATCAAAAATCATTTAACCAGGACCCTGGGCTATAGAAAAGGGGAACTCCCAACAAAGTACTTAGGAACTATGCTAGACTCATCATCCCTCAAAATAGGAAACTGGAAGTCTATCATGGAAAAGATCATGAAAAGACTAGAAAATTGGTCCTTCTGTACTCTGAACCTTGCTGCAAGGGTCGTTTTTCTTAAATCTACCATTCAGGCAATTCCGATATATCCTTTATTAGTAATGGCAGCACCAAAAGGGATATGCAATAAGTTGATAGAGATATACAGAAAATTCCTATGGGGAGGACCTAAGCAACAAAAGAAATTGGCACTATGTTCATGGGATAGCCTAACCAAACCAAAAGAAAAAGGAGGTCTAGGTCTAAGGGACCCATCGATCCTAAATCAAGTTCTAGAAGCCAAATTAAGATGGAGATGGATGCAAGGAGGGAAGGACCTGTGGAAAGAAATCTGGACAACAAAATATAATATGCCATCAACTCTTGAAGAAATATTAAGGAAACAAGAAACACCACGAGGATCAGATATATGGAACCTGACTAATCAAAGCAGAGAATTAGTTGATGGACATATTTTTTGGGAAATTAGAGGGGGTTAGAATGCGATATTTTGGGAGGAAGCATGGCAACAAAGGGAGAAAATGATGAATCTACAAGGAATTTAGGACATCTACAGAACAGGTATGGAAAGAGATCTCACTAGGGTCAAAGATTATTGGATAGAAGGAAGAGGAAATGAAGAATGGAGGGAATGGAAATCAATGGAAGACTGGAACAGGAATGCAACGGAGGAACAAAAAACAATGTTCAGCAAGGAATTAGACTCCAGGAAAATAAAAAATAGAGGAGGCAATGATATTCTACGATGGGGTAAAGAAACCAAAGGAACTTTTACCATTAAGGAAGCATACAATGTAAAAATCCAGCAAGAGCAGGGGGAAGATGAGCAGAAATGGAGGAAGCTGTGGAAAAATAAATGGTGGCCGAAGATAAAGATGTTTGTATGGCTGGTAGGGAGAAAACGCATTCTAACTTGGGATCGAATACAAAAAAGAGGATTCTCAGGCCCATCAAGATGTTGCCTCTGTTATCAAGACGAGGAAGACCAGGAACACCTGCTCAATGGATGCAGAATGGCCCAGTTCTAATGGGATAAGACTAAAAATTTATTTTAGACAACTGAACAAAATCCACAGGATATCATACAAACTCTATGTAACTAGGGAGAAGGAAAGTTTAAAAGCCCGGTGGTAAGAAGAGCCTAGAACATGGTGGCGGTTTCAATGTGTGGAATATTTGGAAAGAGAGAAATGGACGAATCTTCAAGGGGAAATATCAAATCCAGAAGAAGTTTGGAGAAGGACCCTAAGACAAATCAGAGAATCAATCCTCGCAGAAAGTTGGACAGAAGAAGATTGGAAGACCTCTGAGGAAGAAGCAGAAATCCTAAAAAGGCTGAACCTAGAACAAGGGATGGTCTATCAACAAAAAGCAAAGCAACACCAACCTATCGCGGGCCAAAGTCATGCAGTCTATCGTAAGCCACAGGAAGGGTTTATCAAGCTTAACTTTGATGGAGCGGCTAAGGGGAATCCAGGTCCAGCAGGATATGGAGGAATCTTTAGAAACAGACAAGGAGAGGTAGAATGGATCTATGCAGAACATGGAGGAACAATGAGTAATAACGAAGCGGAATTTATGGCAGCTTATCAGGGTCTCAAAATTGCTACAAGAAATGGATATAGGAAGATAGAGATCGAAGGTGATTCAGCCCTGGTCATAACCACCATAAGAAAATTAATACAAGGGAAACAATGGGAGCAGGTTGTCAAAAGCTGGAGAACAGCGAGTATAGTCCAAGAAATTGAGGAAACATTGAAAGGTATCGAATACAAAATCACCTCGCATGTCAGGAGAGAAGGAAATAAGCCTGCGGATTGCTTGGCCAATTGGGGAAGTAAGGAATTATTGGGGAAAGTGGATGACAGCTGGACAAATCAAACAGCGATGACAAGATGGGACGGCTTAAAACAACTCATAGACAATGATAACCATGAAACAACATAGTGGTAATCAAAAAATCGTGAAGATCTGGAGCGGGAAGATAAGGCAGGTTTATTCGGCAGCGAAGACAGGACAGAAGGACGACGGCCTCACCTCCCTGACATCAGCATTTAATGATAATTCAGAACAGCAGGTACGCAGCCCAAAACAAAAACCAGAAAACATCGAAGAAAGCATCATTCAAGGTGCAAGGGAGAAAGGAAGTGGAAGGCAAACCCATCATAAACGAAAAGGTGGCGAGAATTCTATAAGGCGGAACAAGAGAAGGATGACAGACAGCAAGAAGTTGAAGAAGGTGGCGAGGAAAGGTGAGACCTAGCAGAGGAACCAAAATCAACACCTTAACCAAACCAAAATGGCAGCGAGTTGGGATAAAGGAGTCCATGCAGAGCGAGAGGCATTCGGCGATAGGCATTTCGAATGAAGCAGAGTAAAAATTGAAATTGAAAGCTCAGACGAAATGGAGAATAACTAGGGCGAATGTTTTAGGAGTAAGACTTTTGAAACAGGTCAGAGCAGCAAAGGGACTAAGTGAGGCAGAAAGGATGGAAGAAGGAAGGCTCGCGAACAGAGAGGCAGAGGTAGACCCCGGCAAGCAAACATCAGCGAGGAGGGGAATCAGCCACAGGGAAGGTGAAAAAGGGGGAAGAAATTGATCTGCATGGCAGTGCATGAAGCAGAATAGGCATACAATCTGGAGACAAATGTAGACATACCGAAAATCATTGATGTTATGGAAGACAGAGTCTTGGAGGAACCATCTGACCCGGAGATGGAAGAATGGACAACTCAGCTGCCTGACCCAGGCAACACCAGAGGCAGATTAACTCTTTACCACCGAGCTCTTCACACATACTGGGTTCTGAAGCATCTCTTGGCCAAGGCCATGGATCAAGTAGCGGCAGAGATGGTGGAAATGGCTTAGGAAGCAGCGGCAGCGAAGAAGGAGGTGGCGAACGTTGAAGGGATGCTTCGTCAACAGAACGAGCAAATTAAGGAGATTCGAGAGATGCTGAAGGAGCTAGTGAACACCAATGACAACAATGAAACCAAAAGGGGAAACACGGAGAATTAAGAGGCTTGTTAACTGTCTTTTTTTGAATTTAGATGATAATGCTCTGTTTTTGGAAATTAGTTTGCATGCCACAACAGTAGTAGTAAAGTTAGGTCTTTTAGTAGATCTTGGAAAGAATAGTTCTTGGAAACATTTGGAGTGAAAGGGTTTAATGTCCTGCAAGTTTTTTATGACATTATATAGAATGAAAAACAGTATTGAACGTCTGATGAAGAGGAACCAACAGATCCGGTTTCCCATTTGGGCAGATTGAGGTTCCTGAGTATATACTTTTAAATTTGATGTAGATAATAGAAATGCAGTAGTTTACAAAAAAAAAAAAAGACAGGAATAAAGCCTTAGTTAAAAAAGCTTTTTATTTTTATTCTCATGCTTATGCTTTGAAGTTTTACAAACATTGTAATATTGTTGTTGATTAATATAATGGAGACTTACACAGTTTAGCTTTAATTCTTGCACTGATTTTTCTCTAAGGTAGTTGAATTCTAGTGATCATGGGCCCAATCCTAGAGTGACTACTACCCTATTTGTATCATTAAATTTACATTTCAGCATTTTCTTTCTTGTTCTACAATTATTGGATTTCCATCCATAATTGAGGATTGATTACAGAATTGTTCATTACAGTGATTTTTTCCACGGTAGTTTGAGTAAATATCATTAGAATTAGATTTCTAATAGTCAATTTTCTAAAGCATTATTCATTCTGCCACTTCTTATAATTGATAAATAATTGCTAAGAGGAAGGTGTGATATTTCCTTCAGTAGATTCCATTCTATTCAAGTGTGTTTTTCCTTTCCTGTAGATGAAGTTTCCTAGGAAACAATGTGTACTTAAAAAAATAGTTTTTAGAAAGTTTAATGTTTTGATTACCTTGAATAAGCTTTTTGATTGTTTGAATTTATGAAGTTGCGTGTAAAGTGTTCTCCTAAGGAATTCTAGTTGTTTCTTGCATTTTCATGCATTTACATTTCAATAGGACTAGATAGACTAAGTTACATAAACACTATTCTTTGCACATACAGTGTGGACAACATTGAAATAACTAAACAAGTTCTGGGTTGACAATTTAATGTTTAAAGGTTTGTTGGTCTTTTTAAAGAACAACTAAATAATCAACATTTTGGCACCATTGTCGGAGAGGTTGTTAAAGAAGTTTTAGTTGTATCCCTATAGGGTTGGTTATTAAATACAGAAGGTAAGAACCTGTATATGAACCAAGTAAAAATATTATGCCAATGCCTACCCTTAGCTGATACTTTTAGAGTTGTTTAGTGTGTGTAACTAGGAAAAATCATAGGACTGCAAATCAAGAAGTTATAGGTTCAAAACCTATTTCAAAAACCACTAGAACTCAAGGTCACTCTAGCCTTGGGAGAAAGAACTTTATAGATGAAATAATTCACCATTCGGAATATCAAGTGTTAGTAGGTCGCTGAACAACATCTGGGAAGGGCTCTACTATTGGCCCTCAAATGGCAGGATCATCATCTGCATCTCACATTAAGATTCGCGATAAGACTATGAGGTCTGAGCAGAGTTTCCAAAATACCTTTATTAATAACTCAGTCTTTCTAGTAAAAAGGAGGGGAATTCTTGTGACCTAAGAGAGGGAGGAGGTGAAATAAGTGATCCACAACTACAATCCTTTGAATTTTTAGCAACACTTGTTGCAATGGGGGAATCTGAAATTCTTGATCTAAGTAGCGTTGTAATACCTACCCAGAACTTGGCCAACACATTGTTCTTCGGATAATATCCCTTGGCCAGGATATACCTAAGGATTACTGGATTTTTATTTATCAAATGGAAAATGTAGCACCAAGAACCCAGACTTGGACCATAGAATACCCTATTGTCGAATTGCATGTTAATGCCCCAATGAAATCTATCCCATTACAAAATCTTCCAAATTTTCATGGAATGGCTTCTAAGGATCCTAACACATTTCTGTTTGAATATGATGTCTTATGCTGAGGTTATGACTATACCACTGATCCTCAAAAACTGAAATTATTTCCTTCCACTTTAAAGGGAGAAACTCTACATTGGTTTACGAGATTATGGGGAGGTATGATAACTTCTTGGGATCATATGAAAAAAAATTTCCTCACCAAATACTAGGACTATTGTTGATCTAGGGATCTAAAACAAGAAATAATTAAAATGATGTCCAAAGAAGATGAGACTTTTGAAGAATATGTCGAAAGATTCCAATGAAACTTGCAAAGTCCACCTTATACCACTTGTTGGGCCACTAGTTTGTAATTATTATTATCATTATTTAATGCCTATTTCATCCATTTCTACCATTATTTATCACGTCATTTATCATACTTTATCATATAATTCCATTTTAGAATTATTTATGCTCTTATGGATAAATATTATTTCTTCTCCTTTATTTTTAATAAATTAATGATTATTATGCATGATTTTACCAACGATGGTTTATTAGTAAATTTGTTGTAACATCACTCACCATTTTAGCTGTCAAGATATTTTCTAGATTGTAGATTTGATCTCCAGCTCATCATTAAATATTCCAACTCAAAAATTCGCTGGAATAAGAAGTGACAATTTTGCATTGGACGTTTTGGGCAAATGGAGAAGAATCTAGAGAATCCGAAACATGGGTTTAGTTCAGAACGGACCGAATTAGTCTTGCAATTAGCCATTTTCCCAAATTCCATCCTTATAAAGAGAACATGAAGGTTCTCTGAAGACGTTTTTTTTCTGAGATTCGTTGTTACAACGGGTTTCCAAATTATCTCAGTTGCAATACCAAATTTGACCTGTTCCTGTTGAATGCTGATGGAAAGATATTTCAGATATGATCTTGTTGATCATATTGTTGTGAACAATCCAATTTTGTTATGGGAATAATTTTATAATCATATCTGTTGTAACTTTTCTATGCTCTCTGTGTATTTAAATGAGAACAAAGACCAAAGAAGGGGAATAATGGGATGGATTATTAGATATTAGAGATTAGATTAGAGATAGATAAGATGGGATATGAGGAGATATAATAGAGGGATTTAACTTTTAACTAGGGACCTCAATTGTAATATACAGAATGTTATTCTGAAGGATGCATCGTGCTGTAATGAGGATTGAATTCAATGGTTAATGCATAATCTACGTTGATGTTCATTTGTATTCTCTGAAGTAGCTCAGCAGTATTCGCTAGTGACTAGGGTTTGGCCCCTGGTGGATCAAACTGCAATTCCTTGTGTTATATATTTCTGATTCTCACAATTTTGGTTGGTTTGATAATTCTCCTATTTTCTGTGAGTTTACCTTATTCACTATTTACCGCTTCCCTGTATTGAAGTAGTATATTGTCTTTATATATTTTGCAGCATTATCGCCTGATTTGATTTACGTTTATTACAGAGTAAATTATTTAGATAGTGAATTGTATTGATTTAATCAGCTATAAGAGTTTGGTTATTGCTATTGAACTCTCAGATTGATATCATTTCCATTTTGATTGCTTCGTAGAGATTGAGTATGGTTTATATTGAATGAGCTAAGAAGAGATGAGTTATTGCTACTATGCTTTCGGCTGATGCTATTGTTTGCTTGTGTGAGATTTGATTACAATTTCAGTAGAGGATTGAGTTTTGAAGCTTAAATGTCATATTTCCTTTAGTAATTTCAATTTGAGTTTATTAGATGCATCAGTTTACTCTTGTATCAAAGATCTATACTACATTTTAAGAAACATTACTCTATGGATTTATAGCTTGCACATATTGTCTACACTCTTGAAACAAAAAGACTTACTCAGGTTGATAATTAATGTGAGGAAATTAGGAGTTTTAAAGGACACCTTTTAGCACTCAACACCACTCTACCTAGAGAAGTCCTAGAAACTAATTTAATTATAGGAATGAAAGATGAATGGATAGAGACTTAATTTAATGGGAAAGGGTGATATTTCTAAGGAATAATATTATGACACTGTGAATATATGTATTAGGTGCTCACAAGGAAGTACATGAACTGAATCCGGAGTTCGAGACCCCCTCAATAGAACTAGCAGAACTACAGGAGGAGGGGTGAGTCGCACAGAGATTGGTAATCTCCTAGAAGACTTTAAAACTGATATTTTGAGTAAATTAACTACGCAATTGGATGTCTTGTAGGTAAAACAGAAACAAGCAGTGGTAGAACAAACTTTAGCCATTTTTTTCCCACACTGCTAAAAGAAGCATAGGTGTAAAGAGTGCCCACTAGATGCAGTCGAAATATGTGCCATATGCATCAAAGATCACTCAAAATAATGTTATCCCTCACTCAGTGGACTGAAATTTGTTTTCAAGGAGTTGAAAGAAGATCTTGAACCAACATACCTTATGGCAGAGTGATGACAATGACAAACATGCCCTCCAGGTAGGGTCCAAGGTCCTGCTTTGTTCATTTTCGACAGTATATCCAACATCAAATTACTAGATGCTAGTGCATTAGGAAACTAAATTTTCATTATTATTACCATTTACTAACATATATTTCATCCATTCCTACCATGATTTATCACTTCATTTATCATAATTTATCATATAATTTCGTTTAATAATCATGCTCTTGTTGATTAGTGATGTTTACTCTCCTTTATTTTTAATAAATTGAATATTATTATGCATGATTTTTCCAATGATAGTTTATTAATGAATTTTTTATAACATCGTCATGATTTTAGCCTCTAATATCTCTTCGAGATTGAAAATTTCATCTTCAGCTCATAATCAAATATTTCATCTCAAAAATTCGTTGGGATAAAAAGTGACAGTTTTGCATTGGACATTTCGGGCAAAAGAAGATGAATCTTGAAAATCAGAGACACTGGCATTGTGCAAAATGGACCAATTCAATTTTCCAATGAGTATATTTTCACAATTTGGCCTATTTTGAGAGAAACGCAAGGTTCTTCGAAGGTCATTTTCATAGATTTTTTGTTGTGGCCATTTTCCAAATTGCCTCAATTGAAATTCTAGATTTGATTTACTTCTAGCTAAATGTTGTTGGGAAGATTTTTCAAATCTCATCTTACTTATTGAGATTCTGTAATCAATTTAAATTGTAAGGAAATTCATTTTGTAATCAGTTGGTTGTAAATTTCTCTTTGATGTTTATGTATTTAAAAGACACAAATTATAGAGAAAAGGGATATAACACATATAGAGGAGATCATATATTGAAGGATCAAATCCATACATTGTAATCATTATTGAGTTTCATTAATACAAAGTTGAGCATCATGGTTTGCATTTTTCAATTTATGATGTGAGTTCTTTTCTTTGGCAGACCGATTCCTAGTGTTTGGGCCCGCCTCCTGATTGAGGTACTGTCATGTAATTATTAGTAGATTAGTTATACTTTTGTTGTTTCAGTGTGGTTACTCAGTACTTATTAAAGAATTTTTCTTTGTTGTTTCCTAATTGACTATTCTTGAAGCATTCCATCTGTTGGTCCCTTTTTTAAATGGTTTTTGTTTCTTTATCATTATTTGAATTCTTGTTCCCTTAAAACATAATTGTTGTTTCCTGCCATTTCTAGATTTCATTTAATTTGCTGCTCTAGATTTGCATTTGAATTATGTTGGGTGCAATAGGTTAAATTTCCAAATCAGCAAGATGTGGTTTAATTTAGTATTGATTCAAGTTGTGTGATTAGTATAATTCTATTCTTTTCATTTACTTTCTTCTTTTTTAATTTAGTATTGTTTTTCAAGTCTTACATATTATTTCTTGTCGAATGAGCTTGATATTGTAGAACCCAAACATGTAGAACAAGTGTTGGATGTTGGTAGCCACTTGCATATATTTTTCAAACTTCCTTGAAACAAAAAGTTGTTCCTCGGGTTGATAATTAGTGTTTAGGTAATTAGTTGTTTTTTTTATTAAGCAACGAATTTACCCAACATTTTGGCGTCATTGTCAGGGAGGCAGTGAAATAGCACTACCACACTAATATATGGTTGTAAATGTATTCCTGAATCTAAGAGTGTCGGATATTAAAGACGAAAGGTAAGAACCTACACATGCACCCTAGATAACTTGTGGTGAGGTCTACCCTCTATAGGTAGTTTTACGTCATATAGTATGCACTGCTAGAAGTAGGAAATTTTAGAGGTAGAATTTTGAAAAGAAAAAAAATCTTATGATTTCACTCAAGTGCTGATGTAAGAACCACCCATTTCACTAACCAATTAGTAGGAAAATTCGAAGGAGGATCCTTGGAGCAGCACATGAAGAACACCTTTTACTTTGGAAAGAAATGGCACACATTTCTAATTTTGAATTCCCTATGAGAGGTCTAGGAGGAGTGACACAAATGCACATAATTCCCCCATTTGTTCTACCAAATTTTCATGGTTTGGAAAATGAATATCGAGATACATTCTTATTTGAGTTTGGAGTACTTTGTAGAAGATATGATTAGTGTATTAATTCTCAATAGTTGAAGGTTTTTCCTCTTACTCTAAAAGGAGCAGCTCTCTGATGGTTTATGAGCCTCGGTGGGAACTACATTCAAACATGGGAGGACATTAAGAATGTATTCTTAAAGAAGTACCAATACTACTGCAAGTCCAACAAATATATTTTTAGAATGACACAAGGGGAAGATGACAAATTGGAGAACTATGTAGAACGATTTCAATACAATCTTCAAAAATCAAAGCATAAGCATTTGGAAAAAGAGATATTGAAAACACTCATTATTAAAGGAATCAAAGATGAATTTTAAGAGCTCTTAAATATGATGGGAAAAGGTGATGCTTTTCAGCTATCATATCATGATGTTTGTGAACTATGGATAAGGTATTCAAGAGGAATCTCCGAGGCTGGTAAGAATTATAGAGAACTTTCTTCTTTCTTTTCCAAATCTGCTACAAGAATAAGAGATATAGGAGCTGAAATCAATGATTTATTTGAACATTTCAAAATTTATTTTATTAGCTCTCTAAATTCACAATTGGATTTTTTGCAGGTTAAGAAAAACCAGGAAAATTTGGAAGAAGTGTTTTGCCCTCATTGTCGAAAGGAGCATCCCATGGATAGTTTCTCTTTATTACCTGGAATGAAAACAACGTATCAAAGACATTGAGAAGTTGCAACAAGATCACGACCATGGAAACCATTGGCTACATGTATGGTTCAAAACACTTCCTCCCCATTTTATTACTTGCATAATCCATTATGGAATACTCCTGTGTTAGGGCAACCATGCCAATCTCAATATAACTGACACCAATCTTGTTCACAAGCTTGGCATGCCTTATCTTATGATTACATGACTAATCTCCCTCATCTTGTAGCACAAACATGTCATCCATATTCTTTACCGGATTTTCAACAACACGCTGGTTGTCTATCAACTTCAACCATACAACCCAATCAGCTACACCATCAAAATCCTATATGCCCAACACAATTTCCTACTCAATCCACTCTACACCCTCATATTAATAAACCAATATAACATGCTTACAGTGTTGAACTGCAAAATTTACCCACCCTTCCCACCCATTCTATCTCACTTGCACCATTGTAGAAAACTTATATTGAGATTGGGAAGGTTTCAAATCCAAAAATTGCAGAAGTAATGGAAGAAAATGAGGTTTCTTCTTCTCTGCATCAACATGTCGTCAAGATCAATAAGACAGTAAAAACTCAAGAACTGCATGACATGACAACTATGGGAAATAAAGAAATAAATGACCATATTTAATATTGTTTTCACTCCATCATTTTCTTGCAGCTTCACTCCATACTTTAGCAATTATTGGCACCATCCTTAACAGGGAAGTTGGTCTCTCTTACCCTGGTATTTATTAACATGCAATTTTTAAATTCGGGTATGTACATAATTGAGACCTTATTTCGAAAATGGTTCCACTGGAAGTATTCTTATACATAAACATATTTTATTTTTCAAAGTAGAGTAGTAGAAAATAAAATAAATAAGAAATAAATAAATTTATCTGTAAAAAGAGTTATTTTTATTGCAACATGTTGTGTAAGTCAACATTGGTGATAAATATTTGATATTTTTTTTGTATGTAGATGTATTAAATTCAAAATCACATTCCTACAAACACTCATATCCATTTTGATCCCCAATTTGGAAAAAATGTTTGTTTATCATATTTTATGGCTTGGGGCACTTGATAAAATTTATGATAAGAATTGTCAGGACAGTCATCCTTTGAGGGACGAAATGGGCATATTTTAAAAAACTGTTCATATACTAAGGAGCCCTTTATGTCTACTTTCTAAATCAATTTGAACCATTCAATTTGGATTTGAAACGAAAATCTTATGACGAAAATATTGACAAGGTGTCTAGGAGGAAGCTTAGGGATAGAGTTGGGATAGTCAACTTTTGGAGGCCTAAATGACTATATTTTGTAAAAACAATTCGATGGTATATTCATATATGAATCTTGTTTACAAGGAAATTTAAATCACTCTATTTTGATATAGTATGATGAAGTTATGACCAAGATACTAAATGCTTATTGTAAATCAACATTCTTAAAACTATGTTTTCCCAACTATTCACTAGTGTATATGACCCATCAATTCTTCCTTCCTCCAAAACATGTTTCTATTGGAGAGATATATATATATATATATATATATATATAATCAATTCTTCCTTCCTCCAAAACATGTTTCTATTGGAGATATATATATATATATATATATATATATATATATATATATATATATATATTAAAATAATTTAATCTCCAATTTAAATCAATTCAATCTGTCTTCAAACGAAAAATTTATGCTTAAAATATGAAGTGTTGGTCTAAGTTGGGAAATTGGAAATGGTTCTACTATGCAGGTTGTTCTAAATAAATTTGACATATCATATCATGGAAATTTTAAAATTTGTTTGTATTGGTGATATCTCTTTCAATTCACTTTCATTTTGCTTTGGAATCACTTAAATGGGATGCAAAATAAAGAAGTTATTATTAAAACATTGCTGGTTAGTATGGTCGACCACTTCTCTCCCGCAAGTGACAAATAGATTTTGCTTTGTTTATATTTCTATGGATTTTTTTATAGAGTACCTACTTGTTTTTTTTTGCATATTTCTTGGATTAAGAGAGCCTGTGCACCTTTATTCTTCCATTATTTTATGTTTTATTGCATGTAGATGCTCATTTTTTGCAAGTCCGAGGAGAATAAAGGAGGTCCATTTATGAAAAAAGTGATTCTTGAAGACAATGTTAACAAAATAAGGGAATTTCATCCAAGAATATATTAAGAAATTTAATATCATATGATGTTGATTTTTTTTTAGGTGTCATGATCTAAAATGTCTTATAAGAGCTTGCTACAAATTTCCTGATAATACCGACCAGCAAGAAAGAAAAAAGACTTGAAGACTTTTTCATTACTAGAAAAATTCATAACAAGAAAAATGAAGAATTGATTTCCATTTGAAGACCCAAGTCATTGCCACCAAAGTATTTTTCCAAAAGATCTTTGATTTCCATGCATTCACCATTGACAGATTGTTGTTCATGGAAACAAATTGATGTTCTCGTAGGAAACAACATTGCTGCACCCAAAATCACAATTGTTGTAATTTAAGTTATTTATTTATTTATTGTTTTTCAATAAAGTGTTATTTTTATTTTTTTTTCTCTTACGCTTTTATCTTTCAAGTGTTGTTTCTTTCAAAGTCATGAGTTTTGTTTCTTCATCAAAGTAAAAGAAGAAAGTTCTTAAGTTTTATGTTGTTGCTCCACATCTATGCATTTGTTCCCCACGTCTTATCAAGTATATGGTTGCCTCATAGATAATATTAAGCATTCTTATGGCAAGTCTTGTCAAGAATGATTTACTCTTAATTCCTCATTATTTTGTAAAGTGACTATAATTGTTGGATGACTAATCCTTTTCCATGTCAGCTTTCTAGGATCTCCCATTGAGATAGTTTTTTGGAGGGATTGCCATAGTCATGCTTGATACTTCATGTCCACATGCTTAAAATGGTATGGGTAGTTTCGAGGTCGTAACATGCAATAATGGTACCATTGAATAAATAAATCTCGAATCATAATTGTTTCTACGTTAGCTACAGTTGTTGTTTCCTTAATAACAACTGTTGTTTTCTGAGTCACAATTGTTGTTCCCTTAGTTACAACTGTAGTTTCCTTAGTCACGGTTGTTTTTACCTTAGTCACAACTATTGTTCCCTTGGTCGCACTTGTTTTTTCCTTAGCCATAGTTGTTGTTTCCGTGGTCATAGTTGTTGTTCCCTTAGTCACAATTGTTGTTCCCTTGGTCGTGGTTGATGTTCCCTTATTCACAATTGTTGTTCCCTTAGTCACAATTGTTGCTCCCTCAGTCACAACCATTATTTCCTGACTCACATTTGTTGTTCCCTCAATAACAACTGTTGTTTCTTAGGTCACAATTATTGTTCCCTCTATTACAGTTGTTGTAACCTAAGTCGTGGTCACCCATTTTCACACTTTTGATTCAACACTTGTAGGTGTTTCTGATTTTATTTTCTCCTTGGTGAATGGGAAATACTTTTAATCGACGAAATTAGTAGTATTATACGGAAATAGATCGAACAATATAACAACGAAGTAAGAGTTGGTAATCTTGGCATCGTACTTCAAGTAGCAGATGGCATTGCTCGTATTCATGGTCTTGATGAAGTAATGGCAGGGGAATTAGTGGAATTTGGAGATGGTACAGTAGGCATTGCCCTAAATTTGGGATCGGATAATGTTGGAGCTGTATTAATGGGTGATGGCTTGATGATACAAGAAGGTAGTTCTGTGAGAGCAATAGGAAAAATTGCTCAGATACCAGTAAGTGTTCTAGGTCATTTTTGACATAATGATTGGGTAGTCAATTTATCTTTGTTTATTTATAAACATAATCTTATTTTTAAGGAATAATTATGCAAAGATGATTTCATCATGTCAATTTTCAACTTTCTTAATTTGTCAATTCCCTGATCTTGTAACATTTATGATGATTATCACAATATTTTATTTAAAACTTTTGTCACTATCTAAAAAACTATTCCTCAACCCTAATCTTAGCAAAGAAAAATATATTTATCGATAGGCATTTGAAGGTTATTAATTTTTTAGAAGAAAAACTACCCAAGTTGAAAATAGGTACTACAAAACCTTTTATGCCATTCGTAGCTCTTAAGGAGCTGACCTATCACCCCATCTATTAAGTAATATTTTCTAGATTAACAAATAACCATAGTTGAATTTAAAAAAGTTAGTCAACTAGAGGACAGGAAGTCTCATCACGAGTCAATCTATCATGATCATAGTTCCTAGTAAAGTGAAATTACCATTATTTGCCATCAAGCCAGGGTAATGGCCTTCGATCGTAAAGCTGAAGGATAACAGGTCTCATCACGAGCCGACTTGTTCACTTTTGATAGCTCTCGTGAATGGAGTTGTTATTAACTGGTTACCAAGCCATAATAATGATATTCATTAGACATCTAACTAAATTGAAATTCTCTTGTAACTATATATTTATTTCTAATAGATGGGACACTAACATCTCAATGGGTTAAAAATGCATCCCTGTCAAGGCTATGAATGCCTACTGGCACCAGTGGCCATGCCTATGATATAGAAGTTAATCCAATAATATGATATACTTGGTTACCTTGTTTTCTCAAAACTAATTTCCAATAAATCCTATTGTTTCATATATAAGGTTTACTAGAACTCATGGTTCATGGGTTAATATTTAATCAATTCTTAGATGATGTGTTGGCATTATTGCACAGGTTTAGAGCTATGGCACAGGTGTTGTCCTTGATGGCAACTCACTATGATGACAGATCTCAGTTCAAGCTTTCAAAATGAAGGAAAAGATATATACGCAGGTTCACCTAGACGAAGATGCGTATACATGCAGGTTATATGTTACAAAAGTGCGTATGTGTATACATGCACTTTCACGCAAGGAAAAGCACGTACATGTTAGAGAACTTACTTTTGGTCCGTGGTATTTAGTCCTTGGTAATTGAACCTATGGTTTTGGGCCATGGTATCTCGTCAGAAGTGTTGATCCCAAGTATTGGGTCCATGGTATTGTTTTATTATGGTTTTGGACGGTGGTATAGTGAAAGGCCTAAGACTATAAAAAAAGGAAGGAGATCATTTGGCAAAGAATCATCTGAATTAATTGAATATATGATAAAGTGCTAGATTTGAAATATTGGTGATTGGGGTTATGGTGCAGATCTGGATCTGAATGAAGGAGGAACCTTAGCGCAAAGAGAAGGAGAAGTTCTATTGATGGGTCATAATCTTAAGGCTTGAATAATAGTATCGTTGTATGATTTTGATCTGTTATATGTGGCGCATGCTTGATCTATAAATCTGGTAATCTGGGTTAATTAATGTCTAAATATTTGAAAGAGTGAATTATCCTTTATAGATCTGTACGCAGGTTCAATGAAGTGAAGGTGCGTATACACGCTGGTTCAGTGAATAAAAACAGTGTATACGCAGGTTGGTCCAAACACAGAAGCATATGCACGCAGGTTTCAGGTTATTGAAGTAGCGTACATCTCTTGAGTTGTGTTCAAGCTGCTTCTGTTTATTGCTGCAGTGTTCTGGGTTCAGGATTTGGTGTGTGGCTATTGTTACTGTGTTCTGGGTACAGCTATTAGAGAAGTGTCTACTTGATTCAGTTCTAATTGGTGAAAAGGAGATTGTTTGATGCAGAAAAATTCTTGATGATTGATTGATGTTCATGGATCCAGTCTGAAAATTTATGAAACGTGGTCCCTGGAAGAAAGAGAAGGTTGTAGCCTTCTGTAGGCCACCACCTACGTACTAGTATCTTGGCTAGTGCAAGAGCTAAGGGGGTTGTAGCTCCCTTCTAGGAGAAGCTGGAGAATGAGAGAGGGTTGTAGCTCTATGCAAGTTGCAGCCTGCGTACTGGTAAAGGACTGCACCAGTACATAATCATTGTAAAAAGAAGTTTCTAATTAAAAAGAAGATAGAGACGAATTGCAGCATGTGGTTTTCACCCACATTGGGTTTCCACCTTATATCTTGTGTTCTTGTGTGTGATTGTCCTCTACTCTGTTTCACTGTTTCTGGTTACTGCTTATTTGATTTTGATACACAGATTAATGATCAACATCTGTAAGATAAAGTAAATTATAAGTTTGCATGGTATACACGGGTTTCCTTATACGTAGTTGCATATATACGCGGTTTTCACTAACTGAAGTAGCGTATATGATGTGGATTATAAAAAGGAAATAATTGACTAGATAATACTGATTCACCCCCCTCTCAATATTATTTCCAACAATAGAGTAGGTCCTTCTGAAGAAGCTTGATCGCTTGAAGGAAGATCCATCATCATGAGCAACTATGAGAGAGAAGCATTGATCAGGCACCAATTTTCGATGTGACCAACTTCGTCTATTGGAAGGTAAGAGTCACAGCCTTTCTTAAATCTCTTGGTACAGAAGTCTAGGATATCATAGATATAGGGTACACTTTTCCATCCACAACTCCTACATATTCGGCTGGTAAGAAGCAATATGAAATAAATGCAAAGGCTATCAATACTCTATTAGGATTTCTATCTCAATCAGAATTCGTCAAGGTTATGCAGTATAAATCCGCAAAAGAAATATGGGACAAGATTGTTCTGAGCTATGAAGGAGATGAACAGGTAAAACGAGCAAAACTTCAAACCCTTAGAATTCAGTATGAAAATCTCAGAATGCACAACGATGAAAGTGTGCCTAACTATTTCCTTCATGTAGATGAGATTGTTAATTGTATGAAAAACTTGGGTGAAGAAATAAAAGAGGTTGTTGTGGTTGAAAAGGTTCTAAGATCTTTGTCCCCTAAGTTTAATCTAAAGTTTCTGCAATCGAAGAAAAAGAGAATCTGCGAAACCTTACCATGTCACAGCTGCACGGAATTCTGACTGCTTAGGAAATGAGGAAAGGAGGACCATCAAACAAGAGAGAAGTTGCTTTGAAGGCTCCAGGAAAAGGAGATTACTATGAGTCAGGACATATGTCAGAAGAAGAGGAAGAATCAAATTTTGTCAAGAACCTTCAATGGGGTGCTGGAAGATTCAGAGGTAAGTTACCTTTCAAACGCTTTTCTTGTCGAAGAGTCAGTCACTATGCTGCCAAATGTCCTCATAAAGATAAGCTTGACAAGGGTAAGGAACCTATTAGATGGAACAAGAAACAAAATGTAAATAAGAAAAGCTATTACACTCATGAATACAATGATGGACTTTCAAATAGTGATGAAGATGAACAAGGTAATAAATATAGACTTTTAATGGCTTTTGAAGATGAAGATTTCATGGATGATATAGATGAAGAAGGTATTTATGAAGAGATTTCTAAACTCAAAATTTGTTTAGAAGAGAAAAATATGATTATTGATACTCTACAATTCCAACTGGCTGAAAGGGAAAAACATCATGAAAAGTTAGAATGTGAAATTGTGGGACTTAGAAAAGAGATTGAGAAATATAAATCTCTTAATCATAGATTTGTTAAAGGATCTAAAACATTAGATGATATTATCAAAGTGCAGCGTTCTCCACTAATCAAGATAGGTCTGGGATATAATGAAGAAACAACTCAAGCGCAGGAACCATCTACCTCCAAAAGTTATCTTGATGCAGCAAGGAAAAGTGAACAAAGGCCAAATGGAAATCACTAGGTAAATAAGGGACAATTCACCTCAAGAATGAACAAAGACTATCAAATAAATCGGGAGCAATCTACTTTTAGAATGAACGGAAGATACAACCAGCCATAGGTAAAACCTTCTCAATCTGCCTCAAGAATGGATGTCAATAGGAACTACAATCATTGGCTGGAAGATTTGATAATCACAGGAGTTTCTTCAATGGCAAATGTTGGTCACAAAGCAGCTCAATGTGTTGCCTATAAGACAATCATGACTAGAGAAGCTCATAAACAGAGGAGTATGATTGGGATCATGAAAAGGATCTACAATAACTTCTCTGCTCTTGAAAATGAAATAGAATGTTCTATTTGTAACAATTTCGGTCATGAATATTTTGAATGCAGGAGCAGGTTTCAGCAGACAATTCAGAAGGAGCAAACCTCAAATGCCAAATCATGAAGAATGAAAGAACCACAACCAGAAAGATGTGGTATAGCCTTATATGCGGAAGGGCAGGAAAATCAATGGTACATCGACAGTGGATGTTTGAAACATATGACAGGTGATAAAGAAAAACTTTAGTCATATAGTGCCTTAGAGAAGGAGAAGAAGGTCTCTTTTGGAAATGACACCCCTGCTCTCATAAAAGGTAAAGGTTCTGTTTAGTTGAAAGAAAGGGTCAAAGCTGGAAATGTCATGTATGTTGATGTCTTAAGGCATAATCTATTAAGTGTCAGTCAGATGTGTGATCAAGGAACTGAGGTAATATTTCGATCAAATGGATGTAGTGTTTGTGATCTTGATACAGGAAAAACAGTGATCAAAGGCGTAAGAACTCCAAATAATTTATACATATTCAAAGAAGGACAACATCAATGCTATCTAAGCAAGAATGATGAACACTCGCTATGGCACAAAAGATTGGGGCATCTTAGCTTCTCACAGATAAGGAAAGCATGAAAATACCAGGTAGTTCGTGGTCTTCCAGATAATACAATATGCAAATCATGTCAGTTTGGTAAGCAAACCAGAACTAACTTCCCTGAGAAGGAAGGATCAGCCAGCAGGCCGCTTGAACTTGTCCATACTGATGTATGTGGTCCATCTAGGAAAAGGTCACCTCGAGGAGAAGAATACATATATTATTCATTGCTGACTATTCCAGGATGTGTTGGATAGGACTTATGAAGCACAAAGACGAAGCCTTTGAAAAGTTCAAATCATTCAAAGCCTTGGTGGAGAACGAATCAGATCATAGAATCAAATGCCTCAGGTCTGATCGAGGAGGAGAATTTACCTTGAATGAATTTTTTGATTTTTGTGAAGAACATGGAATAAGAAGGGAATTCTCTACAACTAGGACTCCTTAGCAAAATGGAGTAGTGGAAAGGATGAACAGAATGGTTCAACAAATGGCTCGTGCAATACTTGATGAGTCTGGAACTCCCGCAACCTTCTGGGGTGAAGCCACATTTGCTGCAGTTGTTATTCTCAACAAGACAAATGTCTAGGTGAACAACACTCAAACTCCTCATGAGCTCTGGTATGGTGAGACTCCTTCGGTAAAATATTTCAAAATTTTTGGAAGAAAATGCTATATTAAAAATAATGATGAAAATCTTGGCAAGTTTGAACCTAGAGAAGATGAAGGCATTCTCCTTGGTTATTCTCCCCACAACAAAACATATAAGTGTTACAACAAAAGACTTGGAAGAATTGTTGATAGCATTGATGTAGTGGTTGATGAAGAAGGAAACATTCCTAGGCAAGTGAATTTCGAAGATTTTGAAGATGATGAGAACTATCCTTCAACATAAAATCAGACTTATGATGAAGAAGAAGCTCAAGAGGCACCAGAAGAACATATAAGGATAGAAGATAAGACTCCATCCAGGTACGTTTAGAAGAACCATCCAGAATCTCAAATTTTGGGACAAAAATGTTGGAAATAATACTGAGAGGGGGGGTGAATCAATATTATCTAGCAATTTAATAAATCTTCCTTATTTGATCTTTGAATTATTTTTGCATGTCAGTACCATAAAATAATGAGCATGAACAAGGAAAATAGATAGTCACACCAAAGAACACAAGATGTAAGGTGGAAACCCAATGTGGGTGAAAACCACCTGCTGCAATATGTCTCTATCTTCTTTCAAATTAGAAACTCCTTTTACAATGATTTTGTACTGGTGCAGTCCTTTGCCAGTACGCAGGCTGCAACCTGCAGAGAGCTACAACTCTCTCTCGTTTTCCAGTCTTCTCCTGGAAGGGAGTTACAACCCCCTACTTCTTTTCATAAAGCATCAAATGATCATCAAGTATATAACAGTTACAGTCCACTACAGTTATCAGATCAGCAATAACAGAACTAACCCAGAACACCTTATCAACAGAGAAATTCAATCAACAGAACATCTTAAGACAGAGACGCAGTTTTCCCTTCTGTGGCCTGCGTCGCGACGCAATTCACCTTTTGCTTTCCTACGTACACCCGCAGGTATCCTTCTGCTGTACTGCGTGCCCACGCACTGTTCCTTGAACTGCACTGCGTCCTGTTGCTGCAGGGACGCACCCAGAAATGCTATCGCACCGCGTCCCTTTTGCTTCAGGGACGCACCTGAACCTTAGTCGCTCTGCGTCCCCACGCAGATCTCCAGTTACTGCACTGTGTCCCGGATGCACCTGAACTTGGTCTGCCCTGCGTCCCCACGCAGGTCTCCTGTTACTGCGCTGCATCCCCACGCAGCTTTTCTGATAAACACCTGCGGCCTTCTGATTAGGGCTGAATAGAGAGTTCACTAGAGAGGCATAGATACTCAGATCTGATCATGCACTCGAAAGATCACCCTTCACAGATTCACCTTCAACTTCCTTTTCATATAGATCAAGCTTTTAAGACCATAACCCAATATTTCAGATCTAAAGATATTCAATTGCAAAAGATACTTAGCCAAGTGATCTCCTTTGCTTTATATAGGAAAGCTCCTCCTCAAATCATGGAACAATACCACGAGCCGACACCATAATAACACAATACCGTCGGCTAGATACCAGGAGTAAAACACAAGAAACCCCCACGTGTGCTTTTCTCTGCCTTGAAATGTGTGCACTGGGTGGATGCACCTCCTGAACGGCTGGACTGCGTCTCTGGACGCGGCTGCTGCATCGTTTACCTGCGGGTACGCACTTTCTGTAAGGTGTACCTGCGTACCCCTTATTTCCTTCAATATTTGATAGCTGATCATCAACCTCTACTGCTGACTTGAAGTACAGTGATCTGTCACCTGAATGGGTTTCCATCAAGGACAACACTTTAGCCATAATGCCAACAATCTCCCCCTTTGGACTTGATGGCAACCTCACAAACTTCAGCTTCATTCTCCCCCTTTGACATCAAGGGCAAAGGGGTATGCTCCCCCTGAAAGAGAACTAGATCTGCAACAAGGAGCCATAATCCACCATGAAAGAGATAGAGACATATTGCAGCTATTTCCAAGATCTCCTTCTGAACATCCTCCATAATGCCAACAATGCATTATATGACCCCCCTGAACCTGTACCATCAATCAGAAAAGGTTCAACAATAAGATGATGCATCAACAACCCCCAGCTTTTGCCTGAGGTATTCAAAAGTGTCCCTGGGCAATGGTTTGGTGAGAATATCCGCAACTTGTTCCTTAGAAGGAACATACTCCAACTTGACCTTCTGTTCAAGTACTTGTTCTCAGAGAAAATGGTACTTGATTGGTATGTGCTTGGTTTTTGAATGCATAACAGGATTCTTTGAGATGCTGATTGCACTTGTGTTATCACATAACTTGGGGATTGGTGGTGTACAAGTGATTTGAAAATCTTGCAAAGTCTGCATCATCCAAAGGAGTTGGGTGCAACAAGATGCAACAGCAACATATTCTGCTTCAGCTGTAGACAAGGCAATTGAACTCTGTTTCTTGCTGAACCAAGATACCAGTCTGGAACCCATAAAGAACGCACCACCACTTGTGCTTTTCCTGTCATCCACGCTTCCGGCCCAATCTGCATCTGTATAAGCATGAAGAGTAAGATCTGTATCTCTAGGATACCATAAGCCATAATTTTGAGTCCCTTGAAGATATTTGAAAATTCTCTTCACTGCCTAAAGATGAGTCTCCTTCGGATTTGCCTGAAATCTTCCAACCATTCCAACTGCATGCATGATGTCCGGTCGGGTACCTGTCAAATAAAGTAAACTTCCAATCATAGATCTGTAGGTTGGTTGATGTACTGCTGCAGATTCATCATTTGCACTGAGACTACATCCTGTGACCATGGGTGTACATACTGGTTTTGCATCTTCCATGCCATATTTCTTCAAAATCTGTTTGAGATACTTGGTTTGAGATAAAGATTCCTCCTTCCTTTTGTTGGATTTGCAAACCAAGGAAATATGTCAGTTCTCCTAGCAAGGACATTTCAAATTCTTTCTGCATGACCAAGGCAAAGCTTTGACTCATAGCTTCTTCATTGCTGCCAAAAATAATGTCATCTACATACACAACAAGTATTAGCAATTTGTCATTTTCAGCTTTTATATAAAGATTGCTATCTGCTGAACCTTTTGAAAAACCTTGTTGATGAAGATATTTGTCCAAGCGGTAGTACCAAGCCCTTGGAGCTTGTTTGAGGCCATAGAGGGCCTTTTTCAATTTGCATACAAGGTTTGGATTATTTCCAAGAATGAACCCATCTGGCTGTTCAATGTATACTTCTTCTTCCAAGTCTCCATTCAGAAAGGCTGATTTTACGTCCATTTGAAATACTTTGAAGTTTTGAAAACTTGAGAGAGCAGGAAACATTCGGATGGCCTCAAGTCTTGCAAGAGGAGCAAAGGTTTCTTCAAAGTCTATTCCTTCTTGCTGCGCATACCCTTTACAAACAAGTCTGGCTTTGTTTCTAATTACTTCTCCATTTTCATTCAATTTGTTTTTGAAGACCCATTTTGTCCCGATAACATTCTTATCTTTTGGTCTAGGAACCAACTCCCAAGTGTTGTTCTTTTCGATCTGCTCAAGTTCTTCATCCATTGCTTTCACCCAACATTCATCTTTGCATGCCTCTTTCACATTTTGTGGTTTAGTTGAGGAGAGTAATGCCAAATAGCTTGAAGCTTCTGCAACTGTTCTTCTAGTTTGTACACCTACTTTTTTCTGTCCCATAATCTGAGATTCTGGATGGTTCTTCTGAACATATCTGGATGGAGTCTTTTCTTCTATTCTTGTTTGCTCCTCTGGTTCTTCTTGAGGTTCTTCTTGAGATTCTTCTTCTTCATCATTCTGTTTTTGAGGGTAGTCTTCATCTTCTTCGATGTCTTCACGATGTACTTGCCTAGGAATGTATCCCTTCTCATCAACCACTACATCAATGCTGTCAACAATTCTGCCAATTCTTTTATTGTAGCATTTGTATGCTTTGCTATATGGAGAGTAACCAAGAAGAATGCCTTCATCTGCTCTAGGTTCAAGTTTGCCAAGCTGCTCATCAGTATTCTTGATATAGCATTTGCTCCCAAAGATTTTGAAGTGCTTTACTGAAGGAGTCCTACCACTCCAAAGCTCATGAGGAGTTTGAGTGCTGTTCACCCGGACATTTGTTTTGTTGAGAATAACAACCGCAGCATGTGCAGCTTCACCCCAGAAAGTTGCGGGAGTTCCTGATTCATCAAGCATAGCACGAGCCATTTGTTGGATTGTTCTGTTCATTCTTTCCACAACTCCATTTTGCTGGGGAGTTCTTGCTGTAGAGAATTCTCTTCTTATCCCATGTTCTTCACAGAAATCGAAAAATTCATTTGAAGTAAATTCCCCACCTCTGTCGGATCTGAGGCACTTAATTTTGTGACCTGATTCATTTTCAACCAAGGCTTTGAACGATTTGAATTTTTCGAATGCTTCATCTTTGTGCTTCATAAGTCCTAACCAGACAAACTTGGAGAAATCGTCAATGAATAATATCAAGTATTCTTCTCCTCGAGGTGTCCTTTTTCTGAAGGGACCGCATGTATCTGTATGTACTAGCTCAAGAGGCATGCTAGCTGATCCTTCTTTCTCTGGAAAGTTAGTTCTGGTTTGTTTTCCAAACTGACATGATTTGCATATGGTGTTGTCAGGAATTTTGATATCTGGAAGATCGTGAACTGCCTGATATTTGCATGCTTTCCTTATTTGTGAGAAGCTTAGATGTCCCAACCTTCGATGCCATAACCAGTGCTCTTCATCCTTGCTCAGATAGCATTGTTGTTGTCCTTCTTCGAATATGTATAGATTATTTGGAGTTCTTTTGCCTTTGAGCACTGTTTTACCTGTATCAAGATCACGAACAAGACATCCATTCGATCTGAATATAACCTCGGTTCTTTGATCACACATCTGACTGACACTTAGAAGATTATGCTTCAATCCATCAACATACAAAACATTTCCAGCCTTGACCTTTTCTTTTAACTGAGCAATGCCTTTTCCTTTTATAGTTGCAGGAGTATCATTTCCAAAAGAGACTTTCTTTCCCTTTTCTAAAGCAGAATAAGATTCAAGTTTTTCTTTATCACCTGTCATATGCTTCGAACATCCACTGTCAATGTACCATAGATTTTCCTGTCCCTCTGCATAAAAAGCTATCCCGCATCTTTCTATTTGAGGTTCCTTTATTCTCCATGTTTTGGTGCTTGAGGCTTGTTCTTTTTTCTGCTGAAACCTGCTCCTGCATTCAGAGTCTTCATGACCAAAATTATTGCAAATAGAACATTCAACTTCATTTTCAAGAACCGAAAAGTTGTTATAGGTCCTTTTTGTAATCCCTGTCATACTTCTTTGTTTTTGAGCTTCCCTAGTCATGATCGTTTTATATGCAACACATTGAGCTACTTTGTGACCAAAGTTATGGCAAGAAAAGCATTGTCCATTGAAGAAACTTCTACGGTTATCGAATCTACCAGACAATTGATTGTAATTTCTATTTTCATCTATTCTTGAACCAAATTGAGAAGATTTTACCTGTGGCTGGTTGTAGCTTTTGTTCACCCTTAAGATGGATTTCCCCTGATAGTTTCTGTTTGTAATTCATCCCTGCTTTACCTGATGATCTTCATTGTTCTTTTGCCCATTGCTTCTTGCCGCATCAAGATAACTCTTTGAGGTGGATGCTTGAGAGGTTTCTCCATTATAGCCCAGACCTGTCTTGTTTAGAGGAGACCGCTGCACATTGATAATCTCATCCAAAGTTTCAGATCCTTTGACAAACTTAAGATTAATAGCTTTTGTTTTCTCAATCTCTTTTCTAAGACCAACGATTTCACCTTCTAGTTTTTCAAGATGTTTTTCTTTTTCATCAATTTGAAATTGTAGAGTATCAATGATCACATTCTTTTCTTCTATACATCTCTTGAGTCTAGTAATTTCCTCATAAAGGTTATCCACATCTACAGCATCCATATAATCATCATCTTCAAATGCCATTAACAACTTATATTCATTACCTCGTTCATCTTCATCACTGTTCGATAGACCATCACTATCTTCATGGGTGTAGTAGCTTTTCTTATTTGCACTTTGTTTATTGTTCCATCTAGCAGGTTCCTTTCCTTTATCCTTATAAGGACATTTTGCAGCATAATGACCTACTCTTCCACAAGCAAAGCATTTAAAAGGTAACTTACCTCTGAATCTTCTAGAACCCCTTTGAAGATTTCTAACAAAATTTGATTCTTCTTCCTCTTCTTCTGGGACGTGGCTTGCTTCATAATAATCTTCTTTACCTGATGCCTTGAAAGCAGCTTCTCCTCTGTCTGATGGACCTCCCTTTCTCATTTCATAAGCTGTTAGAATTCCATGTAGCTCAGACATAGTGAGAATTCGTAGATTTTCCTTTTCTTCTATTGCAGATACTTTAGATTCAAACTTGGGGGACAATGATCTTAGAACCTTTTCAACCACTATAGCCTCTTTTATTTCTTCACCCAAATTTTTCATACAATTAACAATCTCATCTACCCGAAGAAAATAATTAGCCACACTTTCATCATTATACATCTTGAGAGTCTCATACTGAATCCTGAGAGTTTGAAGTTTAGCACGCTTTACCTGTTCATCTCCTTCATAGCTCATGATAATTTTATCCCATATCTCTTTTGCGGATTTGTATTGCATTACCTTCATGAATTCCGTTTGGGATATACATCCTAATAGAGTATTGACTGCTTTTGCATTTGTTTCATACTTCTTCTTCTCAGCTGCATCTGTAGGAGTAGCTGAAGGAAAAGCGTAGCTTGTTTCTACAATGTCCCAAACTTCTGTACCAAGAGATTGAAGATATGCAGTAACTCTTACCTTCCAATAATTGAAGTTTGTCCCATCAAAAACCGGTGGCCTGATTGATGCTTCTCTCTCGTAGTTGCTCATGATGAACGATCTACCTTCAAGCGATCAAGCTTCTCTGAAGGACCTGCTCTGATACCAATTGTTGGAAATAATACTGAGAGGGGGGTGAATCAGTATTATCTAGCAATTTAATAAATCTTCCTTATTTGATCTTTGAATTATTTTTGCATGTCAGTACCATAAAATAATGAGCATGAACAAGGAAAACAGATAGTCACACCAAAGAACACAAGATGTAAGGTGGAAACCCAATGTGGGTGAAAACCACCTGCTGCAATATGTCTCTATCTTCTTTCAAATTAGAAACTCCTTTTACAATGATTTTGTACTGGTGCAGTCCTTTGCCAGTACGCAGGCTGCAACCTGCAGAGAGCTACAACTCTCTCTCGTTTTCCAGTCTTCTCCTGGAAGGGAGCTACAACCCCCTACTTCTTTTCATAAAGCATCAAATGATCATCAAGTATATAACAGTTACAGTCCACTACAGTTATCAGATCAGCAATAATAGAACTAACCCAGAACACCTTATCAACAGAGAAATTCAATCAACAGAACATCTTAAGACAGAGACGCAATTTTCCCTTCTGTGGCCTGCGTCGCGACGCAATTCACCTTCTGCTTTCCTGCGTACACCCGCAGGTATCCTTCTGCTGTACTGCGTGCCCACGCACTATTCCTTGAACTGCACTGCGTCCTGTTGCTGCAGGGACGCACCCAGAAATGCTATCGCGCCGTGTCCCTTTTGCTTCAGGGACGCACCTGAACCTTAGTCGCTCTGCGTCCCCACGCAGATCTCCAGTTACTGCACTGCGTCCCGGACGCACCTGAACCTGGTCTGCCCTGCGTACCCACACAGGTCTCCTGTTACTGCGCTGCGTCCCCACGCAGCTTTTCTGATAAACACCTGCGACCTTCTGATTAGGGCTGAATAGACAGTTCACTAGAGAGGCACAGATACTCAGATCTGATCATGCGCTCGAAAGATCACCCTTCACAGATTCACCTTCAACTTCCTTTTCATATAGATCAAGCTTTTAAGACCATAACCCAATATTTCAGATCTAAAGATATTCAATTGCAAAAGATACTTAGCCAAGTGATCTCCTTTGCTTTATATAGGCAAGCTCCTCCTCAAATCATGGAACAATACCACGAGCCGACACCATAATAACACAATACCGTCGGCTAGATACCAGGAGTAAAACACAAGAAACCCCCACGTGTGCTTTTCTCTGCCTTGAAATGTGTGCACTGGGTGGACGCACCTCCTGAACGGCTGGACTGCGTCTCTGGACGCGGCTGCTGCATCGTTTACCTGCGGGTACGCACTTTCTGTAAGGTGTACCTGCGTACCCCTTATTTCCTTCAATATTTGATAGCTGATCATCAACCTCTACTGCTGACTTGAAGTACAGTGATCTGTCACCTGAATGGGTTGCCATCAAGGACAACACTTTAGCCATAATGCCAACAATCTCCCCCTTTGGACTTGACGGCAACCTCACAAACTTCAGCTTCATTCTCCCCCTTTGACATCAAGGGCAAAGGGGTATGCTCCCCCTAAGGTCATGCTCCCCCTGAAAGAGAACCAGATCTGCAACAAGGAGCCATAATCCACCATGAAAGAGATAGAGACATATTGCAGCTATTTCCAAGATCTCCTTCTGAACATCCTCCATAATGCCAACAATGCATTATATGCTCCCCCTGAACCTGTACCATCAATTAGAAAAGGTTCAACAATAAGATGATGCATCAACAACCCCCAGCTTTTGCCTGAGGTATTCAAAAGTGTCCCTGGGCAATGGTTTGGTGAGAATATCCGCAACTTGTTCCTTAGAAGGAACATACTCCAACTTGACCTTCTGTTCAAGTACTTGTTCTCGGAGAAAATGGTACTTGATTGGTATGTGCTTGGTTTTTGAATGCATAACAGGATTCTTTGAGATGCTGATTGCACTTGTGTTATCACATAAGATGGGGATTGGTGGTGTACAAGTGATTTGAAAATCTTGCAAAGTCTGCATCATCCAAAGGAGTTGGGTGCAACAAGATGCAGCAGCAACATATTCCGCTTCAGCTGTAGACAAGGCAATTGAACTCTGTTTCTTGCTGAACCAAGATACCAGTCTGGAACCCATAAAGAACGCACCACCACTTGTGCTTTTCCTGTCATCCACGCTTCCGGCCCAATCTGCATCTGTATAAGCATGAAGAGTAAGATCTGTATCTCTAGGATACCATAAACCATAATTTTGAGTCCCTTGAAGATATTTGAAAATTCTCTTCACTGCCTGAAGATGAGTCTCCTTCGGATTTGCCTGAAATCTTCCAACCATTCCAACTGCATGCATGATGTCCGGTCGGGTACCTGTCAAATAAAGTAAACTTCCAATCATAGATCTGTAGGTTGGTTGATGTACTGCTGCAGATTCATCATTTGCACTGAGACTACATCCTGTGACCATGGGTGTACATACTGGTTTTGCATCTTCCATGCCATATTTCTTCAAAATCTGTTTGAGATACTTGGTTTGAGATAAAAAGATTCCTCCTTCCTTTTGTTGGATTTGCAAACCAAGGAAATATGTCAGTTCTCCTAGCAAGGACATTTCAAATTCTTTCTGCATGACCAAGGCAAAGCTTTGACTCATAGCTTATTCATTGCTGCCAAAAATAATGTCATCTACATACACAACAAGTATTAGCAATTTGTCATTTTCAACTTTTATATAAAGATTGCTATCTCCTGAACCTTTTGAAAAACCTTGTTGATGAAGATATTTGTCCAAGCGGTAGTACCAAGCCCTTGGAGCTTGTTTGAGGCCATAGAGGGCCTTTTTCAATCTGCATACAAGGTTTGGATCATTTCCAAGAATGAACCCATCTGGCTGTTCAATGTATACTTCTTCTTCCAAGTCTCCATTCAGAAAGGCTGATTTTACGTCCATTTGAAATACTTTGAAGTTTTGAAAACTTGAGAGAGCAGGAAACATTCGGATGGCCTCAAGTCTTGCAACAGGAGCAAAGGTTTCTTCAAAGTCTATTCCTTCTTGCTGCGCATACCCTTTACAAACAAGTCTGGCTTTGTTTCTAATTACTTCTCCATTTTCATTCAATTTGTTTTTGAAGACCCATTTTGTCCCGATAACATTCTTATCTTTTGGTCTAGGAACCAGCTCCCAAGTGTTGTTCTTTTCGATCTGCTCAAGTTCTTCATCCATTGCTTTCACCCAACATTCATCTTTGCATGCCTCTTTCACATTTTGTGGTTTAGTTGAGGAGAGTAATGCCAAATAGCTTGAAGCATATGCAACTGTTCTTCTATTTTGTACACCTGCTTCTTTCTGTCCCATAATCTGAGATTCTGGATGGTTCTTCTGAACATATCTGGATGGAGTCTTTTCTTCTATTCTTGTTTGCTCCTCTGGTTCTTCTTGAGGTTCTTCTTGAGATTCTTCTTCTTCATCATTCTGTTTTTGAGGGTAGCCTTCATCTTCTTCGATGTCTTCACGATGTACTTGCCTAGGAATGTATCCCTTCTCATCAACCACTACATCAATGCTGTCAACAATTCTGCCAATTCTTTTATTGTAGCATTTGTATGCTTTGCTATATGGAGAGTAACCAAGAAGAATGCCTTCATCTGCTCTAGGTTCAAGTTTGCCAAGCTGCTCATCAGTATTCTTGATATAGCATTTGCTCCCAAAGATTTTGAAGTGCTTTACTGAAGGAGTCCTACCACTCCAAAGCTCATGAGGAGTTTGAGTGCTGTTCACCCAGACATTTGTTTTGTTGAGAATAACAACCGCAGCATGTGCAGCTTCACCCCAGAAAGTTGCGGGAGTTCCTGATTCATCAAGCATAGCACGAGCCATGTGTTGGATTGTTCTGTTCATTCTTTCCACAACTCCATTTTGCTGGGGAGTTCTTGCTGTAGAGAATTCTCTTCTTATCCCATGTTCTTCACAGAAATCGAAAAATTCATTTGAAGTAAATTCCCCACCTCTATCGGATCTGAGGCACTTAATTTTGTGACCTGATTCATTTTCAACCAAGGCTTTGAAGGATTTGAATTTTTCGAATGCTTCATCTTTGTGCTTCATAAGTCCTAGCCAAACAAACCTGGAGAAATTGTCAATGAATAATATCAAGTATTCTTCTCCTCGAGGTGTCCTTTTTCTGAAGGGACCGCATGTATCTGTATGTACTAGCTCAAGAGGCATGCTAGCTGATCCTTCTTTCTCTGGAAAGTTAGTTCTGGTTTGTTTTCCAAACTGACATGATTTCATATGGTGTTGTCAGGAATTTTGATATCTGGAAGATCGCGAACTGCCTGATATTTGCATGCTTTCCTTATTTGTGAGAAGCTTAGATGTCCCAACCTTCGATGCCATAACCAGTGCTCTTCATCCTTTCTCAGATAGCATTGTTGTTGTCCTTCTTCGAATATGTACAGATTATTTGGAGTTCTTTTGCCTTTGAGCACTGTTTTACCTGTATCAAGATCACGAACAAGACATCCATTCGATCTGAATATAACCTCGGTTCTTTGATCACACATCTGACTGACACTTAGAAGATTATGCTTCAATCCATCAACATACAAAACATTTCCAGCCTTGACCGTTTCTTTTAACTGAGCAATGCCTTTTCCTTTGATAGTTGCAGGAGTATCATTTCCAAAAGAGACTTTCTTTCCCTTTTCTAAAGCAGAATAAGATTCAAGTTTTTCTTTATCACCTGTCATATGCTTCGAACATCCACTGTCAATGTACCATAGATTTTCCTGTCCCTCTGCATAAAAAGCTATCCCGCATCTTTCTGTTTGAGGTTCCTTTATTCTCCATGTTTTGGTGCTTGAGGCTTGTTCTTTTTTCTGCTGAAACCTGCTCCTGCATTCAGAGTCTTCATGACCAAAATTATTGCAAATAGAACATTCAACTTCATTTTCAAGAACCGAAAAGTTGTTATAGGTCCTTTTTGTAATCCCTGTCATACTTCTTTGTTTTTGAGCTTCCCTAGTCATGATCGTTTTATATGCAACACATTGAGCTGCTTTGTGACCAAAGTTATGGCAAGAAAAACATTGTCCATTGAAGAAACTTCTGCGGTTATCGAATCTACCAGCCAATTGATTGTAATTTCTATTTTCATCTATTCTTGAACCAAATTGAGAAGATTTTACCTGTGGCTGGTTGTAGCTTTTGTTCACCCTTAAGATGGATTGCCCCTGATAGTTTCTGTTTATAATTCGTCCCTGCTTTACTTGATGATCTTCATTGTTCTTTTGCCCATTTCTTCTTGCCGCATCAAGATAACTCTTTGAGGTGGATGCTTGAGAGGTTTCTCCATTATAGCCCAGACCTATCTTGTTTAGAGGAGACCGCTACACATTGATAATCTCATCCAAAGTTTCAGATCCTTTGACAAACTTAAGATTAATAGCTTTTGTTTTCTCAATCTCTTTTCTAAGACCAACGATTTCACCTTCTAGTTTTTCAAGATGTTTTTCTTTTTCATCAATTTGAAATTGTAGAGTATCAATGATCACATTCTTTTCTTCTATACATCTCTTGAGTCTAGTAATTTCCTCATAAAGGTTATCCACATCTACAGCATCCATATAATCATCATCTTCAAATGCCATTAACAACTTATATTCATTACCTCGTTCATCTTCATCACTGTTCGATAGACCATCACTATCTTCATGGGTGTAGTAGCTTTTCTTATTTGCACTTTGTTTCTTGTTCCATCTAGCAGGTTCCTTTCCTTTATCCTTATAAGGACATTTTGCAGCATAATGACCTACTCTTCCACAAGAAAAGCATTTAAAAGGTAACTTACCTCTGAATCTTCCAAAACCCCTTTGAAGATTTCTGACAAAATTTGATTCTTCTTCCTCTTCTTCTGGGACGTGGCTTGCTTCATAATAATCTTCTTTACCTGATGCCTTGAAAGCAGCTTCTCTTCTGTCTGATGGACCTCCCTTTCTCATTTCATAAGCCGTTAGAATTCCATGTAGCTGAGACATAGTGAGAATTCATAGATTTTCCTTTTCTTCTATTGCAGATACTTTAGATTCAAACTTGGGGGACAATGATCTTAGAACCTTTTCAACCACTATAGCCTCTTTTATTTCTTCACCCAAATTTTTCATACAATTAACAATCTCATCTACCCGAAGAAAATAATTAGCCACACTTTCATCATTATACATCTTGAGAGTCTCATACTGAATCCTGAGAGTTTGAAGTTTAGCACGCTTTACCTGTTCATCTCCTTCATAGCTCGTGATAATTTTGTCACATATCTCTTTTGCGGATTTGTAGTGCATTACCTTCATGAATTCCGTTTGGGATATACATCCTAATAGAGTACTGACTGCTTTCGCATTTGTTTCATACTTCTTCTTCTCAGCTACATCTGTAGGAGTAGCTGAAGGAAAAGCGTAGCCTGTTTCTACAATGTCCCAAACTTCTGTACCAAGAGATTGAAGATATGCAGTAACTCTTACCTTCCAATAATTGAAGTTTGTCCCATCAAAAACCGGTGGCCTGATTGATGCTTCTCTCTCATAGTTGCTCATGATGAACGATCTACCTTCAAGCGATCAAGCTTCTCTGAAGGACCTGCTCTGATACCAATTGTTGGAAATAATACTGAGAGGGGGGGTGAATCAGTATTATCTAGCAATTTAATAAATCTTCCTTATTTGATCTTTGAATTATTTTTGCATGTCAGTACCATAAAATAATGAGCATGAACAAGGAAAACAGATAGTCACACCAAAGAACACAAGATGTAAGGTGGAAACCCAATGTGGGTGAAAACCACCTGCTGCAATATGTCTCTATCTTCTTTCAAATTAGAAACTCCTTTTACAATGATTTTGTACTGGTGCAGTCCTTTGCCAGTACGCAGGCTGCAACCTGTAGAGAGCTACAACTCTCTCTCGTTTTCCAGTCTTCTCCTGGAAGGGAGCTACAACCCCCTACTTCTTTTCATAAAGCATCAAATGATCATCAAGTATATAACAGTTACAGTCCACTACAGTTATCAGATCAGCAATAACAGAACTAACCCAGAACACCTTATCAACAGAGAAATTCAATCAACAGAACATCTTAAGACAGAGACGCAGTTTTCCCTTCTGTGGCCTGCGTCGCGACGCAATTCACGTTCTGCTTTCCTGCGTACACCCGCAGGTATCCTTCTGCTGTACTGCGTGCCCACGCACTGTTCCTTGAACTGCACTGCGTCCTGTTGCTGCAGGGACGCACCCAGAAATGCTATCGCGCCGCGTCCTTTTGCTTCAGGGACGCACCTGAACCTTAGTCGCTCTGCGTCCCCACGCAGATCTCCAGTTACTGCACTGTGTCCCGGACGCACCTGAACTTGGTCTGCGCTGCGTCCCCACGCAGGTCTCCTGTTACTGCGCTGCGTCCCCACACAGCTTTTCTGATAAACACCTGCGACCTTCTGATTAGGGCTGAATAGACAGTTCACTAGAGAGACACAGATACTCAGATCTGATCATGCGCTTGAAAGATCACCCTTCACAGATTCACCTTCAACTTCCTTTTCATATAGATCAAGCTTTTAAGACCATAACCCAATATTTCAGATCTAAAGATATTCAATTGCAAAAGATACTTAGCCAAGTGATCTCCTTTGCTTTATATAGGCAAGCTCCTCCTCAAATCATGGAACAATACCACGAGCTGACACCATAATAACACAATACCGTCGGCTAGATACCAGGAGTAAAACACAAGAAACCCCCACGTGTGCTTTTCTCTGCCTTGAAATGTGTGCACTGGGTGGACGCACCTCCTGAACGGCTGGACTGCGTCTCTGGACGCGGCTGCTGCATCGTTTACCTGCGGGTACGCACTTTCTGTAAGGTGTACCTGTGTACCCCTTATTTCCTTCAATATTTGATAGCTGATCATCAACCTCTGCTGCTGACTTGAAGTACAGTGATCTATCACCTGAATGGGTTGCCATCAAGGACAACACTTTAGCCATAATGCCAACAAAAAAGAGGCAGGGATACAAACAAGAAGAACAAATGCAGAAGCCTCAAGCTATTTGGCATTGATCTCCTCCACTGAACCACAAAATGTAAAAGAGGCATGCAAATATGAATGCTGGGACAAGGCAATGGATGAAGAACTTGAGCAGATTGAAAAGAATAACACTTGGGAGTTAGTTCCTAGACCAAAAGATAAGAACGTCATAGGGACAAAATGGATATTCAAAAACAAGTTGAATGAAAATGGGGAAGTTATTAGAAACAAGGCCAGACTTGTTTGTAAAGGGTATGCTCAATAAGAAGGAAAAGACTTTGAAGAAACGTTTGCTCCCGTTGCTAGACTTGAGGCCATCCGAATGTTCCTTGCTCTCTCAAGCTTTCAGAAATTCAAATTATTTCAAATGGACGTGAAATCAACTTTTCTAAATGGAGACTTAGAAGAAGTGTATATTGAACAACCAGATGGATTCATCCTTGGAAATGATCCAAAACTTGTTTGCAAACTTAAGAAGACTCTCTATGGTCTTAAACAAGCTCCAAGGGCTTGTTACTATCGTCTGGACAAGTATATTCATAAACAAGGTTTCTCAAAAGGATCACGAGATAGAAATCTTTATATAAAAATTGAAAATAACAAATTGCTAATACTTTTTGTGTATGTTGATGATATCATCTTTGGCAACAATGAAGAAGCTATGAGTCAAAACTTTGCCTTAGTAATGCAAAAGAATTCAAAGTTTCCTTGCTTGGAGAAGTGACATATTTTCTTGGATTACAAATCCAACAAAATGAAGGCGGTATCTTTTTATCTCAAACGAAGCACCTCAAGAAGATTTTGAAGAAGTATGGCATGGAAGATTCAAAACCAGTATGTACCCCTATGGTTACAGGATGCAGCCTTAGTGCAAATGATGAAACAGCAGCAGTGCATCAACCAACTTATAGATCCATGATTGGAAGTCTGCTCTATTTAACAGGTACCCAACCAGACATCATGCATGCAGTAGGAATGGTTGGAAGATTTCAAGCAAATCCTAAGGAAACTCATCTTCAAGCAGTAAAGAGAATTTTTAAGTATCTTCAAGGAGCTCAAAACTATGGTCTATGGTATCCTAGAGATACAAATCTCACTCTTCATGCTTATAGAGATGCAGATTGGGCTGGAAGCGTGGATGACAGGAAAAACACTAGTGGTGGTGCATTCTTTATGGGTTCCAGATTAGTATCTTGGTTCAACAAGAAACAGAGTTCGATTGCTCTATCTATAGCTGAAGCAGAATATGTGGCTGCCACATCTTGTTGCACACAACTCCTTTGGATGATGTAAACTTTGCAGGATTTTCAAATCACTTGTACTCCACCTATCTCCATCTTATGTAATAATACAAGTGCTATCAGTATCTCAAAGAATCCTGTCATGCATTCAAAGACTAAGCACATATCAATCAAGTATCATTTTCTCCGGGAACAAGTGTTGGAACAAAAGGTCAAATTGGAGTATGTTCCCTCTAAGGAACAAGTTGCTGATATTCTCACCAAACCACTGCCCAGGGAAACTTTTGAATACCTCAGATAGAAGCTGGGAGTAGTTGATGCATCATCTTGCTATTGAAACTTGTATGTTTTAGAGAAAAATGGGTGTACGCGAGTTGCCTGAGGAGGATTCACGTACATACGCCGGTTTATGCAAAGACAATCGCGTATATGGCAGTTTGAAAGAAATCAGTAGGGACAAACTCTGGTTGAAGAAAGTCCGATATGGGTCTGACAGAGACCATCTGGAACAGGTTCAGGGGGAGCAGATAAACTTCTGATAATGCATTGTTGGCATTACATTAGAAGCTCTTGGTTTAGTTTCATAGCTGTTGATCTCAGGTGGAACAAATGCAGAGGGAGAACAAAAGGAAAACATAGTTGCTGATCTGAATAGTGATTGACAGATGCTGCTGATATCAGTTATTGGTGACTTTCAAAAGTCTTGCTCTATATATTTCGTCTGTATGTCATGTATCTCTTTTATGGTGTCAAGGTCATGTAATGGCCTATTTTGTTTCCCCACTATGCCTGGGATGAATGATGTAATGTACTTGGTTGTCATATGTAAATTTCAGATGTATCCCCACTTGGTTGGGTGGATGATCCCCACTTGGTTGGGTGATGGATGTATGTATAGAGTCTTTTGGTGATAGGAAGATCTTTTATGATGTGTAAGTCATGGTTCTTTTTGAAGACATCATTTTGCAGATCTTGCCTATAGTCAGGGGGAGCATGGTCAACATAGCAGAGCAGAGATTTCAGCATGTACTCAGGGGGAGCACAACCCTTTTCCCTTGGTGACAAAGGGGGAGAATGACTTTGAGGATCTTGGGTTGCCATCAAGTCAAAAGGGGGAGATTGTTGGAATTATGGCACAGGTTTAGAGCTATGGCACAGGTGTTGTCCTTGATGGCAACTCACTCTGGTGACAAATCTCAGTTCAGGCTTTCAGAATGAAGGAAAAGATATATAAGCAAGTTCACCTAGACGAAGACGTGTATACACGCGGGTTATATGTTACAAAAGCGCATATGCGTATACATGCACTTTCACGCAAGGAAAAACACGTACATGTTGGAGAACTTACTTTTGGCTCTGTGGTATTTAGTCCTTGGTAATTGAACCTATGGTTTTGGGCCATGGTATCTCGTCAGAAGTGTTGATCCCAAGTATTGGGTCCATGGTATTGTTTTATTATGGTTTTGGACCATGGTATAGTGAAAGGCCTAAGACTATAAAAAAAGGAAGGAGATCATTTGGCAAAGAATCATCTGAATTAATTGAATATCTGATAAAGTGCTAGATTTGAAATATTGGTGATTGGGGTTATGGTGCAGATCTGGATCTGAATGAAGGAGGAACCTTAGCGCAAAGAGAAGGAGAAGTTCTATTGATGGGTCATAATCTTAAGGCTTGAATAATAGTATCTTTGTATGATTTTGATCTGTTATATGTGGCGCATGCTTGATCTATAAATCTGGTAATCTGGGTTAATTAATGTTTGAATATTTGAAAGAGTGAATTATCCTTTATAGATTTGTACGCAGGTTCAGTGAAGTGAAGGTGCGTATACACGTTCAGGTTCAGTGAATTATCCTTTATAGATTTGTACGCAGGTTCAGTGAATAAAAACAACGTATACACAGGTTGGTCCAAACACAGAAGCGTATGCACGCAGGTTTCAGGTTATTGAATTAGCGTACATCTCTTGAGTTGTGTTCAAGCTGCTTTTGTGTATTGCTAAAATTTTCTGGGTTTAGGATTTGGTGTGTGGCTATTGTTACTGTGTTCTGGGTACAACTATTAGAGAAGTGTCTACTTGATTCAGTTCTAATTGGTGAAAAGGAGATTGTTTGATGCAGAAAAATTCTTGATGATTGGTTGATGTTCATGGATCCAGTCTGAAAATTTATGAAACGTGGTCCCTGGAAGAAAGAGAAGGTTGTAGTCTTCTGTAGGCCACCACCTACATACTAGTATCTTGGTTAGTGCAAGAGATAAGGAGGTTGTAGCTCCCTTCCAGGAGAAGCTGGAGAACGAGAGAGGGTTGTAGCTCTCTACAGGTTGCAGCCTTCGTACTGGTAAAGGACTACACCAGTACAAAATCATTGTAAAAAGAAGTTTCTAATTAAAAAGAAGATAGAGACGAATTGCAGTAGGTGGTTTTCACCCACATTGGGTTTCCACCTTATATCTTGTGTTCTTGTGTGTGATTGTCTTCTGCTCTGTTTCATCATCTTTGGTTACTGTTTATTTGATTCTGATACACAGATTAATGATCAACATTTGTAAGATAAAGTAAATTATAAGTTTGCATAGTATACACGGGTTTCCTCGTACATAGTTGCGTATATACACGGTTTTCACTAACTAAAGTAGTGTATATGATCTGGATTTGAAAAAGGAAATAATTGACTAGATAATACTGATTCACCCCCCCCTCTCAGTATTATTTCCAACATGATGATGGTTATGGTTTATATCTATTAATGAGTTCTAAATATTCAATTTACATGTCAAGGATGAAACTTTTAGGATATTTGAGATTTGAGATTTTGTATCATCTAATCTCTCAATCCTTTATTCTACATGTTTTGTATATTTAACCAAAGATATTTGCTTTGCCTAATCAGTTGTTGTTTATTCGTAGCTTAACAACACTGCTATTGTTTTGGGGTAGAGTAAAGAGGCCTAATTCTAATTGTGAATGCCAGGTAATTGGTCAGATCTTGAGAAGCAAAGACTGAGATAACTAATTCATCCCATGTGTTATCTCAAAATCAGGCCCTGGAAGGCTGCAGACTAGGAAGACTTCAAGTAACTATTTGAAACCTATCTTTTAGCTAAGGCTTAGCCTCCTTAGCCTGAGAGGGCTCTCTCAAAGGGTTAAAGGTTTTTGATTATGATTAAGATGACTAACTCTTGTGAAATAAAGAAAAATGAGAATGGTGGAAACACAAATAACAAGTATCCATTGGGCTTATGGAGTCATATATGATTCAGTATTAGCAGTAGGGTTGGATTTGCATAAAAGTCAAGGCATTCAGATTTCAATATATGTAGAACCCACCAAACACATAGAAGGCAGTTTATGAGTATATGAAGGAAATTAGAACACTGTAAGCGATTTCTAAGTAATCAATTACTCATGACACTGTAGATAACATGAAAAGACAACAAAAGAAACTCATAAATTGAACTCTCTATGATTCTTGAGAAGCATAAGCCAGTACTGTATTACCAATAAAAAACAGAGTCTTTACATAAGCCAAATATCAGAGCTTTTTTTCATAAATTTCCAACCTGTATTACATTGCTCTTTCTCCTATAAATAGAGCTCTTCTACCTAACTGAGATTCCTCCTCAAGCATGAGGGGAACTTGAATTCTCCTTATCATGACACCTATTGACATATTCAACTAATTATTAAAAGCAACTTACTACTAATTGACAGCTCTAGAAACCTAAAACAATTAGGATTCTAATTCTACATCATGCTTAAAACAACCTTATCTACGAATTAAACACTCCCTATGACACCTATAACCCCATGAATTCGAATTTGATAGTGTTCATAACTCTCCAGCTGGCCCTTGATCACTCATCCTTTTACTGCTCCTGGAAACTAGGAGGCTGTTCCTTGCTCTATTCTGGCTGAAAAATGGGTCTTGGGACAGAGCTCATAACTTCTCACAAAAAACGTATTTGGAAAAAATGAAGGAGGCTTTTGTGAAAAAATCCATTCTGAACAAAAACCGCTCTTTTTTTTTAAAACACCTTCCCTATCTCCCATAATGTGTCTTTTAAAAACAGGTGTAAAACAGAGAAATATGCCTATGAAAAACTTGCACCTACAGTAGTTTCGTAGCGCAAGTTTAGTCACCCATTTCTCCCAGCTAATAATTAATTTGAAGAAACTGAAAGAGATTTTTCTAGTTCAGTATATTAGGAATAAAAACCTCTTTTAAGTTCCCAAAATATGCTTTCAGTTGCTATAGAGACCTTATGGAAGTTGACTACCTAAAACAGTTTTTCTCCTGAAAAAAGCTGCTTCAGTGATTTCGTAGCGCAAGGTTTAGCATGTGTATATGCCTTCATTTCTTGAATTTTCCTTTTGATTAGGGCTCAAACCTTCTCAATTGATCTTGTTACACCTCTTCAGCAACATCCATTTCAAAATAATCTTCTTTTTCTTTCAAGGTAGATCCTCAAAAAACAAAATTGTCACCTTCAGCAGTTTTGTAGCGCGCTATGAAACTGCTGTGTGAGTCAAAAACACAGTTTGTTTTTTTTTTTAAATTGTCTTTCTTGGGATTTTTTGAACGGCTTCACCTTATGCCAATAGGCCACATATCTTTGACATAATTCATCCATAAACAGCTTCAAAAAGGTAATGTTCTAACCAAAATTTGGTTAAGGCTCCAATCACTTACTGCCCGGTTCTTTTATGCTGAGATTGTCCTCCTGGTTTTCTCAATTGAATTTGTAGGTCCTCAATCTATCTCACTTACCTCTGGCTCTGCCTCTTGTAACCTTCTTAAATGCCTAGTCACAGAAGTTCACACCATTTCCAAAACCATATGCCTTGGAACTGTGACAATTTAGAGACTGAGAATTAAACTGTGTTAAGATGAATATCTTATTGATCCCACTGTTAATGCAATTGCTTATTGGTACATTAATGAGTCTGTATGCACCTCCAATTGGTACTGCCGGTTTGGTTCTTCTTCCTGTAAGAGGAAAAAAACCGTGTTCCTGCTCCACCGCCTAGTATGATAGCAAGTACTGTTTTAGGGTCTGCAGAAGGCTTCTCAGGCATTGCCACATCAGTGTTTGAAATCGTAACATTCTTTCCAATCCTTGCATTTTTGTCAATGATACAATTCCTTATTTTTGTGTTCTTCCCAATTCTACTAGGTACTTTCCCTTCTGCTAGGAGTGCTGCAATGGATAAATCTGACTTTGCAAGTACCATTTCTCCCTGCTTTGTCGATCGTAGAGTTCCCATGACAGAACCAGGCGGTTGAGATTGAATGGCAAGATATGTAAGTCCACCACCAGGCCCCATACTTCCTCCACGGCCATGGAATAGGGTAACTCTAATGCCAAATTCTTTACAAGCAGCTACAACATCTCCCTGTGCTTTATATAATTCCCATGCAATAGTGAAAGGCCCTGCATCTTTTCCTGAATCAGAATAACCAACCATAACCTTCTGGTGTCCATTATCATTTTCAATAATATGGTTTCGATACCAATCTATTGATAATGAAAATATTGTAGCCAGTTTCAGGTATCATGCAGCTGACTGAAAAAATATTGATCATCTAGAAGACTGTAGTGCAATAAGATAAAACCGCCCAGAATAAACATACACTTCTTCCCAAATGAAATCTGTGATCAGCTAGCAGAAGAAAAGCATCGGGTATTGAATGAGATGTAAACCAACTCAATTCAGTCCAGAAATCATAAATTAAGACCAAGAGATAGGCGAGGTGTATAAGCTGACAACTGTTGATGTAAACATAACGGATTTTGATGGGTATGACAGCTGGGTGAGATTGGCTATGGATCTGAACAAATCCCCGATTTCGTAGCGCAGCCAGTGCAAAATCAGTGTTTTGCGCTACGAAATCACCTAGACGAGGTTTCTGCGCTACGAAATCACCTAGACAGTTTCGTAGCACATACGAACTTTGAAATGAGTTTCGACATATGATATTCATGTGAGATATGAGACCAATGATAGACTAAAACAGAGAATTGACCCCATTTGACATACTAACAAGACTCTTAACAAGACTCTAAAACAAGATGAAAAGACTAGACCCAAAACTGACACCAACCCTTTGAGAAATTTAAAAAATTGATGTTTAGGATTTAAAATATTTTTTCTTGAGTGATAACACCATGTATCACCATTTTTGTGCCCATAGAAACCAAAGCTTATGGGTATAGGGAATACATGTTTTTATCATCATTTTTACCCTCTTTTATATTCCCTTTTTATCCATTATTATCCCATGACATTCATTACATGATTATGTCACTTTTATATATAATGAGGTAATTGAGGTGATGAATTATAAATTGAGTTTACTCATGAGATGTATTATAAAAACCTTGATGATAGGGCAACTAATCAGTTTGGGGTAAGGAAACTCTGCTACACTTTATGATTATTTTATTTTAGCTTTCATGGTTTCCACCTTCCGTATCACTTTCAGCATCATCTCAGGCTACACCAACTTCAACAAATATCATTCCATGCTTTCATGGAGGTAAAACTTGAGGTAAAATAGCATAAGTTTTTGGTTTATTCAAAGTTTAGGAGAATGTTATGAAAAAACATTGAGCATTATTCACTCATATTTTTCAACCATTATTTCTCCTTCTTTACACAAAATCTTTCAGTTTGGGGGACTATAATTCTCATTAAGTTATTTATCATGACCATGTCATCACTACTCTTTATCATCCATCGATATCCTTATTCATTCTCAAAACCTCCTCTATTCCTTGTTGTTTTACACCAAGCTGAGATTTCAACAATTATAATATGCTAACAACCTCAAATTGTTTTCTAGCATAGTATGAGGGCAAGTTAATTTTCCAGTTTGGGGGAGGAGTTGCTATGCATGATGATTGTTTTCTCCTTTCCCTCATTTAAGGCATATAAAATTATTTTTATACATTTTATAAATTCGTTCGCATATATCTTTAAAACTATGAACTAGATTCTTGTGATTTTTTTACAATAAGAAGATATCATTAAAATACACAAACCCTGAAAATTTCATGCTAAACCAATTTGTAAAATTGTAAAAATCATGCAATGTCACATACATCAATTTTACTGATATATTGAAATATGTTCAATGGATTGTTCTAATTTTCATAGTGGAGAACCATTAATATAGTTGAAATCTTCTTGCAAAATTTTAGCAAAATCTGGTTTGTAGTTTTTGAGAAAATCATCAATGGAGTTTGATGTTACTTGTATCATATTTTTTTGCAACTTCATACACATATTATTGAAAGTTAATGTGCAAATTATTATAGCTTCACCAACATTTCTAGAATTGAAAAACCTTTTTTTTGAAGAAGCCTTTGGGGATTTTTTTTTCATCAATATCTTGAGTTGGGGTGAGTGTCTTGGTTATTGTATTACAACTTGGTTAACAGAGAGACGTTGGGTTGCATGAGGACATGCAATATGTTTAGTTTGGGGGAGATGTTTGGCCACAAAATTGTCATTATTCTTACCATTTCTTGATATATATTTCATTCATTCCTACCATTCTTTATCACTTCATTTATCATAATTTATCATATAATTTGTTGGAAATAATATTGAGAGGGGGCTGAATCAGTATTAAAAACTTAACAATATTTCATTTCCATAAACAGATTTATATATGCCACTTCTGTTAATGCAACTTGCGCATATATGCAACTGTGTTTACAACAACCAGCGTATACCTTGTAAACTTATTATTTAGTAAGTTGATCCTTAATCTATGTATCAGAACTATATAAGCAATAACAGGTATAGTAAAAAAAATAGAGTAGACAATCACTCACAAGAACACAAGATATAAGGTGGAAACCCAATGTGGGTGAAAACCACTTGTCGCAATTTGTCTCTATCTTCTTTAAATAAGAAACTTCTTTTTAGAGTATTTCTGTACTGGTGCAGTCTTATACCAGTACGCAGGCTTCTACCTGCAGAAGGCTACAACCTTCTCTCATTCTCCAGCTTCTCCTGGAAGGGAGCTACAACCCCCTTAGCTCTTGTACTAGTTGATGTACTAGTGCATAGGTGCTGACCTACGAAAGGCTACAACCCTCTCTTTTCTTCCAGGGACCACGTTTCATAAATTTTCAGATTGGATCCATTAATAGCATCAAAATATATCTGCATCAATGAATCTCCCTTGTACTTAACCAAAACTGAATCAAACAATCACTTCTCTGAATGTTGTAACCAGAATACAGTAATAGTACCAGAATCCAACCAAAACCCAGAACATTGCAACAGTAAACAGAAGTAGCTAAAACATATTATGTGAGACGTACACTACTTCAATGTGCCTAACCTGCATGCATATGTTGTTATATAAAGGAAAACTTGCTTATACAATGTTTTGAATTGTCAAACCAGTGTTTATACGCACTTTTGCTACACTGAACCTGCATACAGATTTGTAAAAGATGATTTAATGTTTACAACTATTCAGACATCAGTTATACGTAGATCATCAAATTTATTGATTACAACATGTACCAATTATTCAGATAAAATATCTAAACCACATAAATATATTTCTCTTCAAGCTTTAAGATCTTGACCCGTCAATAGAACTTATCCTTCTTCAAGCGCTCAGGTTCCTCCTTGATTCAGATCCAACAATGCACCATAACCCAATGACCAGTGTTCTAGATCTTCTTCTTCATAAGATATTCAATACTTCAGTGTCTTTGCCTAATGATCTCCTCCTCCTTTTATAGTCTCAGGCCTTACTCAATACCATGGTCCAAAACTACTTAGAAGCAAAACCTTGGACCAAATACCTGGGGTCAACACTTCGGTCAAGATACCTTGAATCAATACCACAGGTCAAAATTCCAGGGACCAAATACCATGGACCAAAACCAAGTTTTCCCACATGTACATGTTTTTCCTTGAGTGAAAGTGCATGCATATGCATACACACTTTTGGGTCGGTGATCCCATGTGTATACACATCTTGGTTAAGTGGAACCTACGTATATCTCTTTTTCCTTCATTCTGAGAGCCTGAACTATGATCTATCATCAGAGTGAGTTGCCATAAAGGAAAACACCCGTGTCATAGTGCCAAACCTATGTCATAATGCCAACAATCTCCCCCTTTGGACTTGATGGAAACCCCAAGTCACTCTCCCCCTTTGTCATCAAGGGCAAAGGGTTATGCTCCCCTTGAGTACATGCTGAAATGTCTGATCTGCTGAAAAGTGTTGTTCGTGCTCCCCCTGACTGTAAGCAAGGTCTGCAAAAAGATGTTCTACAAGAAGAACATGACTCTATACGTCATAAATGACCTTCCTATTACCAAGGATTCATACATACATCCATCTACCAACCAAGTGGGGATATACCAAGATTGAATCATCCACCCAACCAAATGGGGATATACCAAAAGTTTATACATGGTAAAACAAGAACATTACATCATCTATCCCAGGCATACTGGGGAAACAAAGTAGGTCGTTACATGACCTCGATAATAAAAGATATACATGACATAGAGACAAAATATCTAAAACAAGACTATGATAGTCATCAACAACTATCATTAGTAGCATCTGTCAATCATCATCCAGACCAGCAACCATGATCTCCCTCTGCACCTATTCCACCTAAAAAAACAGCTGTCAAATTGTACCAAGATCTTCTAAGATACTGCCAACAATGCATTATTAGAAGTATATGCTCCCCTTGAACCTGTGCCAGATGGTCTCTGTCAGACCCATATCAGACTCTTTTCATCCTAAGTCTGGCCCACTATTTTTTTCTTCAAACCAACATATACGCGACTATATCCACAGAAACCGGTGTATGTACGCGGATTCTCTTCATGAAACTCGCATACAACCACTTTTCTCTGAAACAAATAAGTGTCAACAGCAAGATGATGCATCAACTACTCCCAGCTTCTGTATGAGGTATTCAAATGTCTCCCTGGGCAGTGGTTTGGTGAATATATCAGCAACCTGTTCCTTGGAGGGAACATACTCCAATTTGACCTTTTGTTCAAGCACTTGTTCTTGGAGAAAATGATATTTAATAGGTATGTGCTTGGTCTTTGAATGCATGACTGGATTCTTTGAAATACTGATTACACTTGTATTATCACATAAAATGGAGATAGGTGGAGTGCATGTGATCTGAATGTCTTTCAATGTTTGCATCATCCAAAGGAGTTGCATGCAGCAAGATGCGGCAGCCACATATTATGCTTCAGTTGTAGATAATGAAATTGAACTTTGTTTCTTGCTGAACCAAGATACTAATCTGGAACCCATATAAAATGCACCACCACTAGTGCTTTTTTTGTCATCCACGCTTCCCGCCCAATCTGCATTTGTATATGCATGAAGTGTAAGATCTGTATCCCTAGGATACCATAAACCAAAATTTTAAGTTCCTTGAAGATATTTGAAGATCCTTTTGATTGCCTGAAGGTGTGTTTCCTTTGGATTTTCTTGAAATCTTCCAACTATTACTACTGCATGCATGATGTCTGGTCGAGTACCTGTTAGGTAGAGCAGACTACCAATAATGGATCTGTAGATTGGTTGATGTACATTTGCTGATTCATCATTTGCGCTGAGACTACATCCTGTTACCATAGGAGTACATATTGGTTTAGATTCTTCCATGAGATATTTCTTCAAGATATGCTTGAGGTACTTGGTTTGTGATAGAAAAATACCATCTTTATTTTGTTGAACTTGTAAACCAAGAAAATATGTGAGCTCACCAAGAACGGACATTTGAAATTCTTTTCGCATTACCAAAGCAAACTTTTGACTCATGGCTACTTCATTACTCCCAAAAATGATATCATCAACATACACAACAAGTATTAGTAATTTATCATTGTCAATTTTTATATATAGTTTGCTATCAACTGATCCTTTTGAAAAACCTTGTTGATGAAGGTATTTGTCAAGATGATAATACCAGACCCTTGGAGCTTGTTTTAAACCATAGAGAGCTTTTCTGAGTCTGCATACAAGTTTTGGATCATTTCCAAGGATGAATCCGTTTGGTTGCTCAATATAAGCTTCTTCTTCTAGATCTCCATTAAGAAAGGCATATTTCACATCCATTTGATATACTTTGAACTTCTGAAAGTTAGAAAGAGCAAGGAACATTCTTATGGCTTCTAGCCTAGCAATAGGTGAAAAAGTTTCTTCAAAGTCTATACCTTCTTGTTGAGCATACCCTTTACAAACAAGTCTGGCCTTGTTTCTAATAACTTCTCCATTTTCATTCAGCTTGTTTTTGAATATCCATTTGTTTCCTATGACATTCTTATCATGGCGTCTAGGAACTAATTCCCAAGTATTATTCTTTTCAATTTGCTCAAGCTTTTCATTCATGGCCTTGACCCGGCATTCATCTTTACATGCTTCATGTACATTTTGCGGTTTGATGGAGGAAAGCAATGCTAGATAGCTTGAAGGTTTTGTGATAGTTCGTCTTGTCTATACACCTGCCTCTTTCTGTCCCAAAATTTGAGTCTTTGGATGCTTTTTCTGAACATATTTGGATGGAGTCTTTTCTTCTACTTTTATCTGCTCTTCTGGTGCTTCATTGGTTTCTTCTTCTTTAGCATTAGTCTAAGTTGATGTGGAAGGATAATCCTCATCTTCTTCCCACTCTTAAGTTTTTACCTACTTTGAATTTTTGCCTGCTTCATCAACCACAACATCAATAATTTCAACAATTTCTCTTAGTATTTTATTATAACACTTGTATCATTTACTTCGGGAAGAGTAACCAAGGAGAATGCCTTCATCTGCTCTAGGTTCAAACTTGCCATTTTTTTCATCAGTCCTTTTGATGTAACATTTACTTCAGAAAACTTTGAAGTATTTTACAGTAGGAGTATTACCATACCAAAGTTCATGAGGAGTTTGAGTGCCGTTTACCTAGACATTTGTTTTGTTGAGAATAGTGATGGCAACAAATGCAGCTTCTCCCCAGAAGGTTGCAGGAGTTCCATACTCATCTAGCATAGCACGAGCCATTTTTTGAACCTTTCTATTCATCCTTTCTACCACTCCATTTTGTTGAGGAGTCCTTGCGGTAGAGAATTCCCTTCTTATTCCTTGTTCTTCACAGAAGTCGAAGAATTCATCCGAGGTAAATTCCCCTCCTCGATCAGACCTGAGGCATTTGATCTTGCGATTTGATTCATTTTCAACCAAAGCTTTGAAGGCTTTGAACTTTTCAAATGCTTCGTCTTTATGCTTTAGAAGTCATATCCAACACATTCTAGAAAAGTCGTCAATAAACAATATAAAGTATTCTTCTCCACGAGGTGACTTCTTCCTTGATGGACCATATAAATCAGCGTGAACAAGTTCAAGAGGCTTACTAGCTGATCCTTCCTTCTCGGGAAAATGTGCTCTGGTTTTCTTACCAAATTGGCATGATTTTCATATTGTGTTTTCTGGAATTCTGATGTCAGGAATATGGCGAACAACCTGGAATTTGCATGCTTTCCTTATCTGAGGGAAGCTTAGATGCCCCAATCTTCTGTGCCATAGCCAATGTTCATCATTTTTGCTGAGATGGCACTGTTGTTGTCCTCCCTTGAGTATGTATAAATTATTTGAAGTTTTTATGCCTTTGTACACTGTTTCTCCTGTATCAAGCTCACGAACAACACATCCATTTGATCGAAATACTACCTCATTTCCTTGATCACACATTTGACTGACACTCAATAGATTATGCTTTAAGCCATCAACATACATAACATTCCCAGATTTAATCTTTTCTTTTAAGAGAACAAAAGCCTTTACCTTTTATGACTACTGGGGTATCAGCTCCAAATGAGACCTTGCTTTCCTTTTCTAATGCACTGTATGACTGAAGTTTTTCTTTATCACATGTCATGTGTTTCGAGCATCCATTGTCCATGTACCATTGATTTTCTTGTCCTTCTACATATAAGGCTATACCACATCTTTCGATTTTCGGTTCTTTCTTTTGCCATGTTTTCGGATCTAATGAAACTTGCTCCTTCTAAAATGTTTTCTGAAATTTTCTCCTACATTCAGAGTGTTCATGACCGAAGTTGTTATAGATAGTGCATTCTATTTCATTTTCAAGAACATAGAAGTTATTGTAGGTCCTTTTCATGATCCCAGTCACATTCCTTTGATTTTGTGCTTCTCTAGTCATGATGGTCTTGTAAGAAACACATTGAGTAGCTTTGTGTCCAAAGTTATTACAAGAAAAACGTTGGCCATTAAAGAAATTCCTGCTATTATCGATTCTACTGACCAAATGATTGTAGTTTCCATTGACATTCATTCTTGAAGAAAATTGAGAATGATTTACCTATGGTTGGTTATAACTTCTATTCATCCTTGAAGTAGATTGAACTCAATTTACCTGGTGATCTGGTTTAAGCCTCTGCTGATGATTGTCAATATGTTCATTTCTCCTTGCTACATCAAGATAGCTTTTGGAGGTTGATGGCTTCTATGCTTGAGATGGTTCTTCAGTATATCCAAGACCTGTCTTTATCAGAGGAGAAAGATGCACTTTGATGATTTCATCTAAAGTTTCTGATCCTCTAGCAATCCTAAGAATGAGAGCTTTTGTTTTCTAAATTTCTTTTCTTAGACCCACAATTTCACATTCTAACTTTTCATTGTGTTTTTCCTTTTCAGCAAGTTGGAATGTCAGAGTATCTATAATCATACTCTTTTCTTCTAAACAGATTTTAAGTTTAGAAATTTCTTCACAGAGACCATCTTCATGTCAATCATCCAAAAATTCATCATCTTCAAAAGCCATCAGAAGTCTAAAATCATTACTATTTTCATCTTCATCACTATTTGATAAACCATCACTATCTTCATGCGTATAGTAGCTCTTCTTATTTACACTTTGTTTTCTATTCCATTTTGTTGATTCCTTACCTTTATCAAGCTTATCTTTGTGAGGACATTTGGCAGCATAATGACCTACTCTTCCACAAGAAAAACATTTGAAAGGTAGTTTACCTCTAAATCTTCCAGAACCCCGTTGAAGGTTCTTGACAAAGTTTGATTCTTCCTCTCCTTCTGACGTATGTCCTAACTCATTGAGTTCTCCTCTTCCTGAAGCTTTGAATGTGGCTTCTCTCATATCTGATGGACCCCCTTTTCTCATTTCATAAGTAGTTAGGATTCTGTGTAGCTGTGACATAGTAATACTCTGAAGATCTTACTTCTCTTCTATGGCAGAAACTTTTGATTCATACTTAGAAGACAAGGATCTTAGAACCTTTTCAACTAAAGTAACTTCTTTTATCTCTTCACCTAAGTTTTTCATGCGATTAACAATCTCATCTATACTTAAGAAATAATTAGCTACACTTTCATCACTGTGCATTCTGAGAGTTTCATATTGAATTCTGAGAGATTGTAGTTTTGTATGTTTTACTTGATCGTCTCCTTCATAGCTTAGAATCATCTTGTCCCATATTTCTTTGGCGGTTTTGAGCTACTTCACCTTGACGAATTCTGATTGTGACAGACTCCCCAATAGATTATTGACAGCCTTTGCATTTGTTTCATACTACTTTTTTCCTGCTGTATCTGTAGGAGTTGTTGATGGAAATGTGTCTCCTCCTTCTACGATATCCCAAACTTCTGTTCCAAGAGATTGAAGATAGGTTGTGGTTCTTATCTTCCAATAGACTAAGTTGCTCCCATCAAAGATTGGTGGCCTGATGGATGCCTCTCTTTCGTAGTTGCTCATGATGATAGATCTTCCTTCAAGTGATCAAGCTTCTTCTGAAGGACCTGCTCCAATACCAATTGTTGGAAATAATACTAAGAGGGGGGGTGAATTAGTATTAGCAACTTAACAATATTTCATTTCCATAAACAGATTTATATATGCTACTTCTGTTAAAGCAACTTGCATATATAGACAACTGTGTTTAGAGAAACCAGCGTATACCTTGTAAACTTATTATTTAGTCAGTTGATCCTTAATCTGTGTATCAGAACTATATAAGTAGTAACAGGTACGATAAAAAAAACAGAGCAGAAAATCACGCACAAGTACACAAGATATAAGGTGGAAACCCAATGTGGGTGAAAACCATCTGCTGCAATTTGTCTCTATCTTCTTTAAATAAGAAACTTCCTTTTAGAGTATTTTTGTACTGGTGCAGTCTTATTCCAGTACGCAGGCTTCTACCTGTAGAAGGCTACAACTTTCTCTCGTTATCCAGCTTCTCCGGGAAGGGAGCTACAACCCCCTTAGCTCTTGTACTAGCTGATGTACTAGTACATAGGTGCTGACCTACAAAAGGCTACATCCTTCTCTTTTCTTCTAGGGACCACGTTTCATAATTTTTCATACTGGATCTATCAATAGCATCAAAATATATTTGTGTCAATCAATCTCCCTTCAACTTAACCAAAACTGAATCAAACAATCACTTCTCTGAATACTGTAACCAGAATACTGACTGTACCAAAATCCAACCAGAACCCAAAACACTACAACAGTAAACAAAAGCAGCTAAAACATATTATATGAGATGTACGCTACTTCAATGTGCCTAACCTGCATGCATACAATGTTATATGAAGGCAAACCTGCTTATACACTGTTTTGAATTGCCAAACCAATGTGTATACACGCTTTTTCTATACTGAACCTAAGTACAGATCTGTAAAAGATTATTTAACCTTTACAACTATTCAGACATCAATTGTACCCAAATCATCAGATTTATACATTATGACATGCACCAATTATTCAGATAAAAAATGAAAACCACATAAAGATATTCCTCTTCAAGCTTTAAGAAATTGACCCGTCAATAGAACTTATCCTTCTTCAAGCGCTCAGGTTCCTCCTTGATTTAGATCCAGCAATGCACCATAACCTAATGACTAGTGTTCTAGGTCTTCTTCTTCATAAGATATTCAATACTTTAATGTCTTTTCCTAAAGATCTCCTCCTCCTTTTATAGTCTTAGGCCTTACTCAATACCATGGTCCAAAACCACTTAGAAGTAATACCTTGGACCAAATACCTGGGGTCAACACTTCGATCAAGATACCTTGAATCAATACCATGGGTCAAAATACCAAGCACCAAATACCATGAACCAAAAGCAAGTTTTCCCACATGTACGTTTCTTTCCTTGCGTGAAAGTGCATGCATACGCATATGGGCCTTTGGGTCGGCGATCCCACGTGTATACGCATCTTGGTTAAGTGGAACCTGCGTATATCTCTTTTTCCTTCATTCTGAGAGCTTGAACTATGATCTGCCATCTGAGTGAGTTGCCATCAAGGACAATACCTGCGTCATAGTGCCAAACCTGTGTCATAATGCCAACATAATTATGTTTGATAATAATTCATGCTCTTGTGGATTAGTGATGTTTATTCTCCTTTACTTTTAATAAATTGAATATTGTTATGCATGATTTTTCCAATGATGGTTTATTAATGATTTTTTTGTAATATCCTCATGATTTTAGCCTCCAAGATCTCTTCGAGATTGCAAATTTCATCTTTATCTCATAATCAAATATTCCAACTCATAAATTCGCTGGGATAAAAAGAGATGGCTTTGCATTGGACAGTCAGGGCAAACGAAGATGAATATTGAACATACAAGACATGGGTTTTGTGCAAAACAGACCAATTCAATTTTACAATGAGTAGGTTTTCCAAACTCAGCCTAGTTTGAGAGAAATTGAAGGTTCTTCAAAGGCCATTTTCATAGACTTTCTGTTGTGGCCATTTTCCAAATTGCCTCAATTGCAATTCTAGATTCAATTTACTTCTAGCTGAATGTTGATGGGAAAATCTTTCAAGTCTCATCTAACTTATTGAGATTCTGTAATCAATCTAAATTGTAAGGGAAATCATTTTGTAATCAGTTTGTTGTAAATTTCCCTTCGATGTTTGTGTATTTAAAATACACAAATCAGAGAGAAAATGGATATAACACATAGAGGAGATCATATATTAAAGGATCAAATCCATACATTGTAATCATTCTTCAGTTTCAATAATACAATGCTGAGAAACACGGTTTGGATTGTTCAATTTATGATGTGAGTTATTTTCTTTGACAGAATGCTTCCTGGTGGTTGGGTCCGCCTCCCTGTTGAGGTACTATCATGTAATTATTAATAGATTAGTTATATTTTTGTTGTTTTGGTGTGCTTACTCAGTACTTCTTACAAAATTTATTTGTTGTTTCCTAATTTAATATTCTTGAAGCATTCCATTTGTTGATCCCTTCGTTAAATGGTTTTTTTTTCTTTTTCATTATTTGCATTCTTGTTCCCTTAAAATAGAATTGTTGTTTCCTGTAATTTCTAGATTTCATTTAATTTGCTGCTCTAGATTAGAATTTGAATTATGTTGGGTGCAATAGGTTAAATTTCCAATTCAGCAAGGTGTGTTTTAATTTAGTATTGATTCAATTCATGTGATTAGTATAATTCTTTTCCTGTGATTTACTTTTTTATTTTTAAATTTAGTATTATTTTTCAAGTCTTGCATTTTATTTCTTGTTGAATGAGCTTGATAGTGTAGAACCCAATCATGTAGAACCAATGTTAGTTGTTGGTACTTGCTTGCATATATTTTGCAGACTGCCTTGAAACAAAAAGTCATTCCTTGGATTGATAATTAGTGTTTAGGTGATTAGTTATTTTTTTATTAAGCAATTAATTTACCCAACAAAGTGGCAAGCAGCCTTTTCATACTGCATGGAAATCCCAATCATACTTTGCACCGCCATGGGCACATCAGTTGTTTTCTAGCCCCTTATGGCCTAATAAAAAATATCCTACAACCCCATTGAAAAATTCTTCAAATAACCTATATCTGTCCCATTGGGAAAACTCCTTCATATAAGGACCAATGTGGTCCCAGAATTGGCAATGCCCTACGGGACCAATTAACCCATTCGTTATGTCACTGCCTCTATCACAAGCACCATTGCAAACTCCTCTCCAATTACCCCCAAATGTTCCACCTCCATTGTGCCCTCAGCTACCTGCCCAGCCAAATCCTAATCCTAATAATAGACCTGTCCAGTATGTGGAACTTGTTGAAAATCCATAGTATGACTCCACTTCCTTTGAATGTAATGAGCTGTGGTTAAGATCTGGATGGACGATCTTCCCAGAAGATGATGTAGGTAAACAGGGACATGAAAATAAAGAAAAAATTACTGAAGAGAAGCCTTTCACAGAACACTCTTCATCACCCATAGTTATCACTAAAACAAAAATTCCTAATAAATTAGCGAAAAGGAAAGAGTCTCCTAAAACTATGGATGCTGCTCCACCATAACCCAAGAGACTTAATGTAATTAAACCATCGATTTATTATGATTTTAATGTCGTAGGTGAATCGAGAAATTTATGTAGTAAAATTCCTCATCTCCGGGCTATTTGAGATGTTCCAATTTGTGCCAAAACTATTAAGGAACTATGTGTTAAAAATTGTGGGAGAAAAGACCCTCCTATAGTCCATGTGTTGGGTACACTTCCTAACCTTATCTTAGAAAATCTAGTACCTATTACATATGATTATCCTAGAAACCCAATATTTATTATTCAAATCCAGAGGCATAACTTTCCAAACACCATTGTGGACTTAGGAGTTGCAATAAATTTATTAACTGTAGAAACTTGTGGGATCCTTGGGATTACGACATTTAAACCAACCACCATTATGTTGGAATTGGTCAACAGATTGATAGTCAGACCAAAAGGCACTCTAGAACACATTATCATATCTGTGGATTCTTGAGAATACCCAATAGACTTCTTGGTTATCAACTGTAGAAATCAGTTCGGTGGACACCCTATGATACTAGGAATGCCATGGTTGGCTACTACAGATGTGTATATCAGGTGTAAAATAGGAAATATGACAATTTCAGAAGAGACTGCTATTAAAAACCTCATCCTATATCCACCCACTAGACCTAGCCTATCAATTAATAATTATCAACCTTCCTCCAAAATATCAGAAAGAAAATTTGCATCCTCCTCTTACTTAGATTGAGCTCTTACTTTTAAAAGGGAGATTGAGGATGATGTGATTAGTGGTTTCATTAACCAACTATCTAATATTGGGAATCTAACATGCCAAATGTTAAAAGTAATGTTTGATAATGAGGCCTAGGGAGGCCCATTAAATGTTCAAAATAATGATCATATACTCACAACTACATTTCATAATAGTTTTCCCATTGAAATTGAGCTAGGGAAGACTTTGAACATCAATGCTAATCTGGATGAATGATAGCGTGAAAATTTGATTCATATTCTCTAGAAATATAAATAGGCCTTTACTTGGGACTATTCCGACATGAAAGGCATCAACCCTTAATTATGTACACATTATATTTACATTGAGAAAGATGCTCGTGCCATTCACCAACCACAAAGAAGATTAGATCCATGTCTTAGGGACATAGTAAAATAGTTGCTGCAAAAGATTCTTGATGTTAATTTTATATATCTTATTTTTGACAGCCAATGGGTTTCACCTCTGGTTGTGGTCCCCAAGAAAAATGGCAAATGGAGAATTTGTGTGGATTATAGGGAATTGAATAAAGCTACACAAAAAATATCATTTCCCTCTTCCTTTTGTAGATCAGGTCCTTGATACTCTTGTTGGGAATAAATTTTTTTCTTTCCTTGATGGTTTCAGTGGATACAATCAAATCCAAATTGCTCTTGAAGATCAGGACAAAACCACATTTACCTATCCATGGGGAACCTTTGCATATAGGGTTTTACCATTTGGGTTGTGTAATGCACCAGCCACCTTCCAGAGAGCAATTCTGAGCATTTTTTTATGATTTAATTAGTGAAGGACTTGAACTCTACATGGATGATTTTACCCCCTATGATAATGAATTTGAGCAAGCCTTACAGAATTTGGAGAAAGTTCTTGAACGATGTATTGCCAACAAAATATGCCTTATTGACGAAAAATGCCACATGATGATGACAAAAGGCATAGTTTTCAAGCATTATGTCTATGCTGCATGTACTCAAGTAGATCTAGCAAAAATTGAGGTAATTCTTATGCTTCCTACTCTGTGGTTGCAGACAGAGGTATGCAGTTTCCTTGGTTATGCTAGTTATTATTGTTGCTTTATAGCAATTATTTCAAAGATAGCAACATCTTTGTATGTGTTAACGGGAAATGTGGAGTTTGAATGGACTGAAAAATGTGATGTTGCTTTTGCAAATCTTAAGAAGTTGGTCTCAATAGCCCCTATGTTACGAGGGCCAAATTGGAGCTTTCCATTCCATATTTTAGCAAATGCATATGATATGGAAATAGGAGTCATACTTGGGAAAGAAGAAGATAAAAATCCATATGTTATCTATTATATTAGTAAGAATCTTACACCAACAGAGCTAAACTACACAGTGACGGAAAAATAGTTTCTAACTGTTCTTTACTCTATGAATAAATTGTGTCATTATAAAACTCGATATCCTATTTTTTTATACACTAATCATTCGGCCATTAGATATTTATCCAATAAACCTGTTACTAATGGTTGAATAACACATTGGTTGTTGTTATTACAGGAATTTGACATTACCATAAAATATCGGCTAAGGAAGGAGAACCTAGTCACAGACTTTTTATCCAAAATCCCTGTAATAGCCAACTCTTCACCTGTGGAAGATCAGTTTCCAGATGAACACTTGTTTGTTGTAACAGTGAAAACACCATGATATGCATATGTGTCAAACTACCTAGAAGCAGGAAAACTACCAGCACATTTACCATCTCCGAAAAGCAAGCTTATTTCTCAATGTAGTGCGTGATTTTCCTAGATTGACAGATATCTCTTTCACATGAGGTCAAATCTTCAAATCCACAAATGCATCAGGGAAGATGAGATTTATGATATCCTTAAGGCTTTCCATGATGAAATATGTAGTGGGCATTTTGTTGATTGGAGGACTAGGCATAAAGTATTGCAGATGGGCTACTATTGGCCCATGATATTTAAGGACACAAAAAAATATGTCCAAAGCTGTGATAACTATCAGATGATGGGTTGTCCCATTCGGGCTGATAAAATTCCCCTATAGAATTAATATGTACTTGAACCCTTTGAAAGATAGGCATTATTTTGTGGGCCCCTTTAATCCACCTTCAAACCAAAAGACATATATTTTTGTTTGCACATATTATGTGACTAAATGGGTGGAAGCAGTAGCTCTCTCAAAAGCTATAGAAGAGGCAATTATTAACTTCCTATTTGAACTATTCATGCGATATGGATTTCCCAGAGAGATCATCACAGATGGAGGTTCACAATTCACTTCCCACAAAATTGCTACTATGATGTAAAAGTATCACATTGAACAGAGGTTTACTTCCCCTTACCATCCTCAAGAAAATGGACAGGTGGAAAGTATCAATAATGTTATTGGGGAAATTGTAACCAAAATTGTATCCACCAACTATTAGAACTGGGCCTCCAAGCTTCCTGAGGCCCTATGGGCCTACAAAACAACTTGGCACAACACTACTGGTTATTCACCATACTAGCTCATTTTTGGGAAGGAACCCATCTTATCGATAGAATTTGAAATTAAGACTCTCAAAACGGCAAGGGAAGTCAGACTAGATTTGACAAAAGCACAAAAAAACCACCTACAACAACATAATGAATTGGATGAAATATGCTTGCAGCATTGCAATGCACAACTACTGTTAAACAACAAAGGGCCAAATGGCATGATATTCTCATCAAGAAGAAAGATTTCCAAAAAGAAGATTGGGCATGTTGGGTCCCTATAATACTAGTGATTACCCCATTACTATTGTAGTTATACCCCTTATTTATATTGTTGTGCCCCTATTACCCCCATATTGTTATTTCTGTGCCCCATAGAATCCCTCTATTGTTATTTTTGTGGCTTTATATTATTATTGTTAGGTCGGCTGGATTATATTGTGACTCCTTAGACTCCTATATATAGAAAGGAGGTTTTGTCATTTGTATCATCCAAGAATTGTTCATTTATGTAATGTAAAGGAGGTTGCCCCCTCGAAGAGGCTGAATTCTAAGGCGTTGATCTATCTTTTCTTGAGCTGGTTTCATAACATTTGGTATCGGAGCTTTGGATTCTAGGGTTTCGCTGCTCCAAACAGGTCATCGTGGAATTTTCACTATAACTTTGTTTTTGTGATGTTTCAGAAGTCAAAAAAAAACCCATTTGAGAAGAAATCGCGCTGAACCTTGGGTCCGAATTTCAGATCTTTTCGTGCAATATTTGTGGAGATATGCTCTGAGGAAGTTGGTATTTTTACAGACTCCTGAATTACATCCAAAACAGGTGACCTAGGGAAAATCGTTATAACTTTCTCTCTGGGGATCGGATTGAAATTTCGTAAGAAGGTAAAGAAAGAGGACGGACTGTAGTTTCTTGTATATCTTTTTCAGAACCAAAGGTCAAAAATTGTACACGTGGCACTTCATACAAGTTCACTCTTCTGGAAAGGTCTATAATCAGGTCATCTTGGGAGATTGTGCATAACTCTTTCTTGGAGAATCCAATTTGGATCAGACTGGTGGCATTGGAAAGAGGACACAGAGAGCTACTACAGGACACATTTTCAGAACTAGATGATTGGAAAGTACAGAGATACATCAGAGGCAATATCAAGCTCCTACAAAGTGAAAAAAGGTGTGTAGATTTTTTTAAATTTTTGCTTAAGCTTGGTTTGAAAATTTATTTTGAAGGAATTCAAAGGGCATAGTAGAGCATTATTATCGGTAACTGATGCCCCAAGGAAAGAAAATGCAAACACCTAGTAAGGAACCTGAAAGCTCTAGCATGACTCATGAAGAAGAGGAAGAAATGCAACACGATATATCAAAATTACAAGACCAAGTGCAACAACTGTCCCTTGCACAAAAAGGAACAGAATCTAAGATGGATGGTTTAAAGAAAGATGTAGAAGCTAAGATGGATGGTTTAAAGAAAGGTGTAGAAGCTAAGATGGACTGTTTAAAGAAAGGCGTAGAAGCTAAGATGGATGGCATGGAAGCTAAGGTGAATGGCATGGACGCTAAAATTGATGGCATGGATGATAAGATGGAAGAATTGAAGATAAATATGAATAAGTTGCTACAAGAAATGGTCACTAAGGGTGAAAGAGTACTAAAGGAAACTCATGATGAGAACAAAAGAAATGTTAATCATGATTCCATAGACTCTAATGTTGGATCGAAGACTCACCATGTTCCAAAAATCGATATGAGGAAGTTTGATGGCAAGGATCCTGCCACATGGATATTACAGATGGAGCAATTTTTCGATCTCAATAATGTGCAAAACACACAAAAGGTACGTATGGCAACTTTATATTTGGAACCAAATCAGTTTGTATGGTATCAATGGCTTTGTTCTCGTAAACAGTTTATCACTTGGGCAATTTTTACGGAAGAATTGATAGCACATTATGAGGATACAAAAAGCAACACTTTTTTTAGCCAATTGATAAGTCTCAAACAAAAGGGTTCAATAATGGAGCACATTGAGGAGTTCCAAAAATTGAACATAAGGGTAAAAGATATTCCAGAGGAGCATAGGATTGATGTGTTCATAGGGTCTTTAAAGGATAATATCCAACATGATGTGCGCCTTTGGGAACCTGATTCATTAGAGAAGGCATTCAGGTTAGCAAGAAAAATGGAAAGCAAAATTATGGCAACTAGGAAGCATACCATTCACAACTATAAAGACGGAAGTGTTGTTGCCCATAGTCTTCCACAACCTACAAGGTTGACACCACAACAATTGGAAGAAAAAAGAGCAAAAGGGCTTTTTTACAATTGTGATAGCAAATACACAAAAGGTCATAAGTGTGCTGAGAAGAAATTATTCTACATAGATTGTGAAGAGGAAGAAGAAAAGGAGCAAGAAAGGTCAAAAGAAGAGGATATATTCCAGGAACAAAGCCTAGATGAAGAACAAATAAATCTGACCATATCTTGTAATGCATTGGCGGGAATTACCACTCCTCAAACCATCAAGATAGAAGGACAAATCAAGAAGAAAAAGGTAATAGTGTTGATTGATTCAGGAAGCACCCACAATTTTATTCATTGTAGGGTAGCAAAAGAATTGAATTGCTTCCTATATCCAGCACCAGAGTGTCAAGTGATGATTGCAAATGGAGGAACAATAAATTGTTCTGGAAAGTGCCATAATATCAAGCTATCCATGGGAGAATATGTATTGACTAGCCCAATGCTTTCCATTCCAATGGGAGGTGCTGATGTTGTACTAGGAGTCCAATGGCTACAATCCTTGGGTACAATAGCTTTTAATTTTCAAGAACTTTTCATGAAATTTTCTGTGGAAGGAAAGGAAGTTGAATTAAGGGGTATTGCAGGGAAACCAGGAAAGATAATCAGCTCTAATGGCATGACAAAGCTTCTAAAAAAGGAGCAAAGAGGTGTAATTGCACAATTATGTTCACTAGATGTTTCCACATTGGAATCATCTATTTCTCCAGATCTCCAAAAAGTCCTGGACAATCATTCCAAGGTATTTGAGACTCCCAAAGGTCTCCCACCTATGCGTGATCATGATCATGCTATTCATCTGATTCCAGGAAGTGTTCCTCCAAACATCAGGCCGTACAGATATCCATATGTCCAAAAAAGTGAAATTGAACGTATGGTTGCAGAAATGCTAGAGGCTGGTATAATTCAACCGAGTCAAAGTTCTTTCTTAGCTCCAGTAGTATTGGTGCACAAGAAGGATGGATCATGGCGCATGTGTCCAGATTATAGGGAGCTCAACAAGCTCACTATTAAAGATAAGTTCCCCATTCCTGTCATTGATGAATTACTGGATGAATTGCATGGATCAATTTACTTCACCAAGTTGGATCTTCGTTCGGGATATCATCAAATCAGAATGAAGATTGAAGACATTCCGAAAATGGCATTTAGAACTCATGAGGGTCATTATGAATTTTTGGTCATGCCTTTTGGCCTTACCAATGCACCTTCAACATTTCAAGGTTTGATGAATTCAATTTTCAAACCATTCCTTAGAAAATTTGTGTTAGTATTTTTTGATGATATACTAATCTACAGCAAGTCTTGGAAGGATCATGTTGAACATGTTGACAAGGTGCTACAACTATTGGAGGAGAAACAATTATATGCAAAAAGATCCAAATGTTTCTTTGGAGTCCAGGAGGTGGAATATTTGGGTCATATTGTATCTCATGAAGGAGTTAAGGTAGACCCTAGCAAAATTAAAGCCATTAAGGAATGGAAAATCCCCACATCCATAAAGCATCTGCGAGGATTTCTTGGGTTGACAGGGTATTATCGCAAGTTTGTTAAGAATTATGGGAGAATAGCAGCACCTCTAACAACATTATTGAAGAAAGATTCATTTTCATGGACTCCGGAAGCAACAAAGGCCTTTAAACATCTTAAAGAGGCAATGTGCCAAGCACCGGTCTTAGCTACACCGGACTTCACAAAAACCTTTATTGTGGAATGTGATGCTTCAGGAAATGGAATTGGTGCTGTTCTAATGCAAGATGAAAGACCCATTGCTTTTGAAAGTCGTCCAATCAAGGGAAAGTTTTTAAGCAAAGCTATTTATGAGAAGGAAATGTTGGCAATACTCCATGCACTTAAGAAATGGCGACCCTACCTAATGGGAAGACACTTCAAGGTAAAAACGGATCATGATAGCCTTAAATACTTTTTAGAACAAAGATTATCCTCTGAAGAGCAACAAAAGTGGGTCACAAAGATGTTGGGTTATGACTTTGAAATCATCTACAAAAAAGGGAAGCAAAATGTGGTGGCAGATGCACTCTCAAGAAAGGATGAGGATATGGAAGCATTGTTGTGTGCCATTTCTATTATCCAACCAGATTGGATAAACGAAGCAAAGGAGGAATGGAAGAATGACGAAGAAGTGTGGGCACTTATTCGAAAGCTACAACAAGATTCCAGTACTTCTGATACATTTAGCTGGCAAAATGATTCGTTATGGTACAAAGATCGCTTATACCTCTGTAAGAATTCCCAGCTAAAACAAAAGATTCTTATGGAATTGCACACTTCTCCCTTAGGAGGGCACTCAGGATTTTTAAAAACTTACCACAGGGTTAAGAAGGAATTTTTTTGGGATGGCCTTAAATCAGATATTCAAAAGTTTGTGGCGGAATGTTTGGTTTGCCAACAAAATAAAGTTGAAACAATTAAGACACCGGGTCTATTACAACCTTTATCCATTCCAAGCCAACGTTGGGAGGAGGTTTCAATGGATTTTATCACAGGTTTACCCAAGTCTGAGGGAAAGAGTGTCATCATGGTGGTAGTTGACAGACTTACCAAGTATGCACACTTTTGTGCATTATCACATCCATTTAAAGCCAGTACAGTTTCTACTGCATTTATGGAAACAGTTCAAAAGCTACATGGAAACCCAAAGATTATTGTAAGTGACAGAGATCCCATTTTCACTGGAAATTTTTGGACAGAATTATTTTCTTGTCTTGGTACTCAGTTAGCTCATAGCTCATCTTATCATCCTCAATCTGATGGGCAAACTGAGATAGTAAACAAATGTTTGGAAGGATATCTTCGTTGCTTTGTATCTGATAAACAGACACAATGGGTCAAATGGTTGCCTCTGGCTGAATGGTGGTATAACACTTCCTTCCATACAGCAACAAAAATGACCCCATTTATGGCACTTTATGGGTACCAACCACCATCAATCACATCATATTTAAGAGAAAATTCTAAGGTTCAGGCAGTGGAACATCACATCGAACATCAACAACAAGTCCTCCAACTCTTAAAGGATAACCTCGTGTTGGCACAAAATAGAATGAAACAACAGGTAGATCAACATCGCAGTGAAAGAAGTTTTGATGTAGGTGATTGGGTATTCCTACGGCTACAACCATATGAGCAAATGTCCCTAAAGCAAGCTAAGAAGGATAATAAATTATCACCAAAGTATTATGGTCCGTACAAGGTGTTGGAAAAGATTGGTACTATGGCATACAAATTGGAGCTTCCTGCAGCTTCTCGATTGCACCCAGTTTTCCATGTTTCATGTTTAAAGAAGGTTATAGGCGACAAGCTCCCAGTTCAAACAATATTGCCAGAACTTGACGAGGAAGGAAAAATTATATTGGAACCGGAAGCAGTCACAGAAACAAGAACTCGACAGCTACGAAATCGATCAATTTCAGAGTATCTTATCAAGTGGAAGAACTTATCCGCTGAAGATTCCACATGGGAGGATGAGAATTTTATGCAGAAGTATCCAGAACTGCTCAAGCGTTGAGGACAACACTTTTTTGAAGGAGAGGGGCATGTTGGGTCCCTATAATACTAGTGATTACCCCATTACTATTGTAGTTATACCCCTTATTTATATTGTTGTGCCCCTATTACCCCCATATTGTTATTTCTGTGCCCCATAGAATCCCTCTATTGTTATTTTTGTGGCTTTATATTATTATTGTTAGGTCGGCTGGATTATATTGTGACTCCTTAGACTCCTATATATAGAAAGGAGGTTTTGTCATTTGTATCATCCAAGAATTGTTCATTTATGTAATGTAAAGGAGGTTGCCCCCTCGAAGAGGCTGAATTCTAAGGCGTTGATCTATCTTTTCTATCTTTTCTTGAGCTGGTTTCATAACAGGGCACTATTGTATGATTCCTGATTTTGGGATTTCTGGGGGAAGCTTCAAACTAGATGGCGAGGACCATATGAGGTCACCGAAGTTCATGACAATGGTACAATGAGTCTTACTACCATTGATGGGTCTAGCATATCTCTCCTTACCAATGGACATCGATTACGCCTACATCACCAACCACTTACATGGGAGTCTTTTATTCATGAGGTAAACAATTATTTGAATTTGAAGTTTTTAGCTCATCGAGGAGGTAGGCCTGCAACTACAACCCTCTAAAGCATCCTTTTTTGAAATTCTTTCCATTTTGTACATAATGTATATATTTATTGAAGAAATATTTTTTTTTTAAATAAATAAATAACCTATATATATATATATATAGATATATATATAAGTAAATAAATCAATCTTCATAATACAATAATAAAACATGAGGGAATGTTGTTCCCTTAGGTTGCAATTGTTGTTCCCTTAGGTTGTAGTTGTTATTCCCTTAGGTCATAGTTGTTGTCCCCTTAGGTTGCAATTTTTGTTCGCTTAGGTCACAGTTTTTGTTCCCTTAGTCATAGTCATTGTTCCCTTGGTCACAATTGTTGTTCCCTTGTCATATTTGTTGTTCCCTTAGTCGCAACCATTGTTTACTCAGTCACAGTTACTATTCCTTTACTACAGTTGATGTTACCTTGGTCTTGATTTATGTTCCTTTAGTTTTAACTATTTTTCCAACATTAAGTTGTTTTTTTAGAATTATTTCTTTGATTTTGAATCCCTCCTTGGAATCATGGTAAAATTAATAACTTTCTTGAATGATTTCCATTAGAAAATATATTATAAGAAACTTTTAAGTAGATTTCGAAAAACTCCCAAACCTCTCAAACAATCTTGATATTGTAAGTTTATAAAGATATTTATCCTACACTTCTTCAAAATACCACCGGAAGAGTTTTTCTTTATGTTCAAAAGTTTCCTATAATTCTTTGATCTCCTTAAAAATAAATTTTGGGTAGAAAAATGGAAAACTAAAAAGGTAATCATTGTGATGCTTTTTACACCATCCCTAACTCTTAAGGAGTTGATAAGCCACCCCATTCATTGATCTTTTATCATAACAAGACAATAAAGGAAGAGAATGGACAAAGGATAGGAGGTCTCATCATGAGCTGACCTACCATGATCATAGGATCTAATGTGGCAACATTACCACTCTAGTCACCAAGCCAGGGTAATGGCCTCCGATCATCAGATCACAAGACAAGAGGTCTCATCATGAGCTGGCTTTTTCATCTCATTATTTCTAGTGAATGGCATTGTTATCAACTAGTTACCACGCCAGAACAATGGCCTTTTGTCAATAATTAAAGAAACACTAAAAAGTCGTGAATCTTTTTAAAAGTGAAATGGGATAGTGGTGAATCAATGGGTTAAAAGGAAACCATATCGAGGCTATAGACACCTACTGGCAGCAGAGGACATGCCTGTGGTATTGAAGTACATTTCAATTTGCATTAAAAAATAACCATTTTTCTTTCCCTTAACCATAACAAAGGAAAATCATTGAATTACTATAGGGGCTTATTTATTTCCCTTGGAAGGTGGTAATGATGAATGTGTATCAATAATTACTTCTTATTCTACATGTCAGGAATGTAACTCTTGGGGAATTATTAAATCTACTTTAAATTTCTTTTACCTTTTTCCTCTAAAGGAAATCTTTCAATGAAAATCTTTAAATTTCTTTTACCTTTTTCCTCTAAAGGAAATCTTTCAATAAATCCATTTTACCCATGATCAGAGCCTAAAAATATTTTCCACATGATTTTTCATGATTTTTTTATATACCTTGGGTGTCATAAATATCTTGTTTCGTCAACACAATCCACGATCAATCCCTCCAATAAATGAGTCGCACGCCTTACCATTATTTCCTTTTCCTTGGAGGTTAATCCATCATGCTAAATTAATGCGTTCCCATCTCCATAATTCACATCAATTATCAGCCGAATCATGTATAATAAATGGTCGACGACAACTTTTAATTGCCTTGGGGAGCGGAAAATATTAAAAATATAACAGATATTTGTAAACTTTGCAACAATCATTGCATGTTATGGTCTTTCGAAGTTTTTACTACTCCCTAGTATTTTCAACCCGGGATTTGCTAAGCTTGTTGTTTCTATTTTGTTTCCAATATTTCTCCTTGGAGAAACAACGAAAATGGGCAGTCACTGAATACACAGTGAACCTGTAAAATTGTAGGTTCTAGAATAGGCACAAAGCATTTGGATCAAGTGGGATGGATAGTGTATTTCCTCTGATTACAAGGTTTTGACGGTGAAGTGGCCTTAGAATTCATGAGGAATATGAATGATGGAATAATGACAGTCATAGGTAGAAAAATTCAAGTGAATGCAAAAGAACTGGATGAAGTAATAAGCCTACCTTTGGAAGGTGAGAAATGGTTCAAAATGCACACTCCATTACAGAGCACAACATCTCTATTTCTAAATCATGGGGAAGAATTGGTAAGGAAAGGGAAGGGGTACAACCCTACTTCATTATCGGAACCATGGAAGGAACTAGCAGGAGTGGTCCAAATATATATCATGTGCGATGGACGTTGTGATGTGGTAAGAGGATGACACCTAAGGTTGTTGGAGGCACTAAGACAAAAGCTAACTTTGAACTTACCCTATTTTCTGAGTTCACTTTTGCATGAAACCACTGTGAGACTTAAAATATCCAAGGATTAGCCTTCGGTGGTAAGCCACCATGGACTAATAAAATTAATAATTGTCAAAACCCTGAACGAATAATAGTTAAATTTGGAGGAATTCTTGGGAATTCCAGATACTTTACCAAGAGAGGAAGCACCCAATGAAGAACCCAAACAAATTCTAGTTGATGATAAGAAACTAGAAGAAGCTGAAGAAGTTGAGAATGTCACGGTGGAAGGGAATCCAAAGACCCCTACTTCTCAACAATTCATGAGGACAGAAAAGATAATGGCACCTCTCCTAGTCTCTTTACCTAGAAAAAGGAGAAGGTCAACCAGGTTGGCTAAATCCTGAGACTCCGTAAACTTTGCAGAATAGTTTTTGGAAGAAACGGAACCTCAAACTCATGAGGAAGACCCTCCTTAAGAACATAAAGTGGAAGAAACACAAGTTTTATAGGGGTTGGAAAACTTTTTGAATTCAATGGACCTTGAAGCTACTATAGGTTTTTCAAAGGATTCTCCTGAACAAATGACATCACCCATATCTCCAACCTCTCCTCCTGATTCCGTTTCTACCATTATTTTGGACCCTTCAGGAGAGCTTGAAATTATTAAATAACACTCTGTTGAATCTTTCACAACCATTCAGGAACCATCCCCTTCTAAAGAGGTACAGTCTCATTGGGAAAATATGGAGAAAAAATCCAATGATGATTCTCCCAAGGGACCCTAGGATGGTAGAAACCTTGTTGAATCCATAACTGAGGATATAATTGAGTCTGTTGAGGAACTGGCCACTAGAAAACCAAGACCCATTATTCTTTTTCCCTCTCTTCCAATTACCTTAGCTAGAAATTTTACACAGAGGATTAATAGTGGACTAAGAAACAAATGAGAAGACAAGATTAGTAAAGAAATGGAGCGGTTAAAGAAAGAAAATAAAAAATTATAGAGAAGGTTCCAACAACTCAAAAGATGGTTGTAAATAGTAAAATTTAGAGGCAGATTGAGAAAAGGAAAGAAAGAAAGCAAGAAGTTCAAGAAAATGGGACCCAAACTGAGAGTGGAAATATTGTTGTTTCTTCTACTGTAGGGACATAAGCTGAGCCAGATATGTATCCTATTGATGTGGGAACTTAGATAGCGATGCCAACTCCTACTAAAAGAGGAATATAGACTGAACTTGTTCCTCCATATACTCCTCTGATTGTGGAAGCCACAATCCAAGTCTTGAATAGGAAAATGGAAGAATAGCAAGAAACCATAACATGATATCAAAGGGAGGTAGTTCCCCAGAAAGAACATTATAAGTTATTGCAAAAATTTAAGGCATTAACAGTCACAGAAGATGCAATGTATGCCAAGTTTCGAGGAGTAAAGGGGAAGATTAAAAATATGGAAAAATGACTTGAAAAAGCTATAGAACAAATAAAAGAGGTTTATTCTCTATTCTTAGATGCCTTGGCATGTAGGTCCCTAGATAGGAACTACGCTTTATTTTTGTTGGAGTGATACTTATTGCTCAAGGTCAAGGCTATCCAGTCTGAGAAACATTATGAATTTAGTAACATTTCAGATTTTTTTGAATCCTTTCATAAATAAGATGATAACACATAGTATTTCCTCTTTGAGCTATACATGCATAGTTTCTTTCTAGAATATCAAAGAGATGAGAACCCTACGCTTTCATAGGGGATGTACAATTTAAATATTTCATATCCTTTTCTAAAAATAAGATTAAATGGGTAGAATATTATAGCGTGTTCCAAATACGAGAACTTGGCCTCGACTGTCTCGGTCAGAGGGGAACAACAAAGTCCTTTACACATGCTCATCTGCCACAAGCGATTCATGGAGCAGATTGGAGTTGTCAAATCTTTAGCACACATCCATAATGATGTATTGAAGTTAGGGTTAGAATATCTTTCAGATATTAAGTCTGAGGCTCTGCAGGGAGCCAAACAGAGGTGGAAGGCCTCAACCATGGAAATAAAAAACAAGGAGCCCTTCAATCATAGAAATTTTGAAGCTGCAATGGATAGGGAAGAGGATTATGCCCACATGGTATTAGAAGAGGGCCCTAATTTGATAGGATGTAGATATAGGTACCCAATAATTTTGTTCCCTCAAAATTATTATAAGGTTGAGTATGAATTAACTGAAGCAGGTAAGTATGTCACTCTCCAAGAAGTCCGAAGCAGGAATGGTTTCTGACATTATGGAGAGGATTCTCACCCAGCTTACTCTTTAACTTCTCTCCATGTTAATAATTTGTTTGCATGAGGTCATGCAAATAGGTAAGCAAGGGGGAGATGTTGGGCTCCAGAATTGACACATTTTCTTACTCTATTTCCTTATCCTTTCATTAGTTTTCTGAGTATTTTATGTATATAATATGGTAATTTGTGTGTTGTGAACTTTAGAAAGAAGTTAATAAAGTATTTCATCATTTTATTCTCTAAACAAATTGATTTAACCATGAAAATATGAGTTACGCTTACAATTTGAAATGATAACTAACAGGGATTCCGATAAGTATATGTTATTCCCTGGATAGCTGGACAAGAGAGAGTTACATGGAGTTGCTCGGGTTAGTTGTGACTTGGATAAGAAAATATTAATGATCATCATGGAAAGACTAGCTGTGAACGAGATTTTTTCCATCTATTCCAAGGGAACTTAAGAGATTTTGTAACTTGAATTGAGCATCCTGAGAATATTTAGATTCTTGGGATCACTCCTTTATTTTTAATTATAGACTTGGTTGTAATAATAAAAGTGAGGAATAAAGCCTCGGTGAAAAAATGTTTTTTTTTTTTAATCCTCATTCTTATGTTCTAAAGTTTTACAAGCATTGTAATATCGTTGTCGATTAATATAATGGAGACTTACATGGGTTAGCTTTAATTCTTGCACTAATTTCTCTCTAAGGTAGTTTAATTCCAATGATCATGGGCCCAATCGTGGAGTAACTATTTCCCTATTTGTATCATTAAACTTACATTTTAGCATTTTCTTTCTTGTTATTCAATTATTCAATTTCCTTCTAGAATTGAGCATTGATTATTGAATTTTTTATTATAGTGATAGTTTCTACAACACTTTGAGTAAATATCATTACAATTATATTTTTGATAGTTGATTTTCTGAATCGTTATTCATTTTATCACTTCTTCTTATTGATAAAGAATTTTTAAGAGCAAGGTGAGATATTTCCTTCAACAAATTTCTTTCTAGTCAAGTGTGATGTTTCTTTCTTGTAGATGTAGTTTCCTAAGAAATAGTGTGTTCTTAACAAAATTATTTTCAGAAGGTTTAATGCTTTGATTTTCTTGAATAATATTTCTGATCGTTTGAATTTATGAAGTTGCATGTAAAGTGTTCTTCTAGAATTATAGTTGTTTCTTGCATTTTCATGCATTTACCTTTCAATGGGACTAGATAGACTATGTTACATAAACATTATTCTTTTCACATACAGTGTGGACAACCTTGAAATAATTAGACAAGTTCTAGGTTGAGAATTTATTATATTCAGATTTTTTGGTATTTTTAAAGAACAACTAAATAATCAAGCATGGATTATGGAGGAAATCCTATTTGTAGAACCTTCATGTGATCAGTACGAGATATTTTAGTGCAAATTTCTTGAGGAGCTATATAATTGGTTGATTATATTGTAGCACAAATAAGGAATTGGAAGCTATGGCCAAATATTTAGGCATTGGACCACAATTGATTTGGCTACATTGCACTAGCTAGATATGAGTTAACTAGACTTGTTGATTTTTTGGTCCAAGAAACTTTGGAGGGTTATATTATTGAATTTTCTATAGAGAACCACCAGTCCTTCTCCAAAGATGAAGTAATATTCAAGTATGCATTGCAAGGAATATTATTAAAAGAAATCCCCCTATGGATCAAGGTTCTTATGGTTGAAGAGCGATTACTATCATTCTAAGAAACCAACATGGTATCTTAAACCCTAGGTACTAGGGATAGGATTTTGGGGATATATGTTACTTAGTGAAAAGATGAGGGGATGATGTGATGAATGTAGAAGCGTTGCAAAAGGCTCGAGATTTTAGGGAACTTGTAAAATTAGTTACAAATTTGAATGTTAAAAGAGTTCATATTAATTATGAAACTAATAGTTTTAGTGGATTAGGTAGTTCTGGTAGTAGTTTCTAGACAAACTCTACAGTCTTTCCACAATCCAATCGCAAGGTTTTGTATTAGTTCCACCTAGTCAAACAACGATAGTAGTAAATGTAGTGGGCTCATTCACTCAGCACCCTGAGTTCTCAGGCCAAGGAAACAAAGATGTATATCAACGTTGGTACCTATGTGAAGCCATCTGTACAGTTAAACATACCCTAGATACAACTAAGATCATTGAATTTTAGACAACCCTTCAAGGTAAATTACTCTGGTTATTCATCAAGTGGTCTAATTTGAATATGAATACGACTCTTGATGTATTTAAACAAGATTTTATTAAATAATTTAAAATTTCCCATACAAACCAAAATGGTTTAGCTGAGTTATGAGATATCAAATAATGCATAGGAGAAACTACATAGGAATGCATGCAATGGTTTAAAGATACAATTGGGAAATTAACTTATCCTATTGATCCACATCATCAAAGGGATTGGTTCATTAAATCTTTGGTTCCGTTAATTATAACTCCTTTGACGCAACAAAAAATCAACACGTTATAGGATGCACTAGAGAAGGCTATGAAGATTGAGGTAATGATGGGATACCCTCATTAGTATAGGGAAGGCACTACTTATAGTGATCCTACTATAATTGTCTTACAACATCAGATTGCAGATCTAATAGAGAGACTGAATAATGTGCATGTTGTGTGATCTTTGTGTCCATAAGTTTGGTGCACTAATTACCATGTTGATGGGAATCATGTTATTGAATTCCCATGGTTGCAGAGTGAAGGCCCTTCTGTTATGCCTATAGGACCACCTCCTCCACTTCCAGGACCTACTGCTAGATTTGTTTAAGTATCCACAAGGGTTCCTTATTAGGGACATATTCAGTATCATGTGTTCCCCAATCATCAAGGTATGTCCGCTAATGAATATTTGGATATTTGTTGCACCTATGAACATGCACCTCATCTTTGTCCTGTTTTGAAAAAGTATTAAAATGTTCTAAACAATATGTTTTGCAATTTTTATGGGTCTCCAACTCACCATACAGACTAGTGTAGAGCTTTGGATGCTCTGGCTAATCATTTCGATTGAACTTCATTCCAAGTTAATGAAGTTCCTTGAGGATGAGGAGGAGGTTCCTTAAGAGTGGTGATATCTAGAGAAAGAAGCTTGATTCGATGCTACCACTATGACTAATAGGGCCATAATGCTCATGATTGTATGGTGTCAAGGAAAATCTAGTGTTCCCACTGCCAAGTAAACACACATGCTACCAAATACAATCACGAGTTGATTGCTCATTGGTGGGAGTGAAACAAGAAAAGGGGTGATAATCTATTCAATGTAGAATTTAGGGAACATGAACTAGTTCCTCGGTCGAATGTTAATATTTTCACTATAGGAGGAAAGTGGATTGGAGTGGATAAGGAGGTACCTAATAATTCCTCCATAACAAGGCATGCATCCCTAAAGAAGTCATATGACCCCACTTAGCAAAAGGAGTACTACGAGGGTGTTACAGAAATTTATACGCAATTGGTTTCTTCTTATAGTCCACAAATGAAACAACAAAATAAGGGACAACTAAAGAGTCCTCAATCTCCACAAGCGACATCTCAGCGAGTTATGGAGTGCCTTAAGTTGTTCCTACATATTATGAGTGATGGGAAACTATATAGTTAGTTGCATGAAAAGATTAAAACTATTGGCAAAAATGAAGAATTTTCAGGAAGTCCTATTTCTGATAAGTTTCCTAAATGTCATTCCAGTCATGTCCACCACAATAAAATAAGAACAGGGAGGGAATTTTGAATTTATGCCTAAATTTTTGAGTATCAAATCAAAGAAACTGTGTTGGATTTGGGATCATATGTAAATATGTTTCCGAGAAAATTTGGGAGGAATTAGGGAAACCCAAGTTGGTGTTTTCTCCCATTCAACTATGCATGTCTAATCAATATTTTGTTATTCCCGTTCATCATCTGGAATATGTCGAAGTTAATATTGTTGGAGTGAAGACATATGTAGACTTTGAATTCATTGATGTTATGGGTGATAAATATCCTTATCCAGCTTTATTGGGAATACATTGGCCATTTCAAATTTATGTTATTATTGATATGAAGCGAGAGACTATGACCTTCAAAGTGGATGGAATCAGCCTCATAAACCATTGGATCTGTATCAAGGTCTAAGTTTTACAAAACTTGTTAAAAATGTAGAAGATGATAATATTTTGGATCAGCTATATCATCTTACTGCAAGAAATACATAGGAGTATATAAATCCTACAATAGATTCTTCTCTTAGCTAGAGGATTGTTCATCATACATAATCTAGTTTAGATGTTCCACTGGATGATTGGCAACAAGGTGACCATGAGTTTCACTATAGATGTTGCAATTGTTCTTTGTGCTCGCCAGATTGGTATAGGGGTAAGGGATATCCATAATTTCAATGCTATGTTAGGATCTGTTAAATTTTTTATTAAATAAGTTTACTCAAATATTATTGAAATGTGAAAGATTCCTTTGATAAATGTTTCCCGGCAAGAAACCCCTGTGAGATGGTGGGGAGCTCATTGTAAACAGTTTCAAAACTAGGACTCAATTAAGTTTGATATGTTATATCGGTTTATTGTTCCTAAGAATAATTCAGATTGTCTTCCTATATATGATGGTTTTACAATCCCTTAGAAGCGTACTCAAACCTATAACGTAGTCTAGACAAAAATTGGACTTCCTATTGAACTGTGGTTTCATTAGTTCATTCACACAATGGGGACATTTTCGCAAGCCCAGTACCTAAAAGAAGAAATGAAAAGGAAGACAACTAATTAGGAGGTGTTAATATATCAGTTCTATAGTGATCTATCCTTCTCATATGAGGATGTTAATATATTTAAGGATTTGAAAGAAATTAAGATAGTACTATTCCCCACCGAAACTTGTTGTTGAAGTTAACAAATATGAAGATTGCAGACATTTATATGAATCTAGATTCCATGAAGTTGTTTCTTCTTGTAAAATTAATAAGGAGCTTGACAAAAATAATTTGGAAGAGTTAAGGCATCTAACATTCAAGGAATATGGAGATTAAAGGAGTATCAAATATGATATGGTTAAGGATTCTCTGCATTGAAACCCTTAAAGTTATAGAAGCACAATATTGGGAGTGAAGAAAAGCCAAAGATAGCCTTTATTAGTGACTATTGGGATGAGAAAACTACAAATGAATTTATTTATTTATTGAAGGAGTATGAAGATCTTTTTCCCACTTCAGTTTCAAAATTCAAAGGGATAAAGGGAGATTTTGGAGAGCTGAAAACTGTTTTGAATCCTAATGCGAAGCCAGTCAAACATTGACCCTACTAGTTGAATCAACAAGTCAAAGAAAAGGTTAAGAAGGGTACAGATAAAATGTTAGATGTAGGTTTCCAATGATGAAGGTGAATGGATCAGCCCTATTATTATTCAGGACAAGAAATATTTAGGTGGCATAAGATTCGATGTGGATTATTGAAGCTTTAATAATTCTTGTGTTCATTATCCATTCCCAACACCTTTTAGTGATGAATTATTAGATAACATTGCATGTTCGGAAGCCTACTCTTTTACAAATGGGTTTTTGGATATCATCAAGTTCACATTGTTGAGGAGGATAAAAAGAAAACCACTTTCACCATTGAATGAGGATCATATGCTTATCAAGTCATGTCATTTTGTCTTAAGAATGCTCTTGTTGTATTCTCCAAGATTGTTATTTCTACTTTCAGGGAATATATTCATAAGTTTATTGAAGTTTGCATAGATGATTGGACAGTCTATAGTATCTTGAAGAAGCACTCTAGTTTGTTAAGGGTCATGTTCAATCATTGTAGATAGTTGTATATTTCATTGAATTGAAGAAATGTATTTTTATTGTGCCATTCAGTACCTTGATAGGCCATATTGTCTACAATGATCATGAGTGTGTAGACCATGCTAAAGACACGGTGATCCTAAATATGATGCCACCTATAACTATCAAACAATTACGGTCTACATTGGGGAATATCGAGTAATACAAAATATTTATCTGTAACTTTGCTTTAATCACTGCACCATGGGAGAAGTTGTTGAATAAGGTTGAACGTTTCGTGTGGACTTAAGAATGTGATGCTGCTTCTAACAATCTGAAGGAGAAGCTTGCAAGTGCTCCAATATTAGTTTATTCATATTGGAACAAGGAATTCAATGTAAACATTGACACATCTAGTATTTCTTTTGGTGCCATTTTGGCACAACCTAGTGAAGGTAATATTAATCACCCAATTTATTTTCTAGTAGAAAACTTTCTAATGCTAAAAGAAATCATACAACAACTGACAGGGAGGATCTTACCATGGTACATTAAATTCAAAAGTTTAAGAATTATCTACTTGGAGGTCCTTTTAAGTTCTTCATTGATCACTCTGCATTGAAGTACTCTTGAAGGAAGAATCTGTAGATGGATCCTTTTGTTTGAGGATTTTTCATTTGAAGTTGTTGTTAAACTAGGTCATGCTAATGTGGGACCAAATCACCTTTCTTGCTTGGAATCTAGGGAACTAGGAGGGTCACTTGATGACCAATTTCTTGATTTTGATTCATTTAGATTTGAAGTTGTGCCATATTATACTGAAGATATTTCACTATTTTTAGCAACTATTAAGAGCCCATATGACTATACTACAACACAAAAGAAACATTTGGTGGTATGTTCTATAGATTACCAACTAATTTTAGGACAATTTAATAATATGGGACTCAATGATATCTTGCAAAATGTATTCTTGATCATGAAAGAGATGTTTTTTATGGGAGTATCATTGTGTTTTTGGGAGAGGTCATGTTGGAGGGAAATAAAATACAAGGAAAGTGTTGCAAGTTGGACTATAGTGGCCAACTCATTTTAAAGACGCCAAAGAGTATGATAGGAACTGTGATGTTTGCCAAAGGGTTGAGAGAACTTTACATGAGGATGAATTTCCATTACATCCAATCAGAGATCTAGAAGCCTTTAAGAAGTGGGATGTTGACTTTGTTTGGCTAATAAATCCTCCTACATGACACTCACATGTTTGTTACATCATCACCACAACTGATTACTTAATGCACCAGGATGAGGCAGCTCTTGTTAAGGATTGCGCTGCTAGTACTCCTACCAGATTCATATATGAGAATATTATTATGAGATTTGGTTGTCCAAGGATCCTCGCAAGTGATCTAGGGTCACACTTCATCACTTAAATTATTTCTACATTATTGCGGGAGTTCATGATTCAACATCAAAAAAGTAGCTTGTATCATACACACACGAATGGGATTGTTGAAGCTTTTAATAATATTTTGGAGGAGGGACTAATTAAAGTAAGCTTTGTTAAAATACATGATTGGGATGAGAGAGTTCCTACTACACTATGGCACTATCACACTACTATCAAGCGCTTGCATAAGTATACTCCCTTTCATATTGTATATGGAAGAGAAGTAGTGGTACTTGTTGAATTTATTGTTACAAATTTATTCATTGCATAAGCCACAAAAAATTCCAATGATGAGTCTATTCAAGAGAATCTACAAGAGTTGTGGGAATTTGACGAGAAATTTTTTCTTGCATTTTTTATTCAAAGCATTGAGGAGGAAAGACAAAAAACTTGGCATGAAAAACATATGAAAAGGAAATATTTTTCAGTGGGAGACTAAGTGTTGTTATATGATATTAAATACCTTAAACATCTAGAAAGTAACAAATGCATTAGTTGGGTCCTTTCTTTGTTGCAGAAATAAGAGAGTCTAGAGATGTTAAGCTTGCATAACTTGATGGAGTTCTATTACTAGTTTGGGTGAATGGTGCATGCCTAAAACCCCATTATGGCTACTAAAATCTCTTTATTTTTTCTCTCTCTGTAAGTGGGCATCAGTTAGGTTTAGAATTGAGTCAGTTGTAATAGCCCTAGTTAAAATTCCATGTAATAAAAGCTAATAAAGGCAAAATTATAACCATTGTTAATGGGACACTTATTCCAAGATGAATGTTGGGTAAGACATACTATTGTGGGTGTTCATTTGGTTATCTTACTGTTATGAAGGTGTCATTAAATTCTGGGTAGCTGCCTGGGATCTAGGCCTTAAAAAGTGGCTCAAATCCCAAGGACACTGGCACAGCATTGAGAAAAATAGTCCATAGATTCTGGTATGCCTTGTCATGAGAGTGTCCAGAGCCTCCTAAATGCTAGCAGGCCTATAGCATGGGAGTGTTTAGGGGTCAAATGGTCCAAAATGTCAGTGGGACCCAGGGGCTGGTTGGAAAAAAGGTCAGGTTAGCTCTTGAGGGTCCTAATGTTGATGTTGAAGGTGTGTATGGTGTGTATCTGTTGGTTCAACTTCCTTAATGTGATTTAGGAGGTCAAATCATATCATAGTGGCCTCTCATCGAATGTTTACCCTGGTTGGCTGGTTGCTTGGGTAGATGAGGGAAGAGAGTGTTATAGAGTGGTATGAGAGCATGATTCAACCCTTGGACTGGAAGGGTTGGGTGTGTCATTCATGCATTCATGTCGGTTGCATGTGTGTCTCTTATGCTTGTATTCCACGTGCTTTTTTCATTTGCATGGTGTCGATCATGGTTATAGTGATGTCACCATATGGAAGTTGATGTTGTTATTTTGGAGTGCATTGTCATGAGTGTATGACTGGTTACATGTTGTTTTATGTTGCTTACATGTATCATATTGTATGCTTGATTACAGGTATCATTCTTGTAATCTTCATTTCAAGTATTGTTTGTTTATGCTTGATTATAGGTGTTTATGCGTGTGTCTGTATGCATGTTAGTGTTTGCATGTGGTCAAGCTTACAGTGATGTAATGGTGGTTGTCATGCATGAGGTCATGGTATGCATTGTTGATAACGTCATGCATTGATGACTGGACCTTAGTTAGAATGATGGTTGCATGGTTATATGCATATGTGTTATGTTTATATATGTTGTCATGATTATGTTATACATGTATCACGTTAATTTGTTGATCTTATAGACAAGGTATCCTCCCTGAGCTACACTAAGGTACGTTGGTTTATTGTGATTTGGTTTAGTGGACATGATATACCTTGCAAGAAGAAATATCAAAGATGGCTAGCATGATGCTAGACTACAAAGACTCTCCCTATGAATCAAATGAGCATTATGGTGTTGGGAGTTCTTCCGATTTGGAAGATACACTAAGAATATTAAAGGAATAAATGAGGAGTTGCAAGGAAAATAATGACATAATCATACAGGGAAAGGAGAAGCTAGAAGAGGTAAAGGCAGTGATACTTCATAGTTTGTCATATTTGTCGTGACAGGGACCACCTCGGATCAGCCATGAGTAGGAGGAAAAAACTAATGGGACATATGGTAGTAGGTCACAAGTTGGATAGATATGACATTGTGAGGTATGGCAAATTGTTGGACACTGTGGATAGGATACGAGATAGACACAAGTACTATTCTAGTTTTGGTTCAGATAAGCACTATGATCATCATCTTTATCATCCTTACAGGAGGATTGATAGGGGATACTTGTTAAATGAGTTAAGAAAGTAAAACCACCTATATTTGATGGAGAGGTGAAGATATCGTAGGATGCAAAGGCATGGTTACTAGGCATGAGGAAGTTCTTCAGGTTGCATGACTACTCAGAGAACAAGAAAGGAAGAGTAGCTACATTCAGTCTCAAAGGTAAAGAAAATATTTGGTGGGAAGATGTGAAGAATGCCAGAGGTATACATGAGGAAGAACTAACTTGGAGTGAGTTTGAGCAGTTATTCAGCAAGAAGTACATATCATAGAGATACTTTGATGATAGGGAAAAAGAACTCTACGAGTTAAGGATGGGATCTATGACAGATGATGAGTACACTAGCAAGTTCTTGGAGCTACTGAGGTATGGGCCTTATCTCTAGGAGGAGAAGGCCAAGATTCAAAGATTCATTAGTGGGTTACCAATGGAATTCAAAGATAGGATTGAGTTTGATCAGCCTAGATCACTAGAGGAGGCCATCTGAAATCTAAAGCATTGCTATCAATAATCAAAGACCAGTCTGAAAAGGTAATGCAAAGAACAAAGGGAAATGGGACAAGAAGTGAGCAAGACCTCAGGGCACAGCTAATAAAGAGAATTCAATGCCATCAAAGAAGTAAAATGCATTTGATAGAGTACATGGATTTCAATCAGAAGAACAGACTAAGGATGTAGGCTTGAAGCATATAGAGTGTTGTATTTGTGGCAAAGATCATCGTAAGAGAGATTTTCCACAGAATCAAGGTGGTAGGCCTAAGATATATAGTGCACAGGACGCACAAACTATTGGGGATGTTGGTTATAGTGTTCCTACTATCTATGCAGCATTGGATAAAAAAAGGAAGAAAATAAAGCACCTATCTGTAGGTTTTAACCCCATACATAAATTACCGGCATACGAATTCTAAAAAACAAAAAATAAACAATGGCGAGAGCATAAAACATCATAAAAAATAAAATAGATATACACAGAGATTTTCCATTGGATCCCAAAACTGGGACTACCAAATTGATTTGTCATTATGTTCCTTTCAATGTTACAATACATATATATACATGCTGAAGCATCCATAAACTCCAATCCATTAACCCTAGATTAGAACATAACCGTAGTTCCCTTGATTGGTTCTACAAAATACCATGTATAGAAAACCATCATGACCAAAACCATGTGCGAAATCCATGCACAAAACCATAGGTAGGTCCACCCACCTAATATAGGGTCCAAAAAAATTTCCCGGGGCATTGCCCTAGATCCTGTGCAGGAGGGCTACCACCCCATTGCATACCCCCCGGTGCAACGTACAAGGGATTTTGTTGCGCCCCCACACGTTGGGTAGTTGTGGACAGAATATAACACAACCCAACATTCTCCCACTTGTTGTTTTCTTCCCACAGGGGGCCACATGAAAGCTTCGTAATTGATCCATCCCTACAACGCCCATTGTTTCTCTACACCAAGAGAACTTCTCAGTGCTCACAGACTTTGTCAATGCATCTGCAGTATTCTTCAAAGTGTCCACCTTTACCAGCAACACCTTTTTTTCCTCAACCATATCCCTCACAAAGTGATACTAAACATCAATGTGCTTTGTCTTTGAATGATAAGTAGGGTTATTTGCCAAGAAAATTACACTTTGGCTATCACGATCTATCCTTATAGATCGATGTACTAACCCCATACTTGAACACATTCTCTGCAACCAAACTGCTTCCTTTCTTGCATGAGTCATTGTCATGTATTTTTCCTATGTAGTTGAAAGTGCCAGTACAGACTGTCTCTTACTCATCCCACTGATTGTACCTCCAAATAGGTTAAACACATACCCACTTGTAGATCTTCTCTGATCCATATCTCCAGCCCATTCTGCATCAACAAAGCCATAGATGTCCATAACTCTTTCCAATCCTGGTTTTCCTTGGTAGCACAAACCATAATCACTAGTGCCACGCAAATATCTAAAAACCAACTTCACTTTTGTCTAATGCTCCTTCCCTGTTTTTGAAATAAACCTGCTCAATACTCCCACTGCATGTGAAATGTCTAGTATAGTACATACCATTTCATACATCAGACTACCGACTACACTTGCATATGGAACATGGGACATGTCCTCTTCCTTTTCTTTTGTCTTGGGACATTGTTCAACAAATAACTTTACACCTAGAGGAAGAGGAACTTTCATCGATTTACTATCCTTCATATTAAACCTCCGAAATATTGTCTCAACATACTTCCTTGGGTTTAACCAAAGCTTCGTCTTTGCCCGATCTCATTTAATTTCCATGAACAAAATATAGTTTGCAGCACCAAGATCTTTCAGGTCAAATTTGGAACATAATTGGGTCATCAAATCCTAGATAATTTATTTGTGATTTCCAACCAATAACATATCATCCACATACAAGACAAGGTAAATAACATAGTCACAAATTAATTTAAAATACACACAATGATCTGCTTTTCTTCTAGTGAATCCAAGTCCCCGTATAAATGTATCCAATTTCTAATAGCACATCCTTGGTGACTGTTTTAACCCATATAGAGACTTTTTTAACTTGCATACTAGTTCTTTCTTACCCTTCACCACAAATCCTTTAGGTTTCTTCATGTAGATCTATTCTTCCAGATCCCCGTGAAGAAATGTTGTCTTCACATCCATCTCTTCTACCTCAAAATAAAAATTAGCAGTAGCATATAAAAGTAATCTAATAGAAGCTACCTTGACAACAAGAGAAAAAATATCACCCAAATCAATTCCCAGCACCTAGGAATAACCTTTCGCTACTAACTGAGCTTTGTATTTCTCCACCTTTCCTTCTACATTCATCTTCTTCTTGAACACCCATTTGATCCCAATGGGTTTCCTCCCAGTCGACAACTCCACCAGATCCCAAGCCTCATTTTTGTGCAAAGATGCCATTTCATCAACCATGGCCTCTTTCCAGAGTTTTCCATCCTCTAAATCTATTGCTTCCCTCATAGTTCTGGGGTCATCATTAGTAATATATAAAGGAAAAATTGAACAGAAAGTAGATAGACTATACCTTTTTGGTTTCCTTCTTTCTCGAATCGATCTTCTCATAGTCACAGTTTGTGGCTCTTCATCTTCTAATTCCTCCTCTACTATAGAGTCTGATTCTTCCTCCTTTAGCTCAAACTCTATCTTTTTAGGTTCCTTTGGTAGGACTTCATGTTTAATAACATCTTTCACCTCTCTAAACACCACATCTAGGTTCCAAATCTTATAACCTTTTAAACCATACTTATACCCAATAAATATGCACTTTTCAGATTTACTATCCAACTTTGTTCTTTTCTCCTTTGGAACATGTACATATGCATCACATCGAAATACCCTTAGATGTGAAAGAGATGGTTTCTTACTAGTCTATACCTCTTTTGGAGTCTTATCCTCCAATGCTGATGAAGGTGATTTGTTGACCAGGAAACATGCAGTGTCCACTGCCTCTACCCAGAATTCCTGTCCTAACCTGACACCACTAAGCATGCTTCTTGCCCTTTCCATCAACGAATTTTTCATTCTTTCTGTAGCTCCATTTTTCTCAAGTGTGTATGGAGTAGTCTTTTGTCGTGCTACACCACACTCCTTATAGAACTCTTCAAATTCCTTCTTGCAAAACTCTCCACTTTTATTTGTCCTTAACACCTTTATCTTCTTCTCTGTCTAGTTTTCCACAAGAGACTTAAATTCTTTGAACTTGTCAAAGACTTATGATTTCTTCTTGAGGAAATATATCCATGTATTCCTCGAGAAGTCATCTATAAATGATACATAGTACACAAACTTACCCTGTGATGGAACCGACACAGGTCCAAACACATCATTGTGCATAAGCTCTAATATTCGTTTCGCCCTCTTAGCACCAGAGGGGAAACTCACCTGATTTTGCTTCCCATATACACAATTTTCACAAAATTCAAAATCCAAAGAGAAATTAGACATACCTCTTATCATACCATTACGATGAAGTATTCAAAGTCCCTTCTCTCTAATATTTCCAAGCCTTTGATGCCATAGCATGGTCTTTTCTCCAAAGACCACTAGATTTTCTACTCCACCTTCAAGAACCACAGAAATGTTGCACCCATCAATAATAGTGCTACCTTGAAGCTTGTACAAAGTTCCAATTCGAACTCTCTACATCAATACCAGTGCTCCCCAAACCATATTCCAAGTATCTTTATCAAACACTGTTTTTACACATGCATCATCCAACTTGCTTACAAAAATCATATTTTTGGCCAATGCAGGAATATGCAGAACACCTGAAAGTGTTCTAATCCTTCCACCTTGCAACTTCAACTTGAATGTTTTGCAACTAATGATTCTAGCCTTCCTATCATCCCCTAAGAAGACATCACCACCATCATATTTATCATAATCGTAGAACCACTCTCTATGGGGAGTGAAGCGAAAGGATGCACTTGAGTCAATCAACCATGCGTCATGATCTACATGTTTACTTGAAGAAGACGCCAAGTACACATTCCCACCTTCATCTAATGTGGTTTTCACCTCTGCAGAAGGAGCATCATCAGATCCCTTTCCTTTCTTAGGAGCTTTAGATTTACAATCGATTTTGAAGTGCCCTTCCTTTCCTCATTTCCAGCACACCTTTATAGGTTTTCCTGAAGATTTAGATCTCCCTATAGATTTAGATCTCCCACTCGATGAATTATTTTTGTTTATGTTCTGGGACCGTCCTCATAGAGATAAGGCATCACCATTATGGCCCTCCATATTTTTTCGTCTCATCTCCTTTGACAGCAAGGATGAGACTATTTCATCAAACTGCAAGGCAGTTGCATTGCTACCTATTTCAACAACCAAACTATCCCATGAATCTGCTAGAGAACAAAACAAACTGATGCACTTATCTTCATCTAAAATTTTAATATCAACAGATAATAACTAGCTTACCTCATTATTAAATGTGTTCATATGATCTGTCATTGAGTCTCCATCTTTCGTCCTTAGATTATACAACTTTTTCCGTAGGAAAACTTTATTCACCAGTGACTTAGATTGGTATGAAGTCCCTAACTTGTCCCACAAAGCCTTCGCTGAAGCTTCCCCTAATACATTGAACAATACTGAATCTGAGACACATAATCATATTTTTCTATTTGCCTTCCAATCTAACTTCTCCCAGTCTTCAGTTGACATTGTTGTTGGTTTAGTACCCGGATCTACTACGATACATTGATCTTTATCCACCAGCAGATCCTCCATTTTGATTTTCCACAACTCAAAACTTTGACCATTAAATTTATTGATCTCTATCTTTCCATTGCTCACCATCTTCTTTCACCATAAGAATCGATCCCACATATCTCCCACTGAACAGGTCTACCATAGGCCCAAGCAAAAAACCCCTCAACATCAAAGGCGTCCCCTTAAATCCAAAAAAACTATGATATCAAAAGTAGGTTTTAACCCTATACAAAAAATTACTTGCATACGAATTCTAAAAAACAGAAAATAAACAATAGCGAGAGCATAAAACATAAAACACATGTACACAAAGATTTCCCCCTGCATCCCAAAACCGAGACTACTAGATTGATTTTTCATTATGTTCCTTTCAATGTTATATATATATATATATATATATATATATATATATATATATATATATATATATATATATATATATATATATATATATATATATGTCGAAGCATCCATAAACCCCAATCCATTAACCCTGAATTAGAACATAACCGTAGTTCCCTTGACCATATCTACAAAATACCATGGAGAGAAAACCATCGTGCCCAAAACCGTGTGCGAAATCCATGCAAAAAACCATAGGTAGGTTTACCCACCTAATATAGGGTCCGAAAAACATCTCCTGGGGCATTTCCCTAGGCCCCATGCAAGGGGGCTACCAAACCCCTCTAACCCCTCGGCACAATGCATAGTGGGGCTATCACCCCCCTATGACCCCCCCATGCATGGGGTAGTCATGGAAAAAATATAACACAACACAACACTATGATTGAGATCGAAGGTAAGATTTGTCATCAAGTTATTTCTTATTTGATTGACCCTAGATATAATTATATCTATGTTAGTCCTGACTTGGTGGATAAGTGTGGTTTGAGTAAGGAATTGCATGTAGAATCTTGGTTAGTGAAGTCGACTACAGGTACGAAGAATCGAGTTCACCATTTAGTAAGAGCTTGTGCATTTGATTTGAATAGTATGCCTACCGTAGTACATTTGAATGTATTACCATTGGGATCATACGTTATGTTGTTGGGCATGGATTGGTTGTACCTTTATATAACCAAGGTAAATTGTTATGACAAAGAAATTGAGTGAGTGGATGACAATGGGGAACCAAGGGGCTTACAAGGAAAGAAAAAATCCACATCAGTTAGGATGGTAACAGCTATGCAAGAAAAGGGCAGTCACAAGAAAGGGTGTATCTTATTTGCAGTGCACGTTTCTAGTGACAAAGGTAAGGAAGTTGAGGATGCAGATGTTTTGATCAAGTACCCAGTTCTATAATAGTGTCAGGATGTATTTCCTGAGGATGTTATAGAGTTTCCACTAGATAGGGAGGTTGACTTTGCTATTGAGTTAGTGCCAGGGGAAGCTCCAGCACCAAAGGCATCTTACAGGATGAGAACACTTGAGTTGGTAGATTTGAAGATACATTTGAAGGAAATGTTGGACAAGGGATACATTAGGAAAATTCTATCACCTTGGGGCACACTGGTTTGTGAAGAATAAATATGGTACTCTCAGATTATGCATTGACTACAAGTAGTTGAATAAAGGGACCATCAAGAACATGTATCTGTTACTGAGGATTGATGACTTGTTTAATCAATTGAAGGGAGAAGCAGTGTTCTCGAAGATTTATTTGAGATCAGGATATCACCAAGTATGCATTAAAGAGGAGGAAATCTACAAGACAATTTTGAGGACCAGGTATGGGCATTATGAGTTTGTTGTAGTTCCAATCGGTTTGACTAATGCTCCAACTACATTTACATGCTTGATGAATAGTTTGTTTCATCTGTACTTGGATAAGTTTGTTATTGTGTTCATTGATGACATATTGGTATATTCTAAAAATGAGGAAGAGCATGTCGAGCATTTAGCAGCAGTATTGAGGTTGTTGAGAGAGCATCAGTTGTATGGTAATCTTAGCAAGTGTAGTTTCTTTCAGAATGAGGTACATTACTTGGGAGATGTTGTCTCCAAGGAGGAATTTCAGTATATCCAAAAAATATAAGGGCCATCATGGAGTGGTTAGCACCTAGAAATGTAGATGAGGTGAGATATTTCATGGGATTGGCAGGTTTTTATAGGAGGTTCATCAGGAACTTCTCACAAATCACTTATCCTATGACATCATTGCACAAAAAAGGTAAGAAGTTTGAATGGACAGAGGAGCGTGAGGCCACTTTTGAGTAGCTTAAGAAGTTGTTGACACATGCACCATTGTTAAAGATTGTAGATCCAAACAAAGAGTTTGTAGTGTGCATAAATGCTTGCAAGAAGGGAATTAGTGGATTCCTTATGTAGGATGGATAGGTGGTATGCTATGAGTCATGAAGACTAAATGAGCACGAATAGAACTACCCCACACATGATCTTGAGTTGGCAGCTATCATATATGCATTGAAGATGTGCAAACACTATCTTCTCGGCAGGAGGTTTGTGTTAATGAGTGATCATAGTGGTTCACGGTTTCTATTTGACCAACCAAATCTGAATGGTAGTCAGGCTCGGTGGTTGGCCATGATCAGTGAGTTCGATTTCGAGATTAGATATATCAAAGGTAAATAGAACAGGGTGGAAGATGCTCTCATCAGGCAGGTACAAGTAAATCACTTAGCATCTATGAGCTCCTATGGGATAGACTTACAGGATAGGATCTTGCAAGCAAGTCAGCAGGATGTCAGATATATGGAGATTGTGCACACATTGCAAGAGAGCTAGGATACTAGTACATGTATAGGTACAGGTACATGTAGTAGTACAAGTACAGGTACAAGTAGTAGTATAGGTACAGGTAGTAGTACAGGTACAGGTGTAGGTCCACAAGATGAGGACTATGGCCTTATAGTAGAAAGATTGGTTAGATTCAGAGACAAGATATATGTGCCAGATAGTAGTGAGTTCAAGAAGGTGATATTGAGGGAGATTCGTGCAAAACCATATTTGGGTTATATAGGTTATCAGTAGACAATAACAACAATGAATAAATTTTATTATTGGCTAAAACTAAAGAGGTATGTAGCGGAGATTGTGGCTAGGTATTTCGATTATCAGCATGTGAAGGTAGAGTTTAAACATGAAAGTGGACTGCCACAGGCGATTGCGATTCCAAAATGGAAATGGGAGGTCATTTCCATGGACATCAACGTTTTATAAGGATAGTGAGACAAGATGATTCCATAATGGTTGTTGTGGATAGGCTAACAAAGGTTAAACACTTCATTCCAGTGAAGTCTACATTCTCAGCTAGCAATGTATCATAGGTATTCATCAGAGATGTGGTCATATTTCATGGTCTTTCGAAGAATATTGTGTCAGATAGGGATGCAAAGTTCACTTCCAAGTTTTGGAAGGAGTTGTTTGTAGGTTTTGGTATAGAGTTGGCCTTCATTATAGCTTATCATCTTAAGACAGATAGACAGATAAATAGGGTTGATAGGATATTAGAGGACATGTTGAGTATGTGCTTGATGCATCATCAGCAGAAACTAGGAAGAGTACCTTCCACTAATAGAGTTTGCTTACAAAAATGGGTATCAAGAATCTTTGAGGATGATTATGTTTGAGGCATTGTATGGGTGGAGTTGCAATACTCCCATAAGTTGGAGTGATCTAGTTAATAGGGTGATGATTGGACTAGACATGTTGGTAGACATGGAACAAGAAATGAAGGTGATCAAGAAAAATATAAAGGCATCACAAGATAGGAAGAAGCGTTATGTAGATCAAAACAAGTTGTTCAAGGAGTTCTAGGTTGGGGAACAAGTGTATTTGCACATCAAACTGAAGAAGAGCTCCTTACGGATTGGATCATGTGCTGAGCTGGAACCACATTTTTGTGGATCCTTGAGTAGCATTGAGAGGATTGGGCTAGTAGCCTATTGGCTTTTACTTCCTCTAACAATGAAATTCCATGATGTTTTCCATGTGTCATTACTTAAGAAGTATGTTAAAGATGTTGATCATGTGACTGATTGGTCTGTATTGCAGGTGGAACTAGATGGAGAATTCCAACCGAAGCCTTAGTGTATATTGCAGAAAAAGGTGTTCATGCTCCAAAACTAAGAAATCGAGAAATTTAAGGTGCAACGCAAGTACTTTGGGCCTGATTAAGCTACATGGGAGATGGTGGATCAGATGTAGGCTATGTATCCTTGTTTGCTAGTTGAGGCAAAGAAATTATGGTATGGTGTTTGGTATATGTTTTGGTGATTTTTGGTAAATGTACATATGTATATGGATGTACATACTACCATGAGCTATGTTATAAAGCTCTAATATGCTATATGGGTGTCATGTCATTATGATGTTATGTTTGTTTACTTCTCAACAGGTTGATCATTGTAAATATTGCATCGAGCTAAGTTATAAAGCTCCATCAGAAGTATGTTTTTCTTATAGTAGTCTTGTTGTTATAGGTGTTATTAAACACTGAGGATGGCGTGCCCCTAAGGGGGAGGGCTCTATAAAAACCCTGGTGAAAATTCCATGTAATAAAAGTTAATAACGACAAAATAATAACCATGATTGATGGGATACTTATTCCAAGCTGAATGTTGGGAAAGACATGCTAGTTTGGGTGTTCATTTGGTTATTAATGGCTAAGTAGATTGGAAAAGGCAATGGATAAGGCTTTGGAAAGGAAAAATGGAATTTTTGGCACATTTATTTATGAAAAAAATGGAAATTAGGAGGAAAGGGAGGTGAAAGATCACAAGTTTCATGTGAGGAGGACAATGAAGGAAAATAATGGAAAATGAAGAAAATAGAGCTGACATTCATAAAAAGGCTTATGAGGATCAATACACAGACTTTTGTTAGTTCATTTTTGGAGCTTTCTCATTATTATCTCTCTCTCATATCTATATTTCTTGGAGTAGTCTTGGAGAGTGTGGCACGCTTGGATTTTGGAGAGATAAGGCAAAGTGAGAGAAGGAAAGCACAAGGGGACATCAGGATCAGTAGCTACAATGGATTTTCCTTGCAGGTACCTAGTTGCATGTATGTTTTCCTCACTAGTTTTGGTATGCATGGCATATTCATGTTGATTATTGATCAGGATCTGTCACTGGCATGGATGATTGCCTAGATTGACAGTGGATTTTCCTAGCCTTGTTATTTCCTAGATAGCCATGGAGATTGTGGGTTTATTTCCTTGTTTCCTTAAGTTGGTTCTCATGTTTCCTTAGCTTGGGTTGAGTTACTAGTTCCAGAAGCCCTGGTTAGACAAATGCTCTAGAAGCCCTATAATAGCTTGGGTTGAGTTACTACTCCTGGAAGCCTTGGTTGGACAAACACTCTGGAAGCCCTCGGTGGGTTGACTTACTAGTCCTGGAAGCCTTGGTTGGACAAATGCTCTAGAAGCCCGAAATAAGTTATCGGTTGAGTTACTAGTCCTGGAAGCCTTGGTTGGGAAAATGCTCTCGAAGCTCGGAATAAGTTGTGGGTTGAGTTGCTAGTCTGAGAAGCCTTGGTTGGACAAACACTCTGGAGCCCTCAAACGCTTAGATAGAGATCAATCTGATATTGGTTTTGTTATGCGTAGATGTGAGGTGGAATCATTGTTTTGATGGGTTGAGTTGGATGTCCTCTGGAAGCCTTGGATGGTTTTGGATTGATGTGTTCTATGAGATCCCACATTCATGCCTGAAATATGGGATGGGGGTGAATGGATACAGAGAGATTTGGCTCAACCATTCTATGATTATGTGGAAAGTGGAAATCCCATCCCGAGTTTGGATTTTGCATCATCAATATGATTTTATTTCTCCTTGTATTTCTATGAGTATTATGCTAGTTTATATGTGGATCATAGGGTTGTGATTTCCTTGGTATTTATGCTACTATTATGCAGGTTATGTATTTTTTTTATGACAATAGCTATGTATGGCTCTCATCATGTTTTTACTAGTAAATGAATGGAAAATTTATCTATGACCTAATGGATGAAATGGTAGTTAATGTGTTGAGGCATCAATGCTTCTTATTGATTCTCAGCTAAGTATGAAACCCCAATGCTCATATATGTTACTTACACCTGTAGATTGCATATGTGTGACATGTTTGACAGAATGCCTGTCATGGCTAGTAGGGGTCTAGTAAAAGTCTTATTCAAGTAATTTTATTTGTACTATCATTTCTTTATTATCTTACTGTTACAAAGGTGTCATTTAATTTTGGGCAGTGACTGGGCTCTGAGCCTAAAAAAGTGGCTCAAATCTCGAGGATGTTGGCACAACACTGAGAAAAATAGTCCCTAGACGATGGTATGCCTTTTCGTGAGAGCATCTAAAGCCTCCTAGAAACTAGCAGGCCTATAGCATGAGAGCATCCGTGGGTCAAGTGGTCAAAAATGTTAGTGGGACCTAGGGGCTAGTCGGCAGAAAGTTTGTGTTGGTTCCTAAGGGTCCTAATGTTGATTTTGAATCTTTATATGATGTGTTTCCATTGGTTCCACTTCGTTAACATGATTTAGGAGGTTGAATCATATTATAGTGGCCTCTTGTTGCATGTTTACTTGGCTGGATGGTAGCTTGGGTAGATGTGGGAGGAGGGTGTTACATCAATCACATAAGTTATTTAGTCGGTCTAGTTGCATCAATTGTTTTTTTTCCTTCTTAGTTTCAACCCACCGCAACCAATTATGGTTGAGGAGGTGTTTTTTGTCATTTCCCTCATTTATTCAGCTATTTAATGCCAGTCATTTTAGTCATTGAGTCACTTTCCCCCATAACAGTCATCTTTTGTGAGTTGATCTATGCTTTAAAGCATTAAAGTAATTTTCACCACAAAATGCTAGACATGGAGAAAGATCCACTTGTTATGGCCTCAATAGGCACAGCATTCTTTCAATCCACCAAGAGAAATGAGAAACACCTCCTTGAACAATTAAATCTAAAAGATGACCATATGGCAGTCTGCATAAGTGGAGAGACAAGTTGAACTAAATGTTGACAACATAGTGCTAACATCGAAGGGAACTAACATGGAGGGTTATAGGTCTTGTGCTTATGTTGGGTCCTTCATTTTGGGATGGTTTTGATCAATTTTGGTTAGAAAATAGTTGTGGATATGGTCAATGAAAGAAGAAAAGTAAATGGAAAAACAAGTTGGAAGATAAGACCAAAAAGGAAAAAGCAACAAGTGGAGAAAGGAAACGTTTATCTTAGGATTTGTAAAAGACGTGAAAAAAGGATATAGGTGTCAATTTTGAAGACATCAAAGCGAAAGTGGCCCAAAGCACCTAGATTTTATCAAAGGGATTAAGCAGGACTAGATCAAGTGAGACAGATCAAGACAGAGAAGATATCTATAAAATTCGCATTCATTGATTTGAATAGAGAGAGTAGAGAGAGAGTTATGCTGATATGTTGTCAGAATGAGATTTGAATTCTCTAAATGTATTGTGATTTTAATTCGGACTTGTCTTGATCTATTTGATATAATCCTAAGTATATCTTGTTCAGTTTTCTAGATCTATATTGTAATGGTTCAAATATTTATCTAACATAATGATAATGTTGTAGAGATATATCAATGTGTTCTATGAATGAATGGTTTTTTGTTAAGAATCTCCCTTATAAAAAAAAATTAAAGCGCTGTCATAGATGATCTGATGTATATTTGTGTACAATATGCAAGATTATTTGAGTTTCCTGTGTAATCAATTGATTTATGAATAATGTGTTCAAATAATTTGAATCCTGACACTACATAAACTCTCCTCTGACATTTAAGAAGTCTAAGAACACCTCGGGTGAGAATTTTCTCCTTCATTGAGGAATGAAAATGTCGACATTGCACTAGACTATGACAACATCTTTTGTTGGTAAACAGTGGACGAACCCTGGGTCTACATGAAAAAATTTTCTTCCAACAAATGGTTCTACTGTCGGACCCTACGAATTCCAAGGGGATATATCATGGTGTTAAGGACTTGCAAGGACAAAATTTAGTAGTGGTGGTATGAGAATCATGATTTATTTATTCTACAACAAGCTCAACTAAGACATAATAGCTTAGATTGGTTTACAAAGGAAATCCTATTTTCCAAACCTAAATGTGATTAGTACGAGATGTTTAGGTGTAAATTTATGGAATAACTATATAATTGGTTGAGTATATTGTACCATGAAGAAAGAATTGGAAGTTATGGCAAAATATTTAGAAATTGGACCATAGATAATTTGGTTGTGTTACACCGTCTAGATACTGTGTTAGCTAGAGCTGTTGACTTTTGGGTCCAAGTGCCTTTGGAAGGTTACATTATTGAATTTTTTGTGGAGAACCACTAGTCGTTCTCCAAATATGAAGCAATATTTAAGTATGGGTTGCAGGGAATAATGTTAAAATAAATTCCCCTCTAGATCAACGTTCTCATGGTTGAAGAGAGACTACTATTCTTCCAAGAGCCCAACATGGTAGCTTAAACCATAAGTAATATTGGTAGGATTTGGGGGAGAGATGTTGCTTAGTGTGGAAGATGAAGGTAAGTTGCAATGGATGCAAAAGAGTTGCGAAATGAATGAGACTTTAGAGCACATAGAAGGGAATAAATCACTATTGGGTGGGAGGAAGAGAAGTTGCGAGAGATTAGAAGAAGGAGAAAAAATTTGGAGTAGATAGGTGAAGTGTTGAGAAGTCCAAGGTTTTATATAGGAGGAATGGATAGCCTAGAATTGAAAAATAATGAAGTAGGAGAAGGATCACATTCTAGAGAGATAGGAGGAGCTAGAGGAGATGTGATAGGAGACTAGAATAGAGGAAGTAGATCCCACCAAGAGGCACAAGGAATCTACATGATTGAAACACCTAGAAAACAAGTTGTGATGACTTATCGGAATGCTCCCGTAGATGAAGAGATTCATTTCATGATGACACAATTATTATTTATAGATGATTCAGTCCCCATAAGTAATAGTCTGCAAAGTAGTATTGCAACTAATTCTCTCCCTAGCCTCCCCTAGGTACTCTATTAGAATAAAATTGTTTTTCCTTCCAAATTAGTTAAAACTTTGAAGTTTCAAAGAGTTCATAGTTTTTATGCAATTGGTAGTTTATAGTGGATTTGATAGTTCTAGTAGTAGTCTTTAGACATACTTTGTAGTCTTTCTAAAACCTGGTTCACAAGGTTTTGTATTAGTTCCACCTGGTCAAACAAAAATGGTAGGCATTGTAGTGGGCTCATTCACTTGGTAACCTGAGTTCTTGGGTCCAGGAGATGAAGAACTAGAGAGGAATTCGTACCTATACAAATCCATCTAGAGTGATAGAGAGACCCCAAATCCCACTAAGATAATTGAATTTCAGACAACCCTACAAGATAAATCACTCTGATGGTTCATCAAGTGGTTGTATTTGAATATGAATCCAACTCTTGAAGTAATTAAATGAGTGTGTATTAAAGAATTTAAACTTCCTAATACATACCAACATGGTGTAGTTGAGTTATGGGATATTAAAAAATTTGATGGATGAACCACATGGGAGTGCATGGAACAATTTAAATATGGAATTGGGAAATTGATTTATCCTATTTATCCTCATCATCAAAGGGATTATTTCATTAAAGATTTTTTTTCATTAACTGTAACTCCTTTAACACAACAGAAAATTGACACATTACAGGATAGACTAGAACAAGCTATGAATATTGAGGCAATGGAGGGATGCCCTCCTTAGTATATGGCGGGAACTACTTCTATTGATCTTGCTATCATTGGATTGCAACAAATGATTGCAAATATAATAGAGAGACTCAAGGATATGTGTGTTGCGCAACATTTGCATCGACAGATTTGGTCCACTAATTTCCATGTTGATGGGCATCATGCTACTGAATGCCCAAGGTTTTGGAGTGGAGGCCCTTCTTCTATGCCTATGGGGCCACCTCCACCACTTCCAGGACCTACTTTTGGAGTTGCGCAAGTACCCAAAAGTGTTCCTTATCAGGTACATGCTCAGTATCATGAGTCCCCCAATCATCAAGGTACATACGATAATGAGAATTTTAATATTTTTTGAACCTATGGAGATGCACCTCATATTTGTCCTATTTTGAAAAAGTATTCCAATGTTCTGAATAATATGTTTGCAAGTTTTCTAGGTCTCTAACTTACCATACATATTATTGCAAAGCTTTAGATGCTCTATCTTATCATTTGGATCGAAATTCATTCTTGGTTAATGAAGTTCCTCGAGGACGAGGAGGAGGTGGCTTAAGAGGGGGGAGATCTAGTGGAAGATGCTTGATTTGATGCTACAACTGTGGCCAAGAGGGTCATGTTGCTTGCAATTTTCTATTAACAAGGAGACCCTATTGTTCCCACTATCAAGTAAACACACATGCCACTAAAGATTATCCAAAGTTTATTATTCATTGGGAGGAGTGCAATAGGAAAATGAGTGTTAATCTAATCAACACAGAACCTAGGGAACATGAACTAGTTCATCAGTCAAATGTTAATATTATCACTAGAGGAGGAAAGAAAACTAAAGTGGATAAGGAGGTACTTGAGAAACCCTCCATAATAAGGCCTACATCCCCAAAGAAGTCCTATGACACCACTCAGCAAAAGGAGTACTAAAAGGATGCTACAAAAAAATTTCAGTAGCTTCTTTCTTCTTATAGTCCACGAGTGAAACAACAACAGAAGGGAAAACTGAAGAGTCCTTGATCTTTGCAAGAGATATATCAGCCCGTCATGGAGTGGCTTAAGTTGTTCCTACATATTATGAGTGTTGAGAAACTATCCAGTTAGTTGCGTAATAATCTTAAAACTATTGTCTGCAACAATAAAAGAAGAACAAGGAGGGAGTTTCACATTGATTCCCAAATTTCTAGGTATCCGGTAAAAGACACTATGTTGGATTTGGGATCAAATGTAAATATCTTGTTATTTTCACTATGAAAAACACCCTCCAAAATTTTTCCTACATTCAAATTTTGGACCCTACTGTGGATCTAGAGATCAGTCATTCCATAGTCACTTCTAGCTTCATTATGTCTTTGATCTCCCTTTTGGATTGGAAGTGTCGAAGATGCTTTCTCACACATGCTCAGTCCATAACAAGTGCATAAGTTCCTTCTTTTACAAAAGACTGAACAAGCATAGCACAATGCATCAAAATTTTGCCTCTGTGATGTCCAATTCATGTCAATAGTCAGTGAGCACTGGCATCGACATTTTCTCACTTCTAGCTACATTTGTACTCCTATTTCGGTGAGCTTTGCAAACTTTCGCTTCAGAAACTTTGTTTTAATGAGTGTCAATTTCATGTTTTCATTTGTCTCTTTTGCTTTCTTTCCCTTTAATTAGGGTCGGTTTCATGTTACCTTCACCTGGCATGTGATGTTTTCACCGGGGTTTTCATATCACAAGTGTCGTTTGCACTTTTATTTTCATATAGAAAGTGTCGTCTTTTGGCGTGGGAATTGTCGTTTATTGTGTAAAGTGGATTTTTGGTTTCTTATCATCTAGACATGTTATTCACTCATTTCCAAAGTTCCATGCACTGTCACACAAGTGTCATCATTGTCATCGTAGAGTTTATCTTTAGTGTCACACTTGGAATGGGTTATCACAATGTTGTTTCATTGAGGAAAGTATGTTGTTCATGTGATTTGAGTGTTTTGTGTTGTGTCGTCAAGTGAACAAAGTGTGTGATCATGTTCAAGTCTTGCTTTTAAGCAACTTCCTCTCACTAATCCAACACTTAGTCAAAATTGGGAAAACTCCGACTGGGGCCACTCAACCTCATCTAACCCTCCTAAACTACGCACTATGCAGTCTCAGTCCTTAAGCGACCACCTTGTCTCTTGGAACTATGCAATGCTCATTCTCTACCTCCTAGAATTGTGTATTTGACAAACTAAATGCTCAAGCCCAACCCCTAAGTACCAGAACCATGCAATCCTTCTCTCCACCTAAGCTAACACTTTTTATTGCATAGTCTCAATCCTCAAGCCTTAGTATTGAGCTCCTAAATTGTGCAATTGTGCAATCACCTAGCCTCGTGTCCTTCTAATACTATGCATTTCACAATTTCAGTGCTCAAGCCTGGGCCTTAGCCTCCAAAACTGTGCAATCATGCCCTTTAGCTAGGCCTGAACTGTACAATGCGCAGTCTCAAACATCAAGCCAAACCTTTGAAATCCTAATTTTTGTAACTTCACAGTCACCTAGCCTCCTCTTCCATCCATAACTCCACAATTGGCTGAAACAGTGCAAAACCACTCATCTCGGCTCACTGACTCCCAAAATTGTGTAATATTTTTTCACAGTCCAAGCCTGAAGTGTGCATTTTGTAGTATGAAGGCTCAATCCTGACCCTTGACTGCCTGAGTTATGCAATTTTGAAATCACTGAGCCTCTCCCTCAACCTGCCACCCGGTTATGGCTCAACCAATGGATCATCATGCAACATCTTAGACTAGGGGTTTATCAGACTGATGTCATCTTTTCATGAGTCGATTTAGATCTAGTAACTCTCTCATGCTATGAAAAGATGATAAAGAAGGATATGGAGAAGGAGGACATGCTAGAAGACACATATGGAGCTAAAGAGATAAGATGATCATCAGGTGAGAAGACGAAGGAACACTAGATTACAACAGAAGATCAAATATCAAGACCGCATGAAGACTCCATCTGATTCACAACCCTTTGGAGGGTCGACATGAAGAACAAAGCATATCTCTCATGAAGAAGAAACATTGCACATCTATTGTTGAAGGCAAAAAGAAAGAACAAGAGAGAAGATAGCTTGGCACTGCCACATCATCATGCAATTCATGTCATCAATGTCATATCATGTCTTGTCATGAGTCGTAATATGCCACATCATTATTGTGGATAATGTAATTATCTATCCAAAAGGTATAGTAAAGTGGAACTCCAAAGGACACATTCATAATATGAAGAGTCATGTAAAGTCGAAAATTCATGGGAATTCAAGTCGTCATGAGGTAGTCAAAGAGTCACAAGGAAGGTGAAGCATCACCTGGTTATATATACACCCATATTCAATGTGCAAAGGAATTTTCACCCTAGCTCCTCCCACAAGGCATTAGAGAGACAAACTAGTTGTTTGGAGGAGCAAGGAGTGGCTCCAATGCTCCACCACTAAATATAGTTGTGGTCATTGTATACATGTGCCTTGGAATTTTTTCTTAATATCAGATGCTTATGGCCAGCATGTTCTTCATGCATGGATTATGGATATTTGTAAGATGATTCTATGAATGTTTGTAATTCATGTTGTCTTTCATTTGTGCCAAAGTAGTTGAACTATTTTGGTTATTTGGGTATTTATCATATTGAGAAATTTGCGTAATGGTTATTATCGTTGTCGCATCCTCATGGACTATTTCGATGGATATTAGATAGATCTTCTTTTTTGTATTGGTTGTAATGATCGTCACATTTATGTGGACTATTATGCTTGACGTTGAATGGATTCTTCTTGTTTATGTGTGTCTCTATTAGTGTGGTACTATTACATATCTCTTAGAAGCTCACTTCTCCTCCCCTTCCACAGTAAAATAAATTCACACACATACAACGGAACACTCACTAGGCACACCTCCCTTGCTTTTCGAAGGAACATTTTCACTCTCTCTTGCTGATAGTTGGAGCCAAGGAATATATTTAAAACAACTGGAAACTAGGCCATATTCTGGAGGGGGCTCCTATCCTAAATGGTGTGAGGTCAGCTTCACAACAGGGAGACCCCTTAGTTGAAATATTTCCAGGTCCGTCAACAATTGGCACTAGAAGGAGGGCCAAATGACAAGTTGTTCCCATTGAGTATGTTTTCAGCCTCTTATAGAAAATGGCTCGTCCTCAAATCTTCCTCTAGATTGTTTCTCCAATTTATCCATTTATCAATTTTCAATCCCCAATGAGCTTCTCTATCACTTACCCCAGTTAATGTTTGAAGGTGATGATAAAACATCCATAACCAAGCATATATTTGATTTTCTTAAATTTTTTGAATCTTACAAAACCGATGATGAAGAGTTTTCTTATGTGATTTTCTTGCTCACCCTTAAATGTCGTGTTAATCAATGGTTCCATAATTTTCCACCTACTTCCATCCATTCTTTTCATAATTTCCTCTGTGATCTTCATTAAGCCTTTGATAGGTATGATTACCGATATGTTTGTAAAAGAGTCAGTCACTTAAGAATGAAGCCTAATGAATCGATTGAGGATTTTTCTGATCGATTCTTTCACCTTTGTCATGAATTTATTGAAGGAGATATGGATTAGGATTTCTTGAAACAAGAGTTTGAGCGCTTGGTTCTTGTCTCTTTGCACAGTGAATCCATACCACCTAATGTTTTCATGTCCCCAACCCTTGTAAACCAAGAGACACCCCTAATTTTAGAGGTGGAACCTACTATTCCTTTTGTTCCACGTCCTCCTCCTTTCTCACTTCTGATGCAAGTGCCTCCTTGTGATGATCATGAGGTTGGGAAATATACACATAAAATCCCTAATCCATATTATCATCCTCATTCTACATTTCATGGTTCAAATTCAATAGAGGAAATCCAAGAATGGTTCATGAAGCCTACAGTGAAAACAAAATTTTCTATTCCTCAAGATAGTATCAAAACTCATAACTCTAGCCTTGAATATGATTCAAATTTCAATCATCCTCTATGATATACATGTTGTGACTCTTTGTACCATTATCATCTTGATCAATCTGCTCAATCAACTATTTTTCCACACTCTCCTAATTTTAAAGTTGTTGACCCAAATTGCGATCGGGTTCAAGATTGTCACAATACACAGGTGGAGGACTAGGAAGGTCAATATTCTTTCAATATTTCTTCTCTCTTCAAAAATCCTCTATGTGAAGATGGTGTCTCCTCATTCTTGACTGATATTGACTATGTTAATCCCAATAATGAATCAAATAAAATCATTTTGTTTATATCTATAGTATTGGGCAACAATCATTCTGATGATGATAATTTTTTTGATGTATGCGATGATGAATGCCCAAGTGCAAAAGTTGATCTTTCAGTTTTTCATTAAAATTTTAATTTGAAATATTTATATTTGGAATCTATTTCGGTCAAATAAACATCCTCTCCATCCCACTATCCCTTGTGCTCTCTTGTTTTCAATGCATCTACATGTGATGAAGATACTCCATGCTCTTCAAGTGCTTCATCACATGAATTCAATTCTCAATTAACACAAGGTAGTGAGGTTGTCGATGATGAAAGAGAAAATAATTAGATCATTGAGTATCCTTTCTATCTCGTATCATCTCTTTTTTGCATGAAGACAACTCTTCAAATCAACTTGCTCATGAAATTTTTCCAGCTCTATATTTGCGATCAGTAGAATATTTTGGATTAAGAAATCTAGTTGTGGAAGTTGTAAAATCTAAATAAATCAATGACAGAGATGGCTGCCATCCAATTAATAGTGATCTCATCCAAATCTGTGAAAGAAGCTATCCTCACATCATGCATGATCTAGTTCAATCTTTGAAATGCGATTTTACAATCCTTGAATGTTCCAGGACTTTCTAGAGTGTTGAGGCACTTCAACATCTATTGATCGTTATGTCAAGATGTCACAACTCTAGGAAGACCCCCGAACTCAGTTACTTCTGGTTTCTTCACGTAACTCTTCTTTCTGCATGGTTTCACTCGATGTAAATTCTTTCTTGAAATATATTTGGCATTGCAGAAATGATCTTTCAAACCTTCAAGATTCGATTTCTGATCAGATTCAAGATGATTCATATTCATGCAAATATATTGTATCAAACTCGGGTTTGGAATGTGTATCTCTCATATAATCATGGAAATACGAAGTTTATTATTCTAAGGATTGTATTTGGCTAAAGGAGTCATACCTATCACACTATTTTGAAAACAATCCTCTCATGATCCTTCTTGTGAATATTCTAATGCTAATATTTTTCTTCATTACACCTGAAATCCTCTTGAGTGTGAGTAAATGCATGAATTGTTTCACGAATAAAATTATTCTTCACTTGTTTTTCCCTTATTGGTTTCATTGTTTGTTATACTATCATTCCTTTTTACTTCTTTCAATGATTACAATGCTAGTGCAATGTGTAAGTAATCACAAGAAAATGGTTTTTTACGCTGATGATTTTATTATGTTGAGCATTTGCGGAATTGTTCAAGTTGATTTATCTTTGGTAATCCTGAACTCAAAATCTAATGATTTAATCAACCCATCAGATCATGATTTTGTTTATGATGACTATCGTTCAACTTACTATTTTCCCATCAACACATTTGATGACAGTAGTTTTACATCCTTTGATTTTTATGGTTTAACATCTCACTATCTAGGTACTTTTCAAATGGTTGAGGCACTTCCACACTCGCAGATGGTTATTTCAAGTCCTCCATGTCTTAACATGCATGTTGAATATGATCAATCTATTTCTCCTCACAAGATTCTCATCGTAATCCCATTCCTTTAATTCAAAATTCATCTTTTAAAATATTTCGACATTTTCATGAGGATTGTCATGAATTTTATGATCCAATCGCTGAATGGTTGGAGAAATCTTACTTGGTAGGCTTCATTGTAAATAACAAGTTTCAATATTTTCACGGGCTTTCTAAGGAGTTTGGTTTAGTTTAAGACACATTCACAAGAATCTTTCGAGGTTTGTTGAATGATGGTTTTCATCAAAAGTGCAAGAATTTGAACTATATTTCTGCAGATAGGAAAGACCTTCAAATTTTTGTTCAAGTTATTCAAGTTCTTCTCTCTTTCATTGCACATTTCTTTATATTAGTTTTAATTGTTTATATATTTCTGAATGCAAGTTGGAAGTACTTACGGTGGCTTCATTGTAAGTTTAATTATATGGGATCCCAAACTTCTAGATGATTATGTTAGGATTAGTTTTAGTTGCATGTTAGTTTACCTGCACATTCATCCTGCATTCATTTCTTGTAGTTTGTCTTGTGTTTTCTAGTTTTAGTTTTACATCATGTTTTCATTTAGCCACTTTTTGTCTTGTCTTCTGGTTTTGTTTCATTGTTGCATGTTTTCTTTCCTTTCGTTTTGAGAGACCTTGCATGAAGATGCTTTGCTGGCTCAGAAGGGAATGGGGAAAAATAGTAAAATACTTTGTGACACTACAACATTTTTCTAACTCCTTTTACTTGTTCCCTATCTTGGTTACATATTTTGGTTGATGATGTTCCGATAGAAACTACAATGCTTGCATTAAGAAAGCCCTTTGTTGAACCATGATCTCCAATTCTATTCAGGAAACCTCATGCCTTCACTTGGGGTTTTATGTTTTGGGGTTTTCAAGCTAATCCAATCCAATATAGAAGGACAAGGAGAAAATCTAAATGAGCAAACCTAAATTAGAGATATTTATATTCTTCTCTAAAGGAAAATCCTCTCTTGGTCTCAATAAGTTGGGATCCATCTTCCACCCATAAATAAATAAGTTTCGATGCAAAGTCCTATATAAATTAATAAATAAGGTGAAAGAAGAGAAAACCTTCTTGCGTAGAGAGGTGAAACAAGCAAATCCGTCTAGGTACTATCCAAGCTCATTGGAAGCAGAGCAATGTTTGTGTTCCTAAAGTGACTTTGTGAGTGTACTATCTATTCCTACTGGTAGTGGAGCAACACCACAGATGAAAAACTACACTCTAAAAATCTAAATCTCATGAACTTAATTACCCTTTCCTAATTCGAAACATTATGGGATAACTGACCTTTTCTTTGTGTTTAACCAAGTAAAGGAATGAAGGGGACTATATTTATGCATGGGGTGAATGGGGAATCCATGGTAATTTAAACGATGAATTAATACTTCCCTAAAGAACTAGACCCTGCATGAAACAATTGACCAAGGAAGAGAAACTAGAGTTCTACCAGTGTGTCACCGGGTGTTTTTGCTGCGACAAACACCCTCCAAAATTTTTCCTACACTCAAATTTTGGAGCCTACTATGGATATCGCAATCAGTCATTCTGTAGTCACTTCCATCTCTGTTAAGTCTTTGAACTCCCTTTTGGATTAGAGGTTTCAAGGTCACTTTCTCACACACACTCAGTCTGTAACAAGTGCATGAGCACCTTCTTTTATGCAAGCTTGAAAAATCAGAGCATATTCCACCAATATTGTGCTTGTGTAATCTTCAATTCATGTCGATAGCCAGCGCACACCAGGATTGACAATTTATCACTTCTAGCTATGTTTTTACTCCTATTTCTGTGAGTTTTGCAAACTTTTGCTTCACGCACCTTTGTTTTTGGGAGTGTAATTTTCATGTTTTCGGTGGTCTCTTTTTCTTTCTTTCCCTATAATTGGTGTCATTTTCATGTTATCTTCTCCCTGGCATGTGTTATTTTCATTGTCGTTCACATATCACAACTCTGGTTCGCACTCTTATTTTCATATAGAAAGTGTCGTCTTTTGGCGTGGGAATTTCCGCTTATCATGTAAAGTGGAGTTTTGACTTTTTTCAAGGGGAAATATTTGTGATAATGAGTTTCTCTTATCATGTAGACATGTTTCACACTCATTTCAAAAGTTTCATGGATTATTACACAAGTGTTGTGATTGTCGTCGCAAAGTGTATCTTTAGTGTCGCACTTGGAATGGGTTATCGCAATGTTGTTGCATTGAGGAAAGTTTGTTGTTCATGTGTTATGAGTGTTTTGTGTTGTGTCGTCAAGTGAACTAATTATGTGATCATGCCCAAGTCTTACTTTTATTCAACTTCCTCTCATTGATCCAACACAGTGTAAAAATTTGAAAAACTCTCAACAGGGGCCACTCAACCTCTTCCAACCCTCTTGAACTACACACTACGCAGTCTCAGTCCTCAAGTAGCAACCTTGTCCCTTGGCACTGTGTAATGCACAATCTCTTCCTCCCAAAACTACATATTTCACAAACTCAATGCTATAGCCCAGCCCTTGATTCCCACAACTACACAATCTTTCTCTCCAAGAAAGCCAGGACTGCAAATTGCACAATTTCAGTGCTCAAGACTTAGTCTTGATCTCCTAAATTATGCAACTGCACAATCAAATAGCCTCATGTCCTTCCAACAATGTGAATTTTGCTATTTCAGTGCTTAATCCTAGGCCTTGGCCTCCAAAACTATGTAATCATGCCCTCTAGCCAGGCATGAACTATGCATTTCCTAGTCTCGGACCTTAATCCCAGTCCTTGAGCTCCTGGGTTGCGCAACTATGCAGTCACCTAGCCTCCTATGCCTTCAATAATTGTGTAGTTGGTTGAAATAGTGCAAAACCCCTCCGCCTTTATCATTGACTCCCAAAACTATGCAATATTTTTGTTCAGTCCAAGCCTAAACTATACATTGCACAGTCTCAAGGCTCAAGCCTGACCCTTGACTATTGGAGCTTCACAATTTCATAATCAATGAGCCTCTTCCTCATCCTACCACCCGACTTTAGCTTATTTAGTGGATCATCATGCAACATCTTAGACTAGGGGTTTATCGGACTGATTTCATCTTGGCATCAATGGATTGAAGATTCAAGAACTTTATCATGCTACAAAAGGATGAAAAAGGATATGGAGAAGGAGGGCATGCTAGAAGACACATATGGAGCTGAAGAGAAAACATGATTATCAAGTGAGAAGATGAAGGAACAGTAGATTACAACATAAGATCAAAGATTGGGACCACATGAAGACTCCATCTGATTCAAAACCTTTTGGAGGGTGGATATGAAGCAAAATCATATCTTTCATAGAGATGAAGCATTGCACATCTATTGTTTAAGACAAAAAGAAAGAATTAGAAATAATTATAGCTTGGCACTGCCACATCATTATTATGGATTATGTAATTATCTATTCAAAATGTATTTTAAATTGGAAGTCCAAAGGAAACATTCAAAATATGAAGAGTCATGTAAAGTCAAAAAGTCATAGGAAGTAAAATAAAAATAATCATGGTGTAGTCAAAGAGTCACAAGGAAGGTGAAGCATCACCTCTTTGTTATATATACACCCTCATTGTATGAGCAAAGGACTTTTCACCTTAGCTCCCCCTGAAATGAATTAGAGAGACAAACTAGTCCTTTTGAGGAGAAAGGAGCGGCTCGAATGCTCCACTACTAGAGCTAGTGGTGTTCATTGTATACATGTTTCTTGGAACTTTTTCTTAATATCAAAAGCCTTATGGCTAGCACATTCTTCATGCATGGATTATGGATATTTGTAAGACTATTTTGTGAATGTTTTTGATTCATGTTTGGTTTCATCTATGCTAAAGTAGTTGAATTATTTCATTTATTTTGGTACTTATCATATTGTGAATGTGTGTAACGGTTATTATCATTGTTGCATCCTCGAGGACTATTCCACTAGATATTAGATATATATTCCTTTTTGTATTGGTTGTAATTATTGTCACATATTTGTGGACTATTCCACTTGATGTTGAACAAATTCTTCTTGTTTATGTGTGTCTCTTCTAGGATGGTACTATTACCTCTCCCATAGAGTCTCATTTCTCCTCCCCTTCCATATTAAAAGAAATTTGACACACATACGACTGAACACTCACCAAGAACACCTCCCTTGCTTTCTGAAGGCACATTTGCACTCCTCTTTCTTATTGATAGTTAGAGCCAAGGAATATCTGTAAGACAAATGATAACTGGCACATATTCTGGATGGGGCTCCTATCCTAAATAGTGTGAGATCTAATTAGGACTTGACATTGGGGATACTCGTTAGTTGACAGATTTCCAACACTGTCAACACTTGTCGAGGAAAACATAGGAGTCATTTGGGAAACCAAATTTGGTGTTTTCTCCCATTCATCTACACATGGATAATTAGTATTACATTATTCTCATTAGTCATCTGGAAGTTTTCGAAGGTAATATTGCTATAGTGAAGACATATGTAGACTTTGAAGTCATTGATATTATGGGTGATAAATATCCTTATCCAACATTATTGGGAATATAGTGGGTGTTTGAAAACTATTTTGTTATTAATCTTAAGTAAGAGACTATGAACTTCAAAGATTATGTAGTTAGAGTCATACAACCTATTATCTCTTAGAAGAAACCCGACTGCGGAAAAACCTCTAAGGTAACCTAGAACCACTTTGAGGTTGAAAGCTGGCCCTTTAACCTGGAGAGGGATCTCTCCCTAAAAACTAAACTATTCGAGGTCACTATAGTAGAAGGTTTGCAATTGAGTCTTATGGCCAATTTTATCAAAGAATGATTGAGTTTGGTTGGGATATGTGAAAAATACTTCGATTGGGCATGGAGTCTAACCCAATTAGTTTCATACATACACAGTTCTGATAAGAAAAACACAAAAGAAGGGTAGTGATAATTCCTTTGGCACTTTAAGGAATCTGGAAAGAAAATGAAGGAGATTAGTGTAATCATTATGTGAACAACATTTATTAAATGCCCGAGAATAAAGAAAAAGGAGCATAAGCATATGAATCCCAATTTCTAACACTCAATATTTCAGACATGAGGAAATATAAAATGAAGAAAAGATAGGCAGGGAATCATAACATGAGAATTTCTGTAGACTGCTCATGAAGACAGTTTTCATTAATATATACTCAAATAATACACAAAGGATGATATATATCAAATAAAATCCAACCCTTTCTTCTTGTATGCTCTTTTCTTATATTGACCATAATACTTAAACAAGTTTGTAGTTAAAAAAAAAATGTTGTAGTAATCGAGAAATAGAATAAATACCCTAGGTACATGCATCAGAAAATATATTTTAAACATATCAAAAATTCATAATAACTTGCTGAAAATTATGCTGAAAATGGGGCTAAGAATGTGTATCATGATTGTGTTCCCCTCACTGTAGATCAACCTTGTCAAACTCCAAAAACAGATTTATGTTTCATTGCTATCTTCTCGGTCATCCTTGTTGCAATAGACTGATACCACCATCGGCAGTCCTATAGTTGCATGAACCAATGGCTTTGTTGATAATCCAAATGTCATTACCCTTTCCAAAATATTTATTTTTAGAATGCGTTGACAATGGAAATGTTAACGTTTTCTGTGAATAAATCGCTAAAAGGGAAATGCCAGCTCTTCTCTTTGTTTCTATGTATCTAAATGATTACTAGTGTGAGATTAGTGATAGATCACCAAAAAATCACTGTAGTAGTGACTTGATCAAAATCCTAAAAATGGTCATCAACTTCCTAGTTGATGGTGTTTCTTGCCTCCAAAAGAACATCCACCTTATCCATTATCTTCCTCTTAATCTGTCTAGTCTCAATGGGGTTTTTCTTTTTAGTCCCTTGGCCTTTGCTCTTTTAGAGCATACAATTTTCCCTTTGTTTATTATCAGGTATTTTAATGGGACATTGTCCACATATACTTCCTTGGTGAGGTCAAGGTTTTATTTTAATTTTATTTTTAGCCTTAATTTGTTTAAAGGCCTAGTGTGAGGTCTCTTCCCTCCCTTGAACATTTGAAAAAGGTAGGGTTATTCTTCATCCTAGGGTTTAGTTTCAACTTCTTTTCCTTAGGTATGTTTAGGTAGATGAATTTTTGCAAGGAAAATATTAGTGGGTGTCTCTTTAGTATGAGGGGGATTCATAGAATGAGGTGTATTTTTAGTGGGATGTTTTTTAGCAGTAGGTTTGGTTTTCTTCAGCCTATCACTTCTTCTGGAATACACCTTAGGGATTGTAGTATCATACGATGATGGAATATCTCACTATTTTCATCTTTGGGCTTTAGTATAAGTGCCCCGCATAGAGTTTTCTACCAGCGTTTTCTTACCCTTCATAGTACTATTCTATCTCCCTCATTTGGCCTTAGGGGGCAAGGGTTGAAACCCTACCCAAAACAAGAAAATGCTCCAAGTCCTGCTAGATTTGGCCATTGATTCTCAATTAAAAACTTAATTAAGGCCTTGTGGTAAAAGAATGAGGAGATGGGTCTACCCTGGCCCGGAAACGAGTAGACATGTGTTTAAGACTCTCTATTAAATAAAAACAAGTGTTCATTTTGACTTTCCTTGCTAGATGAGATATGAAATGGAAATGGTAAATATTTACCCGATTAAAAATCCCTTCACATCTGAAATATGACTGGGTAATACGTATTATCCCATGCCATTTATCCTCCAACCAAGATACTTGCACCCCCGCCTCCCAATTTTTTTTCCTGAATTTGACCTTTAGGAAAAACATGACATTAATCCTAGTTAAAACATGGCTTTTGAAGACCTTTTCCCCATTCGTAGGTAAGGATGTAACTTTTGTAATCAATTCCTCTGTGACCAGGAAATAAAGTCCTCTTACTTCCACAAATTGTCCGTCAAACCCTTGGGTGAATTCTCAAGCTATAACATCATGGTAATCAGTGCATCGGTGGAAAAATTCCTACCACCCAACCCATTGAAATTGTTGTTGAATGTCTAGATAAATCTCTAGAAGGTTAGGACCTTTGGCCTTGTTTCTATTAACTATGCCACTCTTCCCCATTATCCCTACAATTTGGTGAATAAACAAACTAGAAAACAAAATCGAACATTATATCTCTACTGATAAATTTGAAACAAACATCCCTCTAGCGCTCAAACTAACATCACTTTGCAAATGACAAATGTGAAAATAATATGTGGTAAGAACATTGAGATTTTTTAAACAGACTAACTGATTGATAGGTAAACTGATTATTTTGACCCTTCAATAAGTACAAACTCATACCATAGTTTGTCAATGGAGGAAATTTCATTTTCAATACACACCTTTCACCTCTAGGTAATTTGTGGCGTGACTGAGCAATAATTATCGTATCGTTAAGGTGGAATCTATCAGTGTGTTTTAAAAAATCACAATTCAAATTTTACTTTTTCTTGATATTCCCACTATTAGACAATACATGATAACATTGACACTCTCATTGTCAGTGTATTTCTGTTAATCATTTTTATGAATGTAACAAGCATTGATAATCCCATAATCAACATTCTCTTGTTTATTACAAATTGTTTTCACTGACACTAAAATTGTCAGTGTTTACAAGAATTTTTTTTCAAATTCAAACTAAAATGTGATAACACAACCATTGGATCTGTATCAAGGTCCAAGGTTTACAGGACTAGTTGACAATGTAGAAGAACACAATATTTTGGAAGAAAGGGGGAGGATTATATAAATCCTATAGCAGATTATTCTCTTATCAGAAGGAGTGTTCAATATACAAAAGTGGGTGCAATTGTTGCGGCAGATGATTGGAAATAAGGCGACCATGAGATGCACTCTAGATGTTGCATAATTGTTTATTGTGCTCGCTATATTGGTACAAAGGTAAGGGATGTTATAAATGTTTTTCCATTGATGGAAAAGCTACAAAAAATGGAAAATATTGGAAAATGATGAAATAATATAACTATAAGATGAGGAGAGCATGGTGAAATTGTGTTGAGATCTTGAAGGAATTTTTAGTGTAGTAGATCACGATAAGAGATGATGAAGCCTAAGCCAATGCTTAGCACTTTAAAAGAGATTTCATGTAGTATGTGGAAGACTGAAAATGGCCTCATGGTTTGAAAGATAAGGTGAGTCAAAGCCAACAACCTAAAGGTCAAACTTTTGTAGAGTTAAGCTTGGTGAAATTTCTTTGGAGAATATTATTTTTTGTGATGTGGAAAAAGATGGAAAATAACTTTAGTGGAGTAACTATCCAAATCTCTAGGAAAATATGATAGATGATAGCACAAAAAGAAGCATTTTTATTAGCCCATGGAAAATCCCAGTTAACAACTCATCCTGGCAAGTCTTTCCCACAAGAACTTGAAGGAACACATAAGGGAATAGTCGAGATGGTGTGAGGCACAGTGTACATTTCTCTAGAAGAAATGGAAGGTGCATCGCACATGTTTGTTGGAGGATTAGGCCACATGTGTCCCACTGGCATCAAAAATAGTTGTGATGGGCTAGTGAGCAAAAGAATTAACGCACAAGGGGGTTTAAGAATGGGTGGTTTTCCCATAAAACGGATCTTTGGATTAAAGACAGAGAGTGATTCAAACACCCTCCCTCCTTAATACCAAAAATCGTGAAAAGGGGTGTCATAATGGGTGGTTTGGCAAACACAAACTACAAATTGTTTCTAGAGCAAGGTTGAGCAATGCAGCACAAGGAGAATAGGTAGCATAGTAAATGGTCGTGACCCATAAAAAATTATATAAATAAAATTGGCACAAAACAAACATTCTGAGACCCTTCCTCTCTCCTCTCTAATAGGTCACATGGCAGTATTCGGTTGGTCAAAGATGACATCAAAACAAGTGATGTGGTAGTATGGACCAAAGGACATATGGCTTGTAGATTTGGTGTTTTTGGACACCCCAGTTGTTATAAACAACTCAACCTAGACAAGTAGATGATTCACTTGCATGTGCAATAGTGGACCCCCCCATGACATGTTATCCCTGCAGATTGACCCCGAAGGTAAATGATGAGTGCAAAGAGGGAACTGGTAGGGCGACAGAGCCAAGACACATTGGCAGCGCACAACGGCAGTGGAAACCAATTAGAGAAGAGAAGAAGGTGGCCACATGAGACATGTAATCCCTGTAGCATGACCTTGGAAGGAAGTTGAGGGCACAATAAAATAGCACTAGGATAAAGGCGCTACGAGACAAAGCACAAGGGCTAGGACTTGGTTTTGTGTGACAATGATGACAAAAGGTGCAAAGTTTAAAGCTAAGTGCTTAAGGACTAAGGTGTTTGTCATAATTCCTTGGCCTTATAGGTGGAAAAGGGATGGTGCACTTCCGTTAGGGGCTTTAGGAAAAATTCGGTGGTATGGACACTTTTGATGGCTTATTTGGTAGTTTTAGCCAAATTTAGCACTAGCCAAAGTTGAAAATGTAGCTAAACCTTGTAATGTCCCATATATCATAAATTAGCAGTTTAACTCAGAAATTTATTGTTAAACAGAAAAGAAGTGTTTGAAGACGTGTAGATTCAAAAGAGCATGTCGAAGCAGGAGAAAGCCAAAAATAAGTGATTCATGCAAAGATCCAAGTGCAAGAAAACTAAAAAGCATGAAAGGATTTAGTAGTAAATTTCTTTATAAGAAGAATAGATTGAGGAATTCTACAAGGCTTTTGTAGCAATGTTCAAGTTGGGTTATATTGAGGCTTCTGGTGTGGAAGGTGATTTTTTCAGTAATCAAAGATTCTTGAAGGTGTTTTGGTGAGTGTTTGAAGGGACTAATTTTTTTATTTTGTAAAAAGATGTGGCATTTATTATTCTAGTTTGAAAATGGATGAAAGATGAATGATTGTTGTCAAGAAGGTTGTAGCTTGCACATCAGAGGTTGTAGCTCCTTCCAATAGGTGTTGGTAAATAATTAGGTGTTAAAGATCCTTTCAGTTGTAGTTGACAAATCAGGGAGTTGTAGCTTCGTTCTAGTTGTAGCATGAGAATTTTGTAACAACAAGTTGTAACTTTCCTTGCGAAGAAATTGCAAAAAAATGAAGAATATTTTTGTTCCTTTGTGTTGCTTATATTATTTTTTGTCACACTCATCTAAATTAATTGACGAATTATTTATTGGTTTCCTAATATCATTGCATGTGAAAGAGAGTTTATAAAATTCCTACAATATTGATTCATCTCCCCTCTCAATATTTTCCTAGTTTCTAAAAATTGGTATTAGAGACAAGTGACTTCACATTAGTTTAATAGCTGGAAGAAAGGTCAAGGACCATGGACAACTAGGATGGAGGATTTATTAATAGGGAACCTATGTTCAATGGAACAAAGTATGCATTTTGGAAAGTAAGGATGAAAGCCTACATTCAATCACTTGAAGATGATGTATGGGATATTGTGGAGGAGAAATATCAAAATCCTCCAACAGTGCTTACCAAAAATCAGTAGATGCAGTTCACATGCAATGCTAAAGCCATGAATTTCCTGCTAGTCACCCACCTAAATCATAACTTTTTAGAATAATGGATTGCACATCTCTATAATCTATGTGGGACAAGATGAGTAGCGCTATGAAGGTGAAAAAAAGGTAAAAAAAAAAAACTACACTGCAAGGTTTTAGAATGAAATTCATCTTTAAAGATGCATGATGATGAAGATATTGCAAAATATTTCTTAAGAGTTGATGAGGTTGTGTTGATGCCTTGAAAATCGCTACATCAACATCGGGGAAAACCACCCAGTCCGGACCTTAAAGGCGGCTCCTTTTCCATTTGGTGTGGTGGCTCCGACTGGATATAATGGGACCAGTTTCCCAATGATTTGTAAATAGGATGGATAAGTGATTGGTTTTCTAATTTCTAATGGGAATGATAGATGATTTATTCTAAAAGTGCAACAATATAAATAACTAATCTATCCCGGGAAATCTCTGTTTTAGTGCAATTCTTAATGGTTCTTATTGAAAAGTAGGCATGTAGATGACTCTACTTTTAAACAAAAATATCCATTCATATGATAATTACTTTTTTCAAGTAGTTGAACAAAGTAATTATTAAAACATTATTACACTATTCTTTATATACCATTGACATAAATATGAATGAAAAAGTAACAACCTTTAAACATTTGATAGTGATAAGCCAAAGGACTGCTGTAAAAGCACATACATATATCAATGATAGCAAAATGAATAAACATTGATTCATATAAAAGAATGAAGCAAAAAAATAGATAGTAGTACCATATGTAATTTGAGTCCCCTCCGATATCAATCACATTCAGATTCCGCCTTTCAACTTGGAAATACTCTTACAAAAAGCAATAGTGCATATCCCATAAAAGTACTCTTCATTAAAACTCAGAATTCAGGTCCAGTTTTCATAAAAAAATATATATCGGAAGCACAGTAGTGAAACTCCTGATCCAAGTCTTAATACAAAATTTGAGGACCCTTTCTAAAAACATGAAAGGGTCTATAAATAATTTCTAAACTAACTAACTATCAAATAAAAATGTCGCGAGCTGGTATAACCAAATCATAAATGTATGAAAATCTCCCCGAAATAGACATGCTTGCAGTCAGTAAGAATGGTTCATTGTTTCGGCTGACTATCCTTTGGCTTGAGCTGGCATATGGCAAGCATCGGTTGCAGTTTTGGAGGGTGACTCATACATGAATGTAGTTGGGCAGTATATGTGGCATTAGTAATTTCAAGAATCATGTAACTGATTACATCGGTTAGACATTTCATCGTTGTATTTTGACTATGTGGTTTAACAAGGAAGAACCAAAAGGTATCCCATGTTAAAGTTTGAATGCCCATGATCAATCTCTCTCTCTTTTCCAGTTCCTATTTCCATGTCTTCTCCAATGCTTTGACGGATGGCAGTTTCCTTGAAGTGCATTCTGAAATTAAATTTGACAAATAAAGAGTACCATTAATTAATTCAATCAGATTACTAGTCACCGATTTGCATCTTGAAGTCACCCTCTCCACTTTCATCAGTCGAGTTTGCCATTCTAGGAACAAGATTTCCTTATGTGATTCCAAAATTTAGGGAAGATTTTCAGCTTGTCCTTCCTTGGTTTCTTACCAGGAGAGAAACTCTGTTAGTGTTTCATCTACTTGCTCCAATTTCTGTCTTGCATCAACTGACTTATCAATCATAGATAAGGAAATTTCACATAAGGGTAGAGCAAGAGAGATATTATGATACATCAAGCTCAATTGATTAGATAATTCCTTAGTAATCTATTGAGCTTCTGATTTGAATTCTCCTACTTGAGGAAATTCTTTGAACCTTTCTATTTGTAGTGACAGTTGAGCGATTTGTTCATCTTTTGTTTTGCTCAACTATTCATTCATTGTCTTCAGCTGGTTCAATGCTTGAGATAGTTCCTTTTGCTTCTGAACTACATGTTGATCTGTTCTCTATTTCTCTTTGAGAAATTTCTGATTTAATTGGTTGTTTGACTACTGCTGTACTGCCAACTGCTATTCTAACTGCTTTATCATCTGCTATTTATCATGTACCTGTGTCTCTAGTGAAACAATTGTTTGATCGTTTTCTTTAAGCAAATTGCTGAATTCCGATGCCTTGTCCATAGTAGTTTTTTTGTATTCTCCAACATAGTGAGAGAGTTTAGTAAGGTCTTTGGAAGGGTTTACTTCCTCTCTGCATACCACATTAGTTATTTCCATCTGTGCAGGCAAAAGATAAGATTGATCAAGTTTTCTCTTTTTCCTTTGTCTCTTTATTACAGCCCTATGCTTAGGGCTATAGAAGACATCCAAAGGTGGTATTTCTTCTGCATGTAGAATGATTTCATCAGATGGGTTCTTCGGAATCATCTCTATATCCTTTCGAGTCATGGGTGGGCCATTGGTTCCTTCAGTTGGAACTGTATTAGTTGCTATCTTTTGACCAGTTGTTACTTTAGGCGTGCTAAATCCCTGTAGGCTCTCAATATTGCTTATGATTGAGTCAAACTATTTCCATTCTTTGAGTAGTTTGGGATCAATATGAATGTCTGTATCAATGAGTTCACTATCTTTTCCCTGTTCCTGTTCCTGATCTGGTGTTTTTTCTTTCTCGGAGATCTTTTCTACACCAAGAGTCTTATCAGTAGTTGTTTGTTCAGTTTGACTGGATGGCTGAACTGTAGGGATTGTGGCTAATAGGTCTAAAGGCAGAGTTTTCAACCTCTATTCTCTAAGCCTATTAAACGTTTCTAGCCCTTCATATTGATACTTGATTCTAGCCAATCCTTTAACTTGAAATAATGATTTAGCTGAGGAAAATAGATCATCGAAGTCATCTGCTTCATGATCAAATTTAGCAAGTTTGGCTTGAGATGTGACATTGTAAGCAACTTGTCTTGGATCATATTGTCTGTTAGGAATTGTGGCAAGATTCAAAATTAGCATCTTTTCTGTCTCTTTCTCTGCATGCTTGTAATCATGAAGAGTGAAAACACCTCATCGTAAAGGGAATATTGGCCACATGTGTTTCTTTGAATCCTTAAGGGTTCTAGATGTCCCTTCCACTGTTATTTGATAAGCCAATTCCCGAGCTAACAATTTATCAGGCACATACAGGGGGAGAACATGGGGTTTAGTGAGGCTACCAAAAATCCTTACATAGGTAAATTTTTCCTCTCCAAACCAATTACCTACTGTTGTCAAGTTTGTCTTTGCTTCTTGGATATCCTAGGAGCAGGCTTGTTAAAAATAGAATAATATACAGGTAAAATAAAACCATTGAAAATTTTATACAGATGATTTTTGTAGTGAGCCTTCCATAACTACTGATGATAAATATGGACTGGATTAGGATCTTGGGGAGTCCATCTCCATCCGAGTAATGGAAATTTAGAACTGAAACAAATAGTATCCATAATGTATGCACTATAATAGAATGGGGGAATGGTCCTGGTCATTTTATGTGCATTTTTTCTGTACTCTAGAATTGCTGTGGATAGTTTATCAGACAAAATATTTGTCCAATCCATCACATAAACATTGATTGCAACTTCCATTAGAGGGACCATTTCTATAGTGAATTTAGCAGAATCATGTATTTCCCACATCCTACACATCATAGCTCCAGCATAGCACTAAGGAGAAGCCAATGAGTCAACATAGTACTTACTCGATGACTTGTGCTTGTGCTTTTCTGAGAAATGCCTCCACTACTTTATCGGGGCTAACTCTGAGTCGTTTTCCTTTGCAAACGCTTCTAGGAATGGCTTGCTATATCGCCTCTCAAGTTGAGGTAAGTGATACATTATCCTGAGATCCTCATGCTGAAATGAGCCGAATATCCTCCCATCAGTTGTGCAAAAGGTTCTATCCGAAACTGGAATTTTCTCTACCACCCATATTACCACATCAGTGTATGGGAGGATTTTAGCCCGCACTGCTATCCTGTGAAGATAAGAACAAGCCAATTCTTTAAGAGTTCCTTCTGATTTGTTAGCTGAATCAGCTGTGGCTTCCTCTGATAATTCTTTGGGCTCCTCTGCTTCTATCAGATTATAAATTCTCTCCCAGCTAGTGTTTCCCAGACCAAGACACGTTGTATCTGAGATTAATCCTTTTTTGGTTGGTCCTAGATCTTTGACTGCAGGAGCTTCTGTTGTGGGCTTCTTTGATTTCTTCCCCATTTTCTCTGGATTTCTGGTTTCAGAGGAATTCTACACAAACAGTTGCAAACTGTGATATCGAGAAAGTGCTGCTACAAGCCAATATGACAATGAATAGAATCACGTCGATTGGCATATGATAAATGAAATATAGTTAAGTATTACCACGGATAAAATCCTTTTAAAATATCTATCCTTAACTGCATTATTGAATAGCCATTTAAACTGTCAATCATGGTAAATAACATCATAAATGTCCATCACATCGTCTATATTCCAAATGGTTATTTCAAGTGTGATTTAGATTTCATTGATTGGCGATCGGGAGTGTCAAAGGGAAGGGCTTTAGCACTTGCTGTAAATATCTCCGATTACTGAAAGGTGATATAGTATAATGCATGCAAACTTTTTAAATGTATTTTTACTTTTCGAGATGCGCACCTAATTAATAAATCGTAGTCGGGACTTGGCTTGTGCTTTATCGATTTGTCATGCGACTCCGATAATTGCGACTTGCTTTATCGCATCGAGGGTTTTGAGTAGGCCTTTTGATATGTACCTTTATCATTAACATGGCCGATTTTCCGATTGCGATTTTCTTTATTGCATTGGAGGAGTTTAGGGGCTTTGTTTTATTATACCTTTGGCATTTGCTTCCCCCAATTTACCGATTGTGATTACCTTTTCGAATCAGAGAATTGGGTGAGGTTTCGCTTTTGTGTGTTTCCTTTGATATTGCGATATGCGATCTTCGATCACTTTATCACAATATAGAATGGTTTTATAATATTTACTAAAGGAACATTTTATTTTTATTTCAAAGGCTTTATAAAATGATTCATTTACATCGGGCCTTTTAATAAGGATTTTTTCTTATGATGAGGTAAATACTGTTTTATTCACACATCTAAGTTTATTTTAAAAGAGACCCATTTCATATTAAGATCTTGTGTAAAGTTTTTCAATCAAATGGGGCGTTTTTGTACAACACAACAGGTTATGAACACCATAAGAGGCCTTAATGAGAAATTGGAAGAATCAATAGTAGTTCATAAATTGTTGAGATCTATCCCTAAGAGATTTAATCACAAGTTTTTATCCATTGAAGAGATGACCAGGTTGAATAATCTCACTCTAGATCAAATACTTAGCACACTCAATGCTTATGATATGAGAATTTCAAATGGAAATCCTGCAACAAATGAATCAATCTTCAACGCAAATAAGAAGCCCAAGGAAGATCATGATGATTCATGTTGTGAATTAGATCAAGAAGAGGCCAAGTTTTTGAGGAAGCTTAAAAGAGGCTCATGCAAGTATAAATGTAAGCTACCTTCTAAGTGTTTTAATTATGGAAAATTTGGTCATGAGGTTCTTGTTGTCATTTTCAACATTTATTTAGCTATTTAATGAGAGTCATTTAAGTCATTGAGTCACTTTCACCAATAACAGTCAAATTTTGTGAGTTGATCTCTACTTTAAAGAATTAAAGTACTTTTCACCACAAAATGATATACATGGAGAAATATCCACTTGGTGTGGCCTCGACAGGCACAATATTCTTTCAAGCCACCAAGAGAAGAGTGAAAGACCTCCTCGAACAATTAAAGCTAAAAGATGACCACATAGCAGAAGTGGAGAAACAGGTCAAAATAAATGCTGATAGCATAATGCTAAAGTCACAGGGAACTAACGTGGAGGGTTATAGGTCTTGTGCTTCTATTGGGTCCTTTGTCTTTAGATAGTTTTGATCAATTTTTGGTCAAAAAAGAGTCATGGAAATGATTAGTGAAAGAAGAAAAGTAAATGGAAAAACAAGTCAGAAGACGGGACCAGAAAGGAGAAAGCGACGAGAGGAGAATGAAAATAGTTATTTTAGGATTTGTCAAAGATGAAAAAAATGATCTAGGTGTCAGTTTTGAAGGAATCAAAGTGGAAGTGGCCCAAAGCACCTAGATTTTGTCAAAGGGATTAAGTTGGACCAGATCAAGTGAGGGGATCAAGACAGAGAAGATATCTATAAAATTTTCATGCGTTGAGATGAATAGATACAATAGAGAGAGATCTATGGCAACATGCTATCGAAATCAGATTTGAATCCTCTAAATGTATTATGATTGTAATCGAGACTTGTCTTGTTCTATTTGATATAATCCTGAGTAGGTTTTTCGCATTTTTATAGATCTATATATTAATGGTTCGACTCTTGATCTAATACAATGATAATGTTGAAGGGCTATATGAGTGTGTTCTATGAATGAATGATGCTTTGTTCAGCATCTCACTTTAAAAAAAAAATGTTTCCATAGATAATCTGTTGTATATTTGTGTATTGTGATCAAGATTGTTTGGGTTTCCTATGTAATCAATTAATTGATTAATAATGTGTGAAAATAATATTAATCTTGACACTATCTAAACTCCCCTCTAATATTTAAGAACTCTTGACATGCCTCGGGTGAGACTTTTATGCTTCACAAAGGAATTAAAATGCCGACATTGCGTTAGAATATGAGGACATATTTTATCGGAAACCAGTGAATGAACCCTCGGTTTACATGAAAAAACTTTCCATAAACAAATCGTTATGTTTCCAGGACCATAATAATTCTAATGAGATCTATATCATGGTATTAACAACTCACAAGGATAGCATTTAGTATTGGTGGTATGAGAAGCATGATTTGTTTATTCTACAACAAGCTTAGCTAAGACAGAAGAACTTAGATTGGTTTACGGAGTAAATCCTATTTTACGAACCTGAATGTGATCAGTACGATATTTTTTGTATTAAATTTCTAGAATAGCTATATAATTGGTTAAGTATATTGTGGTACAAATAAATAATTAGAATTTGTGGCCGAATATTTAGATATTGGACCACAACTGATTTGGTTATGTTGCATCGGCTAGATACTGAGTTAACTAGAATTGTTGACTTTTAGGTCCAAACGAATTTGGAAAATTATATTATTAAATTTTCTATGGAGAACCACTAGTCCTTCTCCAAATATGAAGCAATATTCAAGTATGGGTTGTAGGGAATATTGTTAAAAGAATATCCCTTTGGGATCAAGGTTCTTATGGTTGAAGATAGACTACTTTCATTCCAAGAAACCAACATGGTAGCTTAAACCCTAAGCACTATGGGTAGGATTTGTGGGAGAGATGTTTCTTAGTGTAGAAGATGAGGGGAAGTTGTGATGGATGTAAAATATTTTCTTAAGGCATAAGATTCAACTTATTCAACCTTTAGGAGCACATAACTTATTCAGCCTGTAGAGTAATCAATCTTGGAGATAGTAGTCAACTATGTTATCATCATCATGCACATGACTCTTGTTCTATTACTATTGAAACACCTCCATGATTTACTCATCCTATAAATATGCCTCTTTGCATGCATCATGGATGAATGGATTCATGTGCATCATATCTCCCAAAGTTTTGATCTTTGATGTGGGTAGCCTTGAAATCATGTCAACTAACTTGTTTTTGTTTCCTTCTTATACTAAATCACTAATTGAAATTGTTGTAAAAACCCCATCCACTTGTAATGCCACATTTTTGGTTGCTTACTCTATCCCTACATGTATTGTAGTGGCTGATGATCTATGTGGAATATTATATCCTTTCCCATTAGATAATGCTTCCACTTCTTCACAATTTTCATGAAGGCATAGAGCTCCTTACCATAGGTAGTGTAGTTAAGAAATTCCCCATGAAATGCTTCAGGATGGTAACATGCATACCTTCTTCCCTGCATCAAGACTACTCCAATATCATACCCACTCACATCTAACTACTCTTTTCAAGGTTGTTGCAAATTCAATAATGCCAGAACTAGTTCTTGACTAATTTTCTTTTTTAGCTCCTCAAATGCCCTCTACTAACCCTTTCTTCATTAGAAACTCTTTCCACTTTCTATTATGGCATGGAGTGTTGTTTCTACTACTAAAAATGAGGCTATGAATTTCCATAGGTACTATGTTTTCCCAATAAAAATCATTAACTCAGAATCATTAGTAGCCACCAACCATTTCATGATGGCCTCCATCTTGAAAGGATCTATTTTCATCCCTCCTCCTCCTATCACATACCCTAGATACACCAAATAATTTTGTACAAACTAGAACTTCTTGATATTTTCTAGAAGATGGTGCGTCTTCAATGTCTCTAGTACGTACATCAAATCTGAAATGTGTTCCTCCTAGGTAGCATTGTATACTAGTATATCATCCAAATAGACAATAATAAATGAATATATAAAATGGTGTAGTATATCATTCATTAACCTCATAATATAGTTTTTTCATTGTATAGGCTAAATGGCATGACTAACCACTCACGCAAACCTTGCCTAGTTTTAAAGGTGGTTTTCTAGGTATGTTTTTCTCTAATTCAAACCCAGTTTTATCCAGACTTTAAGTGAAGCTTGGTGAAGTAATATGCTTGTTGCAATTGATCTAGAAAATCATCGACCCTTGGTAGCGGATACCTATTCTTAAGTGTGATTTTGTTCAATGATTTTAATTAATACACATCCACTAGGTCCCATCATTTTTGGGCACTATGATGATGGGTGAACCACATGGTGACATAATTGGTCGAATGACATACTTTTCCAGTAGTTGATGCAATTGTTTCTTCACCTCACTTGTGTTGAGAAATATAGAACATAGTGATTAGATGATTACTATATAATGATAACTTCTTGTGATTTTTTTTTACTTATTTAGATTAGGATCTTCTCTTTAGTTATATTATTATAGTGTTATTCTTCATAAAACAACTACCAAAGCATAAACAATAAAGAGACAATAGACACAAAATATAGGCGATCAACCAGGGCCAAAACCTCTCCAACTTGAGAGGAAAACCCAAAACAATTCTTCTTCTAATAGAGGCTTCAGTTGACAAATATGAATACTAAGACTCTTGACCTATTTTCCTCTCCAAGACCAAGCCACAAGATCCTTCCTTTCACTTCTGCTTCTTCCTTCCTAAGTCAATACTTGGTCATGCTCACTTCTAGCACTATTAACTTTGACCACTCTAACATTTTTTCCTCCTACCATTGTACTGCAATTTTTGGCCTGACTATACTACTGCAATTCCCACGTGTGATATTGATTGAGATATAGTGGAGACGCTTTCCTTATTTTCTTATCATGAAGACATTTTTAGGGGATCTCGGCTAGAAAAGTAGCTGGAATAGAGTCCCTTTAGATGAATTTCTTTAGGACTGATGTGAATGCTACTAAAACCCTAGTTTCTTCCACGCGTGTGAGGAGATTTAGCCATAGAAACAGTGCCTAAAAACCTCACTCTTCCCCTCCTTCTTCTCACTGGTTATTAGTCCATCTTCCTTGATTTTTCACACCTCTTCTTGCTTCATATTTTGCTTGACCAAATTCTTATTTCCAAATGAAGGTTGACTTGCCTATATATAAGCTGACTTCTCCTAGTGACAAGGACGAAATTCCTATTTAGATATATATTTATGCCGTCATGAAGAATATCTTGTGACAAGGCCTTTGGAGGGTTATCAAAATTACTTTTTACAATATGTAACATGTCTTCAACATATGACATTGACTTCCTAGACTTTATGACTTGATGACCAATCCTAAAGACTCACAATGTGAGTCTTAACTATAAAATAAAATTCCTTGGTCATGAAACCCATGAATCAAGTATTACAAAAATAATTTTATTTTCTTCTTTAAATCAATTACATAAAATCATAATTACACATGTCATTATGAAGACCAAACCTGGTTACACTTTCAACACTCCTTCTTAACTAGGGAGGTATTCATTATCCATACAAGGTACTTGGGCATTCTCAATCTGAAGAATTCTCATAAGAAGAGTCGGATTGGTAACCCATATGTATAACATCATATCATCTAGAATTGTCACATAGCTAGACCTTGACTAAGAAATCTATTTTTCCACAACAGTAGAGAAAAATTCTGGTGAGACCAATGATGTATAGACACCTTCATCATTATCTCTCTCAAAACATACCCCACCTAGGTTCTCTCAGAGTATGTTCCATGAGGACTATTCTTATCTTGGATTCCCAATACTCAAAGAATATCGGTCCTTCTATGACTGCTATTTATCCTGGATGCCCTAACTCATCCTCAACGAGTATCAGATGTCATATGTTTACCCAATCCTCCATTCTATCTTCCCAAATGAATACGTGAATGATGTGTCTATCTCTCCCTCTTAACTTAGGGAGGACATACCCATTCCACTGAAGGAATGTACTCATTCCTATGGAAGGAATGTAACTAAGCTCCCTTTTGGCTTAGGTATTTTCTTCCAATTTTCTACCAAGTTAAGAAACTTGTTTCCAGACTCCCTCTTAATTAGGGACCTACAACAACTCTTTAGGTAGAGATGATGGGACAACCAACTACTTGAAGAACACCTCCTTACGATGTCATGAACTTATTTTCTTTATTTAGGAGTCTTCATGTTTTTGGGAATTCTTTGTAGGGAACAAACCATCCATCACTTTCATCCATGAGTCAATCATGTCATTATTCCTTTCATCAGAAAGTTATCCATTAGTTCATATCTAGCCTTCCTTCATGCCATGTTGCCTTCTTCATGTCATGTTTCCTTAAGGATATTCATCCTACTACATGGACATCAATGTTGGAAGACATCCAAATCTCTTCCCTTAGTATCCATGCATAAGCCCATCCAGATATTATTGAAAAATAAGAAATGAATCTTTAAAGGAAAAGTACCTTTGTGATGGTCTTTCATCACAACGTCTTCTAGTTCACGTCAACATCCTCCATACACATTGACACATCTCCAAAATATATATACTATCAAGGATCTCTTTATTTTTCAGACTTCATCAGAGTCTTCATATATTTCATGGAGATATCCTAGTCAAATATCTCAGTCCTCAAATGCTGATTTCCTTTTCCATAGTTGCATATTTCATGATCTCTTTCTTTTTTCACACATTTCCTTCTAGGAACTTACAGTCATAGTTCCTCCAATTTTTTCAGCCACCCCATATTTCACATTAGGACATATTATGTTGATTTCATCTAGATAATGTGTGACCCATGCCTTCCTTCTTTCTTTGAAGGGAGAGGATTCTTTTCTTTTTCTCATGCTCTCGAGATAGAGCATTTATCCATGTTACCTGCAACTATATGACATGACTCTACAATATCAAATACAAGCATACATACCTCATTTTCCTTTAGGTCATCTTAGACTTCCTTTCATCATCTTCCTTGATTGAAATAACTTCAATCCCTTGATCTGCTTGACCTCTTTTTTCATTATACCATCATCCCATGAATTCCACAAGTTGGAATTCTTGATGAAACCCTTTCTCACTTTAGATTGGTGATCCTTTCGATGAAGATTCCAATAGAGGATATTGAGTATCCTCATCCAGAAAATGTTCCCTTTTGACTGATGTATGATGATATTTGTGCTAGATTACCTTTTTCTTCTTTCTCCCATAAGTGTCACTTATGCTTCTAATGAGGTTACCAAGAGTTATATCCTTCCATAGGTGACTGCCATATACTTATTTTTTTGTTATTTTTCTCTACAATCATGAGCTTTTACTTTTAATGCTTCTATGATTCTATGATGCATCCTATCATTTTCCTTAGTGATTCATGATAGCCATATCTTACAAAAGAAAACTTGAAAAGAACTAGGTGAGGAAGACTTTCTCAATCATAGTAGAGATATTTTACATTAGAGGAAATTTCAGCCTGAAAGTGACCTCCTAAGGAAAAGTATTAAAATAATAGTTAAAATAATAAAATAAGAGTTATGAATGTTGGAGGGAAAATAAGAAAAATGCCTTTCTTAATTGTATTTTTGGCTTATTGCATTATAGGTTTACTCAAATTTCACATGAAGATGCCCATTGGATATGGAATTAAATTCGCATCCAATGAGTACCCATTGTGCATACTTTTGAGAAAACCCGCATTGATAAAAATTGTAGATACATTAAAAAAAAATGTTCAACACATTTTTTTAATGTATTTTAATGTTTTGTCAATGTGGGTCTTCTCAAAAGTATGCATAATGGGTACTCGTTGGATGCGGAATTTAATTCCACATCCAACGAGTGTCTACACTTGAAATTTGAGTAAACCTATAAGGAGCTAAGCCAAAAATACAATTAAAAAAGTCATTTTTCTTCTTTTCCCTCCAAAATATTTACATGTACCTCTTTTTAAATTTAAATAATTGTGATTGGTTTACATATTATGACATGGAAATTATGTGAAAATTTCATGGGCACTTTTAGGCTGAAATTTCCTCTAATGCTTCCTCTTTCTTAGATTTCTTCATTTCAGCTTCCTCCACTTCTTCGGTGATATGGGATTCTTCTCTACCTCTTTTTTATTGTCCTTCTTGAGCTTAGGACAATCTCTTATGTAATTCCCATATTCTTAACATCCTTAGCATTGAGCCTTAGCCAAGTTCTTCTTATTGTTTTTAGGACCAAACTTCCTAGACTTTCCTCTTTCCTTTGCCATAGTAGCATATGCTTGATTTTTCTCACTGGATCCTACATTAGTTTTTTCCTTCAGTCTAGTTTCTTCAATTTTGCATAGAGATCATATATCCTGGAATGGATAGCTTATTTCTTCCCATAAAATTCTTGAAGTAAAGTTGCCCCATTCCTCTGGTAATGCATTTAGTACTACAGTTATCATCTCCTTGTTAGACATTATTTCACCCAAATCTTGAATTTGATCCCTTATTTAATATATTCTCATAAAGTATGAGGTTATCCCTTCTTCTTTTGATAAAATTAGCTTGTATATTTCTTGAGGTGATAACAGAAAACAACAATACCAATTTGTCATATATTTCTTTTGAGGTGTCGAGTTTATATACATATGGAATGAGGGGATCCTTGATGGATTCTATGAGAATACTTTGAGCCCTAAATTCCCCTTTCATAAACTTAGAAGTGCTTGAGCATATTCCATCGATGTTTTGGTGATAGAGCCTTCGACAAGATCCATCAATTCATTTTCAATGAGTTCAGATCTATCCTCTTCTTCCATGCAATATAGTTTGAAGACCCAAGCAATTTTTTGTTTTCATTACAAAAAGACATTTTGATAGATTAAAACATAAATATACTTACTTGTGAATAGACTTCTTCTACTTGTTGCCTCCTCGAATTTTGATGATGATATTGTTAATAGAGAGCTTCTCCTTGATGAAGATATTTCTCTTCAAGAAAGATCCTTGACCCTACAAAGACAAAGATCACTTTAGATCCTTTGATGGTGATATCCTTGTTGATAATTATGACTTTTTGATGATGCCTTGATGCTTCTTGGATTATATTCTTCAACGGTAAGGTCCTTGCTTCAACAAGAGGAAATTTCCTTAGAACTTTTGAAGATGATGATAACGTCCTTGATCTTGCTTTTCTAGGATGAATAGTCTCCAAGAAGATTTTATTTGTAATTCCATTGTATTTGTGGTCTTTCGAGGATCCCAAGACTTCTTCTGGTGTATAATTCTTCTTTGATCTAGGGTTTTGTCACTCATTTGTAAATTTTTTTGCTTTGATATCATTCGAGATTTGATCCTTGAGTGTCCCTTCATGATATGCCCTTTCCTTGATTTGTTAGCTTAGCTTTGATACCATGTTGAGAAATATAGGGCATAGTGATTAGATGATTTCTCTATAATGAGAAATTCTTGTGAATGGTTTTAATTCTTTATATTAGGATCTTTTCTTTAGTTATATTATTATAGTGTTCTTCTTCGTCAAATAGCTACCAAAGAATAAACAATAAAGAGACAAGAGACAAAAAATGTAGGTGATCAACCAGGGCCAAAACCTCTCCAACTTGAGAGGAAAAACCAAACAAATTATCTTCTTATAAAGACTTCAATTGACGAATACCAAGACCAAGACCCTTGACCTATTTTCCTCTCCAAGACCAAGTCACAATATCCTTCCTTTCACTGTTTATTTTTCTTGCCCAAATCAATACTTTCTCAAAGTAACTTCGATCATTGCTAACTTCAGCCACTCCAACTTTTCAGCCTCCTACAACAGTCCTGAAAATTTCATCCTAACTATACTACTGCAATTCCCATGTGTGAGCTTGATTGAGATATAGTGGAGACCCTTTCCTTATTCGCTTATCCTGAAGACTTATTTATGTGATTTCGGATAGCAAAGGAGTTGGAATGGAGAAACTTTAAATTACTTTCTTTAGTACTAATGTGATTGTTGCAAAAACCCTAGTTTCTGCCACGTGTGCAAGGATATTTAGCCCTAAACACAAGCCCAAAAACATCACTCTTCCTCTCCTCACTAGTTATGAGGCTATATTCCTTGATTTTTCATACCTCTTCTTGCTTCATATTTTTCTTAACTAAATCATTATGTCCAAATGAAGGTCAAGATGCCTATATATAGTAGTCTCCCCATAAAATAAGTTGACTTCTCCTAGTGACAATGCCAACATTCCTTTCCAGAAATATCTTTAGGCCGACATGAAGAATATATTGTGACAAGGTAATTGGAGGGTTATCAAAATTATTTTTTGCAAGATGTAACATGTCTTCAACATATGACATTGACTTTCTAGACTTTATGACTTGATTACCAATCTTGAAGACTCACAATGGGAGTGTTAACTATAAAATAAAATTCCTTGATCATGGAACCCATGAATAAAGTATTACAAAAATAATTTTATTTTCTTCTTTACATTAATTACATAAAATCATAATTACACATGTCATTATGAATATTTAACCTAGTTACACTTGTCAACAACTTGTTTGTATAACAAACTACCTTTACAACCCAGTGTCTAGTAATGGGGAGTCCAACAATAGTTAGATCATGTGCTCCACATCCCTCTTGGGTGGTAACCCTTTAGGTTCTTGGAACACATCCATGTATGTCTGTAGAAAATCTTCCAGTTGTTGTTTTTGTTTCTTAGTACACCCTCTGGGGATTCCTTTGATCTTATTGGCTCTTCTATAAATAGATCTCTCTTAAAAACAATATAATAAACTTCTTACTAGAACTAATCAGTTTCTTGGCTTGGTTGGAACTTACTAGTGAAATTTTTGACTTGCCTTTGTGCACATTGATGGTGAACCATTTTCCATCCCTGATGAGCCAATAGTGGTTGGCTCTCTAGATGAATATTGCATATCGTATTTACATGTAGAGACTTCCGAGCACCACTCTAAATACATCAAGAGGGATTACATATAGTTCTACTCTATCAATAAATTCAACACTGATAACAAATCTAATTTTTTACTATTATGTTACCTTTAACTCTAAATCCTTATTTATCCATCCCAATGAAAATGGGATTGGATGATCATAAACTTCCAATCCCAAATTATTGACTAGCTCTCTTGTAATGAGATTTTTCCTACAATCCTAAGTCAAACAGAGCATCAATCTTTGTCTTCTTGACTTGTATCATGAGGTGGAAGAGTTTGGCCATTTCTTTTCTTCTAGTTGTTGAAGACTACCCAGATTCACCTCCTTTTGTACTAATGTACAAATGTTATTTTCATCCATGTCTTAGCTTCTTTCAACCTAGTTCTTGGAATCAGTGACCATGACATTCTTCTTCTTACCATATTTTTTTTTCTTCAGGTTAAGCTCCAGATGAAAATTCCATCACTTCTCCTCTATATTACCATCAATATTATTGTGCATGCAATGGTTGTTTGGATACTTGCACTCGTGTGTTTTGGTTTTTGTATTTTTATAGTTTCCCTCTTCACACTTCTTCTTCCCCTCCTTAGAAGTAGACTAATGCTCCTTTTGCTTCAATCCACTTGATTCCCATTATTTTGTCCTATGTTCTCCAAGTATTGTGTTTGTACACAAATCTCGTCCATTAATAGGGCTTAAACAACATCTCCTACTTTCGCAAATAGTTGTGAAATCCCCCATATACTTGAGGAGTACATATGGGTTCTTTGGGGAGAAACTCAACGTTATGGAAATATTTCTTAACTCTATGGTGTACTACTATACACTCTGCCCCTACTTTTTCTTGAAGTAGTGCCTCCGAATCCACTGGTCCTCTACATACATGATAGGGTAAGATTATGACTTTATGATGGTTTTAAATTCCTCCCACTTAGTGACTAGAGGATCTTCCTCCAACCTCAAGGTCTATGTGTGGCTTTCACACTAGGCCATAGCATGGCCCTCGAATTCCAATAGTGAAAATGAAATCTTTCGTTCTTCCTCTATGTGATGAACACTAGAATAAAATTTTAATGCTATAACCAGTGATTTCACTTCAAAGTGTCGATCTCAACTTTGCAGGGCTTGATATCTGCATTCACTTCCATATTTTAATAGGGACTATGAATGTTTCACAACACTCGAACTAGGTCCTTTCTTCAGCTTGTTTTTTTTTCTTCTCGATCTCATGATCTCCCATTTGATTGGAACTCTATTTTAGAACCCGCATCTTATTTGAATAATCTGATCTTATTGTTTAAGCCCCCAATAAGGATATTCACATTATGGATTATATCTAAAACTTGTGCTTACAACCATGCAAATCTCTCCTCTACGGGAACAATATGGTTATTCATAGATTTTTCACCCATGAGTAGGGTTTCATGACTTTTGGCTTATCTGAACTAGATTCCATGAAAATCTCCATAATATACCGAAAGGTACCTTCTCTAATACCAATATGATTCATAAATTGTTATGGATATTCTATTGGATAGTTTTTCATAATAAACCTGATAAAATTATAATTAATAATATGAAATATACACTATAACAGTTTATTTCTCTTTAGATTTATGGATATCTAAATTATTATTTATTACATATGCATGAAAATTATAGTTATAAAAAAAATATAGAACAAGGACATAAAAAATCAAAAACATTGATTTACACAAGATATATCCTAGGAAACCATTTCATGACAAAAACCCAACTGGAAGGTGAGGTAGCTCTACTCTCTTTCTCTGAATAAAAAATGGATGTGAGCACAAAGAAGTAATTCTTATGTCCTAGGTGCTACTACTCGGCACAAATCAGCTCTATGTGATCTCTCCCTGTCCATATTGGCTACTCTTCTTGTCTATGGAATAAATTCACTTGAAACAAATGGAACCCCTTTTCCTCCTAGTGGTTGAGTTATAACATAACCCATTAGGCTATCCTTGGTTAGGTTTGACTCCCTCAACACTTAACTAAAGTTTCAATATGGAATCTTCTAGAGTGTTTTTCATCCTTATCACATGGTTATCCACTCCCATGAATAATGGGGGATGACATGTCATCCTTTCCAATTATGTTGGCCAAAACAGGAAGTTCAAATTTTGAGTAGCATAACTTTTGCATACAGACTTTGATTGAGGCGGTTCTTGCCCTTTTGGAAAGGTATATGTGTTTATAATAGAATAAAAAAGTTTTTCATTAAATATGAAATGTTTTACCCCAAAAAAACATCATTTGATGCATCACAATTCTTTTGAAGGGTGTCAAAACCCAATTTTTCAAACTAGCTCTCACTAGTAAAATTCATCATGTGAGTTGATTCCTCTACTTTTTTTACTCTAAAATCATCAATATGGATGAAATCAAATATAATAATTCTATCTAGATCACTCACTGACCCATGTGAACAATGGCTAGGGATAAGACCTCCAATTCCTAGATTTTAAATCTTTATCTAATTGTTTCAGGACTACTTCAAGGACAAAATTGATCCTGATAGGGCTAAGACTTTCCCTAAATTATTCTAAAGGTACAAAAATCATCAACAAATTAAAAATGAATTCAAATATCTATCCAATACTAGGCTTCTTCTCAAAATAAGTCAAATATATACCCATTGGATAAATCCACAACTTCACCCAACTAAATGAGGTGTTTCTTACTCCTTTAGGTTACTGACTTCGTACTTCAAACTCCATACACTTACAAAGAGAGAGGCCAAATTTCTGGCTTATTTATTTTGGAAAAAAGGTCCCCATAACTCCTTAGCAATATACCAATAAAATATGTTGCAAATCTTTACAAATTGATGTACTTCCATACGTTTTCAAGTTATCCAATTAAGGAAAAACCTCCACTTCTCATCACTAAATGGAGATAAAACATAGTTTTTCAATCCCATAGTTGGCCTAGTAAAGACCATTCACATTAAGAGATACAAAAATATCCTTAGAGCTCAATTCAACTCTTAAATTATATTTTATGATAAAATATACTTTAAAAATACTATAGGACACATACTTTTATGGATACCTTTGCATACAAAGTTCATTCTTGTAAGTATTTACAACTAGTAATCAAACAAAATGTAAACAATACTTCCAACTTAGCATTCATATATATTGATCCATATGGATGATGTTGAATCACCATGGTCAATAATTCTTTTCTATTATTGGTTGTCTATAATCCCATGGTTTTATGTAACCATTGTATCCACCCATGGTATTTGAAAGGCGGAAGAAAACAAAATAAAATTCTAATCACACAATTAGATTCTACCATATAGGACCATTCATTAGTTTTTACCATAGTTATTTATGGTATTCACCCTTTTATGTAAGATATGATATTTATCCATGGAATTTGAATATAACAAGAGTGCGTGAATATAGGTGAAAAGGAATCATAAATCATATAAATATAGGCCTTCACCATTGTAAAATCCATGAAGATTCTTATGGTGTAGTCTAATGACATTTTTTACCATTTAATAAAAAATTAAGATCTTTCCATATTATCATTTTCTCCTCTAAATTATTCTTTCATCCACTTGTGATTTCTATATTGTTAATATTTAGTCTCATTCCTCAAATAACCCAAATCAGTTGTACTAGAGTAATTTTCTCCTTGTCAATTCCTGGCACATGTCATGAATGAGGTCGGAGTATAAAGAGTTGAATCTCAAGATAGTTTCACTTGAAAAAACCCACCCTTTCCATCCCAAGAAACCTACCAAGGTGGAAGAAAGAGAAAATATGGATCAAGAGATCCTACCAAGTTGTTTCTCAAGGAAGCATTAACACAAAAGAGGAATAAGATGATGGAAAATTTCTCCTAGATCCTTCAACAACTACTAACAATAGTCAAGGCACTTTCAATAAGCAACAATATTGGAGGTGTGACACCCTTGAAGGTACGAGTTAACTTTTATATCCCCTTATTCGATGTCCAAATAGGTGAAGGTTCTTTGGATAAATGGTTAAATCATTTAGGGGGATATTACTTTATCCAAAAATTTTCTCACAATGAGACGATCACCTTCATGCTCCTGAAATCTCTTCCCCGTGTTAAATATTGGTGGGAAGGTTATTAAGATATATATAATGAAGATGAGTCTACGATGTTCAATTCATGACCTACTTGAGCCACTATTTTCAATGCCCTCAAGGAGGAATTCTACCCTATAGGGATCTATGATGACTAGTACATGAGATGGACGACTTTGTGATAAGAGAGAGACCGGATAGTGTTGGTATACACCAATAATTTCCATACCCTTCACTCATATTTGGGTATTAGAGACTCTGAGCGGCACCTGGTTTTGTTGTACCACGGTGGCCTACAAAGGTACATCCAAATGAAGATGGATTTCTGCTCGCTAGGAACCTTTTATCCATATGCTCCAAAATACAAAAGAAATTGAAGAAAAAGGATAAATGGGAGTTTGGGTCTACAAACCCATTGAAAGGAATCCTATAAAAGGAAGCCCTAACTCACATAAAAAGGGAAAAAAATAAGGAAATCCAACCTTAAGATAACCAACCCAGGTTGTAGGAAAAGAAGGGTAATGAGAAGTTGAAGAAGGACACTAGAAAGTGGTGTGAGTTCCACAAAATGCCTTGGCACAACACTAATGAATATTACTCAAAACAATCATTCTTGGTTGAAATTAAGGAGAAGAAATAGAATCCAACTCACATTATGTTTCAAAACAAGATAAATGAAAGCATATCATCGATGAAAAACCTAGTGATATCATCATGACTACAAATATCCAACCAAAAGAGTCATATAAGCTTGAGGAGGGGGAGTATCTCTTCCATTCATAGATGTCACTAAAGGGGATATCACTACATTTCATTATTAACAGTGGGATCCAGAAAAACTTGATCTTAACCAACATCATCAAGATATTGAAGTTATTGACATTCACACCCCCAATTATACACCATTGGTTGGTTGAGTCATGGAAGAAACATTTTTTTAGCCAAAAATTTCATCTATCTTATGGCATCAATCCTTTCAAAGATGAGGTACTATGTGATGCTTCCCCACTCAAATATTTTGATTCTCTTCTAGAGCAACCATATATGTGGAAATGTTATATTATTTATGAGTCTTGACCGCATAGTTTCATTGCTAATCTAGGGTATCATCTCTACAGGATATAATAGGTACTTTTAACTATGGAAAATTCATTAATCTTGAAAAAATAATGTCAAAAATTAGTCTCTCATATTTTCAAGTTTGTCCTCTTCATGGTTCAACCAAAAGGAGAATAAAATTTCATCGTAACCACCATAGCTTGAGTATAATGTCTCTCTATAGAACATAAACATGAGGAAGAGCTTGTACAAGGGTCCAAAGACATATTCACCTCATCTACAAGTGCTCCTTTACACATCTAGGTAAAAGATTCACATATATGGGATGAAAACCTTCTATATGTGCAACATATCTATAAAAATGCTCTCCATAACTCTACTGGACACAACTCTTTTTGGATGTGTTTAGGGTTCTACTTGGTAGCTCCCATGGATGTGACTCTTTTGACTACATCTTCATGAACAAAATTCATCCCATGATCCAGCCAAACTATATCAAGAAGCCAAAATTGTTGAATGAGTCAAACAACTCAAACAATAGCTTCATGGTGTCCTATAAAAGGTCAATGATGAGTATAAACAATGACATGACCAACATCAGTTTCCAAAAAACATTTACGCTATAATGGCTCAAATTATAGACACCAAGGCAAAGGATACCCACTAGTGGAACATAAAACTCTATCAAGCTTTCAAAGTAGGGAAAATTCTTCACCAATGCAAGTGATTCAGCATGAGATAAATTTAGTAGAAGTTTCCCCCATTTGATGAGGGAAGTTGACACAATGGAGACCATTGCTTCGAAAGGGGGAAGTATTGATCATGGTGGATGTTAGTGAATCACCACGGTCAATAATGTTTTTCTATTCTTGGTGGTTAGCAAGCCCGTGGTTTGGGTGAACCATGGTATCCATCCATGGTATTTCAAAGGTGGAAGAAAAAAAAAGTATAATTACACAATTAGATTTTACCATATAGGACCATTCATTAGTTTTTACCATATTGATTTATGTATTCACCTATGGTATTTTCAATATAATGAAATTGCATGATTCCAAGTGAAAAGGAACCATAAATAATATAAATATCGTGATTCACTATTTTAAAAGCCATAAAATTTCTCATGATGTAGTTTGATGACCATTTTTACCATTTAATTAAAATAATTAAATATATTTTCATATTTTTTTTCTCTACATTATTTAATTTATGCAATTGTGATATTTTCTATTGTCAATATTATTCTCATTCATTAGGGAACCAAGATCACATACTTATTAACCCAAGATAACAACATACCTGAAGCTTTGGAAAATAAATACATTTCATTAAAGAGAAATAAATACACTTATATATGTCATTTTAAGCTTTACTGGAAAATGAAGAAGGGAGAACCACTCTCCAGCAAACCATAGGCTCAACCACACTATATTTTTCTTACAATTGGTCACCGCTGAGCTAGATACAATTCCACAAGAATAATAATCATTGAATATTTAATAAGGTTCATATCATGACAATAAATCATGGAGGAAACTCTCCTTCATACATAGAAATCAATGTACTATCTTTCAAGCTTCTAAGCTAGGGACTATTATCATTCACAATCATGTTACTATGGGTTTTCACATCACAATATGGATTCCTTATTTGATCTAGTAGTTCCTTGATACTTCCTATTTATTGGTTATTTTTGTGCTTAATTTTAGACAAGTAATTCTCGGCCCTTCAACTCTAATTGAAGACTTTAACACTAACTTCTTTAACCAAAATAGGTAATTCACAATTCCACATACATTGTTGTGCCCTAGGTGGATTTATAATACCTTTTATTTGAATTCATAGTCTTTGAACCCATGTGTGTCATAATTTCTCTTTTCACATGTTTTCCCTATTTCACAAACACACACTTCTTCACACAACTATATCCAGTCACTAGACACATTATTGCATGTCGTATTGCATGAGAATTCGAGATCCATACTTAGTCTAGATGATTAATTCAAAAGTATCCATATGGGTACATTTCCCATACCCCTACAAAATTTATATACCACTCCCATTCTTTCTCATAACTACTATAATTTGGTAGCTCAACTCCCAACCTCACTTTTAGAGACAAGGGAAATTGAAATTTAATTTAGGGTGACACAAGAAATTTCCAAAATCTCCCTCATAGCTTCCTCAAAGGCATCAAGATCCATGTAAAATTATTGATTCTTTAGATTTTGAAAATATATTAAAATAAAATTCATTTACATGAAATAAGGTTTAGCAAGATACCCATCTTTCCATTCCAGCAATATAAGTTTTAATTTAAAATATTAAAATTTGGGATTAGAAGATGGGTATTACAACTAGTTCCATAGTTGAGTAGAGAATATAATAGTGGGATTGGAGAGGATTATAAGGGAGGTAAGAGATTTTATAGTATCCATTAGGGCCATTGTGCCAAAGGAAACTCCATAGTGAGTGTCTCTTTCTTTGTACTTGTGTTTCGTAATTGAAGAAAAGAGAGAAAATCTTAGGCCTCACCTTCTAGTTGGATTTCTCCTCTATTAGGTTTCATGCATCATATCCTATGGTTATTTGTGTGAAGGGTTTGTTCATTTTCTTATTCTTTCATTTTTTGGATTTTAGTTATTACATAAATTTGAGCACTAAGCTAGTAATGATAAATCTAAGATCTAAGCAATAAGTTACATAATAAATATCTTCATAATACTGCAAGATTTATTATGACTAATTATTCTTGTAGAATATCTACAACAATTTATAGTTATGTTGTAGGGAAAACCCAACACCCCCCAATTTTGACTTATTTATGGGGACCCTTTCCACTAATTTTTCACAAAACTCTTTTATGATTTTCATTTAAGTTAATTGTCTTACAATTTTGCCATTTTTTATTTTTGCTGAATTTATATTTTGATTGCTTCATTGAATTTGAGTTTTCACTAGTTTTCCAGCGATACTTGTTTTGCCTCATTTGGTCAACCGGTTTGTAAATAACACTCCTTTGAAGTTTGATCATTTTTGTCATAAGGGTTAATAAATATATTAAATGTATAATATTTTAGTTTTTGCAATTAAAATAGTCACTCATTGTAAATATTAACTCTTAGTTAATTTTTACTATTTTTTCACTTTTCACTAACGGTCCTACAAAATGACTCAGCCAAATTATAGAACAATTGAAAATCGTCTTTCATGATCTCGATAATTTAGTCCAATTTATTATTTTAAATCAAATTTCCGAACCCGAATTCTCAAAATTGAAAAGTGGTTGTAATTCAATTTATAAAATCTTTAATTCCACCTTAACCCATTTCTCATAAAATCCTCTTTTCCAAAATCCCAAAATTAAAAAATCTGATAAAAAAATGTGATGTGATATACCACATATCATATATCGAAATTTGATTCTGCATTCATTTAACAATTCGCAATTTGAAATATTGAAATTATGTGATAAGGTTTTTAGTTTTATATAAGGTTTTTTGACTAACCTCCTTATAACTCTTGTCCTCCTCACTCTTACATCTCCTTATCCCACCATCATACTCCAGCTCCCCTCCTTATCACTCCACCTCACTCACTCCATCCTCCCTCCATTAATACTCCTCCCTCCATGAAACTCTCCTCACATGAATTCGTATGTTATGATTTGAAGTTATTTGTAATATGTTTTTAATTATATAAAAAATATTATATTAAGATTATAATAATTATATTATAATTTTAACTTTAATATAATTAAATTATAATATTAATATAATTTAAAGAGTTAAACACGTACTCTATATATACGTCGGTGAAAGAGTTAAACACGTACTTTATATATTCTTCGCATATATTATTCAGTGAAAGAGTTCTGAGGCTCGGTGAAAGATTTAAAAACGAACTCTATATATTCTTCGCATATATTCTTCGGTCTGCGGGGTGTAGTGGGCACGGGTGATCTACAGTCAGGTTTGTTGATATCAGGTGCACACATTCCTTATCTTTTTCTTTTTCTAATACATATTTGCTCATATAATTTCAAGTATGAATATTTCACCACAGTTACCAAAGATTTCCAAGGGCAGACCTAGCACAGTTTCTCTACAAGGTCTTTATGAGTATATAGAGTCTTTAGAGAAACATAGAGAAGAAAGAGAAGCCAAGCTACGAAAAGAGTTAGAAGCCATGCTGGAAAATAAATTTGCATCTCTTGAAGACATGATCCAAAAACAAATAGAAAATAAAATAGAACTACTGGAGAATAAAATGGAGGAAATGGAGACTAGATTGCAGGTTATAGAAAAACAAAACCAAGATACTAACCAACCATCCCAACAAGGAGATGCTGATACTTTAGAGAGTCTTAAAATGAAAGACATGATTAAAGAACTAGAAGAAAAAGTTAATCGGCTCCTTACCCTAAATAATGTGGTAGATAAGTTAGATATCAAACCAATTAAAGATGAAATGAAAAACTTAATAGAATTATACCACAAACGTAACAAAAGGGCCTTGAACCTTCTAATCTTCAGTTTACAAGAGGAAGTAGATGAGGATACTTTAGCCTTAGCCCAGACAGAATTACATAATAGATTACAAATTGAAACAGTGTGTCTCACAGAAGCAACAAGGTTGTGGAAATTAACTAAGAATAAAGGAAGACTAATCCGCATAAAGGTGAGCTCCACTGATCATAGGTACGACATACTTAGTAAAACCTCAAGTCTAAAAGGAATGGGAATATTAATAAATGAAGATCTCATTCCAGAAGATCAAGCAGAATTAAGAAAGGAGGTTCAAAAGGTAAAAGAAGCTAGAAAGGAAGGAAAATGGCAATAATCAGAAATAGAAAAGCCTTTATTCGAGATAGAAACCAAAAAGATAGTAATCAATATCAATTAAACATGATTTCGATCCTTTCTTGGAACTATCAAGGCTTCCCATGGAACAAAGGCCCCAAGCTAAGTTGGATTTCAAATGATGTTGATATTATTTTGCTTGTTGAAACTTGGGAGCGCGAAGAATCTAAGGTCCCTAACATAGATGGCTTTACGCTATGGTCTACCTCGAACAAGCGTTCCTCCTGTAGAGGCATTGAGGGAATAGCTTGTTACATTAAGAAGAACATCTCCCCCCATGCTACGATTTATAAAAACGACCCTCACAACCAATATAGTTGGGTAGAGATCAGTGACATTAATAATAAAAAGTCCTACATAGCAATATGTTATTTCCCCCCATCAATTCCAATTTCTATAAGAAGAAGAATATAGATAAAACTAACCCTTACAATGGTTTAGAGAATGATATTTCTAGCCTAAGGAATGATGGTAATATCCTTTTAATAAGTGACTTTAATGCTCATACTTCAAACAACCAAGCTATTATTCTAAGCAATCATTCCAACCCTAATCCTCTTTGGTTAGATGAAGACCGTACTCTGGCTAGTAGGTACAAAAGGATCTCTGAAGACCTCGGGGAAAATTTGTTTGTGTTGGAGCTAGTCAAGCTCTATAGTGCTCAGGATCTCATAATTTGCAATGGTCTAAAGAAGTGGCCCAATTCCAGCAAGATGACCTACATCCATGGACTTGGTAGCAGCGTGGTAGACTACGTTATTTCCGATCTCCCATTATACAACAAAATAATAAATTTTGATATCTTAAACGACCACAAACCTGACTGTGATCATAGGTCTTTACTTATAACTCTCAATTTTGTCATGCATAGAGTTCCCATAGAAAGTAATACTTATAGCCAAAAGAACTTAATATTTGATCGAAATAAAAATGATCTCTTTCTAAATGAATTAAAAACTAATTTGCTTCCTTTATCTAGCATAGACAACATAAAAGACCTCTATCATAATTTTACTACAACCCTCTCATATTCTATTAAAACAAGTTCTCAATTGAAGTTTCAAATAATAAAAGAAATAGCAAAACCAATCCATGGTATGACAAAGATTGTAAAAGTGTGAGAAGAGCAATTAAGGAAGCTGTTGATGAATCTCTTAAAATGGACAAGATAAAAATATACAAAGCCCTAACTAAAAGGAAAAAGAGGCAATACATTCGTCAAAGACAGGAGCATCTCTTACACCTCTCTAAAGTAGCTCTAAGAAATTTTGGAGGAAGATTCTGATTAGGAAGACTAAAGATAATAATAAAATTGCTCTTCACGATTGGAATTCCTATCTTAAAAAGCTTTATGAATCTCCAAATTTCATGGATAATTTGGAAACCCTGCTCACAATGAAAGAAGTTTTCTCTTTAGAAGACATTAAGTTTGGGGTTAATCACCTTGCTAATGGGAAAGCTAAGGACATTGAAGGTTACCAGGCAGAAATCTTAAAAATTGTAGGTCATGTCCTCATCCCCCACATCCACAAGCTTTTCAATCAAGCAGTCAAGCAAGGGTTCCCTAAAACTTGGACTGAGAACCTCATTATCCCTATTTTTAAAAGTGGGGATACAAATAACCCCTCTAATTATCAGACAATTATGATCAGTCCTCTCTTAGCCAAGTTATATGGTAGTATTTTAGAAAAGAAGTTAAGCATATGGCTTGAAAGTGAAGGTAAGCAGGCTAAAGGCCAAGCAGGTTTCAGAAGGCATCACTCAACAACAGACCACCTTGTTACGCTTAGGATCATTGTGGAGGAATGTTGTAATGATAAATCCAATTTATTTTGTTGCTTTGTGGACTTTAGAAAGGCTTTTGATACGGTTCCTAGATACAACCTTTGGAATATATTAGAAGAGCTAAAGGTTCCTCTCGAGTTGAGAGTTGTTGCTATAAGGTTATACGAGAATGTAATTGCTAAGCTAAAGAGAAATGAGGGGTGGTCGAAAGATATTAAGTGTAACATCGGAGTTAAACAAGGTTTCCCCCTCTCCCCTACTCTATTTGGCATTTACATTGATAAGCTCGAAGGCTATTTAAAGGAAGCAGGATGTTATGGCACAATCTCAGCTGGGATAGTCGTCACCCTTCTTCTCTATGCTGACGATATTGTTCTTTTCGCAAGGTTCCCATCTGATCTTAATAAGAAACTCAGGCTTCTTCAGGATTTCTACACTACCATGGGTATGACTGTTAACACTGACAAAACGAAAGTTATGATTATCAAATCCAAGAAGGACACTTACACAAATTTTATGTATGACAATAATAACTTGGAGGAAGTGTATTCTTACAAGTACCTAGGAATTGATATTCATCACAAGCTCAACTAGAACCATAGCATTGAGAAAAGGATTAATGGGGGGTGGAAAGCTTATTTTGGTCTTAAACATAATTGTAAAACAACAAACCTCGTAATGTGGGATAAAAAGAAGTTCCTCTTTGAAATTTCAGTCACTCCTGTTATCTTATATGGCTGTGAGTTTTGGGGTTGCAGCATCTCTAGATAATCATGGAGAAAGATTGAGAAAATCTAGAAGCGTTTTATAACTTTTAGCCTAAAAATTAAAAGTAATACACCCTATCCTATTCTCCTTATAGAAGCATGTATTTCCCTTATTGAGAGCCTAGCTATGATTAGGTTTCTGTTATACAAGCATAAACTCAATAACATAGACGATCATAGACTTCCTAAGCTAGCTTTAAATTCCATCCAAAACCACCTAAGGCTCAATCGGGGGTGGCATAAAGACATAAGGGCCTGGTTAAACTATTGGGAGATCAATGAGAATGATGCATTGCAAAACATAAATAACATTAAATATATTGCTACTTCTAAGTTCAAAGAAAAAATGTGGTGTGAGAAAGATTTAGCGACTAAAAGAAAATTAAGTTATTATAAGAAGGTCATTAACCCCACCCTAGAAGATCAAAAGTATCTCTCTATTTTAACTAGCTCAAAGAAGAAAATTAATATAGCAAAGGTTAGAATGAATTCTCATGAGCTCCATAGTGAAACAGGTCATTGGGTAGTTCATAAAATGCCATGGATGGAAAGGATCTGCCATAAATGTGAGAATAGGAACATTGAGGATGAAAACCACTTCCTCTTAGAGTGACCCGTGTACAACCACATTAGATCTCAGTTTCACAATCTTTGTTATAATACTGACCTTCCTAGCCTTTTATAATGTCAAAATTATAGTGAGCTCGGGAGGCTTCTCTCCAAGCTTTTTGAGCATAGGAATAAAATCTTAAATCAAAACAAATAATGTGTTTCTTTAGGTCCGATAGACCAATGTTTGGTCTCAGCAGACATTAACCATCATCATCATCATCATCATCATAATATATTTTAATTTTATTTTCTTTTTACTAATTAATTTATGTTGTAATTAATTTTATAATTAATTGAAATTAATAATATAAATATAATTAAATTAATATTAATTAATTAATAATTGTAATTTAATTTAGTATTAGAATATAATTTAAAAAAATACTTTTTTAGCCTAGGCAATAAAATTTGCAGAATTCTCGCAATGTTGACCCATCAACTTTTTAAGCTCCTAGATTGAGTTTTACTTGGCCAAATGAGGCCCAAGATGGCTCATGGGATATATAAGATCATGGATATTATTTCCGAAATAGTTTCAAGACTATATTTGATCATTTAATGCGTCTAAATTTGGCAGAAGATCAAGATCCGAATTTGAACAAAATTAATTTTCTCAGTTCTATTTTCTACATTCTCATTTGTTCACGACTTCTTTTGAGTGCAGATTGATTGGTCAATGTTCTCCCTGACCAATTAAATCCTCACAGACATCAATAGAAAGTTATGATTTCTTTTTAAATTATTTATTTAATTAAATTTGATTATATGTGTTTTAATTCCAGATTTGGTATTTTGATTTTATGTTTGCATTTTAATTTACTTTTGATTGGATTTTGCAGTGAAACAGTTGAAGAAATTAAGGGAAGAAGATCTAAATCATTGAAAATGATCCAACAAGAAAGGAATGGTATTTTGGGCTAATGAAAATTGATGGAGCATATTTATTCTCTAACAAACCTTCTTATTGAGAATTCCTTTTGTAAATATTATATATAGGAGGTTGTAGAATGTATAAGGAGGCTTCCATTCCCTGCAATTCTAGAATTCTAAAAGCACTATTGTAACGAGGATTTAGAGTTGTATATGAGAGGAGAGAAATTCTCAAATCTGAGGATTATTGAGGATTTTCTTTTACATTCTAAATTATGTGTGGAGAACAGCATTTGCACTACTGCAACTCTTGTTTTAAAAGCATAAGTTCAAATCATTGTAAAGGAATATTGAATACCAAAGCCAAAGAAATAGATTCAATAAATTGGTATTTATAATACTAATGTTTTAAATATTGGTTTCATTTTATGATGGCAGAAGTGTGTCATTTCATTCATATTTGTGCACTACTATCAGCATGAGTAATTTGTCTCAAATATATGTTATTATTTATCTTTGCTATTGTGGGTTTGAATTCTGATTTCTGAGTAACTATTTACTCAGAAATCTGTCTTTTATTACTAATTTAACAAATAGTAATATCGTGTGAAATACTTCCTTATATTATTGTTTAATCATTCGAATGATTGATTTAACAATCAATATCATTTTGTGAACTACTACCAAAATTTTGTTGGTTGATTATCTCAGTTAAGAGATCTCTAAATAGAATGTGTTTTGGTATTCATAATGTCAGTTAATTGAACTACTTCGTTAGCTCTATATTCATTATAAGCTAGACATATTTAAATCTCAATCATTTAAATATCTTGCTCTCAGTTGGGTTAGATCGATATCTGCCTAATTGAGATAGGCTTATGATTTATTTCCTTTTAATTTTATTTTAGGATAATTTTGCATTTAGATTTAATTTTACATTTATAGAAGTCCTCTTCCCCAAGAGGCAAAGTTTAGTTGTGGCTTGGATGAGCCCCAAATAAACTTAATGATCACTTTCTTGCCTAATCAGCAAGAGGGCCAATTTCATGTCTCTTCTCTATTAGTAGATGAAAGTCAAATTTTAAGCCATTAGAGATAGAGAGAAGGTCATTGGACCTAGTTAAACCAATTGGAACCATCATCTCAATGAAAAAGGAACTACTTTAAGGTCCAGACTAGGTGGTCTCCCTTATATTGTTGTAGGCAGAGAATTTCAAGCCTTCAACATTTTGGTGCTAGAAGGAGGGCCTAAAGACTTATTGTTTGTTGGAGTCTTTGTATTCTAACATTTTATTTTTATTATAATGACTCCTCTTAAATAGAACTCCAAAAGAAGTTTAAGAGGAGTCATTGTAAAGTTTAACGGTAAAGAGGAATACTTCTGCATTTAGTCATGCTTTGCAATTCATTCAAAAAATTCAAATCCTACTTTTCATGATATTGATGAAGGCATTCTATGTAGGATTTTTACTCTTACATTCTTGGCAAAAGCCAGAAGCTGGTGTCAATCGCTTCCAGTTGTCTCAGTTCACAACTGGGATCAATTTATTACAATGTTTCTTTATAACTTTGATGGTTATCTCTACGAACATGTGTGTGATGACTTTGAATACTTATGAAGGTTTGAAAATGAATCTTTTATTGATTTTTCCATTCGATTTCATTTAAATTGTCTGAGATTTAAAATTAAGGAAAAACCTTTGGAAGATGAATTATTAGATTGGTTTGAATATATTTACTCTATTCCTCCCATTTATAATCCATGTGGAATTATTACAAGCTTTGATCAATCCTCTTCAAATTCTATTAACATAATTGAGAATTCCAACATAGAGGTGCATACCAATCATGATGAAGTGGCCTCAACCATGTATGATAATTTTTTAAATTTAGTACACACCTCTTACAGTATTAATGATAATCATGTTAATGAACCAATATCATAAATCTTGGAAAAATTTGCTAATCAACCGCAAGAAGATACTAGCAGCAATCTTGGAGAAAAGGTTGCCTTGAAATCTAAAAATTATTGTGCAGTAAATTTAGAAAATCAGAGTGTAAATCAGCAAGTACAAGCAGAAATTCAAGTTTCCAATAATATGTAATCTGCTATACAAATTTCTGAATTTTATCATGTTGATCAAAAGGGAAAGTTGGGACAGCAAAGCAATGTTCTTCAAGAAACCACAATTAGCCAAGTAAATGATCTTAAATCTGAAATTTGCAATGAATAAAATGCACACGATTTCTCAAACAAACCTTAAATTCATGTCTTTGGATTCTCATTTTCGCCCCTACCCTGATATTTTTGTTGATAACAATTTAGTCCCTCGTTGCAATAATATTTCTCCAAAAACCAGAGAGACTGATATAAATGAGTTTCCAATTAGTTTTTATCAAGATAGGAAATCAAACATTGATCATTCTTCTCACATTAATATTTCTTCTTGTTTTGATACATTGGATGAGATCGAAGAGAATTCTAATGAATGTCACGAGGTCATTTATGATAGTTACTTTGGAATTGAGGATATTGATTTGTTTTCTTCACAATCAAATCCTCATAATCAAATTTGAATCACATGTGAAAATGAAGAACACTCTAACTCATAAATTGTTTCAAATAGTTCTCATTTTCAAACAATTAATAATACTCATGATTTCGGCATTCAAGAAACCATTCCAATTTATGATTTATATCACGATCAAGCTCTCGTTTCTCGTCATAGTCATAACCCTCTCTCTAATTCAAAAATTGGTATTGGAAATAATTATAATTGCATTATTTTGTCCAATCTTTGTGAAAAGAAAATCATTTCAAATCAGTCCCAATTGTGTTGTAACAGTAGTTGTACCAATTATGATTCAATTTTATTGTTTTTCCTTCATTTTTTTTATTTGACTTTAGATTTGTTTTCTATTTTCAATTTTTGATTTTTAGATACCTTATGTTAGCATATTGAGCAATTTCGTATTGAACGCTAAATTGATGCATTTCTTGAATGGGAGAATCAAGTTTCAAATCATAAATATCAAGAACTATTAATCTTACAATTTCAATTCATGTTCATATCTTATCAAGTGTTTCTTTCTTCTCAAAGGGCAATGTCAAGAAGAGAGTGCATTTTCACAATATGACAAGAAATTTAACTCAATTAATAGTCTTACATTGTATCTAACAAATTTCCATCCATTTTTCAGTGACTCATTTGAAAAATATTTGGAGAATTTTCCTATATGGAAGATTGTTAATAATTTAACACTTGTACATATGACTAACAAATTCATGCATGCCATTGTATCTAAAATATCATTTCCACAATCTGACCTATTATATTCCCTTTCAAACCTCTTCCAATCATTAATGGAAATTCATCCAGATTTCTATGATCCAATTGAAATTCAACTAGAAGGGACATTCCAAGAGAACGTAATTGTAAATAAACTACTTTTTATAAAGATGTTAGCAATAAATGTACATTATACTTTCAAATTTAGTTTTCTTAGTTTAATTTTATTTTTATTTTCGTTACTAATGTTTGACATGTACATACATGCAGGAAACATAATGCTTGCATGGTTACATTGGAAGTATGACTATACCTAGTCATGTTTCCTTCATTAAGTTAAATATGAATAGATTAATTTAGATTAGATTTCTTTTTTGTTTGTATTTATTCATTATTGTAGATTTATAATAAGCAAGTAATGAATCTCACTTCTTCTGGGAATCTGTTATCAGGAAAGCTAGTGTCCATTCAGAGCTGCTAGTCCCACTAAGATGGGTAGCTATCTTAGAAACAAACAAACCAAAGTTACTTGTGTTTTCCTTTATAAGAGATATATGAGAGAGAAGCAGAGAGTACCAACCTTAGTGTTTCATCAGTCTCCTTGCTTGTTTTCTCTCTCCCTCGATAGAGCTTTCGCCACTCCTTTGTCACTTGTCCTGCTTCAAAGAACACCTGTAGAGTCAAAGTAGGAAAATACCATCAAATCATAGAGATCTATAACAATAAACAATATAGGATAAGATGTACATTAACCATACAAATTCATATATAAATATAAGATTCAGAGATATACAAGTATATGGAGGAAAACTCAAATAGCTTTATTGATAGAAGTAGTAGAAGAGAGCACTACAACCAAGCTATCTGATCCAGCATCATCCTCCCAGCATGAAAGCCCTCTTCACCTCATAAAAAGAAAGATCACCCAAAAATACAATGTCTCAAAGAGAAACCAACAACACTTCCTTACAAATTACAAAATTCCAGCCTCTGGATCTCTAGGATGAGGGATCCATATATAGATGTTTACAGGAGAGTGAGTCAGCTTCGGGGATATTGATTAGTGTCATTTCACTGATAGTTCTTGGTTCCACTTGGAGATTTCATGATCTCTTACTCATCCCTGGGCGAATTCAGAGAGGCAAGTGTCATCTGAGCATTTTCTAGAAGATTCTCTGGGTTTCCACCTAGCAAACCGCCTCTGCCATTTGTCTGCTCTCGCTCATCGCACCCTACAGAAGGGATTTTTAGTATGCATTGCACTCTATGTGTGTAGCAGGTGAGATGCATCGCACCCTCTGTGTGTAGCAGGTGAGATGCATCACACCCTTAGCATGGAGCAGTCTGTATGGTCCAGTTTTGACCAGTTCTGAGCAATTTTTGAGGGAGAACTTGTGGGAAACAATGTAATCAGTTGACCTTGACCCTTTAGGGTATGAAACAACACTTTTAGGGGTTTAGAAGCCCTTGGTTTATGAACATATGTGATTGGGTTTGCAGTGCTCAAATATGTCTACAATAGAATCCCCTTTCATTTTTGGAAAAGCGCTTAGAACATTTTAGAAGCTCTTAAATGGTCAGATCATACATATTTTTGAAGTCCTTAATTGTCTTGTTTTGCAAAAATTTCATCACATTGATCATATTTGAATGAATTCCAAGAATCAGTTACAGCTTGCCAATTTTTTATTCTCAAGTATTTATGAAAAAAGAGCTCATTTTCACCACTATTGTCTCCCGATGTAAATTTCAAGTGGATGCAATCTAAAAGTTCATTACTTAACATTTTAAACTGAATAAAAATATGGTATTGAACATATAAATTTTTTGAGAAATACATGGGAGAACTGGAAGATTCATAAGGTAAACTTACAGACAATATTCTTCTGGGTATGCATTTTACAAGTTCATTTTTATCTATTGTTTGATTTTGTTTTCATAGATTATTTCTTATTTCTATTTTGTTTCTCTTTACAGGTCTTGATTGACTTAACTATGGAGACCTAAGATAAGCAAGAAAACAACCTTTTTCAAATATGCAACATGTTCAGGGAAGTATTATTTTTTGTTCATAAGAATTTGAGTATTCCTTAATTTTTCTTTCATTCATTAATACCCTGATAGGCCTTTAAAATAGTATGAAAAGATTCATATCAGAGCATTCTAATATCATAATTCTCATCATTGGAGAGCTCCGATAAAATTATTTCTCGATCTAATATTTTCGATAACTATTAAAAGGGGCTTTTGTTTAAAAAAACGGAATAAAATCATGCGCTTCATTTTGGATTGAATAATTTAAGAAGTTGTTGCCCCCACAAAATGACACATCATATATCGTACTTTGCACATCGGAGGTTCTCAAATGAGAATACTCTAAATATTCTCCAATACAAAACCCCCCATATTCCATTCCCACTCGTTCTCTGATAGATGACTTTGCCAACATTATGATATCCATAAAACACCAGACATGATATGATATTTAAATCCAGTTTTCAAATATATCGCGTCCATTCACATCACAACTTTGATTGAGGCATATGTTTAAAGTTTCCTATGTCCCGGATCCGATATGAAATTAAATCCACATAATAAAACTATCGGGTATGTCATTCATTGCACATTAACGTATCAACAATATTACATCCCATACTCAAATCTTTTAATCACCGATCTCTTATAAAATTCAAATCTGGTCCCACCAATGAGCCATGCCATCTATCACATTCCCGCTATTGCAAAAATAATATTAGTGTTTCCTTTTATTAATAGCTCTGATCTCCGATATGACTATTCTTCGATATCGCAATCGCTCCACCGTAGTTTCCCATTGCATATGCTCATATCGTGACTTTTTTATCGCAACACTTATATCGCATCACAAAACTCATATGACGCCTTGTCTTAAGATCCTCAGATGAGATAAACTCTGATATATGTATCTCTTCCATTGTATTTTAATTATTATATAACACTCAATCATATATCAGCAAAAGGGAATCTCACAACTTGAAAATTATGCATGGTAAAGAAACTTACGATGTGAAGCATCCGATGAGGCGTTGTTCTGTATAAAAAAATTTAAGGGACTCTTGGGCAACCAATATGGTAATGAAGCAATTGATAAGAAATTTGGAACATGGTTAAATCATTTTTGATTTTTCTTATATTTGAGTTTTGATATATCACTCTATATTTAATATACGAAATTCAAGACCTCTCCATCTACACATTTGTATTACATTGTCTTGGATTTGGTCTTGATTCTGAACAATTTATGAAAATCATGGAGTCAATATGAAACTTATAATATTATGAGAACAATCCTCGTTGCAATCCATAAAGAAGCATCATTTCATTCTCATTTCTCTGGATTTGTTTTATTTTCAGATTCCTTGGACATAAAGCATTGCATTATTCTAGTCTACTACTTGCTTTAGATTAAATTTAATAAATAATGATTTTGGGTCAATAAAATTTCTTCATGCTTTTAATTTTAATTAAAATAATAAGTTATCTTTTATTGGAGAAAATGATACCTCTTAGGTAATATTAAATGCAATTCTCTAATAGTAAGTTTCATATGCCCACTAACATTCATTTTCATTTATGTTGGTTTTAGTTTTGTTTCTCTCTCTCTGATATAAACTCAGTTTTGTAGCTCCTCATAAAACTTATCAAGCCTCCACCAGATCAGAATTTGAGTTCATTCTCCCGATTTTCTTTGACATTCTTGAAAGAAGCAATAATGATCCTCATCAAATTCGTTAAACTAGAGAGTTTCTGAACCTTTAGCCTATTTCTTGAGCGTTACTTTTGTCAGAAAATGTCTAAGACACTTTTATGCAGATTTTACTTTGAAACAAGAAAGTTCGCAGTAGACAAAGTCTTCTCATTTAGCATATTGTTTATCATGACTGATATTCACCCTCTACATTTTGAAAGCCTCATTTCTTATAACTCTGAAAGATAAAAAAAAAATTAACTCTCAATGTAGGAAGGAATGTACATATGTTTATTTTCTTTTATCTCCTTTGTTGATAAATTTGTATAAGTAGCCTTGTTGGAGTTTATCTTTTAAATTTGGATTTTTCTTTCACCATTTGCCTTCTTCATTTTTATTTTTGTTTGTTGATTTCTTTTCTTACTTCAGTTTAGGAATTATTTTCCTTTTGCTTTCGATTTCGTTTTGATTTTTCTAACTCTACCATGATTTATGTGAAAAGAATTCTTTCTCCCCCGACAACGATGAGCATAAATGGGAAATCTTTGAACTCTATCAATTTCAGTGAATTTCATTTATCATTAAAGGCATATCATTATGGAATAATAAATACAATCTTGCTTTAAATATCTTTTTATGGAAGAACACACATCCTTTCTAAGTGATTGAGTTTACCTTTTCAAGGAAAGAATTAATTTGGGTTTAATACAATGAATCCCTCGCACCCCTCCACTCTATAAAGCCTCTGATTGATAGTTGTGGGGAAAGAATTTGGAGTCAACATTATAAAAGTATTATGTCCCTTAAACATAAATATTTATTACCATCCCACCTCTTTCACTCAAATACATCATAAACTAAAACCTTGCAAATGTGCTTATCAAAAGGGTGATTAAAAGAGGAAGCATGGGAAATACAAGTAAACTTGTCAGTGCTATGGATGCTCGTTGGCAGTGGGACTAGGCTTGTATGGCATAAAAAACAACTTTTTCAGGCTATTGTTCAGGCTCGTTGATAGTGAAGCGATGTCAGAGACCAATCATAAAATAGATATATGCTTTATCAAAATCTCCTATCTATACCTTCTTCTATTTTTCATATGAGGTGGTTTTAAAAATAAATTTTTCCAAATTTGGATTCATGACATTTACTCAAATCTTCTTTGAGTACTTATCTTTACAAACTCATATTTCTTAATCTATTTATGTGGAACCCTTGGAAATGTTTTATTGTTAGATGTTTCTTGATTTCCATTATTTTTAACCTTTGGGTAAATTAAAGTTCATTATCTTTAATCAGGTCCTTCCCACTATGTCGCCATTATTGTAGGGAAAACCTAACACCCCCCATTTTTTACTTATTTACTTCAAATAATGGGGACCTTTTCCATAATTTTTGGCAAAAACCTTTTATGATTTTCATTTAAGTTAATTGTCTTACAAAATTTTCATTTTTTTTATTTTCAATGAATTTATATTTTGAATGTTTTATTGAATTCAGCTTTTCACTAGCTTTTCATTGATACTTGTTTTGCCTCATTTGGTCAACCGGCTCGTAAATAGCACTCCTTTGAAGTTTGATCATTTTTGTTGCCAGGGTTAGTAAATGTATTAAATGTATAATATTTCAATTTTTGCAATTAAAATAGTCATTATATATATATATATATATATATATATATATATATATATATATATATATATATATATATATATATATATATATTGTAAGGTTTGGTAGGACTCTCCGATTTTCATGTCCATTACATACCCCACTACGGGGGAAGGGTAGCCCAAGATTTGAACCCAAGACTTCCGGTTCGGTGAGACTTCATTTCCACGGCCACTACCGCTTGAGCTACCCCATGCAGACCATTTATTATAAATATTAACTCTTAGTTAAATTTTACTAATTTTTTCAATTTTCACTAATGGTCCTACAAAATGACCTAGCCAAATTATAGAACAATTAAAAAATGTGTTTCGGAATCTCGATAATTTACTCTAATTTATTATTTTAAAATAAATTGTCAAACCCAGAATCTCAAAATTGCAAAGTAGTTGTAGTTCAATTTGTAAAATCTTTAATTCCATATGGCCCCACTTCTCATCAGCTCCTCCCTTCCAAAATCCCGAAATTAAAAAATCCTATCAAAACAATGTGATGCGATATCGCGATGTGATATATCGTATATCGCATATTGAAAGTTTAATTGTGCATTCATTTAACAATTCATGATTTGCGATTTTAAAATTATACAATGGAATTTTTAATTGTAATATAAAGTTTTTGGATTAACCTCCTTATGACTCTTGTCCTCCTCCTTATCTCATGCTTAGATCACCTTATCTCTTTGTCATACTCCACCTCCCATCCTTATCAATGCAGCTCACTCACTCCATCCTCCCTCCATTAATATTCCTCCATCATGAAACTCTCCTCACATGAATTTGTATGTTATGGTTTAAAATTATTTGTAATATGTTTTTAATTATATAAAAAATATTATATTAATATTATAATAATTATATTATAATAATAATATCAATTTTTAATTTTAATATAATTAAATTCTAATATTAATATAATATATTTTAATTTTAATTAATTTTTAAATATTTTTTATATTAATTAAATTATGTGCTAATTAATTTTACAATTAATTAAGATTAATAACATAAACATAATTAAAATTTCTCATTATTTTAGTCCAGAGAACATAATTTCCAAACTTTTGGTAGTGTTGACTCATCAACTTTAGAAGCTCCTAGATTGAGTTTTACTTATTCAAATGAGGCATCGGGCAGCTCATTGGTTAGATAAGATAATGATTATTATTTCTAAACTAGTTTCAAAACTATATTTGATCATTTTATGGGTCTAAAATTAAGCAGAACATCAAGCTCTGAATTTTTGAACAAAATCAATTTTCTGAGTTTTATTTTATGCATTCTCATTTGTTCACAACTTCTTCTCAATGTGGATCCATTGGTCTATGTTCTCCATGACCAATTATATCCTTAGAAGGATCAATAGAAATTTTTGGTTTCTTTTTAAATTATTTAGTTAATTAAATTTGATTAGATATGTTTTAATTCTTGATTTGGTATTTTGATTTTATGTTTGCATTTTAATTTTTTTATTGGTTTTTGTAGGGAAACAGATGAAGAGATTAAAGGATGAAGATCTCAATTAATGAGAATGCTCCAACAAGAAAGGAATGGGATTTTGTGCCAATAAAAATTGATGGAGCAGATTTATTCTTCAATAAACTTTCTTATTGAGAATTCTTTTTATATATATTATAAAAAAGAGGTTGTAGAATGTATAAAGAGACCTCCCTTCCCTACAAGTCTAGAATTCTGAAAGCACTATTGTAATGAGGACTTAAAGTTATAGATGAGAGGAGAGAAAATTCCAAATCTTAGGATTATTGAGGATTTTTCTTTTACATTTTGAATTATGTATCGAGAACAGAACTTGCACTACTACAACTCTTGTCTTAAAGGAAAAAGTTCAAAGCATTGTAAAGGATTGTTGGAGACCAAAGATAGAGAAACAAATTCAATAAATTGGTATTTATAATACTATTTTTTTAAATATTGGTTTCATTTTATGATGGAAGAAATGTGTCATTTTATTCATATTTGTGCACTATTGTCAGTGTGAGTAATTTGTCTCACTTATATGTTATTATTTATCTCTACTCTTGTGGGTATGAATTCTGATTTCTGAGTAACTATTTACTCATTAATTTGTCTTTTAATATTGATTTAACAAACAATAATATCATGTGAACTACTTCCTTATATTAATTTTTAATCATTTGAATTACTAATTTAATAATCAATATCATTTTGTGAACTTTTTCCTAAATGTTGTTGGTTGATTATCTCAGTTAAGAGGTCTCTGAATAGAATTTGTTTTGGTATTCATAATGTCAGTTATTTGAACTACTTCATTAGATTGATATTCATTATAAGCCAGAAGTATTTAAATCCCAATCATTTAAATATCCTGCTCTTGGTTGGGTTAGATCTATATCTGCCTAATTGACATAGGCTTATGATTTATTTACTTTTTCTTATACTTTAGGATAATTTTGCATTTAAGTTTAATTCTACATTTATAGAAATCCTCTTCCCAAAGAGGAGATCTTTAATTGTGGCTTGGCTGAACCCCAAACCAGCTTAAGGATCACTTTCTTGCCTAATCAACAAAAGGGTCGATCTAATGTCTCTTCTCTAATGGTAGATGAAACTCAGACTTTAAGCCATTGGAGATAGAGAGAAGGTAATTGGGCCTAGTAAAACTAGTTGGAACCATCATCTCAATGGAAAATGTACTGCTTTAAGGTCCGAACTAGGTGGTCTCCCTTATGTTGTTGTAGGCAGAGAATTTTGAGCCTTCAACAAGTTCATAATACCAGTTTGTATCATGCCAAATTGGTTTTTCCTAAATTACATTTTCTTCCTTTTCAAGTCTAGGGCATGGCTAGGTAACATAGATCAAATCATCTAGAGAATTAAGATAACAATAATATGATAGGACTACATTCCATGGTTTAACAATACAATTAATTGATAATTTAGTGATAGAATAATTTAAACATAGTAACATGTACTTATAGTCCTTGACTTCACTAAAGTTCATATTTTATTCTAGTCACTAATTGTAACACCCTCCTCACACATCTACCCAACTAACTGCCCAACCGGGGTAAACATGTGATAAGAAGTTACTATTATATGATTCAACATCCTAAGTCACCTTAAGGAAGTGGAACCATCGGAAACACACCATACAGACCTTCCACATCAACAACAAGACTCTCAAGAACCATCCCAACCGATCAGATAACCAACGCTTGAGTCCCACTGAGTTTTTTGACCAATTAATCCCCAAAAACTCCCATGATATGGGCATGCATGTGTCCAGAGGGCTCTAGGCGCTCCCACATCATGGTATGCTAGTGTCCAAGGACTATTCTGCTCAGCGTTGTGCAATCGTCCCCGGGATTTGAACCACCTTTTCAGGCCCATAGCCCAATTCACTGCTTAGAATTAAATGACATCGTCATAACATAAAGATAACAAGGGAATGATGATACAAATACTATTACTTGAACAAGCCCTTGACTGGATCCATACTATCCATGATAGGCATTTCGTCAAACATGTCGAAATTATGTAATCTATAGGCATAAACAACAAATATAAGCATAGAGGTCTCATACTTATCTAAGAATCGCTAAGAAGCATCGTTCCCTTATATCATTAGCTCTATTAGGTCATAGATACTTTGTTGGTTCATTTTCAAATCAAAACATGAGGATATCCATCCATCATCACTGTCATAACACGTGCCTATAACTAGAATAATAATAACAGAAATATCAAGGAAACTGTAGCCATATAATCCACATATAAACTAGTATAATACTCGAATTGCCATGGAGAAATAACCTCATATATATGATGCAAAATCCAACCAGATATGGGACTACCACGTTCCACCCGACCATAGAATGGTTGAACCAATACTCTCTTCAGCCATTCACCCTCATGCCATATTCCAATCATGAAGGTGGGATCTCATAAAACACATCAATCAAAACCATCCAGGGGCTTCTAAAGGCCAAACCACATCAACCAATCAAACAATGATTCCATCTCTCAGTCGTACATAACGACCATCACCATATTGGTCTTTACCCAAGCCTTCCAAGGCTCTAGAGCATTTGTTCCAGGACTAATAACTCAACCTAGAGCTTAGTCTGGTCTTTCAGAGCATTTCTCCAACCAGGGATTCCAGGACTAGTAACTCAAGCCACCAAGGGCTTCGAGAGTGTTTCTACAACCATTGTTTCCAAGGCTGGTAGCTCAACCCACCAAGGGTTTCCAGAGCATTTTTCCAACCAAGGCTTCCATGACTAGTAACTCAAGCCTACCTGTTACAAGGCTTCCAAGGCATTTGTCCAACCAACGCTCTAGGACTAATAACTTAACCCAAGTCATTGCAAGGATTCCAAAGCATTTTTCCAACCAAGGCTCGAAGAACTAATAACTCCATCCAAGCTAAAGGAAACATGAGAAACAACCAGAAAACAAAGAAATGAACCCACAAAACCATGGCTATCCAGTAAATGGCAAGGTTAAGAAAATCCACTATAAGTCTAGGAAATTCTCCATTCCAGTGACATATTTTAATCAATAAACCACATGCTTATTCCATGCATGAAAAAGTTAGTGAGGAAAACATACATATAACTCAATACCTACAAGCCAAATTTGTTGTAGTTGTTGATCCCAATGTCCTCTTGCGCTTTCTTGGTCTTCCTTTGCCTTCTTTCTCCAAAACTCTAAGTATGCCACACCCTCCAAGAGTGCTCCAAGAAAACTCTAAGTGTCCAAGAATGAGAGGGAGAGAAAGAGAATAGAAAGAGAAGTCCAAAACTCAACTCACAAAAGTCTACACTCACCAAGCTTGCCAATTGATCCTCATAAGCCTTTTTATTAATGAGGCCTATATTTTCTTCATTTTCCATTATTTTCCTTCAATTTCCTCCTCACATGAAACCTGTGACCTTTCACCTCCCTTTTCTCCTAATTTCTTTTATTTTCATAAATAAAATGCCAATAAATGCCTCGTGCCTTTCCAAAGAATTCCCCTTTGCCTTTGCCAATTTCCTTAGCCATAATAAACCAAATGAACACCCGGTAGGATGTTTTTCCCACCATTCATCTTGGAATACATGTCCCATGACTGTGGTATTATATTTTTTACTTGGATTTTTAACCAGGTTCGTTACATAACCCTCACCCTTGGGGGAACACTATCCTAGGTGTTCAATGACACCTATAACCAACACGATTGTTGAAAAAAACGTACTTCCGATGGAGATTTATAACACATCTCGTTGCACTATTTATAATGACCACTGTTGAAACATGACAAACATACCATTTACTGGAGCTTTATAACACAACTCATTTTGATATTTAAAATAAAACCACATATACACACGTACATATTTGCTTCAGCCAATAAATTGTAAAAGCCCTCGTGAAAAGTTCATGTAATTGAAGTTAATAAAGGCAAAATAAGACCACGTTAAGGGACACTTATTCCAAGCTAAATTTTGGGCAAGGATATCCTAGTGGGCATCACTGGATGCTTGTTTTGGCTAAGGAAATTGGCAAAGGCTAAGGAAAAGGAATTAAAAGACAAAAAAGCATTTTTGGCACAGTTATCTATGAAAATAAAGGAAATTGGGAGAAAAAAAAGGTAAAAGGTCACAGGTTGCATGTGAGGAGGAAATTGAAGGAAAATAATGGAAAATGAAAAAATAGAGGCCTCATTAATAAAAGGGATTCTAAGGATCAGTTGGAAATCTTTTTTCAGTTGAACCTTTTCTCAGTTCAAGTTTGGAGCTCTCTCATTATTCTCTCTCTCTCACTCTTGGTCACTTAGAGTTTTCTTGGAGCACTCTATTTTGGAGCAAAGGAATGGAAAGTAAGGAAAGGAAAGGAAAATAAATCAAGGATCAAGGAAAGGAAAGTAGGACTCAAGCAACTTCAATAGGAATACTTGCAGGTAACCTTTTGCATGTGTGATTTCCTAGCTGGTTTGGATATGCATGGATTTGCATGTTGGTGTATGGTTATCTTACTATAGGTTGTATGGTTTTGTTGGGTTATGACAATGGATTTTAGCATAGCCTAGCCTTTTTCTAGATGCCATGGTATGTTGGGATGTTTATTTCTATTTTGTCCTTTGGTTTTTTGGATGGATTTCAGAATTCATGGTGGAGGCAGTCTCAAGGTTCATTCCCAAAGGCATAGGAATCCATTGACCAGTTTTGGCAAGGTACATGGTAAAGCCTGAGGGATCAATCTCAGCTAAAGGCCTAGTGATCAGGGTTTGGATTGTGGTAAATCTTGAGAAACAAGGAGATGAAAAAATCTTCAAGGATAGTGATGGATTCCAAATGGCATTCCTAGTTCAGTTCAATTGTGCTGAGAGCACCGGTTTTGGTGTGATCATGGTGTGGTGAGGGTGGAGGTGGTTTAAAATCTGGATTCCCTAGGTTGTTCTTGGATTGTTTTTTCTATGAGATCCCACATTCATGCTTGGAATATGGCACGGGGGTGACTGGATGAAAGAGAGATTTGGTTTAGCCATGTCTATGGTCGGGTGGTACGTGGAAGTCCCGAACTTGGTCAGATTTTCCTATGATTAATAAAAGCTAAGTTCTCTTAATTTTGCACTGACTTATATGTGTATTTAATGATTTTCATATCTCTTATATTTATATGGTTTTATGCTAGTTATAAGCATGGTTGAATGACTGGTTCATGTCATGGTTATTTTATATATTTACTTGTAGTTGTTAAATGGATGGATGAAACACCTAACTCATGATGTAATAGTTCAATGGAGAAGGAGGTGATCCTTTTGGTTATATTTCATAAGTCATTTCAATCATTTATGTTTTTTCTTGTATCCTAGGCCTATAGGTTGCATTGATGCCAAGTGTTTGACAGAATGACAGTCTCGGTTGGGGATTCTTAGGCCTAGTTCTGAGGGTGATTTTTTATTGATCAACATTGTTATCATGTTTTTAATGAATTCTAGAAGTTACAACAAGTTATGGGTAGAGTCCAAGATTCTTGGCTAGAAAAGTGGCTTAAATCTTGGGGTCGTTGGCACCGAACTAGCAATTTTGGTCAACAATCGTCAGCAAGTAGGCCTATGAGAGCGACTTTGGGTTTTGGGTTGCTCCCTTGCCCACAACATGAGAGCGATTATGGCATAAGAGCTATAGAATAGTAGTGGGACCTAGGGACAGGTTGTCTGAGTAGCTAACTTGTCTCATGAGGGTTTTGTTAATGATGTTGAATTACTATATGTGATGTTCCATCGATTCTACTTCCTTAAGGTAGCATAGAAGGTCGAATTGGATCATAGTAGCATCTATCCTCATGTTTACCCTGATTGGGATGGTTACTTTGGGTAGTCCTGGGACGGGGTGTTACAGATTGGTATCAGAGCATGGTTGCACTCTCTTTGGGTCATATCTGGTGCTATAGATATGGGTGAATGTGTTGGTCATGCATGCATGTCAGTTGTGTGTGGCTCTTACACTTGCTTTCCATTTGGTTTTTTTACTCCATCATGTTGATCATGGTAGTAGCAAGGTTATCATGAGGAATGTGATGTCCATTTTATGGAATGCATCGTCATGAGTATATGACTGGTTATACAATTATATGAAACCTGATTACACCCTTGTACATTGGGTTGCATTCTTGGTTATTTGATTGCATGCATTAGTTGTATAGGTTGATTACAAAAATTGATCTCTTATGCTTGACTACATGTGGTTATGCACATGTGTATTGGATTAGGAATTTCTTATGCAGGTGAATAGTTGCATGAGGCAATGTGTATACTAGAGTAATGGTTGTCGTCATGCATGAGTTCATAGCATGCATTATTGATATGGCCTTACATTGATGACTAGACCCTATTTATTATCATGGTTATGTGTTGATGCATTTATTGATATATGTCTATATGTTATTATGGTTATGTTGTACATGCATCATGCTGATTTGATGATCTTGTAAACAAGGTATCCTCCCTGAGTTATGCTAAGGTACGTGTTTGACAGTTGGCATTGTTTGGATGGCTAGTGGCCTAGTGAAGGCATCTGCAAGTGTGTTGGAATTGATGTCGACAATAATGTTGGGGAGATGTGTTGGGAAGTTAGCTTTTCCTAACTATTGGTAGGAGTGTTTGAATTGATGTCAACCAGATAAGCTCATATACTTGTTGCAGCAGATGTTGGCAGTGATGGCCCAGGAGGAATCTCAAGGTAGTTATGGGCTTCATGTATAAAATCACCATAGTAGCAGGCTTAATGGAGAAGCCATAAAATGATGATTAAAGTGATGACTCAAGAGGAAGGATTCCTATAATAGCTGCAAGACTTAAGTAGAGAATCATCATAGCAAAAGGCTTATTGGAAAATCCATACAATGATCAACTATTGTCCTCATCAAGATGGAATCTCAAAGTAGAAGCATTCTTCATGCAAAGGATCACCATGGTAGGTGAAATCTCAGGTGTCTAGATATTAAAGGATTAGAAGGTAGGCAGTGATGTTGGAGTCCCCTTTTGAGGCATCAGATGGATTCAGTGGCTAACCAAACTTCTTTCATTGGAAAGTGATCTGGAAGAGCTCTCCAACACTATGCGTAAGTCCAGAAATGGACTTGTAGTTTGAACGTTAGAGCCAGTTGAAGTTCTGCCCCTTCAAAAGATAACTTCCAGTGTCAATGTGAAACATGTCTAGTCAGAGGTCCTGGCATATCGAAGATCAGAGGATGGAGAATCAGGGGTGCAATGCAGCAGCAAGTTGTGATATTCCATTTGTGATATCGAGTATCGGAGGTCCCCGCAATCGATGATAGGAGGTTCCGTTGTGAAGCACAACAAAAATATGTGATAAGTGATTAGCGATATTGGAAATCACGGTATTGAAGGTTAACACATAGTGGTTCATCAGAAAGCAACATCCGGTGTTTCAAAAATGACGCCAAGATTGAGACCTCCAATGTTAAATTGTCAGGAGAGCCAAACATGTTTTTGCAAAGAAAATCGTTGTGAAACCAAGGAGGGCGAGGACCTTTCTCTCTCCTCTAGGAGGACACATGGAGGTGTTTGGTTTTCTCCAATAACGACATATGGCTGCATCAGAGAAGCTCCGATAAGGATAGATGGCATCATTTTATTGGTTTCAATAATGCCAGGTGGCTGTTAACATCAGTGTGACATCACGATATAGAGGGACACATGGCAAGCAGTTTTGGGGTTTTGTATGGCCTAATGGGCCATATCTAGGTGACATGGGTCACTGGTCAGAAAGCGCCATGTGGTAGGTAATGACGTCACATCGGCAATCAGCAATCGACTTTCATTGATGAAGTGTTGTTGGCTCATGTGGAACGAATGAAATACATCGATAAGGGTCTCTGATATGTGTTAGCACTTGGTTGCGAGGCTAATAAGAAACCAAAGGCATAAATCTCTAATGAAGGAGAAATATTCCTGGCAGGGTTTAAAGGACTTAGCACCTCAGGTCTTGGCACTTGGTCACAACCCTAGGTCCTATGAAAGTAATTCGAAAAAGGGGCTAGAACAAGAAGGGCCAAGACTAATCAGAATTTGTTGTTTTGAATGTTTTTTATTAAGTATAAAAGTCCTAATAGAGTAAAAGGCTTCGTTAGTTCTCTGTAGTGTATTTTTCCTCTGATAGAGAATGGTACATAGTATTGAAGGAGTTATGGGTCAGCAACTATAGATTTGACTATCGAACAATGGAAGTGGTCACTGAAGAGATTTGGTACATGCTTTAAAATAAATGAAGAACAATGATGCCATGCCTAATGTACAAAGAAGCCATTCTTGAGTAATGTCAAGATCTGTGAGCCTTGAAGTGCATGGTGAGTCTCAGTGATGGGATAACTGTTGACAGAGAGGACTATGCCCAGGTTGAGTATGCATGTGGTCTAATGAGTGGCAGATGCAACAACAACATGGATAGGCCATGCTGAAGTACATTTCAAGTGATGACTAAGGATAGCATGGCAACATCGACAATATGGAAACATCGATTCAGGTGAACTATAGAGAAAATAAATCACATGCTCTGATGAGAAATAAATGGGGGAATTCAGTATGGTAGACATAGAGCCAAGAGGAAAGAGATTTGAGTAAGCACACTGCTATGAGAGGCTGTGCAAGATCCAGTGTTGTGTGTAAAGGTCGAATGTGCTTAAGTTGAAGAAATGAGAAGACCTCGAGTGAAGCACTCTGTGTGTGAGGCTAAAGTGCATGTGCTCTGTGTTAATGATGAAAGTTGCATGAGCTATGTGAATAAGGTTGGTTGTGTGCCTTAGAGAGCAGAAAGCAGAGAGTTGTGTTTATGTTGTAAGAAGCAAGGCTAAGAGATGAGTGACTATTGTTAAGAGCAGAGAGTAGAGGGCTGAGAGTGACTATTATTGAGTAGATCAAAGAACTGTTGAAGAGTGTTGTAGAGAGTTGCAAAGAGTATTAGAATGAGCAAAGATCAAAGATGAGATTAGGAAGAGTTGTTGCCAAACTACAGTGAACATGCAGTTCCTATTTGAATGTGGGTTGGTGCCTGCAAAATAGGAAGTTGGTGCTTCCATCTCTATTGGAGCGTGGGAAGGCACGGGGATCAGTGCTTCCTACAAGTTGGTGCTTGCATGAATCCAAGGAGTTGCAAGTTGGTGCTTGCAACAAATCCATGAGGTCAATTCCTCATATGGTGCTTCTAGAAAGTTGGACAGGTGTCTACAGAGAGAATGAGTTGGTGCTTCGTGCTAGTTGGTGCTAGTAAACTAATCAAAGGGAATTGGTTATTCCTGTGAGTGGGTGCTCACAAATAAATTGACGTAATAGAGTAGGTGCTCCTAGTTACATCAATAACAGCAACAAGTTTTGTGGTTTTTTCCCGAAAGGGTTTCCACGTGAAAAAATCTTGTGTCTGAGGTGTATGATGCTTATGGTTTGTTTTCTTGTATGTTGAGTTTATGTTGATGCCACATTATATATATTGTTGTTTGTTATATGGATGAATTCCAAGTTAAATAAGAAAATTAAATTGGAATGAAGAAAGTTAAAATTAGCCTTAATCTCGATTCACCCCCCTCTCAGTATTAACATTGTTTCCAACAATTGGTATCAGAGCCATGTTTCTTTAGAAATGGCTTAATTGCTAGAAGGTATATCAAAGAGAAAAAAATCCTAATGAAGTTTGGCTAGCAGTAGAAGAAGTTCCATCCTTAGATAGATCATGCCATGAGCTCTGGTATGAAATCTGGAAGGTTAGAATGGAAGTCTACTTTATGTCCTTAGATAGAGATATGTGGTTCTCCATATTAAATGGAGAAAAGAATGAAAACTCCAGAGAGGTCATCCTGAAAGGGTATCTGAGACATATGATGATAAAGTGAGGCATTGTGAGTCAGCAAAGGAAGTGTTGGATAGACTACAATGTTTGTATGATGTAGATATCCATCTAGCTCAAGAAGAGGCGAAGGAGCCCTACTGCTCTGGCAATGAACTAGAGTAGGGTAATGTTGTTGCTCATAAAATTCCTGCAGATGAGGAAGATGTATCAGAAGAGAGACCATGCTACTTAGAAGCTATCACCTCTGGTGGTGAAGACAAGGATCTAGATGAAAGGATATTTTCTAGAAATAGGTTGTCCTTGGCTCTAAAGGAGGTCAAGGTCTTATCAAAGGAAATTCTCAAGCAAGAGAAGAAACAGAAAGTCTATGAATTTGAGAATGGAAAGTTGAGAAAATCATTAGTTGAACTAAATGATCAACAAGAAGAGGCTAGCAAACTGACTGGGATATTAACCCATAAGTTGAGTGAAAAGGAGACTTGCTGCGAGAGACTCCAAACTAGGGTAGTCTCATTGAGACATGACTTAGAGAAGTCAAATAAAGAGTTGTTTCAATAATAGAGGTTTGAGGGTTCCAAAAACAACAAAATAAAGCTTGTTGGATAGCAGCAGCAGCAAGGAAAGCAGAAGCAACAAGAGAAGTAAAAACAACAGTAGTAGAAAGAGCAACATAAGCCCAAGTAGTAGAATCTGCAAGTGTAGTAGAAGAGGACAAGGCAACTGCAAGGGAGAGTGCATGATAGAAATGATTTTTGTTATAGAAGACGTAAGAAGAGCCAGTAGATGAACCCTCCTCCTCAAGGACAAATCCTAAAAATAAGAGGTAATCTCTATCAACAAAAGCCTTTTCATGGATATTTTTTTTCTTGCAATAATTTTGGGCATAGAACCATAAATTGTAGATGGGATGCAAGGAAACAAGATATGTTGGGTAGCAACAACCCAAGAATTTAAAAAATGACTAGGAGTAGGCAAGTTAGCCATGAGAGGAATTTTGACAAAAGAGTTCACAAAAAGGGTAACTCCTTTGCCCCAGTCTTAATCCATGTTGAATGCTCCAACAATGGCAATCTGGCGCACATGAGAGCTGACTATAGAAATGATAAGAAACAGAATGCTTCTTAGCATGTGCATGCAAATGAAACAACTCAGAATTTGAAGACAAGGAGAAAGAATAGAGTAGAAACATACGCATATGTTTTCAATGCTCTATGTCAACAAAGAAAGGTGCATAGAGGAGGAAGATGTCAAAAGAGTAATCCTCCTATTCCTGCAGAAAACCATTTTGAAAGGAAGAGAGGATCCTAATGGATTTGGGTGAAGAAAGGGGAGTTGAATGAAAAATTTCCTCTACCCAAGTGTGGCTGAGAGAAGAACCAAAAAGGGTAAAGAAGAAGAAATAAGGGAATTCTTCTGGAAAAACTCAACCTTTAAAGGTTTGGAGAAAGAAGGAGGATGATCTGCTCAGGGGAAGTATATCCTGTATTTCTCTTCAGTGAAGGAAGAGAAGGGCCTCAAGGGAGGCCGGGTAAGTCAGATGCAGGAGGCCATGAAGGATGAAAAAATGGCGTATCTGATTGATGATGGTGGAGTACAACCAGCATGAGGAGTACACAATGATAAATTTTGTTGTGGGAAGAAGATGGGTTATAGTGGAAGTGTGGAATGGCATGAAGCTCATAGTCTTGTCAGGTCCACAGGATCAGTCACCAATCGAAGGCGAGATAGATTTTGAGGAGATCAAGGAGAATTGGCTTAGGGGGAGCTGCTTTGATAAGGAGTAGCAGGCAACATGGGTAACCTTAGAAAGGAGGATTGTTGAGAAAATGAAAGGTTTTCATCTTTCGTGAAATACTCTTATTTCATTTAAGTTGTAAGTTTGGTTATGCATAGTTGTCACATGTTCATGAAACAGAGTTGAAAGAAGATTTTTTATGTCCCCTAACTCTCAATTGGTGTAGCTATGTTAGTTGGTTGTGATGGGCTCATGTTGAGAAACCATGTGTGCAAATGCACATTTATTTTTGAGAAAATAAATAGCAGCATTTTCCTAGTACATTGTTCCATTTGTATCATATCATTTTTTATGCAATTGGGAAGAGTTGTGAAGCAGTCCATATATATGAGAATGATCTCAAGGGGAGTAGTGGAGATTCGCAAGTAAGTGATCATAGTCTCGGAAGTAACAATAGCAATACCATGCGTAGAAAAATAGGCATCAATTTTTTTATACAAAAGATGCATTGGTGGACATAATGCTCAGTCAAGCAGCAATTAGAAGTCCAAAACGGGAAGGAAAAATCAGAGGAAGTATATGTTTAGGGGATCATATCATTCTTGTCCAGTTTATGGAGAAGCAGTAGCACTTTCCCTGGCAGAGATGTAAGTGAAGACATCTAGACTCTTGTCCTGATAGTCAGTGATTGTATGAGGTGAGTGGTGACCATTGTGGGAGAAAAGCAACTTTTAGCCCCTTTCCATTGATGTCAAAGGGGGAGAAAATTTGTGGAGAAGTTATGATGACAAGTAGGCCATTGATGTCTCATGCAATGAGATGTGTGGAAGCAGCATGAGGTTTGGCCATTACTTGAAGAGTAGGATGGAGTGTTGCCATCAATGCTAAAGGGGGAGATTGTTGGACAGGTAGCATTGTTTCGATGGTTAGTGGCCCGGTGAAGGCATCTGCAAGTGTGTTGGAATTGATGTCAATAGTAATGTTGGGGAGATGTGTTGGGTAGTTTGCTTTGCCTAACTATTGGCAGGACAGTTGACATTGATTTCAACCAAATAAGTTCGAATGCTTGTTGCAGCAAATTTTGGTAGTGATGGCCCAGGAGGAATCTCAAGGTAGTTGTGGGCTTCATGTAGAAAATAATCATAGTAGAAGGCTTATTAGAGAATCCATAAAATGATGATTACAATGATGACTCAAGAGGAACGATTCATGTGATAGCTACAAGCCTTAAGTAGAGAATCATCATAGCATCAAGGTTATTTGAAAAGCCATAAAATGATCAACTACTATGCTCATTAGGATGGAATATCAAGGTAGCAACGAGCTTCATGCAAAGTATCACCATGGTAGGTGTGATCTTAGGTGTTTAGAGATTTAAGGAGAAGAAGGTAGGTAGTGACCTTTGAGTCACCTTTTGAGGTAGCCAATGGACTTAGTGGCTAATCAAAATTCTTTCATTGGAAAGTGCTCTGGAAGAGCTTCCCAACAGTATGCATAAGTCCATAAATGGACTTGTGGTTCGAAAATTAGAGCCAGTTTAAGTTATGCCCCTTCAAAAGAGAACTTCCAGTTTTTGTGTAACATGTGTCCAATCGTAGGTCCAAACATATTGAACATCCAAGGATGGAAAATCAGGGGTGCAGTGCAACAACAAGTTGTGATATGCAATTTGTGATATCGGGAATCAAGGGTCCCGAAAATTCGTGAACGGAGGTTATGCTGTGAAGCACAATAGAAATATGTGATATGCGATTAGTGATATCGAAAATTACAATATTGAAGGTCATCACACAATAATGCATCGGTGATCAATGTTCGACGTTTCAAAAGTGATACCAGGATTTAGGCCTCTAGTGTTAAATCGTCGAGAGAGTCGAAAATGTTTTTACAAAGAAAATTATTGTGAAACCAAGAAGGGCAAGGCCCTTTCTCTCTCCTCCAGGAGGACACATGGAGGTGTCTAGTTTTCTTCGATAAGGACAGATGGTAGCATCAGAGAAGCTTCGATAAGTACACATGGCAATGTTTGATTAGTTCCGATAATGCTAGGTGGTTACTAATATCAACATGACATCACGATACGAAGGTACACGTGGCAGGTAGTTTCGGGCTTTTGGAGAGCCTAATGAGCCATATCCGGGTTACATGGGTCACTAGTCAGAAAGTGCCACATGGTAGGTAATGACGTCACATAGACAATCAGAAATTGGCAATTGGTGACGAATTGTTGTTGCCTCACATGGCACAAATAAAATACATTGATAAGGGGCTCTGATATGTGTTTGCGTTTAGTTGTGAGGATAATAAGAAACCAAAGGCATAGAGCTCTAATGAAGGAGAAAGGTTCTTGGCAAAGTCTAAAGGACTTAGCACCTCAAGTCTTGGCACTCGGTCACAACCCTAGGTCCTATGAAAGTAATTTGAAAAAGTAGCTAGGAAAAGAAGAGCCAAGAGTAATCATAATTTGTTGTTTTGAATGTATTTTTTTTAAGTATAAAAGTCTCAATAGAGGAAAAGGCTCTTATAGTGCTCTGTAGTGTATTTTTCCTCTGATAGAGCATGGTACAGAGTATTGAAGGAGGTATGGGTCGACAGTTGCATGTTTGACTATTGAACAATGGAAGTGGTCGCTGAAGAGATTTGGTACATGCTTTGAAATAAATGAAGAACAACGATGTCATGCCTAATGTACAGAGAAGCCATGCTTGAGTAATTTCAATCTTTGTGAACCTTGAAGTGCATGGTGAGTCTCAGTGATGGGATAATTGTTGATAGAGAGGATTATGCCCAGGTTGAGTATGCAGGTGGTCTAACCAGTGGCAGATGCAACAACAGCATGGAGAGGCCATGCTGAAGTACATTGTGATTTATGCCTAAGGACAGCATGGCAATGGAAACAGTATGGAAACATCGATTGAGGTGAACTGTATAGAAAATAAAACACATGTTCTCTAATGAGAAATGAGTGGGGGGAATGCAGTATGGTAGCCATAGAGCCGAGAGAAGAGAGCTATGAGTAAGCGCACTACTATGAGAGGTTGTGCAGGAGCCATTTCTGTGTGTAAAGGTTGAATGTGCCTAAGCATAAGAAAAGAGAAGACCCAAGAGTATCACTTTGTGTGTGAGGCTAAAGTGCTTGTGATTTGTGTTAATGAGGAAAGTTTCCTAAGCTGTGTGAATAAGGTTGGTTGTGTGTCTTAAAGAGAAGAAACTAGATAGTTGTGTTTGTGTTGTAAGAAGCAAGGCCAAGAGCAAAGTGACTATTGTGGAGAGCAGAGAGCAGAGGGCTAAGAGTGACTATTGTTGAGCATATCAAAGAGCTACTAAAGAGTGTTGTATAGAGCTGCAAAGAGTAGTAGAATGAGTAGATATCAAAGCTGAGATAAGGCAGAGTTGCTGCCAAAGTACAGTGAGCATTCAGTGCCTATTTGAATGTGGGTTGGTGCCTACAAAATAGGAAGTTGGTGCTTCCATATCTAGTGGAGCTTGGGAATTCTTGGGGGTTGGTGCCTCCTGCAAGTTGGTTCTTGCAAAAATCCAAGGACCTGCAAGTTGGTGCTTGCAACAAATCCATGAGGTCGTTGCCTCATATGGTTCTTCTAGAAACATGGACACGTGTCTACAAATAGAGGGAGTTGGTGCTTCCTGCTAGTTGGTGCTAACAAACTAATCAAAGGGATTTGGTGCTTACTGTGAGTGGGTTCTCACAAATAGATTGATGTAATAGAGTAGGTTCCCCTATTTACATCAATAATAACAATAAGCTTTGTGGTTTTTTCCTAAAAGGGTTTCCACGTGAAAAACTCTCGTGTCTAAGGTGTATGATGCTTATGTTTTTTTTCTTGTATGTTGATTTTATGCTGCTGCCACATTATATATATTGTTGATGGTTATATGGATGAATGCCAAGTTAAATAAGAAAAGTAAATTGGAATAAAGAAATTTAAGATTAGCCTTAATATTGATTCACCCCCCTCTCAATATTAACATTGTTTCCAACAGTACATTGATTTATGGTGATTTGGTTTAGCTCACATAGTGTGCCTTGTAGGAAAGAGATAAAATGGATAGCAAGGTGGTAGACTACATAGAATCTCCTAATGAATCAGATGGACAGCATGGTGTGAGGTAATCTTCTGACTTGGAAGACACATTGAGAAGCCCGAAAGAATAAATAAGGAGTTGTAAAGAAGACAATGACAAAATCATGCAGGCACAAGAGAAAAAAGTAAAGGTGAATGTGATATTACTTTAGAAATTGTTAGATTTGCAGTGACAGGGACCTCTTCGGATCAGGCATGGACATGAGGATAGAACTAATGGGGCATATGGCAACATGTCTCATAGTAGACATAGGTCAGATAGATCTAACACTATCAGAGATGTTAGGATGTTTGAAACTTTGGATAGGAGGGGTGACAGACACATGTATTACTCTAGTTATGGTTCTAATAGACATCATGATCATGATCATGATCATTATCATCTGTACAGGAGGAATAATAGGGGATACTTTCTAGATGAGTTCAAGAAGGAAAATCCACCTACCTTTGATCGAGATATGAAGAAATCACAAGATGTGGAGGCTTGGTTTCTTGGCATGAGGAAACTCTTTAGATTGCATTATTATTCAAAAAACATGAAAGAAAGGATAGCCCTTTTTAGTCTCAAAGGTCAAGCAGATATTTAATGGGAAGACGTGAAGAATGGCAAGGACATACATCAAGATGATTTGACTTGGCATGTGTTTGAAAGGCTCTTCAAGAAGAAGTATTTTTCTGAGAAGTATTATGATGACAAAGCTGAGTTTTATGAGTTCTGGATGGGTTCTATGATAGGTGAGGAGTATACTAGTATATTTTTGGAGCCGTTGAGATATGTGCCTTACCACAGAGAGGAGAAGGCCAAGGTTCAGAGATTCATCAATGGATTTCTAGTTGCATATGAAGATCGGATTTAGTTCAATGAGCCTAGATCAGTGGAGGATGCCATCCGAAAGTTGAAGCATTGTTATGAGAATTCGAAGCGCAAAGTTGAGATGAAACATGACTTGAAGAGAAACAACAAAGCTGAAGGAAAATGGCCACCAAAGTGAGGAATACCTCAAGATTCAAGTGAGAAAGATAATGCAGTTCCTTATAAGAGATTCAATACAACTGAGAAGGGACGTGGAGAGCAGTAGACTAGAGGCAATGGTAGGGAACCATTGCAGTGTTGGATATGTGGTAAGGATCATCGTAAGAGGGATTGTCTGCAGTATTAGAGTGGTAGTAGAACCCAGATATATAATGATGAGGCGCATGTTGTCCTCTGAGATGACTCCAGGTCAGTTAGTCATGCAAGAGCATCTAAAATGTTTGGTTGGTTTTAAATTTTATGGATGACCAATGATATGAATTATTGAAAACGGGTGCTTAAGCCTTAATAGTTATTAAGATAGATGAAATGGTTTCTATTTGTCTAGCTATAGTTAATTGATTTAAAGTGAATGAATAAAAGAATATTGATGATGTATAACTTGGTAAATATTCAGACAGAATATTTGATTGGTTATAAGCAAATAATACAAGAAAACAATGTTTCCTATAGAACAAAATATACTTAAAAGAATGCAGAATTACGTGACAATTAATTGATATATGGGAGTTTAAAATAAAAGATAGTCTTATTAGCTAGTCCCTAGTTATTGGTGATAACTTCACAGGGGATTTAAGACTTACGGGTAACCAGTATGATCTTACCCATATCTCTGCATAAAGACTTAAATATATGAAGCAATACATAATGAAATAAGCACATATGAAAAACTTACAAGGAGACAAAACTATAGAAGGAAAATTCATAATTATTTCATTAACTTGGAAAATCTCCAACTTGGTTACAATTTTGTTCTCAAAGTTCATCCAAGGGTTCAACCCTTAATAACTCGAAGGATTTATATATACAAAAATTCTTTTAGATATTTTTGAAACAAAAATACAAAAATAGTACAAAATTGTAGGAATTACAAAATTGCTAAGTGTTGGCACTATTCTTTAGGAATATGTTGATGATGTGGTCCCCAAAAAGTGTCTCCCAACTGTCCTTTAGTTTTTGATAAAATTTACTCAATAAATTTGCACAAGTGATCCCATTGGTCTTCACTTGGTATGGAAAAATTTACCAATTTCCTGTAAAATTCATCAACCTCTGTGTACTTCTCAAAAGTGGGCTTGTTTACAAAAAGATATCTAATTTCATGGTTAATAGTCAAGTCAAAATCTAAATCTTCTAATGCTTATTTCGATGTAATGTGCCCCTTTATACTTGCAAAGTTTTATTTATCAGTGGCTATGGTATAAATCTTCTCGCAATATTTTTCCAAACTGATCAACCTATCATTTGGGGCCACTAATCCTCGCAATCCTCTCTGATTAAGTAAATTAAACTTAAAATAAAACATTTGGACAGAAGTCTTCAAGGTTTGACACTTAGTTTCTAACTGATTCATCAAGTTATTTTTCTACAACACCTTCTTGATTTCAGAGATGGTTTCTGTTTTGTCCAGAATCTGAGAAAAAATTCATTATGCCCTCTGAAAGCATAAATGACATAAGGCCCCATCCATAAATTGTCAAATTTTACATGCTTCCATTTGTCCTCTCTTTTGGAATCCCACTTTAAAACTATATCACCCAAAGTGAAATCATTTTCTTTAGTTCTCCAATCAAAAACCTTTTTGATATTCTCCTCAATGACCTGAGTCTTATTATAAACTTCTTCCCTAGATTACTACAACTGGATTGTCTAATCAATTCTCTTTTGAATACAATTTGGCTCAACCTGCAATTCCTTAATTATCTTCATGATTGGAACTCCCAAAGAGGATGGAAAAACATCATCCATTCCATAAACCAATGGGTATGGTGACATGCCAATTGATTTCTTGGTAGTGAGCCTATCAGCCCAAAGTGCATTTATCAGCTTGTTGTGCCATGACTTTTTGTTGTCTGCTAACATCTTCTTAATAATATTTACCATACTCTTATTTGAAGATTTAGCCAACCCATTACCCTGTGGGTAATAAGCAGTTGAATGTCCCAAAGTAATATGGTATTTGTTACAGAAATCTATCATCTTCTTAGATCTAAAAGCTTTAGCATTGTCTGTAATAAGCTTGTTTGGACAACCAAATCTAGATAGGATATTGGTTTCTAAGAATTTGATAATAGCAACATCTGTGGCTAGTTTGGAAGGTATGGCCCCAATCCATTTGGTGAAGTAGTCAGTAGAGGTGAGGATCCATTTATGTTGAGTAGAGGATGGTGGATGGATTTCTCCAATGAAATCTACTCCTCACTGTTGGAAAGGACTTTCAATAGATATGGGTTTCAAAGGTAGAGGAAAAAGATTTCTTTTTCCCTCAAAGATTTGACATTTGTGGCAAGAGGTTACCTTCTTACGAACATATGGGAAAAGTGTAGGCCAGTAAAAACCAGCTCTAAGGATCTTATTGGTAGTGGTTTCCCAATATAGATGGCCACCAAAGTCACCTTCATGGAATTCTTGCATTGTTCTTTCTGCATCATCTCTCAATAGACACTTTAGTAGAATACCACTAGCATCCTTCCTATATAAAACATTATCTATGATGCAAAATTTAACTGCTTTTAACTTCAAAAATATAGCCTTTGTCTTAGTTAGACCAGGAGGAGGATTTAAATTGAATAAAACATAAATAAGGTCTGCATACTAGGGTGAGGTCATGAAATCCTCATCTAATTGTGGAGTCACCTATTCCTCTTGATCATCCAATAAAGGTACAAAGTTGATATCCAAATCATTAAAGTTAGATTCAACCATCAATTTGGCTAATCCTTGTCCTTTGATAAGCTTGGTTGGCTTGATTTCCATGTCATACTCAAGAATGATGGAAATCCATTTGCCTCTTTTGCCATCTGGTCCATTTTTTGTTAAAATATCCTTAACTACAACATTTGGTACATAAGCAATTATGTGAGAATGAAGGATATATACTCTGAAATATTTAATTTCTTTTATCAATGTGAAAGCCCATTTTTCCATTATATTGTATTTAAGTGCAGCGTCCCTCAAAGCCTTGCTAAAGAAAGCAATGGGTCCTTCAAATCCCTCATCATTTTTATGTAAAAGGACAACTCAACGATATGTTGAGAAGAAAATGAAAAAATTATAAATTCCTTAGTAAAATCTGGACTAATAAGGACTGGTGCTTTTGTCAATGTTTTTTTAACTTGGTCAAGTGATTTCCATGCTTCAATGTTCCATCTTATTTCTGAATCTATTTTTAGCATGTTTGTTGTGCTTCTGAGAATTTCTGCAAGGTTAGGGATAAATCTTCTTAGGAAGTTTATTCTACCAATAAATGATTGAAGTTCATTAATGTTTCTTAGGTGATTGATTTTTAAAATAGCTTCAATCCTTTTAGGATCAATTTTAATACCTTCCTTAGAGATGATATGACCAACAAGTTTTCCCTCTTCAAGGCCAAACACTGTTTTCTTAGGATTTAGTGAAATCAAAAACCTTCTACATTTCTCAAATACTCTTCTCAGATGTAAAAAATGTTCTTCATCAGTTTTACAATATACAGTGATGTCATCTAGATAGATCACAATAAATCTGTGAATTTCATCAACAGAAAAAATATTCATTTCTCTTTGAAATTTGGCTCCAGCATTCTTTAACCCAAAGGGCATCTTCACATACATGAAGGTACCATATGGAGTAGTAAAGGTTGTTTTATCTTGATCATCTGGGTGGACTAAAACCTAACTATAACCTGAGAAACCATATAATAAAGAAATCCTAGAAGATCCAACTACCTTCTGCAGAATATGGTCCATTTTGGCAAAGGGTAGTTTTCCTTTAGGGAGACTTTATTAAGGTTCCTAAAATCTATGCACAATTTGATTTCACCTATTTTCTTCCTAGTTGGCATAATATTGGAAACCCATTTAGAGTACCTAAGAGGAACTATGATTTTAGAGTCATGCATTATTTTAATTTCTTTCTCAATTAAAGGCATCAGAAATGGATTTATTCTTCGAAGTTTTTATTTAAATCGTTTTTGATCTTCTTTAATTGGAATCATGTATTGTATAATCTCTGTATCATATGTTTTAAGATCTTCATAGCTCCAGGAAAAAACATCACTGAATTCCTTGAATAAAGCAATGTATTTTTGTTTTTCAGTAGTTGGAAGTGATTTAGATAGTTTTATGATTTTCAAGTCCTTTTCAGTACCTAAATTACATTCTTCTACTACTGTTCCTATGGGCTCAATCTTAGGCTTTTTTTCCACATCATTGAAATCAAATAATTCTTCTAGTGGAACTAGACCTCTAGGTAAAATGTTATCTTTTAGCTGAAGTGTTTCAAACTCTTCTTTTTTTGGGTCTATCTCAAGCAATTCTAATTTATTTACAATTGTATCTATAGGTGTCTCTAGATTTGAATTTTCTAACTGAATTTCTAATTAGAATGTACAACCATTTGATTTCCTACTTCAAATTCCAAATCAATATTATCATCTTGAAATTCATCTTTGGATTGTAGAAAACTTTCAATTTGTTTATCACTTCCAAACACTTTCCAATAGCTCATATTGTCTGGTACACATGGTCGATGTTTCACTTCCAATATATAATCTTGATTAGAGTAAGGCATTTTATAGGAGTTAGCTGAAAATGCCAGATTATTTGGAATTATATTCTATTTTCTAGGAATTGCATAAAGGTCATATTCAAGAAAAATCTCTCGACGGTCAAGCACAACATTTATGTATGCTCTCATTCTAGGGTGTTTGGCTGAATACTCTCCTTTAATTTGTTTTATACTTAACTCAGCATCCCCTGGAATGGAGATTCTTTTGGCACCTAATTTTTTCAACAACTTCAATCCTAATATAAGGGCTTCATACTCTATTATGTTATTGGTACATTGGAAATTAAGCCTGTATGAATGACCTTTAGCATGATTATTTCCTGTGTTCACTACCCAAATTCCTGTTCCATAACCTTGTTTACTATAAGAGCCATAAAATCTCATGTTCCAAAGAGGTTCAGGACGACTATTTGGTTCTGTTGTTTGTGTTGGGGTTGCGTCTGTTTTAGAAATTTTAGTTTCAGCATTGATCACATGAGTGTTGATATCTCCATCATTGTAAAGAATGAAAGAGTATAAATCTGAGTGGACAGAATAAAGAGGATAGTTGTGAGGTTTATCTTGACTACTCACCATGAATTTCATTGAGGTTTCCCTATATAATCTTCTTTTTTTCCCAAAAACTAGTATGGTGGAAAATGTCATATCGATTTGTAGGGTTCCTTGTAATTTTTCTCCCCATGAGAGTTACAACACCATGCCATACTTAGGGGGAATATTTGCAACCACAATATCCATTACCATACTTTTAGTAGGAATTTGTCCCAAAGTAACACACAAGTCTTTGATGAGACCTAGACATCTTACTTTACTGGAATCAAAAGAATATAAGTCTTTATAAGGCCTGCTAATGCCACATCCTAATTTCTCCATAGCATCTTTAGGCATTAAATTGTGGGAAGCTCTTGAATCTAACAAAGCATTATGGAGGATCTTATAATGAATATTTAGGCTAACATAGAATGGAGGAACACTCCCTTCCTCTGGGTTTCCCTCAGCTTCCGGTCCAAATAAGAGTTCAGGTTGGTCATCACTGAGATTTACATAGTATGTGTTTTCCCCTATGTTTAGAGCTTTCATTACATAGGGTCTGTACATTTTTTTGTTCATTAACTTTGTGAGAGGAATAAGGATTTTCAATTTTTCTAATTCTTTCTTAATGTTGAACGATGTTTGAATCTTAATCAAGTTGGGAAGTTCAGATTGATCTGTGATTTGTTTTTTAATAGGCTCTTTTTGTTGACTGGTGGTTGGCATATCTATTTGAGTACTTTTAGAAACACTACCAACTATCTTCTTAACAGGAATTTCTATTTTTCTTTTTACCAGAATTATCGATAGTTTTCTTAGGAAGATTGTCTGTGGTTTTCCTAGGATCAATTTCAGAGGTTTTTTTAGTAGGATTATCAGATTTTTTGGTGTTGAGAGTATCTGAATTGTTTTTTCTCCTAAGGTTATAATGCCTAAGTACTTCCATGATGTAATTTTCAAAACCTTGTTTATATTCATCTGATTCTTCAGAATCTAGTTCAGTTTGAGCTAGGAGGAAAAGTTCTTGCTCCTATTGAGTGAGGAAAATTGTTTCATCCTCATTGATTGCCATCAGATTTATTTGATTATCATCCAACTCTTCAATAATATTACCCTTGTCATCAATGTAGTTTTCATGAAAAGGAGGCTGAACATGCTAGTCTGGACCCTTTTCTTCTGTTTGTTTGATTTGGGGAACATTCCTTCTAAAGTTTTGGTTTCTATTTTAAGGAGAATTTTGGTTCTCTCTCGCTTGAGTTTGGTCATTTAAGTTCTCATTGCATCATCTGATTTACTCCTCTCACTAGGTTGTCATTTTTATGATCAGAGGCAGAAGTGTAAGGCTCTTATTTAATGGTAACCCTATGTTCAAATTTTAGTTTGGCCATCTTCGTTAAGATGTTAGCTTCAACTTTGATGGCATTAGCCTGCATGTCTTCCAAAGTTGTCGGGTCTCTCTCTCTAAGTTAATATTCCATGTATACATCGAAATCATCAGGAAAATAAATCAAATCTAGACCAAGGGAGGGTTTGATGTATTGTGGAATGGCATGGTAAACAGCGTTAAACCGTTCATAGTATTCTTCCACACTTTCATTTGACTTTCTTTTTAGTCATTTATATTCATTTAGGAGTTGAAGTGGATTTTTCTTGATCTCCCATCTAACTATGAAATTTTGATGGAATGCATCAAGGTTAGATATACTTTCTGCAATTAAACTCCTAAACCATTTCTTGACATCACCTCTTAAACTTTGAGTAAACAATTTCATTTTTATATCGGCTTCATCTACTTCTTGGAGGTCAAACACATCATTCATTCTATCCACATGTTGCTGAGCAGTATGAGAACTAGTGTTATCAAAGGTCACAATTTTAGATTCGTAATCTCCAGGCAAAGTATTTAGCTAGCCTGGTAACACCAAAGCTGCATACCTACCTGCCATGACTGGTCTGGAAGATTGACTAGAAAATGTACCTGAGGTAGGTGTAGTTGTGATAATATAGGGATCTAGGAATAACAGTTTGAGATATCACAGGTGAAAAAGGAGAGACTATAGAATGGGTAGGACTAGGAGGTTGTAGATGAACAGACTAGGAAGATTTGGTGGAGAAAGAGGCAACTACAACTATTAATACAGAAAATTCAACAGATTGTTGAATATAAGCTTCTTCAATAGCTTGGTCCAAAACTGAAACTAGACCTTGTAATTTATCAAATTTTTGTAGGGATTCCAGATCAGGATTAGTTTCAAGAAGCTAGGTTTGGGATATATATGGTTGCAGTAAGGATTTATCAATGATAGTCTGATCTACAAAAGTCTTTTATTTTTATCTAAACAAACTTTGTTGGAAAGGAAAATCAAACTCTATATCTTGAATGGTTTCAAATTTCTCTTGAAGAGAGTTAGCCCTTGGCAAAGGACTATTCTTAGGAAGAGAACTGAATTTAGACAAAGGAATATTACTACCCTAACTTTCTATAAGACTTTTCTTTTCACCAATTTCTCTAGATTATCTACAAATTCAGCAGGGTTGGGATCAAGGTGAGCTCGAAATTCTTTTGGGAGCCAGGTCTATTAAAAATCATCACACAAATAAAAATCAAAATCAATGACACACTAAAATATATACAAAATAACAACATCATATCATGTATTCATTATGATATATAAGCTTTAGTTTATAGAAATACTCATTGAATAACAGGGAATAATGATTTTTCAATCTAAAGAGGTTTCTTCCCTAGTATGGTCACCACTATGTTATTGTTCTGCATTTTTGAGGTTGAGGGAGTAAACACATAGGACATCATCAAAACCACTTTGGGAGCTGGGATCTAACCCTGCCAGCTTCAAAGAGGGATCTCTCTGTAAAATTTAGGTTTGTTTTATGTAAATTTTAGGCTAGTTATGAATGTACTTGTTTGTTTTTATTTGATTGGTTTGGTTGATTTAAGTGTTATAATTCCATTGGGCCATGGAGTATATAAACTAAACTAGATTTTGCATCAATTTTTAGAGGAGTTCTCAGAGAGAAAGCTATGTTGCACTATTTGGATCTTTTTCATAAATTAAATGGATGGTGAAATAGCAAAAGTGTAATATTCAATAGAAATTAAGGAGCAATTAATAATTCATTGATTTGACTTCAGTGGAAACATTAAAAATACCAACAGCCAAAAGAGGGTGCTCTAAGTAACAAATCCTATTTATCACAATTTCTATTAAGTAATTCAGATAATCAGAATACAGAGAAAGAAAAACAATGTTTAAACAAATAAACAGAATAGACACATCACCATTTGGTACACCACATGAATCCTGTGAAAGGTCCTTGTATTATTTAGGCTCCAGAACTTTGAAAATTACAATATGCAGAAGAAATTACATTTAGAAATCAACCCTTAATACTTCAAACAGTGAAGTATTTATACTAATAATTACAAAATCATTGTCAAACTGACAATGTATTATTAGCCTAATTACAAACAATACAATTCATTCCTGGCAGAAAAATGGGTCACGTATACACCTGGAAATCAAGGTGGCTCTCTTTTGATGGATTCAGCTGCTAAGTCAACCTGAAACTATGTTGCATTGATGAACTGACTATCGTGTTGGCTGATGTGATGGTAGATGTCTTACTGCTCCTGAATTACCTTTTTAATCTAGTAAATCGATTAGTTCTTCCCATCTCTTTTCATCTTGTATGGTCAATTTTATTACCCTTTGGTAAATTTCATCTACCTATGTGTATTCGGAAAAAGTTGCTTTTACTATAAAAATGTGTTTTACCACATTCTGTACGTAGAAATCATTTGAAATAGTTTCCAAAATTTCCCTTGATGTCATACTTCCCTTAATCCCATTGAACTTGATATTGATCTTGGCCATTTCTTTCATCTTCAGGACATTGTCTTCCTGAGTGATCAATTTGTCATTTATTACATAAATACTGGGTAGTCTTTTCTAGATCAATGCTTCAATTCTATTAGTAAACCTATTTACTTGTAGCTCCAATGTTTGACATCTTTATTCCAACTGATCAATAATGTTCCTCTTAGTAAAAAAATTCTTCACTTCTAAAATAGTGACATTTCTGTCACTGATTCCTAATTCTTCAAGCTCATATTTGACTTAGAATTCAGTAATCTGTTAATGTTGGAGGCTTCGTGGGCATCTCTCCAAGCTTCTCTCTTCCCTGCATAATGGTTTCTGTAGCTTTTTCTATCAACTCCTTCTGCGCAAAGATGATTTGGATAGAAAGCAAAATCTCATTCATAGAGTCTAGTATATTCATCCAAATGGTTTCCTTGGTTTGGGCCAAGGCCTGACCAATTGAGGTATCCCTTTCTACCTTCTGCAACTTCTCCAACAGTCTTTGTGATTTTTTCATTTCAATAACATGAGAGGCTTCAACTTTGTCCTTTTGTACTTCTAAATCTTTGATCTGATCGTACAAAGTCTTGATCTCTTTTAACTGGAGTGACATGTTCTCCAATTTCTTGGTCACCTATTCAACACTTGCATTATGAGTGGAATAAGTAGATGGAGTGGTTGTTCCTGTTGTTAGAAGCTGAGAAATGGGTATGGCATACAGGAGGACATTGGCCATCTTTTGACTTTATTCTTTCTCCTTTATCATTTTCTCCATCTATGCCTCCATCTCCCTAATATGTATGTTCTTCTCTATGATCAACTTCATCATGTTAGCCTTTTGTGCTTCATTTTCTTCAATGTCCTTGGTCAATGGATCCTCTGTGGCTGCCAGCTTAACCTTTTTTCTTAATGATGTAATGTCCAAGTTCTTCTTTTTAATAATCTCCTACGCAACATTGACATCTTTGGGATCATATCCTATCTTTAGCACTAATTCTTCCAAAGATTTGACCCTATTATCTTTTGTTAGGGAGGATACTTTCTCCATTTTTAGCTCTAACTAAACATTGGCAAATGAAACCTATAACTTGGAAAATGACATGGAAGTGTTAGTTAAAGTAGAAGATATCATTTCACCATTTTTCTTGTGCATCTCCATTTGATCATTAGGATGAATGTATTTGGTGTTGAACTCAAATGTAGTGCTCTTGTAGTCTGCTGCTATTTTTGGCTTTAAAGTTTGAGCCTCAGGGAAGGCCATATGCATTTTTTCATGCTCTGTGTCAAAAAATGACAACGATCTGCTCTGTGAGCTAGAGGTCTACTTCCAAAACTGATTATAGGTATTGTTTTTTAGAATCTCATTTATGAGCTTAATCTCCCTGTACCTATAAAAAACTATCTTTTCCTTTTCTGTTTGGACATTCTGTGACTCTAGCCCAGTTTCCTTCTAACCTTGTGATGATGAAGGTCCAGTAGGAGATGTTGTAAATTTGCTAGTTGCAAGTGGTGAACCTATAATAGTGATGGCAGCTTGCTCTTTTGTTTTTATGTCCCCATTTGTCCTAGGAGTCAATTTTGTTCTCTTCCTGTAACTAATCTTGAACTCTTTGGCTTCACTTCCCGTTGTCGATGATGATACTTCCTCCCTATGTCTTTTGCTTGATTTCTCCTAAGGAGTGGGAGTATGCAAACTGGAAGTAGAAAAGAGATGTTCTTCATCTTCTTGCAAGGTGTTTTCTTTCCATTCCAACTGATTTGCATACTTCTCAATTTCAGGCCTTGAAATATGGATGTAAGGATTACTTTTATTCTCTACCCTAAGATTTGAAATAATGCCACAAGGGTCATAAGACCATGTAAAACTAAGACTAAACTTCATTTATTTGAGCATCGTGTCTGTTTCTTCACCTGCAGTCCTGGTATTACATATAAATGGGCCCACCTGTGTCTTTATTCAGAACTGTGATTTCTTCTTGGCCACAACAAAATTGATGTCATCAGAATTTAACATTTGTCTAATATACTCTAGGGAAAAAAATCCTCATGGGGAGGTATTAAGGAGTTTGTAGGGTGCCAATTCACAACCATAAACCCTAATCTCTATGTGGTTTTAGTATAAATACCATCCCCAGTCTTGGCCTGATCTATTAGATGCAAACTTCTCTTGATTTATTCACTGATTCTGGGTTGTGTTTCACTATTAATAATGTTCATGTCTGGGTGAACAAAATCTTCAATGAACTTCTTGTAAGAAAACTCTTTCTTTTCTTTCATGAATAATGATGTCCAAAAGATCACTGGTTGTTGATTTCTTGCATCTTCATGCTTCTGCATTGCAAAATTGAATTTATCTGCCTAATAGTAAATGAACATATATATTGAAATGGAGGTGTAATTAAACACCTTTTCTGTGGGAAACTTTATAAATTGTTCATGAATGTTGTCAGCCAAGAATTGACTGAAATTGAACACAATGGAAGGCTTTCTGTCTACAGAAAATATGGAGAGGAAACCTAAAATGGGCTCATCTACCCACTGATTAGAATAATAACCCAAAATATAGGAAATCATGGATATAATTATTTGGCTTGATCAAGGAAGATAGACGAAGAATATGTAGGATTCTTCTTGGGTATCTAGGCATTCGCAGGCAAGAAGATCTCAAATATTTTGGCTCTAGTAGAGAAATCCAGCTTCTGATAAAGTTGGGTCAGGGCTTCTAAGGTGAAAGGACTACTATTTTCCACAAAGGGAGCCAACATTATTTGGTCAATGGACTGGGAAATTATAGTAAAGAGGATGTAACCTAATGGAGCCATGATAGCTCTTTGAGCAGGGACATAACATGCCTGACACTTTCTGGTAAACTCGGGGGCATGGAATGTCAGGGGGAAGATGTAATGGGGAAGTTTTGACTCCCAAATCCCAATTTCATCAGTTTTATCTACATGTTTGTCTTCTAACCAGTAGTATAATTCCAAAAAATCACAGTCACATTAGGTTTCACTAATCTTGTAATCCCTATTGGCTAAAGGTATGTCATCCAAATATACAGAGGTAGGGATTAATGGATTAACAAGCTTATCTTGGGTTTTTCTTTTGGGATGCATGACGGTATTAGTGAATGACAAGAGAATTTGAGAGAAGACCTTACCAGAAAACTATTTGGTAATGAACTGTCATGGGAAGGAGACAGGGAACTGTCAGTTTTTGTGCTGGTATGGTCACGCAAACAGAGGATGAGCAATGGAAAGAGAGGATACCGATGGTTTCAATAGCTTTTAAAAAGTTGAGTGAGAGTCCCCTTGGAAATGGCGCGAGACTGTTAAGCCTAAATGGTTACCTGCAAATTTTAAACTAATGCGAAAAAATTATTTTACCAGGAATACATTTAAGTGGATAACAGCTAGGTGACATGGCATGAGGAGAGCGGTGGAGGAGTCATGGTGGGGACGCGGTAAAGTAGGGAAAGGAATGGTGGTTTCGAAGGGGGTAGCAAGCGATAAGCGAGATTGGAACGGGGGGTGCGAAATCATGAGAGGTTGCCATGTTAAGATGGGACCTCGTGGGAGAAACCATCTTTTCAAACCCCCCCCCCCCTCGGCGGTAAACAAAGGATGGAGAGTGGGGGTCGAAGAACAATTTGGGTCATGGATCACAGGCGAGAGTGGATCCTGATGCTTTGATGGCACTATTGTTTAATCGCAAATGACAAAAGATGCTTTGTCCAGATGCACTTTATTCTTTTGCCTTCCTGACTTAGGATAAAGGTAGATAACGAAATATATATATAGCCACTTTATCCCATCATGCATATATATTTCTCTTTTACCATATCATTAAAACATTGGATAAAAAGGACATAGGAAAATATTTATAAAAACCACTAATTTACTTACCCATAACTAAACTAACATTTTATTTTTCTATAGGGTGCACTTAGATTGGTAAACCCACATTATTTTATTTTATACATAATGAAAAACTATCTAGCCTATCCCTTATTTATCCTATTGATTCAGATTAAACAGTTGAATCAATGTCATTTTCTACCTAACTACTAATTTACCCATATTAAACTGTTGGGAAAATATTTATTCTCTAACATAATTTACAGAAATTTAAACAAGTTTAACCATGATTACATTGTATGATGAAACCAAAATCTAATCATTGTGGCATTTTGAACAAGCTACACACAACCTTTATTTAACAATGATGAAGAAAACTATCTATCATAGTGGCATTTATACCTGAAACACTTTCACTATTATTCCTTTTTTTATTTTTCTTTCTTTTGTTGGAGTTCAATCTTCTCTTCTTTTTCAATATTCTTCTTTTTCTCTTTTTTTATTATTTATACCCTCTTTTCATTTTTTATTCTATTTTTTCTTTTATTTGGAAATCATTGGCAGATTGACAAGTATTTACAATATAATATTCGTGAGATACAATACTCAATTACCTTGATATCCTATAAATTATAGGACCCTAACATGGTCTAGGTGTATGATTGTTAGGAGTGGTTCTGAGTTCCACCCTTAAGTCTGAAATAATGCTGAAAGGATCATAAGACCAGGTGAAGCTGGGTTGGAAACCCATCTATTTTAGTATAGCATTTGCCTCTAAACCTACTGATCTGGTGTTACAAATAAATGATCCTACTTGGGCCTTTATCTTGAACTGTGATCTCCTATTCCCTAATATGAAATGAAGCTCATCCATATTCATCATTTGCCTAATGTATTCCGAAGATAAAATTCTCGTTGGAACATTTTTGGCAACTTATATGGAGCCAATTCGCAGCCATATACTCTGATCTCTCTGTAATTCTTGTAAAGTGTTGATGGTGCTGGACCCACCAACATGTCAAGGGGATCTCCCTGGTAAGAAGTCCTAATTAGAACTTAGATGGTTTGGTGTAGGAGTCCCAGCAGTGGCTCGTAAGGTAATGCCTTGACCACGATGTCACACAAATGAAAGTATGATAACTATGTCAGTAGAAAGGGTGGGGCTGATGCAATGAGTCAAGGAATGAGTATGAGAAGTTCCAACACTTCAAAGAGATAGAAAAGTGAAGGTGAGTTCCAAGTTGAAAGGGATCAGTCCCAACTGAGCTAGGAACACACAACACAAAGGACATGGACAGCTTCTGACAGAGCAGTCGACACGGATGTGGAAATCACAACATACAAGGTAAGATAACACGAACAACACTCATGGATCAGTCCAAGATGATTGTGACGGTTGATATAACAAGGTTCAAAGAAACATTTGTCTGATGATCGACAGAGAAGTCGACACATACAGTGACAAAATTAACAACATATGCAACACATTAGCAATAAGATTCATATAATTGCATACAAATCAGTTCTTATACAAGTACATAAGTTAAACAACACATATCATTGAGGCAACTGGAACAATCCAACTACAATAACAACATATGCATGAAAATGTGTTGGCTCTTATTATTAAAGAAGTGTAAGTCACAATCATACAATACACCATGTAAACCCGCTAGCCCCATTAGTAGAACGTTACAGCCACATCCACCTGCTCCTCCAAAGAGATGTATTAGCCTTGTGTAGTGGAGCAGCCAAGGTGCATTACAATATTGTCCAAGCCTGATTCAAGATAGTCTTAGTAGAAGCTTGGCTGACCAAAAAGCCCTTACGATGAGTTGTGAGGACTATTTATAGCAAAGGGTGGGGTGACCCTTGAAATTCCCCTTTGCGACAGTTCAACTACCCTCATGACTCTTCACCTACACTATGACTATTACATCCAACTGTTGACACTCGACTTACACTTGACATGACTCAACATTACAATGCACATGTACTTATGTGAGACAACATGGCTTGAGCAAGCCTTGCAAGACATCACTGAAAATCGGTCTGTTGTGGTGAGACCAACTCTTTGACATGATTTTGATGGTGAAGCTGGTGAGCTGATGCCAAGCTTGGTCGTCCGTGATGGTGTGCATGTACGTCATGGTGACATCTTGCTGAAGCAAACTCTTGCCTCCGTGTTGCGCCCGGTGCATTGGTTCGGCCCCTTCATCCAACTCGTCTGCTAACATGTTCATGGTCTTCTTGAGTATGGTTGAACCGGAAACACACTGATGCATAGTATACGTGTTGATCTTCAGGTGGGTGTTGGTGGTCATGTGCATCAACTTGCTGAAGTGCATGTTCTACCCCAGTTGGAATTGCTTTTTGTCTTCGCGTTGGTGATTGTGTTGAATGGGTAGGATTGCATGCGTGCACTCAATGGCATGCATGCTACTGGATCCTTTGCATGCAATCAACAACACTTTTCACTATGTTTTCTCTTTGTCAGTTGTTGCGATGGATCCTTAACTTGTACTGGCACAGTTTCATCCACGAGTGCATGTTGCACCCACTGTTGTTCCTATTCTTGCTGCCACTCATTGGACTATCTGTGCAGCTTCATCTTCTTCCTGAGTTGCCACTTCAGCACATGCAACTCCTTCTTTGTTCCATCTTCTGCCTTTGCACAATTTTCATGTCACACCATCACTTCGTAGCCTGAGTCTCCAAAGTTGCCTTCATTATCAATGGATCTGCTTGATCTTGCAAATTTTCTCCACCTCTATGTTGTCAACAACCTTCCTTTTGCAGTCGCTGCGTTCTCTTCATTTGTTGTGCTCGATGCATTCGCTATGCCTGTTACACAATGTTTTGTCACTGTCCCTTTACTCCACGTTCCTTGACCTTGGAGGACCTCTACAGTGAACCCTGCATGCTTTGCCTTCATGGAGAAACTCCCATTATGTCCCTCTTCATGAGCAGATCATTTCCCTTTTGCACCATTTCCCATGAAACTTTTGTTTTGCCCAATTTACAAGACCAACACTAATGACCTTTGTCTCCCCCACACCAATGTGCAGAGATTATCACTATTCCTCGCGCTAATTGGTGTGACTGAGCTGTGTTCCAGTCGTGTCAGTCCTGTTGTGGAAAGTTTTTTAAATTAGGGTTGAAGCTTCCATCTCTAGAAGCTCTGTAACGGAAGTCTAGTAAATGGTTTGGTTCGATGGGGTCAAGGATGACAGTTTGGGATCCTTTCCCCTCTAATGATGGAACTACCTCAAGGGATAAGTCCTTCTCCCATGAGTAGAGGATCCATCTCCCATCCATCTTTCCTATATAAACCTCCCTTCTTCCCAAGCACAAACTAGTGTGAAAATCAGAATTAGAGTTTTGGTTGAGTATGAATATACTATTTTAGACAAGCAAGCTATTACTAGTTGTAGCCATCTAGTTGTGTGAGGGAGAACTGTGTTTGGTTTGGAGTGAAGCCTAAAGTGAAGAGTCTTTAAACTATTGTTGTTTGAAGCCATCATGAAGTGCTAGCAGAAGTGTGTGGGAACCTGGTCTTGTCAGAGGAAGACTGTGACGTCAAGACGAATGGTTGTAATCTCGCTTTGAATATTAATATATGCAACTATCGATTAATTTCCTACATGTTTTGTAATATTACATATTCCTCTCTTAATGATTCTTGACTCATGAAGTAGGCTGAATTGCAATTTGTCTATTATTATGTTTTTGTGTTGTTGTTGTTTACTTGTTTCAGGAGCTTGAAGAAGGAAGTGAGAGATTGCTGGAGCGAGCAAGCGAGGACATCATCAAGCAGGATAAACAACCAAGAGGTAGGCCCTCTTGATTGATTCTAACCGAAGGAAATCTTCCATAAAATGTATCTATTATGGCTAGACCCATTATTGGGCTAGAGGAATTCATTCGTGTCCACACTTATAATTTTACTTCACCATAAATTGGTGACTCCGCTAGGGAGATCCCATCCTTTCGTTTGTTTTTGATTTCATGATTTTGTGAGAACTTTTCTAGTTTCACATTTTCCCTCTTGTTTTGTTGCTTTTCTTCTGCTTACTGGCCTAAGTCTAAAATCCATAGTAGCAGATCTGGTCCCTATTTTTTTTTTTCCTTAGTTCCCTCGAACAACACATTTAATCGGCTGACAATTGCACTGATCAACATGAATTGTAGAGGAACAGTCGCACTGACCAGTCTCTGGCACTTGTTCTCAGTTAGGTCATCGTGTCAATGCTTGTAAGTGAAGATTAGGGCTCAACCCCAGTCTTGGCCAGGGTGTTTTGCTCTTGTGTTTTTGACCCTATAAGCTTTTTAGACTATCTTCTCCCTGACTAAAAAGCTTCATTTAGCTTTATTTCTATGCTTGCTTGGTTTAGCCCACCCTCTGATGTGTCAAGTCTGGCCCTGTGTGAAGTTATTTTTATTTTTTCTTTGAATTCCTCGATCAACACTATTTTTGGCCAAAAAGTCGCGTCAATCAGCCATTAGCACTAGTTGTAGTACTAGCCAGTCGTGCTGATCAGTGCTACTTTTGGCCAAAAAGTCGGTCTGATCTCAGGGATAAGAAAAAAATAAGAATTTCTCCCATTCCAGTGCCAATGTGTCTTGACCCGCAAACTTTCTTCTTCCTCCCAGAAGTGACTAGGATGCTTTGTTTTCAATTGAATGAGTGAAAGAGTCTCATTTGTTTTCTTGTTTCGAGTGTCTCTTTTCTCTTTCCAAGCATATATTACATTGCTTGGTTTCTCGATTGAAGCATTATGTGTTTGGTTTGTTCGATTCAGGGAAGAAGTTGCTTGTAGTTTCATTTATCATGCTTTGTATTTGATTGATGCTTGTTTGTTTGGAATTGTGAAATTTTTCATTAAAGTGCTTTATGTGAAAGATTCATTTTTCATTTTATGAAGATAATAACATCATTCTAGTTTACTTAAGTGAAAATATTGCATTAGTAGCAATATTGAGAAGATAGAATTCCATCATCATAAGCATAGGAAATGAAATGGAACTTCTTTTTTTGTTAAGGGAAGATTAAGTGCATTTAGGAGATTTATTAGAGAAAGATTTTAGTCTTTGATTGTTGCATTGATTTTGTGTTCCCTATCTATGAATTAGTGTTAACTTTCATCGAAGACAAAGATCTCTTTTCTCATATAGCCACATATAGGAGTTTTTAGATGACAGTGGTAGGGCCTTGTAATTAAATCCTAATTCAAGATCAACCATTAAAATTTATTGAATTAACCTAAGGAAGCATTGAAACTTAACACTCACATTTAGTGGTCTAGGCTAGAGACGTGTTCCGACATCTTTAAATCTAGCAGTTGTCGTTCGCTTCGGCATTAGACAACGCTAGTACAGATTTGTGCTCCCCATACCATCGAGTATATAACAGGAGACCCCTCTAGGCTGCAATCCTTTATCCAAAGGAAGCTGAGTCAGCCGCCTTGTAAACGTGATACACCAAAAAAACATTCGGGCAGATTGTCAGCTCGTACTTCTCAGTTCACCAAGAGGTATTCTACAGTTCATGGTTGCCTGATAATCCTATTTGCCTAGATCATCCAGAGCATTCATTTTATATTTTTGACTCATTAAATTTAAAAATCACTCGATCACTTGTCTTTTCGAGCTTGTTTCAAATCGAAAGTGATAGAGTCACCTTTCACTCTTTTCTCATCTCTTAAAATATGAAAAGGAAAAGTTTTGTTTCAATCTCTTAAAACTAACTACCCACAAAATATTCGTGGTTAAAGTTATCTTCCTTAGTGATTCTTTATGATCAATTCCAATGGTAACATTTCCAGAGTCTACCAGTTAAGAATTCCCCTCGAATGGGAATCCTAGTCCTTTTCCTTCTTTTGGAAATGATGGTGCTTCTTATATGGAAACATTGTCCCTCCCTGGGTTAACCATTGGTTTACTTGTCTGGTTATTTTCGACCTTGGTGGTCCAAAGTGTCCCAACTCCTGCTCCTCCATCTCCTTCATTTGAATCACATCACATTGATTCTATGGTTGACCTCTCCCCTTCTTCCCCTGTTTCTTCCTCTTCTACCTCGCCTGGTGAAAGTTTGAAATCCAGTGACAAGGAAGCTAAGAAGAAGAAGAAGAAGAAGAAGTCAGATAAGCGAGAGGACAACCGTGTGGCTTTTACTCCAAATGCACCTCCTGTAGACAAACCTTTCGATCCTCCACAGAAGTTTAGATTCCTTTGCAAGCTATGTAAGGGTGACCATCTCCTTCAAGATTGTCTTGGCATTCCCAGAGTTTTAGAGGCATGGTCTCAAAATCTGAATCGATCATCCTGATCGACCTCTGGATATCATGTAGATGCTACATCTTCAACTAATGATGATATGAAGAAGGGAAATATTAGATTCCCCTAGAGGTTATGTGAAGGATAGCATCTTCTTCACCTTTGTCCTCTTATGGATAAAGCTTCCAAAGCTTTGGAACACCTTATACCTCCTCAACCCCAACTTCATGTTGCTTATTGGAGGCTTTCTTCTAACCGTATTTGGTTGGTAAAGAGATTGACTTGGATTCATCTCTTGCCCATCCTGCTCTTCCTGAGCGAGACTCGCTTGTGTTTGTTCCTGAACAACCATTGGTCGAAAAGGGTGTTGACTTGGTTCTGCCACCAGTTTCTCACTCTGTTCTGGAAGAGAGTGGTGATCATACTGCTCATGTTCTTCTTGTTTCCTCAGATTCTCATGAATCGAACCGTGACCCTCCCGTCCTGGTTGTTCAGTATATTCCTTCTCCTATTCTTGTATAGCATGGGGGGAATCATATGATACCCCAACCAAGTAGTTTTTTCATTTATTTCTATTGGAGTCACTTGACTTCTTTCCACCTCCCATCTTATGTGCCTTTCCAGATCACAGTACAAGCCTATAATATGGTAGTACCTAGCACTATATTAGATGAAGGTGCATATGTTAGCATCATGTCTTCGACTACTTGGCAAGCTTTGGGTTCCCCACAGCTTGTGCCTATCACCCAAAATCTGTTGGCTTTCAACGGAGGAACCAGTCAACCTTTAGGGATCCTTCTGAAGTTCGCTATTACTTTGGGAGGAAAGACCGTCTATATAGACATGATGGTAGTCCAAGTTCCATTAGATTTCAATATTCTCCTTGGATGTGATTATGTCTATGTCATGGGAGCTCTTGTTTCTTCGCTTTTCCGTGCGGTTTGTTTCCTGCACGAAGGGAGAATTGTGACTATTGATCAACTGTCATTCATTGGTCACCAGGCACCTCCTTTGCAACTATTGCCCCCTATCAATTCTTGTTTGAAAGAAGTACTTTTCTTGCCATAAATCAATTATGTGGCTACCCATTCTGTCTCCACATATGTTGATGATCACACAGATGGTATAGTACAATATGTACTAGGGGCATTGGAACCTAATATGTCATTTATACCAGTGGACATGTGTTCCTCCCAGAGCGTGGTTCTTCCATCTAGTGAGGACCTCTTGGGATCCATGTTATTGTGTGGTCAATGATCAAATGAATGAGGATAGTTCCTGGTCTCGTGTCAACCTTGTTAAAAAATGAAACAAAATATTTGGAGCATAGTTCCTTGTCTTGTGTCAATATCAGTAAAAAATGAATCAAGGAGTGAGCAAAGTTCCTTGACTTATGTCAAGCTCGTTAAAAAATGAAACAAGGATTTATGAGGATAGTTATTTTATCATGTCAACACCATTAAAAAATGAAACAAAATGTCTGGAGCATAGTTCCTTGTCTTGTGTCAAGCTCGTTAAAAAATGAATCAAGGAGTGAGCATAGTTCCTTGTATTGTGTCAAGCTCGTTAAAAAATGAAACAAGGAGTTATGAGGATAGTTCTTTTAATGTGTCAACCTCATTAAAAAATGAAGCAACTCCCTTTTCAAATCGAGTCTTTGATTAAGATCTCGTAAAATCCCAGTCGAGTCTTTCCAAGATCTAGAAAGTGAACCTTCATTCCATCCATCTAGTTGATTGACATGAAGCTTGGGGGCCATGTACCTCGATTGAGTCATTATGCTGAGGGCATGTAAACTTATAGCAAGCATAGTTTTTCGTTTCAAGCTTGTGTAGAGATGAAACTGAATACAAGCAAAGTTCTCCATGGTTTAAGCTTGTGTAAAAATGAACCCATGCTTGATTTTAATCAGCTGATTTATGCTAGATGAGCCTGGTTGTTTCTTTCCATCACCACCATCTCTTTGGCCAATCATATGCTTTCTCTTGGTTGTTTTTCCTTTCCTGAGGGACCACAATGATGAGTGGTTTTATTAGACAGCCTCTTAACCATTACATGTTTTGAGTAGTTCCTTCATTATCAAAACCAGTTGCTACCCTCTATACCACTCGTTCCTCTAGGTCGAGTCACTTTTAAGCTCTTTCTGACTCATAAAAAATGAAAAGATTGCCAAGTATTTTTTCCATTTTTGACTCGTTAAAGAGAATAAAAACAGGGGGTCTACTTTCAGCTCTTTTCCGACCCTTTAAAAATGAAAATATGGTCGAGCCCTTGGCATTTCAAACTCATTAACGGATGTGAAACAACGTGTGCCCAGTATAAGTTTACCCCTTTGTCGAGCTGGGAGGCACTATTTATGAAAAAGGTACTCCTTGACTGAAACAATCAAGTAGTTCTCTCAAGTATTGTTTTCTACATTTTCGAGCTTGAGAGACACAAATGTACAAAAAGGGACCATGTGGAGTTTTCTTTTACGTCTTTTTCAAACTCTCTAAACATGAAAAGGATACCGAGTTACACCTTTGTCGAACTCGTTAAATTATTAAACGACATCCTATTCGTCACCATGACGAACACGAGCTTCTCCTTCCCAAGGCTCATTAAACTTACTAGGTCGAATTCATTCGAAGGATGAAATTATAGTGCAAGCATATCTTATCCCCTTTAAGCTTGCGATTAAAAAATAATTGGGGTACTTGCCAGAAATGGTGGGGGAAAAATTTCGAAATCTATCGAGTCATGTCGGCAGCTTACTCTTGAACATGACACTCTTTTCTTCGTGTCAGGTTGGGATATCCTCCCTTGTATCATTAACCTTCCCAGGTTTAGGCCTTTCATTTTTGCCTTCCATTTGATCTCTACCATGTCATCATGACCACCAATCCTATGGATCCAAAAGCTACCAAACTTCTAGTTGTGTCATTGATATGCTCAAGAGGTGTCCTTCTGCAGTTACACTTACCTCTGTTTCTCTCTATCATCCAAAATTATTTTTCGTCCTCTCGTCTCGCGTCGATGATGTGGGATTCATTATGGCCCTCCTCCGACATGGTCACTTTTGTCGACATCAACTCATTATCCAGGAAGTTAAACAAGAGACTCCCTTCTAGTACCTTATAGCTTGCATGCCTCAATGGTAAGTTCTTCGCACTCGATGATAAATTCACATCATTGGATTTTAATCGAGTGATTTCACGGGTGTTTGACTTCAGTTCTTGTATTCACATTCCGTGAATTGTGCTGATAGTACCTTGAGGGTCATTTTCATTATTGGTGGTTTCTCTCGCACTTGTTAACAGTTTACATCATTGACTGGTAATCAAGTGAATTTCTAGCATGTTCGACATCAACACATGTATTCGCATGTTAGAATGTGGATTTTGATCGGGTCATGTTGGAGTGCATGACCCTGGACTCAGATCACGAAAGTCCAATTTGTGAAGTGGTGTGACATTGTTTATGATGATATGCATGTCTCTTTCATATGGCTGGCTATGACCAGACCTTGAGTTATCATATGTGATACTTCTCGTTATTGGATGGCTGTGACCATACCTTGGTTTCATTATGATCCTCTTTGATGGATAGTTGCGCCCATACCTGGATCCATTTACATGGTCATTCTCTGGATGGCTGCGTCCATGCCATGATTCATGTATCATTTGATAGAGATCTTAGTTTATGTATATGTATCTATATTTTCTTGTAGGTTTTCTGATGGCAAGCTGGTTCCCCACACTGATTTATAAATCATTTCATCTCTCACTCCAGCTCGGCCTTCACGCTTTAGGGGGCATCTATTACATAGAATTGTATCACTGTCCCTGTACTCCCCATTCCTTGATCCTGGAGGACCTCTATAGTTAACCCCACATGCTTTGCCTTCATGGAGAAACTCCCATTATGTCCCTCTTCATGAGAAGATCATTTCCCTTTTGCACCATTTCCCCTGAAACTTCTGTTTTTCCCAATTGACAAGACTAGTGCTAATGACCTTTGTCTCCCCCATGCCAATGTCCAGAAATTAGCACTATTCCCTGAGCCGATCAGTGCGACTGATATGTGTTCCAGTCGCACCGGTCCTGTTATGGAAAGTTTTTTAAATTAAGGTTGAAGCTTCCATCTCTAGAATTTCTGTAACAAAAGTCTGGTAAATGGTTTGGCTAGGCGGGGTTGAGGATGACAGTTTAGGCTCCTTTCCCCTATAATGATGGAACTAAATCAAGGGATAAGTCCTTCTCCCATGAGAAGAGGATCCATCTCCCATCCATATGTCCTATATAAATCGCCCTTCTTCCCAAGCACAAACTAGTGTGAAAATCAGAATTAGAGTTTTGTCTAAGTACGAATATGCTATTTTAGACAAGCAAGCTATTACTAGTTGTAGCCATCTAGTTTTGTGGGGGAGAAGTGTGTTTGGTTTGGAGTGAAGCCTAAAGGGAAGAGTCTTTAAACTATTGTTTTTTGAAGCCATCATGAAGTTCTAGCAGAAGTGTGTGGGAACCTGGTCTTGTCAAAGGAAGACTGCGACGTCAAGACGAATGGTTATAATCTCTCTTTGAATATTAATATATGCAACTATCGATTAATTTCCTACATATTTTGTAATATTACATATTTGTGTCTTAATGCTTCCTGATTCATTAAGTAGGTTGAATTGCAATTTGTCTATTATTATGTTTTTGTGTTGTTGTTGTTTACTTGTTTCAGGAGCTTGAAGAAGGAAGCGAGAGATTGCTGGAGCGAACAAGCGAGGACATCATCAAGTAGGATAAGTGACCAAGAGGTAGGTCCTCTTGATTGATTCTAAGCTAAGTAAATCTTCCATGGAATGTATATGTTGTGGCTAGACCCATTATTAGGCTAGAGGAATTCGTTCGCGTCCGCACTTATAATTTTACTTCACCACATTGCTACCTTCAACTGTTGCTCATGATAGTGCTTGCTATGATGCTACTTCTTGATGTCCTTATCCGCGAACAACTTGATGTCTTCATGAGTATGTAATCCCATGGACACTTGATCGACTGCATCTGCTCTGAATGGTGTCTTCATCTCTGCTCTCTTGGAAACCATTGTACATGTACTGCTAAGAGGAAGATGAACACCTGTGATACCTAGAAACATGGCAACACTTATAGCAACAAATCTGTCAGTCGTAAACCAAAATGAACATGAGAACTGACTTGCAACATACCTGGGTGAAAGATCATGAAGGTTGCGCAATTTCGCTCAGGAGGTTGGGAGACCGACTGCCAAGACTACACAAGGCATAGTCTAGGCTACTGGGAGACTGACTGACTACTAGAACAACAAAATGTGCAATCCAGTTGGGCAGTTGGCTGTGGGGATTGCACAATGCATGATTCCAGTTGGGAAAGAATATCCCAAGGATAGATTTGCGTAAATTTTTGGGCCAAGCAACCACTGACCTCTAGAAATGAGAAATTCAGTCCATGAGGCTAGTGCTGGGCCAGAATGCACAAATCTAGAGAGGAAGGTGAGCCTTCCTTCTCCAGATTATGCAATGTAGCCTTGGTGAAGGAAGAGACCTGGCTAAGGTTGGCCCGACTCACCGACGGGAAATTGAAAGCAAGTAAGTCGATGAAATGCATGGCGACACTAACTGATAGTAGAAGTGATAAACAGTGCATGCAAAATATGAATGGAAGATTGAGAAAATAGATCAACATGCATGTGGGTGAGGTCGTATGCCAGTTGGGCGAACATCTGTGCAAAACAGTTTCATGCATTCGACAGTAGTGAGATAGCAATGAAAATTGAAATAGAGCTAGGACAAGCTAGAATATATGTAAATGACAGCAGGTGTTCGAAGAAATCAAGGAAACAGTACTCCCACAAGAAAAAACACAAAAAGGGACAAAAATGCTAAGTTAAAATTCTTACTGCAAAACAACGAAGTTGAATGTGTCGACTACTTCTAGATGTGATTTTGGATGCCAAAGCTACAAGTTTGATGTGAGGAATGAGCTCTGCAGTGTCCGGTTGATGAGTTTTGATAACATCGAGGTTGTGATGCACATGCCACAGATCTAGGCGAAGCGACACTTGGAGGGAGGTTTCTAAATTGTTCCTTGCATGTAACTCCAATTGCTAAACATAGATCAATGAAACAAGGGATTCGTTTCCATGCTACCTTGGGAGAAGTAGCCTATGCATGCAAGTCTATTTTTCTCAATCCCGAAGTAACCAGTCAACTCAGTTGCACATGCAAGCGACTCCTCGACTGTTAGAGAAAATGCACATTTCTAACTATAAGTTGGGTTGAATTCCCAAGGGGATTGCACAATTTATGGGCTGAGCAGCTGACTACTTCCCAGATTTGTGCAAATCCTGGGCTAAATAGCCTGTTGATGGAAAAAATTGCGTAAATCCTGTTGTGGGGGTTGGCTAGCAGGATTGCGGAATCCTGGAGCCCAGCAGGCTATTAGAGGGAATTGCGCAATTCCTGGAGGGAAGGCTAGTTTCCCTCCAAAAATGTGGAAATTTCACTAGGAAGCTGCTTAGCTTGCAGCTAGACCATGACTGAGTGAGCAGCCTGTGAAGGGAAAGGATCAAACTTTGATGGAAAAGCTACCTTTGAGGAAGAAAGACACTGAAGCTTGAGGACTTGATGTAGCAATGCAAGATATTGTGAAGGTTGGTAGGGAAGCTCCAAACCAAGCTAAGGAAAAATTTTGGAGGGTGGTTGTAGCTATTACAACACTTGGCGACACACTGGTAGAATTCAAACTCTTTGAATGGACCTTGCTCGTGAAAAGCATGTCTAACACCTCCTGAAGTATTGTTCAACTCTCAGCTCGTCTTGGCTTAACACTAGCTTGATTGTAAGATGTAGCATCTGCCATACTCTTGTTTGATTGACACAAATTCCAAGCCAAGGCAACATAGTTGTTTTGATTGGGGTTGAGGGTTATCTAAGTGCATAAGCAGTATAGTCGTCAAAGTCTAAGTTTCATCTCTGGTGTTGCTCCACTGTAAGCAAGCCTGGACAGTACCTCAGTGGAGTCACATAGGAACACAAGCACGACTCTGCTACCAGCGAGCCTAGTTAGTACCCCAAGGAGTTACTTGCATCACGTCCCTAAGTAGGAAGCCTTTCTCTTCTTTTGCCTTATTCATTTTTCATTTGAATGTTTTGACTTTTCATTTTTTTCATTTTTCATTGTGCATAGCACTTATTCATTTCAGAGGCGGAAGAGGGATCCCGACTTATTGAGAGCAGAAGAGTTTGTTCCAGCATAGAAGTAGTTTATTGTATCTCTGACGTGCTTGTTAAGGTTTTCCCCCCCGCCTTACTCTTCTTGACTGAGATGACAAGGGTTAACCCAAAAACAACTGACTAGAGAAGGTGACACTAGTTAGCGTGCAAGCGTTGTTTTTACACCAAGGTTCACTTTGAAGAGTACATATTTTCATTCGACATATCATGGACTAAGAGTAAGAAGTTCATCATACAGAGGCAAGATGATAGATAAAAAAGTAGTGATAGTTATACAAACCCTATTGTACTTTACCCAAATCATTTCATAAGTCACATGGTTTCATGCGAACTAACCTACGAATGAAACAAGCAAACGAACTAACAATCAACATAGAAAAGCAAGAGCAGAAGTAAAAATGAAAGAAAAGCAAGTAAACAAACGAGCAAGCAAACAAACAAGAAATCAAAGCATGAAAGCAAACAAGCATGCAAGCAAACAACTAAAAGAAAACACTACTACTCCTACACTAACAGTGCATGGGCCTGATCAAGTGAAGTGATACTTCCAATGCAACCATCAGTGCATTGATAGACCAATGTTGGTGAAGGCTTGGTCTGCAAGCAACCTAGTCATGCAGACCAGCATACAAGAAAGATATAATAGTGAAGAAAGCCACACTTCGTGTTTCAAAGTGCCCACGGGACATAAGTGATTGCATGTGCATGACAGACAGTCTGTGGACTTATCATGGTGTTGTGTGACACTACGTGAAAATTTGAAGCACAAGAACACTCTTGATTGTGACATGCAAGAAAATAGAAAAAACAAAGATAACTTGCGTCACATACGAGTTTTTTCAATATAAGACTCCTCCAATGCATGAGCAATGGGATCATGTAGTTCGAGTGGAGAAAGTGTGATATGAGTGTTAGATTGATCTTGAGTGCATACAGATGAGTGATGAGGAGCCTCGAGTGTTTGAAATTTTTCCTAATCGGAAGTGAAACCAACCTCAGGACAGTGAGGGCTTGACATAACCATCAACTCGGGTTGAAGTGCCTCGACAGTCTGTGGGGTTTCGACTTCGTTAAAAGATGGATCTTTGTAGAATAGTGGCTTAGACGAATTAACAATGAGTGAATCATCATCATAATCTGATGATGAGGTGAAGAGATCATGACAACCAAGATTAGAAAAATTAGGATGTTGGTTGGCATCCTCATGATTTGACAAATCACACAGATGGGTAAATGAGAAGCAAGGATGTTCACCCTCTGCATTTTTGAAAAGAGTAGATGAAAGATCAAGTGGATTTTCAATGAATGATTGGTCCTCTCCATTGTTGGATGATGGGCTAACTTACGATGTGTCCTATGAAAGATCAACAATGAGTGCATCCATAAATGAAGATATTGTTATGGGAATAAGTGCTCTAGGTTTTTGGGTTGGAACCCCAACAGAGTAAGAGAAAACTACAGTAAGAAACACGAATGCAACTCAGGAAACATGCTTATATAAATGAACTATAAGATAGTGATCATACTTGGATGTCCTTCATTTGGGTAGTTCTAGCAGGGTTTAGACCTTCAGCAACTCCTGATGATCTTCGAATCTGCAAATTGACAAATTCGAACATACATAGTGGCATATAGATAAAACATTTTAATGAAATCAACTTTATATCATATAAGCAAATGATTGGTTATACATCAAAATAACATTCATACATGAATTACAACAAGATCTTCCGCATAAGCAAAGGCAATCTCAAGAACAAGATAGCATTTCCTTTTATTGTAGAAAGGTATAACAAACATGGAAAGAGTTCACCTCAGTCTTCCAATTTTTGGCTCCAAGTGGAACCATCCTCCAGATCCATCCAGACCTAGTCTTCAACAACCTCCTTCCATAACCAATACCATGATATCTCAAGCAAGTGGGAGAATATCAACACTCAAGGAAACAAGGGTTTCCTGAAACTTGGGGAAGTGCTTGAAGCACAGGGATACTTCAGACTTAGTCAGGGATAATCTTAGTATAGTAATCCTATCTCTTCTTCCTTCCTTTAGGCCTTCCCATAGAAGTCTATTTATACTTCTCCCAATTAGTTTTTTAGTTGGGAAATAGTTGGGCCATGGGAACTAGGAGGTAAACAACAGGTAAAACCCGTGAACTCTATCCATAATTAAGGAAATTTATTTTTTTTAAGTGTTTTAACACATATATGCGGGTTGGGTATTGACTAACCTGCGTGTACATGCTTTTATCTCAGGGCAAAGTAGTGTACAGGGAATAAAACATTGTTTTTTAAATATTTGGACCAAGTCTGGAAGGAGGGGTTGCCCTAGGCCATAAACCAAGCATCACAAACACCAAGGGTGGTATTTGGAGCTATAACAAACGCCCCCTAATATACGAGGTCAGAAGGGGTACATGATGGCCAAAATGTATTAAGTATATGGAAAGGAAACCTGTCAAGACTGAGAAGGACTTCACCAGAATTCAGCCTACCAAGCCATCAAAAAGATATCAAAAAGAAACTGTTGTCTGAGGTGGGTACACCCATGCTCAGAAAAAGTAGAGAATGTATGCATATCAAGTACAAGCAGATCCACTATGTATACAAGTATAAAAAGAACTGAAAGCACATAATGGATCATCTGATCGTGATCGAAAAAGTACATGTCTGAATATCACATATAAGAAGATGATCAATGAAGCTGAAAGATGAAGCTGATCACTGATATCAAAAACTGATCCCAATAGTACCAAATGAACATGATGGAATAAAATGATACTACATTGCAACTCGGATGCCAGCATATAAGATGTCGCTGTTATAGACATTTTTGTACCCTACAACTCCAAGCATGAAATGTCCATAAACCAAGGGCTCCTAAGTCCCTAAAAGTGTTGTTCTAACCCTTAAAGGAACAAGGTCAACAGATTACAGCTTCTCCCAGAAGTTCTCCATGAAAAACTACTCAAAATTGGTCAAAACAGGATCATTGCAGCTGCTCCACTGGCTAGGTGCGTTGCATCTCACCCAAATGCACTGTGAGGGTGCGTTGCATTTCAAAACTCCCTTCTATGGGGTGTGATGGGCGAGAAATGACAAATGGCAGTGTCATTCCGCGAGGTGGAGAAGCAATGAAAGCTTCCAGAATCTTCTCCTGTGACACTTGCCTCACTGAATTCGACCAAGGATGAGTAAGAGGCCCTCAGTCTCCAAGTGGAAGCAAGAACTGACAGAGAGAAGACACTAATCAAATCACAAGCTGACTCATCCTCCTTATAGATATCTATATATGGATCCCTCATCCCAGAGATCCGGAGGCTGGAATTTTGTATATTGTAAGGAATTGCTGTTGGTTTCTAGAGACAAACATCAGATTGTTGGGTGATCTATGCTTTGTTTGAGGTGAAGAGGGGCTTCTTTGCTAGGAGGTTGATGTTGGGTCGGAACCACTGGTTGTAACTCCTCCTGGATCTTTTCTTGTTTATCAATAAAAGCTATCTGAGTTCTCTTCCATGCTTTTGTATCATTGATGCTTGTTACATTTGTATGGTCAATTCAAATCTGATCCTAAGTTGTTTATGAATATAGATCCGTGTCTTCGTATAGTGCTATGCTTCTGTGATCTTATAGGTACTTTGTGAAGCTGGGCGTGCTAGTGAGTAGGTAGCTGGAGACTATCAAAGAAGAGAGGAATCGAATCAAAGGATTAGCGCAAGACACAGGTGCATTTAGGAAAGTGCATTTACAGTGTGCTCTTTGCTCTTTGTGAAAATATTATGTCTTTCTTTTCCCTAGTAGCTAGGATTTTCATTGCACAAAAGAGATAAAAAGTGTGTTTATCATCTTTAGATTGCATTTTAGGAATTAAATCTACATCTCGTGGTGAACCCGAAAGGCAAACTTCATAAACAAGATCAACTTAAAATAAATTCAATGAATCTAACAACGCTTTGGAACTTAACGCACAACATTTAGAGGTCTAGGCTAGAGACGTATTCCGGCGTCATAAAGCCTGGTAACTGTTGTCCTCACTGATGGTTGGGTGATTCCTCCACTTTGAGACGATAAGTGCCAGTACGTACTTGTGCTCCCACGTACCATCGAGTATATTTTGGGAGACCCCTATAGGCTTAAATCCTTTATCCATAGGAAGCCGTGTATGTCGCCCTATCGATCTCAATGCACTGAACACAGCATTCGGGAAGACTGACTGCCGTACCGTAAAAAGTATTCTGCAGTTTTGCGATTGGTTTGGTACTCCCTCTACCTAGACTTCCAGAGTAGTCCCTTTCGTTCCTTTTCAGACTCCTTAATGGAAAAGGTCCATCTGAGCACTTGTCACTTCAGGCTCATTAAAAATCGAAGGTGACTAGAGTCATCTTTTGTTTTTTGTCGACTCTTAAAAACTGAAAAAACAAGTTGTGTCAAAGCGTCTAAAAATTTATTTTAAACGGAATATTCATTACCCCTTTCCTACGTTGATCTTGGGTTGAGAAAATGGAGTCCACCAACCAAGGAATTCCCCTTGGAGGAAATCCTAGTCCCTTCTCCTCTTGGGGAGATGTTGGTGCACCCCATATGGCCACATTATCACTTCCAAGACTGACAATTGGTTTGCCTGTATGGCTCTTCTCAACCTCTGTCGTTCAGAACACCACTATTCCTGAACAATCAAATCAGAAATTAGACGAGTCCAGAGTTACCCACCAACCTTCTACTTCCTCTAATTCTTCCTCTCCTCCTTCCTTTTCACTTGATGGGGCTGGTAAAGCCAAAAGTCAAGTTCCTAAGGAGAAGAAGGAAAAGAAGAAGAAAGAGAAGAAGAAGAAGGAGCCAAAAGCGAATGGGGGCAAACGAGTGTCGTCTGACGAAAATCCACACACTGCACCGACCAGGCCTAAATCACCATGTGTCATTTGCAAAGGAGACCACTTTCACAGAGATTTTCCTTGCATCCCTCGGATCTTAAGGGATTGGTCTCCTCGTTTTCACAACCCGGTGTCGTCAACCTCTGATGATCATGTTGAAAACACACCGTCAACTAGTGAAAGTGAAGCCCCGGGACAAAAAGGGAAATATAGATTTCCTTGTAAATTGTGCAAAGGCGATCATGCCATCCACCATTGTCCCTTCTTAGACAAAGCTAAAAGAGTTTTGGATGATCATCCGGTTTCACCGTTACGGCTTCCTCCTGGATATAAAAAACTCTTGCCGAGTCTGTCACTAGTTGAAAATCCGGCTGACCCGCTCAGGTGGTCGGTCGAAGCATCTGTCATTGAAGATGAACCATCTGAATCCATACCAGACGAAAGTCAGAAGGTCGAGGTGGCAGTTGACCCGGTCTTGCCTTCAGAGGTTCCATCTTCAGGTGACACAATCACTGAAGAGAACAAGGATGACACCGTCCAAATTCTTTTCATAAGCACAGACTCCAACGAACATGGAGACAATTTACCTGTTCCTTTACCGTAGGAAGGAAGTTCGTCAAATTCATACCCGACCGTCTATTCGGTGCCACCTCCAAGCAACCTAGTTGTCTCCTTCGACTGGAATCAACTAGGCAGACCCCGTTTACCGGCTAGTGTACCCTTCCGAATTATTGTTCAAATATATAGACTGGTTATGGCTGGTACCATCATAGATGAGGGGGCTTCTGTGAGTATCCTTTCCTCAACTGCTTGGAAAGTGCTTGGTTCGCCATCGCTTTTACCTGAGATGAGAAATCTTACAGGCTTTGATAAAGGAACCAGTCGACCGTTAGGGATCCTTCCCGATGTGCCCATAACATTGAGAGGGAAAACCGTTCACATGAACGTAATGGTAGTTCAAGGACCCCTGGACTACAATCTACTCCTTGGACGAGACTATGTTTATTGCATGGGAGCAATTGTCTCCTCACTCTTTAGAGTAATGTGTTTTCCGCATGAAGGAAGAGTGGTCAAGCTCGTGGACCAGCTTTCATTTCCCGGATCATACAGAGCAAATAGTCATATACCATCCCTGAATGGTCTTTTCATGCAAGAAATGTCTCAATTTCCAGTCCGTCCTCCCGATGAGCACGAGTGATTCGGAGGGATATGACTGAAACCCAGGGGGCATGCACCTTGGTCTGCTTTGGCAGGAAATCTTCGGGTATACGGTAAGTTTCTGTGGGAGAATATGACTATTCTGTACCCCCATCTATGATTGGAAGATGGGGTTATTCTGGAACAAGATTCTCTTGTCAAAGTTATGTGATTCGGCGGGCATCGCCGCTCACCTTTGTTTGTTTCTATAGACATCGCCGAAGAAGTGTTTTTTTTACGCTGTGAATAGAGCAATCTTTGGGTAACCTGTAAGAGGTAGGCCTCTCTCGGTAAAACAAATGTTTTAACGGACTAAAGAAGGGGTAACCTTGAAACTCTGTTTTATACCTAGGGGCATGAAAACCTTTTGGAGTGCAAGCGAAGAGCGGCTATTTATTTTTTAAATTTATAGGACCTCTAACCCTTTAACCTCGTAGGATTGGTCGTTTCCTAACTTTCATAAAGAAAGGATGTGGGGCAAATCTCTAAAAGTTGTCGTTTTTATATGAGACATTCTTATCACAAGACTGGATTAATCGAGCAGTTTTAGCACATAGTTCAAGCTCGTTAAAAAATAAACATAAGACATGAGCAAATGTTTCCACCCGCGTTTAAGCTCATTAAAAAATGAACTATTCCCTGGCAAATAACCATCGTGAATGTAGTACTTCAGCCATTAAAGCCTTGGTCGTGTTTGCACCGTCACCTCCACTTTTCATTGGCTGATCATTCACCTCCATTTGATTGTTTATCCATTTTGAGGAACAGCTGCGAAGAGTGATTTCACTAGCCATCCTTGTGACACTGCCATGATTGGAAAATTCCAAACCTTACCTGGAATCAGCTGCTACCCATTTTGTCACTCGTTCCTCAAAAGACGAGTCTCCTTTAAGCTCTTTTCAACTGACTCGTAAAATATGAAAAGATTGCCGAGCCATTGGCCTCTCCAGCTCGTTAAAGGGACAGGAAGTGTTATCCCTCCTCTAGATTTTAATCTTTTTGGACCTGAGGGATTATTACACAAAAAGATCGAGCGCTTGTTTTGTTCGGCTCGTTTAAACTATCGAAAATTCATCCCTTCTGTATTGTTTTATACTTTTTCGGACTTAAGGGGTTAGATGATGAAAAAGGAATTTTGGAGTTACCTTTACGTTCCTTTTCAGACTCTCTAAAATTGAAAAGGACCAAGTTATCTTTGTCATTAAACTCGTTAAAAACATTAATAGCGACAAACTTGTCTTTAGACGAGAACGAGTTTCACTATCACTAGGCTCGTTAAAACATAGCGATGGGTTTGCCTGAAGGGAAAATTATAGAAAAAGCATATGTTATCCTCCTCAAGCTTGACAAAAATAAAGAGGTACTGGTCAGCAATGACTGGGGAAAAATTGGGAAGAAAACTCAAAGAAACTTTGTTGGTAGCAAGTCGCTCTTGAACATGACACTTCCACTCCATGTCGGAGTCGGGTTGGGTTGTTTCATTCACCGGTCACATCACCATGGTCACGCCATACCATCCAAATTTGGGGTTAATGCTACCAATCCATCACATCAGTGTCGCCGATATGTTCAAGAGAAGTCATCCAGAGAAGTCACCTGTGTCTCACCCACTACCATACATTATACTCCATTCTTTCATGACTGCCACCCTGAACCTTATATCACCAGATCGTTTTCACCTCCATCAAAATCATTTGCTTCGTTCCGTGTCATTGATGTGGGACTCATTAAGGCCCTCCTGTGATGGATCACTTCTTGTCGACATCAGCTCATTATCCAAGAAGTTGATCTAGGAACACCCCATTCAGTGCTTTGAAGCTTGCATGCCTCAATGGCAAGTTTCTTACTTCCGGCGACAGGTTTACATCAATGGCCTTTGACCGAAATATTTTGCATGGTGTTCGACACCAAGTCCTTTATTCACACCACGTGAATTGTACTGCAGTACCTTGAGAGTCATTATCATTATCGGTGATTCCTCTCGCGCTTGTTAATAGTTTACATCATTGACTGGTAATCAAGAGATGTCTTTCCATGTTCGACTTCAGAACATTTCTCACATGGATCGACTTGTACTTTGAGTGAAGATTGGACGAGATTGAAGACCCCGGATCTAGTTTCATCCATCCGGGCTGCGATATATATTCAGGGAAATAAAGACATTAAATGTACAACATTGCAGCACAGATAATCATCCTACCAAAAGGATGATGGCTCTATCAGAATCATCAGTCTACACTCAGACGGTTGTCTATTCTATGTACATGAAAATGAATTTATAAAGTTGAGCATGGGAATGCCCGCCTCAGCTAGATCATGAAAATATTATGAAGATAATGTATTGTATTGTATCTTATTACAGGTCTCCTCCCAGCATTGAAAGAACTTCGGATCCTCATAATAAAGCATTTCACCCGACACCAAAAGGTTAACGGCCTCATACTTTAGGGGGAAACTGTTATAGACATTTTTGTGCCCTACAAATCCAAGCATGAAATGTCCATAAACCAAGGGCTCCTAAGTCCCTAAAAGTGTTTTTCTAACCCCTAAAGGAACAAAGTCAACAGATTACAGCTTCTCCCAGAAGTTCTCCATGAAAAACTACTCAAAATTGGTCAAAACAGGATCATTGCAACTGCTCCACTGGCTAGGTGCGTTGCATCTCACCCAAATGCACTATGAGGGTGCGTTGCATTTCAAAACTCCCTTCTGTGGGGTGCGATGGGCGAGAAATGAAAAATGGCAGTGTCATTCCGCGAGGTGGAGAAGCAATGGAAGCTTCCAGAATCTTCTCCTATGACACTTGCCTCACTGAATTCGACCAAGGATGAGTAAGAGGCCCTCAGTCTCCAAGTGGAAGCAAGAACTGACAGAGAGAAGACACTAATCAAATCACAAGCTGACTTATCCTCCTTACAGATATCTATATATGGATCCCTCATCTCAGAGATCCGGAGGCTGGAATTTTGTATATTGTAAGGAATTGCTGTTGGTTTCTAGAGACAAACATTAGATTGTTGGGTGATCTATGCTTTGTTTGAGGTGAAGAGGGGCTTCTTTGTTGGGAGGTTGATGCTGGGTTGGAACCACTGGTTGTAACTCCTCCTGGATCTTTTCTTGTTTATCAATAAAAGATATTTGAGTTCTCCTCCATGCTTTTGTATCATTGATGCTTGTTACATTTGTATGGTCAATTTAAATCTGATCCTAAGTTGTTTATGAATATAGATCCATGTCTTTGTATAGTGCTATTCTTCTGTGATCTTACAGTTACTTTGTGAAGCTGGGCGTGCTAGTGAGCAGGTAGCTGGAGACTATCAAAGAAGAGAGGAATCGAATCAAAGGATTAGTGCGTGACACAGGTTGGTTCTTTCTATCCTTCTCTATCTATAATTCATAAAGGAAATACAAAAGTAGCTTTTCTCTATTTGTTTCTAAGGTAGCTGTCACACCTTAGTGGGATAGAGCAGTTCTAAATAGACACTTTTCCCTGTAACAGTCGCTGTGAAGGACTGCAACATATAAGGTGGATGGTGTCGACTAGCAGTAACAGGATCAACTGACAAGTGAACCAAGACATGTTGATGCAACCCGAGGTCTTCACTGACTGCCATGGTACATTTCTACACAATGGGAATAAATGATCTGAGGTCGACCACGTGAGAAATCATTTGATTACCAGTCATCGATGTATATTATTAACAAATACGAGACTACTCACTGATAATGATAATGAGAGTCAAGGTACCCAGTACAATCTAACAAGTGCGAATGAATGAGTTGGAGTCGAACACCTAGAAGAATCTATCAATCAGGGGACAATGATGGTTTCCCAATGTCGATAGTAAAGGAATCTTCCATTATTGACTGCAAACCCTAAGGTACTACCAAATGGACTCTATATCTTTGTCCTAGAGCAATGAGTCATAGTCAATAGGAAAAGATCCACTAGAAGGAAGGCATTAAGGCATCCTTCATCAATCTAGTGCTAGTGTAACCTGTAGGCCAATAATGTGGAAGGAATCAGAAGAAAAAGATGTAGTAACCCAATCGAAGCATGTTTCCGGCATACACAAGATGTAGCTAGCGCACGATAGAAACCCTCCGAACCAACCAATAATGGAAGCTGACATAGAGGCGAGGAATCCACCAATAGGGTCAAATGGAAACCAAGGCACTGCACGAATCCCAATGTGTGATAATGAAAGTTGATGCCAAACACAAGGTAAACCACTCAGTCAAAGACCCATGATACTAATCGATTTTGAGCACAAGGTGACCTATCAATAATGAAAATAGGGCCAGGGTGCGGCTCTACACCTACCCTCAGAGCAATATGTTGTCGTAAATAAGGACAAGACCCGCCAGCAAGAAGTAAATGGAGACCTTCTCAAACCGGCACGAGCATAGGACCAATATAATTGATGTGATGACAAACATGACACTGATAACCAGGGATGGACGACTGAAAAATAGGTCAAGAGACACCATAGAGAGGTCGACATAGGCTTACTTCCCTTGAACAAAAGCATGACTCAATGATGATTATATGTTAGCATATGATAACTCTATATAAGTTCATCACGCATGAGGCACGAGCAAAATCTCCATATAATTACATGAGGTAACCAATCGGAGGAGAAATGACTCAATAATAAGGTTTAGGTGTACCTAAGTCAAACTAAATCCCACCCAAAATGGAGGAGAGACTTTTCTTTTGAGTGATTTATTCAAGGGCGACACAACTGACTCTAGCTACCAACAATATATGGAAATGTTGTCCTGTTCCCACTCTTTTTGGAATATATAATTTTTTGTCCTTTTATTTAAGTTGGAAAAAGAATAAAAGAATGCTATAGTACAATGGAAAGAATGAGTGTTAGAGAAACAAATGATCTAGTTCCTGGGATGGGAATAATCCTATGCTCAATGCGGGGAGGTGACACTGGTCAAGGACACTCAAAGGAATGTTCCTTCCACGGGTCAAAGGATATGTGAAGTTGCAAAAGCTAAGTGATTACATGGTTGATTTTGTAGAAGACATGGTCAAATAAGTGGCTTAAACATGAGTCCAAGTGAAGCCGGCTCAAGGCCAAAAGGTGCAAATAGTCAAAATGTAATGCAGCAGTAAAACTCAACACAAAGGAGCCTCTAGGATATAATGCCAAAAATAAGCGTAGAACCAAGGAGAATGTGTTTTCAATGCACAAGTCATGGCGGGACTAAAGAGGACTCCCAAGCCTACTAAGTATAACAACATGGGCAACCAATGGCAGTGAAGTTCTAACTATGATGCCCATGTAAAAGATGGCTCTACCATTGCATCATGATTTAAAAATGAGCGAGTGAACATGGTTAGATAACCAAGACATGATGAGGTCGACCCTATCGCTAATGTATCGCTGAACAGAGGCTAGTATGCAAGATGCAATGGAAAAAATGGTTTCCCTAACCTATATGCTAGTGAGTGAACGATACTTGCCATGACGGGTCAGCGGTCATGGAACCGAAATAAGATCTCGAAGAAGTGTCCAAAATATCCTAAAACAATAACCCATTCTCGACAATCCAAGCCCACAAGTCAAAAAATTCATGAGACGAAAAATCAAGTTTTGAGAAAAAAATTTGAAATTTTAAAGCTATATATTGACTTTTAGACTCACAAATTTTTCATTTGCATTTGGAAAAAAGTTGTGGATCAAAAAGGAACAAACTTGCCTCTGAAGAATTCGACCATTCAAATCGCGCCAAAGTTACTAGGTAACCCTCAAACCATACTTGCAATGTTTTGTGATACTTTTTATATGTTTTTATTAATATTTGACCGTGAGAATTCATGTCAAAAAATCCAATTCTGCGTACACGCGGGTTGGCTGTGACCAACCCACGTATACAACAGTGCTACACGCAACTGTGTGTAAAGGGAACCCGCTTGTACGCGAATTGAAACTCAAACACAAATTCTAACAGTTAAAACTCATTTCTTTTCAGGATGACCATCACATGAAGAGAGAGAGAGAGCATACCACAATTGACAATGAATTAATGAATGACCAAAATGCACTAGATGCATTGAGAGGGTGTGGCTTGTTGAAATTCTTCAAAATTCCCAACATGAAAGCCAACACACACCTACTCGAATTACTGATCCACCACTAGAGTGTGGAGGATGATGCCTTCATGATAGATCAATTGCCTCTCAGGATTGAGGTGGAAGACATCTACTTTATCATAGGTCTCTCTCGAAGAGGGGAGGTTGTGCATTCGACCGGCAGGACATGAAGTAGTCTTTCAGTAGAAGACTATGTACACATATACTGTCCTGGGCATCCGGAAAATATTGGAAGTTAGATTCCAATCAAACACATGGATAGTTTATCTCTGAGTATTCTATTGTTTACCATTGCGAGGTTAAATAGATCAGCTTCACTACATCAGGCTTCACGGATGTCTATGAGCCTGGCAGTGGAATGCCTAACCACTGTGTTCGATTGGTGCACACCTCTTCTAACCAACATGAAGAGCCAGCTGACCTCCATTCATAAGGGTCAGACAAAAAAAATTTGACATGGGACCATTTTATACCTACGTCCCTGTTTGGTCAATTTAGTGTCCTAAATTGCTCTACATAAAGTATCAATCCGGGTATCGTAAGCTGATGAAGTGTAGCACACTGTTTGTGCTAGTTAACCTGTATTACTTCGTTGTTTTGTATTTTTTATGTTGTTTTGTTTTGGGGGTTTCCTTAATTCCTAATGATGTACAGTCTGAATTATGAGGAAATTGAGTCTAAATTTCCTAAAGGTGAACTAATCAAAATCTAAGTTAAAGGAAGGAAAAACAGAGTATCTATCCTATCTTGTCTTTTATTCCTAAGTCAAAAATTAAGAGGTGAATTTGTAAGGCAGATTGAAATAATTACAGAGAATGAAACTAACTAAAGCACTTTTAGTTGTCCAAGCCTCCAATTTTGGAAAGATAACTTTCTTGAGATGGCAAACAAGCAACTTACTGTACTTTACAATTTAAAGGACTAAATCAAATATGCAGAGAGCAACTAAGTGATTACAATCCTTGTGTGAAATGAATATTTAATCATTTAGTCTAGGATGAATATCAGCTTGAAATGGTGACCAAAAACATTTATCCACGCAGTGCATTGGCAATCTGAACTAGGAAATAAATAACAGAAGAAATAATCAATAAGTAAAATAATCAATAATGCATTCTTGTTACTTTTCCACCTGATCCTGTTGAAGAAAAATAAGTTTTCATTTATGAAATAGATAGAAAACACAAGACTGCACCATCAAATTCTAACATTATGCTACTGAATAGAATTCAAAGGAAACAACTACAGGAAATCAACCTAAACTACAAACACTACTAACAATAAATAATGAAACTAAACTGAACAATAAACAAAATAACAAAAGAAAAACTTCTTTCAGTGCAAGGTCCCTCTGCAACTGATTGAGTTGAGCTGCTAACTAGCTGATTTCAAACTTACATAGTTGTAAGTCTGAGCTTAATACATGAAGAAATTTGAACTTCTTCTCATTTCTTTACAACTGATATTTAAAGAAAAACTCCTAACTATCTTTTGAGAGAATTTAGCTACAGGTGGTCCATATATTACAACAAATCTGCGTGAATGGGTGATTAGCTACACGTGACTTTAAGTCAGCAAGGTAGTTGCATGAAACTATTATCACGGGTGGCTGGTTCAAGTAAATGCTACAACAAAACTGCTAGATTTATTAATTAGCCACAAAGAATGGACACAGAGTCCTATTGCTCTCAGGTTTCCTCGTTTGACTCCACCTTTGACTGTGGTCTTGAGCTGGCTTCTTTGTCAATTTGGGCTGGTTGACTATGATAGGATCCATGTCATGACATTTCTAGAGATGTCCATGTCGTTGGTTTCCTCTTTTGACACATGTAGCCTATTCAATCATGGAAATAGCTACGGAACACACAGTTAGCTATAGAATGGGCTATGTTCCGTAGCGAAATTGCTAAAACTGATTTCAAGTAGCAAAAACATAAAACTATAACATGTCAATCATTTAATGTCTTCCTTGAGACAAAATCTATCATTTATTAGTGATGGGGATCTGTCTTTTATGGAAAAACAAGAGAAAGAAGTGAGAAGAGTTGTAAAGGGGAGAGTAATTCTGAGAGCCAACATACCCCCACTACAAAATCATTGCATGTCCTCATGCAATTTTTCCAAAACTGTGAACTCTTCTTTACTATTGCATCTGCTCAGATACCTCTGCCAGTACATCTAACTTTCTTCTCTTGCTCCTCTTCGAAGTGACAGCCATCCTGGGTTTCTTCATGAGAAGTCTGTATTTAAAGTTGATCACTGTTTTGTTTAGGTTTCTATTATTCCTCTTCAACTTCCTATTCTTCTTGTACCATAGCCCTAGGTGCAGTATTGTATTGTCATGAATGGCTTTATCCAATTTACATTGTTCCTTCAGGGTTTCATTTTCTCTTTTAATATGCTTGTTCAATATCTCCAACTCATAGATTTCTTGTTTGAGAGAGTTAGTCAGAGGTTCTTGTGGATTGACAGGTTTTTCTAGATTCGCTGAGGATTCTGGATCCCTTGAGGAATTTTTCTTTTCTAGTGATTCTATGTAATCATAAATTTGTTGTTGTACTGGATCTATGCCCGGGGATCCTCTGCTAGGGCTGCCTTCAAAATACTGTCTAGGAGAGTTTTGAGGACTGTATGTAAATGGAACATTTTCAGGAGATGATACTGGGGTTTCTCCTTCTAGATTGATGAACTTTGTTTCCTTTGATGATACCTTCTTTACCATACCTCTGAGCCTAGAGCTCCTTCTAAGTTGTAGGGGTTTTATGTTCTCCTCCTTTGCACCCTTTTTCTTCTTTCCTATCTTTTCCTTCCCCTTGATTTGTCTCCTAATCTCTATCAATTTTTCAGAGATTGGTTGTTCATCATCTGGTTGTAATGGAGATTCAGGTGTGTTCTCAGTAATTCCACCAGATTTCTTTTTTATCTTCTTCCTCTGCTTGATTTTCTCTCTGATCTCTGTTAATTTTTTAGGGATTGGTTGTTCATAATTTTTCTGTACTAAAGGCTCAGGGTTGCTTTGAATGGTGAGATTAGTCTTCTTTCTCCTACTCTTTCTGATACTATCTTTTAAGGAGATTCTAATGCCTCTTGGAAATGGTTTCTTATCAAAAAGTTTTCCCAAGTGTCTCCTATTATTTTCAGATGATACTCAACCAACATTTTGACCAACCCATGATGGTACATGGTTGTCTTCAAGGATTCTATTTTCTTCTGTACATTTGAAGCCATTCTCCTTTGACTGTTTAGAAGGAAGAAAGGGAGGTTGATGTTTCCATTTTCTAGAAAGTTCATCAATAAACATATATGATAAACATACATACATCTAAATCTTCCCTCACAGGTAATAAATTTTTGTAATATCAAAAGCATGCTTCTCCATTTATTTTTGAGAGCTAAAATAGGAATTCCTTTCCTAAACACAATGACATCCATACCTAGGTTCCTAAGGAATACCTTCCATGATTCATTGTGAAATTATTTGTTTTTGAACCACCTCTCACCAAGTCTTGGCAGTTCTGTAGCCTTTGCTATGTAAGATTCTGTTACTGCAAACTTAATGTCCCCAATCTCTACTTATGTACCATCGAATGATCTAGCAAAATATTTCATGATCTCCTTGTGATATCCATCAAATTTTTCAATGAACTTGAGCCATCTAGTCTTTTGCAGCATCTCCTTGAGTTGGGGGTACCCTTCCATAAATTTTTCCCCTACAAGCTCTGCCCTGACAATAAGTCCCATGGTCTCTGTTTCGTAGAATTTGATAACCTCAAAATTACTCTCTGGATCTATGAAAATGGACTGTCTACAGCTATAGTGAAAAAGAACTATGAGGTTGCGTGAAATAAGTAGAAGGTGAGCGTTTGAAGAGACGTGAATACGTTGGTTATATCGTGGTTGTGACCATTAACAGATGGAGTTATTAGAGACCATTTAAGTACAGGGTATGGAGAATGTAGCAGAGGTATGGTATGATGAAATCATTATAGACTGTTAAGTATTGAATGTCGATGATGTGGCGGAGATGTGGTATCATGAAGTGGAAATCAAATCAAATGATAACTTGTTAAGGAGACATATGATCATTCATATTACACATGACTTATGTTTATGACTTGCTTTTTGAAATAAATCTTCATTTTACCTTAGAACTTAACTTTTTGCTTGATGATTCTTTTGGGGTTGTTCCGTAGGTACTTTGAGCATGGTTGATCTCCACAACTTGTTTCTTCAATTTTCCTGCATTCATGATTTATTTGTGCGTTGTACAATTGTGCCAGTGCTGATAAGTAAGTTGTAGCTGTAGAATCAAATTAGCAATGGAACGGAATCAGCTGCAGAATGTGAAAAAGAAAGTGAAATATGGCTTATGGATCATGAATGAAATGGAAGCGGCTATGTAAGTGAAATGAAATGAGATGTAAGACAAGATGATAAATGAAATGAAAAATGGAATGAAAGCTGTAGAAGGAAAAATTGAAAATTTATTTGATGAAATATGACAATGAGATGAAGTGAAACTACAAAAATAAAATGGAGTGAGGTGAGATGAGATGATGAATTTGTAGAATCTAAACTACAGAGTGACTATAGCTTTTTGTCACTACTTATTACAGAAAGAAAATGGAAAATATAGGGTGTCAGAAACCTCAGATTTTCACCCTGTATTTTTCGTATAAGTATGCCAATCAATGATTGGTTTTCAGCCTTATACAATATATATGTATTTCTTAGGAAAAATAAAGACTAAGTTAGTGGAGAAGAAGAATTCTTCTTCACTAGCTTCATTTCAGAATTGTCTTGAAAAATCTTAATCAACTCCTCTTTTGAAATTGGTTTTTGATATATCTTTAATCTATGACCATTCACAAGAAGAGGAGTTTTACTTTCATATATTGTTCACTGCTCCATTACTAAGGACTTTTTTCAATCTCATATGGCCCAAGCCAATGAGTTTGAAACTTCCCTTAAAAATCTTTAAACTTTGAATCAAACAATAGTGCTGAGTCTCCCACTTGAAACCTCTTGTCCTTGATATATTTGTCATGCCATTTAGCACTCTGTTGTTGGACTATACTATTCCTTTGAACTGCCTCTTACCTAATTTCATCAAGTTCATTTAATTGCTCCAGCCTATGCTTTTGTGCCTCTAAAAAATCTAGTCCCAGTTCGACTACCATCTTGAAAGTTCTGATTTGGAACTCTATAGGGAATAGGACTTGTTTCCCATAAACAAGTTCATAGGGTGTATGTCCCGTTGTGTTCCTCCATGTAGTTCTATAGGCCCATAAGGCTTCAGGAAGCCTTTTCGCCCAATCTCTTCAATGTAGATGCACAATCTTGGTGAGGATTCCTTCAATCACTTTATTTGTAGATTCCACTTGACTATTTGCTTGTGGATGATAAGGAGTGTATTTCCTATGTTTGATCTTGTATTATTCCACAAGCCCTTCCACCATGTTAGATGTAAATCGAGATCCCTGATCTATCACAATTTCTCTTGGAACACCAAAATGAGTAAATATGTCCTCAAAAGAAAATTAACTACAGATTTTTCATTAGCAAAAGGTAATGCTTTGGCCTCTACCCATTTAGTGACATAATCAGTGCATACCAATATATACTTTTTCTGTTTAGATGGAGGATTAATTGGCCCAACAAAATCTAAGGCCCACTTTTCAAAAGGTCAATGAGTACCTGAATTTGTAATGGCATTTCATTTGAGGGAGTAGGTTTCCCTACCCTTTGGTAGCTGTCACATCTCCTGACATATTATTTAACATATTTGAAGATGGATGGCCAATTATATCCTAAAGAAAGGATTTTATAGGCTATCCTCTTGTCAGCAAAGTGTCCACCACATGGCTCATCATGACGTGCCTTAAGAATCTTGGGCATTTCAACTTCCCTGACACACCTTCTAATCATAAGATATGGGCATGTTTTATACAATTCGTTAGTGATCCATGAATATCTTGCACTTTCCTGAATAATTTTTCTTTTCTCTCTACGAAACAAATGTGAAGGTAACTTTCCTGTGACTAAACAGTTAGTAATATCTGCAAAACAAGGAGTTTGAGTAGTTACTGCAAAAAGATATTCATCAGGAAACTTATCTTCAACCGGAGAATCTTCCTTGATATTCTGAATCCTGGACAAGAAATCAGCAACTGTGTTTTGTTTTCCAAGTCTATCTAGCACAGTAATGTTGAATTCTTGCAAAAGTAAAAGCCATCTTGTAACTCTTCCATTAGCAATAGATTTATTCATTAAATATCTAATTGCAGAGTGATCTGTATGAACAAAGATTTCATAGCCTGTTATATAGTATCTGAACTTGTTAATTGCATGAACAACAACTAAAAACTCCTTTTCAGTCATAGCATAATTTAACTCAGTGGGATTCAAATTCTTACTTGTATAGTAACTGGCATAAGGAATCAACTTTTTTTGTCCCAATACAGCTCCTAGAGCTGTATCTGAATCATCTGTTGAAATATGGAAAGGGAGTTTCCAATTTGGACCTCTTAAAATGGGTGCTTCAGAATTTTTGTTTTTAAGGTTTCAAATGCCAACTGGAAATCAGAATTCCAATTGAACTCACAATATTTGGTAAGAAATTTGAAGAGTGGGGATGCTATTTTAGTGAAATTTTTTGTAAACCTTCTATAGTATCTTGTAAATCCTAGAAAACTTCTAACATCCTTTTGGCAATTTGGAATTGATAATTTAGAGATGACTTCAACTTTATATTTGTCAACTTTAATCCCATCTCCTGAAATGTGATGTCCTTAAACAATACCTTCTGTAAAAATCATAAAACATTTTTCATGGCTTAATGAAAGGTTTGCTTCTTTACATCTTTTAAGACCTTTTTCAAAATTTTCCAAAGCTTCTTCAAATGTATTCCCATAGATTGTAAAATCATCCATATATACCTCTACACAATCATGCATTAGATCAGAAAAAGTTCCTAGTACTGCTCTTTGGAATGTTGTAGGTGCATTACATAACCCAAAAGGAAGTACTCGATAGGCATAAGTTCCTCATGGACAAGTAAATGTGGTTTTATCTTGATCTTCAGGTGCTACTTGAATTTGATTATAACCACTAAAACCATCCAAGAATGAGAAATACTTCTTACCTGCTAATGTATCAAACACTTGATCTATAAAAGGCAAAGGAAAATGATCTTTAAGGGTTGCTTTATTCAGTTCTTAATAATCAATGCACACCCTCCATTTACCATTCCTTTTAGGCACAATTACCAAAGGAGAAACCCATTAGCTATCTGAAATTGGGTAAATGAAGTTTCCATTCAGTAACTTTTGGAGCTCTTCTTTCACAATCTACCAAAGATTTGGATTCATCCTTCTCTGAGGTTGTCTGATAGGTCTACAATTTTCCTCAATGTAGATGTGATGGATAAAAGTCTTAGGATTAATGCCTTTCATGTCGGTGTATTCCCATGCATATGCAGTAGAATGTTTTTGTAATATTTTCATTAGCTCTTCTTATTGTAGTTTCTACAAGTTTTTGTTTATGTTCAATGTCCTACCTAGAAAAATTTCAATTGTAAAGCTACCAAACTCTTCCATAGAATAGAGAGACATCTGCCTAGATGACAAATATTCCACATTATATTTTTCTTGAAATTTCTCATGGTCATATTCTGGAGATGATTCAAAATTTTCCAATGTATTTAAAATTTGACTATCTTCACTAATATTTGAAATAGTAAAGAGAGGCTGAATATCATCTTCATCATCAATCCATTCTTTGTCATCTATTTCTATGATTTCTTTTGCTGCAGGATACAGAGTAAATCTTTTTGTTGAATTACCATTAGAAATATACATGTCACCAGATCTACAGCTAATAAAAACATCAAATGTGGCCAGCCAAGGTCTTCCTAATATGAGTGGATGTCCTCCTAGATTGTTATTGGGAGTTAAGATAATGAAATCAACAGGATATTCCCAAGAATCTAAGGATACTGAAATATCTTCTAACACTCCATCTGGTTTGATTATTGATCTATCTGCTAGTTGCAGTAAGGTGGGTGTGTAAAGAAGATTAGGAAGCTTGAGTTGCTCCATAGTTTGTTTTCTCATGATGTTTATTGCTGCCCCTAAGTCAATTAATATATTTGGAATTTCAATTCCATTGATATGTGTTTAAACAATTGGACTTCCTGGATCCACATATTTTTGTAGGGCAATTTTTCCCATCATTATGTCTACTATTTTTCCTACCAAGTGAATTCTTTTTGTTTCCTTTGTTTTTCTTCCTAGTTTTTTTATGCTCAACTCCTTTACTGTTTTGGCTAGAATTGAAATTTCTTTAATGGCTTGTAGCAAAGGGATTTTGATATATACATTCTTCAATTCATCTAGAAAATCATAATTGGGCAACATAATCTACTTTTCCACTCCTCCATCAATTTGTAATCTTTCAGGAAAAGGAGGTGTAGAAGTAGATGCTAGTTGGTCAATGATAGGAGTTTTGTTCAATGATTCTTTTTCCTTTTCTTTTTCAATGTTTTGGTTTTGGAGATATGTTCCCTCGAAACTTTTATTGACTTTTAGAGAATCTTCTTAAGAATTATCTTCTTCTTCAATAACTACAGAAGGTCTTTCCTTTTCTAATATCCTACCATATCTTAGTTGAACATCATTAATATCTAAAGGAGTAATCATATAGGTTGGAAATTGTTGTCCTCCTACCATGTAAGAATTCTAAGGATTTTTATTGTTGGGGTTTGGTACTAGTTGGGAAGGTAGCTGATTTGGTTTCTGCTGAAATGGCAGTAAGAGTTGAGGATTTTGGTTTTGTTGTGGAAATGGTAATGAAAGTTGAGGGTTCTAATTTTGAAGTTATGGCTATTGATTTTGTTGTGGAATGCGCAGGGGAGGATGATTCTGATATGATGGAAGATATTTGTAATACTGAGAAAATCTCCATAAGGATTTTGTACTCCTTGTGCCCACAGTTGATATTGAGATTGAGGTTGAGGCCAAGGTTGCTGCCAAGAATTCCAATTTGGTGGGGGTTGAAGATACATTTGATTGTTAAATCCTTGATTTTGTGGCCCCTTCCAAGGTCTTCTAGCAAAAAAACAAAGAGGTTCTACAGAATTTGGGACTGTTTCGTCTTGAAATACAACCCTAAGACCTAGAATTGAAGGAAAACCCTTGGTCTCATGGCTTTCTGAACAAATCATACAAGTTTCTACAACTTTTGCATCTAAAGGGCATTCTCTTAGAGCATTTTTTTTCTACATTTTGGACAAAAAATGGCTAAGGCACAAGCCTCAGTTTTTTGCTTGTTTTGTAATTTAAGGGTATCTATTTGCTCACTAAGACTTCCTAGAATGTTAGTTTTAAATTCATCAAGCATATTACCAATTTCTGCCCTACTTACAGATCTAGTTGCAGATTTGTTTAATTTAACAAGAGAAGGATCTCTTGGACCTTTCCCAGTTTTAGATTTCCCTCTTGAGAGATGAACACATAATTCTCCTATGTCACTTAATGGAAGTTAAGAGATATCTCCCTTCCCCATCATGTTAGGGATATCTATCCACTCATCACTAATGGATTTTAATAAAAGAGCTTTCAAGTTATCTTCATCTAAATTGTCCATCTTTGCTCTTTTCAAATTATAGTTGAATCTCTCATTCAAATCCTCTAAGTTTTCATCCCTTGTTTGCATCATTTTTAACACTTCACCTTTGTAATTGGTAGGCATGTAATAATCCAAATACCTATCCAAAAAAGTTTTTTTCATTTCATTCCATGTTCTAATGGACTAAGTGACTAACCCTGTGAACCACTTCAAAGCAACTCCTTTCAATGTTGAGGTGAACAAATTATGTTTTTGAGAGACTTCTAGATAATCATAGGTTCTACACAAGACTTCAAACTCAAATAAAAATGTTTCAAGATCCTCACTTTTTAACCCATGGAAGTTTGGGAGGACAGAAGGCGAGATATTTTCATTGTGGCATTTGTTTCCTCATCCACTATAGGGAATCCAAAAGAATTATCTATTTCTCTATTTCCTCTGCCTCCTCCATTATTTCCTCTACCTCTTCCTCTACCCCCTCCTCCAAACAATGTGAATTCTCCATCCTGTTCCTCTTCTACCATTATAGTTTCTTCAGGGTCAATAAAGGGCTCAACCTGCAAGGTTACTTTCTCCTCCTCTGGTTCTTCTATTAATGGGATATGGGAGAGAGGTTCTACTTCTCCTTCCTCACTATATATTCCTAATTCTTCAACTAGAATGTGCTCCCTTGTGGAGGTGAAAAAGGTTGCTCCTGCTGTTGGAGATTCAAGATTTTTTTCCCCTAGGACTGACTTGGTAGATGAAGTAGGAGATTCTTTTGATTGGATTTCTGCCCCTATAATTTCAAGAATTCTATGACTGGAAGTATGAGTTTGGGATGGAGGTGTATCTTTTCTTGTTCTTGGTGGAGTAGGTGGTGTTGTAGGGATTGAACTCCTACCTCAAGCTATAAATCTACCCCTAGAGTCTCTTTCTCTATGCATGTCATTTTTTTTTTAATGTAAGAGATAAAGTTACCTAGTTACACTTCCCCGACAATGGCGCCAAAATGTTTGGTCAATTTAGTGTCCTAAATTGCTCTACATAAATTATCAATCTGGGTATCATAACCTGATGAAGTGTAGTGCATTGTTTATGCTAGTTAACCCTTCTTACTTTGTTGTTTTGTATTTTTTTATGTTGTTTTGTTTTGGGGGTTTCCTTAATTCCTAATGATGTTCAGTCTAAATTATGAGGAAACTGAGTCTAAATTTCCTAAAGGTAAACTAATCAAAATCTAAGTTAGGGAAGGAAAAATAGAGTACCTATCCTATCTTGTCTTTTATTCCTAAGTCAAAAATTAAGAGGTGAATTTGTATGGTGGATTGAAATAATTACAGAGAATGAAACTGACTAAAGCACTTTCAGTTGTCCAAGCCTCCAATTTTGGAAAGATAACATTCTTGAGATGGCAAACAAGAAACTTACTGTAATTTACAATTTAAAGGACTAAATAAAATATGCAAAGAGAAAATAAGTGATTACAATCATTGTGTGAAATGAATATTTAATCATTTAGTCTAGGATGAATATCAGCTTGAAATGGTGACCAAAAACATTTATCCACATAGTGCATTGGCAATCTGAACTAGGAAATAAATAACATAGGAAGCAATCAATAAGTAAACTAATCAACAATGCATTCTTGTTACTTTTCCACCTTACCTTATTGAAGCAAAACAAGTTTTCATTTATGAAATAGATAGAAAAAACAAGACTGCACCATCGAATTCTAACATTATGCTACTGAACAGAATTCAAAGGAAACAACTACAGGCAGAATTGAATGGTAACAACTATAGGAAATCAACCTAAAGTACAAACACTGCTAAAAATAAAGAATGAAACTAAACTGAACAATAAACAAAATAACAAAAGAAAAACCTCTTTCAGTGCAGAGGCCCTCTGCAACTGATTGAGTTGAGCTAGTAACTAGCTGAAGATACTCTTTCAAATGATCACTTGGTCAAACATGGATTCATATTATTAACAGTAAAATAAGTTTCAAAATTATAGATCTATAAGTCTGAGCTTAATACATGAAGAAATTTGAACTCCTTCTGAGTTCTTTACAACTGATATTTAAAGAAAAACTCCTAACTTTCTTTTGAGAGAATTTAGCTACAGGCGGTCCACGTATTATAACAAATCTGCATGAATGGGTGATCAACTACAGGTGACTTTAAGTCAGCAAGGTAGTTGCATGAAACTGTTACCATCGATGGCTGGTTCAAGTAAATGCTTCAACAAAACTGTTGGATTTATTAATTAGCCACGAAGAATGGACACAGAGTCCTATTGCTCCCAAGTTTCCTCGTTTGACTCCACCTTTGACTGTGGTCTTGAGCTGGATTCCTTGTTGATTTGGGCTGGTTGACTAGGATAGGATCCATTTCGTGACCATTCCATAGATGCCCATGTCACTAGTTTCCTCATTTGACACCTATAAGCTATTCAATCATGGAAGTAGCTATGTAAGACACAGTTATCTACAAAATGGGCTATGTTCCATAGCTAAATTGCAAAAACTTATTTCAAATAGAAAAAACATAAAAGTATAACATGTCAATCATTTAATGTATTCCTTGAGACAAAATCCATCATTTATTAATGACGGAAATGTATCTTTTATCAAAAAACAAGAGAAAGAAGTGAGAAAAGTTGTAAAGGGGAGAGTAATTTTGAGAGCCAACAGTCCCAAGGTATCTATCTCTATCAGCAGCCCGCGAGATCCACGAATAGGTAGGTGGGCTGACTTGATGAAATGCCTTGGAGGCGGGGATGTGCCGAGGATGACTTTCGATGACGAGTTTTTTTCTTGGTGGGAGCAACAAATCATCGCAGTCGATGACTACCCGTATGTTGGTATGGATTTCCGAGGAGATCCAGACTTGTTGCTGCCACCAAACGCAACATGGGGAGACATAAGTAATATTTTATTTTTAAGTCTTGTCAATATTTAAGATTCTTTTTCCTTTTTAAATATGAAATGAACTTAGAAATATTTTTTATGGGAAAAAATGCTAATAAAATGACCATGTTCTAGATGTGGGTCCAGTGAGACCAGATGGATTCTCGTGGCACAAACGTTGCAGAAGAGGTGCCGAAGAGGTAGCTGCTGAGATAGAGAGGGTCCTATATGTAGTCCAAAGAAACTTGGTGAGATTGACTCACCATGTACTTATGATAGCCATAGAGGACCTACCTGAGGACATGCAATGCCGCTTGGTAGGAGTACCACGGGACTAGGTTCGCATACTTCGACATGTGGCCAATGCAATAGTTAACTTCTTAGCCACTCATCCTGAGCTGGGTCGATAGATAGACTGGACATGATTATGGGCATTTTGTCCCGATTTTGTATATTATTTTTGAACACTTTATGTATACACAGGCAGTTTTATAATATATATATATATATCTATATATATATATATATATATATATATATATATATATATATATATATATATATATATCTATATATATATATATATATATATATATATATATATATATATATATATATACAGTTCCACATTTTTTATGTTTGTTTAATTTGATGAATGATTGATATGCCAATCTAATGCTTAATTAGCGATAGAATCCACTAATGAATTTTCAGATCGTGGAATGTGCACATATGTAATAAAATAAACAATTGATCATTGCAACACCCTCACTCTCAAAAATTGGCGATATAAATAAGAATCACGAACCCGATAAATGTTATTTAATTGTGACTCTACAAGTTGTGAGTCAAGATACACTACCAATGAATCAATTCCATAAGAAATAACTTACGACAGTAAATTAATAACGACAGTATATTCGGTAATGTTATTTGACGCAGGACCAATACATACCCCCCCTTGACACCATCAATTGACCAGATGGATAATAAATCACCCAAGCTGCGGAAGCAAGATTTCTAGTGTGCTGACTAGCACCATCGGCAAATTCGAAATATACCAAGTCATCAATCAACACTTGCTAAGGAAAATAAAAAAACGTCGATATCACAAAATGCCCGACAAAATATGTACAAAAATACAAAATATACAAAGAAGCAATTGCTCATCCAAGATCTAAGAAAAATACTTGTTGAGTTAGAGGCCATTTTGGGGCTCTGCCAACTTATTTCCTTCAAAATCGACTAATTCATAAGCCCCTTTTCCTAAAACTCGTTTTACTATAAAAGGACCATACCACATAGACTTGAATTTTCTTGCCTCCAAGGCATTTTTATCTTGGTCATAGACTAAGACAAGGTTTCCTTCAGAAAAGACTCGAGGGCAGACAACTTTATCATACTGAGTTTTAACCCTTTCCTTATGGGCCTCGTTTATTATAGCGGCATCTCAACGCGACTCATCGAGATGTTCCAAAATGAGGTGTTCTTCGAGACTAGATGTCTCTGGAAGAAGCTATACAACTAGCTTAAGGGATAGAATTTCACATTCAATGGGAAAAATAGATTCTAGCCCGTAAACTAATTGAAAAGATGTAAAACCGGTGGCAGTCTTCACTCAGGTTCGATATGCCCAGAGAGCCGGGTACAACATGATGTGCCAATTGGAGCGATTTTTGTCAATTTTCCTTTGTAGGATCGTCTTGAGGGACTTATTCACAACTTCGACTTGCCCATTGGCCTGAGGATAATATGGAGATGAATGCTCCTACCGAAAGCCCAACTTAAGAGACAATTTGATCATCAGTTGGTTCTGGAAGTGATTGCCATGGTCAGTGACAATCTCTCTTGGGATACCAAAATGTGAAATAATCTGATTGAAGAGAAACAATTTTGTTGTTTCACTATCGTTTTTGTAAGTAGGCATGGCCTCAGCACACTTCGTAAAGTAGTCCATGGACACTATGATATACTTGTTATTCGCCTCTGGAAGGCAGATTACAAGTGGTAAATTTCATTGCCCCACTTTGTAAAAGGACCGACAGTGATAACAGGAAAAAGAGGAGTTGGATGTGCATGCATCTTCTGAGTATAGACTTGACAAGGGTGGAAAAGTTTGACTGCTTCAATACAATCTTTGAAAATTGAAGCCCAAAAGTAGTTGGCATGCAAAATATTCTGGGTTCTTGCAAGCCATGATAGATAACTACCACAAGCTACATTATGGCAATAATTGAGTATAGACTCCGCTTCCTCCAAAGTCAAGCATCGCCTAAGGATTGAATCAACCCCTTTGCGATATAATGTATCACCAATGATAACATAGTTTTTTGCAAGGTGACATAACTTTCGACGCTCATCTTATGAGGAAGAAGGAAGGAACTTCGAAGTATGGAGATATATGATGATATCTCCATACTAGGGATCTTGTGAAGAAATGAGGAATAAATGCTCGTCAGGGAAATTTTCCTCATAAACAATGTCTTCTTCATAAGGCAGCTCGGAAATTAATTCCGCAAAGACCAATGAATTCGTACACTTGGATAACAAGAGCTCGAGATTAAATTCGTGTAAAATAACAAGCCATTGATTTTATTTGCCCGCAATCACTTGCCTACTGAGGACAAACTGAAAAGTATTGACAGCTGTTAAGATAAACATTTTGCATAGCAGAATATAATAACGAAGCCGCTGGACAGCATGGACAGCTACCAAGGCCAATTTCTCAATAGGAGAATAGCGTAGTTCAAGACCTACTAAGCCTTGACTCAAGTAGTAAATGACATGCTCCGTGATAGCATCATCCTCTTGATCCAGAACCATACCTATGGTTGATTCTGTTGCTGCAAGATATAAAATGAAATCTCTGCCGTAATCGGGTGGACTCAACAGTGAAGCAGAGATTAATTCTTGATTCAATGCATCAAAATATTGTTGTGCAAAGTCGTCCCATAAAAATGGAACTCCTTTCTTCAGCAAACACATAAATCCTTTAGTTATCTCAACGTCGTTTGCTATAAATCATCTCAAGAAATTTGCCTTTCCTTGGAGACTTTGAATTTGTCAGATGGAAGATGGGGGAGGCAACTGAATTATTGCCTCAACCTTGAAGGGATTAACTCAAATCCCTTTAATTGATATGATGAATCCTAACAACCGACCAGATGTGAGTGCGAAAACGTACTTATTCAGATTCAACCGGATTTTGTAAAATTGACATCTCTCAAAAACTAACCAAAGGTGGATGGGATAATCAATTCTCTTTCTAGAACGAGTAGCTAAATCATCCAAGTATGCTTCGATGACATGCTTGATGTCATAGAAAGCGTAAGACATGGCCTGCTGAAATGTAGCGCCAGCATTTTTAAGACCAAAAGGCATCTTTTTGTATGCAAAGATACCCCAGGGACAGATAAAAGTTGTCTTATGCTGGTCCTCTGGACGGATAGATATTTGATTATAGCCAGAGAATCCGTCCATGAACGAGGAAATTTCATTACCCGCACATTCATCAACTATCTGGTCAATAAACGGTGTGGGGTAATTGTCCTTTGGAAAAGCTTTGTTCAAATCCCGAAGGTCAATGCACACTTGGATCGTTCCTTGTTTTTTATCTACTGGTATTGGACTAGAAACCCACTCCGTTAGAGGAACGGGGTATATGAAACCCGCCTTAAACAACTTTTCAACTTTAGCCTTAATAGTTGCTGCTTTCCTAGGATTTACCAATCGATGTTTCTGACAAATAGGCTTATCGTTTTCATACATATTGATCTCATGCTAGACTATAGATGGATCAATACCAGGCATTTCCTCATAAGGCCAAGCGAACACATCTCGAAACTCCTTAAAGAGGTCAGTGTAAATTTGATTCTTTTCAGGGGAACAATCAGCTCCAATGAAGACATTTTCTATAACATCAGGATTCCTAGAGATGTTTATGGGTACAGTTTTTGAGATAATTGACATATTACCTTCGGCAAATAAATGTGTTGGAGCCAAAGGGTTCGAAGCCATATAAAAATTTCTAGTAAGCATATTGGAGAACCTATATTCGACTTCCTACAATGGTGGAAGAAAATATGATCGATGATGTAAATCTTCTGAAGGTCAATCTACAGCCATCATCGCTTCTAAAATTTCTTCGTTAGATGGTAACACTATATCTAAGCAATCCATAGCAGAAGTAGAGTCAAGGGTCCAAGCTAGAGCCACATCACCATCTAACTCCTCCTCTAAAAAAGGAGTAGGATGATTGTCTGCAGAGTTAACAATAGATTGATAGCTAAGTTCTTCTACAAACATGGGAAATGCCATTCTGGCAACCTGCCCTCCATCTAATGTGGTCATAGATGAAGGTAAGGTCCAAGGGTCTGAAAAATAATGAGTTCGAAAGAACTCTTTCCGTGAAGGCCCTTAGGAGGATGAAATTCCATTGATTCTAACTGTAGGAGGGGGAAGGTCAAATATACCCATCAAGGAAGAGTACATCCTGACTCCTAAATTCTCTATAGGTTGACAGGGATTATCCACTAATGGAATGGTAGAATCGGAAGTTGCTCAAGAGTCACCTGGAGAATAATCTAACTGAACAATTTTAACAATCCTCCCCTCATAAGGGAAACAGAGGATGCGGAATAGAGATGAAACTATGGCATCCATCTCATAAATCCAATTCCTTCCTAAGAGGAGGTTGTAATCTAGGTTGGCATCAATGATTTCTACTTCAATATTAATGACTTTTCCTCCAACACAAATAGGAAAAGTTGAGATAATCCAGTGTGGCCTATGAGAATGACCATCAAATTTTGTTAAGAGAGTAGGTGAAGGAATAGCTGAAGGTGATACAATGGCCTTCCAACATGACATAGACATTATGCATGTGGAAGCTCCCTCATCTATAACTGTCTGAAAAATATTGGTTTTTTGGTAAGTAGACTTTATCGGGTAAGCCATATGGTGAGGAAGTCTCTTTTTGACATTGAACACTAAGGAAATTTTTGGATCCACTACCCCGATTACCGAAAGCAAAGCACTTCTCTGAGCAGGACACGACTGGATTACCTCTAATGCAGACATAGCGCAAGGACTTTGAGCTAGATCTTCTACAATTGAGTAGTTCTATGCTGCCCTAGCATTAGGGTTAATAGTTGTGTGCTTAGCGGAACCTTTCAGTATTCGAGGTATAGACTCAATAGAGGGTCGCTCAATATGAAGTGGGTTCGTGGTGTTAGGAGAAAATTTTGCCTTAGATGTTTTCGTTTCACCATAATCGCATGTTCGTGTGGCAACATCGACATGAGAACTCATCATATAAACATTTGCGGAATTTTCCCCTTCCTGGTTACCCCCTGTAGAGGTACCAGTGTTCGAGTTCGTGCCAACGAGTAATTGTTGCCCTTGGGGAAAAGGGTTAGTCAGGACAGCCTGGGAGATAGAGGACCCTTGTTACACTAACAAGCACTAAGCATCTTGAATCTTCAGGTAGAGGTGAGTCAAATGATCCCCATTGTATAACTTGCATGGAAATTTAACCTTCTTTTTGGACTCTTTTCTACCCTCACCGACACTGTTGTCGGGCTTGTACGCATTACCCTTCCCTTCTTGATTCTTCTTTTTACCTCGTCCCTTATTCTTCCCATCCGATTGTTGATTTCCTTTGGGGTTAGAAGTCTAGATTATGGAAGTAGGTTGGGAAGGTGAAGGTGTAGACGGTGCTACCTGGTTAGAAGAAGTAGTTTGTAGGGAAAACTGTTGCAATTAGTTCAAAAGGTTCACCATATATGTGTCAATTGATCCAACTATTCCATCAGCGTGAGGACTTGGCTTCGGTTTGGCTAAATCAAACTTGGGTCTAGGAGCATCAGGTAGGATTTTCTAAATAATCCCAGACTAAGGATATATCAGTTCTAACTACTGGGCTCAAAAAATAGCGTGCTCTTCCGAATAAGCACTGGAAAGAGAAACATCCTTAAAGATATCTGGTTGTAATGATTTTATAAACCATTTGAGACAAAACTTTGGTGGAATTTTGGCTTTGATAAGCCTCTTTCTCCATCTCCATTCCTGAATAAGGTCAGAAATGTGAGTTGTCGTGTCTTGATGAAAATTGGTCGGAAGCTCAGTTCCATCTTCATAGTGGACAGGCAATTGAAAATGGTTCAAGAAAATATTAGCCAAATTGGCGAAAGAAGTAAAGGTGCTTGCTCACAACTCTATATACCATTTGGCCGCATTCTTGATTAGGGTGCGCTGAAATAACCTCAACCTGATCGAACCATCGATCAGGGAGTTAGATGAGCACCATAGGTGGAATGTGGTCACATGGTCTCCCTGGTCTTCACCATTTTTCCCTTCAAATTTTGAAATATCCGATGGGAGTTTGGCTGGGACTGGGGGCCAAGCCAGATTGTACCTAATTGTATCATTCATCAATTTAGTGAAGTCTGGCAAATTAAGTGTGGCCAGAAAAGGAAGTCGTGGAGGAGCTTGGGAATTCCATCCAGACTAGGCGGGGTTCCCAGACGTCTCAAAATAATGACCTATAGTTTGAAAGGCACCAGGTTGCCTGAAGTAACTTGTAGAACCTACTAAACCAAAGGGTGATCCTTGTGGTCCAGTAAAACTCGAAGTTTGACCAACTCCTACCGAAAATCCTCCGTAACGAGTGAAGTTACCCCCTAATGAAGTATTGAAAGGAGCTGACAGCCCCTGATAAGGGTTCCAAGCGTTAGGAAAGGGTGAAAAACTTTGAAATGAATTAACCAAGGAATATGTCACATTCCCTTGTTGGCCAAAAAATTGATTCCTAGCCCCTATCCCACTAACCATAGGGTTTGTCCAACTCTGAAAGGGGTTACTACCTTGACTTGTAAAAGGAAAAGGCATTGACCCTACAGTCGGATTAGAATGTGGCATTTGACCACTTCTAAATGGGAAAACTTGAAAATAATTCGATCCATTCATCATGGATGTAGTGGCGATTGATGGTATATTCAAAGGAACTGAAAGAATACCTTGAGAGGGAATTCCAAAAGGGAAAAATTAAAAACTAGATGCATTAGGCTGAGAACTTCCACTCGTCGACAGAATGGAAGTAGACCCAAATATAGATGTGATGGGAGTGTTAGAGGGGATGGAAATGGTTCCTCCCCCTTGCATAGATATGGGAGTCTAGATGCTCGTAACACTCGTGGCAGATGCCATGCTTCCAGCATTGGTCATCGAAGGGATATATGTGTGTGGACCTGGGCTTGAAGGCTTGTGAGTCGAAGTTTCAACATATAACAATATGTCTGGATGATCAGGAGGGAGAGGAGAATTTGGAGCCACAACCAACTCTGAAAGCTCTTCTACTTCAATACTATCTTTCGATTGGAAGAGTACTTGAGAAAGAACTGGTGTGTTCCTCTCTAACTCTATGCTAGGACCAGGTCTATCTTGTGAAGTAATGCCCCCAAGCGGAGGATCAATCTCCGATGCGCCTGCTACCATTGGTTGGAAACCACTGGTAGAATCACTCATACACCTTCTAGGAGAAGGCTATGGACTTGTAGGTGAAATACCATGAAGTCTTTGAGACCATCAAGATGGTCGATCACCACTTTGAATTATTTTTATAAAATCTACTTAAAGACTCAAGAAAATTAAAAGTTAGGCTGACTAGGAGCATAGAACACTCACTAAAATGTCCCTAAAGATAAACAACAATCAAACAACTTCCAATTATTTCCGCTTCGGGTGATTAGGACCGGACACCAAAATAAAAGAAAGCTAATAATAAGGGCCTTCCGAAAATATACTGGGGTAATTACGCCCCAAGCCTACTAGCGAAGGTATCAGAGGTAGTTATGTTGACCTCTAAACAATAGCCTTTGTCGGTGAAAGCCCCCAAGCTTTGCATGGGTGCCCTCCAGAAGTACTGTTGAACGCGATGCAACGTCAACCTCGGGTGCCATGGGATTCCCTTCAACAGCCACCTGTGTGGGTCCCTAGGATAGGCTACTATGGACACCAACTTGTATCAGAAGCCGGGCAGAATAGTTGTGAGGTAGGATCTGATAAGTAAGAGAGGGGGTATCTCTCATCCTTATTTTCACAAACCCACATGCTTAACTCCCAGTCATGGAGCTTTCTTGGTCTCCCTAACGCTATTGGATTTCACTCTCTAATCAGAATTCTATGTTTTACAATTTAGAGTGGCCTTGGAGAGTTTACTCTCCTCTCGCCTAATCCAAGGCCCTAAATAAACCTAAACTTGTTGGTGTATTCTGATGACAATACAAAAAGTTCTAGTTTATGTTATTAAGAGCTTGATTTTAAATGACTATTCTTTTAATTGAAAGGGACAAATGGAAATGAAACCGATGGTGTTTGTATGACACAAAAGAAACTAATGAAAAACTAACTTATATGAATGTAATTGTTTGTTTTTCGATGAAAGGAAATTTCTACTTGGGTTCTAAGAAACTTCTATAAAGCAAAAAAAATTTCTTTTCTTTTCTTAAAGCACACTTCACACTCACAAAAACTAAAAAGACTATTGATGCTTGAATAATGTAAAACTACCCTAATGCAAGGTGTACATGAAGATGCAAGATCCTAGATTACTCTAAAAGAACGAAAGAAATTGTTTTATAGCTTTAATAAGCCAACTCAAATGTTTGAAAAGAATACAAAGATTGAATAAAAATTTTTCTCTAAGCAAGAAAGACAAATAAAAAACATCACAATTCACTTTCAAAAAATCAAAAGAAACCAAAAATCAAACTTGGAAAAAGAAGGCAAAACAATGTTTTTTAAGGACTTTTCTTTTTCAAGAAGAAATGAAAACAACCTTTCGAAAGCACTCAAAATTCCACTTAAGACTCAAAGATCGAAAGCAAAAAACAAGGAAACTTTGCAAGTTACCAATTTGACAATGAATGAAAACTTGAACAAAAAGGGTTCAACTTGCACTAAACGACCCAAATCATAGTAAAAGAGCTTTGAGAAACTGACCAAGAAGTCAGGAAAGAAACACTTTCAAATTTGTCAAAAAGAAACTTTCAAAAAGAAAGAAAAGGTGTAAGGCCACAAAATGATGGAAAGCAAAGCAAGTAGACCAATAATCAAGCTTGACACAAAGATCGAAAACAATCTGTTGTTCCATAGGACCAGAAAAATCAAGAACCTCTATAAGAAGTCTTGTGTGTCGAAAAACACATCACAAACTCACTAAAAAGCAAACCTAGGCCAAAAACTTTTCAAAGCGGAAGAGATGTCAAGATAGTAAGCTCACTGAATAATAAAATTTTAAGACAGAGATTGACCATTCAGAAACCAAACAAACCAAGAAACAAATCTTTTTGGACAGAGAGATTTGAAAAAAACATGAAGAAAATGGTATATGTGACTGTGTTCAAGCACAGGAGCATGTACATGTGCTTCCGATAAAGGAAACTCGCGTATACGCAGTTTCAATTCACATAAACAAGTGTCTGTACACTACTGTAAACAGAAAAAAGTGTATATACTGAGTTTTGCAAGAAAAATAAAAAAACAAAGTCAAATAAAAAAGATGAGACTTAAGCTCTGAGTTCCTACAGGATCAAACAATACTGTCACAGCAAGCAAACCAAAAGCTGATCCCTGATTGACACTGAACAACCCAAACTAGAATAATAATATTGTTGTCCCCAGGGGAGTTGCCAATTCTGTTATGGGAATAAGTGCCCTAGGGTTTTGGGTTGGAACCACAATAGAGCACGAGCAAAATAGAGTAAGAAACAAGCATACAACTCAGGCAACATGCTTATATAAATGAACTATGCAATAGCGACCATACTCGGATGTCCTTCATTTGGGTAGTTCCAGCAGGGTTCAGACCCTCTGCAACTCTTGATGATCTTCAAATCTGCAAATTGACCAATTGGAACATACATAGCAACATAAAGATAAAGCATTTTAATGAAATCAACTTTATATCATATAAGAAAATGATTAGTTATACATCAAAATAACATTCATACATGAATTACAAAAACATCTGATGCATAAACAAAGTCAATCTCAAGAACAAGACAACGTTTCTTTTTATTGTAGAAAGGTATAACAAACATGGAAAGAGTTCACCTGAGTCTTCTTATTTCGGCTCCAAGCGAAACCATCCTCCAAATCCATCCAATCCCAGTCTTCAACAACCTCCTTCCATAACCAATACCATGATATCTCAAGCAAGTAGGAGAATATCAACACTCAAAGAAACAAGGGTTTCCTGAAACTTGGGGAAGTGCTTGAAGCATAGGGATACTTCAAACTCAGTCAGGGATAATCTTAGTAAATTAATCCTACCTCTTCTTCCTTCCTTTAGGCCTTCCCATAGAAGTCTATTTATACTTCTCCCAATTAGTTTTTTAGTTGGGAAACAGTTCAACCATGGGCACTATGAGGTAAACAACAGGTAAAACTCGTGAACTCCACCCATAATTAAGGAAATTTAATTTTTTTAAGTGTTTTAACACATATACGCGGGTTGGGTATTGATTAAACTGTGTGTACACACTTTTATCTCAAGGCAAAGTAGTGTATAGGGAATAAAACATTGTTTTTAAAATATTTGGACCAAGTTTGGAAGGAGGGGTTGCCCTAGGCCATAAACCAAGCTTCAAAAACACCAAGGGTGGTATTTGGAGCTATAACAGACACACATTCAAAATCATGGATGGTAGGTTCACCAACGATGTTAGGAAAGAATGGAGGGGGCTTAGACGGAAGGGAGTCATCCTTCGCCGAGTTTTGATGCTCAAGCTCCCACTCATACTCTTCATGAATGACAGCGCATGTTTTTTGTGCAACACCAACTCCATTAGTGGGTTGTTCCTCATTCACAACAAGCGAAGAGTCTAGAATGGATGAACACAAGACAACATCATCCGGAGGAACACCTGGGTGCAAATACGGAGGTTGAAAAAAGGAATGCATATGAGAACTCGAAGGACTCACAACCAAATCTACGCGAAAATTATGTTGAGTTATTTTAGGAGGGTGTGAAGGTTGAACAAGTGTGTGAACATGATCCTCAACATCACAGGGTGATGGTGGAACTATTGAATGAGTGGGAGGCGAAGAGTCCATTGAGATAGTGCTTGCTCCCAGATGAGATTGCACAGTTCCATCAACGAAGAAGGTTGAGCGAGGCTTGACATCAAGCTTCCTCTTAGGACAGTCAGATTTCTTAAGATAGTACTCAAACCAATCCCAGAGATAAGTAAACTTCATCTGGCTCCTCGGAGCTTGAAATTGTAAGTCATGGAAGTGCTGCCAAAAATTAATAACGGATTCATGCGGAGCCCTCCGTTGTTGTAACAGTTTCCGGTCAAGATGGTCTGGATAAAAATGATAAAACGTGTCTTCAGTAAGATCAGAAAAGCGCTCACGTGAGTGCATAGTGTTAGCCGATAGGCTGAGCACCCAACGAAATGGAGATTTGAGAAGTGTGAATGCAAGCAGTAGACCAGCTTGTTCGTCAGTAAACTCATCTTCCTTATAAATCATGGAAATAAAGTTATGTAAGTGCTCAGGCCAGGCCACTTCGCCTTCACAATCATAAGTGTGAGTGGACAAGAGGTTGAAAAGCTTGCCCGAGATGGAGACATCTTCATGATTCGAAAAACACCTCGGGGGAAGAAGAATGCAAGACTCCAGGAAAGATATGTAAAGGTTCAAAACTGGATGAGAGGACACTACTTTTCATCAGGCCCTCCTTCTAGTGCCAAAAATTTTGATGATGTTGGACCCACTAACATGTCAAGGGGATCTCCCCGGTAAGAAGTCCCAATTAGACCTCAGACCATTTGGTATAAGAGTCCCAGTACTGGGTCGTAAGGTAATGCCTTGACCGCAATGTTGCAATAGAGGCAAGTAAGATAACTCTATCAGTAGCAAGGGTGTGACTGATGTAGTGAGTCAAGGAATGAGTATGAGAGGTTCCAACACTTCAAAGGGAGAGAAAAGTGGAGGTGAGTTCCAAGTTGAAAGGGATCAGTGCCAACTCGGCTAGGAATGCACAACACAAAGGACATGCATTGCTTCTGGCAGAGTAGTCGACACGGATGTGACAATCACAACATAAAAGGTAATATAACATGAACAACACTCACGAATTAGTTCAAGATGAGTGTGACAATTGATATAAAAAGGTCCAGAGAAAGGTCTGTGTGATGTCCGGCTGAGCAGTTGACAAAAATGGTGATAGCATTAACAACATATGTAACATTAACAACACGATTCATATAATTGCATACAAATCAATTCATATACAAGTACATAATTTAAACAACATATATCATTAATGCAACTGGAACAGTCCAACTACAATAACAACATATGCATGAAAATGTGTTGGCCCTGTTAGGGTCTAAATCTACCTCAGGCTGAGAAAGTTAGGATCTAGGGTAACATCAAACCACGCTTAACCTAGTAGCTAGCCCTACCAGGTCGGGAGAGGGCTCTTTCCTTGTCAATCTAAGAAAAGATGGCCAATGAAAGCTTTAGATGACTCATGTAATGACTAATTTTAGGCTAGGTATGTGTACAAAGGTGTTTGATTGAATTTGATAAAGTCTTCCATAACTTGTTTTGCATCTTCTTCAACTAAACAATTGAGCAAGACACCAGCGGGATATTTCCAATAGAGTGCATTATTCATGATACAAAACTTGGAAGCCTTTAATTTCAGGGTCCTACTTTTATTCTTAGCCATTCCAGGTGGTGGTGACAGATTTTGGAGCACATAAACAATGTCTGAATACCAAGGAGAAAAAAGAAAAAAATTTGATACCTAAGCAGGCAAACTTTCTTCATCTTCCTCAAACATAGAAGCAATGAGATTAATGTCCAAAATTGTTATTTGAACTCATCAGAATTTTCAAATTACTTGCTGCTATTGCAAGTGAATGTGCAATAACATTCTGAACACGAGGGACACATGTCAAAGTGTAATCTGAAAACAATCTCAAGATGTCTAATACCGCATTGCAATAGGTCCGCATTCAAGGATGCTTAGCTTGGTATTCCCCTTTCACTTGCTTGATAACCATCTCAGAGTTGCCATATACTGAAGTCCTTTTAGCATTTAACTTTCTAAGAATTTTCAAACCAGCAATTAAAGCCTCATATTCAGCCTCATTATTTGAACAGTCAAAAGCCAATTTATATGAATAGACCCTTACATTGCTTGGCACTTTGTTTGGGGAGAAAACAAGGCTGCATATCCAAATGCCAATTCCAGCACCTTCCCTTCCTATTGCGCCATCAAAATCCATGCTCCACAAACCGGCTTCGTCCTCTTCCAAATGCTGAAATTTTGTTTGCTCTTTTATTTTTCCATGTTGTCCATCATTGTTTTTCTGCTGTCGGAAGGCTGATTGCTTAGTGGTACTATCAAGCCTTTGTCTTTCTTGCTTTAAGACTTCTCTGAAATTTTCAGTGATCTCTAGAATGTCTTCTACTTCAACTACTTGGCTATTTACATCATTAAAACTATCGGAATATAGAACAAATGATTCTAAATCAGTATGTACATAATTGATTGGATGATTTATCGGTTTCTCCTTGCTAGTGATCATGTACTTCATCTTTTTCTCCCGGTATAATTTCCTCATCTGACCGAACACGGGAATAGTAGCATAGGAGAAATCAAGTTGCAATGTCCCTTTAAGTTTTGCTCCCCAAGATCTAGAAAGAAGCATGCCAAATCTAGGAGGAACATCCACCACAACCACATCCATCAAAAAAAAAATTGTTGGGATATGATCCAAACTGACCACCAAATCTTTAATAAGACCAATGCATCTTACTCTACCAAAATCAAAAGATTAAAGGTCATGATATTTTCTGGTGACATCCAAACCCAATTTCTCCATTATTGCCTTAGGCATGAGATTATGAGAGGCTCTGGAATCAAACATAACGTTGTGTAACACATAGTCATGCACCCTAAGGCTGATGTAAAAAGGAGCTGCATCACTATCTTGAGACTGACCTTCCAATGTTGGACCATAGATCAGCTCAGGTTGATCATCCTCCACATTTACCATATCAAATAATGGATCTAAATTCAAAATTTTAGACACCTGACCTTTATAGCTGCTATTCTTCATCAACTCAGTCAAAGGAATAGATACTTTTAACTTAGAAATTTAATTTTCTAAGTTAAAAACTAACGTTTTCTCTACCTCTTTAGCTAAAACATCCTTCTTTTTAGTTTTCTCCTTTGATATATTTCGCTGATTTAATCTTTCATTTGTTGATGGTATTTTGCTGGTGGTAGGATCAGCTGTCTCTTTTCCCTTTTTCTGCACAACGGATGGATCATTATTTGGTGCTATCCCCTCCTTCCTTTTCTGAATTGGATTAATGGGTACATCTCTACTCCTGAGTGAATATTGTTGTTGCTGGGTTGTCAAAGCATTCATGTAACACATCTGATATTCATCAAACTCTTCTTCAAGAGCTATTTCATTTTCCAAGATGAAATTTTCATCCCTTTGTATAGCTGGGCTCTTTGAATACTCCTCAGCTTCAGTGATAAAAATTGGCATATCATCAGGTGTAAAGAAATGATTCTCCTCTCCAATTACGTTCTCCTCATCATCTGATTCTGGACCATGTACAAAATTCTGCTGTAAGGGTGTCTTTACCTGCTGTTGTGTTGCTTGGTTTTGTGATCGTTGCTCTCGTTGCTTGATTCTGAATTGTGATCGCTGCTGGCCACGAAATTTATGATTTTTGACTTATGTTTCAGGATTATCAGCGATTTTGAGCCTATCAAACATCTTCTCAAGCTTACGGAGCACTTGATTTGAAGTGGAAGTCTCTTCTTTTATCATTACCTTTTTTTCAGCCTTTGTTCTAGCTCTCTTGGCAAGAAAATTTGCTTCAATGCTGACTGCAATTTTCTACATGTCTTCCGAAGTGACCAGATCTCTTTCTCTTAATTGATAGGCCATATCAGGATTGAAACCATCCGTAAACTTGATCAAAGCAGGAATTGCATTGTAAACAGTGTTGAATCTAACACAATAATCTTGTACACTCTCCCCAAAATTCCTCTTGATGTTTTCATATTCGGAAAGAATTTGAAGAGGGTTGTTCTTTACCTCCCAGCGATCCAAAAACTATCCTTGAAGTGCCTCCAATGAGTTGATTTTTCTAACCGACAATTCTCTAACCCACTTTCTGACCTCACCTCCAAAAGTGTGCACAAAAAATCTCATTGTTACATTTTCTACATCGATCTTGTGGAGATCAAAGAAATTTGCCATCCTATCCACATGTTGCTGAGCTGTGATGCCTTGAGGGTACCGTCAAAAAATGGAATTTCGCTTTGATAATCAGCGGGCATGTCATCCAAGTTTTGAGGCAACACAAGCAATGCATATCGAGCAACCATTGCTCTAGGTTGATTTACGATTGGTCTTGGGGATGTAGGAGGAGTTGGAGCAGCTGATGTATGAGGTGTATGAGGTCTAGATGGAGGTGAAGAAATTTTTTATGTTTGAGGGGTAGAAGGGGTGGATGGAGGTGACAAAACTGCAGATTTCTGATCAAAGATGGAAGGCTGCATGGGAATCGTGGGAATGAAAGGAGGTTCGGTAGGAATTTTTGAACTAGACACGATACAAGATGACCCAAGAGTTGCAGATGCAGACTCTAAGAATTTAGGAATGTTTGTAGCCACAATGGAAGTTTTAAGTTTCAAAATATAATCGTCAGTTGATCTATTGGCCTTTTCAGTTTCAAGATATTTGACAAACTCTAGATTTAGGGCAGTATAACCAACAACACTTTCGGACTTGGTCTCAAACAACGACAGCTCAAACTGTTCATCAAACTCAAGATATTCAAGATACTCAAAAACAATAGGACATGAACGAGATTTGAAGATAGGAATCAAAAAACTTTCCCAACGAAAGATTCTCGGAATAAGATTTGGATTTTCATACACAGTAAGTGAATCAGGATCACGATTTTCTCTGGTGTGTCATCTGGAAGCCAATGTGTTGAATTATTCCCAAAAATCAAACGAACAAAATCAACTTATTCAGCCTATCAGATTCTAAAATCATCATCCAAAATTCTAGAATTATCTGATGTACTAGGGAAATTTCCAAGTCAGATGTTTCATTTATAAGACTAGACCGGAGATTGACTGAAGCAGCTTTTATCTACTTATGCACTTGCAAAGCAATGTGTAGTTCGAAGGCTACCTGACATAAATTCAGGCTCCATCTGTAGTTTATAAAATGAAGAACACTAACAAGAAAACAATCTTTTATGTCCCCAGTGGAGTCGCCACTATGTTAGGGCCTAAATCTACCTCAGGCTGAGAAAGGTATGATCTAGGGTAACATCAAACCACGCTTAACCTAGTAGCTAGCCCTACCAGGTCAGGAGATGGCTCTCTCCTTGTCAATCTCAGAAAAAATGACCAATGAAAGCTTGAGATGACTGATTTTAGGCTAGGTATGTGTACCGAGGTGTTTGATTGAATTTGATGATGTTTTATTGGCTCAAATGTGAAAGGCAGATTTGGGTCCAGGGAATGAGGCTCAGCTTTGTAGAGATCTCTATGGGGCAAGGTAGGTAAGTGATTTGGTACTTCAAATTAAGTGAGATGGAGAGCTTTTAGACAGGTGAGGAGTTGGAGAGGGCATGAAAACTCAAGGATCCTCTTCAAATAGATGAAAACATAGATAACTAAACAAACCCTAGGCAGAGCACTGCACTTTCAATGTATTCTACCTTTATGCTTGTTTGATTTAGTTAAGATTAAACAAAGAAATACGATGACATACATAAATCATATGTGAACTTACAATTATAGAAGGAAACACAATACCAAAGCAATATGCCACAGGAATCCCACAAAGTGTTGCAAACCCTAGTCTATTCCTTTGCCAAAACTGCTGAAATGAATATACAATAAGCTCCAAGCTTTCCCAAAAGTCAAACCATGCTAATGACTGAAAAATTACAAGATATAGGAAACCAGTAACTCATCCTAACCTCTAGGGGTCGAGCTCATAAGATTAGGAACTATTCCAACAAAATCTAAACTAAGAACTAAAAAGTAGGCAGTGGAACAACTTGCCTCTAAAAACTAAGAAACTGATTCATTTAGTTGCAAACTACCTTTTGATGGATGAATCTACCTCTATGAGTGAAAATTTAGCATAATTACATCAAAATCCATCATGTCACATTAAATTACATCATGAGTTTGAAAATTAGAAGGAAAAAGTCAAAATGTGAAAAAACTAGGCGAAAAATAGAGTTTTTGACCAAAAATGAGCAAAATTCCTCCAATGCGCCACGCTGATTTCCCTATGCGTAGCGCCTTTTTGCAGCTGATTTTGGAGGCCTTCCGATGTCCAAATTTCCTCTAAGTGGGATTTCTGGAAATGCCTACCTGTCTACTTTCTAGCACAAGTGGAATGTTTGAATTTTGCCTCCATTTTCCCCTCCAAAACTGAGTTCTCCCAACATTGCTTCCTGTGTGTCAAGAAAAGGACAGAAAGGTCATTTTTGAGGTGTTTTTGACTTTTTTGGAAGCTCAAAACCTGTCAAAATTTCTTGGCCATTTGTGAGCATGCATATTTTTCCATGAAAAATCTAAAAATGCTAAGCTTTCCTCAAAAGGAGGTCCCCATCAAAAGCGAGCGCCAGGTGGTGCGGCACATCAACCAGAAAAGCCTATTTTTTAAGGCAAAAATTCCAAAATTGCAAAAAGTGTTCCAATTTTTTTGAAATTTGGGCTGAGTGTCCTCCATTAAGTGCTCTGTTGGGCCAAGGAAGCCTCAGCCAAGATATGAAGTCTATCTTTCTCTTTTCACCTCCTTGATGCCTTCTTCAACTTGACTTCCAAATTCCTGATTCTTGCTTTGCACACCATATTTCTTGACAAGTAGTGGTATGCCATGTTTCTCAACATATTTTTCTCATTTTTGGCCTTCTCCAGCATCTTCTCCAAGTGGATATTTTCCCTCTCCAACCAAGATTCACGATCAGCATTGATTTCTTGTTCAAGTGTTGTGAGCTTGACTTTCCTCCTTTTGGCAGCTTGCCGATTTTCTCGTATGTTTCATAGCTCCATTATGGTTTGTTGATCCTCTAGCTATTTGTTTCTTTGCTCCAGATATTTGATTATCCACTTGGCTCTTTCTAGGTTGAGAGACAAATGTTGAATGTCATCTTGTTGCTCCTGGATGATCTCTCTAAGCTTTGAGCTTTGTGAGCCCAAATCGGTGTCATCATCCTGAATAAGAATAAAATCTGTCTCCTATCCTCCTGAAGGCCCCTCATCATGCAATGGTCGCTTGCCCTTGTCCTGTACCTGTTCTACTAATCGAGGAAGCAAGACCCCTTCCACCCTGGGTGGAGATAATACTCACTTTGCTGCTGCAAACAACCTTCTAGTGCCCTTTTGGTAGGTGACAGACACTGGTACACTATTGGTTTGTGTCTCATGAATCTCCTATAGATGTGAAGGTCCAACTGTCTCATGAAAAGCTACTGGAGGTACTTGAGGACCTATAAAAACCTCATGTGACATGAAATCCTCCTATGAGATGTTCTGTAAACCAAGCTAATGCATGACCACAATCTTGATTAGTGCAAAATGATATATGTTGTTATACTACTACTGAGGAGTCTTCCTATACACTAAGGTGGTCATCTTCTCAATGTTCCGGCAAATAAAGTAGGGGAGATTCATCATTCTCACCCTAGTGAAGTGCATCAACAATCTGATATGATAGGAATATAGGCGAGAAAGCCGGCCCTCACAGCTGAAATACTTAATTATGAGTTTCATCAAGGGAGCATATGAGTCTTTTAGATACCGGAAGGGAAAAAATATGCTAAGATGTCTCTAATAACCAGCCTTGATGTAAGGCTCATAATGTTCTCTATCAATCTGCTGCCTTTTATTCCACTTCTCACCGACATTGGGAATGCCAGTTGCTAGAGAAATAGACTCCGGTGTCAAGGTGAATGTCACACCTGCTAGAGTGACTTGGCCATTATGAAGCTGGAGCATAAACAACCTGGCCAACTCATGATGGTACTAGACTCTCTCTACCATCTCACAGAACTGATAATAGGATTGGTGTTGAAATAATGTGATAACATGAGGATATGCCTGCAGCTCGACAAGTGAAGTAGGCTCCTCTCGTATATGTTTACGACCCTTGTGAGGTCTCCTTGGTGCATGCATTTCTCTAGGGGAATCACTAAGTGTCTCCTCATCTCGGTCATAGGAAGGATCAGACTCCATGTTTTCCAATGTGTGAGTTTTCTTGATGAGTATGAAGAGATTTATGGTGTTTTTAGTTTTCTGCTACCAACGATGAGAATGTATGAGGGATTGTGAAGGGAAAGTGTATGAGGGGTTTTGGGAATTTTGTTCACAAGTTTTTTGGGAAATATGGGGTTTAGGGAATAATATGTAGGCTTAGGGGCAATAATTAGGGTTTAGGAATTTGTAACTAGGGTTTGGGATAGTGGGAGTTAGGGATATGGGTTTAGTGAATTTATGGATATGGGAATTAGGGAATGCGTTAATGAAACTGGAAAATAAATGAAGGAATCAAAGAGTGAGGGAATGATAGAGTGGACCTGGCAGCAAAAACACAAAGTGCAAACCCTAGGCAATTGTTTTTGAGGAAAAATTGCAAGGAGGTAGGGTTTGAGTTTTATCTCATTAAATCACCATAAAATTTAAGAGAAACTCATTCACTGGCAATGTGAGAATGCTTGACTTACTTGCACACTTGAGGATTGAGCGAATTTTGAAATTTGGGAGAGTTTGTGGGTGAAAAATAGCTTGAAACCCAATGCATCATGCCAAAAACCCAATGCGTCGTGCCTTCTCTATGCACTATGCCTGTGTATTTTTTTCACTGTGGAGGGTGGCCCAATGCGTCGCGCCAGTTCTATGCGCCGTGCCCACGGCCCAATGTGCCGCGCCGCTGAAACTTGCATAGTTTACTACAATTTTGCTCTTTTTCTCCAAAACGACCTTTCTCTTGCTTAGTCCTTCTCCTTTAGATGCAAATGAGCTCTTTGAACATGAAAAATGATTTATATACAAGAGATTTTAATTTTTCACTCATAAAACCCACGTTTGTAATGTATGCATTTGACTTACTTTTCAAACTCTATTTTTGGGCAGTTTACTTTATTTTGCCTTTGATGAACTGAATGATTTGACTTTTTGTTTGCCTTGCAGGTGATGGAGTTGTTGAAGCTGGCAAGGTGACCAGGGTTGCCACTGAAGTTATTTACATATGAAAGAACTGAAATTACATCAAATTTATACATAAAAACATAAACTACTCTGTCCTGTTTTGAGGAAAAATAATCACTGTCTTGAGGAAAAATAATCACTGAGTGAGTGATTATGGAAATTATTGTTGCTGGAACTTTATTTGACCTCCTTATGTGCCTACTGACCGTCACTGAGCATTTTGAGACCTTATTGATGAAAACCCTAAACATAAGGAGACCTAAAACCCTAAAAATGAATGTTATAGATTTAAAGACAAAGATTTACTGCAGTTGATCTAGAAGAATGGAAATGGGCCATCACATGAGGGAAAATGTATAATCAGTCACTATCGTCAGATGATCCATTATCCTAATGGAATGCAGCACCTAACTTGCAATGCGACAAGAGAATTTGATCACTGACGGAGGGATGAAGATATCGACACTAACATTGGCTCCAATGGGGATGGTGGCTCCTTGGAGGTGCCAAGAACTACAGATCTCTAGGAAAGCAAGCAGTGCCTTCATCCATTAGGCTATGGAGTTAATAACTTTGCCAAACCAAAACCAAACTCTTAACTCAATTTCAGGACTGAAATCTGATTCAAAACTGATTCAATTTCAAGACTGAAATCAACTGAAAGACCTGACTCAAACAAACCAAACAAAAACTGAAATCAAACCTCAGTTTTATAGCCTTCACCTCAGGCCCCAAACTGAAAGAATGATGACAGCACACACTTGCAATGAAATTTAAATAAACCGGTATGTACAGTGATACATATGACAATAGAAAACATTTCAAAAATAGTACTGTTTGAGCAGTCGATCATTGACTGGCCCACCTGGACAATCTTCTCCATTCATTTCTTTTAGAAGGAAAGCATTCTGGCCTCAATATGTAGCAATTCTAAAAGGTCCTTTCCAAAGATTCTCAAACTTGCCATGCTTACCTTTATCTTCATTTCTTGTGTCCCATTTCAGCACTACATCTTCTATTTGAAACTTTTTTGCCTTTGCCTTTTGATCATATATCTTCTTGATTCTCTCTTGCAGCCTGAAAGTGTTCTAGAAAACCTCCTCTATAGTCTACTGTAAATGGATCATTTGATTGATTCTTTGTTGCAAATGATCATCCTCGTTGCTAGCTTCCTGCAGAAGTTTAACCACCGGGACTGCAAGAGAGGTCGGGAATACAATGTCAACAATATACACGAGCTCAAAAGGGGACATGCCTATAGATTTCTTTTGACTTACTCTGTCTGCCCAAAGTTCATTAATCAGCGTTTTGTGCCAACTCTTCTTGTTCATTTCCAGTAGCTTTTTGATAATATTGACCAAGGATTTATTTGAGGATTCCGCCAATCCATTGCCTCGTGGATAATATGCAGTTGAGTTCCCCAAAGTAATTTGATATTTATTACAAAAATCAACCATTATTTTAGATTTAAAAGCTACTGCATTATTAGTGATCAGCTTGTTTAGACAGCCAAAACAAGACAAAATATTGTTTTCAAGAAATGAAATGATTACCGAATCAGTGGCCTGCCTAGTGGGAATTGCCTCAATCCATTTGGTAAAATAGTCTGTCGCTGTGAGGATCCACTTATGCTGTGATGAAGAAGTAGGATGAATCTCGCCAATGAAGTCCAAACCCCACTGCTGAAAAGGAGCACTTACTTCAATCGGCTTGAGCGGTAAAGGCTTCAATTTTATCCTTCCTTGAAAAATCTAACATTCGTGGTAGCTTGTAACAGTTTTGTACACATCAGCAAAGATATTTGGCCAATAATATCCCGCTCTCAAAATTTTGTTGGCTCTTGTCTTCCAGAAAAGATGACCTCCACAATCTCCCTTGTGAAAGTCTTCCATAACCTGTTTTGATTCTTCTTCAACTAAACAATTGAGTAAGACACCACCGGGATATTTCCAATAGAGTGCATTATTCATGATACAAAAATTGGCAGCCTTTAATTTCAGGGTCCTACTTTTGTTCTTAGCCATTCCAGCTGCTGGTGACAGATTTTGGAGCACATAAACAATGTCCGAATACCAAGGAGAAAAAAAGAAAAAATTTTGATAACTGAGCAGGTGAACTTTCTTCATCTTCCTCAGACATAGCAGCAATGAGATTAATGTCCAAGGCATGAAAATATGGCTCAGCTATTAGTTTTTCCAACCCCTGTGCTTTGATGAGCTTTGTTGGTTTGATCTCCACATCATATTCGAACAAGGCAGCAATCCATTTGCCTCTTCTCCCTTCTGTATCTGTTTGCACCAAGACATCTTTAACAACAACATTAGGGACATAAGCAAGGATGTGGGAATGTAGAATATAAACTCGAAAATATTTCAATAACTTTACCAATGAAAGAGCTTGCTTTTCAATAATATTATACTTTAAAGCTGCATCTCTTATCGTTCTGTTGAAAAAAGCAATTGGTTTCTCGAGTTGGTCTCTTTTTTGTATCAAGACCGCTGCAATAGTATGATCCGAGGCAAATGAAAACAAAATGAAATCTTGAGTATATTCTGGGCTTATCAAAACCGGAGCTGAAGAAAGGGCCAATTTCACTAAATTGAAAGACTTTATTTCTTTCTCGGTCCACTTCTCTACACTATCTTTCTTGAGCATGTTTTTGATTTCCCATAAATGTTTTGCAAGATTGGGCACAAAGCGACGTAAGAAATTCATCTTATTCTTGAATGATTGGATCTCCTTTTTACTTCGAGAAAATCAATTTCCTGAATGGCTTCCACTCGAGCTGGATCAATGCAGATGCCCTCCTTTGATATAATATGACCGAGAAGCTTTCCTTCATCCATGGAAAATAGACTCTTCTTTGGATTGAGAGATATACCATATTTTCTACACCACTGAAATACAATTTTCAAATGATAAAGGTGCTCTTCATCTGAATTAGAAAAAATTGTCAAGTCATCAAGATAAACAACTAAAAAGACATCTTTTTCATTAGCAAATGCAATATCCATGGCCCGTTGAAAGGTCGCACCAGCATTCTTCAATCTGAAAGGAATCTTGGCATAATGGAAAGTTCCCCATGGAGTAGTGAATGTTGTTTTATCTCTATCAACCTCATCGACCAGAATTTGGTTATAACTAGAATAACCATCGAGTAGCGACATGTAGGATGCTCCAACTACTCACTGAAGTATGTGATCCATCTTGGGCAATGGATAGTTATCTTTCAAAGATACTTTATTCAGATTTCTAAAATCAATACATAATCGAATATCACCTGTTTTCTTGTGCACGGGCACCAAATCTGAAATCCAATCTGAAAATATTATGGGGATGATTATACCAACTTTGTACAATCGATTCACTTCCTTCTCTATTGAGGGTAGCAGCTTTGGATTTATTCTTCTTAACTTCTGTGAAAAGGGCTTTTGATTTGGCTTGATCGGAATTATATGTTGAATTATGCTCATATCATATGCCTTCAAATCTGAATAGTCCCATGCAAATACATCAGTAAATGAAGATAATAAACTGATATACTTTGCTTTTACCTGTGGAGGCAATGCCTTTGATAACTTGACCATTCTAGGATTTTTTGCTGATCCAATGTTCACATCCTCAACTCCTTTCTTGGTTGGTAGCAAGCTTAGTTTTCAGGCTACATCATCTTGATCGAACAACTCCTCTAAAGGTATTAGACCTTTAGGAATGATATTGTCTTATAGCTACAAAACTTCCATCTGATTGACTTTTATGTCTGCTTCACCATCATCATGCTCCCCATCAATAGAAGTGTCTTTGAATTTACCTTCTTTTTGCAGAAATTCATCAATTTCTTTATCATCTTGAAACACCTGCCAATACCTTTGATTATCGGGGACAGGAGGGCGATGTTTCACATGAATTTCAAAATTGTTATTTGAACTCATCAGAATTTTCAAATTACTTGCTGTTGTTGCAAGTGAGTGTGTAATAACATTCTAAACACGAGGGACACATGTCAAAGTGTAATCTGAAAACAATCTCAAGATGTCTAATATTGCATTGTAGTAGGCCCGCATTCGAGGATGCTTAGCTTGGTATTCCCCTTTCACTTGCTTGATAACCAACTCGAAGTCGCCATATACTGAAATCCTTTTATCATTTAACTTTCTAACAATTTTCAAACCAGCAATTAAAGCCTCATATTCATCCTCATTATTTGAACAGTCAAAAGCCAATTTATACGAACAGACCCTTACATTCCTTGGCACTTTGTTTGGGGAGAAAACAAAGCTGCATATCCAAATGCTAATTCCAGCACCTTCCCTTCCTACTGCTCCATCAAAATCCATGCTCCACAAATCGGCTTCGTCGTCTTCCAAATGCTGAAATTCTGTTTGCTCTTTTATTTTTCCATGTTGTCCATCATTATTTTGCTGCTGTTGGAAGGCTAGTTGCTCAGCGGTACTATCGAGCCTTTGTCTTTCTTGCTTTAAGACTTCTCTGAAATTCTTAGTGATCTCTTGAATGTCTTCTACTTCAACTACTTGGCTATTTACATCATTAAAACTATCGGAATATAGAACAAATGATTCCAAATCAGTATATACATAATTGATTGGATGATTTACTGGTTTCTCCTTGTTAGTGATCATGTACTTCATCTTTTGCTGCCAGTATAATTTCCTCATCTGAATGAACATGGGAATAGTAGCATAGGAGAAATCAAGTTGCAATGTCTCTTTAAGTTTTGCTCCCCAAGATCTGGAAATAAGCATGCCAAATCTAGGAGAAATATCCGCCACAACCACATCCATCAAAACATTTTTCGCTAGGATCTGATCCAAACTGACCACCAAATATTTAATAAGAACAATGCATCTTACTCTACCAGAATCAAAAGATTAAAGGTCATGATATTTTCTGGTGACATCCAAACCCAATTTCTCCATGATTTCCTTAGGCATGAGATTATGAGAGGCACTGGAATCAATCATAGCATTATGTAACACATAGTCATGCACCCTAAGGCTGATGTAGAAAGGAGCTACATCACTATCTTGAGACTGACTTTCCAATGCTAGACCAAAGATCAACTCAGGTTGATCATCCTCCATGTTTACCATATCAGATAATGGATCTAAATTCAAAATTTTAGACATCTGACCTTTATAGCTGCTATTCTTCATCAACTGAGTCAAAGGAATAGATACTTTTAACTTAGCAATTTCATTTTCTAAGTTAAAAACAAATGTTTTCTCTACCTCTTTAGATGAAACATCCTTCTTTTCAGTTTTCTCCTTCGATATATTTGGCTGATTTAATCTTTCATTTGCTAATGGTGTTTTTCTGGTGGTAGGATCAACTGTCTCTTTTCCCTTTTTCTGCACAATGGATGGATCATTCTTTGGTGCTATCGCCTCCTTCCCTTTCAGAATTCTATTAATGGCTACATCTCTACTCCTGATGGAATATTGTCACTGTTGGGCTGTCAAATCATTCATGTAAGGCCTCTAATATCCATCAGACTCTTCTTCAAGAGTTGTTTTATTTTCCAAGATGAAATTTTCATCCCTTTGTACAGCTGGGCTCTCTGAATACTCCTCAGCTTCAGTGATAAAAATTGGCATATCATTAGGTGTAAAGAAATGATTCTCCTCTCCAATTACGTTCTCCTCATCATCTGATTCCGAACCATGTACAAAATTTTGCTGGAAGGGTGTCTTTACCTGCTGTTGTGCTACTTGGCCTTGTGCTCGTTGCTCTCATTTCTTGATTCTAAATTGTGGTTGCTGCTGGCCACGAAAGTTATGATTTATGAGTTGTGTTTCAGGCTTATCAGCAATTGTGAGCCTATCAAACATCTTATCAAGCTTATGGAGCACTTGATCTGAAGTGGAAGTCTCCTTTTTTATCATTACCTTCTTTTCAGCCTTTGTTCTAGCTCTCTTGGCAAGAAAATTTGCTTCAACACTGATTGCAATTTTCTGCATGTCTTCCAAAGTCGCCGGATCCCTTTCTATTGATTGATAGGCCATAATAGGATCGAAACCATCCGGAAACTTGATCAAAGCTAGCCCCATAGGTGGCTTTATATCAGTAGGAATTGCATTGTAAACAGTGTTGAATATAACACAATAATTTTGGACACTCTCCCCAACATTCCTCTTGATGTTTTCATACTCGGAAAGCATTTGAAGAGGGTTCTTATTTACCTCCCAGCGATCCAAAAACTGTCTTTGAAGTGCCTCCAATGAGTTGATTGTTCTAGCCAGCAATTCTCTAAACCACTTTCTGACCTCATCTCCAAAAGTTTGCACAAACAATCTCATTGTTACATTTTCTGCATCAATCTTCTGGAGATCAAAGAAATCTGCCATCCTATCCACATGTTGCTAAGCTGTGATACGTTGAGGGGTATCGTCAAACAATGGAATTTGCTTTGATAATCAACGGGCATGTCTTCCAATTTTTGAGGCAACACAAGTGGTCCATATCGAGCAGCCATTGCTCTAGGCAGATTTATGACTGGTCTTGGGGATGTAGGAGGAGTTGGAGCAGTTGATGTATGAGGTGTAGATGGAGGTGAAGAAATTTTATATGTTTGAGGGGTAGAAGGGGTGGATGGAGGTGACAACACTGCATATTTCTGATCAGAGATGGAAGGCTGCACGGGAATTGTGGGAATGAAAGGAGGTTTGGTAGGAATTTTTGAACTAGACGTGATAGCAGATGACCCAAGAGTTGCAGATGCAGACTCTAAGAATTCAAGAATGTTTGTAGCCACAATGGAAGTTTGAAGTTTCAAAATATAATCGTCAATTGATCTATTGGCCTTTTCAATTTCAATATCTTTAAAAAACTCTGGATTTAGGGCAGTAGAACCAACAACACTTTTGGACTTGGTCTCAAACAACGACAGCTCAAACTATTCATCAAACTCAAGATCTTCAAGATACTAAAAAACAATAGGACATGAACGAGATTTGAACACCGGAATAACAGAACTTTCCCGATGAAATATTCTCGAAATAAGATTTGGATTTTCATACATAGGAGGTGGATCAGGATTAGGATTTGCTCTGGTGTGTCGTCTGGAAGTCAGTGTGTTGAATTATTCCCAAAAATCAAATGGAAAAAATCGACTTATTCGGCCTATCAGATTCTAAACTCATCATCCAAAACTCTAGAATTATCTGATGTACTGGGGAAATTTCCAAGTCAGATGTTTCATTTATAAGACTAGACCGGAGATTGACTGAAGCAACTTTTATCTACTTATGCACTCGCAAAGCAATGTGTAGTTCGAAGGCTACCTAGCATAACTTCAGGCTCCATCTGTAGTTTATAAAATGAGGAACACTAACAAGCAAATAATATTTTATGTCCCCAGTGGAGTTGCCACTCTTTTAGGGCCTAAATCTACCTTAGGCTGAGAAAGGTAGGATCTAGGGTAACATCAAACCATGCTTAACCTCGTAGCCAGCCCTACCAGGTTGAGAAAGGGCTCTCTCCTTGTCAATATCAGAAAGATGGCCAATGAAAGCTTGAGATGACTAATGTAATGATTGATTTTAGGCTAGGTATGTGTACAGAGGTGTTTGACTGAATTTGATGATGTTTCGTTGGCTCTAATGTGAAAGGCAGATTTGGGTCCGGGGATTGAGGCTCAGTTTTGCATAGATCTCTATGGGGCAAGGTAGGCAAGTGATATGGTACTTCAAATTGAGTGAGATGGAGAGATTTTAGACAGATGAGGAGTTGGAGAGGGCATGAAAACTTAAGGATCCTCTTCAAACAAATGAAAACATAGATAACTAAACAAACCCTAGGCAGAGCACTGCACTTTCAATGTATTCTACCTTTATCCTTGTTTGTTTTGGTTAAGATGAAACAAAGAGATATGATGAAATACATAAATCATATGTGAACTTAAAATTACAGAAGGAAACACAATACCAAAGCAATATGCTACAGGAATCCCATAAAGTGTTGCAAACCCTAGTATATTCCTTTGCCAAAACTGCTGAAATGAATAAATAATAAGCTTCAAGCTTTCCCAAAAGTCCAACCATGCTAATGACTGAAAATTACAAGATATAGGCAACCAACAACTTATCCTAGCCTCTAGGGTTCAAGCTCATAAGATTAGGAGCTATTCCAACAAAATCTAAACTAAGAACTAAAAAGTAGGCAGTGGAACAGCTTGGCTCTAAAAACTAGGAAACTGATTCATTTAGTTGCAAACTACCTTTTGATGGATGAATCTACCTCTATGAGTGAAAATTTAGCATAATTACATCAAAATCCATCATTTCACATTAAATTACATCATTAGTTTGACAATTAGAAGGAAAAAGTCAAACTATGAAAAAACTAGGCAAAAAACAGAGTTTTTGACAAAACATGAGCAAAATTCCTCCAATGCGCCGCGCTAATTTCCCTATGCGTAGTGCCTTTTTCCAGCTGATTTTGGAGGCCTTCTTGATGTCAAAATTTCCTCTAAGTTGGCTTGTTGAAAATATCTGCCTGTCTACTTTCTATCACAAGTGGAATTTTTGAATTTTACCTCCATTTGCCCCTCCAAAACTGAGTTCTCCAACACTGCTTCCTGTGTGTCAAAAAAGGGGGCAGAAAGGTCATTTTTGAGGTGTTTTTGACCTTTTTGGAAGCTCAAAACCTATCAAAATTTCTTGTCCATTTGTGAGAATTCATGTTTTTCCATGAAAAATCCAAGAATTCTGAGTTTTCCTCAAAAGGAGGTCCCCATCAAAAGCGAGCGCCAGGTGGCGCGGTGCATCGGGCAAAACACCCTGTTTTTTAAGGCAAAAATTCCAAAATTGCAAAAAGTGTCACAATTTTTTTGAAATTTGGGCTGGGTGTCCTCCATTAAGTGCTATGTTGGGACAAGGAAGCCTTAGCCAAGATCTGAAGTCTATCTTTCTCTTTTCACCTCCTTGATGCCTTCTTCAACTTGGCGTTCAAATTTCTGATTCTTGCTTTGCACACCATATTTCTTGACAAGTAGTGGTGTGCCATGTTTCTCAACATATTTTTCTCATTGTTGGTCTTCTCCAGCATCTTCTCCAAGTGGATATTTTCCCTCTCCAACCAAGATTCACGATCAACATTGATTTCTTGTTCAAGTGTTGTGAGCTTGACTTTCCTTCTTTTGGCAGCTTGCCGATTTTCTCATATGTTTCGTAGCTTCATTATGGTTTGTTGATCCTCTAGCTATTTGTTTCTTTACTCTAGATATTTTATTATCCACTTGGCTCTTTCTAGGTTGAGAGACAAACTTTGAATGTCATCTTGTTGCTCCTCGCTGATCTCTCTAAGCTTTGAGCTTTGTGAGCCCAAATCGGTGTCATCATCCTGAATAAGAATAAAATCTATCTCCTGTCCTCCTTAAGGCCCCTCATCATGCAATGGCTACTTTCCCTTGTCGTGTACCTACTCTTCTGATGGAGGAAGTGAGACCCCTTCCACCCTGGGTGGAGATAATACTCGCTTTGTTGCTGTAAACAACCTTCTAGTGCCGTTTTGGTAGGTGACAAACACTGGCACACTAGCGGTTTGTGTCTCATGAATATCCTGTCGATGTGAAGGTCCACCTGTCTAATGAAATGCTATTGGAGGTACTTGAGGACCTTTTAAAAACCTCATGTGAAATGAAATCCTCCCTTGAGATGTTCTATAAACCAAGCTGATGCATGACCACAATCTTGATTAGTGCAAAATGATATATGATATTATAATGCTGCTAAGGAGTCTTCCTATGCACAAAGGTGGTCATCTTCTCAACATTCTGACAAATAAAGTAGGGGATATTCATCATTCTCACCTAGTGAAGTGCAACAACAATCTGATATAATAGGCATACAGGTGAGAAAACCGACCCTCACAGCTAAAATACTTAATTATGAGTTTCATCAAGGGAGCATATGAGTCTTTCAAATACTGGAAGGGAAAAACTCTGCTAAGATGTCTTTGATAACCAGCCTTGATGTAAGGCTCATAATGTTCTCTGTCAATCTGCTACCTTTTATTCCACTGCTCACCGACATTGGGAATGCCAGTTGCTATAAAAATAGACTCCGGTGTCAAGGTGAATGTCACACCTGCTAGAGTGACTTAGCCATTATGAAGATGAAGCACAAACAACCTGGCCAACTCATGATGGTACTAGACTCTCTCTACCATCTCACAGAACTGATAACAGGATTGGTGTTGAATGCATGTGATAGCAAGAGGAAATGCCTGCAACTCGGCAAGTGAAGTAGGCTCCTCTCATATATGTTTACCACCCTTCTGAGGTCTCCTTGGTACATGAATTTCTCTAGGAGAATCACTAAGTGTCTCCTCATCTCGGTCATAGGAAGGATTAGACTCCATGTTTGCCAATGTGTGAGTTTTCTTGATGAGTATGAAGAGATTTATGGTGGTTTTAGTTTTTTGCTACCAAGGACGAGAATGTATGAGGGATTGTGAAGGGAAAGTGTATAAGGGGTTTTGGGAATGTTGTTGACAAGTTTTTTGGGAAATAGGGGGTTTAGGGAATAGTATGTAGGCTTAGGGACAACAATTAGGGTTTAGGAATTTGTAACTAGGGTTTGGGATAGTGGGAGTTAGGGATATGGGTTTAGTGAATTTAGGGATATGGGAATTAGGGAATGCATTAATGAAACTGGAAAATAAATGAAGGAATCAAAGAGTGAGGGAATGATAGAGTGGACTTGGCAGCAAAAACACAATGTGCAAACCCTAAGCAATTGTTTTTGAGAAAAAAATTCAAGGAGGTAGGGTTTGAGTTTTATCTCATTAAATCACCATAAACTTTAAGAGAAACTCATTCACTGGCAGTGGAAGAATGCTTGACTTACTTGCACAGGTGAGGATTGAGCAAATTTTGAAATTTTGGAGAGTTTTTGGGTGAAAACTGGCTTGAAAACCAATGCGCTGCACCACAAACCTAACATGTCGTGCCTTATCTATGCATCACGCCTATGTATTTTTTGCACTATGGAGGGTGGCCCAATGCACCGCGCTAGATCTATGTGCCATGGCCACGACCCATGCACGGCGCCCTTGAAACTTGCGTAGTTTACTACAATTTTTCTCTTTTTCTCCAACACGGCCTTTCTCTTGCTTATTCCTTCTCCTTTAGATGCAAATGAGCTCTTTGAACATGAAAAATGATTTATATACAAGAGATTTTAATTTTTCACTCATAAAACCCACTTTTGTAATGCATGCATTTGAATTACTTTTCAAACTCTGTTTGTAGGCAGTTTACTTTATTTTTCCTTTGATGAATTGAATGATTTGACTTTTTGTTTTCCTTACAGGTGATGGAGTTGTTGAAGCTTGGCAAGGTGACCAGGGTTGGCACTAAAGTTATTTACATATGAAAGGACTGAAATTACATCAAATTTATACATAAAAACATAAAATACTTTGTTTTTCCTCAAAAATAAGGTTTCGAAGAAAAATCAATCACTGAGTGAGTGATTATGGAAATTATTGCTGCTGGAACTTTATTTGACCTCCTCATGTGCCTGTTGACTGTCACTGAGCATTTTGAGACCTTATTGATGAAAAACCCTAAACCTAAGGAGACCTAAAACCCTAAAAATGACTTTTACAGATTTAAAGACAAAGATTCACTGCAGATGATCTAGATGAATGAAAATGGGCCAGCACATGAGGGAAAATGTATAACAAGCCACTACCGTCAAATGATCCATGATCCTAATGGAATGTAGCTGATTGGGTGAGACACCTAACATGCAATGCGACAAGAGAATTTGATCACTGACGCATGGATGAAGATACCGACACTAACAGGCTCTTATTATTAAAGAAGTGTAAGTCACAATCATACAATAATCCATGTAAGCCTGCAAGCCCCATTAGTGCAATGTTACAGCTAGATCTGCCTACTCCTCGAAAGAGATGTACTAGCTCCGTGCAGTGGAGAAGCCAAGGCGCGTTGCAATAATGTCCAAGCCTTCTTCAAGATAGTCTTAGTAGAAGCTTAGCTGACCAAAAATCCCTTACAATGAGTTATCAGGGACTATTTTTAGCAAACAGTGGGGTGACCCTTAACATTCCCCTTTATGACAGTTCAACTACCCTCATGACTCTTCACATGCTCTATGACTGTTACATCCAACTGTTGACACTTAACTTTTACTTAACATGACTTAACATTACAATGCACTTGTACTCATATGAGACAACATGGCTTGAGCAAGCCTAGAAAGACATCACTAACACTTGGTCTATTGTGGTGATACCAACTCTTTGACATGCTTGTGATGGTGAATCTAGTAAGCTAATGCCAAGCTTGGTTGTTCGTGATGGTGTGCATGTACCTCATGGTGACATCTTGCTGAAGTGAACTCTGGCCTCCATGTTGCACCCGATGCATTGGTTCAACCCCTTCATCCAACTCGTCTGCTAACATGCGCGTGGTCTTCTTGGGTACAGTTGAACCAGCAACACACTGATGCATAGTATATGTGTTGATCTTCAAGTGTGTGTTGGTGTTCATGCGCATCAACTTTCCAAAGTGCATGTTCAGCCCCAATTGGACTTGCTTCTTGTCTTCACCTTGGTGAGTGTGTTGAATGGGTTGGATTGCATGTGTGCACTCAACGGCATGCATGCTACTAGATACTTTGCAAGTGACCAACAACACTACTCACCATGTTTTCTCTATGTCAGCTGTTAGGATGGATCCTTAACATGTACTGGTGCAATTTCATCCGTGAGTGCATGTTGCGCCCACTGTTGTTCCTATTCTAACTGCCACTCATTGGACTATCTGTGAAGCTTCATGTTCTTCCTGAGTTGTTGCTTTAGCACATGCAACTCCTTCTTTATTCCATCTTTTGCCTTCACATGATCTTCATGTCACGCCGTCACTTCATAGCCTAAGCCTCCAAAGTTTCTTTCATTATCAGTGGATCTGCTTGATCTTGCAACTTTGTTCTACCTCCATGTTGTCAATGTTATCACCTAGATTGAACCTTAGGCTGAACGAAGGCAATGCCAAGGTAACCAAAAACCACAGTTAGCCAAATAGCTAGCCCTACTAGGTCGGGAGAGGGCTCTCTCTGTAAGGATCTCAGCCAAGATGACTGGATTAGGAAAAGGATTTTAGGCTAGCTATAGTAGTACAAAGTTTTGATTTGGATTTTGAAGGGGTTTTTCCAGATCAGGAGGAGCTGGATAGTTTAAGGCTAGGGAACTAGGTCAGAATTGTAGGGTGTTCAATGGGGCAAGGTAGGTATAGGCTTTAGCACTCTAGGCCTTGATGGCATGAGATGTTTTAAGACTAGTGAGAAGCTAAGAAGAGCATGTGAAAACCATGGATCCTTCCTAGACTACAGAAAACATGAAATGGTGAATGGTTTCCCAAGGTAGAGCACTGATATAATGAATTCTACATATCAACTTGAAAACATTCAACTAGAAGCAATGAAATGAATAACAAAGTATAAAAAACACATTAACATATAATCACAGAAGAAGAAACTGTACTAAAACTCCATACCACATGGATCCCATAAAAAATAGCTGCAATTCTTATTAATCTCCTGCTAAACTGCTGCAAAATGGTGTATAATCAAGGTCTAAGCATTCAGCTGAGTCCAACCCTCAACAAAGAGATAGAAGAAGAAGATATAAACATGAATTCAACCTCCTCCCATCCTCAGGGGTCGAATCCCTAAGATGAGGAGCTAATCTAACTAATACTGAACAAGAAACAAGAATATAGGCATTTCAACAACTTGCCTCTAAAAGTGAAAACTGATTCATTTAAGCTCAAACTGACTTCTAAAGCAATGAATCTACCCTCTATTACTATTTATCTATCATAGTTACATGCCAAGTCATCATTTAAAATGGTGAAACAACCTCAATGAGATAAAATCCATGAACACAGTCAAAAACTAGAAAACTAGCAATCTTGTTCAAAATCTGCCCTATGCGTAGCGCCACTGGCCCAACGCGCAATGCCACTTTCAAGTCCTTTTGGGAGGCCTTCCCGGCATCCAAATTGAGCTCATGATATCTCATTGGAAATTTATTCAAGTATAACTTTGAAAACACTTGAAATTTTTGCATTTGAAGCTCATTTGACCCCTCAAAACTTGACTCTCCTAAGACTGCTTTTGTGTGTCCAAAAAGTGGAAAAAAGGTCATTTGGTGTTTTTTGACCTTTCGGTGGACTAGTTCTGTCCCAAAAACTTTGAAAATATCTAGAGTGCATGTCCTCATTGCTTTGAATCCAAAAATGCAAACCATTTCTTCATTGGGTGCCCCTAGGAAAAGCGTAACACCGGTGGCATTGCGTGTCTAGGTAGTTTTCCGATGTGTAAAATTTCAAAATTGGGAAATGAAAGAATTTCTTCTAAACTTGCTCAAAATTGGTGAGAAGAACCATCATCGAGTGCTCTGATGAGCCAAGGAAGCTTCAGCAAGCATCCTAAGATTATCCTCCTCCCTTTTGCCTTTCGAAGACCGCCTTAGCCTAGCTTTCATCTTTCTGACCCTGATGTTGCAAATCTTGTTTAGGGTCTTGTAATAATAGGCCATGTGTCTGATCATCTGATTGTATATATTAGCCTTCTATAGCAGCTTCTCAAGGTGAAATTTTACTCTCTTAAGCCAAGTCTCTCTATCATATTCAATCTCTTTCTCAATAGGAGTCAAAGTGACTTGTGCCTCTTTGCCAATTTGTCGTTTTACATTGAGCATTTCCAGCTCCATGAGGACTTGTTTGTCAAGCAACTACTTTTTTTCTTGTTCCAAATATGTGATGACATACTTGGCCCTCTCCAAATTGTCCATCAGAGCCTGTACTTGAGCTTCCTTTTCCCATATGATAATGTCCTTTATTGTTTCTTTATCCTGGGCCTCTAAGTCAATTATTTCCATGCCATGATGAGAGTAATGTTGCTCCAGCTCATCATGTTTTGTCAAATCAAAGTACCTCTCTTTCTCCTCATCATCAAAACTCTCATCCGACATCTTTCCATTCCCTTTGTGCAGTTGTTGCACTTGTACCTGCTAAGTCGGTGAAGAAGGCAAAGCCCCTTCCACATCCTATGGAGAAAACACCTCCGTATCGGCTCCAAATAATCTCTTTGTGCCCCTCTAATATGTCATGTAAATGGGCACCTCAGTAGTTTTGGTCACCTTTGATTCCACATTCATTTTCCCCTGAGCACTGCTAGAAGGTCCCCCTACTTCTTGAGACATTGGTGGAGGAATTTGAGGACCCTTGAAGATGTCATGAGTGATAAATGTCAACCTAGAGATGTTGAGGAGACTGAGATGATGAAGCACAATGATCTTGATCAGGGAGTAATGATAGATACTACTCATTTGTTGAGGGTATGGCTTGTTCTGGACAAAATGAGCCATATTCTCAATATTCTTGAACAAGAAGTAAGGGAGGTTTAACATCCTCACCCTAGTAAAATACATGAGGAGCCTGATGTGATAGGTGTACAACCTGGAAAATCTGCTCTCACAAGTGAAATATTTCATGATGATTTTCATCACGGGGACATACTTGTTTTTAAGAAATCTGAAAGGAAAAAGTCTCTTCACCTCATTTCTATACGGGGTTTGATATAAGGCTCATAATATTGCTCATCCAGGTCCTAGACCTTCTACCACTTATTATAGACATATTTGGGCACTGCAACCCCAAACTCATATGTCTATAAACTAAGGGCTTCTTAAGTCCCTAAAAGTGTTGTTTCATACCCTAAAGGATCATGGTCAAATAATTACATCATTTCCCAAAATTTCCACTTGAAAAACTACTCAGAACTGGCCAAAACTGGACCAGACTAATTGCTCCATGGTCAGGGTGTGATGCATCTCACCCTGTACACACGTGGGGTGTGATGCATACTGAAAAGGCCTTCTGTAGGGTGTGATGAGTGAGAATAGACAAATGAAAGAGACAATTTGTTAAGTGGATGATCATGGAATCTTCCAGAAACTTCTCATTTGACACTTGCCTCTCTAAATTCACCCAGGGATGAGTAAGAGATCAATGAAATCTCCCAGTGTAACCAAGAACTATCAGTGGGATGACACTAATCAAAAACCTAGAGCTTACTCACACTCCTACAAGACATCTATAAATGGATCCCTCATCTGAGAGATCTGGAGGCTGGAATTTTGTATTTTGTAAGGAAGTGTTGTTGGTTTGTTGGTGAGAAGAGACATTGTATTGTTGGGTGATTTGCTTGTTCATGAGGTGAAGAGGGCTTCTAAAACTAGGAGGATGATGCTGGATCAGACAGATGGGTTGTAATGCTCTCTTACATTACTATTAATAAAGTTCTTTGAGTTTTCCTCCATATAATATTGTATTTATGAATCTTATTGTTTATGAATGGAATTGTATGGTCAATGTGTTTCTGATTCCGCATTGTTTATGATGTTTTAGATAGAGATGCTTTGATGGTTTGTTGTTACTTTGACTCTACAGATACTCTTTGAAGCGGGACAAGTAGTAGAGGAGTGGAAAATTCTATCAAGGAAAGGAGAAATCAAGCTAGGATCAAAGCGGAAGATCCAAGTTGGTGCTCTTTTCTTCTCTTCCATCTATCACAATTAAAGGAATTCTTGAAAAGCTTTCGTTGTTTGTTTCTAAGATAGCTACCCATCTTAGTGGGACTAGCAATTCGAATTGACACTAGTTTTCCCTGAAACAAAATGGCGACTTCACTGGGGAATGAATATTTTGTTTGTTTGTTTATTGTTTGCTTTATAAACTATAGATGGAGCCTGATGTTAGCCAGCTAGCCTTCGAAATGCCTTTGCTATGAAATTTCAAAGTAGATAAACACTTCTTCAGTCAATCTCCGGGTTGGTTTATGAATTGAACATTTGACTTAAAAAGCTTTCTAAAGTGCCCTTGTGGTAGCTCAGAACCTCATCAGATCCTACCCTTATGCTTTGTTATTACTATCCATCATTACTCAGCCTAAATCACTAAACTTAGCTGCAAGTTTTGAGAAAAACCAAGCTCAATTTCACTCCCTGGCCCATTACACTATCTGTAACTGTGCAACCTAGATGCATCACACCTCCCATGTGTTGCAGGTGAGATGCATCCCTGTTTTCCTGTGTTGCAGGTGCAATGATTGAGTGATATTGTTTTCTTATCTAAAAGTTGGTTTTTTCCTCCTTGCTTTCAGCTTTATTCAGTAGTTTTATTGTTCATGATTAGTACCTTCTTGCTAAAACCATCTTCCTTCACATTATTTCAACCTCCATCAGTTAGGAATTGTAAATGTTTTTGTGTATTTTTCAATCATTTACAATCTTCCTTTGTCGAAAGTAGCCTAATCGAACTATCGTTTTTTATGCAAGTGTCATAATTGTCATTTTAAATCAAAAGAAGAGTGTTGTAAAGTCTTCCTCTTCTAGATAGTTGATTGTACTTTTTTCATTGTACTTGATTTGAAATTATTAGTATTTGAAGTGTCGAAAACAGTTTTTATTTCGAAATCGAAAAGTGTCGTCTTAGTCTTCCTTTCATTTTGAAAAGAAAAATTGTTAGTACTGTAGCTTTGAAAGAAAATAGTTTAGATCTGTACTTAGCTTTCTTTTTGGCATTCACACATTAAGAAAGCGGAAAACAAATACATGCATGTGCATCTGCATTTTGACTGCATGCGAAATTTGATTTAGGAAAGTGCATTTAGTGTGTGCTCTATGCTCTCTGCTGAAAGAAAATCATTATCTTCTTTCCTTTGTAGCTAGGATTTTCATTGCTAAAAGAACATAAACGACTGTTTATCATTTTAGATTGCATATTTAGGAATTTCACATCTACATCACGCGGTGAACCTTGAAAGACAAACTTCTAAGCACGATCATCTCTAAAATAAACCTCAATGAACATAAAAATTCTTTGGAACCTAACGCAACACATCTAGAGGTCTAGGCTAGAGATGTGTTCCGACGTCGTAAAACCTGGTAACAATCATTTTCATCGAAGGTTGGGTGATTCCTCCTCTTTGATATGACAAGTGCCAGTACAGACTTGTGCTCCCCGTACCGTCGAGTATATATTGGGAGACCACAATAGGCTGATATCCTTTATCCTTAGGAAGCCGTGTTTGCCGCCCTATCAATCGTAATGCACTGAACACAGCATTTGGGAAGATTGACTGTCGTACATAAGTCCTTGGTAATTTCTCTATCATTTATCACTAAGGTGTATTTTGTAGTTTTATGATCGGTTTGGTAAACCCTCTGTCTAGACTTCCAGAGCAGTCACTTTCGTTCCTTTTCGACTCCTTAAAAGAAAAGGTCCATCTGAGCACTTGTCACTTCAGGCTCATTAAAAATCGAAGGCAACTAGAGTCACCTTTAGCTTTTTCTCAACTCTTAAAAATTGAAAAAGCAAGTTGCGTCAAAGTGTCTTAAAATTCATTTAAATTGGAATAACATTTTTCCCCTTTAATTTTTTAGTTGATCAAGTAATCCGCAATCGTGGAAGAAAGTCAATCAAAACCCTGTCGTTCACAAAGACTAGCGAGTCAACCATCTTTAACTCTAGAAACGAAACAATCCTGGGAAAAGCGTTCTCGTTCAACTGAGTCCAATTCACTTGATTTATTTAAAACTTGTGTTTCAACATCATCAGAGACTATAGTTACTCCAATTATCTCTGGTACATCTCCCTTTACAGAAAAAGTTCTGCAGTTACAAGATGACATTAGAACTGATCCTAGTGTAATGGTAGACATCTCCATTCCTGAAGCAGCTCCACCTAGGACTGATCCAGAAATTGAAGTTCACTTACCTGAACATCTGGAAGTTGAATTCCAGAATTCAAAAGGTGTCACCCCTCCAGTATCTGTTACTGCAGAAGCTACACTTTCTTCAGCTCCAGAAATATTTTACGGACCTGACGATCTACCTCTTCCACTTGGATTGATTTCTATAGAAGAGATAGTAGAGGATCTCCCACCCAGTACTCCAGTGCATTTTGGAACTGGGATCCACTTACATCCTTCTACTACAGAAGTTAGTTATTTTTCATTGCAAATTCCTGTCGAATCGCTAGGAAATATTTTAGATAGACTAAATATGTATGAACAACCATCAACATCTAGGACTGTGTCAACTGACATAGCTGCGGTGTAACTTCCTACTATCGTTCCTACAATGTTTGCTGGTATACCGTCTGTCCTGACTAGTTATCAACAACAAGCCGGAGTCCACTCAGGGACTGTTTCGATTACATGGTCTATTCCTATTCCTTCATCCGGGATCTCATCTGGTATTTATTATGTTGAAACTCAACAAGTCAATCCACTGTGTCTTCAAAGGCCAATCTACCCTTTAAGCACTGGATTGCCACCATATGGGGGCATCATGTCTTTTCATTGTTCCCTCCTGGAGAACAACCATATGGGAGTTTACAACAAAATTCAGATCAAACTGGAATTACATCCAGTGGTTGGGTACCAATACTGCCTTAACAACCAAGGGTTGTATATTCAATGCAACCAGTCCATCTTATGTTGAGTATTCCTACTACACCTGCTATTGTGACTGTATCGCAAGTACAAGCACTACCTTTTGTATGTCAACCTCAAGTCTCTCAAGTTGCAATACAACAACCTCTCGTCTCAGCAATTCAATCACAACCTAAGGTTAATGCCTCCTTATCTGGAGTGACTCAGGCTCAAACAGATATTATCACTCTACATCTTGGTCAATCATCCAGCATTGGACAACAGCAAATGGTCCAACAACCATGGCTAGTGCAATATCAACAACCGCAATTCCAACAGTCATACCAAGGACCTGAGCAACAAGGCTTTGTAAGTAACGGGCAACCACATTTCCAAAGCGGTTATCAAAAAACATACTATAATGGTTATGCCCATCAACCTTATCAAAGTTACCAGCATCAAAAACATTATGCTGGTATGCAAATACCTACTGCTCAGGTGATTCCATCTTATCCTGGGTATGCTTCGCCTAACCTAAATCAACAGTTGCCCTTTGTAGCAACTCTAGAATTACCAAATCTAAACCAGCTAACGAATGATCCAATTGCTTACGCCCCTTGGTGGCCTGCGATTCCTCATAAACTTCCCTCTGATATTCCTAAATTCAATGGAAATCCAGGTGAAGATCCATCGAATCATGTGATGGCATTCCATTTGTGGCATTCATCCAACACCCTGAATGATGATTCGATTAGGCTTCACCTTTTTCAGCGAACGTTAACTGGTCCGGCAGCTAAATGGTATATAGAATTGCATAGAGCTTTGTTTGATAACTTCAACACCCTTGCCACTGCCTTTTTAACCCATTTTCACTTACCCATAAGGTACGAAACAAGGACAGAACTCCTTACCAACTTTAAACAGATGACAGACACTCACATATCTCATCATATTCATGAGTGACGACATCATCAAAGAATGGTGATGACGTACGTTCCTGATCATCTTTTAGCTAAATGGTTTATAAAGTCATTGTTACCCTCTATTACAGAGGATGTGGCTAAGGGGGGAGTTGTCACTGAAGAGCAAGTCATTGCTTGTGCAAAATATTTAGAATTGATCTATACTCAGTCTGGCACGCTCTATGACAAAATTCCTGATGCTCCTAGACCGGAATTTTCCATTCCTCCCCCTCCTAAATCAAACAAAGACTCTCATGCCGGTGATGGCGTGATAGGTACGACAAGCATGAAAACCGCAAAGGCTACATCTAAGAAAGCCCATACGGTTTCTAGTCAAAAAGCAGATGAAGAACCTCTCGCCTCGGAGGTCAATGCTGTGTCAACCGACAAAGGTGAAAATCCTAACAACCATGGGGCAAGAAGAAAGGGACAAACAGAAAGAAGAAACAGGAGGATTTGACTCCTGAGAAACCTTCTAGAAACCCTACTGGAAAGAAGAAACCTAATCAGCCATGTTTCATATGTGATGAGGACCATTACACAAAAGATTGTCCACATCAAGCTGAAGTCAAGAATTTTTTCAAAAAGACTTCAAATACCTCAGCGATATTGACTGATCTGTTTCCAAATCCAGAAACTAACTTGGTTGCTAGTGATCATGCTTCCCCATCCCACGAGCTTATGCTATCCATCACAAAACAACAAAATGATGCTTTGATATCTACAAGGAATAAGGATTATGGAAATCCACAACCATCAAACGGCAAGGCTACAAATCAACCCAGCAATTTGACAACAACTTCGTCAGAAGTTGTTCCACCAATCATTCCTGAATTAACAATAAAACCTCCTAAGGGAGTAGTACATAAATCGAAAATTAATCCTCATGCTCGAGCAGCACAAAATTATAATATATTGGAAGATCTGGCCCAATCACCATCCGCTATGTTGACACTTGAAGTACTGCAGAATTGCCCATCCCAGAAACAAGATTTGTTATCAGAGATAGGTGGGATTGATCGAACGGATTCCAATCTAGTGGCCTTTAATTATAAAGGATAAGAACCTCAGTTACCAGCACAACTTGCTTTCCTCATACAGGTAAAATCCCTCAACAAAACTGTTCATTGAACAATCATTGATGAGGGAGCATCTACCTCTATTATGTCAATGAGTTGCTAGAAAACTTTAGGCTCTCCACCCTTGTCATGATCATCAACGACATTAAAAGCATTCGATGGAAGGATATACACGCCATATGGGATATTAAGTAACTTTTAAATCGAACTGGGGGGCAAGACAGTAGAAATTGAAGTCAAGGTCATTGATGGAAACATTGACTACAATATCTTGCTAGGAAGGCCCTTGATTTATGCTATGGCTGCCATTGTGTCAACATATTTTAGAAAGATTGCATTTCCCTTCCAAGGTGGAATTACAATTGTTGACCAACTAACCTTTTTCCCCAACAGTTCACAAGCTACTGAAAGCATTCCATTGATCCTTAGAAGTTATCAATCGCTTCAACATGTCAAAGTAGGTCTCCTAAAAGACTCATCCTTAATGGGTACTTTTGCCCTCCCGCCTCCAAGAAATCTGGAAGAAGTGGCCACAATGGAAACCTATCATATGATATCTTCTAAATCATCAAAGATTAAGAAGAACTCTGACCATTTTAATAGTGTGGATCATCGCGAGGTATTGGCCCCAAGCCCTACCATACCTACATCATCTAACGATCAATTCAGTGATGTTATACGTTATGTACTTGGGGCATTAGAACCAGATATTTCCTTCATGACCCCTTATGAGCTGTGATCAAAGGTTGCCAGAGGATAGTTCGTTGACTGGTTTCAACCTCGTTAAAGAATGAAACCAAGGATCTGAGTAGAATTCCTTGTCTTGTGTCAAGCTCGTTAAAAAATGAAACAAGGCTGAGAAAAGTTCCAAGCCAATTCTTTCACTTGATCTCATAAAGGAACCTTCATTCCATCTAGCTAATTACGCGAGTAGTCTGGTGAATGTAATGAAGCTTAGGGGGCATGCACCCTTGTCTATTTTGTAGACAAACCCAGCTGTAGAGATAAGTTTCCTTGTAAGTTATGTGATCGATCCGAGTGACCTTTTCACCTTTGTCTATTTGGCGGACAAAGTGCAGGAAGTGTTTTGTCTAAGTATTGACAGAAAATCATCCTACTTAACCACAGTAAGTTTCCATATGGTTACTGAAGCCCTTTTTATGCTGGGGGCATGCAAACCTTTTTATACAAGCAAAAACGACCAATTTCATTTTTTAGCTTTTTAGCTTTATAGTTTGGTTGTTCCTAGCTTACATAAAGAGAAAAAGAGCAATGTTCCCGCAAAGTTCAAGCTCTTTAAAAAATAAACCTGCGCTGAGCACATGTTGGCACAAGGTTCAAGCTCATTAAAAAATAAACTCGCCTTTGGTAAATAACCTTTGTGATCGCTTTGCTATTTGTCCTTTTGAACTTTGGTTGTGTTCCTTCTGTCACCTCCATTCATTTGGCTGACCATACACTTCCACTTGATTGTTTACCCTTTTGATGAACATCTGCAACGAGTGATTTTGATTGCCACCCTCTTCACAATGCCATGTTTTGAGAAGTTCCAAACTTACCTAGAACCAGTTGCTACCCAGAAATACCACTCGTTCCTAAAAAATGAGTCTCTTTTAAACTCTTTTAAGACTCGTTAAATATAAAAAGATTGTCAAGCTATTGGCCTTCCCAGCTCATTAAAGTAAGGGGAACGCCATCCCTCTCATATATTTTAATCTTTTTGGACTTGAGGGATTATTAAACAAAAAGATCGAGGCCTTGTATTTGTCGGCTCGTTAAAACTATCGAAAAGTCATCCCTTTCGTATTATTTTACAGTTTTTCAGACTTAAGGGATTATGCCACGAAAAAGGACTGTTTGAGTCTCCTTTTCATCCATTTTTAGACTCTATAAACATGAAAAGGACCGAGTTATCTTTGTCGTTAAACTCATTAAAACAATAGTGACAAAATTGTCCACCCAGGCAAGAATGAGTCTCACTGATGCTAGGCTCGCTAAACACAAAGCGACAGGTTTGCCCGAAGGGAAAATTATAGACAAAGCATATGTTATCCTCCTCAAGCTTGTCAAAAATAAAGAGGTACTGGTCAGCAATGACTGGGGAAAAATTGGGAAGAAAACTCAAAGAAACTTTGTTGGTAGCAAGTCGCTCTTGAACATGACACTTTCACTCCACCATCGTGATTGAGTTGGGATGGGTTTTTCCATTCACCGCCACCATTGGTCCGTCGTGCCATCCATGGGGTTAACACTACCAGTCCATATCAGTGTCACCAATATGTTCAAGAGAAGTCATTCAGAGAATTCACCATCCAGCAAATGCCTCATCCACTGCATTACATCCACTCTTCGTTTTTCATGGCCGCCATTCCTAAACCTTATATCATCAGATCGTTTTCACCTCCACAAAAATCATATGCTCCATTTCGCATCGTAGATGTGGGATACATCAAGGCCCTCCTACGAAAGGTCACTTCTTGTCAACATCAGCTCATTATCCAAGAAGTTGACTTAGAGACAACCCTTTCAGTACTTTGAAGCTTGCATGCCTCAATGGTAAGTTTCTCACTTCCGGTGACAAGTTTACATAAATTACCTTCAACTGAAAGACTTTGCATGGTGTTTGACATTGTCTCATATATTCACACCACATGAATTGTGTTGTAGTACCTTGAGGGTCATCATTATTATCGGTGACTCCTCTCGCGTCTGTTAACAACTCACATTATTGGCTGGTAATCAGGCGATGTCTTTCCATGTTCGACTTCAGAACATCTTTTCACATGGATCAACTTGTACATCGGGCAAAGATTGGATGAGTTTTGAAGACCCAGGATCTAGTTTCATCCATCTGGGCTGCTATATATTTAGGAAAATAAAGACATCAATTGTACACAAAAGCTACACAGATAGTCATCTAAGCCAAGGAAGATGACTCTTCATCCGAAGAATCACCAGCCTGAAACAGCAAACGATTGTCTATCCTATGTACATGAAAATTATTTTATAAAGTTGAGCATGGGAATTCCCGCCTTAGCTAGATCATGAAAATATATTATGATGATGTATTTTATTGTATCTTATACAAGTCACCTTCCAGTACGAATACCTCATATCCTCATGAATAAAGCATTTCACCTAACATCAGAAGATTTACAACCTCATGCTTTAGGGGGCAGCTGTTATAGACATATTCGGGCACTGAAACCCCAAACTCATATGTCCATAAAATAAGGGCTCTTTAAGACCCTAAAAGTGATTTTTCATACCCTAAAGGACCATGGTCAATTGATTACATCATTTCCCAGAAGTTCCACTTGAAAAACTACTCAGAACTGGCCAAAATTGGACTATACTAACTGCTCCATGGTTAGGGTGCGATGCATCACAACTTGTACACAGAGGCGGTGCGATGCATACTGAAAATGCCTTCTGTAGGGTGCGATGAGCGAGAATAGACAAATGGTAGAGATAGTTCATTAAGTGGATGACAATGGAATCTTCCAGAAATCTCATTTGACACTTGCCTCTCTGAATTCGCCCAGGGATGAGTAAGAGATCAATGAGATATCCAAGTGGAACCAGGAACTATCAGTGGGATGACACTAATCAAAAATCTAGAGCTGACTCACACCCTTCCAAGACATCTATAAATGGATCCCTCATTTGAGAGATCTGGAGGCTAGAATTTTGTATTTTGTAAGGAAGTGTTGTTGGTTTGTTGGTGAGAAGAGACATTGCATTGTTGGGTGATTTGCTTTTTTATGATGTGAAGACGACTTCTACAATTGGGAGGATGATGTTGGATCAGACAGTTGGGTTGTAATCCTCTCTTACATTACTATTAATAAAGTTCTTTGAGTTTTCCTCCATATAATCGTGTATTTGTGAATCTTATTGTTTATGAATCCAATTGTATGGTCAATGTGTTTCTGATTCTGCATTGTTTATGATGTTTTAGATAGAGATGCTTTGATGGTTTGTTGTTACTTTGACTCTACAGGTACTCTTTGAAGTGGGACAAGTAGGAGAGGAGTGGCAAATTCTATCAAGGAAAGGAGAAATCAAGCTAGGATCAAAGTGGAAGGTCCAGGTTGGTCCTCTTTTCTTCTCTTCCATCTATCACACTTAAAGGAATTCTTGAAAAGCTTTCATTGTTTGTTTCTAAGATAGCTACCCGTCTTAGTGGGACTAGAAATTCGAATCGACACCAGTTTTCCCTGAAACACCACTTCTCCCCTACATTAGGAATCCTAGTTACATATGAAATGATGGACGGTGAGACTATGAATGTCAACCTAGTAAGAGTCACTTTGTTGTCCTGAAGATGAGCTACAAAAAGTCTGGTGAGCTCAGGGTGGTGTTGAAATCTTTCTAACTGCTCACAGAACTCATAGTAACCAAGATATCTGAAACATGTGACAGCCAATTGAGAGGCCTGCAATTCCCTAAGGATTGATGGCTCTTCTCTAATAATCCTACCTCCCTTGTGTGGTTTTCTATGTTGCCTATCTCTATCTACAGAGGTGTCATTGCCTGTGTTTTCCTCCTCCTCATAGTCTCGGTTCTCTCTGTCCATGTTTGAAAATCTTGAGGTGGTATGAAGGGAATGATTGAAAGTGTTTTAGGAATGAGAGGATGGGAGATAACTTTATGGGCTAAAAATGAATGAGGGAGTAGGAAATGAGAGGGAGGGCTTGTTTTGTTTGTTAAATTTCCCTTGGGGAAGAGGGATAAAGGGATGGAAATGATATGGAATAGGGGTAAAGGGATAAAGGGATAAGGGGATAGAGTTTAGAGCTGTAGGGATAAGTGATAGGATGAACAATGAGGGTTTAGGGTTTTAGGCATCACTAGGGAGATTTTTAGGGTTTCATATTTATCATGGAGAATGATGCTTATGATGTTGATATGCAAACCAAAACTGCAACAAAGGAGGTAAACTTACTTGCAATTAGGGTCAAAGAGAGCAATGTATAGGTCTCTTGAAGTTTTGAGGTCTTTATAACCCTTCTTCTCAATGCACAGCGCCGGTGCACAGATGTGCAGCGCCACCCTAGAAGTGCAGTGCCAGTCTAAAATAACACTGTGGAAATTTCCCAGACGCGCAATGTTGGGCTCAATGTGCAGTGCCAAGTCTTCAATATGCAACGCCACTTCTGCCTGCTTGAAATGCATAGCGCTACTCTGTCAACGCACAACGCCATTTGTCCATTGCTCCCGAACTACATCGCCATTCTCCAGAAGTGCAGCGCCAAACTTCCTTCGCCTAAAACTCACTCAACCTCACCTCTTCTTCTCGCTTTTTGACTCCTTGCTTGCAAAATGAGAATAATGAACTTAAAAATGATAGGTGAGAGCTTAAATAGTAATATATTTTTATTTTTCACTTGAAAAACACACTTTCTAATGTTTCTTGTCCTTCTTCAAAACTTTGTTTTTAATGCCTTTTCTTCTATGTGTCTTTGCAGGTGGATAATGCTCAACTTGAACTGATTTTTACAGTGTTTCTTTGTCTTGTAGCAAGGAGAAATACATTGGTGCAGCTAGAATTATTTATTACATATAGTGACTTAAAATTACATAAGAAATACAAATAAACTCAAAATACTTTGTTTTCACCCCAAAAACATGTTTTGAGGTGAAAATTACATTACGTAGAAAGATAATGATTCAGTAACTATGACCTACAAGCCATCATGCTTGATTTATTGATCATCCTCATACCCTTGTTGACCTTTATTTACACTTTACACTTTAAAATCACGCTCTTGACCTTGGTGATGAAACCCTAACACCTAATGAAAACATGCCCTATGACATAATGAAAGCATGATTACGAATTGACCATGAAACCATAACTGAATACAACCTGAAGAAGGTTCAGCAAGTATACTCTATGAGGGGAAAATTTAGATTGTTTGAAGAGAAGACAACCATCAGTGGATTAGTTTGACATGACCTAATGAAATGATGTAAAATTTTCAGTATGGGACCCCTAAAATGAAATGCAAAGAGAAAATTTTGATCCCTGATGGAAGTATGCAGATACTGACACTAAAATTGGCCTTTGGGGATGGTATCTCCTTGGAGGTGTCAAGAACACCGTAGACCAAGTGTCTCATCCATTGGGCAATAAGGTCAAAACCAAGAAAAATGAAAAATGACTCAATACAAATTGAAAACTGACTCACGACCAACTCTAAACTTGACTATAAACCAAATCAACCAAACTTGACACTAATCATTCAAACTTTATAGCCTTCACTTCGGGCCCCAAGCTCAGATGACAATGTACTTGAAAACTTGTGAGGAAAATCAAACTGGTATATACAATGAAGGTGAAGTAACTTCAGGGAACAACCTCAAAAGTGGTAGTGCTTCAGGAGCCTACCATTCACTGGCCCTCGTGAAATATCCTGACCATCCATTTCCTTCAACAAAAATGCATTCTGTCCTCGATAAGATAAGATTTTATACAGTCTTTTCCATAAATTGTCAAACTTACCGTGCTTTCCCTTTTCCTCATTCTATGCATCCCACCGCAGCACTACATCTTCCAGCTGAAACTTTTCTGCTTTGGTTCTGCGGTCATAAATTTTCTTTATCTTCTCTTGCAACTGGAAAGTGTTTTGGGAAACCTCTTCCTTTGTTTGTTGAAGGTGAATCATTTTATTAATTTTGCGCTGAATATCATCCTCTTCATTGCCAGCTTCCTGTAATAATCTCATGGCCGGGACTGCAAGTGATGTAGAAAACACTGTATCAGTACCATAAACCAACTCAAAAGGTGACATACCTATGGATTTCTTGCTGCTCATCTGTCGGCCCAGAAGGCATTAACAAGCTTACGATGCCAATTCTTCTTGTTTGCCTCCAATATTTTCTTGATAATATTCACCAAGGATTTATTTGATGACTTGGCTAGTCCATTGCCCTACGGGTAGTATGTTGTGGAATAACCCAATGTAATATTGTACTTGTTGCAAAACTCCACCATCTTCTTGTACTTAAATGTTGTTGCATTGTCGATTATAATCTTGTGAGGGCAACCAAAACGAGAGAAGATATTAGATTCTAAAAATTGGATAATTACCATGTCCATGGCTTGCCTTGTCGGAATGGCCTCAATCCACTTGGTGCAGTAATCAGTAGCTGTCAAGATCCATCGATGTTATGTTGATGATGTATGATAGATTTCCCCTATGAAATCAAGTCCCCACAGCTGGAAAGGTGCGTTTACTTCAACTGGCTTCAAAGGAAGAGGAAGCAACTTCCTTTTTCCTTAAAAAACTTGGCATTCATGGCAGCTCATCACTGTCTTATACAAATCTAAAAACAAAGTTAGCCAATAATATCCTGCTCTCAACACTTTGTTAGTTGTTGTTTTCCAAAACAAGTGACCACCACAATCACCTCTATGAAAATCATTCATTACCTGTTGAGCTTCATCTTCAACCAAACATTTAAGAAAAACTCCTCCCAGATCTTTCCAATAGAGAGCACTATTTAAAATGTAGAATTTTGTGGACTTTAGTTTTAGTGACCTACCTTTATTTCTTGACATTGCAGGAGGTGGTGAAAGATGTTGAAGAACATACAATATATCAGAATACCAAGGTGATTTGAGAAGCATTTCTGATACTTGAATGAGTGAGCCACCATCTTCATCCTTTGACATTGCTGCAATGAGATTTATGTCTAGAGCATGCAGATTTGATTCAACCATCAGTTTTTCCACTTACCTCTTCTTACCTCCGAATCAGTTTGTATTAGAACATCCTTGATTGTTGCATTAGGAACATATGTTATAGTATGTGAATGCAGAATGTATACTCTGAAATCCTTCAATGCTTTTATAAGAGCCTGCACTTGTTTTTTAACGGTATTTTAATGCAAGGCAGCATCTCGAATAGTCCTACTGAAAAAAGCAATGGGTTGCTCCACCTGATCTCTCTTTTGCATCAACACTGCAACCATGGTGTGCTCGGATGCAAATGAAAATATAATAAAATCACGAGTATAATCAGGACTAATCAAGATGGGGGCTATGGTCAAAAGCAAACTTTACCAAGTTGAATGACTTCATGGCATCCTCGGTCCATTTCACAGTGTTATCCTTTTTCAACATATTAGTTATTTCACGTAAATGTTTAGCCAAATTTGGTATAAATTTGCATAAGAAATTCATCTTACCATTGAAACTCTGAATCTCCTTTTTGTTGCGCGAGAAGTCTATATGGTAAATTTCCTCCACCCTTGAAGGATCAATGTGAATACCATCCTTAGAAATGATATGACCAAGGAGTTTACCCTCGTCCATGGAAAAAAGTCTCTTTTTCGGGTTTAGAGAAATCCTAAACTTCCTACATCTCTGAAAGATAATCCTTAAGCGGTGCAAGTGCTCATCATCAGAACCAGAAAATATTTTCAAATCATCTAAATAAACTACCAAGAAAACATCCTTCTCATTAGCAAAAGCTATGCCCATCGCCCGCTAAAAAGTGGTTCCAACATTCATAAATCCAAATGGCATTTTGGCATATTGAAAAGTTCCCCAAGGTGTTGAGAAAGCAGTTTTGTCTTGGTCTTTTTCAGGCACCAATATCTGATTATAGCCTGAGTAACCATCTAGTAGTGACATCCGTGATGCTCCAACTACTCTTTGCAGAATATGGTCCATCTTAGGAAGAGGATAATTGTCCTTTAAGGATACTTTGTTGAGGTTCCATAAATCTATGTACAACCTTATTTCTCTGGTCTTCTTTCGTACTGGGACCAAATTTGAAATCCAATCAAAAAATCTAATTGGAACAATGATTCCAGCTTTGAACAATCTATTTACCTCTTTCTTGATGGAAGGAAGTAGCTTTGGATTGATTCTTCTCAACTTCTGTCTAAAAGGTTTTTGATCCGGCTTGATAGGAATATATGTTGAATGATATCCTTGTCATACACCTTCAAATCTGAATAATCCCATTCAAAAACATCAGGAAATTCAAAAAGTAATCTAGCATAGTTAGCCTTTACTTCAGGAGACAATGCTTTTGATAACTTTACAAGCTTGGGCTTGTCAGTTGTTCCAAGATTTACATCTTCAACTCCTTTTTCTATAGGAACCAAGGTCAATTTTCTTGCCACATCATCATGATCTAAAAGCTCCTCTAAAGCTATGAGACCTCTAGGAATAATATTATCCTTCAGTTGTAAAACCTCCATCTGATTTACCTCAATCTCTTGTTCATTGGAATCACAATCATCATCAATGGAAGCATTCATAAACTTTCCTTCATTCTGCAAAAAGGCATTAATTTCATTATCATTCCAAAACACTTTCCAATACCTCAAATTATCAGGAACAGCAGGCCTATGTTTGACATGAATTTCAAATTTGTTGCTAGAATTCATTGGAATCTTAAAATTGTTGGCTGCAGTGGTGAGTGAATCTATAGTTTTGAGTCCGGATTACTGCTGTCAAGGTATATTCAGAAAACATCCTCAAAATATCCAGGACTGCATTTCTGTAGGCTCTCATCTATGGATGCTTTGCTTGATATTCTCATTTTACCTGTTTAGTCACCAGCTCTAAATCACCATAAAAAGAAATCCTTTTCACATCGAGCTTCTTCAAAATTTTAAGACCTGTAATAAAAGCCTCATACTCTGCTTCATTATTATAGCAATCAAAAGATAACTTATAGGAACATACTCTAACATTACTTGGGATTTTTTGCAGGTTGGAAATCAGGGCTTCGAATCCAAATTCCAATACCAACACCATCCTTACCCATAACACCATCGAATTCCATGCTCCAAAGGCCAGCTTCATCTTCTAGATGCTGAAATTTTGTTTCCTTCTCTACCTTACCTTTGATGATTACTTCATTTTTCTACTCTTCACTGACCTTTTGTTGTTGTGTAGGTTGCTCAGAAGAACTTTCTATTTTTTCTTTTTCTTGATTAAGGACTGTTTTAAAATTCTTGGAAATTTCTGGTACATCATCTACTTCTACAAGCTGAATATCTACATCATTCAATCCACTATCAGAGTACAAAACAAATGACTCTAAATCAGTATGTACAACATTTATTGGATGTTTCACAGGCTTCTCTTTACTAGTGATCATGTATCTCATTTTCTTTTCCTGGTACAACTTCCTCAATTGACTGAAAACAGGGATGGTAGCATAAGAGAAGTCAAGTTGTAAATTTCCTTTGAGTTTAGCACCCCACGATCTAGATAAGAGCATACCGAATCGAGGCCGTATATCGGCAACTACCACATCCATCAAGACATTTTTGGCTAGGATTTGATCTAAAGAAACCACCAAATATTTGATGAGACTAATGCAACGAACTCTACCAGAGTCAAAGGAGTACAAATCATGATATTTCTAGGTAATATCCAGGCCCAACCTTTCCAAGTGGCTTTAGCCATCAAATCGTGGGAAGCTCCAAAATCTAACATAGCATTATGGAGAATGTAATCATGCAGTCTAAGACTCAGATAAAAGGGAGGGACTTCACTATCTTTAGGCTGACCTTCTATGGCTGGACCAAAAATGAGTTCAAGATGGTCATCCTCGACATTCACCATGTTTGACAAAGGATCTATTTGCAATATTCTAGATACATGGTGTTTATAATTGCTATTCTTAACAAGCTCAGTCAAAGGAATGGACACTTTTAATTTAGAAATTTCACTTTCTAAATTAAAGGATGAAACTTTTTCTACCTCTTTCACACCAATGTCCTTCTTATCTGCTTGCTCTTTCGCTGCACTATCTTTTTGCTAATTGTTCTTCTCATTTGCAGTGATACTTGTTGATGGTACCTTGCTGGGATTCAGATCAGCAGGCTCTTTCCCTTTCTTATGAGTGTTTAAGGAATCATTCTTTGATTCCACATCTTTTATTTTATGAATGGGATTAATCGTTACATCACTGCTCCTTAAAGAATACTACCTCTTTTGTGCAATCAAAGCATTCATATAACCATGTTGATAATTATTAGATTCAGCCTCCAAAAATACATCATTGGCTAAGATGTAATCCTCATTCCTTTGAATTTCTGAAACTTCTGCGTATTCTTCATCTTCAGTCAGAAATATGGGCATACCATCAACAGTGAAAAAGTGATTTGCTTCAATTACCAGGTCTTCGTCATCTTCTTCTTCCATTCCTTGAACATAATTTTGTTGGAAGGGAGTTCTAATCTGTTGTTGTTGTGCTGGTTGGTCTGGTGCCTTTTGTTCTCTCTGTTTGATTCGGAATTGGGGCTGTTGTTGTCCTCTAAAATTTTGATTCCAAATTGGTGGTTCGGTTCTATCTGTGATGGTTAATGGTCAACCATCCTCTCCACTATTTGAATCAATGTATCCATCTTTACATCTGAGGTAGATGCTTCTTCTTTTATTGTCACTCTTTTCTCATATCTCATTCTTGCTCTTTTGGCCAGCAAGTTTGCTTCTACACTCACAACGTTCTTTTGCATGTCTTCTACTGTGGTAGGATCACATTCTCACAACTGATATGCCATATCATCATTGAAACCATCTGGAAACTTGAGCAAAGCTAATCCCGATGATGGTTTAATGTTGGCTGGAATAGCATTGTATACTACATTAAGCCTCACACAATAGTCTTGCACACTCTCGCTGACATTTCTTTTGATGTTCTCATACTCATACAAAATTTGAAGTGGATTTTTCTTCACCTCCCATCGATCCAGGAATTGCATATGGAGGATTGGTAAAGTGGTGATAGAGGCTGTGGGTAAATCTCTGAACCATTTCCGAACTTCACCTCCAAAGCTTTGTACAAACAATCTCATAGTCACATATTCAATCTCTACTTCATGGAGGTCAAAGAAATCATTCATTTTATCAACATGTTGTTGAGTTGTAATGTTTTGAGTGGCATTAAAGAAAGGTATTTTACTTTGATAATCAACGAGCATAGTACCAAGATTCTAAGGTAAAACAAGGGGTACATAATGGGTAGCCATAACTCGAGGTGGATTTAAAGCAAGGATTGGGCTACTAGGAGTTGATGCAGTATTTGATGGAGAATTGGGAGTAATAGGTGTTTGATGGGGAATGATAGGTTGATGGGGAAGTGTAGGTATAAATGGACGTGGGGAATGAACTTCAGAGGTTGAAGGGAATAATGATGAATTGAGGGTAGTGGACATTGGTTCAAAAAGCTCAGGGATCTTAGCAGTAGTAAGGGATGATTGAGGGGAATTTATGATATACTCATCAATTGACCAGTTTGCCTTTTGGACTTTGATATCTGCAATAAACTCTGGATCTAGAACTATGTCGTCAAGTGCACTTTCAGACCTAGTTCTAAATAGGGAAAGGTCAAACGACAGATCAAAGGGGAGGTCTTCTAAAAACAACCACTCATCAGGGAAAGAATCTACTTTTATTAAAGGTGTGAGGCTGACTGAATTTTCTTGTTTTTTGAGTCTTCTTGAAATCAAGTTAGGATTATCCACTACTGGGGCAGGGTTTGGATCTGGATTGGCCCTAGTGTACTTTCTTGAAGCCAGTGTGCTCAAATTTCGAAGTTTTATATATTGCTTTACAACTTTCCAATTCAGCCTAGCAAATTCTAAAACTCATCATCCATAAGCTTAAGAATTTAAATGAAAGATATTACAAAGGTGATTAGTCTTTCGTTCCCCAGTATGGTCGCCACTATGTTATCACCTAGATTGAACCTCAGGCTGAAGGAAGGCAATGCCAGGGTAACCACAAACCACAATTAGCCAAGTAGCTAGCCCTACTAGGCCAGGAGAGGGCTCTCCCCGTAAGGATCTCAGCTAAGATGACTGGATCAGGAAAAGGATTTTAGGCTAGGTATAGTAGCACGAAGTTTTGATTTGTATTTTGAAGGGATTTTCTCGGATCAGGAGGAGCTGGACAGTTTAGGACTAGGGAACTAGGTCAGAATTGCAGGGTGTTCTATGGAGCAAGGTAGGTATAGGCTTTAGCACTATAAGGCTTGATGAGGTGAGATGTTTAAGACTGGTGAGAAGCTAAGAAGAGCATGTGAAAACCATGGATCCTTCCTAGACTACAGAAAACATGAAATGGTGAATGGTTTCCTAAGGCAGAGCACTGATATAATGCATTATGCCTATCAACTTCAAAACATTCAACTAAAAGCAATGAAATGAATAAAAAAGTATACAAAACACATTAACATATAATCATAGAAAAATAAATTGTACTAAAACTCCATACCACATGGATCCCATAAAAATAGTTGCAATTCTTATTAATCTCCAGCTAAACTGCTGCAAAATGGTGTACAATCAAGGCTGAGCATCCAGCTAAGTCCAACCCTCTATAAAGAGAAAGAAGAAGAAGATATTGACATCAGTTCAACCTCCTCCCATCCTTAGGGGTCGAATCCCTAAGATGAGGAGCTAATCTAACTAATACTGAACAAGGAATAGGAATATAGGCATCTCAACAACTGGCCTCTAAAAGTGAAAAACTGATTCATTTAAGCTCAAACTGACTTGTAAAAAAATGAATCTACCCTCTATTACTATTTATCTATCATAGTTACATGCCAAGTCATCATTTACAATGGTTAAACAACCTCCATGAGAGAAAATCCATGAACACAGTCAAAAACTGGAAAACTCGCAATCCTGTGCAAAATATGCCCTATGCATAGCGCCACTGGCCCAACACGTAGCACCACTTTCAGGCCATTTTTGGAGGCCTTCTCAGCATCCAAATTGAGCTCATGATAGCTCATTGGAAAGGCCTACAAGTATAATATCCAAAACACCTAGATTTTCTGCATTTGAAGCTAATTTTACTCCTCAAAACTTGATTCTACCAAGACTGCTTCTGTGTGTCCAAAAAGTGGCAGAAAGGTCATCTTTAGGGTGTTTTTTGACCTTTTGGTGGACCAATTCTACCCCAAAAACTTTGAAAATATCTACTGGGCATGTCCTCATCGCTCAGAATCGAAAAATTCAAACCATTTCTTCATTGGGTGCCCCTAGGAAAAGCACAGTGCCGTTGGCACTACGCATCTAGGCAGTTTTCCTGTGTGTAAAATTTCAATATTTGGAAATGACAAAATTTCTTCTAAACTTGCTCAAAATTGGTGAGAAGCACCATCATCAAGTGCTATGATGAGCCAAGGAAGCTTCAGAAAGCATCCTAAGCTTATCCTCCTCCTTTTTTCCTTTCAAATCTTGCCTTAGCCTAGCTTTCATCCTTTTGATCCTCATGTTGCAAATCTTGTTTCAAGTCCTATAATGATAGGCCATGTGTCCGATCATCTGATTTTCTCTATTGGCCTTCTATAGCAAATTCCCAAGATGCAAGTTGACTCTCTCAAGCTAATTCTCTCTATCATCTTCAATCTCTTTCTCAATAGGAGTCAAAGTGACTTGTGCCTCTTTGCCACTTTGTCGTTTTACCTTGAGCATTTCCAGCTCCATGAGGACTTGTTTGTCACTCAACTACTTGCTTTCTTGTTCCAAATATGTGATGACATATTTGGCCCTCTTCAAATTGTCCATCAAAGCCTGTACTTGAGCCTCCTTTTCCCATATGATAATGTCCTTTATTGTTTCTTTATCCTGGGCCTCTAAGTCAATTATTTCCATGCCATGATGAGAGTAATGTTGCTCTGGCTCATCATGCTTTGTCAAATCAAAGTCCCTTTCTTTCTCCTCATCATAAAAACTCTCACCTGGCAGCTTTTCCTTCCCTTTGTGCAGCTGTTGCACCTATACCTGTTGTGTCAATGAAGAAGTCAAAGCCCCTTCCTCATCCTGTGGAGCGAACACCTGCCTATTGGCTGCAAATAATCTCCTTGTGCCCCTCTAATATGTCATGTAAACGGGCACCTCAGTAGTTCTATTCTCCTTGGCTTTCTCATCTATTTTCACTTGAGCATTGCTAGAAGGTCCCCTTGCTTCTTGAGACACTGGTGGAGGAATTTGAGGACCCCTGAAGATGTCATGAGCGATAAATGTCTCCCAAGAGATGTTGAGGAGATGGAGATGATGAAGCACAATGATCTTGATCAGGGAGTAATGATAGAGACTACTCATCTATTGAGGGTATGGCTTCTTCTGGACAAAATGAGCCATCTTCTTGATATTCCTAAACAAGAAGTAAGGGATGTTTAACATCCTCACCTTGGTAAAATGCATGAGGAGCCTAATGTGATAGGTGTACAACCTGGAAAATCTACCCTCACAAGTGAAATATTTCATGATGATTTTGATCATGGGGACATACTTGTTCTCAAGAAATCTAAAAGGAAAAAGTCTCTTCACCTCATTTCTGTACCAGGGTTTGATATAAGGCTCGTAATAGTGCTCATCTAGGTCTTGGGCCTTGTACCACTTCTCCCCTAAATTAGGAATCTTGGTTGCATCTGAAAGAATGGAAGGTGAGATTGTGAATGTCACCCCAGCAAGAGTCACTTTTTTGTCCTGAAGATGAGCTACAAAAATTCTGGTGAGCTCAGGGTGGTGTTGAACTCTTTCTACCTGCTCATAGAACTCATAGCAGCCAAGATATCTAAAACATGTGACAACCAACTGAGAGGCCTACAATTCCCTAAGGTTTGATGGCTCTTATCTGATAATCCTACCTCCCTTGTGTGGTTTTCTCTACTACCTAGCTCTATCTGTTGAGGTGTCACTGTCTGTCTTTTCCTCCTCCTCATAGTCTCAGTTCTCTCTATCCATGTTTGCAAAGCTTGAGGTGGTATGAAGGGAATGAGTGAAAGTGCTTTAGGAATAAGGGGATGGGAGATGACTTTATGGGCTAAAAATGAATGAGGGGGTAGGAAATGAGAGGCAAGGCTTGTTTTATTTGTGAAATTTCCCTTGGGGAAGAGGGATAAAGGGATGGAAATGATATGGAATAGGGTTAAAGGGATAAAGGGATAAGGGGATAGAGTTTAGAGTTGTAGGGATAAGTGATAGGATGAACAATGAGGATTTAGGGTTTTAGGCATCACCAGGGAGATTTTTAGGGTTTCATATTTATCATGGAGAATGATGCTTATGATGTTGATATGCACACCAAAACTGTAACAAATGAGGTCAAATTACTTGCAATGAGGATAAGAGAGAGCAATTTAGAATTTTCTTGACGTTTTGAGGGCTTTATAACCCTTCTGTGCCAAGTCTTCAACTCGCAACACCACTTCTACCTGCCTAAAACGCACAACGCTACTCTGCCAACGCACAGTGCCACTTGTCCATTACTCCAAAAGTGCAACGCCACTCTCCAAAAGCGCAACGCCAACCTTCCTTCACCCAAAACTCACTCAACCTTTCCTCTTCTTCTCACTTTTTGACTCCTTGCTTGCCAAATGAGACTAATGAACTTGAAAATAAAATGTGAGAGCTTAAATAAGAATAAATTTTGATTTTTCACTTGAAAAACCCACTTTCTAGTGTTTCTTGTCCTTCTTCAAAACTCTGTTTTTAATGCCTTTTCTTCTTTGTGTCTTTGCAGGTGGATAACGCTCAACTTGAACTAATTTTTGTAGTGTTTCTTTGCCTTACAGCAAGAACAAATTCTCTGGTGTAGTTGGGATCATTTATTACATATAGTGACTTAAATTTACATAAGAAATACAAATAAACTCAAAATACTATGTTTTCACCTCAAAAACATGTTTTTGAGGTGAAAATTATATTAGCTTAAAAGATAATGATTCAGTAACTATGACCTACAAGCCGTCATTCTTGATTTATTGATCATCCTTATACCCTTTCTGACCTTTATTTACACTTTACAGTTTAAAATCAGGCCCTTGACCTTGGTGATGAAACCCTAAGACCTAATGAAAACATGCCCTATGACTTAATGAAAGCATGATTACAAATTGACCATGAAACCATAACTGAAGACAACCCGAAGAAGGGTCAGCAAGTATACTCTATGAGGGAAAATTTTAGATTTTCTGAAGAGAAGACAACCATCAGTGGATCAGTTTGACATGACCTAATGAAATGATGCAAAATTTTCAGTATGGGACCCCTAAAATGAAAATGCAAAGAGAAAATTTTGATCCTTGATGGAAGGATGCAGATACTTACACTAACAGTCAACAACCTTCCTCTTCCATTCGATGTGTTCGCTTCATTTGTTGCATTCACTGCATTTGGTATGCTGCCTTCAGCTGATGTTCATGATGTTTCTTGTTGTAATGTTGCTTCTTGATGTCCTTGTCCATGAACAACTTGACGTCTTCGTGAGTAGGTAAGCCCATGGACACTTGATCGACTTCATCCCCAAGCATGCTCTGAACAGTGTCTTTGTCTCTGGTCTCTTGGAAACCATTGTACCTATACTATTGAGAGGCAGATGAAGACCTATGATACCTAGAGACATGGAAACACTTATAGCAAGAAATTTGTTAGTCTAAAATAAAAATGAACATGAGCACTGACTTGCAACATACCTAGGTGAATGATCACGAAGGTTGTGCAATTTCGGCCGAGAGGTCAGGAGACCAACCGCCAAGACTACACAAGGCATAGCTTGGGCTAATGGGAGACTGAATGACTGCTGGAACTGCAAAATGTGCAATCCAGTTGGGCAGTTGGCTATTGGGATTGCGCAATGCATGATTCTAGCTGGGAAAGATTGTTAGGCTAGTGACAAATTTGTGCAAATTTTTGGGCCAAGCAGGCAATGACCTCCAGAAATTTGCAATTCAGTCCCAGAGGCCAATTTTAGGACATAATGCGCAAATATGAAGGGGAAGGTGAGCCTTCCTTCTCTAGATTACGCAATGTAGCCTTGGTGAAGGCAGAGACCAGGCCAAGTTGGCCTGACTCACTGATGGGCAACTGAAAGCAAGTAAGTTGATGAAATGCATGGTGACACTAAGTGATAGCAGAAGTGATAAATAGTGCATGCAAAACATGAATGGAAGATTGAGAAAATAGATCAACATGCATGTGGGTAAGTTCATTCACCAGTTGGGTGAACATCCGTGCAAAATAGATTCATGCATGCGACAACAGTGAGATGGCAACTAAAATTGAAATGGATCTAGGACAAGCTAAGATATAGGTAAATGACAGTAGGAATTCAATGAAATCAAGAAAACAGTACTCCCACAAGTGAAAACACAAAAAGCGATAGAAATGCAGCACAAGGCATGGGAAGCGGGCTTACCCCAAAACAGCTGAGTTGAATGTGGCGACTACTCCTAGATGTGATGTGGGATGCTAGAGATGCAAGGTTGATGTAAGGAAAGAGTTATGTAGCATCCGATTGATGAGTTTTGAAGACATCGAGGTTGTGACACGCATACCACCAATCTAGGGGAAGCGACACTTGGAGGGAGGTTTCTGAATTGTTCCTTGCATGTAACATCCAACTACTAAACATAGATCCCTGAAATAAGGGATGTCTTTGCATGCTACCTTGGGAGAAGTAGGCTATGAATGCAAGTCTTATTTTCTCGATCCTGGAGGGAATCGGTCAACTCAGCTGCACATGCAAGCGACTGCTCGACTGCTGGAGAAAGATGTGTATTTTTTACTGTAAGCTGGGCTGACTGCCCAAGGGGATTACACAATTTCTAGGCAGAGAAGCTGACTACTACCCATATTTGTGCAAATCCTCAACTGAAAAACCTATTGATGGAAAAAATTATGCAAATCCTACTGGGAGGGTTTGCTGGCAGGATTGCACAATCCTGGAACCCAACAGGCTGTCAAAGGGAATTTCACAATTATGGGAGGGAAGGCTAGTTTCCCTCTAGAAATGCATAAATTTCACTAGGAAGTTTCTCAGCCTATAGCTGGACCAAGTCCAGGTGAGCAGCTTGTGAATGGAAATGATCAAACTGTGATTGACAGGCTACCTTTGAGCAAGAAAGACAATGAAGCTTGAGGACTTGACGAAGCAAGGTAAGATACTATGAAGGTTGGTAGGGAGGCTCCAGAACAAGCTAAGGAAAAATTTTGGAGGGTGGTTGTAGCTGCTAAAACATAAAGATACCAGTCTATTGTTCTAACTTGATCACTGAGGTTCAAGATCCTTTTGATTTCTATACTAATCTTGGGTTCACACTGACTGCTGAGAAGTTGAGCCACTGGGTGAATGAAACAGTCTATGAAGTATGAAAAATCTGAACTCAGTTGAGTCCTTTCTAATCAATGAGGTCCATTGAGTAACTACTTGATTCTCTTGCTGATCTTCCTACTTGTGCAAAACAATAGGCAACCTATCTCCCTGCAGAAAAATAAACATATGAAATAACACAGAGGAGTATTTAAACACTCCTGTAGTAGTGATGTTCATCAATTTCTCATGCATAGCTTCAGCCAAAAATTGACTATAGTTATACATGAAGGCATGATTCTTTTATTTAGAAAAGATTGACAAATAGCCTAGGATAGTTTCATCTACCCATTAGTCTGATTGGTAGACTAACAAGAAATAAATTAGGGAAATGATGTGCTTGACTCTCTCAGGGAACATAGATGCTGGATAAGGAGGATTCTTTCTAGGGATCTTAGCATCTTCAGGGAGAAAGATCTCAAAAATTTGAGCTCTTTGAGGGAAGGTCAGCTTATGATATAGATAAATTAAGGTTGCAGTGGATAAAAAGCTTAGGGAGTCATTCTCAGGTATCAGAAGCATTTTATTAATGTTTTATGTTGTGATAGATATCAGAATGTCTCCATTCTGAGCTACCACTATTCTTTGTAAGGAAAAGGTCTGAGGGAACATACACAAAGGTAGGTGGGATTCCCATAGGTTTATTTCATCCCGAGAGTCAAAGTATGTCTACTTTGGCCAATTATGCAATTCGAACATTACAAATTCACATTCAGTATCTGCAATTTTGAAATATTGGTAGCCTAATGGGATATGGTTGAGGTCTAAGGCATCGAAGACCTTTGGGGTTTCTTGTGTTGCAAAGGAACTAGACAATGGCTTATCCTTCTTCTTTGGAGACATGTTATAACAAAATTGTAATGGTGGAGAATGATAGAAAAACGTAGAGATATGTTTAGAGTGTGTGTACTGTTTGCAGGTTTGACAGTAGCATGAATCTGAAAAAAATAAATAAATAATAAAACTGAAGGAAATAGCACATAAGAAATTGAATAAAGAAGGTGTAATGGGGCATAATACTATTTAACAATGGGCTAACACTACTGTTATAGTACAGGTCATTGTTGATCGGCTAATTACGAATTTAATGCATCAACGGGAGGCAATATTAGCAATGGGAGGGAATTAATCATGGCAACAGATAAATGGGAATGGATAGGTGATAATGGGTGAGAGCATGTGGCATGGCGTGGTTAGAGGTGGATAGCGTGGGAGTAGTTATCGTTGGTGCTGTATCGGGAAGCGCAGGAAGTGTGATGGTGAATTTCAGAGGCAGGGGGGTAGTGGTAAGTAGTTTGGAGTGAGGAGGGTGTGAAGCACTGAGGAGGTGACACGTACACGGGGGTCCTGTGTGGGAAAAACCACTTTTGGCACCCCCCCACCATTATCTCATATCACGGTGAGGGGGTGTGAAGAGGATTCACCATTGTTGATCTAGGCAAGGAAGAAAATCAACGTCGATTCTTGCTCGAACTTTATCACTTGCCGACAAACCTTTTTTTCGTATTTGAATTTGGTTAAAAATCATATAAACATATTTATTTAAAAATGAATTAATCACCCTTTAAAAAGGTAATTAAGCTGTAATTAAGGATTAATCTATTTTGGGCGTGTTTAAACTAGCAACCCCTATTTAACTTTTTTCACTAATTTAAACCTAATCTAATATAAATTAGGCCAAATTTTGAGCATATTAGGCATTTTATTTGTCCTAATCTATCCTAATTTCTAATGTTCAACCAAGATTATACTGTTTGATTAAACTTATTCTCTAATCTAAAACAAAAATTTTAGTGATCTGACCAAGATTAAACAGTTTGATTTAGATCAGAAGAAAAGGTTGTGGAATAAAAACAAGTTGCACATAGACCTTTATTTATTACAAATGGAATTTATCCATGAAGTGGCATTTAAACAAGCACACTTATACAATTTTTTTTTATTTTCTTTTGATGGGGTTTTATTTCATATTTTATTTCTTTCAATTTTTTCATATTTACAATTTTTCTTTATTTTTTTCATACCCTCTTTTATAAATAAAAACTAACTTATCAAAAATAAATCATGTTACAACATGGGCTCTAACTGGGGATTGCTTCCTCTTACAGGATGCAAAGAACCTACAAATCCATGTGCCTTCTCCTCGGGCTAATGGGTTCTTCTATTGAAACAAATACACACTGCATGTAAAATAAAACTCTCCAGTAAAATCCAAAGATGAATGAATGGAAACCTATCAATACTGAATATAGTGCTTCAAGTACTTCCCATTGACAGGCAATGAGGAATACTCTCCCTCCAAATTCTACAGAATGAAAGTGTTATTACCCTTGACCTCAGCAATGCTAAAAGGTCCCAACCAAAGGTTGTCAAACTTGCCATGTTTCCCTTTGTCTTCTCTCCTAGCATCCCATCTTAGTACCAAATCACCTAGCCTGAAATCTATTTCCCTAGATTTCCTATCAAACAAGCTTTTCATTTTGCTCTCATATTTCTTAAGCTTGTAATGTACTTCATCTCTATCCTCATTCAATTCTATGATCTGATTTATTCTTCAACAAAATTCTTAAGGCTCTTAAATTGACTCTTGCAAAAACTTCATAACAAGAAAAGCTAAATGTGTGGGAAATATGGCTTCTTTTCCATAAACAAGCTAAAAATGGTATTTACATGTTGATCTTTTGGGTGAAATCTTGTTGGCCCAAAGTGCATAAATAAGATGATTGTCCCAACTCCTTTTATGATCCTCCAATGTTTTCTTTATCAATTTAACCAAAATTTTATTTGAGGAGTCTGCCAATCAATTTCCCTGTGGATAGTATGGTGTAGAATGATGAAACAAGATTTGATATTTTTGATAGAACTCAATAATCTTAGTACTGTTGAATGCTTGTGCATTGTCTGTCACTATTTGTTGGGGGCATCCAAATCTAGACAATATATATTCTTTAATAAAGTTAATAACAACATCATCAGCTGCATTTCTGACTAGAATGGTTTATACCCATTTGATAAAGTATTCTGTAGCAATCAATATCTATCTGTGTTGACTTCTTAATGGAGGATGAATTTCACCAATGAAATGCATTCCCCATTGAGTAAATGGTTCTTACACTCACACTAGAACCAATGGAAGATTTGCTAATCTCTACTTTCCAGCAAACATTTGGCCCTGTGTACATCTCGTAACCTTTACTCCCACATGTACAAATAGAGTAGGCCAATAAAACCCTGCCCTTAAGATCTTGTATGTTGTGGCCCTACAAGCATAGTGCCTCCACAAATTCCCACATGAAATTCATCAATGATCATTTTCATCTCATTCTCTGTAAGGAAAAGTAGAAGGATATTAACATGATCCTTCCAATACAAATTTTCATTCACAATACAGTACTTTACAGCCTTCAACTTCAGTGTTTTACTTTGATTTCTGCTAAATTCAACTAGACATTCAAATTCTCTAAGAAAGTTCATAATGTCCAAATACCAATCTGATAAGAAAAAATTTTCATCAATGTGAATCAAAATTGTTTGATCTGATGCAGAAGGTTCTTGTGGATTCTCCTGTATGGGGATTTCAGAAGGTTCTTGTGGATTATTCTCAGTTGGGCTCTCAGAAGGTTCTTGTGGGTTCTTCTCAGTTGGGCTCTTAGAAGGTTCTTGTGGATTCTCCTATGTGGGGGTTGTAGAAGGTTCTTCTATATTCTTCTCAGCTAGGATTTCAAAAAAAAAAAATATTCCTAAGGTCTTGCAATTGGATTCGGCGAGGAGCTTAGCCAGGCCTTAACCTTTTACTAGTTTGGTAGTCTTGATGATGAGATCATACTCTAAAATTTTATTTATCCATCTCCCTCTCCTTCCATCAGTGTCCGACTGAGTTAAAACAGTTTTGACAGCACTATTGGGCACATAGGCAATGATAGAAGATTGGAGGAGATAGAATCTAAAGGCTTTCAAAGATTGAACTAAAGAATAGGCTTGTGTTTCAATGATGTCATACTTTAGCTCAACATCTCTCATAACCTTGCTAAAAAATGCAATGGTCTGGTCATCTTCATCTTTATTCTTTTTCAAAGGAACATGAGCTAAGGTAGTTTCATAAGAAAAAGAAAAGACACTAAAAGGTTCAGAGTAATCTAGACTGGAAAAGATGGGAGCTTCTGCAATGGCCCTTTTAATCTGATCAAATGCATACCTAGTAGGAACAATCCATTTAACTTCAAGGTTATTTTTCAGCATATCAGTCATGTCCTTAACTATTTCTGCATATTTAGGGATAAATCTTCTTAAAAAATTAATTTTGCCAAGGAAAGCTTGAACTTCCTTCTTGTTCCTTGGTAATATGAGTGCCTGAATTGATGAGACTCTTTTAGTATAAATGACTACTCCTTCTTTAGAAATGATGTGGCTAAGCAGTTTTCCTTCTTGGAGTGCAAACAAAGACTTCTTTAAATAAAGAGAAATACCAAATTTTCTGCACCTATCAAAAACCTTTCTCAAATGCTTCAAATTCTTTTCATCAGAATTGGAAAAAACAGTTAAATCATATAAATAAATAACAACAATTTTTTTTGTCTTACCTAAAAATGAAAGGTCCATAGCAAGTTGAAATGTGGCTCCATCATTAGTTAACCCAAAAGCCATCTGGGCAAACATGAATGTGCCCCATGGAGTTGTAAATGTAGTTTTTTCTCTATCCTTTGGACTAACCATAATTTGATTATATCCAAAAAAACAATATAACATGGAAATTCTTTGAGCTCCTAAAAATTTCTGAAGTAATTGATCTATCTTAGGTAATGGATAATTTTCCTTAAGGTAAGATTTACTCAAATTCCTAAAATCCACACATAATCTCATTTCACCATTCTTTTTTCTCACTGGAATTAGATTGGCTACCCAATCTAAATATCTTAATGGAAGTATTATTTTAGCATCTAGTAGCTTCTTTAGTTCCTTTTCAATAACAGGAAGAAGGACATGATTAATTCTCCTTAATTTTTGTTTGAAAGGTTTTGATTATAGCTTTAATGGAATTTTGTTTTCAATAATAGATGTATCATATGCTTTTAATTCATTATAAGACTAGGAAAAAACATCTTTGTCAGCTTTAAGGAGGGCTAATTATTTGTCTTTAGCTTCCATTGATAGAGATGCATAAAATTGTACATTTATGATCTCTTCAGAATTTCCAATGTTATAAATTTCAATATTTTCCTCATATGAATCAGAAAGTGGAGTTTTGGGGACATCATTATGATCAAAGAGCTTCTCAAGAGGCATTAACCCTTTTGGAATAAAATTATTGTTAGAGAGTTCAATAATGATATAATCAAAAATTTTAGAATTGAATTGTGGTGTTCGATTTTTGTTGTCAATTTCAAGATTATCAAGTGGTTCTTCCTTAACTTGCATATTTGAGAATTCATCAATGACTTGCAGAAAGGATTTTAATTTCTCATCATCATCAAAGTTTTGACTTGAATTTGGTACTAGACAAGCATTTTATCAGGTATTTTAAAGGAACCTACAGAGACAGCTAAGGAATCTGCATGCATGTTTTGATATCTAGGAATAAATATTGAATGCTGAAAATAAATTTTCAATTGAATCCAAAATTTCATTCCTATAAGATTTGAATCTAGGGTGCTTAGTTTGACACTGATTCCTAACTTGTTTGACAATAAGATTAGAATCACTGTATACACTTAAGTTCTGCACCTTAAGACTTCTTGCTAACTCCAATCCTAGCAGAAAAGATTCATTCTCTGCTACATTATTGGTTACATCAAATTCAAGTTTATGTGATTGGGTAATATTTTCTTTATATTGAGAAATTAATACAATTCCAGCTCCTGCTCCTTCCTTTGAGCAAGAACCATCAAAGTACAATTTCCAAATATCAATTTCAATGGTTTTAGGTCGATCAACAATATCTTCAATAGTAAGTTGAGTATTTTGTAAATTATTTCCAGATAGTTAAAAACACCCAAAGTCTTGGTCAATAACATAAATAGGATGATTACTAGCTTGATTAGCTCTATAAACAATATTCATAAATCTGACCTCTCTATATAGCTTGAGATCCTCACCCCCATAAACCAAAACAGTGGCATAATAAATATCCATTTGTAGGCTTCCTCCTTGTTATTGCCTAAATCTACCTCAGGCTAAGAAAGGTAGGATCTAGGGTAACATCATACCACGCTTAACCTGGTAGCTAGCCCTACTAGGTCGGGAGAGGGCTCTCTCCTTGTCAATCTCAGAAAAGATGTCAATTGAAAGCTTGAGATGACTGATGTAATGACTAATTTTAGGCTAGGTATGTGTACAGAGGTGTTTCATTGAATTTGATGATGTTTTCTTGGCTCAAATGTGAAAGGCAGATTTGGATCTAGGGAATGAGGCTCAGTTTTGCATAGATCTCTATGGGGCAAGGTAGGCAAGTGATTTGGTACTTCAAATTGAGTGAGATGAAGAGATTTTAGACAGGTGAGAAGTTGGAAAGGGCATGAAAAACTCAAGATCCTTTTCAAACAGCTAAAATCATAGATAACTAAACAAACCCTAGGTAGAGCACTACACTTTCAATGTATTCTATCTTTATCCTTGTTTGATTTAGTTAAGATGAAGCAAAGAGATATGATGACATACATAAAACACATGTAGACTTAAAATTACAGAATAAAACACAATACCAAAGCAAGATGCCACATGAATCCCATAAAGTGTTGCAAACCACTAGTCTATTCCTTAGACAAACTGCTGAAATGAATATACAATAAACTCCAAGCTTTCCCAAAAGTCCAATCATGCTAAAGACTGAAAAATTACAAGATATAGGCAACCAACAACTCATCCTAGCCTCTAGGGGTCGAGCTCATAATATTAGGCGCTGTTCCAACAAAATCTAAACTGAGAACTAAAAAGTAGGCAGTGGAACAGTGTGCCTCTAAAAACTAGGAAACTGATTCATTCAGTTGCAAACTACCTTTTGATGGATGAATCTGCCTCTATTAGTGAAAATTTAGCATAATTACATCAAAATCCATCATGTCACATTAAATTACATCATGATTTTGACAATTAGAAGGAGAAAAGTCAAACTATGAAAAAACTACACGAAAAATAGAGTTTTTGGCCAAAAATGAGCAAAATTCCTGCAATGCACCGCGCTGATTTCCCTATGCATAGCACCTTTTTTCAGCTGATTTTGGCAGCCTTCCCAATGTCCAAATTTTCTCCAAGTGGTCTTGTTGGAAATTTCTACCTGTATACTTTCCAGTACAAGTGGCATTTTTGAATTTGGCCTCCATTTTCCCCTCCAAAGCTGGGTTCTCCCAAAACTGCTTCTTGTGTGTCCAAAAAGGGGCAGAAAAGGTCATTTTTGAGGTGTTTTTGACCTTTTTGGAAGCTCAAAACCTGTCAAAATTTCTTGGCCATTTGTAGGCATGCATATTTTTCCATGAAAACGCAAAAAATATTGAGTTTTCCTCAAAAGGAGGTCCCCATCAAAATCACGTGCTAGGTGGCGCAGCGCATCGGGCAGAAAAACCTGTTTTTTAAGCCAAAATTTTCAAAATTGCAAAAAGTGTCCCAAATTTCTTGAAATTTGGGCCGCATGTTCTTCATCAAGTGCTGTGTTGGGCCAAGGAAGCTTCAACCAAGATCTGAAGTTATCTTTCCCTTTTCGCCTCCTTGATGCCTTCTTCAACTTGGCCTTCAAGTTCCTAATTTTTGCCTTGCACACTTTGTTCTTGCCAAGTAATGATAGGCCATGTGCCTCAACATATTTTTCTCTCAGTTGGCCTTCTCTAGCATCTTTTCCAAGTGGATATTTTCCCTCTCCAACCAAGATTCAGGATCAGCATTGATTTCTTGTTCAAGTGTTGTCACTTTCCTCCTTTTGGCAGCTTGTCAGTTTTCTCGTATGTTTCGTAGCTCCATTACGGTTTGCTGATCCTTTAGCTGTTTGTTTCTTTGCTCCAGATATTTGATTATCCACTTGGCTCTTTCTAGGTTGAGAGACAAATGTTGAATTTCATCTTGTTTCTCGTGAATGATCTCTCTAAGCTTTGAGCTTTGTGAGCCCAAATCGATGTCATCATCCTGAATAAGAATAAAATCTTTCTCCTGCCCTCCTGAAGGCCCCTCATCATGTAACAGCTACTTGCCCTTGTACTATACCTACTCTGCTGATGGAGGAAATGAGACCCCTTCCACCTCGGGTGGAGATAATACTCATTTTTCCGCTGCAAACAACCTTCTAGTGCCCTTTTGATAAGTGACAAACACTGGCACACTAGTGCTTTGTGTCTCATGAATCTCTTGCTGATGTGAAGGTCCTCCTGTCTCATGAAAAACTGTTGGGGGTGCTTGAGGACCTATGAAGACCTCATATGAGATGAAATCCTCCCATGAGATATTCTGTAAACCAAGCTAATGCATGACCACAATCTTGATTAGAGCAAAATGATATATACTGTTTAACTGCTGCTGAGGAGGCTTTCTATGCACTAAGGTGGTCATCTTCTCAATGTTTCAGCAAATAAAATAGGGGAGATTCATCATTCTCACCCTAGTGAAGTGCATCCACAGTTTGATGTGATAGGAATATAAGCGAGAAAATTGGCCCTCACAGCTGAAATACTTAATTATAAGTTTCATCAAGGGAGCATATGTGTCCTTCAAATATTTGAAGGGAAAAACTCTATTGAGATGCCTCTGCTAACCAGCCTTGATGTAAGGCTCATAATGCTCTCTATCAATCTGCTGCCTTTTATTCCACTACTCACCAACGTTTGGAATGCCAGTTGCTTGAGAAATAGTCTCGGGGGTCAAGGTGAATGTCACACCTGCTATAGTGACTTGGCCATTATGAAGATGGAGCACAAACAATCTGGCCAACTCATGATGGTACTAGACTCTCTCTACCATCTCACAGAACTGATAACATGATTGGTGTTGAAAGCATGTGATAGCAAGAGGACAGGCCTGCATCTCGGCAAGTGAAGTAGGCTCCTCTTGTATATTTTTACCACCCTTGTGAGGTCTCCTTGGTGCATGCATTTCTCTAGAAGAATCACTAAGTGTCTCCTCATCTCAGTCATAGGAAGGATCAGACTCCATGTTTGCCAATGTTTGAGTTTTCTTAGATGAGTATGAAGAGATTTATGGTGTCTTTAGGTTTTTTCTGTCAAGGATGAGAATGTATGAGGGACTGTGGAGGAAATTTGTATGAGGTGTTTTGGGAATATTTCTGTCAAGTTTCTGGGGAATAGAAAGGTTTAGGGAATAGAAAGGTTTAGGGAATAGTATTTAGATTCTTGGGACAACAATTAGGGTTTGGGGATCTTTAACTAGGGTTTGGGATAGTGGGAGTTAGGGATATGGGGATAGTAAATTTAAGGATATGGGGATTAGGGAATGGGTTGATGAAACTGGAAAATGAATTAGGGAATCAAAGAGTGAGGGAGTGATGGAGTGGAATTGGCAGCAAAAATACAAATTGTAAACCCTATGCAACTATGTTTTGGAAAAAATTGCAAGGAGGTATGGTTTCAAATTTTTCTCATTAAATCACCATAAACTTTAAGGGAAACTCATTCACTGGTAGTGGAAGAATGCTTGACTTGCTTGAACACCAGAGGATTGAGCGAATTTTGAAATTTGGGAGAGTTTATGGGTGAAATCCGGCTTGAAGCCCAATGCGTCGCGCCACAAACCAAGTGCAATGTGCCTTCCTTATGCGTCATAGAAGTGTAAGTTTAACACTGTAGAGGGCGGTCCAATGTGTCACGCCAGCCCTATGCACTGCACTGACGACCCAATGCACCGCGCCCCTGAAACTTGCCTAGGTTGCTGCGATTTTGCTCTTCTTCTCCAACATGACCTTTCTCTTGTTCCCTCTTTCTCCTTTAGATGCAAATGATCTTTTTAAACATGAAATATGGTTGATATACAAAAGATTTTAATTTTTCACTTGTCAGAAACCCACTTTGTAATGTTTTCATTTGTCTTGCTTTTCAAACTCTGTTTTGGGCAGTTTGCTTTATTTTTGCCTTTGATGAACTGAATGCTTTGATTTTTTGTTTGCCTTGCAGGTGATGGAGTTGTTGAAGCTTGGAAAGGTGACCAGGGTTGCCACTGAAGTTATTACATATGAAAAAACTGAAATTACATCAAATTTATACATAAAAACATAAAATACTATGTTTTTCCTCAAAACAGGGTTTTAAGGAAAAATCAATCACTGCGTGAGTGATTATGGAAATTATTGTTGTTGAAACTTTATTTGACCTCCTGATGCCCCTGTTGACCGTTATTGAGCATTTTGAAGACCTTATTGATGAAAACCTAGACCTAATGGGACTTAAAACCCTAAAAATGAATTTTACAGGTTTAAAGACAAAAATTGACTGTAGATGATCTAGATGAATGAAAATGGGCCAACACATGAGGGAAAATGTATAATAAGCCACCACCTTCAGATGATCCATGACCCTAACGGAATGCAGCTAATCAGGTGAGACACCTAACATGCAATGCAACAAGAGAATTTGATCACTGATGGAGGGATGAAGATACCAATGCTAAAACTCCTAACTTAGCACAATAAGATATTAACAAGCAGCATGCCAAATTTTCAAGGAATGTCAGTGACTACTATTGTCCAAAACCACACTTTTGACAGGAATCTGAACTAAGGTAACCACCAAATCTTTAATGAGTCCAAGACAAGGAAATTTATGTTGACGGTGCTAGACCTGCCAACATATCAGGGGATCTCCCTGGTAAGAAGTCCCAATTAGACCTCAAACCATTTGGTGTAGGAGTCCTAGCAGTGGATCGTATGGTAATGACTTGACCGCGATTTCACACAGAGGCAAGTAAGATAGCTCTGTTGGTAACAAGGGTGTGACAAGTGCAACAAGCCTAGGAAGGTGCATGAGAGGTTCTAACACATGGGGGTTGAGATGAGTGTGACCCTTGGAAGCCTGTGATAGCATGCAGTTAAGAAGGTAACACACGAGAAAAGATACATCACAACGCGGAAGGAAAGTTAGCAAGAAATCCAAAGTGATGGTTAAAGAAACAACACATTTTAGAAAGATTCATACATACATACACAAATAGCTATAAATCCATGTGTATGTAAATAGATACATATAACATTTAGAGTAAACCAGGTAGCATAGAATACAATACAACATATTCATGAAACATGTTGGCTCTTGTTATATTAAGAAGTGTAAGTTCCAGTCATATAATACATCCATGTCCAAACACTAGTTCCGATAGCAGATCGTTATAGCTACAACCGCCTACTCCTCCAAAGAGATGTACAAGCTTTGTGCAGTGGAGAAGCCAAGGCTCATTACAATACTGTCCAAGTTCTCTCCAAGATAGTCTTATCAGAAGCTTGGCTGACCAAAAGCCTCTACAATGAGTTATGAGGGACTATTTATGGCGGAGGGTGGGGTGACCCTTGAAATTCCCCTTTGTGATAGTTCAACTACCCTCATGACTCTTCATCTACTCTATTACTGTTACATCCAACTATCAACACTTTCCTTACACTTGAAAAGACATTACATTATAATGCACATTTACCCATGTGAGAGAAATGGCTTGAGCAAGCCATGCTAGACATCACTATGACTTAGACAACCATGGAAGACCAACTCCTCAAAAATCATCACGTTGATCAATAGTAACAAATTGATGCCAAGATCATTAGTTTGTGATGGTGTCTGTGTGCTCCAAGGTGACATCTTTCTGGAACTTGACTCTTGCCTCCATAGCATCCGGGTACACTGCTCAGGCTCCTCTGTCCAACTCATCTGTAAGCATGTGCATCATTGTCCTCAGTACAGTCAGACCAACAACATACTTGTGCATGATGTTTGCACTGATGGGTAAGCCTGGGCTAGTAGCAATGTGCATCAACTCGTCGAAGTACAAGTCAAGCTCTAGTCAAACTTGTGCCTTTGTCTTTACCTGGGTGACAGTCCCAATAGATGGGATCGCATGTGTGTGAACCACAACATCCATACTCCTCAGCACACGTGCATGGGAAGCCTATATACTACTGATGAGCTATGGGAGCTCTTCATAGTTCCGGACCTGACTCTAGATACGTGCCTTCAGCTCAACCTCACTGGCCTTCATCATCTTAGGCAAGTGAAGTAGGGCTCCCTTGTATCTTATCATCCATGTTTGCATGCAATCAACAACAACATGCAAGTTCATTAAGATATGTGCTCTTCTAGCACATTGTTTCTGCCATCTCTTAAGATGGACAGCTGCCTTATGCAGAGTGCCAAACTTGGAGTATAACACTCACATGACTATGTCAACGGACAATACTTCATCTAGTATTGCCTTCTTCAATTCAGCTCGGGCGGTCACCAACTCTCCTCCTTGCTTGGTCGTCTGAAGTTCTTTAGCCATTTTCTTATTCTCATCTATCAAAAAGCAAACACTTGAGCTAGTGTCTTCGACATACACTCTAGTTGCATCAGCCAAGGTTGTTGGATGTTTGTGCACATCAAACATGATCACTCGTTCCTCAACTTGCACAGGAGATGTATGATCATCCATATTTGACACTCTACAAGACTGCGCAACTTTATGTTGAGACTCGTCAAATGACGTGTTGTGCATCTCTTCTTCCAGTTAATCTCTGAGGATCTTAGTGCCTCCTCGGTCACTTGAGACTTGCTCATCATCTGGATGCAGTTAAGCAAGTAAGTCAACCTCTTAGTGATGAGGCATAAGGTTGATGTCCAGTTTCAATTCCCATTGCTCCATATCTATGTCCAACAGTTGAAGTGTTTTCTCTATCTCACGAACAAAGTCCTGCTCCTGTGATGGTTCACCTTGTCTGCCTGATTCTAGCTGTTCTGATGAATCCACTACTAGAACGAGAATTGTTTCATCTGTTTTCACATTTTGCACCCCCTATTGTACCTGTTGTTGTTGTGCTTCCCTCTCCTACTTTCATAACTCTTGTTCCTTCCGGAGATTCTCCTTCAGCTCATGCAACTCCTTCTCTACTTCCTCCATTCTTCTCTTCTTCCTCTACCTTTACACAATTGACTTGTCATGTTGTTGCCTCTTCACCTTTATAGCCATAGATGCTTTCTCTACCAATGGATCTCCTCAGAACTTGTAGCTTTTCTCTTCCTCCATGAGATTGACAATCTTCCTCTTGTCCTTGTCACACACTGCTATGCTTTCTTTTGCTGCTTCAAGTGCAGGTGCTCTCTGGGATGCTACTTCACATTGCTTCGCTAACCACTCCACAATGAAGCCGACCGGTTCATTGAGTCTAGAGGAGTTGTAACAATATCTCCATGGGTCCTCCTCCGCCCAATGACATGCCCCGTGGATCCAGTTGAACTGTACTCTCGTGCAGTGATCCTTCACAAGACAATGTGGGTCATATAGATTCTAAATTCGGAGGTTGAATGGATACTTCTTCATTTGTTCTACTTTTACATCCACTTGCTTGAAACTCCAAATCCCATATAACCCAATCCATAATGGAAGAGCGGGCCAAGGTGCCTTCTTCTACCAGTGCAGTCTAGGTGTCAGTCCTGCCAATATGTTATCTGCTACTTCCTCCATGACGAGTATGTCCAAGGAAAAATTCAGTAGAACATGCAGAGGCTTCTCCAAATTGATCATATGTATGAAGGTGTCGGATGGTGAGGCATACCAATCAGCAATGTCTATTAGTGCCTCCATTGCTTCCTTCAACATGCAGAGTGGATCATGTTCGAATATCATCTTGTAAACTAGGGCGACAAAATGATCGGATAGCCATGTGATTACTCCTCTGAAATTTCATTTTGACAACAACTTACAATATGTGTTCATAGAAGTCTCCACTGGTAACCATGCCCACTCTAAGCCCGAGAACTCCTGTTGGGCATAGATTGCATATAAGATGTAGGCAGACATGTAGATTTCTGCCTACATACCTTTAGGCAACTGTCGAGCCTTCATTATCTGTTGCTTTAGCTAATGAGCCAACATGCCGAACCAGTTACATTGTTTACCCTCTCTGACCAGTTGGTCTAACACGATCACTCAACTCCGTGGGAAGGTTTCCGTGCTTTCTTGGCCATACAATCGATAAGAAAATACGACCAAGTATTAATACGCATTCCACAATATCTTCATCTTGTAGATCTGGTTGGGTGTCATCCTAAATATAGCTGACTCCTTTACTCAATTCTTAAGAATGCCTCTGGAGTGGGCACTGCTGCTGGGTAAGCTAAAAGGAGTCTCCATGATAGTCACAGGCTTCAACATTTGATATATTTCATCATAATCCTACGCTCAAAATTTGGCAAGCTTCATCCCGTTGACATTGCTCAGAGTCATCGCCTCGGGATCAGTGTGCGAGAATATCTAGTGTATCATGTCCATGCATGGGAACGTGGGGTATCTGCATGCAGTCCAATACAAGCTAGACTTTTGAATATTCATATACACCTAACTATGTTCGAGGTCTTCCCCAAAAGTACCTACAAATGCTTAATTGACCTCTTACCATTTCAGTTTGATGTCCTTGTCTAGAAACAACTTGGTATCTTCATAGATCAGTGTACATGTAGACACCTGCTCAACTGCTGCTCCAATTGCACTTCCGTCAGTGTCCTTTGATATTTCTCTCTTGGAGGCCATTGGTATTATACTTCTAAGAGGTGTATGAACACCTGAAATATCTGGAGACAAAGAAACATGCATGGAAAGAAATATGTCAGTGAAAACCAAAGCAAATTTGGGGAATGACATAACACTTACCTAGGGAATGACAGCCAAAGATTGCGTAAGTTTCTCTAGGAGGATGGGTGACTATCTGCCAAAACTGTGCAAAAGGAAGTATGGGTTGTTTGGGAGGCAAGACTGGTTGTTGGATTTGTGCAATGCCCAATCCAAGCTGACTGCTGACTGTTGGGATTGCGCAATTTTCTGGGCCAGCAGTCACTGTCCCTCAGAAATGTGCAAAGAAGTCCTTGAGGATAGAGCCTGGGTAGAAATGTGCATTTCTGGAGAGGAAGACAAAGTGTTCCTTCCCCAAATTGTGCAATGCTATCTCTATGAGGTAGAGTTTGGGCCAAGGTTGCCCAGACTCGCCGACAGGCAACTAAAAGAAAATCTAAAAGTGAATGCATGGCGACACTAAGTGAAAGCAGAAGTGATTGATCGTGCATGCAAACATTGAATTAAATATTTCGTGAACATATCAACATGCATATGGGTGAATCAAGTCATCAAATCAGTGATTGTTTCTACAAAATAGTTTCATGCACGCGACAACAGTGAGATAGTAATTAAAATTGAAACGACGCTAGTATAAGCTAGTATGCATGTAAACGACAACAAGAATTCAAAGAAATCAAGAAAACAACACTCACACAAGTGAAAACACAAAAGGAGATAGAAATGCTGAAAAAGACATGTTGAGACCACTTACTCGTGAATAGATGAGTCAGATGTGTCGAAGAGTCCTTGATTCTTTTTTATTTTTGTCGAAAAACCTGTGAACAGTTTTGAAACAAATGTTTCGGACTATCTTAGTGAGTCCATCATCAGGGCAATGGGATTTGTATTTTGAGAAGAGAGAGCGTGAAATTATGGAGCTTATTAATAGTTAATTGAAAATTTTTTATGTTAGAAATATGAGATTTGAAATATTTCTAGCTCTGGAAATTCTCATCTTCTCAAAATTTAGAGCATTGTTCATTATGTCTCTTCCATGGTGGGACTTAATGGTGTTAAAGAGAGAGTCCATACAGGTTTCTAGAAGTTTTATTTTTGTGGAAAAACCTATGAACAGTTTTGAAACCAACGTTTCGGACTAGCTTAGTGAGTCCATCATCAGGCCAATGGGATTTGTATTTTGAGAAGAGAGAGCGTGAAATTATGGAGCTTATTAATAGTTAATTGAAAAGTTTTGATGTTAGAAATATGAGATTTGAAAGATTTCTAGCTCTGGAAATTCTCATCTTCTCAAAATTTAGAGCATTGTTCATTATGTCCCTTCCATGGTGGGACTTAATGGTGTTAAAGAGAGAGTCCATACAGGTTGCTAGAATTTTTATTTTTGTGGAAAAACCTGGGAATAGTTTTGAAACCAACGTTTCGGACTATCTTAGTGAGTCCATCATCAAGGCAATGGGATTTGTATTTTGAGAAGAGAGAGCGTGAAATTATGGAGCTTATTAATAGTTATTTGAAAATTTTTAATGTTAGAAATATGAGATTTGAAAGATTTCTAGCTGTGTAAATTCTCATCTTCTCAAAATTTAGAGCATTGTTCATTATGTCCCTTCCATGGTGGGACTTAATGGTGTTAAAGAGAGAGTCCATACCGGTTGCTATAACTTTTATTTTTGTGGAAAAACCTGTGAACAGTTTTGAAACCAACGTTTCGGACTAGCTTAGTGAGTCCATCATCAGGGCAATGGGATTTGTATTTTGAGAAGAGAGAGCATGAAATTATGGAGCTTATTAATAGTTAATTGAAACATTTTGATGTTAGAAATATGATATTTGAAAGATTTCTAGCTCTGGAAATTCTCATCTTCTCAAAATTTATAGCATTGTTCATTACGTCCCTTCCATGGTGGGACTTAATGGTGTTAAAGAGAGAGTCCATATAGGTTGCTAGAACTTTTATTTTTGTAGAAAAACCTATGAACAGTTTTGAAACCAACGTTTTGGACTAGCTTAGTGAGTCCATCACCAGGGCAATGGGATTTGTATTTTGATAAGAGAGAGCATGAAATTATGGAGCTTATTGATAGTTAATTGAAAAATTTTGATGTTAGAAATATGAGATTTGAAATATTTCTAGCTCTGGAAATTCTCATCTTCTCAAAATTTAGAGCATTGTCCATTATGTCCCTTCCATGGTGGGACTTAATGGTGTTAAAGAGAGAGTCCATACAGGTTGCTAGAATTTTTATTTTTGTGGAAAAACCTGTGAACAGTTTTGAAACCAATGTTTCGGACTAGCTTAGTGAGTCCATCATCAGGGCAATGGGATTTGATGTTAGAAATATGAGATTTGAAAGATTTCTAGCTCTGGAAATTCTCATCTTCTCAAAATTTAAAGCATTGTTCATTATGTCCCTTCCATGGTGGGACTTAATGGTGTTAAAGAGAGAGTCCATACAGGTTGCTAGAATTTTTATTTTTGTGGAAAAACCTGTGAACAGTTTTGAAACCAACGTTTCGGACTAGCTTAGTGAGTCCATTATCAGGGCAATGGGATTTGATGTTAGAAATATGAGATTTAAAAGATTTATAGCTCTGGAAATTCTCTTCTTCTCAAAATTTAAAGCATTGTTCATTATGTCCCTTCCATGGTGGGACTTAATGGTGTGAAAGAGAGAGTCCATACAGGTTGCTAGAATTTTTATTTTTGTGGAAAAACCTATGAACATTTTTGAAACCAATGTTTCGGACTAGCTTAGTGAGTCCATCATCAGGGAAATGGGATTTGATGTTAGAAATATGAGATTTAAAAGATTTCTAGCTCTGGAGATTCTCATCTTCTCAAAATTTAGAGCATTGTTCATTATGTCCCTTCCATGGTGGGACTTAATGGTGTTAAAGAAAGAGTCCATACAGGTTGCTAGAATTTTTATTTTTGTGGAAAAACCTGTGAATAGTTTTGAAACCAACGTTTCGGACTAGCTTAGTGAGTCCATCATCAGGGCAATGGGATTTGATGTTAGAAATATGAGATTTGAAATATTTCTAGCTCTGGAAATTCTCATCTTCTCAAAATTTAGAGCATTCTTCATTATGTTCCTTCCATGGTGGGACTTAATGGTGTTAAAGAGAGATTCCATATAGGTTGCTAGAATTTTTATTTTTGTGGAAAAACCTATGAACAGTTTGTCCTGTTGGTTTAAGCTTAGTCCTTGATGTGTTGTAGGATGTCAGAGCTCCAAGATTGATGTGAAAGAATGAGCTCTAATATGTCGAATAAATATGTTCGAGCTCATGACACGCATGCCACAAATCTAAGAAAAAGTGACACTTGGAGGAAAGGTTTAGAATGACTTTACATGTAACCTTCGACTGCTAAAAATAGCTCCTTGAATCATGGGATTCTTTCTGAACATTTCCTTTTGCTATTCCAGGAAAAACCAGGTCATGTATGCAAGTCAATTTTCCTTGGTCCCGAGTGGAACTGGTCAACCCAACTGCTCATGCATGAGGCTGCTCAACTACTGGGGGAAAATGCACATTTTTGGATGGGAGTTGAGCTCAGTGCCTAGGAAATTTTTGCAATTTCTGGGTAGGGAAGCTCATTGTTGTGTAGGATTGTGCAATGCTTGGGCTGAGCAGGCCTACAAGGAAGGATTGTGCAGTTTTCTGGGTGAATCCTGACTAACAGGATTGCGCAATTCTGGAGCCCATAAGGCTTCTAGACAGAATTGTACAATTTCTGGAGGGAAGGCTGGTTGCCCTCCAGAATTGTGGAATTTCTTGGGGAAGCTGCTCAACCTACAGCTAGACCAAGTCCAAGTGATCAGCCTGTGAGGGGAATGCACCAAGCTTTGATCAATAGGTTGTCTTTGTGCAAGGAAAACACTAAAGCTTACATACTCAACGAAGCAATACAAGGTGCTGTGAAAGGTTGGAAGGGAGGCTCCAAAATGAAGCTAAGGAAAAATTTTGGACGGTGGTTGTAGCCGCTACAACACTTAGCAACACACTGGTAGAACTCCAGCTCTCTGAATGAACCTTTTTCATGAAAGGTAAGTCTAACACCTCCGGAAGTATTGTTCAGTTCCAAGTTCATCTTAGTTTCACACTAGCTTAATTGTAAGATGTAGTATCGACCAAGATCTTGGTCGATTGACACACATTCCAAGCCAAGGCAACACAGTTGTTTTGATTGCGGTTGAGGGGTATATCGGTGCACAAGCGGTATAGTCGTTAGAGTCTTAGTTTCATCTCTAGTGTTGCTCCAATGCGAGCAAGCCTGGACAGTACCCCAGTGGAGTCATATAGGAACACAAGCACAGCTCCACTGGCAGCAAGCCTGGTCTGTACCTTGGTGGAGTTACTTGCATCACCTCTCCGCGCAAGAAGCCTTTCTCTTCTTTCGCCTTATTCATTTTCATATTTTTTAACTTTTTTAACTTTTCATTTTTTTCATTTATATTTTTTCATAATTTTGCATAGTACTTATTCATTTCAGAGGCGGAAGAGGGATCCTGACTTATTGAGAGGAGAAGATGTTGTTCTAGTAGAGAAGTATTTTAGTACACCTCTAATGTGCCTGTTAAGGTTTCCCCCCTCATCTTACTTTACTTGACTGAGCTGACAAGGGTTAACCCAAAAAAAAAACGAGTAGAGTAGGTGACACTAGTTAGCACGCAAGAGTTATGTTTTCACCAAGGTTCACTTGGAACAGTGTGTATTTTCCTTCGACGTATCATGGACTAAAAGTAACAAGTTATTCATACATAAACAAGATGACAGATAACCAAGTAGTGATAGTTACACATCGCCACTTGTACTTTACCCAGCTTGTTTCAAGAGTCATACATGGTTTCATGTGAAGCTAACGTACAAACAAAATAAGCAAACAAACAAACAACAAAGCAAAGCAAGAGCAGAAGCTCAAGAAAAAGAAAAGCTAGTAAGCAAACAAGAAATCAAACAAGCAAGCAAATAAGCAAACAAGCATGCAAGCAAACGGACTGAAAGAAGACACTACACCTACTCTTAAACTAATGGTGCATGGTCCTAATCATGTGAAGTGATATTTTCAATGAAACCACCGGCGTATTGGTTGAACCATGTTGGTGAAGGTTTGGTCCATGAGCAACCCAGTGACACAAACCAGCAAGCACGAAATATATAACAATAAATACAAACACACTTCGTGCTCCAAGATTCCCATGGGACATAAGTGAGTGTAAGTGTAAGAAAAGTAGTCTGTGGACTTACCACAGTGTTGTGCGACACTGCGTGCAGCTTTGAAGCATATGCACACTCTTGACTATGACATGTAAGCAAACAAAAGAAACAAAGACAACTTGCGTTGTGCACGTGTGCTTGCAATGTAAGATTCCTCCAATGCATGAGCGATAGGATCATTCAGTTCGAGTGGAGGAAGCATGATCTATGTGTGAGATTGATATTCAATGCTTACAGATGAGTGATGAGGAGCCTTGGGTGATTGAACAATTTCCTAATTGGAAGTGAGACTAACCCCAAGAGAGAGAGGGCCTGACATAACCATCAGCTCAGTCTGAAGTGCCTCGACAATCTTGGGTGTTTCAACTTCATCATCAGATAGATCATCATAGACTGGTGGCTTCGAAAAAAATTTGCAATAGAAACATGATCATGATCAAATATGGGAGTAAATGGATTACGACAACCATGATCAGAAAAATCAATGATTTTATCAGCATCCTCATGGTCTGATGAATCAAATAGAGGGGTAGATGAGAAGTGAACAAATTCATCCTCTATGTTTCCTGAAAAGGCAGATGAAAAATCAAGTGAATTTTCAATGAATAACTGATCCTCTCCATTGTTGGATGTTGGACTAACATCCGATGTGTCCTACGAATGATAAAAAATGGGTGCATCCATGGATGAAGATACACATTTGAAATCATGGATGGTAGGTTCACCAAAGATGTCGAGAAAGAATGGAGGATTCCCAAGCTCCCACTCATACTCTTCGTGAATGACAGTGCATGTTGGTTGTGCAACACCAACTCCGTGAGTGGCTTATTCCTCATTCATAGAGTCTGGAATGGAAGAACACAAGATATTATCATCTAGAGGAACAGCTAAGTGCGAAGATAGAGATTATGGAATGAAATGCATATGACAACTCAATGGACTCACAACCAAATCTACGTGAAAATTAAGTGAAGTGATGTTGGGAGGATGTGAAAGCTGAACAGGTGTGTGAGCATGATCCTCAACATCCCTCTACAGTGGTGGAGTAGTTTGATGAGGGGATGGTGGATAGTCACTTGTGATAGTGACCACATCCATATGAGATTGTGCAGCTTTGTCACTGAAGAATGTTAAGTGAGGCTTGATTTCAAACTTCTTCTTGGGATGAGAAAATTTCTTAACATAATAATCGAACTGGTCCCAAAGATAGAAAATTGATCTAGCTCTTCGGAGCTTGAAACTACAATTCATGAAAGCACTGCCAAAAATCCATATTCGATTCATGTGGAGCCTTCCATTGTTGTAACAGATTTTGGTCAAGATGGTCTAGATCAAAATGATGGAAAGTTTCTTCAATGATATCACATAAGTGCTTAAGTGAGTGCACCCTGTTAGTTAGTAGGCTGCACAACCACTGATGTGGAGATTCACGAAGTGTGTATGCAAGTAGCAAGCTAGCCTATTCGTCAAAACATCCATCTTCCTCATGCAGCATGGAAAGGAAGTCATGTAAGAACTCAGGCCAGGCCACTTTTCCTTAACCATCATACATGTAAGTGGACAAGTGATCGAAAAACTCCCTCGTGATGGTGACATCTTCATGATTCAAAAAACATCGCGGAGGGAGAAGAGTGCAAGAATCCATGATAGATATGCAAAGGTTCAAAATAGGATGAGAGGACATAGCTTGTCATATGTCCCTCCTTCTAGCTCTAGAAATGTTGATGGTACTAGACCCACCAACATGTCAAGGGATCTCCTTGGTAAGAAGTCCCAATTAGACATTAGACTGTTTGGTCTAGGAGCAGTGGGTCATATGGCAATGCCTTGACCGCGATTTTGCTTGAAGGCAAGTAAGATAACTCTATTGGTAGAAAGGGTGTGACAACTGCAGTGAGCCAAGGAAGGTGCATGAGAGGTTCTAACACATGGGGCTTGAGATGAGTGCACCCATTGGAAACCTGTGATAGCACATAGTTAAGAAGGGAACACAAGAGCAAAGATACATCACAACATGGAAGGAAAGTTAGCAAGCAATTCAAAGTGATGGTTAAACCAACAACATGTTTCAAAAAGATTCATACATACATACACAGATAGTTATACATGCATGCGTAAGTAAAGAGATACATATATCATTTAGAGTAAACTAGGTAGCATAGAATACAATACAACATATGCATGAAACATGCTAGCTCTTGTTATATTAAGAAGTGTAAGTTCCAGTCATATAATAAATCTATGTCCAACAACTAGTTCCGATAGCGGAACGTTATAGCCACAACCACCTTCTCCTCCAAAGAGATGTACAAGCTTTGCGCAGTGGAGAAGCCAAGGCTCATTACAATATTGTCCAAACTCTCTCCAAGATAGTCTTATTGGAAGCTTGGCTGACCAAAAGCCTCTACAATGAGCTATGAGGGACTATTTATAGCAAAGGGTGTGGTGACCCTTGACATTCCCCTTTGTGAAAGTTCAACTACCCTCATGACTCTTCATCTACTCTATGACTATTACATCCAACTATTGACATTTGACTTACACTTGAAAAGACATTACATTACAATGCACATGTACCCATGTGAGAGAAATGGCTTGAGAAAGCCATGCTAGACATCACTATGACTTAGACAACCATGGAAGTGCAACTCCTCAACATCCTCACATTGATCAACAGTAACATACTGATGCCAAGATCGGTAGTTTGTGATGGTGTCCGTGTGCTCTAATGTAAAATCTTTCTAGAACCTAACACTTGCCTCCATAGCATCTGGGTACACTGCTCGGGCTCCCCTATCCAACTTGTTTGTGAGCATGCGCATCATTGTCCTCAATGTGGATTGACCAGCAACACACTTGTGCATGATTTCTGCACTGATGGGCAAGTCTGGGCTGGTAGCAATGCACATCAACTCGTCGAGGTACGATTCAAGCTCTAGTCAAACCTATGCCTTTGTCTTCACCTGGGTGAGAATCCCAATAGATGGGATCACATGTGCATGCACCACAACATCCATACTCTTGAACACACGTGCATGGGAAGCCTGTATACTAGTGATGAGTTACAGGAGCTCTTCATATTTTCAGATCTGACGCTGAATACGTGCCTTCATCTCGACTACACTAGCCTTCATCATCTTAGACAAGTGAAGCGGGGCTCTCTTGTATCTCATCCTCCATGTTTGCATGTAATAAAAAACAACATGCAAGCTTGTCAAGATACAGGCTCTTCTAGCACATCGCTGCTGCCATCCATTAAGATGGACGACTACCTTATGTATGGTGCCAAACTTGGAGTACAATGCTCACATGACTATGTCAAGGGACAAGTCATAATACTTCATCTAGGATTTCCTTCTTTAGTTCATCATGGGTAGACGTTGTCACCAACTCTCCTCCTTGCTTGGTCGTCTGAAGTTATTAGCCATTCTCTTATTCTCAGCTATCAGAAAGCGAACACTTGAGCTAGTGGCTTCAGCATACACTCTAGTTGCATCGACCAAGGCTGTTGGATGTTTGCACATGTAAAACATGATCACTCGTTACTCAACTTGTGCAGGATATGTCTAATCATCCAGAGTTGACACTCTACGAGACTGCACAACTCTATGTTGAGACTCATCAAATGAGATGTTGGTAATCTCTCCTTCCGGCTGATCTCTGATGATCTTAGTGCCTCCTCGATCACTTGAGACTTGCTCATCATTTGGATGCAGTGAAGCAGGTAAGTCGACCTCTTGGTGATGAGGCATAAGATCGATGTCATGTTCTGATTCCCATTGCTCCATATCTGTATCCATATGTCGAAGTGCTTGCTCTATCTCATAAGCGAAGCCCTGCTCCTGTGATGGTTCACCCTTTCTGCCTGATGCCAGCTGTTCTAATGAATCCACTACTTGTACGGGTGTTGTTTCATCTATTTGCACATGTTGCGCCCCCTCTTGTACCTATTGTTGTTGTGTTTCCCTCTCCTGCTTGCATAGCTATTGTTCCTTCTAGAGTTTCTCCTTCAGCTCATGCAACTTCTTCTATGCTTCCTCCATTCTTCTCTTCTCCCTCTGCCTTTACATGATTCGCTTGTCGTGTTTTTGCCTCTTTGCCTCTATATCCATATGTGCTTTCTCTACTAATGGATCAGCTTGGAACTTGTAGATTTTATCTTCCTCCATGTGATCAAAAATCTTCCCCTTACCCTTGTCACGCACTGATATGCTTGACTCTATTGCTTCTAGTGTAGGTGCTCTCTGGGATGTTTCTTCATGTTGTTTTGCTAACCACTCCGCAGTGAAGATGACCAGTTCATTGAGTCTGGAACATTTGTAAAAATATCTCCATGGGTCCTCCTCCGCCCAATTACATGCCCCATGGATCCAGTTGAACTGTACTCTCGTGCAGTGATCCTTCACAAGACAATGTGGGTCATACAGACTATAACTTCGGAGGTCAAATGGATACTTCTTCATCTATTATGCTTCAACATCTGCTTCCTTGAAACTCCGAATCTCGTATAACCCAATCCGCAATGGAATAGCGGGCCAAGGTGTCTTCTTCTTCTGGTGCAGTCTAGTTGTCAATCCTGTCGAGATGTGATATGCTACTTCCTGCATGACAAGTATGTCTAAGCCAAACTCTGGTAGAACATGCGGAGGCTTCTCCACACTAACAATACATATGAAGGTGTTGGACGGTGAGGCATACCAATCATCAATGTCTATCAGTGCCTCCATTTCTTCCTTCGACATGCAGGGTGGATCCTGTTCAAATATCATCTTGTAAAATGGGGTAACAAAATGATTGGACAGTCGTGTGATTACTCCTCTGAAGCTACATTGGGACAACAACTTACAATATGTGTTCACAATAGTATTTACAGTGACCATGCCCAGTCTAAGCTCAAGAACTCCTGTTAGACATAGATTGCATCTATGATGTAGGGAGATATGTAGATCTATGATTTCATACCTCGGGGTGACTATCAAGCCTTCAATACTTGTTCCTTCAACTGATGAGCCAACATGCCAGACTAGTTACATGGTTTACCCCCTCTGGCCAGTTGGTCCAATGCAATCACCCAACTCTATGAGAAGGTTTCCGTGCTTTATTGGCCATATAGTGGACATGCAGATATGACCAAGTATTGATACACCTTTCGCAGTATCTTCGTCTTGTAGATCTAGTTAGGTGTCATCCTGAATCTAGCCAGCTCCTCTACCCAGTTCTTCATAATGTCTCTAGAGTTGGAACTGTTGTTGGGTAAGCTAAAAGGAGTCTCCATGATATTCACGGAATTCAACATATTATACATCTCATCATAATCCTATGCCCAGGAGGTGGAAAGCTTCATCCCGCTGACACTCCTCAAAGTCATTGCCTTGGGATTAGTTTGCGAGATGATCCAGTGTATCATGTCTGCGCATGGGAACGCGGGGTATATTCATGCAATCCAGTAAAAGCTGGACTTGTGAATGTTCCCATACATCTGAAGGTCTCCGAGGTCTTCCCCAAATGTGCCTACAAATGCTTCATTGACCTCTTACCATTTTAGTTTGATGTCCTTGTCTAGAAATAGCTTGGTATCTTCATAAATCGGTAGACATGTGGACACCTGCTCAACTGCTACTCCAGTTGCACTTCCATCAATGTCCTTTGATCCTGCTCTCTTAGAGGCCATTGGTCCTATACTACTAAGAGGCAGATGAACACCTGAAATATCTAGAGACAAAGCAACATGCATGGCAAGAAATCTATCAACGAAAACCAAAGCAAATTTGGGGAATGACATAACGCATACCTGGGTAATGAAAGTCAAATATTGCGTAGTTTTCTCTGCGAGGCTAGGTGACTAGTTTCCAGAACTGCGAAAGCGGTAGTCTGGGCTATCTGGTAGGAAAGACTAGCTATAGGATTTTTGCAATGGGAAATCCAGGATGTGTTATGAAACCCATTCACAAAAGATAGAAAAGATAGATCAACGCCTTAGAATCCAGCCTCTTCGAGGGGGAAACCTCCTTTATATGACACAAATGAATGATTCTTTGATGATACAAATGACAAGACCTCCTTTCTATATATAGGAGTCTAAGGAGTCATAATATAATCAAAGCCGACATAACAATAATAATGTAAGGTCACAATAATAACAATACCGGGCTTCTATGGGGCACAATAGTAACAATATGGGGACTACATGGGTACAACAATATAATAAGGCGGTTGTAATAATAACAATAAGAGGTTACACTAGTAGTATAGGGGCCTAGCATGCCCCTCTCCTTCAAAAAGTGTTGTCCTCAACACTTGAGTAATTCTTGATGCTTCTGTAGAATATTCTTGTCCTCCCATGTGGAGTCTTCAGTGGGTAAGTTCTTCCACTTGATGAGATACTCTGAAATTGATCAATTTCACAGCTGTCGGGTTCTTGTTTCTGTGACTGCTCCAGGTTCCAATATGATTTTTCCTTCTGTTATCACTCAGGTTTTCCTTGAATTTGTTGGGAAGAGGAAAGGGGTCCGAGGTAACCACAAACCAAATTTTAAGTACAGAATCTAGCCAATCTATACTCAGAGGGGGCTCTCTCTTTATGATTTAGCTTGGTTTTGAAAGATATTAGGCTAGTTGTGAAGTTTAGGAGTTTTGATTGAGTTTGGGTGGTGAGATTCAATAGCAGAGGGGTAGGACTGAGTAGTTTAGGCCATTGGGCTAATGGAGTCAAAGAAGATGGCTTAACTGGATTTGTTTTCTTAACAAAGGATGGTTTCACAGGGCCAGATGGTCAAACAGGGAATAAATAAAGACTTGGGATAGATGGAATGGAATCAAATTGGGTGAAGGGAAGTTAAGAATCCTTCAACCTATTTGAAAAGGGAACTTGAATGATTGATAATAAAGAGCAGCTGAGTATTCTTTTCTAAATAATCAAAGTGAATAAACTATAAAACATGAACAATTAAGATTTCACTATTTATGCTAGTTTCAGAAGAAAACATTGAGAATAATAATGATTGAAAACAGAGTGCAATCAAGCATTTTCCAAATTACTCTTTTTCGTTTATCATTCAAATATGAAACATAGATTATATAAGAAATAAGGAAACTTTAAAACATAAGGTATAGAGGACTTATTGATCTGGTGTTTCATTCAAGAAATCTGTGGAAAGTCCTTTGCATCAATTCTTTATCCAGCAAGCCATACAAAAGTTGGTCCAACAGCACTTTATTCTAAAATAATCAATATTACAGCAATGTCTAAGAATCCACCACCCAAACTCAATCAAAACTCCAAAACTTCACAACTAGCCTAATATCTTTCAAAACCAAGCTAAATCATAAAGAGAGAGACCTCTCTAAGTATAGATTGGCTAGATTTTGTACCTAAAAGTTGGTTTGTGGTTACCTCGGACCCCTTTCCTCTTCCCAAAAACTTCAAGGAAAACCTGAGTGATAACGTAGTGGCAACTCCGCCAGGGATCAAATAATTTGTTTGTTACTATTGTTTACTTTATAAGCTACAGATGGAGCCTGAAGTTAGCCAGGTAGCCTTTGAACTGCTCTTGGTTTGCAATTGCATAAGTAAATGAATGCTTCTTCAGTCTATCTCCAGTCTAGTTTATGGATTGAACATCTGGTTTCAAATATTTGATTAATTCCTTTTGTCAAATAAGTCTTTAAGAAAATTCAAATCCCACACCTAAAGCCTCTTAAAGAAACTGTTGAAGTTGTTGTTGGCATTATGGCTAAAGTGTTGTCCTTGATGGCAACCCATTCAGGTGATAGATCACAGTACTTCAAGTCAGCAGCAGAGATTGATGATCAGCTATCAAATATTGAAGAAAATAAGGGGTACGCAGGTACACCTTACATAAGGTGCATACACGCAGGTCGGTGTTACATAAAGTGCGTACATACCCGCAGTTATCCCGTTCAGGAGGTGCGTACCCCCAGTGCACACATTTCAAGGCAAAGAAATTCACACGTGGGGTTTCTTATGTTTAACCTTTGGTATTTAGCTGACGGTTTTGTGTTATTATGGTGTCGGCCCGTGGTATTAATCCATGATTTAAGGAAGAGCTTTCCTATATAAAGCAAAGGAGATCATTTGGCTTGTGTATGTTTTGTGTTGAATATCTTATGAGGGCTAGATCTGAAATATTATGATCTCTTGGGAGTAATGTCTAAATCTAAATAAGGTGAATCTACTGATGGATTGAGATCTCTTCGGCGCATGTTCAGATCTGTAGATCTGACTGTCTGGGTTATTTCTGAAGTCTTGAAATCATCTATGCCCAAAGGTACGTCGGTACAGTGAAAGAAAAGTGCGTACATACGCAGGAATGAAGTGTTTCAGGTGTGCCGGTACGCAGGCACAGAAGGGTTGCAGGTACGGAGGTCCGCAGGCAGTTCAATGGACTCAGAGCGAGGTACGCAGGTGAGCAGTTGACTACAGTGTGTACGTAAGCAGGCGAGCAGTTGAGCAGGATGCGTACATAAGCAGGCGAGCAGTTGAGCAGGGTGCGTACGTAAGCAGGCGAGCAGTTGAGCAGGGTGCTTACTGTAAGCAGGCAGTACATGGGTGAAGCTGCTTACTTCTCTTAAAATCTTTGTTTATCATTGTTGTGTTCTGTGTTTGGTCTTATTATTGTTGATCTGGTTACTACAGTTGATTGGGTGATTCTCTTATACTTGATGATCATTTGATGCTTATGGATCCAGTTTGAAAATTTATGAAAAGTGGTCATTGTAAGAAAAGAAGTAGGGGGTTGTAGCTCCCTTCCAGGAGAGACTCGAAAACGAGAGAGAGAGTTGTAGCTCTCTGTCGGTTGCAGCCTACGTACTGGTAAATGACTGCACCAGTACATAACCATTGTAAAAGGAGTTTCTAATTTGAAAGAAGATAGAGACATATTGCAGCAGGTGGTTTTCACCCACATTGGGTTTCCACCTTACATCTTGTGTTCTTTGGTGTGACTATCTGTTTTATTTGTTCATGTTCATTATTTTATGGTACTGACATGTAAAAAATAATTCAAGGAACAAAGAAGGAAGATTTATTAAAAGAGTTAGATAATACTGATTCACCCCCCCCTCTCAGTATTATTTCCAACAGTTGTATTGTCAAACCCACTTAGAGAAAAAACCAAAAATACACCTAGAAACCTGGCTTCAAAAAGGACTCATTACACTAGAGCTAATCTTGATCCAAATCCACCACCTGTGTTCGAAATTCCCAATCTGATCCCTAGAATTCTTAGGAGACAGGAAAGCTAAGAAATTTCTGCTAGCTCTCGGCCTCTATATAGATCAATATCATGTCCTATGAAGTGGATTTACCTTGAGGACGAACCCTTTGATGAATATTTTGAGACATCTTTATTTGTAACCTTTTCTGACTCTGGGCTAGCTCGCACAGTTCATGACCCAATATTTATTGAAGATTTACAACTTGAAGTTGTCACTTTACATATTGATAGACATTTGCAGAACTCCATACAATCTGCGCTTACCTCTGAAGGAACACCAAACCTTTCTGTGATCACTACAGCCTCTCCAAGTTCATCATCAGGACCTTAGACATCTCAACCTCAAGCCACCCCTTCCACCCCTCCATCCACCACTCCAAGACCAACCCCAGCTATTGTTCCAACACTATCTACTGCAATGGTAAAGAGATATACTCCTTTGGAATTACCTACCAATCTAGGGGCTATGTCCCAAGACTATCAAATTAAAATCACTCCTTTCAATGGCTCTCGCACTTACACTACACAACAACATACCAAAAAGATGACTGACTAATTTGAGATATATGAAATTGATACAGATGATGTCAGAATGAGAATATTTGTTCAAAGTTTGACTGGAGAAGTTAGAACCTGGTTTAGAGCCCTCCCTACAAACAGTATCAATGACCTAGAAGCTCTTTATAGAACATTCTTAAATAGATGGGAAAAGAAGAAAGATCCTCTCCAAATCTTATCAAAATATGAAAACCTGAAGAGAGGAACACAAGAAAGTGTACAAGATTACTGCACCAGGTTCAATAATGTTTACAATGCTATCCCACAAAACCTCAGACCTCCTCCAGATTTAGCATTAATCAAATTCCCTGATGGATTTGATTCTGATATGGCATACCAAAATATGGAAAGAGCTCCTCGAACCTTAAAATATATGCAAAGTATAGCTGTCAGTGTTGAAGCCAACCTGATATCTAAACGAGCCAAAGCCAGAAGTGAAAGGAGGATACCATTGAAAGAAGAACCCTCAGCCTTTAAAAAAAAACTGGATGCTATTATTAAAGGGATGGATAGGCTAGGAGATAGAGTAGAAATAATTGATAGGAAATCCCCTTGGGATGGTCAACCAAGAAATACTAGGAGAAATCCAAATTTCAGGAAGAACCAAAACCAGAACACTGGAAAGACTACTCCTAATCAAAACATTAGGCCCCCATTCTAGGAAAATTATGCTGAAGCCTTAACTTCTAATGAGCCATCAGAAGATACTCAAATAAATTTGATGGGACTCAACAATGAACAACAAGTTTTCTTGATCCACGAGGTTCAAGAAGCTCACATTCTTAAACAATTCCAAACTCAGTGAAGTAAATCATTTGACTTTAGGGAGGGATATGATAGAGCCATTTATGAAGTCCACAAGCAATATAACCTAAGGAGCAGAAGAATTGATGTCCCTGAAACCAACAAACAAAAAGCTACAAAACAACCCAACAAAGGTAAGACCAATACCACCCCTATACATATTCTTTCTAGAACAAATCCTAATCCAACTAACCCAATTATTGAAGATGTTTCCAATAATCAACCAAATAACAGACAAATTTCCACTTCTCTTCCTCCCAAGGGAAACATGGAAGAACCTCCAGAAGTTGATTTGGAAACAAATTCAGCCCATAAACCCACTCCTGAAAAGCAGAAAAACACAGAAAATGCAGAAGATAAAGAGAATCCAACTGTCCGAAATACAAGAACTCAGACTGAAAAACCTTTTAATCTAGAGACTGAAGTAGGCAAATTAAAAATAGTTGTTCCATTGTCTGAATTAGCTAAACATGATGTCTACAGAAGCCAAATCAATAGAACACTCAAAATATCTATTAATGAAGACTCAGTAAATGTTTTTGATGACCAATCTAAATTAATCTTTGGCCCTAAAGTGAATGGAAAACCAGTAGATGGAGGAATTCCTCCTTTCTATGTAAGTTTGAATATACATGATAAATACTTCATAATGCCTAAGTTTGTAATGGAGAAATTAGACCGAGACATCACCAGGCCATACAAAGACATCTTTTCTTTTGATTTGAGTCAGGTGAGATGTTTAGGATTAATCAAAGACTTGTGTGTGTCATTAGTTCAATACCCTACCAAAACAATCTTAATGGACATAGTAGTAGCAGATATTCCACCAAAGTATGGCATGTTATTGTCCAGATATTGGGGTGCAAAGCTTCAAAGATCTCTACAATTGGACATTTCTTATGCTACTATTTCAGTGTTTTGTCAACCTAAGAAACTACACAGAGAAACCTTAATGAAATATGTAGTAAGTAGTCAAGAGAAACCCCAAAATTTCCCTATCTACTCAGTACACTCTAATATGGATTCTTTTATTCTTTACAATGAAAAAAGTGATCCCTCAAATGAATTAGAAGTTTTAGCAGCAGAACCAAAAGAAATTACAAATGGAAAGTCTAGTTTTCAAATCCATGAAATCTCTGAGAACAATGAAACATCAGATACCCAGGAGAAATGAGAAGGAAGAAAAAAACCAGATCTCCCTATTAAACAGATTCCTGAAACTCCTGATACCAATTATGAACATGAAACTCTTTGGCACTTAGAATTTGATGGTTCAGTTAATAAATTAGGAGCAGGAGCATGTGTTTGGGTGCACAATCTTGAAAATGATCATGCTAAAGGCCATGCCTATAGATTAAACTTCAGGTGCACCAATAATATGGCAAAATATGAAGCTTTGTTGCTAGGTCTTAAACTTGTCAAAAGATTAGGGGCAATTAGGGTATCTGTCTTAGGAGATTCTGATTTAATAATTCAACAGATCAAAGGACAATATTCAATAAATGATCTCAGATTGAAGTATTACAGAGGAACAGTGATAGAGATTCTCAATACATTTTTGAAAACTAATCTTGCTAAAATCCCAAGAAAACATAACCTGCAAGCTCATAGTCTGAAAATGTTTGCCAGCACCTGCAAATTACCATTCGAACCTAATCATCAGTTCACAGCTGAGATTAGACACAGACCAGCCATACCTAAAAATTTGAAGAACTGGAAAGTGTTTGATAGTGATAAGAAGATTAACAATTTCTTGACGTTAGATGAATAATTTTCTAGCAGTAACATAGATGTAGATACAATTAGTGAGCCTGATCAAACAATAAAGATAGAAACAGACATTTCAGTAGAAAGTGCGATTCAAATGATTCATCCAACAAAGTTTACCATCAAAGAAATGTAGGACCTGAAAGAAATGGATATTGATGAGATTATTGAAGGAGAATCTGAAGTTATCAATTTAAAGGACAATCATTTGCCTAAAGGATTAACTCCTTTGGAAGATCTCTTTGATTTTAATGATATTCCAAATAAACCTAAGATGGAACCATTAAAAGCAGATATTGAGGACTATAACTTGGGGACTGAAGAAAATCTTAAAATAGTAAAGTTATCTAAATCTTTGTCCCCTGACCAAAAACTCAAATATGTTGAACTAATGAGAGAATTCTAGGATGTCTTTGCCTAGAGCTATGAAGACCTGAAATCATATGACAGCTCTATAATTCAGCATACAATACCTCTGAAAGAAAATCAGAAACTATTCAAGCAAAAGCTCAGAAGAATTAACCCTGTATTACTGCCCTTAATTGAAAAATAAATCAAACGAATGTATGAAGTAGGGATAATTTCTCCTATTAGGCTTTCAGAGTGGGTATCTAATCTAGTACCTACTAGGAAGAGAACTGGAGAAATCAGATTATGTGTTGATTTAAGAAATGTAAATAAGGTTTCTTTGAAGGGCAATTACCGTTTACCCAAGATGGATCACATTTTACAAAGGGTAGTAGGTGCTTCTAGAATTTCACTTTTGGATGGGTTCTCTGGCTATAACCAAATTCTGGTTCATCTTGATGAACAGGAAAAAACTACTTTTATGACACCATGGGGCACATTCAAGTATGTCAAAATGCCATTTGGACTTAAAAACGTAGGAGCAACCTTCCAAAGAGCAATGGACATAGCATTTGCAAAAGAAATTCATGATTTTCTGGTTATATATCTAGATGACTTGACTATTTTTTCTAAATCAGATCAGTAGCATTTGGATCATCTTAGACAAGTATTCTTAAAATGCAAAAAATATGGTATTTCTTTAAATCCTAAGAAGTCCTTGTTTGGTCTAGAGGAAGGCAAACTTTTGGGCCATATCATCTCCAAAGATGGCATCAGAATTGATCCTGCTAGAATAGAAGCTATTCTACAAATACCCCACCCTAGAAATGTCAAAGAACTTCAAGCTTTCCTAGGAAAGATTAATTTTTTGAGAAGATTCATATCTAACTTAGCTGAATTAATTAGATTGCTTAATAATATGTTGAAAAAGGATTCAAGTATTAAATGGACAATAGAAGCCAAAGAAGCATTTGAAGAAATTGAAATGGCTATGACCAGAACACCAGTCCTTACAAGTCCAAAGTTTGATAGAGATTTCATAATATTTTCATTTGCATGAGAACACACCATAGCAGCTGTTTTACTACAAAAGGATTATCAAGGATGTGAGAAACCCATAGACTTTTTTAGTAAAGCACTTAGGGATGCACCATTAAAATACAAAATCATGGAAAAGCAAGCTTTTTCTCTTGTAAAAGCCATCAAAGACTTTAGAGTCTACAATTGTACTCCCATGTAATAGCCTATGTACCAAATGCTATTGTCAAAGACATCTTAACCCAGGATGGAATTGAGGGCAAAAGAGATAAATGGATTGCTACTATATTAGAGTATGATATTGAAATAAAACCTACAAAGCTTATAAAAGGACAGAAATTGGCCAAGCTCATGACTGAAACAAATTATCAAGCCTTGGATATTAATGAACTAGATAATGAACAGGAGATGGCGACTCCACAAATTAGCCAGGCCTTCTTAGATTCACCTTGGTATGCTGATATAATTTACGTACTATTAAACCTACAGGCTCCTCCAGGGTTATCCAGAACAAAGAAAAGGTTTTTATAGATGAAAGCTTCAAAGTTTTGTATTTTAGATAATGCTCTTTTTTGGAAAAATCATGAAGGTATTCTATTGAATTGTTTATTAAAAGAAGAAGCTGACAAGGTTCTCCAAGAATTTCATGCAGGAGATAGTGGTGGACACCTTTACTCGAAATCAATTGCAAACAAGATCCTAAGGGTTGGATTTTATTGGCCAACCTTGTTCGCTGATGTAAAGAAATTTGTCACTGCTTGCTATAAATGTCAAATTTTTGAAGGCAAGAGAAAACTATTACCTTTACCCCTAAGACCCATTTCCACTGAAAAACCCTTCCAACAATGGGGCTTGGACTTCATTGGAGAAATCCATCCTCCCTCTTCTGGCCAACACAAATGGATTCTCACTGCCATAGACTATTTCACTAAATGGATAGAAACCATTCCTTCCAGATAGGCCAATGACATAGTAATCATAGGATTCCTAGAAACCAACATATTGTCTAGATTTGGCTGTCCTGATAAAATCATAACTGATAATGTTGTTGCCTTCAAATCCAAGAAAATGATAAGTTTCTGTAATAAGTACCATATTACCTTAGGCCATTCCATAGCCTATTACCCTCAAGGTAATGGTCTAGCTGAGTCTTCCAACGAAAGCCTAATTAATATTATTAAGAATTTATTGGAGGAGAACAAGAAAAATTGGCACAAGAAACTTACTAATGCACTATGGGCAGACAGACTCTCCATAAGGAAATCTGTTGGAACAAGTCCTTATGAGTTATTCTATGGCATGGAGGTTGTATTTCCTTCATCTTTAGGAGTTCCTGTAATGAAATTACTTCAAGAAGCTTAGGTGGAACCTAATGATATTCAAAGGAGGATAAACCACACCATCCATCTGCAGCAGACCAGAGAGGAAGTGTATCAAAGATCCCAAGTGTTGCAGGAAAAGCTTAAGAAGATATTTGATAAAAGAACCAAGGCAGAAGATTTCTACCTTGGAGACAAAGTTTTAAGATGGGATTCTAGGAGAGAGGATAAGGGAAAACATGGGAAGTTTGACTTCATATGGAAAGGACCTTTTATTATCCATGCCTTGCAAGGAAACAATACTTAATATCTGAAAAACTTGGATGGCATAGGAACAGAAAAAGGGCCAGTTAATGGTTGCATGTTAAAACATTACTTTTATCCTAATTTTTAATGTATTCTAATTTCAACATGTACATACTATATCCTTGGTAATGTCATAGTTTGGATTGGATAGTAACTTGCTAGAGTTGAAGCCCGAAGAGAAGGCCCTAAGCTTCAAAAGTATCACTGTCATACATACAATAAAGCAACAAGCAGAAGAATATTTCATAGTTCAGTCAAAATAATTCAAAGCCCATCTGACCTGTTGTTCTTGACTTTCCACCAGGAAAAGCCATCCCCAGTGGAGTCGCCACTATGTTATCACTCAAATTTTCCTTGAAGTTGTTGGGAAGAGGAAAGGGGTTCGAGGTAACCACAAACCAACTTTTAAGTACATAATCTAGCCAATATATACTCAGAGAGAGCTCTCTCTTTATGATTTAGCTTGGTTTTGAAAGATATTAGGCTAGTTGTGAAGTTTAGGAGTTTTGATTGAGTTTGGATGGTGGATTCTTAGACATTGTTGTAATACTGATTATTTTAGAATAAAGTGTTGTTGGACCAAATTTTGTATGGCTTGCTGGATAAAGAATTAATGCAAAGGACTTTCCACATATTTCTTGAATGAAACACTGGATCAATAAGTCCTCTATACCTTATGTTTTAAAGTTTCCTTGTTTCTTATATCATCTATGTTTCATATCTGAATGTTAAACGAAAAATAGTAATTCAAAAAATGCTTGATTGCACTCTGTTTTCAATCGTTATTATTCTCAATGTTTTCTTCTGAAACTAGCATAAACATTGAAATCTTAATTGTTCATGTTTTATAGTTTATTCACTTTGATTATTTAGTAAATAATACTCAACTGCTCTTTATTATTAATCATTCAAGTTCCCTTTTCAAATAGGTTGAAGGATTCTTAACTGCCCTTCACCCAATTTGATTCCATTCCATCTATCCAAGTCTTTATTTGTTCCATGTTTGACCATCTGGCCCTGTGAAACCATCCTTTGTTAAGAAACCAACTACAGTTAAGCCATCTTCTTTGACTCCATTAGCCCAATGGCCTAAACTACTCAGTCCTACCCCTATGCTACTGAATCTCACCACCCAAACTCAATCAAAACTCCTAAACTTCATAACTAGCCTAATATCTTTCAAAACCAAGCTAAATCATAAAGAGAGAGCCTTGTCTAAGTATAGATTGGCTAGATTATGTACTTAAAAATTAGTTTGTGGTTACCTCAGACCCCTTTTCTCTTCCCAACAACTTCAAGGAAAATCTGAGTGATAACTCCTTCCTCTTCAAGTTCTAGCAATATTGTTTAAATTGGGATCTTCTGCAACTTTTGAATAAGTGGCCACCCTTCTTCATCCTTCTTCCATTCATCCCTTGCTTCATTTATCCAATTTGGTTGGATAATAGAAATAGCACAAAACAATGCTTCCACATCCTCATCCTTTCTTGAGAGTGCATCTGCAACAAAATTTTGCTTTCCCTTTCTATAGATGATGTCAAACTCATAACCCAATATATTTGTGACCCATTTTTTTTGTTCTTCTATAGATAATATTTTTTCTAAAAAGTATTTAAGACTATCATGATCCATTTTTACCTTGAAGTGTCTTCCCATTCGGTAAGGTCACCATTTCTTAAGTACATGTAGTATTTCCAACATTTCCTTCTCATAAATAGCTTGCTTGAGATGTAGTAGTAAAAATACCCAATCACCTACATCAAAACATTTTTCACTACAATGTTCGTTATCCTTTAAAAGTTGGAGAACTTGTTGTTGATGCTCAATGTGACCTTTCACTGCTTGAACCTTTTTCTTCTTCATATGTCCTTCTATCTTGAGAGTTTGAGTGGTAATTTCTTCCAATGATTTATAAGATATGGTCAGATTCATTTCTTGATGCTTGATGTGATCTTTCACTTCTTGAACATTTTTCTTCTTGATATGTCCTTCTAACTTGATAATTTGAGGAGTGGTAATTCCGGTCAATGCATTACAAGATATGGTTGGATTCATTTCTTCTTTCTCGATGTGATCTTTCACTTCTTGAGAATTTTTCTTCTTGATATGTACTTCTATCTTAAGAGTTTGAGGAGTGGTAAGTCTTTCCAATGCTTTACAATATATAGTCGGATTCATTTCTTATTTCTCTAGGGTTGGTTCCTGGTGTATATACTCTTATTTTGATGTTTCTTGATCCTTTTCTTCCTCCTTTTCATATTCTATGTAAAATAATTTCTTCTCAGCACACTTATGACCTTTAGTGCATTTGCTATCACAATTGTAACAAAGCCATTTTTCTCTTTTCTCTTCCAATTGTTGTGGTGTAACCCTTGTAGGTTGTGGAAGGCTAGGAGAAACAACACTTTCATTATTATAGTTGTGAGGGGTAGACTTCCTTGTTGCCATAATTTTACTTTCCACTATGTAACAAAGCTCTTTTACTCTTTCCAATTGTTGTGGTGTTGCTCTAAAGAAGGTGTTGCTCTTTGTATCATCATAATGTGCTATCATTTCCTCTGTGAAAATTGACCATGTAACAAGTTGTTTACGAGAACAAAGCCCTTTATACCATAAAAATTGATCTAGTCCTAGATATGAAGATGCAATACATACCTTTTGTAATAGTGGTTACACCATGTAGATCAAAATATTGCTCCATCTGAAGTATCCAATTTACCGGATCCTTGCCATAAAAATTCCTCATATCGCCTTTTCTTGATTTTAGGAGCTCGATCTTGAAATGACTATCAATCTGTAATTTTGGTTCTTCTAGTTATGAAATTGTGATCTATAGTAGCCCTCTGTGTCCTCTTTCCAATGCCACTAGTCTGATCCAAATTGGATTCTCCAAGGAAGAGTTATGCCAAATCTCCCACGGTGACCTAATTATAGACTAGTTCAGTAGAGCGAAATTGTGTGACGTTCCACGTGTCACTATTTCAACCTTTGGATCTGAAAAATGTATACAAGAAACTACAGTATGTCCTCATTTTGTAACTTCTTACGAAATTTCAATCTGATTCTCAACACAAAAGTTATGACTATTTTCCTCAGGTCACCTATTTGGAATGTAATTTGGGAGTCTACAAAAAGGCCAACTTCCTCAGATCATATCTTCGTAAATATAGCACCAAAAGCTCTGAAATTCGGACCCAAGCTTCAGACCGATTTCAACCCAAATGTTTTTTTTATTAGCATCTGAAATGTCGTAGAAAAAAATTTATAGTGTAAATGCCACGCTTACCTGTTTGGAGTAGCGAAATCCTCGAATCCAAAGCTTTGATACCAAATGTTATGAAACCCACTCACAAAAAGATAGAGAAGATAGATCAACGCCTTAGAATTCAGCCTCTTCGAGGGGGAAACCTCCTTTATATTACACAAACGAATGATTCTTTGATGATTCAAATGACAAGACCTCCTTTCTATATATAGGATCCAAAGGAGTCATAATATAATCAGAGCCGACATAACAATAATAATGTAAGGGCACAATAATAACAATAGTGGGCTTATATGGGGCACAATAGTAACAATATGGGGACTACATGGGTACAACAATATAATAACGGGGTTGTACTAATAACAATAAGGGCTTACACTAGTAGTATAGGGGCCTAACAGGCTGACTGTTGGGATTGCACAATGTGCAATTCCAGCTAGCAATGACTGCAGGCTCAGGGACTGCATTGCACAATTTTCTGGGCCAGCAATCACTTTCCCTCAGAAATGTGCAAAACAATCCTGGAGGACAATGCCTAGCTAGAAATGTGCATTTCTGGAGAGGAAGACAAAGCCTTCCTTCCCTAGATTGTGCAATGTTGTCTCGATGAGGCAGAGTCCGGGCTAAGGTTGCCCAGACTCACCGATGGGAAACTAAAAGAAAACCTGAAAGTGAATGCATGGCGACACTAAGTGAAAGTAGAAGTGATTGATCATGCATGCAAACATTGAATGAAAGATTTATTGAATAGATCAACATCCATGTGGGTGAAGCGAGTTGTCAAATTGACGATTGTTCGTGCAAAACAATTTCATTCATGCGACAACAATGAGATAGTAATGAAAACTAAAATGGTGCTAGTACAAGCTAGTATGCATGTAAACAACAGCAAGCATTCAAAGAAATCAACAAAATATCACTCACACAAGCAAAAACACAAAAAGGGATAGAAATGCTGAAAAAGACATGTTGAGACCACCTACCCGTGAATAGCTAAGCCAGATGTGTTGAAGAGTCTTGGATGTGTTGTGGGATGTCAGAGCTCCAAGATCAATGTGAAAGAATGAGCTTTGATCCATCGAATAAATAAGTTTGAGCTCATGACATTCATTCCACAAATCTAGGAAGAAGCGACACTTGGAGGAAAGGTTCTAAAATGATTTTTCATGCAACCTCAGGATGGTAAAAATAGCTCCCTAAATCATGGGAAGCTTTTTTCATGTTTCCTTTTCCTATTCCAGGAAAAAGAAAGTCATGCATGCAAGTCATGTTTCCTTGGTCTCGGGTGGAACTGGTCAACTTAATTGCTCATGCATGAGGCTTCTCAATTGCTTGGAGAAAATGCTCATTTCTAGATGGGAGTTGGGCTGGCTACTCAAGAGATTTGCACAATTTCTGGGTAAAGCAGCTAACTGCTGCCCAGGATTGTGAAATTCCTGGGTTGAACATGTTTGCTAGGAAGGATTGCATAGTCTTGTGTGTGAAGCCTGACTGGCAGGATTGCACAATTCTGGAGCCCAGTAGGCTACCAAATAGAATTGCACAATTTCTGGAGGGAAGGCTGGTTTCCCTCTAGAATTGTGCAATTTCTTGGGGGAGCTACTCAGCCTGTAGCTAGACAAAGTCCGGGTGATCAGCTCGTGAGGGGAATGCACCAAGCTTTAATCAACAGGTTGTCTTTGTGTAAGAAAAACACTGAAGCTTGCATAGTTAATGAAGCAAGACAAGGTGATGTGAAAGGTTGGTAGGGAGGCTCCAAAATGAAGCTATGGAAAAATTTTGGAGGGTGGTTGTAGCCGCTACAACACTTTCTTGGAGTCAAAAGTGTAAAGATCATGGTAAGTTCTATCGACTTCTATTTGCAATTGTTCCATGATCACTTTAGGCATTAGATTATGGGAAGCCCCGGAATCTAACATATAGTGATATAACAAGAAATCATGAATTTTGAAAGTCACATAAAATGGTGGTACATTCTCATCTATCATGTTAGAGCTAGGACCAAAAACTACTGAGGGTTTTCATCCTGCATGCTTATCATATCCCCTTCATAATACACACTAGATGACTGAATGCATTTTTAAACTTGGTTCTTATACCCTAGGTTCTTTGATAGTTTAGCTAAGGGAATTGATATTTTAACTCTTTCCAATTCTCTTTCAACATTAAAGGTTGTCAAAATAGTTTTATCAATTTGGCTTGTTTCACCTATTTGATTCAATGGTTGAATGATAGTTTTTTGGGTTTCAAATTTTTTATCTTAGGTTCATTAAGAGTGGGACTTTTTGGAGGTCTACCAAGCCCTGCCCTAGGTCGAAGATCATATCTCCTATTCAATTATCCAATTAGGAATTCAGAGAAGGCCTGATATTTAGAAATTTTATTGTCTTCCTAATTTTGGGAAGACTAATTTAAAGGGTGAGAAACAATAGCATTATGAACAGATGAAGAATCAAAATTATTTATATCTTTGAAATTAGAGGACTAATATCATCTGGTTGTTGGTCATCAATCATCAAAGGAGGTTGGATCTGTTGATCAATGTTAGGTCTCTATAAAATTTGAGTTTGAGGAGCCCTTCTAAACTGAGTTTGTGGTCTAAAAAAAGTTTGTTGTATGGTTCTAGGATCAGTTTCACTCTTAGATATCCTATTATATAGGTTTCTAAGTAATGATATTATCTCATCTATTTTCTTATCATCGTTGTTTGTCTTTGAGGAAGATCCTTCCTCCTTAGCTTTCATTTTTCTTTCATCCTTTTCCGCCTTGGATTTGAGTTTAAATTAAGCTGATCTGTTAGCCTCAACTTCTATAGTGTTGGTTTGCATATCCTAAAGGGTAGGAGATTTCCTTTCCCCCAGCATGACTACAAAGTCATCAAAAGGCTTTGGAAAACCTAACCTTTTCTGTTGCAATAGGAGGTTTACAATTAGGGGGCATTTTGTGGTAGAGTTTGTTGAATCGTTTAATGAAATCGGCCACAAGTTCTCCATGGTCCCTTTTAAGCTCTTCAAACTCAGTAAGGTAGTAAACTGGATCCTTTTTGACACCCCACTGATTCTTGAATATAGTAGTTCAATCATTCCAGGACTGAATTGAATCAACTCTCAGTTGCCTAAACCATATCCGAACATTTCCCTCTAAAGACCGAACGAATAAATGCATATAGACATCCTCATGATCTATATTCATATTATCTGCAAAATCTAGGAATGCATCTAGATGATCTTCTGCAGACAAGCCAATTTCACCATTAAACCTGGGAAGGTGTTTCAAATACCCATCAGGAAAATTGTTTAGCTGGTTTAGAAGATGCAGGGTAGCATATATAGCTTGAATTATAGTTCAAAAGGCCATATCTAAAGATGAAGAAGAAGATGATTCAATATAAGAGGTAGGAGATGATGTAGTGGAGGATGAAGAGGAAAGTTGTGAAGTAGTGGGTGAAGAAGGAGGTGTATAAGTGGGAGGAGGAGAATGGGAAAGTGGAGGATGCCTAAAAGTTTTCAAAGGTGTTTTTATTACTAACTTTTGAACCTCTGTTTCAACCTACTCTTTACTTTCAAACAATGGATTTGAATATACAGAGAAGGTTCTTTAGGTTGGACAAAAGTGGATGGGAATGTATAATGAGTGGGGAGATAAGGTCTTAGCTCCGATAAAAGTATATCTAGTTCTTCCTCTGACTTGGGAGAATCTGAAAATATTTTAGGACATTTGTAAGATTCCAAAGATTGGACTAAGAGAGTTGACTGCAGATCAACTCCTTTAGATAAAAGTTCTAAAACCGTAGGTGTTAGATCAGCCAAATCTAATTGGGATCGAACAGAGCTAAAGGGATTAGAAGCTGGAATATCTTCAAGTTGTAATGGTACAGAAGAAGAAGGAGAAACTTCAAGTCTCCTTCTAAATGATGCCTCTCTCACCAGTCTCTCAGGATCAGATAAAGGAGATATATTTTGAGAGCCAGAGTGAGATCTAGTATGATTTGAAGGAGCCACCTTGGTCTAGTGGAGTCATCAGATGAATGATTTTTAACCTACAATTTCTTTATTCACCTTAAAAAAATGTTTTTAATTGTTGTCCTAGGGAGAATAGTTCATTGTTTGTTCCCCGACAACAACGACGGTCTGATGTTGTCCTCTGAGATGACTCTAAGTTAGTTAGTCATGCAAGAGAATCTAAAATGTTTTGTTGGATTTAAATTTTATGGATGACCAATGATATGAATTATTGAAAACAGATGCTTAAGCCTTAACAGATACTAAGCTAGATGAAAGGATTGCTATTTGTTTAGCTATAGTTAATTGATTTAAAGTGAATGAATAGTACAATATTGATGAAGTATAACTTTCTAAATATTTAGACAGAATATTTGATTGGTTATAAGAAAAGAATACAAGCAAACAACTTTTCCTGTAGAACAAAATATATTTAAACAAATGCGTATTTGTGTGACAATTAATTGATTAGGGGAGTTTATAATAACAGATAGTCTTATAATCTAGTCCTAGTTATTGTTGATAAGTTCACGAGGGATTTAAGACTGACTAATACTCAGTATGATAGTAGCCAGATCTATGCATAAAGACTTAAATATATGAAGCAATACATAATGACATAATCACATATGAAAAACTTACAAGGAGACAAAATTATAGACGACAAATTCAGAATCATTTCATTAACTTGTAAAATCTCCAGCTCGGTTACATTTTTCTTCTCAAATCGCATCAAAGGGTTCAACCCTTAATAACTCGAAGGAGGAGTTATTTATACAAAAATTCTTCTAGATATTTTCAAAACAAAAATACAAAATTAGTACAAAATTGTAGGGATTTCAAAATTGCGAAGTGCTAGCACTATTCTTTAGGAATCTATTGATGATGTGGTCCCCAAAAAGCGTTGCCCAGTTTTCCTTCAATTGTTGATGAAAGTTACTCAATAACTTCGTACAAGTGATCCCATTGGTCTTCACTTGGTATGGTAAGTTTTACCAATATCCTGTAAACTTCATTAACCTCAGTGTGCTTCTCAAAAGTGGGCTTATTTACAAAAAGATGTTTAATTACATGTTTAATAGTGAAGTCAAAATCTAAAGCTTCTAATGCTTGTTTCCCAGTAATATGCCCCTTTATACCTGCAAATTTTTCTTTTTCAATGGCTATGGTATAAAGCTTCTGGCAATAATCTTCCAAATTGATTAACCTATCATTTGGGGCCACTAATCCTGGCAATCCTCTCTAATTAAGTAAATTAAACTTAAAATGAAATCTTTGGACAAAACCATTCAAGGTTTGACACTTAGTTTCAAACTGAGTCATCAAGTTCTTTTTTTGCAACACCTTCTTGATTTCCAAGATGGTTTTTATTCTATCGATAATTTGAGTCTACTCCAACTCGGACCTTATTTTGGAGTTAAGAACTCTGATCATGTTTGAAGCCTCACTTGGTTTGTCTTTAAGAAGTTGCTTGACTTCATCAATGGCTACCTAACATTTGTTTATGAGTTCCTCCTGCTAAAAAATGATCTAAATGGAAGGCCATACTTCAGTTATGGCCTGACTGATATCTTCCTAAATGCTTTCCTTGGCTTGGGTCAAGGTTTGGGCCAGCAATGACTAACTCTGCAACTCTTAAATTCTTTTGTTCAACCTGTGTGTTTTCTGAATTTCCTCAACATACAGAGTATCATTCTTTATCTTTTGATCTTCGAGATTTTTGAATTTCTTATGAAGCCTTTCATTTTCTTCCTTTTGGTGAGTGAGCTCTTGCGAGAGTTTGTTCAAAACCTCTGTTATCATTGTAGATTCTATTGTAGCTTATGTAGATTCTCCTACTGTTCTGGACACTATAATGGGAATAGATGTGATGGGAGCCATAACTAACTGAGTAAATTTCTCTTTTTCTTTAAGCAATTTCTCAATTTTCTCCTCCATAGTATTTATCTATACATTCTACTCAATTTTCAGTTTGAGCATTTCTTCCTTGTGTTGTTCACTTTCAGCTATTTCCTTGGTCTTGAGGTCCTTTGTAAGAGGAAGTTTCAACTGTTTTCTCAATGTTGCAATATATGTATTTTTGTCTTGATAATATCTTCAGCAGCTTTGACATCAGTAGGGTCATATCCAATTTTAATTACTAATTCCTCCAATTACTTAACCTTGTTATCCTTTTCTAAAGATGATATTTTCTCAATCTTCAATTATGGCTGCACATTTGACAGAGCAGTTTTAAGCTTTGACAATTCCATAGAAGTGTTGGTCATGGTTGAGAAAAGAATCTCACCAGACTCCCTATGCATGTCCATTTGATCAATTGGATGTACCTGATTAGAATCAAATGTAAATACAGTTTTCCTGTAATTAGAAGAACCTTTAGGAAAGGACACTTGAGCCTACAAAAAATCCATGTGCATTCTTCCCTTCTCGCTGTCAAATGTTGTTAACAACCTGTGCTGTGAAGTTGAAGTTTTCTTCCAAAAGTGTGCATAAATATTAGCTTTTAAAGCTTCATTCTTCTGATTGATTTCAAGGAAGTTAGTGAAGATATTTGACTCCTCTGTTTCACTTGCTCCTGCAGATTGAGTGATCTCTAACAGATTCTGTGAAGTAGAAGAAGAATAAGGAGTAGTTATTATAGGTTCTTCTATCCATATAGATACCTATGAATCATCCAAATTGATGATGATAGGCTCCTTCTAATCCTTAGTAGTAGTAGTAATGCCCTTTGATTTAGTCCTTGATTTCTTCTAATAGTGGATGAATTCCTTTTCTCCAATTGCTGATGATGATGATCCTTCCCTAGGCCTCTTGTCATGCTTAGTTTGAGAAGTAGGAGTCTAAATATTAGAAGGAGGTAAAACCTATTCTTTTCCTTCTTGAAGAGTATTTTCTTCCCATTGTTCCTTATTTTTGAACTTCTCAATCTTTGGTCTAGGTGTATAACTGTAAGGAGTGGTTTTGAGTTCCACCCTTAAGTCTGAAATAATGCTGAATGGATCACAAGACCAGGTGAAGTTGGGTTGGAAACCCATCTGTTTTAGTATCGCTTATGCCTCTAAACCTATTGATCCGGTGTTAAAAGTAAATTATCCTATGTAGGCCTTTATCTTGAACTGTGATCTCCTCTTCCCTGAGATGAAATGAAGCTCATCCATATTCATCATTGGCCTAATGTATTCCAAATAAAAAAATTTCATTGGAACATATTTTGGCAACTTATATGGAGCCAATTCATAGCCATATACTCTGATCTCTATGTAATGCTGGTAAAGATATCAATCTCCTGCTCTAAATTGATCGCTGAGGTGCAGGATCCTTTTGATTTCTCTACTGATCCTGGGTTCACTCTGACTGCTGAGAAGCTGAGCCACTAGGTGAATGAAACAATCTATGAAGTCTAAAAATCTGAACTCGGTTTAGTTCCTTATAATCAATTAGGTCCATTGAGTAATTCCTTTATTCTCTTCATGATCAAGCTGCTTGTGAAAAACAATAAGCAACTTTTCTCCCTGCTGAAAAATAAACATATGAAATAACACAGAGGAGTATTTAAACACTCCTCCAATAGTGATGTTCATAAATTGCTCATGCATAGCTTTAGCCAAAAATTGATCATAGTTATACATGAAGGCAGGTTTCCTTTCTTTAGAAAAGATTGACAAATAGCCTAGGATAGCTTCATCTACCCATTGGTCTGATTGGTAGACTAACAAGCAAGAAATTAGGGAAATGGTGTGCCTATCTCTCTCAGGGAACATAGATGTGGATAAGGAGGATTCGTTTTGGGGATCCCATCATCTTTAGGGAGAAAGATCTCAAAAAATTGAGCTCTTTGAGGGAAGGTGAGCTTATGATATAGGTCAATTAAGGTTGCAGTGGAGAAAAATCTTAGGGAGTCATTCTCAAGTATTAGAATCATTTTATTAATGGTTTCTGCAGTGATAGATATCAGAATGTCTCCATTCTGAGCTACCACTATTTTCTGTAAAGGATTATACTTCGCTTGGCACCAAATAACTAAATCAGGAAAGGAGAAGGTCTTAGGGAACATATACAAAGGTAGTTGGATTGCCACAGGTTTATTTCATCCTCAGAGTAAAAGTATGTCTTCTTTTGCCAATTATGCAATTTGAACATGTTGAATTCGCATTCAGAATTTGCAATTTTGAAATATTGGTCAGCTAATGGGATATGGTCGAGGTCTAAGGCATGAGAGACCTTTGGGGTTTCCTGTGTTGTAGAGGAACTAGACAATGGCTTATCCTTCTTCTTTGGAGCCATGGTATAACAGAATTGTAATGGTGGAGAATGACAAAAAAACATAGAGATATGTTCAGAGTATGTGTATTGTTTGCAGGTTTGACAGTAGCATGAATTTCAAAAAAAAAATTAAGTGAAGGAAATAGTGCATAAGTAATTGAATAAAGAAGGTGTAACAAGGCATAAGACTATTTAACAACGGATTAAGGCTACCTTTACAATAGAGGTCATTGTTGATTGGATAATTAGAAATTTAATGGGTCAATAGGAGGCAAGATCAACAACGGGAGGGAATTAATGGTGGAAACAGATACACGAGAACTGATAGGTGATAACATGTGAGATCACGTGGTGTGTCTTATGAAACCAGTGTACAAAAAGATAGAAAATATAGAACAACACCTTAGAATTCAGCCTCTTCGAGGGGGCAACCTCCTTTACATTACATAGATGAATGATTCTTTGATAATTCAAATGACAAAACCTCCTTTCTATATATAGGAGTCTAAGGAGTCACAATATAACCCAGCCAACCTAACAATAATAATATAATGGCACAAAAATAATAATAGAGGGATTCTATGGGGCACAGTAATAACAATATGGGGACAATAGGGGCACAACAACATTAATAAGGGATATAACTACAATAGTAATGGGGTAATCACTAGCATTATAGGGACCTAACATGCCCCTCTGCTTCAAAAAAGTGTTGTCCTCAATGCTTGAGTAGTTATGGATGCTTCTGTATAAAATTCTCATCCTTCCATGTGGACTCTTCAGCGGATAAGTTCTTCCACTTGATGAGATACTCTGAAATTGATCGAATTCGTAGCTGTCGAGTTCTTGCTTCTGTGACTGCTTCTGGTTCCAATATAATTTTTCCTTCCTTGTCAAGTTCTAGCAATATTGTTTGAAGTGGGAGCTTGTTGCCTATAACCTTCTTTAAACATGAAACATGGAAAACTGGGTGCACTCGAGAAGCTGCAGGAAGCTCCAATTTGTATGCCATAGTACCAATCTTTTGCAACACCTTGTATGGACCACAATACTTTGGTGATAATTTATTATCCTTCTTAGCTTGCTTGAGGGACATTTGTTTATATTTTTGTAGCCGTAGGAATACCCAATCACCTACATCAAAACTTCTTTCACTGCGATGTTGATCTGCCTGTAATTTCATTCGATTCTACGCCAACACGAGGTTATCCTTTAAGAGTTGGAGGACTTTTTGTTGATGCTCGATGTGATGTTCCACTGCTTGAACCTTAGAATTTTCTCTTAAATATGATGTGATGGATGGTGGCTGATATCCATAAAGTGCCATAAATGGGGTCATTTTTAATTACGTATGGAAAGAAGTGTTATACCACCTTTCAGCCAGAGGCAACCATTTGGCCCATTGTGTCTGTTTATCAGATACAAAGCAACAAAGATATCCTTCCAAACATTTGTTTACTATCTCAGTTTTCCCATCAGATTTAGGATGATAAGATGAGCTATGAGCTAACTGAGTATCGAGACAAGAAAATAATTCTGTTCAAAAATTTCCAGTGAAAATGGGATCTCTGTCACTTACAATAATCTTTGCGTTTCCATGTAGCTTTTGAATTGTTTCCATAAATGCAGTAGAAACTGTACTTTCCTTAAATGGATGTGATAATGCACAAAAGTGTGCATACTTGGTAAGTCTATCAACTACCACCATGATGACACTCTTTCCCTCAAACTTGGGTAAACCTATGATAAAATCCATTCAAACCTCCTCCCAACGTTGGCTTGGAATGGATAAAAGTTGTAATAGACCCGGGTCTTAATTGTTTCAACTTTATTTTGTTGGAAAACCAAACATTCTGCCACAAACTTTTGAATATCTGATTTAAGGCCATCCCAGAAAAATTCCTTCTTAACCCTATGGTAAGTTTTTAAAAATCCCGAGTGCCCTCCTAAGGGATAGGTGTGCAATTCCATAAGAATCTTTTGTTTGAGTTGGGAATTCTTACAGAGGTATAAGCGATCTTTGTACCATAACGAATCATTTTGCCAACTAAATGTATCAGATGTACTGGAATCTTGTTGTAACTTTTGAATAAGTGCCCACACTTCTTCATCATTCTTCCACTCCTCCCTTGCTTCGTTTATCCAATCTGGTTGGATAATAGAAATGGTGCACAACAATGCTTCCACATCCTCATCCTTTCTTGAGAGTGCATCTGCCACCACATTTTTCTTCCCTTTTTTGTAGATGATTTCAAAGTCATAACCCAACATCTTTGTGACCCACTTTTGTTGCTCTTCAAAGGATAATATTTGTTCTAAAAATTATTTAAGGCTATCATGATCCGTTTTTACCTTGAAGTTCCCATTAGGTAGGGTCGCCATTTCTTAAGTGCATGTAGTATTGCCAACATTTCCTTCCCATAAATAGCTTTGTGTAAAAACTTTCCCTTGATTGGACGACTTTCAAAAGCAATGGGTCTTTCATCTTGCATTAAAACAGCACCAATTCCATTTCCTGAAGCATCACATTCCACAATAAAGGTTTTTGTGAAGTCCGGTGTAGCTAAGACTGGTGCTTGGAACATTGCCTCTTTAAGATGTTCGAAGGCCTTTGTTGCTTCTGGAGTCCATGAAAATGCATCTTTCTTCAATAATGTTGTTAGAGGTGCTGCTATTCTCCCATAATTCTTAACAAACTTGCGATATTACCCTGTCAACCCGAGAAATCCTCGTAGATGCTTTATGGATGTGGGAATTTTCCATTCCTTAATGGCTTTAATTTTGCTAGGGTCTACCTTAACTCCTTCATGAGATACAATATGACCCAGATATTCCACCTCTTGTACTCCAAAGAAACATTTGGATCTTTTTGCATATAATTGTTTCTCCTCCAATAGTTGTAGCACCTTGTCAACATGTTCCACATGATCCTTCCAAGACTTGTTTTCGATTAGTATATCATCAAAAAATACTAACACAAATTTTCTAAGGAAGGGTTTGAAAATGGAATTCATCAAACCTTGAAATGTAGAAGGTGCATTGGTAAGGCCATGACCAAAAATTCATAATGACCTTCATGAGTTCTAAATGTTGTTTCTGGAATGTCTTCAGTCTTCATTCTGATTTGATGATATCCTAAATGAAGATCCAACTTGGTGAAGTACATTGATCCATGCAATTCATCCAGTAATTCATCAATGATAGGAATGGGAAACTTATCTTTAATAGTGAGCTTGTTGAGCTCCCTATAATCCGGACACATGCTCCATGATCCATCCTTCTTGTGCACCAATACTAGTGGAGAAGAGAAAGAACTTTGACTAGGTTGAATTATACCAGCCTCTAGCATTTCTGCAACCATACGTTCAATTTCACTCTTTGGGCATAGGGATATCTGTACGGCCTGATGTTTGGAGGAACACTTCCTGGAATCAGATGAATAGCATGATCATGATCACGAATAGGTGGGAGACCTTTGGGAGTCTCAAATACCTTGGAATGATTGTCCAAGACTTTTTGGAGATCTAGAGAAATAGATGATTTCGATGTGGAAACATCTAGCGAACATAATTTTGCAATTACACCTCTTTGTTCTTTTTTCAGAAGCTTTGTCATACCATTAGAGATGATTATCTTTCATGGTTTCCCTGTAATACCCCTTGATTCAACTTCCTTTTCTTCCGTAGAAAATTTTATGAAAAGTTCTTAAAAATTAAAAGTTATTGTACCCAAGGATTGTAGCCATTAGACTCCTAGTACAACATCAACACCTCCCATTGGAATGGAAAGCATTGGGCTAGTCAATACATATTCTCCCATGGATAGCTTGATATTATGGCACTTTCCAGAGCAATTTATTGTTCCTCCATTTCCAATCATCACTTGACACTCTGGGGCTAGATATACGAAGCAATTCAATTCTTTTGCTACCTTACAATGAATAAAATTGTGGGTACTTCTTGAATCAATCAACACTATTACCCTTTTCTTCTTAATTTGTCCTTCTATCTTGATGGTTTGAGGAGTGGTAATTTCTGCCAATGCATTACAAGATATGGTTGGATTCATTTCTTCTTTATCTAGGCTTTGTTCCTGGAGTATATCCTCTTCTTTTGAGCTTTCTTACTCCTTTTCTTCTTCCTCTTCACAATCTATGTAGAATAATTTCTTCTCAGCACACTTCTTACCTTTAGTGTATTTGCTATCACAATTGTAACAAAGCCCTTTTGCTCTTTTTTCTTCAAATTGTTGTGGTGTCAACCTTATAGGTTGCGGAAGACTAGGGGCAACACCACTTCCATCTTTATAGTTGTGAGTGGTATGCTTCCTAGTTTCGATAATTTTATTTTCCATTTTTCTTGCTAACCTGAATGCCTTCTCTAATGAATCAGGTTCCCAAAGGCGAACATCATGTTGGATATTATCCTTTAAAGTCCCTATGAACACATCAATCCTATGCTCCTTTGGAATATTTTTTACCCTTATGTTCAATTTTTGGAACTCTTTAATGTGCTCCATTATTGAACCCTTCTGTTTGAGACTTATCAATTGGCTAAAAAAAATGTTGCTTTTTGTATCCTCATAATGTGTTGTCAATTCTTCTGTAAAAATTTCCCAAGTGATAATTTGTTTATGAGAGCAAAGCCATTGATACCATACAAACTGATTTGGTTCCAAATATAAAGTTTCAATACGTACCTTTTGTGTGTTTTTCACATTATTGAGATCGAAAAATTGTTCCATCTGTAATATCCATGTTGCGAGATCCTTGCCATCAAACTTCTTCATATCGATTTTTGGAATATGGTGGGTCTTCAATCCAACATTAGAGTCTATGAAATCGTGATTAATATTTCTTTTGTTCGCATCATGAGTTCCTTTACTACCCTTTCACCATTAGTAAGTATTTATTGTAGAAAATTTGTCAAATCTATCTTCAAATCTGCCATGTCTGTCTTCAAATCTATCTTCAAATTTTCCATGTCTCTCTTCAAATCTGTCTTCAAATATATCTTCAAATCATCCATCTTAGCTTCCACACCCTTTACCTTAGATTCCACGCCATTTATATTAGCTTCTGTTAGCTTTTGTGAGAGTGACATTTGTTGCACTTGGTCTTGTAATTTTGACATATCATGTAGCATTTCTTCCTCTTCTCCATTAGTCATGTCAGATCTTTCAGCTTGCTTACTAGGTGTTTTCATTTTCTTTCCTTGGGGCATCAATTACCAATAATAATGCTCTAATATTCCCTTTGAATTCCTTCAAAATAATTTTTCAAACAAAGCTTAAGCAAAAATTTAGAGAATCTACACACCTTTTTTCACTTTGTCGGAGCTCAATATTACCTCTGACGTATCTTTGTAATATTGGATCCTCTAGTTCTGAAATTGTGATGTACAGTAGATCTCTGTGTCCTCTTTCCAATGCCACTAGTCTAACCCAAATTGGATTCTCCAAGGAAGAGGTATGCCAAATCTCCCACAGTGACCTGATTATAGACTAGTTCAGTAGAGCGAACTTGTACGACATGGCACATGTCCCTATTTCGACCTTTGGCTTTGAAAAATATACAGAAGAAACTACAGTCCACCCTCTTTCTATACCTTCTTACGAGACTTCAATCTGATGCTCAGAGAGAAAGTTATGACGATTTTCCCGAGGTCACCTGTTTGGAATGTAATTCAAGGGTCTGCAAAAAAGACTAACTTCCTCAGATCATATCTCTACAAATATAGAGCAAAAAGCTCTGAAATTTGGATTCAAGGTTCAGTGAGATTTATTCTCAAATGGGTTTTTTTTCGCTTCTAAAACTTCAACAGAAAAAAAGTTATAGCGAAAATTCCACGATGACCTATTTGGAGCAGAGAAACCCTAGAATCCAAAACTCTGATACCAAATGTTATGAAATCGGCTTACAAGATAGAAAAGATAGATCAATGCCTTAGAATTCAGCCTCTTCAAGGGGGAAACCTCCTTTACATTACATAGATGAATGATTCTTTGATGATTCAAATGACAAAACCTCTTTTCTATATATAGGAGTCTAAGGAGTCACAATATAACCCAGCCGACCTAACAATAATAATATAAAGGCATAAAAATAACAATAGAGGGATTCTATGGGGCACAGTAATAACAATATGGGGACAATAGGGGCACAACAATATTAATAAGGGATATAACTACAATAGTAATGGAGTAATCACTAGTATTATAGGGACCTAACAGTGTGGAGTGGTTGGAGGTGGATGGCATGGGAGGAGTTACCACTGGCGTGGTATTGGGAAGTGTGAGAAGTGTGATGGCAGATTTCAGGGGGGAGGGGGGTAGTGGTAAGCATTTTGGAGCGAGGGGGGTGTGAAGCGCTGAGGAGGTGACATGTACACAAGGGGCCCATGTAGGAAAAACCACTTTTTTCGCCCCCCTGATATAGACATATTTGGGCACTGCAACCCCAATCACATATCTCAATAAAACAAGGGCTCTCAAACCCCTAAAAGTGTTGTTTCATAGCCTAAAGGATCAAGGTCAACTGATTAAATCATTTCCCAGAAGTTCTCCTTGAAAAACTTCTCAGAACTAGTCAAAACTGGACCATACAGACTGTTCCATGCTGAGGGTGCGATGCATCTCACCTGCTACACACAAAGGGTGCGATGCATACTAAAACGCCCTTCTATAGGGTGCAATGAGCGAGAGCAGACAAATGGCAGAGGCAGTTTGCTAGGTGGAAACTCAGAGAATCTTCTAGGAACTGCTCATTTAACACTTGCCTCTCTGAATTCGCCCAGTGATGAGTAAGAGATCATGAAATCTCCAAGTGGAACCAAGAAATATCAGTGAAATGACACTAATCAAAATCCCAGAAGTTGACTCATCCCCGTGCAAACATCTATATATGTATCCCTCATCCTACAGATCCAGAGGCTGGAATTTTGTAATTTGTAAGGAAGTACCATTGGTTTCTCTTTGAGACATTGTATTGTTGGGTGATCTTGCTTTTCATGAGGTGAAGAGGGCTTTCATGATGGGAGGATGGTGTTGGATCAGACAACTAGGTTGTAATCCTCTCTTCTACTACTTCTATCAACAAAGCTATTTGAGTTTTCCTCCATATACTTGTATATTTCTGAATCTTGTATTTGTGTATGCATTTGTATGGTTAATGTACATCTGATTCTGTATTGTTTATGGTTATAAATCTCTATGCTTTGATGGTATTTTGCTCCTTTGACTCTACAGGTGTTCCTTGAAGTGGGACAAGTGAGAAAGGAGTGGCAAAGCTCTATCAAAGGAGAGAGGAAACAAGTAAGGAGCCAAGCGAAAGACTTAGGTTGGTATTCTCTGCTTCTCTCTCATCTATCTCTCATAAAGGAAAACACAAGTTACTTTGAATTGTTTGTTTCTAAGATAGCTACCCGTCTTAATGGGACTAGCAGCTCTGAATGGACACTAGTTTTCCTGGAAACAAAATGGCGACTGCACTGGGGAACAAATAGTTTGTTTGTTTGTTACTGTTGTTTGCTTTATAAACTACAAACGGAGCCTGAAGTTAAGCCAGCTAACCTTCGAACTGCTTTTGCTAGGCAACTACAAAGAAGATCAACGCTGCTTCAGTCAATCTCTAGGTTGGTTTATGAACTAAACATCTGACTTGAAAACATCCTAAGTGCCCTGGTGGTAGCTCAATAATCTCATTAGATCAACCCCTATACTTTGTGTTTATTGTCTATCATAAGCTCAGCCTAAATCCCTAAACTTAGCTACAAACTGTTGGTGAAAACCAAGCTCAATCTCATCCTTGGACCATCGCACTATCTCTCATTGGAAGCCTAGATGCATCATACCTCCCGTGTGTTGCAGGTGAGATGCATCTCTGTTTTCCTTAAGGACAAGTGCAATGATTGAATGAGACTATTTCTGCCTCCAGATTTTGGTTTCTTCTTCATTGTTTTCAGCTCTATTCAGCAGTTTTGTTGTCTATGATCAGTATATGACTGTTGAAACCTTCTTCCTTCACATTATTCAGCCTCCATTGATAAGGAATTGTGAATGTTTTTTATGTATTTTTCATCATTTATAGTCCTCCTTTTCAAACAATAGCTTAATCGAACTATCGTCTTTTGATTTGAAAGTGTCACAACTGTTGTTTTCAGTCAAGAAAAAGAGTGTCATAAAGTCTTCCTCTTTTAGATAGTCAATTACACTTTTGCCATTATATTTGATTTGAATTATCAATTCTTTGAAGTGTCGAAAACAGTTTTCCATTCGAAAGAGAAAGTGTCATCTTAGTCTTCGTTTCGTTTTTTGAAAACAAATTGTTAAAGTGTCACTTCAAGGAAAAGTAGTTCAGATTTGTACTTAATTTTCTTTTTGTCATTCTCATATTAAGGGAACTGAAAAACAAATACATGCATGTACATTTTCATTTAGAATGCATGCAGAAATTGATTTAGGAAAAGTGCATTTAGTGTGTGCTCTCTGCTCTATGTTGAAAGAATCATATTTTTCTTTCCTTAGTAGCTAGGATTTTCATTGCTAAAAGAAAATAAACAATTGTTTATCATTTTAGATTGCATATTTAGGAGTTTTACATCTACATCACGCGGTGAAACTTGAAAGGAAAACTTCTTAAGAAATATCAACTATAAAATAAACCTCAATGTACATAAAAACGCTTTGCAACCTAACGCACAACATCTAGAAGTCTAGGCTAGAGACGTATTCCGGCGTCGTAAAGCCTAGTAACTATCATTTTCATCGTAAGTTGGGTGATTCCTCCTCTTTGATACGATAAGTGCCAGTACGGACTTGTGCTCCCACATACCGTCAAGTATATATTGGGAGACCACAATAGGCTAATATCCTTTATCCTTAAGAAGCCGTGTCTGCCGCCTTATCGATCGCAATGCACTGAACACAACATTCGGGAATATTGACTGTCGTACATAAATTCCTCGGTAATTCCTCTATAATTTACCACGAAGGTGTATATTGCAGTTTTGGGATTGGTTTGGTAATCCCTCTGTCCAGATTTTCAGAGTAGTCACTTTCGTTCCTTTTCAAACTCCTTAAAATAAAAGGTCCATCTGAGCACTTGTCACTTCAAACTCATTAAAAATCGAAGGTGACTAGAGTCATATTTAGCTTTTTCTTGACTCCTAAAAATTGAAAAATCAAGTTGTGTCAAAGCATCATAAAATTCATTTAATTCGAAATAACATTTTCCCCTTTTTATTTTGAGTTGATCGAGTAATCCGCAATCATGGAAGAAAGTCAATCGAAACCCCGTCGTTCGTGGAGACTAATGAGTCAACCGTCTTTGACTCCTGAAACAAAACCATTATAGGCCAAGCGATCTCATTTAACTGCGTCGAAGTCTCCTGGTTTATTTGAAACTTGTGTTTCAACATCCTCAGAGACTCCAATTACTCCAATTATTTCTGGTACCCCTGCCTCTACAGAAGAAGTTCTGTAGTTACAACAGGACATTAGAACTGATCCTAGTGTAATAGTAAACACTTTTATTCCTGAACTAGCTCCATCTAGGGCTGATTCGGAAGGTGTGACCCCTCCAACATCTGTCGATGCAAAGTCTATACCTTCTTCGGCACCAGAAATATTTTAAGGACCTGACGGTCTACCTCTTCCACCCAGACTGATTGTTATAGAATAAATTGTGGAGGATCTTCCATCCAGTACCCCATTGCATTTTGGACCTAGGATCCACCTATATCCTTCTACCATAGAAGTTAGTTCTTTTGATCGCCCCTCATCGCAAGTTCTTTTCGAATCGCTAGGAAATCTTTTGGATAGACTCAATATTTCTAAACAAACACCGACATCTAGGACTGTGTCCTCTGATACAACAGTAGCAGAACTTCCTGTCGCTACTCCGACAATGTTCACTGGTATACCATTTGTCCCAACTAGTTCTCAACCACTAGATGGAGTCCACCCAGGGACTGTTTCGATGGAATGGTCTGTTCCTATTTGTTCATTCGGAATCTTATCTGGAGTTTTTTATGTTGAGATTTCGCAAATTGATCCTTCACATCAATATCAATTTGGGTAGTCCAGTCTCCAAAGATCAATTTACCCTTTGAACACTGGATTTCCGCCATATGGGGGGCAGTATGCCTTTTCATTGTTCCCTCTAGGGGAGCAACCATATGAGAGTTTACAACAAAGTTTGGGTCAAGCTGGAATTACATCCAGTGGTTGGGTGCCAATAGTGCCTCAAAAGCCAAGAGTTGTATATTCAATGCAAAAAAATCAACCTGTGTCGAACATTCCCACTACAACGGCTATTGTGACGGTGTTACAAGTACAATCGCTGCCTGTTGTATATCAACCTCAAGTCTCCTAGGTCGTAATACAACAGCCTCTTGTCCCCGCGACTCAATCACAACCTCTTATTAGTGGCTCCTTAACTAAAGCGACTTAGGCTCAAATAGGTACTATCACCCCTCATCTTGGTCAAACATCCAATATTGGACAACAAAAAATGGTCTCACAGCCATGGCTGGTGCCATATCAACAAACGCAATTCTAGGAAACTTATAGAGGACTTGAGCAACAAATCTTTGTAGGTAATGGGCAGCCGTATATTCAAAACAGTTACCAACAATCATATTATAATGGTTATACCCATCAACCTTATCAAAGTTATCAACATCAAATACATTATGCTGGTATGCAAAGACCCACTGCTCAGGCGATCCCTTCTTATCTTGGGTATGCTTCGCCAAACATGAATCAACATTTGCCCTTCGTAGCAACCTTAGAATTACCAGATCTGAATCATCTAACAAATGATCCAATTGCTTACGCCCCTTGGTGGCCAGAGATTCCTCATAAACTTCCATCAGATATTCCTAAATTCAATGGAAATCCAGGTGAAGATCCATCGAATCATGTGATGACATTTCATCTGTGGTGTTCATCCAACACCCTCAATGATGATTCGATTAGGCTTCGCCTTTTTCAACTAATGCTAACTGGTTGGGCAGCAAAATGGTACATTGAATTGCCTATAACTTCATTCGATAACTTCAATGCCCTTGCCACCACCTTTTTAACCCATTTTCAGTTACCCATAAGGTACGAAACAAGAACAGAACTCCTTACCAATTTTAAACAGACAATAGCCACTCACATATCTGATCATATTCATGAGTGGTGATGTCGTTGTTGAATCGTAAAGACAGATGTTCCTAATCATCTTCTACCTGAATGGTTTATTAAGTCATTTTTACCTTCTATTACAAAAGATGTGGCCAAGGGAGGAGTCGTCACTGAAGAGCAAGTCATTGCCCATGCACAATATCTAGACTTGATCTATACTTAGTCTGGCATATTCTATGAAAAAATTCTTGATGCTCCTAGACCAGAATTTTCTACTCCTCCTCCTCCTAAATCGAATAGGGACTCTCATGTCGGCGACAGCGTGATTGGCACGTCAAGTATGCAAACTGCAAAGGCCCCATCTGGTAAAGCCCTTGCAGTTTCCAGTAAAAAGGAAAATGAAAAACTTCCTACCTCAGAGGTTAATGTCGTGTCGACCGACGAAGGCAAAGAACTGAAGAAACCAGGGGGCAAGAAGAAAGGGAAAAAAAATAAGAAATAGGAATACTCGACTCCTAAAAAATCTTCTAAAAACCCTTCTGGGCAAAATAAACCTAATCTGCCATGTCTCATATGTGATGAGGACCATTGGACGAGAGATTGTCCGCATAAAGCTGAGATTAAGAAGTTCTTTAAGAGTTCAAATACCTTAGCAGTGTTGATTGATCCATTTCCAAACCCAGAAACCAATCTGGTTGCTAGCTACAATGCTTCCCCATCCCAAGTGCTTATGTTGTCCATTTCAAAATAGAAAAATGATGCTTTGATATCGAAAAGGAATAAAGATTATGGGAATCCACAAATGTCGAACAACAAGGCTACAGATCAACCTAGTAGTTCGACAACAACTTCAACAGAAGTTGTGCCACCCATCATTCCTGAGCTAACAATAAAGCCGCCAAAGGGAGTAGTACACAAATCAACATTTAATCCTCGTGCTCGAGCAACACAGAATTATAATATAGTAGAGGATCTGGCCCAATCGCCATCTGCTATGTTGATGCTTGAAGTACTGCAAAATTGCCCCTCCCAAAAGTAGGCTCTATTATCAGCAATAGGTGGGATTGACCCAGCGGATTCCAATCTTGTGGCCTTTAATCATAAAGGATACGAACCTCAGTTACCATCTCAACTCACTTTCCTCATACAAGTGAAAGCCCTCAACAAAAATGTTCATCGAGCAATTATTGATGAGGTGGCATCTACCTACATTATGTCGATGAGTTTCTGGAAAACTTTAGGCTCACCACCCTTATCAAGATCATCAACGACATTAAAAGCATTTGATGGATAAACATACACCCTGTATGGGATTTTAAGTAACTTGCAAGTTGAACTGGGGGGCAAGACAGTAGAAATTAACGTCGAAGTTATCAATGGAAACCTAGATTACAATATCCTACTGGGAAGGCCCTAGATTTATGTTATGGCTACTGTTGTGTCAACATACTTTAGAAAGATTACATTTCCCTTTCAATGAGAAATTACAATCGTTGATCAACAAACCTTCCTCCCCAATAGTTCACAAGTTACAGGATGCATTCCAATAATCCATGGAAGCTCTCATTCCCTTCAAAATGTCATAGTAGGCCTCCTAAAAGACCCTGTTTTAATGGGTACTTTTGCCCTACCGCCTCCGAGTAATCTAGCGGAAGTGGCCACAGTGGAAACCTACAATATGATATCTTCCATATCTACAAGGATTTAGAAGATTTCTGAACATTTTGTTAGCATGGATCATCAACAGGCAAGCCCAATAGAAATTTTGTAGCAATCAATTTTCTTGGCCTGGGCGGCAAATCCAAATAAACACTCATCAAGTGTTTGAATAGATAGGTCTAAAGAATATGGCACCTCTTTATATCCTTGGTCGCATGTACATTCTACAGACGAAGGAATTATTCAGTCGATGATGATAGGAGAGGCACCATGGGAAGATTACCACAATCATTACCATCTTCCAGATTACAACGAAGATTATTTCAGCGACCTTAATCATCCTTAAGTTTTTTATTTTCTATCAAATACTGTAAGTACGGTGGATTCCAAGATAAATATGTCCAATATTGAAGAAACTATCACCATAAATATCTCGACGAAACCTAATGTTGTAGAGAATATCCATGTTGGCAAATCTTGTTCTTCTTCAGAACTGGAAATATATTGCGCTCTCTTTCACGAATTCAGAGATGTCTTTACATGGTCATATGAAGAAATGCTAGGCATAGACTCGAGTATAGTTGTACACGAAATCAAGATGTATCCATATGTCAAACCAGTACGACAACGGCTTCGGCAAGTACACCCAAAGAAAGCCACTGCCATCAAGGCAGAAGTTGAAAAACTTTTACATGCTGGTTTCATTTACTCCATTCCTCTAACTGATTGGGTATCGAATATTGTTCCTGTGATGAAAAAGCAAGGAACGATTAGAGTGTGTGGCGATTACAGGGATGTAAATCAAGCTTGTCCAAAGGACAACTACCCTACACCCTTCATCGACCAGATAATTGATGAATGCGTCGGATGCGAAATCTTTTCATTCATGGATGGATTTTCCGGGTATAATCAAATAAATATCCGCCCATAGGACCAGTCAAAGACTACATTTATATGTCCATGGGGCACATTCGCGTACCATAAACTACCTTTCGGGTTGAGGAACACAGGGGCAACTTTTCAGAGGGCTATGAACTACACCTTCCATGACATCAAGAAAATCGTTCAACCATATCTCGATGATCTATCGACTCATTCGTGAAAGTGGACTGACCATCCGTAGCATTTGAGAGATATATTTCTACGTTGCCGACACTACAAGATACGACTCAATCCGCACAAGTGTGTGTTTTGTGTTGATTTTGGTCGTTTACTTGGTTTCGTGGTTCCTAAGGACAGGATTTCTAGAAATTTTGAATAATATAACACTTATTCAACAGAGATTATCCTGATCATGCACTATTGTAGAATACATGCACAATACATAAGCTCCTCTACGTTGATCATCAATTTAGCAGCATCAAAAACAATGAAACATCAATAGCATGCACACATTAACCCGAGGAAAGATTACAGCTGAAAACCCCACACTATCTGTATATTAATGATTGAGAACATGTAACAATATATAGTACAATACTCCTCACAAGTGCTCAGTACTATCTCCACCTGTTACACACAAAACTAGCTCAGATCTCATCAATCACTGCTCAAATCTCCTCCACTGCTTTGCCTGCCTCCACTGCACAACCCTGCAAGAGAATGAATGATGAATGGCTGATCCAAACTCCTATTTACCTTGTGAAAATCACTCACACTGGAAATCACGTGAGCACAGGATATTCTACTGGGCATATGTTGTGCAATTATCATGGGCATACTCAATACATTGCTTGTGCAAGATCTCATGCACAACTATAGTCACAACTGATAGCAATCTCAACCTCTAACACCTGTCCTTGTTGAACTGTACATGCACTGAGTTAACTAATGTATTCTTTAGTTGCATTATGAGTTAATAATTAGTGCATTAATTTAATCAATTAATTCACATCACTCATCACTAGTCTATTTGCTGTTAGAATAATTACAAATAGTTTAACAAAGTCAAACTGAACACAACTCCATCAACTCCACATCCAACTCCACAGAACTCACATGCATGAGTTCTAACTGATGTCCTGCATGCAATAGCTCAACTGACTCATAAGAAAAGCATATTTCCTTCTGACAGCTGCATGTGCCACATCTGTAGCTCAAACTAAAGTGCTCCAAGAGGATAAGATAATGTTTATTGTCTAAATATTATTATGAGACAATAATATTTGACTTTTCTATTTTTGACTAGCAGTCTAAAAATAGACTCTGATCACTCCTGTTGTGATCCAAAAATAGAAGTCCATCTATTTTTCCCAACATGACCAATCATCCATAAACAGCATCCTGCAACTCATAGACCATGATCCATATGTCTAAAAATAGACAGTCTAAAAATAGACTTTGCGCCATAATTTGCCTGCGGGCCCACTTAGTGAAGGCGACTCCTTTCCACTAAGCTCCATCATCTTGTTGCATTTTCAACACTCCCTCTCAACAAGATATGGATTATCTGCAACCCCTATCCTGCAACTCTGGAATGTTCTGCTTGCAACATGATTGTCCGATCCACTTTCTCCAAAAAACACTTGGAACAAAAACACTCCCAACTGACCACTCTGTTGGGCTAGGAACATACTCTGATGCTGAAGGTCTACCTGCTGCTGACAAGTGCTCCCTCTCTGACATCTGTGCTACTGCAACATATCCATGCAGCTCGCACCATTGCACACTTCTTTATGCCACCTAGCACTGTGCAAAACACTTGTGCCTCTCGCATTGCTACAGCCTGCTAGCTATGCGTTGTCCTGGGATTCCCCACACTGTCACTCTCTCTGCCGCTCCATCCGCATCTGTCTCTACCCAATCAATTAGTTCCTGCTACTCCACATCGAGGTTACCGTAGAAAGGTCTCATTTGAGAGGTTGGGTACCTCAAGGATCCTGCCCCTCCTCCTTGGGACGATCAATCCACATCACCCCACCTCCTACCTGGAGGTATGGCTGCATGTGATCCCTCAGCCCACCTGGCTCGAAGTTTCCCCCCTCTGGAGGTCTCTGCATGAGTAGATGTCTCTACTCAATCTCCTCTCAGCTTCCCTTGTTGGGGCTACTCCACAACCTCCTGAAGCTGTTGCACCAATCGTGGCTCCTCCAAAATCGTCTGAGACTTCTTCTGGCTCTGCATGTTGAGAGGTAATATACGCTCCCTCTCAACCACCAAGTCTCCATCAGTTGCCTCACTTCTCAAGGCTTTGCATGCATCTTGAACCTCAAGAGCATACAAGTTCTTGACCCGTGAACCAATTTGCTTCACCTATCTAGTGATGATGTGTGTAAGGAAAACCTTTCCCTTACTGAAGACTACATCATACCCTCTATCCTCCAGCATCGCGATCCACACCAAGTTTCTCTTCTGTCCTAGTACATACTTGACATCGGTCAAGGTAAGGTGAGCTCCATGCTCCCTCTGAAAAATAATGGTGCCTACACCTAAGACATTATACTTCTCATCATTACCCATCGCTATGAGTATCTGGAGATCTTTATCCTCCAAAGTACTAAACAAACTTTTGTCACCGGTCATGTGGAAAGAAGCTCCATTGTCAAGAAACCAACCTCTTCCCACCATGGATGAAACCATGCATGCGAAGAGTGTGAAATCCAAATCAAATTGTGAAGAAAGTGCCTCACCTTCAGATCCTTCCCTGGATCCCTTCTTCGATTTCTTCTTTGGGAAATTAGTAGCATAATGGCCCAACTCATGACAACGAAAGCATCTCACCTTCGACTTGTCAACCTTCTTCCCATCATTGGAAGAACTAGATTCGAAAGAGAACCCTTCTCCTTCCCCTTCTTCACCTTACTCACTAAGGCACAGTTCTCCTCATCATGCATGGATGAAGAACTATATCTGGTGCTCCGTCTGATCTCCTCTTGCACAAGATCCAACCAAAGTCTCTCCCATCCTAGCAATTTCTCCCGACCATTGACAGAGTCCTGATAGGAATGCCAACTCTTTGGAAGACCAAGGAGAGCCAAGCTCACCAAGTCCTCATCATCGACAATCACCCCCACACTTCCCAGCTCATCCCTGCACTGAGTGAACTTCGTGAGATACTTGGGCATACTGTCTCCCTTCTCGCATTTGATGTTTTTGAGTTTATCTTTGAGCGCCAGCTTCCTCTGATCACTCTTGCTTTGGAATAGATCTGTCAACGCTTTCCACATCAAGTATGGAGAAGCCTTTCCATGCAGGCTGGACACAATGTGATCCTTCACACCCTCCAACAGAATCCTTCGACACTTTGCTGTCTTCTTTTTCCAAGCATCAACTTGCGCAGTATCAGTAGGCTTTGGGACATCAGCCTCTATGAACTCCTTCAGCCCGTTATCATCTAACACTGCCTCCATCCTGTCCTTCCATGCAATATAGTTTGAGCTGCCCTCAAGAGCATACTCCAATCGCAATCCGTTGAAAGACATTGCCACGTTGATACTAAGAAAACACTACTACAAATTCGAATTCCACTAGCTCAAAACTCACCCGCCTCTGATCTAGAATTCGTGAGAACAAAGTATTTCTCGTACAGAGATTGACTGTATGGGCTCTTACCAGATATCTCACCTTCCAAAGGACGGATGAATCTAGAGGCTACCTAGCCCGATTACAGACTCTGCCTAAAGAAATAAAATGTAAACACTTTCTGAATAATAGATTTGATGATCAACACTGCTCGGATACCATGTAGAAATTTTCCTACAAAATTCTTTACAAATCTAGCTCTGATACCATGTAGAAATTTTGAATAATATAACACTTATTCAATAGAGATTATCTCTATCATGCACTATTGCGGAATACATGCACAATACATAAGCTCCTCTACATTGATCATCTATTTAGCAGCATCAAAAACAATGAAACATCAATAGCATGCACACATTAACACAGTATCTAACCCGGGGAAAGCTTATAGCTGAAAACCCCACAATATCTGTATATTAATGATTGAGAACATGTAACAATACATAGTACAATACTCCTCACTAGTACTCAGTACTATCTCCACCTGTTACACACAAAACTAGCTCAGATCTTATCAATCACTGCTCAAATCTCCTCCACGGCTTTGTCTGCCTCCACTGCACAACCCTGTAAGAGAATGAATGATGAATGGTTGATCCAAACTCCTATTTACCTTGTGAAAATCACTCACACTAGAAATCACGTGAGCACAGGCTATTCTACTGGGCATATGTTGTGCAATTATCATGGGCATACTCAATACATTGCTTATGCAAGATCTCATGCACAACTATAGTCACAACTGATAGCAATCTCAACCTCTAACACCTATCCCTGTTGAACTGTACATGCACTGAGTTAACTGATGTATTCTTCAGTTGCATTATGAGTTAATAATTAGTGAATTAATTTAATCAATTAATTCACATCACTCATCACTAGTCTATTTGCAGTTAGACTAATTACAACTAGTTTAACAAAGTCAAACTGAACACAACTCCATCAACTCCACATCCAACTCCACAGAACTCACATGCATTATTTCTAACTGATGTCCTGCATGAAATAGCTCAACTGACTCATAAGAAAAGTGTATTTCCTTCTGACAGCTGCATGTGCGACATCTGTAGCTCAAACTGAAGTGCTCCAAGAGGATAAGGTAATGTTTATGGTCTAAATATTATTATGAGACAATAATATTTGACTTTTCTATTTTTGACTATCAGTCTAAAAATAGACTCTGATCACTCCTACTGTGATCCAAAAATAGAAGTCCATCTATTTTTCCCAACATGACCAATCATCCATAAACAACATCCTGCAACTCATAGACCATGATCCATATGTCTAAAAATAGACATAGTCTAAAAATAGACTTTGCGCCATAATTTGCCTGCAGGCCCACTTAATGAAGGCGACTCCTTTCCACTAAGATCCATCATCTTGTTGCATTTTCAATAGGATTCAACTCAACCCATGTAAGGTTTAGGCAATCATTGACATGCCTCCGCCTTCAAATTTGCTTCAGATTCAGAAACTCCAAGGGAAAGCAAACTTTCTAAGGAGGTTCATTCCAAATTATGCCGAACTTGCTAAAGGTTATACGCATCTTTTGAAAAAAGAAGTGCCCTTTAACTGGGATTAGGTCGCGCAAGCTTCCTTTGATGCTCTAAAGGAATCCCTAATAAAATCATCATTAATGTACACTCCTTACTATCAAAAAGACTTTAACCTGTATTTTGCTGCAGCAGATACAACCATCGCAATGGTTTTAGTTCAAGAAGACAATGGAATCGAACATCCTGTCTACTATTTAAGTCAAAACTTAAATGATATAGAAAGCAAGTACTCCTATGTTGAAAAGCTGGCACTTGCTGCTGTTCAAGCAATACATAGATTTCGACACTATATCCTCTTTCGTAAAACTACCATTTTGTCACATTGCAACCCTATGACTTACATTCTGTCGTGTCAGTTACTTGGGGGCAAATATTCAAAATGGATAGCCATTTTGTAAGAGTTTGATCTGGAATTCATAAAATCCAAATCGAAAAAATCTCTAGTATTCGCGGAGTTACTATGCGACTTACCATCATCGTCCAACGATTCAACATCTAAAGCATCAATCATGGATGAATCTTTGTTTCTGATATCGTCAAGCGATCCATGGTATGGAGATATATTAATCTATCTCCAAACCCAAACAGTTAGGCCTAATACCTCTCGCTCCGAACAATGATGTGCTCGATACCAAGCAAAAGACTACATGATCGTCAGTGATACACTTTACCGTCGTGGTATCGATACAGTTCAGCAAAGGTGCCTCACCCATGAGGAGGCCGAAAAAGTCCTAAATGATTTCCATTCGGGTGCGTGTGGGGGCCATCAATCTGGTTACGCTATGGTGCAAAAGATCTTACGAGCAGGTTACTTCTGGCCTACTATGTTCACAAATTGCATAATCGCAGTCAAAAGTTGCCATATTTTTCAAATCTTCGACCATAAAACCATACTACCACCCACACCTATGCATCCAGTAGTTGTTGTTCATCCATTCGCCAAATGGGGCATAGATTTCATGAAATTTAACCCCACCTCGACCGAGGGGCATGGGTATATCATAGTCACAGTTGACTATTTTACAAAATGGGTTGAGGCAATGCCTACATTAAACAACAACAGCGAAATGGTTTCTCTTTTCTTTTTCAATCATGTAGTCTCTAGGTTCAGTGTTCCATAGGCTATAGTCACAGATCATGTATCACATTTTTGCAATCACATGATGGTTGAATGATTGCCAAATTAGGACTGTCCCACCACAGTTCTACTCCATATTATCTACAGACTAATGGACAAGTTGAAGCGATCAACAAAGTCCTCAAGTGCATGCTGCAGAGAATGATTGGAGCCCACAAATGGGATTGGCATTTAATATTGTACTCAGCTCTATGGGCATATAGAACCTCGGTGAGAAATGCGACCGGGTTTACACCCTTTCAGTTGGTGTATGGCCTGGAAGCGGTCTTACCAGTTCAGTGTGAAATTTCATCTCTCAAGCTCGCAGTCGACCTACTCCATGAAACTTCAGAGGGAGAGGCTCATTTCTTGGAACTAATCTGCTTGGATGAAACCTGTCGTGACACCGCCTTGGCTAACGAGGCTCATAAAAAACGAGTCAAGGCGCAATTTGACAAAATTGTCAAACCCTGTGTCTTCTCAAAGGTGACCTGGTCTTACTTTACGATCATGAATCCTATTGGGAGAAGGTAAGTTCCAATCATTTTGGATGGGTCGCCACATTTTTAAGTGAGTATTAGCAAAAGGAGCCTACGAGCTATTAGATTACGATGGGATTCCACTATCGCAACCCCGAAACGGGTTGTACCTTAATCGTTACTATGCTTGACTAAGTATAGTAATCTCTTTATATGCTTTTGTTACGTTTTTGTTTTCGTCAAGATTGATCATTTTGGTTAGGTAAACCACTTTTTCATTTGTTGCATATGTCGAACCTATTGGAATCATTTGTTGGATATGCCAACGGAGCTAGTCGTAGTACGCAGAACCTATCTTCGGCAGCCTAGGCCATTTTTTATCCAAGCAGTGAGTTAGTGAGTTTCAGATGGGTATGTATTGGTCAGTCAACAAACAACATCAATGAATACAGAGTGTTGATAGAGCCTCTCTCTGATGCCATCGCACATGGCATATGTCAACTTGTTGTCAGGCTAGACTCACAACTCGTCATCCTACAGCTTACTGGCATCTATTCCGTTTGGAATCTAGCTATATATCGTATGTTCCTAAGGGTCAGGATTTTGGAAAGGTAGTTTGATTCTATTCAATATCAACACATTTCCAGAAAATTAAACACATTAGCTGATTCATTAGAAAATTATGTGTTAGATAGACATTTGCAACATTTATAAAAGAAAAAGCATGTCAATCAACATTTGCATCAGGATCATATAACTTAACCAAAATAAAGCTTCGAAAATCAAGAATATATATAACTGTTTATAGTATTTTACAAAATGTTCTGTGTCCAGGACAAGATCAGTCATACAACCCAAAAACTGAAAAATGCAAGGAAGCACCCTAGACTAATGGTGCTGGTGATAACAAATCATCGCTTGTGCGATCATACGTAAGAGCCTAGTCCACCGAATCGGCACGCCAGTGGGATGGCGATGTAATCTCAGAGGTAACTCGTCGGTCCTCACATCCTGAATACCAACGGTGAGACCCTCTATCTGATCCTACAATACTGCAAGGGTCTCTGCTATGTCCAAATTGCAAAGGGTAGCCCTCCCTACAGCCTCTCCTGCTGGAACGACAGCTGCTACCCTCGAGGGCGTTGCTGGTCACACTGGTCCAATATCTGCACAAATATATGGGTTTTATTAGTCTTGATAACATTTAAAACACACAAGAACATTATAAAAGAAAGAAGCAGAGATATGGTCAAATCGTTTTACCTATAACACCCCATTTGCCAGCCGGCAGCACGAAATCTGGGTCACCTCGGAAATGCATCCCAACATATGGGTACTCAGCAAAGACCATCTCCTGACGGTCGAACCACTCAAATAAGGCATCAGAGAATGAAATCTGTGACTGACCAGCATGTCTGGCCATGAGATCAACCCATCTCTACATCCGTGGTTCCCTCGGCGCTGGCAGTCCAAGTGAAATGTACTGTGGTTGCATCAGTGGTATCCTCTCCAAAGTGAAAGCGGTCAAAATGGAACCATAACCAAAGTTCTTGGATCTTTCGTTCTTCACCTTGGAAAGTTGTTCTTTTATAAGTGGAAGTACTACATCACACCAGTTGAATACCTTTGGTTCAAGGCATTCCCAGAGCATACTGCATATAGGACCTGTTGGCCAAATGAAGAGACGCACTACTAACCAATCTAGTGAAGGTGAATAAGATAGTCCTCAAGGACCGGTCAGTGACATCTCGAATACTGATCTTGCTGTCCCTGCTCGACTAAGATCCATCTCTACAGAACTGGTGAATATAATCCCTGACGAATTCACCCCCACGGGTGGATCCTGATAGTGAGAGAGGGGCACCACGCCTCGATAAACCGGTTAAGAAGTAGATATCCTCAACTGTCAATGGGATAGATTTACCTCAAATCTAGAACACTTGGCTGGTAGGATCCCATGCATCGAGAAAATATTGCAACAAATTGATTTGTTACCTCATGCTGGATATACGGAAGAATTTGAGCAAGCCACAGTTCCGCAATGCAGTCACCATACCCGGATCATGTAAGGAAATCATATCCTCTTCTTCATGCTCATGTTCATGCCATGTAATGACCATCTTGATCCGATGAATCTCTAAAAAACAAACAAGAGAAGAATTAGGATCCTGATTTGGGAAAAAACAGGAAAAATTTCCATGAAAAAACAGTGCATAAACTTTCCTCCTTGCACCCATCGCACCCTAGCTGTGTACTGGGTGGGATGCATACTAACTGGCCAATGGCTAGCTCAGTATGCATCGCACTTTTCGATGTATACTAGGTGCGATGGGGAGAGAATGAATTTTTCAAACCCTTGAGGCCCAGAAAAACAGGAAAAGATACTCAGAATCAGAAAAGGAAAGAATGCAATTGAAGAGCTTAGGGTTAGCTCCTACCTGGTCCAGACGGCGCCGAAAATAGTCCACTGAATCTCCCAGAATCAGCTGATGAAAATCGAGGGGGAAAATACCTCCAAAGCTCCAACAATCCCAAATTTGAATGAAATGGTAAAAATGAGAGGTAAAAACTACTTTTATGTTACTATTCACGTAATTCAAGTAAGATGTTGGTTTTTAACTCATTTTTCAAGCATGTATTTACATTTCTAATCAATTTGATGGAGCAATTGAACAGGTAGTATGACCATCAAGAGAACATAGTGTTAATGGTGAATTGAACATCTCTAACTATTATCAACGAGCACGTTTCTGCAAGTTCAAGCTCATTAAAAAATGAACCCACCTTCAATAAATAACCTTTGTGATTGCATTGCTATCAGCTTTTGAGCCTTGGTCGTGTTTTTACCATCACCTCCACCTTTTTAGCCAATCATATGCCTCCACTTGATTGTTTACCCTTTTGAGGAATAGCTGTGATGAGTGATTCTATTAGCCACCTTCTTTACACTGCCATGATTGAAAAGTCCCAAACTTACCTGGAACCAGTTGCTATTTGAAAGCAACACTCGTTCCTCAAAAATGAGTCTCCCTTAAGCTCTTTTTAGATTCGTAAAATATAAAAATATTGTCGAGCAATTGGCCTCTCCAGATCGTTAAAGTGATTGGAAGTGCCATCCCTCCTCTATATTTTAATCTTTTTGGACCTGAGGGATCATTACACAAAAATATTGAGCGCTTATCTTTTTCGGCTCGCTAAAGTGATCGGAAAAGTCATCCCTTTCGTATTATTTTATATTTTTTCAGACTTAAGGGATTATACTATGAAAAATGACTACTGGAGTTTCCTTTCCGTCTCTTTTTAGACTCTCTAAAACTAAAATGGATCGAGTTATCTTTGTCATTAAACTCGTTAAAACAATAGTGACAAACTTGTCCATACGAACAAGAGCGAGTTTCACTATCTCTAGGCTCGCTAAAACATAGCAACAGGTTTGCCCGAAGGGAAACTTATAGAAAAAGCATATGTTATCCTCCTCAAGCTTGACAAAAATAAAAAGGTACTGGTCAACAATGACTAGGGAAAAAGGGAAGAAAACTTGAAGAACTTCATTGGTAGCAGGTCGCTTTTGAACATGACACTTTCACTCCATCACCATGATTGAGTCGGGTTGGTTTATTCCGTTCACTGGTCATATCACCATTGGTCCTCCGTACCATCCATTTTGGGGTTGATGCTACCAATCCATTCCAGTGTCGCCGATATGTTCAAGAGAAGTCACTCAGAGAATTCACCAACCCAGCTAACACGTCATCGGCTGCAATACCTTCGCGCTCCATTTTTCATGACTGCCACCCTGAACCTTGCATCATCAAATCATTTTCACTTCCACAAAATCATTTTCTCCGTTCCGTGTCATAGATGCGGGATTCATTAATGCCCTCCTATGACGGGTCACTTCTTGTTGACATCAACTCATTATCCAAGAAGTTGACTTAGGAACAACCCTTTTAGTACTTTGAAGCTTGCATGCCTCAATGGCAAGTTTCTCACTTCCGGTGACAGGTTTACATCAAAGGCCTTCAACCGAAAGATTTTACATGGTGTTTAACATCGACTCATGTATTAACACCACATGAATTGTATTGCAGTACCTTGAGGATCATTATCATTATCGGTGATTCCTCTCGCACCTGTTAACAACTTACATCACTGGCTGGTAATTAGGCGATGTCTTTCCATGTTCGACACCAGAACATTTTTTCACATAGATCGACTTGTACATTGGGCGAAGATTGAACGAGTTTGAAGACCCTGGATCTAGTTTCATCCATCCAGGCTGCGATATATTCAGGAAAATAAAAACATCAGGTGTACTCCATAGCTGCACAGATAATAACCCAAGCTAAGGGATGATGGCTCTACCAGAATCATCAGTCTGCCACACAGACAGTTGTTTGTCTTATGTACATCAAAATGAATTTATAAAGCTGAGCATGGGAATGCCTGCCTTAGCTAGATCATGAAAATATTATGAAGATAATGTATTGTATTGTATCTTATTACAAGTCACCTTCTAGTTCGAAAAACCTCGGATCCTCATGATAAAGCATTTCACCCGACATCAAAAGATTTACGACCTCATGCTTTAGGGGGCAACTGTTATAGACATATTTGGGCACTGAAAACCCAATCACATATGTCAATAAACCAAGGGCTCTCAAACCCCTAAAAGTGTTGTTTCATACCCTAAAGGATCAAGGTCAACTAATTACATCATTTCCCAGAAGTTCTCCCTGAAAAACTACTTAGAACTGGTCAAAACTGGACCATATAGACTGTTCCATGCTGAGGGTGCGATCCATCTAACCTGCTACACACAAAGGGTGCAATGCATACTGAAAATCCCTTCTGTAGGGTGTGATGAGCGAGAGCAGACAAATGGTAGAGGCAGTTTTCTAGGTGGAAACTCAAAGAATCTTCTAGAAGTTGCTCATATGACACTTGCCTCTCTGAATTCGCCTAGGGATGAGTAAGAGATCATGAAATCTCCAAGTGGAACCAAGAAGTATCTGTGAAATGACACTAATAAAAATCCCAGAAGCTGACTCACCCCCCTGCAAATATCTATATATGGATCCCTCATCCTAGAGATCCAAAGGCTGGAATTTTGTAATTTGTAAGGAAGTGTTGTTGGTTTCTCTTTGAGACATTGTATTGTTGGGTGATCTTTCTTTTCATGAGGTGAAGATGGCTTTCATGCTGGGAGGATGGTGCTGGATCAGACAACTAGGTTGTAATCCTCTCTTATACTACTTCTATCAATAAAGCTATTTGAGTTTTCCTCCATATACTTGTATATTTCTGAATCTTGTATTTGTGTATGCATTTGTATGGTTAATGTACATCTGATTCTACATTTTTATAGTTATAGATCTCTATGCTTTGATGGTATTTTTCTCCTTTGACTCTACAGGTGTTCTTTGAAGCGGGACAAGTGTGAAAGGAGTGGTGAAGCTCTATCAAAGGAGAGAGGAAACAAGCAAGGAGCCAAGCGAAAGACTGAGGTTGGTATTCTCTGCTTCTCTCTCATCTATCTCTCATAAAGGAAAACGCAAGTTACTTTGAATTGTTTGTTTCTAAGATAGCTACCTATCTTAATGGGACTAGCAGCTCTAGATGGACACTAGTTTTCCTGGAAACACCCCCCCACACCGTTATCTCGTAATATACCGAGGGGGTGCGAAGAGGCTTCCCCGTCGTTGATCTGGATGGGGAGGCGAATCACCATCAGTTCTTGCTTGAACTTTATCACTTGCCAACAAACCTTTTTTTCATATTTGACTTTGGTTAAAGAGAATATAAACATATTTATTTACAAATGAATTACTCACCCTTTAAAAAGGTAATTAAGTCATAATTAAGGATTAATCTATTTTGGGTGCGTTTAAACTAGCAGCCCCTATTTAACTTTTTTACTAATTTAAACCTAATCTAATATAACTTAGGCCAAATTTTGAGCCTGTTAGGACTTTTATTTGTCCTAATCTATCCTAATTTCTTGTGTTCAACCAAGATTAAACTGTTTGATTGAACTTATTATCTAATCTAAAACAAAAATTTAAATGATCTGACCAAGATTAAACAATTTGATTCAGATCAGAAGAAAATGTTGTGGCATAAAAACAAGCTGCACATAGACCTTTATTTATTACAAATGGAATTTATTCATGAAGTGGCATTTAAAAAAGCACACCTATACAATTTTTTTTATTTTCTTTTAATGGGGTTTTATTTCATATCTTCTTTTTTTATTTTCTGTCTTTTCATATTTCCATTTTTTCTTTATTTTTTGATACCCTCTTTTATAAACAAAAACTAACTTATCAAAAATAAAGCATGTTACAACAACGCATATAGTTGGTGATGATAGTCATAACATTCCTAGGATTTATGCATATGTGGACAACATGCAAGTGGATCATCAATCATCCATAGTTGCGATGAACAGTAAGCTTTGTGATCAAGTTGTTTCTATTTTGATTGATCCTGAATCTAACTATAGTTATATTAATCTTGACCTGGTGGATAAGTATGGTTTTAGAAAAGAAGTGCATGAAAAATCTTCATTGGTACAGTTGGCTACAGGTACAAAGAAGCGATTTCACCATTGGGTAATAGCTTGTGCATTTGAGTTAAATCGTATGCCTACAACGGTGCATTTGAATGTATTTTCATTGGGATCGTATAGTATGCATTTGGGTATGGATTGGTTATATCTTCATAAAATGAAAGTGGATTGCTTCAATAAGGCCATTGAGTGTGTGGATGATATAGGGGGAAACAGGACCTTGAAGAGAAAGAAGAATCCTACATCAATGTGGATGGTTACCACTATGCAGGCTAAGCGTAGTTGCAGAAAAGGTTGTGTGATGTTTGCAGTACACATTTCTATTGATAAAGGTAAGGAAGTTGAGGATGTCAATGTGTTAAGCTGATACCCAATTTTCTAGTAGTTTCAAGATGTATTCCCTTAGAACATTACAGAGGTTCCACCTCATAGGGAGGTAGACTTTTATATTGAGTTAGTTCTAGGGGCAACTCCAACATTGAAAGCACCTTACAGGATGGGCACACCTGAGTTGGTAGAGTTGAAGTTGCAGCTAAAGGAAATGTTGGACAAAGGATACATGAAACCAGTGCATCAACTTGAGGCGCACTAGTGTTGTTCTTAAAGAAGAAAGATGGTGCTCTCATATTTTGCATTGATTACAGGAAGCTGAATAAGATAACGATCAAGAACAGGTACCCATTGCTGAGGATTGATGATTTGTTTGATAAGCTAAAGCGAGCAGCAATGTTCTCTAGATCAACTTGAAATTGGGATACCATCAAGGAAGAGGATATCTTGAACACTACATTCAAGACCATCTATGGGCATTATGAGTTTGTTGTTGTTCCATTTGGTTTGACTAATGCTCCAGCTAAATTCATGTGTTTGATGAATAGTGTGTTGTGTCCTTATTTGGACAAGTTTTTTATTGTATTCATTGATGACATACTGGTATATTCTAAGAATGTGGAAGAACATTCCAAACATTTAGTAGCAGTCTTGATATTTCTAAGAGAGCATCAGTTGTGTGCTAATATTAGCAAGTGAAAATTCTTTCAGACTAAGTTACACTACATGGGACATGTTGTCTCTAGGGAAGGCGTAGTAGTAGATCCATAAAAGATAAGGAACAATATGAAATGGGCAATTCCTAAGAATGTATATGAGGTGATATCATTAATGAGATTGACAAGTTACTATAGGAGTTTCATTATGAAATTCTCATGCATTTCCTATCCTATCACATCATTACATCGAAAAGTTAAGAAGTTTGAATGGAAGGTGGAATGTGATGATAGTTTTGAGCAACTTAAGTAGTTGTTGACACATGCACAAGTGCTAAATATTGAGGATCTAGACAAAGAGTTTGTAATGTACAGAGATGCTTTCAAGAGGGGACTTGGTAGAATTCTTGTGCATTAAGGATAAGTAGTGTGCTATGAGTCACGAAAACTAAATGAGCACAAGCAGAACTATCCAACACATGATCTTGAGCTAGCAGCAATTATACATGCATTGAATATGTGGAGACATTATCTTCTGGCAAATAGGTTTACATTGATGAGTGATCATAGTGGGTTAAGGTATTTGTTTGGCCAACTGAATCTAAATGCCAAGAAAGCTAGCTGGTTGGCTACCCTTAGTGATTTTGAATTTGATTTTAGATACATGAAAGGGAAGGAGAAGTAGGTTACAGATGCTCTTAGCAGGAAGGTACAGGTAAATCATATAGTAGCTATAATCTCCTATGGGACATAGTTACAATATAGGATCTTGTAGGCAAGAAAACGGGATGACAAATACATGGAGATTATGCACAAGTTACAGTAGATTACAAGCACAGGTTCAGGTTTAGGTGCAGGTATAGGTACATGGAATCAAGATGCAAACTATCACCTCACAGTAGATGGCTTGATGAGGTTTTGAGACAGGATCTATGTGCTAAATTGCAGTGAGCTAAAGAAGCTTATCTTGAGAGAGTTTCATGTGAAATTGTATTCGGGTCATCCAAGATATTAGAAGACATTGACAGCGCTGAAGAAGTTTTACTATTGGCCAAATCTAAAGAAGGAAGTGGAAAATTTTGTGGCTAGATGTTTAAAATGTTAGCAAGTAAAGGCAGAATGCAAGCATCCAGGTGGCCTACTACAACCTATTGTGATTCCGGAATGGAAATGAGAGGTCATTTCCATGGATTTCATCACAGGTCTTCCGAGGACAGTAAAGCAACATGATTCTATTATGGTCGTGGTTGACAAGTTGAGCAAGGTAGGTCACTTCATTCCACTAAAGACTACATATTTAGCCAGTGAGGTAGCACAGGTTTTCATCAGAGAGATAGTAAGACTATATGGTGTTCCAAAAAAGATTGTGTTAGACAAAGATGCAAAGTTCACTTCTAAGTTTTGGAAGGAGTTATTTGCAGGCTTTGGTACAAAATTGTCCTTCAGTACAGCTTATCATCTACAGACAGATGGTCAGACAAAGAGGGTCAATAGGATCTTGGAAGATATGTTGAGGATGTATGTGATGCACCGACAAAGGAAATGGGAGTATCTTCCATTAGTTGAGTTTGGATACAATAATGGTTATCAGAAATGCTTGAGCATGAGTCCTTTCAAGGCATTGTATGGACGAAGTTGTAAAACTCCCATCAGCTAGAGTGATCCAATGAATAGCGTAGTTATTGGACCAGACATGTTGATAGACATGGAGTAGGAAATGCAGGTTATAAAGAAGAATCTAAAGGTTGCATAGGATAGACAGAAGAGTTATGCAGATCAACATAAGGTGTTCAAAGAGTTTCAAGTTCGGGAGCATGTGTATTTGTGCATCAATCTCAAGAGAAGTTCTTTGAGGATTGGTTCATGTGCCAAGTTGGAACCACAATATTGTGGACCTTTTGAGATCCTTAAGAGGATTGGACCAATGGCATATCGACTTGCACTTCCTCCAACAGTGAAATTCCATTATTTTTTCCATATTTCATTTCTTAAGAAGTACATAAAGGATTTTGATCGTGTTATTGATTGATCTGTATCGTAGTTGGATCGAGAAGGGGAGTTCTAGCCAGAGCCTCAACGCATATTGCAACGGAAGCATATCAGACTCAGGGCCATAGCCATAGATCAAGTTAAAGTGTAGTAGAATTACTTTGGGCCTGAAGAAGCTACATGGGAGATGGTGGATCAGATGCGAGCCCTATATCCTTCATTACTTGTCAGTTGAGGCAAAGCAATTTTGGTTTGATGTTGGTTTATGTTTGGAATATATTTTGTTGATGTTTTGATATTAGTATATATATGTATATATGGATGTAAATACCATCGTGAGCTAAGTTATAAAGCTCCAATATGCGGTACAGTTATTATCTTGTCATGTTGTCATGATGTTTTGCTTTTGAGTAGGTCCTTCATTGTAAATACTGCAACGCGCTAAGTTATAAAGCTCCATAGGAAATATGTTTTTTTTTAGTGGTTTTTTTGACGTCTTGGTGTGGTTTAACAATGACGACAATGTTCCCCAAGGGGGAGGGTTCTGTAACATCCTTGGTGAAAAGTTCATGTAATAGAATTTAATAAAAGAAAAATAACACCATGGTTAAGGGAAACTTATTCCAAGTTGAATGTTGGGAAAATATATCTTAGTGGGCTTCACTGGATGTGTGTTTTGCCTAAGGAAAATTGGCAAAGGCTAAGGCTAAGGAATTAAAATGAAAAAAGGCATTTCTGGCACATTTATTTATGAAAATAAAGGAAATTTGGAGAAAAGGAAGGTAAAAGGTCACAGATTGCATGTGAGGAGGAAATTGAAGGAAAATAATGGAAAATGAAGAAAATAGAGGCCTCATTGATAAAAAGGCTTCTGAGGATTAGTTGGCAAGCTTTTGTCAGTTCAAGTTTGGAGCTCTCGCATTATTCTCTCTCTCACACTCTTCATCACTTAGAGTTTTCTTGGAGCACTCTAGTTTGGAGCAAAAGAAAGGAAAGTAAGGAAAGGAAAGGAAAAGAAAGCAATGATTAAGGAAAGGAAAGAAGGACTCAATAAACTTCAGCAGAAATACTTGCAAGTAACCTTTTGCATGTGTGATTTCCTAGCTGGTTTGGACATGCATGGATTTTCATGTTGGTGTATGGTTCTCTTGTTGTTGATGGCATGGTTTTGTCGAGTTATGACAGTGGATTTCAGCCTAGCCTAGCCTTTTTCTGGATGTCATGGTATGTTTGGATGTTTATTTTGGCTTTGAGCTTTGGTTTTCTAAATGGATTTCGGAATCCGAGGCAAAGGTGGTCTCAAGGTTCATTCCCAAAGGCCTAGGAATCCCTTGACCGGTTTTGGCGGGATATGTGGTAAAGCCTGAGGTCTCAAGGATAGTGATGGATTCCAGATGGCATTCCAAGTTTGGTTTGGTTATGATCAAAGCACCGTTTTTTGTGTGATCATGGTGTGGTGAGGGTGGAGGTGATTTAACCTTTGGATTCCCTTGGTTGTTCTTGGATTGGTTGTTATATGAGATCCCACATTCATGCTTGGAATATGGCACAGGGGTGATTGGTTGAAAGAGAGAGTTTTCCAACCATGTCTGTGGTCGGGTGGTACGTGGAAGCCCTAAACCCAGTCGGATTTACCTATGATTAATAAAAGCTAAGTTCTCTTACTTTTGCACTGATTTATATGTGGATTTAATGGTTGTCATATCCCTTATATTTATATGGTTTTATGTTGGTTATAAACATGGTTGAATGACTAGTTTATGTCATGGTTATGTTATATATTTACTTATAACTGTTAAATGGATGGATGCAAGACCTAAATGATGATGTAGTAGTTCAATGGAGAAGGAGGTGATCCTTTTGGTTATGTTTCATAAGTCGTTTCAGTCCTTTATGCTCTGTCTTGTATCCTAGACCTATAGATTGCATTGATGTCAAGTGTTTGATAGAATATCAATCCTGATTGCAAATTCTTTGGCCTAGTCCTAAGGGTGATTTTTTATTAATCAACATTATTATCATGATTTTAATGAATTATGGAAGTTACAACAAGTTCTAGGCAGAGGCTAGGATTCTAGACTATAAAATTGGCTTAAATCCCGGGGTCATTGGCATATAACTAGCAATTTTGGTCCATAGTCCTTGGCAGGCAAGCGTGTGAAAGAGACTTTGGGTTTCCACTCCCTTACCCATAGCATGAGAGCGACTATGGCTTAAGAGCTACATAATAGTAGTGGGACCCAGGGACAGGCTTTCTGAGTGGTTTAATTCTCTCCTGATGGTTTTGTTGATGATGTTGGATGAATGTATGTGATGTTCCATCAATTCCACTTCCTGAAGGTGACATAGGAGGTCAAATTTGATCATAGTAGCATCTCTTCTCATGTTTACCCCGATTAGCATGGTTACTTTGGGTAGACCTGGGAGGGGGTGTTACACAAATAATCATACTGTCTATGGATCTTTATACATCAAGTTTGATAAAGTATTTACAGTAATAAACACATATACACATATGCACATTTTCTCAACCGAAAAATAAAAGGATATGATGCCTGCATCTGCAACAAGGTAATCTAGAGGCTCACACCTCCACCCTAAAATTAATACTAGGATTCACCTCCTTCCCAAGAAGTCTAGAATCTACTACAAGGTCAAATATGCATCCAATGTCCAGTGCTACAATCCAGCACCATTTTTCCTCTCAGTGAACAGTTACAGATGTTATCGCCTAGATTGACCTCAAGCTGAAGGGAGGCAATTCTAGGGTAACCACAAACCAAGCTTAACCTAGTAGCTAGCTCTACCAGGCCAGGAGAGGGCTCTCTCCTTATGAATCTCAGTCAAGATGACTAGATCAAGAGCAAGATTTTATGCTAGGTATAGTAGCTCGAGGATTTTGATTGATTTTGTTAGTGTTTTTTCCAGATCAGGAGGAGCTGGGCAATTTTGGGTCTGGGAAACTAAAGTAAAATTGCAAGGGATTCTATGGAGCAAGGTAGGTATGATCTTCAGCACCTTAAAGCTTGATGTAGTGAAAGGCTACACTGGTGAGGAGCTAAGAAGGGCTTGAGCAAGTCAAGAATCCTTCCTAAACAGATGAAAACATAAAATACTGGTGTTTTCCCAAAGCAGAGCATTAAAACCTAATGTATTCCACCTATCTGACTTAAAAACAACCAATTAGAAGAGATTACATGAAAGAGGCATACATAAAAAACATGTGAACAAATTAACACAAGAAGAAACACATGCTAAAGGCCATAGCATAGGAATCCCATAAAAATCGCTGCAACTTTATTAGCTTCCTGCCAAAACTGCTACAAAATGATAAGTGTTCAGAACATGTGCATCCAGCTGAATCCAACCCTTGCAAATGAGAAATAAAATACATGATATAGACATTGCAATCCCTCGTCCTAACCATTAGGGGTTGAAAGCATGAGAAGATGAGTTGTTTCAACCATTTCCAAACAAGGACCAGGAATATAGGCAGTCAAACAACTTGCCTCTAAAAGAAGGGAGCTGATTCATTTGCTTCAAAACCACCTCTAACTAATGAATCTACCCTCTAAAACTATTTTACCATTAAATTTACATGCCATGTCATCAATTACATCACTGAAATCATCCATGAGGAGAGATAAATCAAATTCACAGTCAAAACAGGTGAATTTTGGTTTTTTGAGAAAAATGGTCATAAGCACAACGCCATTGGTCCTAAGTGCATCGCCACTTTCCACCTGATTTTGGAGGCCTTCCCTTAGCCAAATTGAGCCTGTGATAAGTCATTAGAAAGGTCTTCAAGTCTTGTTTCTGTAACACCTAGAATTTTTTAATTTGGAGGTCATTTTCCCCCTCAAATATTGAATCTTCCAAGACTGCTTCTGTGTGTCCAAAAAGAGGCAGAGATATCATTTTTAGTAGTTTTTGGACCTTTTGGTGGACCAGATTCGCTCTAAAACTTCTGAAACTTTCCATAGTGCATGTACTAATCATTATGAATCTAAAAATGCCAACGTTTTCTCTATCTGATGCCCAAGGAAAAAGCGTAGCGCCAGTGGCGTTGCGCTTCTTGGAAAATTTTCTATGTTGTGAATTTCAAAAATGTGAAAATGCAAAAACTTCTCAAAATTTTCCCAAATTTGGCATGGAACACCACCATCAACTTATTTGATGGGATAGGGAGGCTTCAACCAACATCTTCAATCTATCTTGCTCCTTTTTTCCTTTTAAATCTCTCCTTAGCCTAGCTTTTAACTTTCTAATCCTCATATTACAAATTTTATTGCAGGTCATGTAATGGTAGGCCATGTGCCAGAGCATTTTCTTATCCCTGTTGGCCTACTCAATAAGTCCTTCAAGATGTATGTTGAACCTCTCAAGCCTAGTTTCCCTATCATTTTCAATCTCTTGCTCAATAGGAGTCAATTTGACATGGGCCTCTTTAGCCATTTGCCTGTTTACTTTGATCATTTCCAGCTCCATGAGGACTTTCTTGTCACTCAACTGTTTATTTTCCTATTCCAAATATCTGATGATGAACTTGTCTCTCTCTAAGCTGTTCGCTAAAGGTTGTATTTGAGCTTCCCTTTCTTGTATGATGATGTCTTTGATTGTTTTTTCGTCCTGAGCCTCCAAGTCGATGATGCCAACTCCAGGATGAGTATAGTGCTATTGTGGCTCCTCATGTTCAATCAAGCCAAAACCTCTTTCCTCCTCATCACCAAAATCTTCCTCCTACACTTTTTCCTTGCCTTTGCTCAACTGCTCAACCTATACCTCTTTTGTTGATTTAGAAGGCAAAGCCCCTTCCATGCCTTGTGGAGATAACATTTTCCTATGGACTGATGAGGAAGGAAAGGTCCCTTCCACACCTTGTGGAGAAAACACTTGCTTAGCAGCTACAAAAATCTCCTTGTGCCTCTCTAATATGTCAAGTACAATGGCATCTCAGCATTTTTGGTTTCCTTGACCTCTTTTCTTGTTTCCCCATGGCTAGAAGGCCCACCTTCTTCTTGATGCACTGGTGAAGGGATCTGTGGACCTTTGAACATCTCATGAGCAATGAAAGTCTCCCAAGGAATGTTAAGAAGACTAAGATGGTGAAGAACAATGATTTGATCAAAGAGTAATGATAGATGTTGTTCAACTGTTGAGGGTGTGGTTTCTTCTACACAAGGTAAGCTATTTTGTCAATGTTTCTAAACAAGAAATATGGGAGATTCATCATCTTTACCTTGGCGAAGTGCATAAGGAGTTTGATATGGTAAGCATACAACTGGGAGAATCTACCTTCACAAGTGAAATATTTGATGATAATCCTCATCAAAGGAACATACCTACACTCCAAAAATTTAAAGGGGAAAAGCCTCTTCACCTAGTTTATGTACTAAGGCTTGATGTAAGGCTCATAGTAATCCTCATCAAGGTCCTGACCCTTGTAGCACTTCTCACCAACATTAGGGATTCTAGTGGCCTCTAAAATGATAGCTGGTGATATTGTGAAGGTTACTCCAGCAAGTGTCACCTCATGATTATGTAAATGGGCTACAAAAATTCTGGCTAACTCATGGTGAAACTGAGCTCTTTCTACTAGTTCACAGAAATCAAAACATCCTTGGTGTCTGAAACAAGAAACTGCAAGTGGGTAAGCCTATAATTCTCTTAGACTGGTGGGATCCTCTCTTATGACTTTTCCTCCCTTGTGAGGATTTCTTTGCCTATGTCTCTCTACAGAACTGTCACTGGCTGTCTCCTCCTCATACTCAAAATCACTACCTTTATCCATGATTTAGCTGACTCTCTTAGTTTGCACAGTTTTAACAATGTATGGGATGGGTAGTATCTGCAATGCTTGGAGGAATGGATGTAAGTGAAGCTATGGGAAAAACATGAGAGAGAGGGTTTGGGGAGTAATAAATAGGTGGTAGAAGGTGATAATGGTGGTGGCGATAAGGGTTTAGTTTATGAGGTGAGTGGTAGGGAGAATTAGACAAACTAGGGTTTATAGTAGAGAATAGGGTTTTATATTTGAGAGAGAAAAACCATAAAATTCTTCACATATGCAAACTAAATAGCAATAGGAGCAATGATACTTACTTGCCAAATATTAAATAGGAGGAAATTTGACATAAATCGGAGGCTGGGAGCTTTTTTTGGCTTGGCTAGCCTAAGCGTAGTGCCACAACCCAAGAGCGCAGCGCCCATTATAATTTACACTATGAAATCGGCCTCTAAGCTTAGCGTCAGTCTGTAAGTGCAGCACCACTTCCCAGGAGCGCAACGTTTGGCCAAAATTTCCAGAAGCGCATTGCCTTTTCCTCTAAGTGCAGAGCCACCCCTGTTTTGCTCAAGAATGCTTAGAAAACTGATTTTTCTTCTCTCCTTGGCTCTTTTGATTTTCAAAATGACACAATGGCATGAAAATAAAAGAGAATGAGTTTATATATGAACTTCCCTTTTTAATTTTTTCTTTTGAAAAACCCATTTTTGCAATGTCTCTTTGTCCTTTTAAATCCTCTGTTTTTTTAGTTTTATTCTCTTTTTCTCTGACAGGTGGACTGATGCTCTAGATAACCTGATTTTTTCAGTGGCAGGTGCTTGGAAACATCACAAGATTAGGAGCAGCTAGGAACAAATATTACATATGAGAAGATAAAATTACATCATAAATGAAGATAAAAACAAAATACTCTGTTTTCACCTCAAAACAAGTTTTGAGGTGAGAACTAAATTCAGCTCTCAAACTGATAAATTATGACTTTACCAATCATTATTGGCCTCCTCATGTCCTTGTTGATCATTATTGGCATATAATCACTGAATTTGACCATGATGGGACCCTAAAACCTAATGAGACCAAACCCTAAAACCTAATGAAATAAACTGCACAGTGAACATGAGCCATGACTAAAATATATGAAAGAGGATCAAAAAGTACAGATCATGAGGGAAAAACTGAAGTAAAACCTACCATTAGTGAATCAATGACCTAATGGAATGCAAACTTATCAGTATGGGACTCCTACTATGAAATGCAAAAGAGCAGATTTTCATCACTGATGGCAATGTGAAGACACTGACACGAACAATCGGCTCATTATTCTAGGGCACACTCCCAATGTGCATATGATTGCATTTGAAAATGATAATGGCAAAAACAAATCCATCCCCGACCTTCCCTTCTTTGCTACATAGTCCATCGAGCAATCTGATCACCTCCTTTCGTGCAATCACGCACCTTCCAAGTTCCGCTAGCACCCCCCTCCTGAGGAAGTCCATCCCTTGGCAAGGCTTCTTTGCATCATAAGATACAAAAAACAAGGCATATCCGTACCTTAAAACCATCATACCGGTCATAGCATTCTCATGGAAATAAATGGATAGTATTGGGTACTAATGTCCCACAATGGCCAATCTCCTGAAGTGTTTTACCAGCATACTACTACATGTTTCCATTCCTTTCACTAACATTTCTATTCAACCACCCAAATAGGCATTTTTTTGCTTCCTGAACCAAGCACATAACTTCCATTAGAGTTAAAATAAATTGAACTAACTTCAAATCATACCTCATTAGTGGCCCATTAACAAGGAACTCTTGCAATTCTATTTACTTCCTGTCACAACAATTCAAACTAACCATTTGATCAAATCATCATGGATAAACATATCACATCCAGTTAGTTGAGACTCAACATCATAAATTAAAATTATGAATCACATGAAATCATCATAAACCATCATCATAAATCACATGTAACCATCACTAGTCAAAGTTATATATCACATGTAATCATCATAGACTATAATCATAAATCACATGCATAATAAAACTAAAATAAAATATCGATACTTATCCTTCATTAATCCTTAATTCTACCATTTTTCTTTCTATGCACACTCCAGATCAATGTCCACACCCAAAAAACACCCAATTCCTTCTCCTTAACCATGTGCACATACACATAGTGTACATATCACACATACAACAACACATGACATAAAACAACATGAAATACATGCACCCACACCTGAGATACGACACATACACCTACACCTAGTGTATAACATAATACAATACATACTCCTACATCCGGTGTACCACACAACACAACACATACACATAGTACAACACAATGAATGCATGTCACAATACCACGACTACATAATGCACATACATAGTACCGCATGCCCGCAAAACTACATGTACGACATGCACTGATCCGAATTGGATCCTCAAACTATTCCATGATTGTTAATAATGAATGACAAACTTCAATAAATCTTATAGCTATCAAAAATAACCTCTGAATAATTGTAATTTGTAGCCAGCACGGACCAACGAGGACCTTCGGTCAAAGCGCACTGACCGTTGGCCCATGGAGACTGTGCATGGTGCAAAAATGGCAGTTGGGAATCTCAACCCCAGAAATGGAGGTTGTTTCTGATATGCAATTAATGCATCGTGTATCGCTAGGAAAAACCTCTTGAGAAGGAAAATCCCCGAGCGCTTGGTCACAAGGGAAACCAAAAAACCATGGGAAAGCGCTAAAACCGATTAGCAGGTTGGACGCTCAAAACTGACGGAATTTTGGAGGCATTTCAGGTGGTAAGTGAGTTTGGCTAGAGACCCAACGATTCCATACACCGAGTGACACGTGTATGACAGGGAGACAGAAAAATCGCTTACATCGTAGACTAACAGTTGAGCAACTCAACCACGCGATATAAGTGAAGACTATAGGATCTAGGGGCTCTAGATCAAACGGCGGAGGTTCAACCTGATGGATGACCTGACCTGAGGGAGAAATAAGCTACGACACATAAATATTTAAATTCCAATTTGACCGATGAGTCAACAGAAGGATCCGTTTCGTAGGCATCTAGGAAATAACGAAAAAAACGACCGTTAAGGAAGAACTGACACTCAGTTTGCAAGGAGACAGGTGGCCACCTCTCTGCAAAGCATTATGCGATGATGCAGAGCTAAGGAGTCCTAGCGAACATAGGCAGGAAATCCAGAGAGCCGGGAAGATGAAGCGAAAAGTCAAAGAAACGAACTGTCTTTAAAGCCACGAGCTGACAGAGACAAGACAAAGAGACAGTGAGGTAGAGAAGTAATGAAGAAGCCGAAGGCCGAGAGACACAAAAAGAAAGGCAAAATTTTAGAGAGCAAAGAAGCCGAGCTGACCATCAGAGTAAGGGAAGCATCAAGTAGACAGAGACCAATTGAGGTGGAAATTCAGTAATGGGAGTCTGTGAACTCTAAGGACTTGGGAATTCCAACTGCCATCCTACTAATCATCCTCTGCCAAGTGAGACTCAAATTGAGCTCCTTATTGTAAGACTCTACTTTAAAAACATAACAAAAAGGCCACCACTAAAATATGGACTAGGAGACGTAGCCCAGGAGGATTGGGTGAACTCCTTATTAAATTTTGTTGTGTTTCTATTTTGCTTACTATGATATCTTACTATTTCAAGTCTCTGTTTATTTTGCAATCTTATCGATCTGTTGCCTAAGATAACATAGACACACACACCAGTACATGAGTCTATAATACCTTCATTAATTTCCTGAGGTCTCCTAGGGTTGATTTTAGATCAAGTGGTATCAGAGCTATAGGTTGTTAAGGTTAGATAAGCTTGTGTTGGATTCAACTGTTGAATGCTAACTAGATCAAAGCTCAAATTAGGAGAACGAGAGTTGGTCGAAACTAATCCTGAAATTGGAAGAGTCTATCCTCAGAAGACAATGTCGGAGGAAGATTGTGGGGCCAGACCCTCAATTTATAGATAGTTTCCTAGCTATAAGGTCCATGGTAGAGGAAATGTATAAGGACTTTAGAAAACATAAAGATGAAGACTCATCAGGCTCCAGACAAGATAAAGGAGAAGAAGAGTCTCTCCTCCATGACCACTCAAAAGGCAAAGGGAAAGAAGAAAACTTTCTCACACCTCCTAATATCCTTGAACATAAAAAGAAGACATCTTTGATTAAACTAGATGTTAAATTTGATTTACCAATATATGATGGAGAGTTGAATGCAGAAAAGTTGGACAATTGGATCAGACTAATTGATGTTTATAGTAGAGTGCAGAGTATCAATTCAGACAAGAGCAAGATTCAGCTGGCCAGCCTACGCCTTGGAGGAACTGCCTTGGTTTGGCGTGAAGGCAGGACCCAAGCTGACATGAAGAGGCATGGTAAGACTGTTATTGGGAAAACTAGTGTCTATTCAGAGTTGCTAGTCCCACTAAGACGAGTAGCTATCTTAGAAACAAACAGATTAAAGTTACTTGTGTTTTCCTTTATGAAACATAGATGAGAGACAAGCATAGAGTACCAACCTCAGTCTTTCTCTTGGCTCCTTGCTTGTTTCCTCCCTCCTTTGACAGAGATTCACCACTCCTTCCTTACTTATCCCGCTTCAAAGAACACCTGTAGAGTCAACGTAGCATAATACCATCAAAGCATAGAGATCTATAACCATAAACAATATAGGATCAGATGTATATTAACCATACAAATGTATATATCAATACAAGATTTAGAGATATACAAGAATATGGAGGAAAACTCAAATAGCTTTATTGATAGAAGTAGTAGAAGAGAGGATTACAACCCATTGGTCTAACCTAGTGCCATCCTCCCAGCATGAAATCCCTCTTCACCTCATACAAATCAAGATCACCCAACAATGTCTTCAAAGAGAAACCAACAACACTTCCTTGCAAATTACAAAATTCCAGCCTCTAGATCTCTTGGATGAGGGATCCATATATAGATGTTTATAGGAGAGTGAGTCAGCTCTAGGATTTTGATTAGTGTCATTTCATTGATAGTTCTTGGTTCCACTTGGATATTTCAGATCTCTTACTCATCCCTGGGCGAATTCAGAGAGGCAAGTGTCATATGAGCAGTTTTTAGAAGATTCTCTGGGTTTCCACCTAGCACACTGCTTCTGCAATTTGTCTGCTCTTTCTCATCGTACCCTACAAAATGGCTTTCCAGTATGCATTGCACCCCCCATGTGTAATAGGTGAGATCTATCGCACCCTATGCATGGAGCAGTCTATATGGTCCTATTTTGACCAGTTCTGAGTAGTTTTTCATGGAGAACTTCTGGGAGATGATGTAATCAGTTGACCTTGTTCCTTTAGGGTATGAAACAACACTTTTAGGGGTTTAGAAGCCCTTGGTTTATGGACATATGTGATTGGGGTTGTAGTGCCCAAATATGTCTATAACAGTTGCCCCTAAAGCATGAGGTCATAAATCCTTTTGATGTCGGGTGAAATGCTTTATAATGAGGATCCGAGGTTTTTCAAACTAGAAGGTGACCGGTAATAAGATACAATACAATACATTAGTTTCACAATATTTTCATGATCTAGCTGAGGCAAGCATTCCCATGCTTAGCTTTATAAATTCATATTCATGTACATAAGACAGAAAATCGTCTGTGTGGCAGACTGATGATTCTGGTAGAGCCATCATCCTTTAGTTTGGATGATTATCTGTGCAGCTATGATGTACATTTGATGTCTTTATTTTCCTGAATATATCGCAGCCCGAATGGATGAAACTAGATCCAGGGTCTTCAAACTCGTTCAATCTTCACCCGAAGTACAAGTCGATCCATGTGAAAAGATGTTCTGATGTCGAACACGGAAAGACATCACCTGATTACCAACCAATGATGTAAGTTGTTAACAGGCGCGAGAGGAATCACCGATAATGATGATGACCCTCAAGGTACTACAGTACAATTCATGTGGTGTGAATACATGAGCTGATATCAAACACCACGTAAAATCTTTTGTTCGAAGGCCATTAACGTAAACTTGTCACCGGAAGTGAGAAACTTGCCATTGAGTCATGCAAGCTTCAAAGTACTAAAAGGGTTGTCCCTAATTCAACTTCTTGGATAATGAGCTGATGTCGACAAGAAGTGACCCGTCGTAGGAGGGCCTTAATGAATCCCACATCTACGACACGGAACGGAGCAAATGATTTTGCAGAGGTGAAAACAATCTGATGATACAAGGTTTAGGGTGGCGGTCATGAAAAATGGAGACTGAAGGTATTGTAGCGGATGAGACGTTGGCTAGGTTGGTGAATTCTCTGAGCGACTTCTCTTGAACATACCGGCAACACTGAAATGGATTAGTAGCATTAACCCCAAGGTGGATGGTACGGTGGACCAATGGTCATATAACCGGTGAACGGAATAACCCAACCCAACTCAATCATGGTGACGGAGTGAAAGTGTCATGTTCAAGAGCGACCTACTACCAATGAAGTTGTTCAAGTTTTCCCTTTTTCCCCAATCATTGCTGACTAGTACCTCTTTATTTTTGTCAAGCTTGAGGAGGATAACATATGCTTGTTCTATAATTTTCCCTTCGAGCAAACCCATTGCTATGTTTTAACGAGCCTAGCAACAGTGAAACTCAATCTTGTCTGCATGGACAAGTTTGTCACTATTATTTTAATGAGTTTAATGACAAAGATAAATCGGTCCTTTTCAATTTTAGAGAGTCTAAAAAGGGATGTAAAGGCAACTCCAGTGGTTCTTTTTCGTAATGTAATCCCTTAAGTCCGAAAAAGTGTAAAATAATACGAAAGGGATGACTTTTCGATAGTTTTAACAAGCCGAACAAGACAAGCACTCGATCTTTTTGTGTAATAATCCCTCAGGTCCAAAAAGATTAAAATCTAGAGGAGGGATAGCACTTCCAGTCACTTTAACGAGCTAGAGAGGCCAATTGCTTGGCAATCTTTTCATATTTTATGAATCAGATGAAAAGAGCTTAAAGGAGACTCATTTTTTGAGGAACGAGTGATGTTTTTGGATAGCAACTGGTTCTAGGTAAGGTTTGGAACATTCCAATCATGGTAGTGGTAAGAGGGTGGCTAATAGAATCACTCGTCACAGTTGTTCCTCAAAAGGGTAAACAATCAAATGGAGGTGTATTATCGGCTAAAAAAGAGTGGAGGTGATGGTAAGAACATGACCAAGGTTCAAAGGTTGATAGTCATGCGATCAAAATGGTTATTTACCAAAGGTGGGGTTCATTTTTTAATGAGATTGAACTCTATGGAAACATTTTCTCATTGCTAGGTTTATTTTTTAACGAGCTTGAACTTGGTGTAAAACTGCTCATGCCGAGGTTTATTTTTTAACGAACTTGAACTTTGCGTAAAACTGCTCATGCCAGTCATATAATAAAGATGTCTCATTGATAGGTTCATTTTTTAGGGAGCTTGCCCCATTCGAAACTTTGCTCCTGGAGCCTTTTGTTATGCAAGCTAAGAATGACCAACCTACGAGTTTAAAGGGTTAATAGCCTAAAAACTAAGAAAATAAATGGTCACTTTTCACTTGCATGAAAAAAGGTTTGCATGCCCCCAAGTATAAAGTAGAGTTTCCAGGTCACCATATGGAAGTTCTTGCATTAGAAAGATTGTTCCATCTACGTCGCAGAAAAAACCTTCCTTAGCAATGTCCATCGAAATGGACAAAGGTGACTGTTGTTAGTGCCAATCACACAACCTTTGACGGGGGAATCCTTTTCCAGTTTGATCCATTTTCCTAAATGGACAGGATTGCCAAACTATTCATATTCCTACCCGGAAACCTACCTTATATCTGGGGTTTTCCTGTCGAGGCAGACCAGGGCGCATGCCTCCTGGGTTTCAGTCATAATCACCGAATCACTTGCGATCATCAGGTGGACAGACTGGAGATTGATGAGACATTCCTTGTGTGAAAAGACCAGTTAGGGATGGCATTTGACTAATAGCTATGTTTGAAGTAGGGAATTAAAGCTGGTCAACGAGCTAGACCACTCTGCCTTCATGTGGAAAACACATCACTCGAAAGAGTCAGGAGACGATGGATCCCATGCTATAAATGTAGTCACGCCCAAGGAGTAGATTATAATCTAAAGGTCCTTGGACTACCATCACGTTTAGATGAGCGTTTTTCCTTCTCAAAGTTATAGGTAAATTTGGAAGAATCCCTAACAGTCGACTGGTTCCTTTGTTGAAGCCTGTCAGATTTCGAATCTCAGGCAGAAGCGATTGCAAACCAAGCACTTTCCAAGCAGTTGAGGAAAAGATACTCACAGAAGCCCCTTCATCTATGATAGTGCCAACCATGATCATTCTGTAAGCTTGTACTATGATTCGAAATGGTACATTAGATGGTAGATGGGTTCTTCCTAGTAGATTCCGATCGAAGGAAATGACTAGGTTGCTTGGAGGTGGGACCGAATAAACAGCCGAATAAATCTCTGATGAACTTCCTTCCTGTGGTAAAGGAATGGGTAGATTTCCCCCATGTTCATCGGAGTTTGTGTTTACGAAGAGAATTTGAACGGTTTCGTTCTCATTCTCTTTGGTGATGGTATCATCTGAAGGTGGACCCTCTGAAGGCAAGATTGGGTCAACTGCCATCTCGACCTGTTGACTTTGGTCCAGTGTGGACTCAGAGGGTTTATCTTCAATGATAGGTGCTTCGACCAACAACAACAGTGTGTCAGTCAAATGTTCAACTAGCGATGGACTCGGCAAGAGTTTCTTGTATGCAGGAGGAAGTTGCTGTGGTAACACAGGATGGTTATCCAAGACTCTTTTTGCTTCGTCTAGGAAGGGACAATGGTGGAGGGCATGATTTCCTTCACACAGTCTACAAAGAAATTTGGATCTTCCTTTTTGTCCATTGGCTTCATTTTCACTAGTTGATGGTGTGCTCTCAACATGATCGTCAGCAGTTGAAGACACCGGATTGTGCAAGCAGGGAGACCAGTCCCTCAAGATCCGTGGGATGCAGGGACAATCTCGATGATAGTGGTCTCCCTTCCAAATGACACATGGAGATTTAGGTTTGGAAGGTACAGTGTGTGGATTTTTTCCAAATGATGCACGGTTGCACCCTTTCATGGTTGGATTCTTCTTCTTCTTCTCCTTCCCTTTCTTCTTCTTCTCAACTACTTGGTTTTTAGTGTTACTAGCTTCACCAAGTGAAGAGGAAGAAGGAGAGGGAAAAACAAACGAAGTAGAAGGTGGGGGAGCAACTTCATCTGGTTTCTAATTTGATTACTGAGGAATTGTGGTGTTTTGAATGACTGAGGTCGAGAAAATCCATACGGGCAGGCCAATTGTGAGTCCTGGAAGGGACAATGTGGCCATGTGTGGAGCACCAACATCCCCCCAAGAGGAGAAGGGACTAGTATTTCCCCCAAGGGGAAATCCTTGATTGGTAGACTCAATTTCTCAACCTAAAGACCAACGAGGGAATAGTGACGTTATTCCGATTAAAATAAATTTTATGACGCTTTAAGACAACTTTCTTTTTCAATTTTTAAGAGTCGAGAAAAAGCTAAAGATGACTCTAGTCGCCTTCGATTTTTAATGAGCCTGAAGTGACAAGTGCTCAGATGGACCTTTTCTTTTAAGGAGTTTGAAAAGGAGGGAAAGTGACTACTCTGGAAATCTAGATAGAGGGATTACCAAAGCAATCGCAAAACTGCAGAATACCTTTTACGGTATGACAGTCAATCTTCCTGAATGTTGTGTTCAATGCATTGCAATCGATAGGGCAGTAGACACAGCTTCCTAAGGATAAAGGATTTAGCCTATTGTGGTCCCCCAATATATACTTGACGGTACGTGGGAGCACAAGTCCATACTAGCACTTGTCATCTCAAAGAGGAGGAATCACCCAACCTACGATGAAAGCAATAGTTACTAGGCTTTATGACGTCAGAATACGTCTCTAGCCTAGACGTCTAAATGTTGTGCGTTAGGTTCCAAAGCATTTTTATGTTCATTGACATTTATTTTACAGTTGATATTTCTTAAGAAGTTTTCCTTTAAGGTTTACCGCATGATGTAGATATACAATTCCTAAATATGCAATCTAAGATGATAAACAGTCATTTACTTTCTTTTTGCACTAACTACTAAGGAAAGAGAAATGAAATTCTTTCAACATAGAGCAGAGAGCACACACTAGATACACTTTTCCTAAATCAACTTCAGCATGCAATCTTAATGCAAATGCACATGCATGTATTTTTTTACATCTTTCTTAATGTATGAATGACAAAAAGAATGCTAAGTACAGATCTGAACTATTCTTCTTTCAAAGCGACAGTACTAACAATTTTCTTTTCAAAAAACGAAAGTAAAGCCAAGAAGACACTTTGCAATTTTGAATTTAAACTGCTTTCGACACTTGAAATACTAATGATTCAAATCAAATACAATGGAAAAAGTGTAATCAACTGTCTAAAATAGAAATGCTTTGTAATACTTTTTTTCTTGACTGAAAACGACACTTGCGACACTTTCAAATCAAAAGAAGACAGTTCGATTAAGCTACTATTTTCAGAGGAGAACTGTAAATGATGAAAAAATACATAACAAACATTCACAATTCCTTCTGATGGTGGCTGAATAATGCAAAGGAAGATGGTTTCAACAGAGATATACTGATCATAGACAGCAAAACTACTGAATAAAGCTAAAGACAATGAAGAAAAAACCAAAATCTGGAGGCCGAAACAGTCTCATCTGATCATCGCACCTGTAACACAGGGAAACAGAGATGCATCTCACCTGTTAGTTTCAGCCTTTGTAGCCTTCCTCCAGTGATCAAATATGCTCATACAAAGTGATTTTAAGGTGTCAAGGTCAATTTTGTCATTTCAAAGAGTCTTCAAGCAAAATTTGGTCACTAGGCATTAGGTCTAGGGTTTGTTTTCACTCTTTTCAAAGTTGTCCAAATGGCAGTCCATGTCATCATTCAGCTGAGTGTATCATCATTTAGAGGGTTTTCATCATCATGTCAAGTTCCATTGGGTCATTTTACAACTTATTCATGCTTCCGTTGTGCCTTGGTAAGGTCCATTTCCCTCTCCTAGGGTTTTGGAGGTAATTTCTCTTGGATGGTCAAATCATTGAAAAAAATTGTATCATGATGTTCATACACCTCCCCCTATCATTAATGTACCTTATTAAACACTTCCCATCACTGAGATTCCCCAAATTCCTCATTTTTCCACAAACCCTAGTTTCTTGCCACAACTTGGCAATTTTCTAGGCTAGGCCTGTGTTTTGCCCTTTTGGACCCCTTCCCCTCACTCGATCTCTAAGATTCCACTTTCCCCTGCTTCCTAACATCCCTCCCTACTCCCAAAAATTTCCCCAAGAATTTAGAAGCCCCTTATCCCCTTCATTTCGCTTCATTTCGACAAAATCCCTTGTTTCACACATCGGGATAGGTTTCACTCAAATGATGTTTCAGAGAAATAAAAGATGAATTTTGGAAAACTAAGAGAGGTTTTTGTTCACAGCATGCCAAGGAAGAAAAACCCCTTCAATTTTTACACAAGTCTAATGGTTTTGGAGAAATGTCAAGAATATCGTTGCCTCAGGAGAATTGATGCACCTGCTGGAAGTAGTGTTGGGAGATTTGATTTCTGATAGGGTAAATGAACTCCAAATTGAACAATTCCACTTGGGTTGGAAAGTAGACTCCAAGAGCTTTCCAACGAGCTATCACATGCCTAATTTGGAGACTAGGAAAGCCTCCTACCTCCTGCAAAATACACTATGTGGCACGCTACGCATATAAAAGTGTGCGCTATGCATATAGCCCCAAGGCTGGAAAACAACAGTTCATCACCCAAATTCTCATAAAACCACTTCATTTTCTGCAAGTAAGTTATTTACGCTTACTCAGTGATTCATGGATTTGTTATGGTGTTTTGAATGTGAAGAAAAAAGTGTTTGATATGGTGAACATCAAACCCTACCTTATACCAAATCTGCTCCTAGGGTTATGCATAAAGTTTGAAGATTGTGTTGGTGCTAAATTCTTGCCATTTTTCAACCTTTTCTTTGTATTCCATCACTTCTGTCACTATCATGTGATCATATCGTTGTCCCTTCCCCATATTCATTATCCTCATATCCCTTTATACTTTTGGTTCCCATGTGAAATCCCAAACCCTGTTACTTACTACTACATTCCTCCATTGATAAAAGCCTAATCTCCATAACATTTAAAGGCTATTTCTTTGTCCTCGATTCCACTTGACTCACTGATATGTTGCCATTTCATTTCACTCCTGTCCTTAAAAACTACCCCCCATCACCATATCCCATTCCTATCTCACTTATAGGTGTTCTCAATCCCTCATTCCCCTTTGGCACGCATTTGGTGATTGGAAACAAAGACACCAAGGTCTCATTTCTCATTTTCAACAAGCTGAACATACACGTTGCAACACCATGATTGACAACAACACATCATACAACCAAGACAGAGATTGCACCACTGAACTGCATACACCAGGAGGACACTGAAGCACCGTGAAACACCTGATCCAGTCTGGATTTTTGGCCGAGGCTTCGTTGGCTGGGCATGATACATGATGGAGGGTCTTCGCTCTAAATTTGTCATTTTGAAATTTTTTGGTCCCAAAACAAATTTTTCAGCTATACGAGTAGCGCGTCGACGCACTCGCTTTTGATTGGGACACTTGCTGGAGGGAAACTTTATATTTTTTAGTTTGTCATGGTAAGTTATGCATGCTCAAGTATTTCCGAAGCATTTCATCAAGTTTTGGATGATCAAAAGGCCCAAAAACACCATGAAAACCACCTTGCTGCCACCTTTTGCACCAGCAGGAAGTACTTTTGGGAGAATGAAGTTTTGGAGGGGCAAATGAGCTTCAATTTGAGAAATTCCACTTGCGTTGGATAGCCAACATCCAGGGCTTTCCAACGAGCTATCATGAGCTCAATTTGGATGCTGGGAAGTGTCCCAAAAACAGGTTGAAAGTTGCGCTACGCATACAGATTTTGGCCAATTTTTCACTTTCCAGCTCAGAATTTTGGCCAATTATGACCAGTTTCACCTCTTGATGTGATTTTTGACCCAAATTGATATAATTTGATGTATATGATGTAAACTTGGCACTTATTTACCATATTCTAGATTATTCATTCACAAAATAGCAAAAATTTAATGTAATGAATCAGTTTCCTTCTTTTTAGAGGCAGGTTGTTTTGGTCATCCAGATTCTTGCTCCATATTTAGAATTGGTTCAAACTACTCCTAGAAGGAGGAGCTTTACCCCTAGAGGTTAGGGAATGGGTTGGCTTGGTCTATATTATGTAAATTTTCAATCAGTAGCAAGGGTTGGACTCTTGGGAAGATTTTGGCACACTATTGTACATATTTTTCATATTTTGGCTAAGGAAAGATCAGAGATTTTGTAGCACCTGTTGGGATTCTTGTGGCTTTCAGTTCTTGATGGTGTTATCTCTCAGTTTATTGTAAGTTCATTCATGTTTAATGTATGCCATTCCCTTCTTATGCTTCTGAAACTAAATGAATGAGTAAATGAGGTTGTATCCATTGTTTACAGTGCTCTGCCTTTAAATTTGTTTACTTTTACATGTTTTCGCCAGTTTGGAGAGGATCCATGTTCTCCCTTTCCCTCTTCAGCTCCTTATCGTTCTGATCCATCCATACACCTAATCAAAGGCATCAAGACTACTGCCTACCTCGCCCCAACTCGAATTCTGCAAAGATCTGGCCTTATCCCCAGACCCAAAATTGTTTTTTCCCATTTCTCCAACAAAAACCCAAAAAAATCTAAATCAAAATTTCCTACCTCTTTACTAGCCTAAAATCTGTATTAATTTTGAGTCATCTCAGCCCTTTTGAAGACCTTTTTCCGAGATAGACCCGGAGAGAGCCCTCTCCTGTCCTCGTAGGGCTAGCTACAAGGCTAAGCGTGGTTTGATGTGGCCTCGAGTTTTGCCCTCCTTAGCCTAAGGCAGATTTGAGCGCTAACATCACCTACATCACATGGGAGGTGCGATGCATCCAGGCTACCAAGAAGAGATAGTGCGATGGTCCAGGGACGAGACTGAGCTTGGTTTTTTATCACAGTTTGTAGCTAAGTTCAGGGATTTAGGTTGAGCTAATGATTGTCAGTAAAGACAAAGCATAGGGGTTGACCTAATGAGGTTATTTGAGCTACCACCAGGGCACTTAGGATGTTTGCAAGTTAGTTGTTCAGTTCATAAACAAACCCAGAGATTGACTGAAGCAACGTTGATCTACTTTGCACTTGCATAGCAAATGCAGTTTGAAGGCTAGCTAGCTTAACTTAAGGCTCCGTCTGTAGTTTATGAAGCAAACAAATAGAGACAATAAATCAAACTATTCACTCCCCATCGGAGTCGCCATTTTGTTATCGGGAAAAGTAGTGTCTATTCAAAGCTTCTAGTCCCACTAAGATGGGTAGCTATCTTAGAAACAAACAGATTAAAGTTACTTGTGTTTTCCTTTATGAGAGATAGATGAGAGAGAAGCATAGAGTACCAACCTCAGTCTTTCGCTTGGCTCCTTGCTTGTTTCCTCCCTCCTTTGACAGAGATTCACCACTCCTTCCTTACTTGTCCCGCTTCAAATAACACCTGTAGAGTCAAAGCAACATAATACCATCAAAGCATACGGATCTATAACCATAAAAAATATAGGATCAGATGTATATTAACCATACAAATGCATATATCAATAAAAGATTCAGAGATATACAAGAATATGGAGGAAAACTCAAATAGCTTTATTGATAGAAGTAGTAGAAGAGAGGGTTACAACCCATTGGTTTGACCCAGTGCCATCCTCCCAGCATGAAAGCCCTCTTCACCTCATAGAAAGCAAGATCACCCAACAATGTCTTCAAAGAGAAACCAATAGCACTTCCTTGCAAATTACAAAATTCCAGCCTCTAGATCTCTTGGATGAGGGATCCCTATATAGATGTTTATAGGAGAGTGAGTCAGCTTCTGGGATTTTGATTAGTGTCATTTCACTGATAGTTCTTGGTTCCACTGGGAGATTTTAGATCTCTTACTCATCCCTGGGTGAATTTAGAGAGGCAAGTGTCATATGAGCAGTTTTTAGAAGATTCTCTGGGTTTCCACCTAGCACACTACTTTTTCCATTTGTCTGCTCTCGCTCATCGCACCCTAAAAAAGGGCTTTCCAGTATGCATCGCACCCCCCGTGTGTAATAGGTGAGATGCATCGCACCCTATGCATGGAGTAGTCTGTATGGTCCTATTTTGACCAATTCTGAGTAGTTTTTCATGGAGAACTTCTGGGAGATGATGTAATCAGCTGACCTTCTTCCTTTAGGGTATGAAACAAAACTTTTAGGGGTTTAGAAGCCCGTGGTTTATGGACATATTTGATTGGGGTTGCAGTGCCCAAATATGTCTATAAAAAGGACTCTTTCTGTCTGGAGTGAATTTGTTTCTGCAATCAAAAAGCAGTTCTATCCACTAGCCTACATGCAGCAAGCAATGATGAGCTGGCAAACTCTTCGACAATTGAAAGGGAAAAGTGTACAAGGTTACACCTAAGAATTTAGGAAGAGAACTTTGATTCTAGGAATCTCACTAGACTCACCTAAGACTCTATTGAAGTACATCGGTGGTCTACACAGCTACATGAGGCACACTATCCTCATGTTTAATCCCACTAGCATAGATGAGGTATCTGTTCAAGCTACACATCTAGAAGCTAGAGGAAAGAATGGGAACCCAGAAGTTGGGGGATCATCCCAACCCACTGCAAGTAAGAATAAGGAGAAAAGTAAACAGAAATGGAAAGCAAGGAAGGCCAACACTGCACAGAAAAGCAAGCCTTCATGCACTCACTGTAAGAAGGATGGGCATGATGATGAGCACTGTTGGATTCTTCATCCGCAGCTAAGACCTAAGAAGTTCAAGGGCAAGAAGAAGAAGACTACTTCAACTATTGAGAAAGATTTGGGGTTGGACTTAGGAGATGAAACAACCATTGCGGCCACATGTATAAAAGGTAAGAATTCTTAAGCATCTACTAGTAATTTGCACAATCTACTATTGATGAAGAAAATGAGAGTAAAAGACATGAGCTTTTCCATATTCGAGTTATTTCCAAACATCAAAAGATTGATACTTTGTTTGATAGTGGCTCACAAGTAAATTTAATTTCTGAAGAAATTGTAAAGAAGTTGGGATTACTAACTACACCTCACAAGAAACCATACCCATTAGGATGGTTAAGTGATAAAGCACAACTACAAGTGACTAGACAATGAAAACTTAAGTTTTCTTTTGGGTCAGCATTTGTAGATGAGGTTGAGTTAGACATAATTCCTTTTGATATATGTGGAATTGTTTTAGGAAGTCCTTACTTGTATGACAGAAAAGCTATCTTCTATAGAGCTGAGAACAAGTATCTACTCATTAAAGATGGAATCGAATACTTTGTAAGAGCTCATAAGCTCAAGAATAATTACACTCTCATAAACTCAGGGTAGATGAAACGAATTATAAATTCATGCAAACAATTTTCACTGATGGTTGTAAAGGAAAAGCAACCTAATAAAACCAATGTATTTGAGGGCTGTGATGCTAAACAACAAGCTGATTTAGAAAAAGTTGTTTCAGAGTATGATATCTTGTTTCAAGAACCTAAAGGTCTGCCACCCAAAAAGGAAATAGCGCATGATATTAATTTGCAGCAGGATGCTCCATTGCCTAACATTGGAATGTACAGGTTGTCCGCTTTAGAGAATGCAGAAATAAAGAAGCAGGTGCAGGAGTTGCTCGAGAAGGGGTTCATCAGACCTAGCACATCACCATGTGCATCTCCAATCATTTTGGTGAGAAATAAAGATGGCTCGTGGAGAATGTGCATTGATTACCGAGCACTGAATAAGATAACAATCAAAAATCGTTATCCCCTTCCTTGCATAGATAATCTATTAGATCAATTGAAAGAAGCTATTTATTTTTCCAAGTTCAACTTGCATAGTGGATATCATCAGGTCAAAGTTGTAGAACAAGATGCATGGAAGACTGATTTCAAAACAAAGTAGGGATTGTATGAGTGGCTGGTTATGCCTTTTGGCTTAACTAATGCTTCTGCTACTTTCATGAGAATAATGAATGATGTACTCAGACCTTTTCTTGATGATTTTGTTATTGTATATCTGGATGACATTCTGATATTCAGAAAGCATGGGAAGAACATTTAAAGCATGTTAAGCAGACACTAGATTTTTTGAAAAGAGAAAAACTTTATGTTAAACTCTCAAAATGTGAATTTGGAAAAACATCTTTGAATTAATTGGGACATATAGTAGGGGGTGGTGAATTGAAGATGGATCCCTATAAGGTGGCAGTCATTGTAAACTGGCCTATACCCAAATCTACTACAGAAGTTAGAAGCTTCTTAGGAGCAGCACAATATTGTAGAAAGTTCATTTCTAACTTTTCCTTAGTTGAAACTCCCTTACATGCTTTAACAGGATTGAACAAGGTGTTTCAGTGGGGAGGCAAACAGCAGAAACCCTTTGACACCTTTAAAGAAAATATTAGTGCAACACCAGTACTAGCACTGCCAAATCTTCAAAGACCGTTTGAGATCCAAATGGATGCCAGTGACTATGCCATGGGATTAGTGTTGATACAGCACGGTAAACCCATATGTTATCATTCTGAGACATTTAATTCTGTAGTAGTTAACTATCCCACATATGATAAAGAATTGTATGCATTAGTATAGAGTGTGAAAAAGTGGAAACATTACTTAATCGGCAAAGAAATAGTTGTACATACTGATCATCAACCACTTCAATATCTACACTCCCAAACTAAGTTGCAGAAATCAAGGCACTATAGATGTATGGGTTTTCTACAACAGTTTCATTTAGTCATCAGATATAAAAGGGGCATACGCAATAAAGTTGCAGATATGTTATCTAGACCCATTATAAATGCATCTACTATACTTAAGCATAATTTTGTGTTACATGAGAGCTACATTGAACAATATTCTCAAGATATAGACTTTAAAGATGTATATGCAACTTTAAGTCAAGGCAAATGAGTAGAATAATTGGATTATCATATTAAGGACTGACTCCTATATCATTGTGGGAAGTTATGCATTCCACAAACTGAAAGAGTAAAGATAATTTGAGAAGCACACACTTCTATAATATCAAGTCACTTTGGGGTAAGTAAAACAATTGCACAGCTGCAAATATTTTGTTATTGGCCAAAAAAGAACAAGACAGTTTCTAGATATGTAAGAGGGTGTACTATGTGTGCTAAAAGCAAGCCCAGCAATAGAAAACTAGACTTGTACACTCCATTGCTAGTTCCTTCTCATCCTTGGGAAAGTGTTTCCATGGACTTTGTTGGAGGACTACCTAAATCTAGGAAAGGTCATGATTATCTGTATGTTGTTGTGGATAGGTTCAGCAAAATGTGTATTTTGATACCTTGTAATAAACAGATTACAGCTGAACAAACTGCAAAACTGTTCTTTCAACATGTATGGGTTCATTTTGGATTACCCACTTCCATTATATCTGATCGAGACACCTGATTTGTGGGAAAGTTTTGGTCAAGTCTATGGGAACTGATAGACACCAAACTGAAGAAAAGCACAACTTTCCATCCATAAACTGATGGCCAGACAGAAGTAGTCAATAGGACAGTGATCTAGTTTCTCAGGGGATATTGCACCAAGCATCCCAAGCTTTGGGATGAACATTTGTGTTATGTGCAGCATGCTTACAACCGAGCCAAACATTCTTCCACACAGAGATCTCCTTTTGAGACCTGTTTTGGTTTCACACCAAGGTATCCCTTGGATTTTGTCTTTGGTAAGGACACAACAGTTGATGGACAGAGTGATGTGGACAAGGAAACTAGGTTCATTGAACAAATCCAAGAGATCCATCATGCAGTACAGGAATAGCTGGAAAAGAGCTAGGCCAAATACAAGGTAAGGCATGACAAGCATCGGATGGAGCATAGTTTCCATGTTGGTGATCAAGTTTGGCTACATATCAGCAAGGACAGGATGCAAGGTGAAGGTAAAAAACTGAAACCAATAAGGTATGGACCTTTCAAAATCCTTGAGAAAATTGGTGAGAATGATTTTCACCTTGATTTGCCAACTTATATGCACATCTACTCAGTCATCAATGCAGACAACTTGAGACTATTTGAACCTTTGTTAATTGAAGACCCTGAAGAATAGAGTCAATTGCCTTCTATTGATGACCTACTACCTGAATATCTTAATGAATTGCAGGAAGACACAGTTCTAGATAGGAAGGTGAGAAATATGCGCAAGAGAGATGTTGAGTACCTCAGAATTGGGCTCAGGGGTTCAAAGCCAAGCAGTGCAAAATGGATAGAGATTGGACAGGTGAGAAAGTTGTATCCTCACTTAGTCGATGCTTGAAAACCAACTTTTGGTGGTCCAAAATCTTTTTCAGTGGGAAGGCCGTGATCCGAATTGGATCCTCAAACAATTCCATGATTGTTAAGAATGAATGACAGACTTCAAGAAATCTTATAGCTATCAGAAATAACCTCTGAATAATGGTAATTTGTAGCCAGCACAGAGCAACAATGACCTTCGGTCAAAGTGTGTTGACCGTTGGCCCATGGAGACTGTGCATGGTGCAAAAATGGCAGTTGGGAAGCTCAAACCTAGAAACAGAGGTTGTTTCTGATACGTGATTAGCGCAGGAAAAACCCCTCGAGAAGGAAAAGCCCTGAGCGCTCGGTCACAAGGGAAACCAGAAAACCGTGGGAAAGCGCTAAAACTGATAGGCGGGTCCTGCGCTCAAAACCGGTGGAATATCGGAGGCATTTTGAGTGGTAAGTGGGTTTGGCCAAAGACCCATCGATTCCATACACCGAGTGACACGTGTCTAGCGAGGAGAGAGAAAAACTTCTTACATCGCGGACTAACGATCGAGCAACTCAACTGCGTGATATAAGCGAAGACCGTAGGATCTATGGGCTCCAGATTAAATGGCGTAGGTTCAACCCAATGGATGACCAGACCCAAGGGAGAAATAAGCTACGACGCATAAAGATTTGAAGTCCGATTTGACCGATGAGTCGACAGAAGGATCCGTTTCGCGAGCATCTGGGAAATAATGGAAAAAACACCATTCAAGAAGAACTGACACTCAGTTTGCAAGGAGACAGGCGGCCACCTCTCTGCGAAGCGTTATGCAACAACAATGATGGAGGGTAGAGGAGTCCCAGCAAACAGAGGTAGGCAATCCAAAGAGCTAGGAAGATGAAGAGAACAGTCGAAGAAACGAACTAGCTTTAAAGACACAAGCTAACAGAGACAAGACAGAGAAACAGTGAGGCAGAGAAGCAGTGAAGAAGTCGAAGGCCGAGAGGCACAGAAAGAAAGGAAAATTGCAGAGAACAAAGAAGCTGAGCTGACCATCAGAATAAGGGCAGCATCGAGCAGACAGAGACCAATTGAGGTTGAAATTCAGTAAGGGGAGTCTTGAACTCTAAGGACTTAAGAATTCCAAGTGCCATCCTACTGATCATCCTATATCATGTGAGACACAGATTGAGCTCCTTATTGTAAGACTCTGCTTTAAAAACATAATAAAAAGGCCACCACTGAAAGCTGGACCAAGAGACGTAGCCTAGGAGGATTGGGTGAACTCCTTATTAAATTTTTTTGTGTTTGTGTTTTGCTTACTGTGATCTCCTACTGTTTCAGGTGTCTGTTTATTTTTCAATCTTATCGATCCATTTCCTAAGATAACATAGACACACACACTAGCACATGAGTCTGCAATACCTTCATTAATTTCCTGAGGTCACCTAGGGATGATTTCAGGTCATGCACACAATACCACATGCACACCAGTACCATATGTACAACATGTACAACATGTACATAGTTACCACCTATACACAACACCACCTGCACAACGTGTACACAACATCACATATGCACGACACCACCTGCCCAACCTGTACACAATGCCACACTTACATTGTACCACTTGTACAACATGTACATAATACCACATGTACACAGCACCACATGCATGACATGTACATGACACCACTTTTACACAATGCCATATGCATGATAGGTACACAGCACCATCTGTACCCAGAACCACATGTACAACATGTACGTGACACCACATGCCCACAACACCACTTGTACAATCATGTACACAACACCATATGTACATAGCACCACATGTACGACTTGCACACAACACCATATGTACATAGTACTGCATATACAACATGTACATAGAACCCTATGTACATAGCACTGCATATCCAACATGTGCACAACACCATATGCACACAACACCTCATATTCATCATGCACACAGTATAATATGTACACAACATCACATATCCAACACATACATAGCACCATCTATACCCATCACTACATTGTAATATTCACATAACAATATCTGTACCACCCTATACATAAAATTGCATAAAAAACATGTACACACACTATATATACACAACACCGCATGAGCACAACATCACAAATGCAACATGCACAAAATATACAACATATGCGCAATAGTAGTACCACAAATCCAAAACCACATTATCTCTACCAAGCAACCTTGATTTTGGCGTCTTATCCATGCTTGTCGCAAACCACGCTGCTTTCATTTCACTTATGTATCCCTCGACCTATCCTATCCATAACATAAACATACTATAGTAACATAATATCAATTCATATCCACATGATCTTGACCTCATAGATTTGTCAGGACTACTCTTCCTACTTGATTCCTCATGAACCAAGGACGTCTTCATGGCATTCACATGCGTAAGAAACATTCCTTCACAAGAATGATTCCTAACAACATTGTGAGAAAGCAACATACATACATACATATATATACATATAAATATTATCATTAAACAAACATGATATTGTCATACAACGATATACATACATACATATATGCATATAAACATTATCATAAAAAAAATCATGATCGATGATGACCCTATCGGACATGACATACATACATATATACATGTATACATATATAGACATCAACATAATCATTATCACAACATAATTACCAAATATCATAAGGTCGAGGTTAACATAACTCCTTTTATCTGTTCACAGCATGCACCACATTGACAACAATGATTCCCAACATAGCCAAGGACTCTGACACCTCAAGTCCATTTACTTTACCTTTTCTAATTACTTTTCTCATTATTATCCTTTAATTGGCCATTTACACCAATGGACCCAACCAATCCAACTAGATATCATAATCTTTCCTTCAACTGCCCTTATGCATGCACCAGCTTCATCTGAGTCTTACATTGCTTACTAGATTTCATTCATCTCTCCCCAATCTCCACTAACTTTACTCTTTTCCCAACCAATTCCCAAGACTCTCAAAACATAAAACAAAATACCAAGAAGCAAGTAAGAGAAAACAAAAAACAATATGACACCATAAACAAAGCAGTATGGCCATACACCAAACATAGACAAAGCTACAATCAAACACAACAAATCACAAAAGACCAAAAGCACAAGACTAGCAACAAACACCATGACTCAATCCCCATGGTTTCCAAATCCTCCAAGGGAAAGCCCAAGATGAGCCTTCTTCATGACTTCATGGTATTTTGCTTTTCCATGTAGTCCCTTGCATCATAGTGCCATCAACACATAACTGTCAGTGCATAAATAAACATAACAATACGTTGGATACCTTATCTTGTTGTGCCAAGCACGTTGCCTTGTAAACGAACACACCTGTGTCATGTCTCAAGGGACTCCAATTCACTTGACAAATCTAGCTATAACTATACATCAATTGTTATGCCTATCAAATACATGTCCATGAGTATAGCACATACCCACATAATTTCAGATGAAATCAATGTTAAGAAGACTTCATGTATGCAAAGCACCCATTCATTTTCAATTAGGGTTTCTAAACATAGCCAAAGGAATTATTTCCCAATTCCTTTCTTTTACCTTTTTACCTTGTTGGAATCGAAGCTTACTATGCACTTTCACATCATCCAACTGTTAGTTATATAAACACATCAATTGTTACCTTGTCACACTAATACCAAACATGGTTCCTGCAACTGTTTACACATTTCGATCACATGTTCCAAGATCAAGGCAACATCTCTACTAATTTGAAATCAACCTTTACCAAGGCTAACAATCATGTCATAACTATAGTCAACTCATAGTCGTTAGACATAACGCTACAACTATCACCTACTTACACTCAAGTACATATCAGTTATCTCAACACATATGTGTTAGTACAATCATCTTAAAACAAGATCATTTTGGCACGAAATCTTATAGACATGTACTCATATAATTCAAGTAATAGAAAATTCAGACAACAAATAGATGACATAATAGGCACCAAACACTCAAACACCAAATAAATGACATAGTCAAACATTCAAACACCAAATAGAAGACATAAGAAAACTCATACCTTAATGTATCTCAAGGGAGGATATATTGTCTTCACAATCAATCTAGTTAGCACGATATAACTTCACAACACATCAGCTCAAACAAAAATATTATCATGATATCGATAATATTCACTAACTAACAATTTCACATCATAAACTCATAAACAATTATCATTCATACATAATAATCACATTTGCACGGTCATTGTAGATTAGTATGACAAAATATCACAACATATTAACTCATACCTAAATGTCATAACCCTAACCATTTGCATAGACCAAGCCAATTTAGCATGATACATATAACATCAAGATATTAATGCTATAACCCTATTCATCAAGTTAACTAACATATAACACCAATAAGTTAACATATAACATGGTCATCAACAACATATAACATAATCATCAAGCTAACTATCTTATAGCAAAAACAAGTTAACCTATAACATACTCATCAAAAACATATAACATAATCATCAGGTTAACTAATGTAAAACAACAATAGTAATGCATACAACCATAGGTTACTATCATTCATGACTATCCAACACATGTGCATATGACTACACTAATCAACTAACATCTATCATGTATGTAACCATAACATCAATAGAATGAAAGGCATTCAAATAACCATAATGCATATAACAATCCTTAACCTACATACCTGCATGCCCAACATACAAACATGTATGATGACATGCTCCTCCCTTCAGGTCCAATGTTGCAACTTCGCTCTGATGGTCTACATCTCCTGCTCTATCTCAACCAACACATCAGCATCATAACATACCAACAACATCACGATGACCTAATTGCGTATAATGACATCACAATGCATGCAGAACAACATATAGACACTGAAATGTATAACAGATGCATATAAAACCATACACTCATGATGACACATCCCACAACAACACCATCAACCTTCACATGGTGACATCGCTACAACCATGATCAAAACCATACAAATGCAACAAGCATATGGACTACAAACATAAGGAACACATATGCAACTGACATGAATGCATGACCAACACACTCCCCATCCAGTCTAAGGGGTGAACCATGCTCTAATACCAATTTGTAACACCCTCCTCCCACATCTACCCAAGTAACCGACCAACCGAGGTAAACATGTGATGAGAAGTTACTATGATATGATTCGACCTCCTAAGTCACCTTATGGAAGTGGAACCATGGAAACACACTATACATACCTTCCACATCAGCAACAAGACTTTGAGGAACGATCCCAACCTCTCAGGTAACCAACCCCTGAGTCCCACTAAGTGTTTTTACTAATTAAGCCCCATACACTCACATGATATGGACATGCATGCATCAAGAGGGCTCTGGACACTCCCACAACATGGTATGCCAGTGTCCAGGGACTATTCTGCTCAGTTTTGTGCCATCATCCTTGGGATTTGAGCCACTTTTTTAGGCCCAAAGACTAGGTCACTGCCCAAAATTAAATGACACCTTCAGAAAATAAATATAACAATAGAATGATGATGAAAATAATATTACTTGAACAAGCCCTTTACTGGACCCCTACTAGCCATGACAGGCATTTCATCAAACATGTCACAAATATGTAATCTACAGGTGTAAACAACAGATCTAAGCATAGGGGTCTCATACTTATCTAAGAAACACTAAGAAGCATCCTTCCCTTATATCATTAGCTACATTATCATCTATTAGGTCATAGATACATTATTCATTAATTTACAAATCAAAACATGAGGAGAGACATCCATCATCACTGTCATAATACATGCTTATAACCGTCATAATAACAACAAAAATATCAAGGAAACTACATCCATATAATCCACATATAAACTAGTATAATACTCAAGAATTAACAAGGAGAAATATCTTCATATTAATGATGAAAAATCCAACCAGGTATGGGGCTAACACGTTCCACCCGACCATAGAATGGTTGAGCCAATACTCTCTTCATACATTCACCCCCATGCCATATTCCAAGCAGGAATGTGGGATCTCATAAACACATCAATCAAAACCATCCAGGTCTTCTAGAGGCCAAACCACCTCAACTCATCAAACAGTGATTCCACCTCTCGGTCAGACATCACAACCATCACTAGATTGGTCTCTACCCAAGCCTTCCAAGGCTCTAGATCATTTGTTCCAACCAAGGCTTCTAGGACTAGTAACTCGATCCACATCTTAATCTAGAGCGTTTTTCCAACTAGGGCTTCCAATCCTAGTAACTCAACCCACCAAGGGCTTCTAGAGCGTTTGTCCAACCAAAGCTTCCAGGACTAGTAACTCAACCCACGAAGGGCTTCCAAAGAATTTTTCCAACAAATGCTTCCAGGACTAGTAACTCAACCCAAACTATTACATGTCTTCCAAAGAATTTGTCCAACCAAGGCTCAAGGACTAATAAATCAACCCAAGCTGTTACAGGGATTCCAGAGCATTTGCCCAACCAAGGCTCTAGGAACTAGTAACTCCACCCAAGCTAAAATAAACATGAGAACCAACTAGAAAGTAAATAAATGAACCCACAACACCATGGCTATCCATGAAATGGAAAGGCTAAGAAAATCCACTATCAATCCAGGCAATCCTCCATTATAGTGACATATCATGAAAATTAAACCACATGCATATTCCATGTGTTAGCACCTAAATCTGCCTTAGGCTGAAGGAAGGCAAAATTCAGGGTAATCACAAACCACACTCAGTCTGGTAGCTAGCCCTACCGAGACAGGAGAGGGCTCTCTCCGAGTCACGCTCAGTGAATAAGTAAACGGAATGGTCTGAGATGACTAACAGTGAAATATTGATCTTAGGCTAGTAAGTAAATATGGATACAAGAAGCAATTTTTTATGAATGACTGAGTTTCTGGGATGGTATGGGACCAACGGACAGCAATGAGCAGAGAATTTAATACAAAGGCACAGATTACTTCGTGAGGCAAGAAAGGCGGAAAGTATAGCAATTTAGTTTGAAATAATGTGGAATGAAGGAATTGTTTAGGAGGGTGAAAAGGGCATAAGTACATGAATCCTTTTCAACAGAAGAAGAACACTAAACATGAAATTTTCCCACAGGCAGAGCAATAAAAATGAATTCTACCTTATCTAACTTAGAAAATTTCACTGGAAATGAATATGTAATGAACTGTGAAACATTACGAAATACATATGAAACATAAGAGACACATTTGCTACACTCACAACCATATGAATCTCATGAAATAGAATCGTTGCCTTTCATTAATCCTCTGCCAAAATATACAATGCAGAACTGAGTTTCTCTCCCACAATCTCCCAGAAATTACAAGCCAACCAACCCTTTGCAAATAGTTTTCATACAATATATAGAATGTGCCATGAAGAGATATAACGCCCAAGGGTTGAGGAGTTACTCGAATCATTACAAAATGGAGGTGGAAAGCCAACCATTAGCTACAGGTGCAGCATTGCAAACATGAAAAATGGCTTGGGTGACTGTTTGCCTTCCTTTGCCACTTGGGTAGAAGCCAATCTGGAGTGAAAATACTTTAAATGCTTCCTTAGGTGCCGAAAAAGTGAAGTGTAGATGAGAGGGCCCACTTGTGAAAAGTCGCGAATCGAAATTTCGCGAAACGGAGGTGAAATTGACCTTTTTTCCTATATGCACCATGCCATTTTGGAGGCTGTTTTGAGGTACTTGTAGGAGTTCAAATAGTGCCCAAGAGTGCTTTTTGGAAAGCCTAGCCTGTCTACTTTCCAACTCGAGTGGAATTTCTGAAATTGGTGCTCATTTGCCCCTCCAAATCTTCATTCTCCCAAGAGTGCTTCCTGTGTGTCAAAATAGGGGCAGAGAGGTCATTTTTTGAGTGTTTTTGACCTCCTGGAGACTCAAATCATGCCCAAATTTCTTTTCCAAACACCAGTAGTCGTGATTTTGCATGCTGAATCCAAAAATGCAAACCATTTGTGATTTGGAGCTCCCAATCCTAAGCGTCGCGCCAGTGGCGCGGCGCACACGGAGAAAAAACCTGTGTTGTGCCCAAAAATTTGTCATGTGACCAAAATTGTCCCAAATTTCTTGAAATTTGGGCTGGAGATCCTCTATGAAGTTCTATGCTGGGCCAAAGAGTCTTTGTTCAATATCTGAAGTCGATTGAGCTCTTGTTGCCTCTTTTGCTTCTTGATTTCCTTCCTCAATTTAGCCTTCAAATTCCTGATTCGGGCCTTGCATACTTTGTTTCGTGCCATGTAGTGGAAAGCCATGGGTCTCAACAGTGCATGGTCCTTGTCAGCCTTGTCTAGTAGCCTCTCCAAGTGCATGTTAACTCTATCGAGGTTGGCCTCCCAATCCTCATTAATCTCTTACTCCAATGACGTGAGCTCAACTCTTCTCCTTTGCACAGCTTGGCGATGCTCACGAATGTTTTGTAGCTCCATGATCGCTTGCTGATCCGCCAGCTATTTGTTCCTTTACCCCAGATATTTTGTTCACCTGATGGCTCACCTGAAGGCCCCTCATCATGCATTGGCTCTTTACCTCTGTCCTGTACCTGTAGTGCTGATGTCGGAAGCGAGGCCCCTTCCACCCCGGGTGGAGATAACACTCGCTTTGCTGCCGCAAACAAATGTCTAGCACCCCTCTGATATGTGATGAAAACCGGCACACTAGCAGTCTCATGATGCTCATACTGACGAGAAGGTTCACCCTCATGCTTAACCTCTGATAATACCTGTGAAGTGCTGAAGAGGTCACGGGAGATGAAATCATCCCAAGTAATGCCCTGTGATCCTAGCTGATGATCCACCAACATCTTAATAAGTGAAAAATGATAAACACTGTTAAGTTGCTGCTGAGGGGTCTTGTGTTGCATGAAGGTGTTCATCCTCTCTATGTTCCTACAAATGAAAAATGGGAGGTTCATCATCCGAACCCTGGTAAAGTGCATGAGAAACCTGATGTGATAGGCATATAGACGAGAGAACCTCCCCTCACAGCTGAAGTACTTCATGATCAACTTCATGAGTGGAGCATATTCATCTTTCAAATATCTGAATGGAAAGACTCTTGTGAGGTGCCTCAAGCAACTGGCCTTAATGTAAGGCTCATAATGCTGTCGAACAATTTTCTGTTTCTTGTGCCATGGTTCTCCAACATTCGTTATACCGGTTGCTAATGAGACAGTTTTGGGTGTTAGTGTAAAGGTGACCCCGACCAAGATAGAATGATCTCCATGTAGGTGAAGCACAAAAATGCGGGCCAACTCATGATGAACTCGAACATTAGCCACTCTTTGACAAAACTCAAAACATGCTAGGTGCTAGAAACATGACATAGCAAGAGGACATGCCTACAATTCAGTGAGGGTAGAGGGCTCATCCCTAACATGTTTGCCACTCTTGTGATGTCTCCTGGGAGCCTGCTCTTCCGAGGATGAGTCACTTTGTGTCTCCATCTCATACTCTGATGAATGTTGTGATGCCATGACTGCTGTGTGTACTGTATTTAGGCTGCCCTTTGATGATGGTGTGAAGCTGGGTGCTTTTGTGATATCTACCACCAAGGGGAATGATGAAACAAAAGGGAGTATTAGGAGGGGAATAATGTGATGGGAATAGGGGTTATGGGGAGAAGTTTGTTTAGGGATATGTAGGGGGTTTGGGTATTTGATAGGGTAGGGTTTTAGGGTGCTATGTTGACAAATAAGAGGAGGGGAAAGAGAATAGGGTTTGGTAGTGTTTTAGGGTAGGGATAATAGGAAAAATGAGACAGGGAGGATAGGAAAAAATGTTAGGTGAGGGAAAAATCGTGGGTGAAAATGGAACCTTGGCCTCAATACCACAACTATGATACCCTAGCAACAATGGCTTTGGTGTTTTCTAGTGGTTGGTTTTATGAATTTTAGTTGCCACTATAACTAGCCATGGACCACCATAACCTTCACAAAAATACATGAGCCATCGAGATTTAGAGCCTACCTATCGATTTGAGGGGCTTCACAAGAAATTTGAGGAAATTTGGCACGGTTCTGGCCCTTTGTGGGTGTGCACCGTGCGCAAAACCCAGTGCGCCGCGCCCTGGGTGTGCGCCGCGCCCTGGGTGTGCGCCGCGCCCTGGGTGTGTGCCGCGCCCTGGGTGTGTGCCGCGCCCGTTGAAAAATTACACTGAGGGGTGGCTTTGTGTGCGTCGTGCCCTTTGTGTGCGTCGCACCCCTGTGTATATGCGTTGTTCCCTTAAAACTGCCTCCAAACTTGCTCCAAACACACACGATGCACACTCAAACACTTTGCAATGTTTCCCTATGCACTTGATTCGCACAATGACTTTGATTTTGGTGGAAACTTGTATATAAAGACTTGGAAGTCATGGGTTAAATTTTTGCCTCTTCAAAAACCCATTTTCTAATGTTATGTTTTGACACTTTTTCACTGACTTACAGCAACACTAATTTTCACTTTCCCTTTGAAATTTTAGCTCAAATGATGAAATTTTTGGCACTTTTTGCAAGGATTGCATGACAGGACATTTGGCAACTAAAACCATATCTGCATCTGAAGAAATCAATTGGCGACCTTTTGAAAATTTTATCACAAATGACACTGTTTAACTTTTCTTTAAAACAGAGTTTTGAAGAACAGTCAAAGTTTATCAATATGACGATGAAACTCTCTGAATCATTACTTTGTAAGGGCCTCACTCTAGCCTGCATGGCTTTACTGGACATATTTAAAGACCAAATTGATTAATCCCTAGACCTAATGATCGAAAATGACTTTTGTCCATTAAAGGACCAGACCTTGACTGTCATGGACTTTGGTGATCATTGACAAAAGACCTAAGCCAGCAGGAGCCAGACATGGGGGGAAATGACTAGCATGAACTTTTCCATCAGATTATGGCATGCCCCTAGCGGAATGCAGCTGAGTGAATGGAGAGGGACTCCTAAAAATGAAATGCATAAAGAGTTTTGATCTCTGATGGAGGACTGACCAGACCGACTCTAACATTGGCTCCAATGGGGGATGGTAGCTCCTTGGAGGTGCCAATAACAGCAGATCTCTGGAAGAGCTAGACAGTGCCTTCATCCATTGGGCTATGGAGTCATCATTTCGGCAAACAACACAGGACTTTGACTCATTTATGAAACTAAAATGACCAAAAAATTAACTCAAACTTGACATTGAAATGACTTGAAGACTAACTTGACAAACTCAAACCAAACTGAAATAAAATGGTATTTACAATGACAGTGGAAGCAGCGTTAATAACTCAGAAATGGTACCACTTGAGCAGCTGACCGTTGATCGGCCCTCCTGGACAATCTTCCCCATTCATTTCCTTCAGAAGAAAGGCATTCTGACCCCGATATGCTGCAATTTTAAAGGACTTTTCCAAAGATTCTCGAACTTACAGTGCTTACCTTTTTCCTCATTCCTTGCATCCCACTTCAGCACCACATCATCCAACTGAAATTTTTCCACCTTGGCCTTTCTATCATAAATTTTCTTTATTTTCTCCTGCAATTTGGATGTGTTCTTGAAAACTTCTTCTCTGGTTTGCTTCAAGTGGACCATTTGATTCAATCTTCTCTGCATGGGATCTTCTTCACTGCCGGCCTCCTGAAGAAGTTTGACTACCGGGGAAGCGAGAGAGGTAGGAAATACTGTATCAACTCCATAAACAAGCTCAAACAGTGACGTACCAATCAATTTCTTCTGGCTAACCCGATCTGCCCAAAGTGGATTGACCAACCTCTTATGCCAGCTCTTCTTATTTATTTCCAGCAGCTTCTTGATGATGTTGACCAATGATTTGTTCGAAGACTCTGCAATCCATTGCCTTGCGGATGATAGACAATTGAGTGACCCAAAATGATGTTATATTTATGACAAAACTCTACCATCCTTTTTTATTTGAAAGCTGTTGCGTTATCAGTGATTAACTTATTCGGGCAACCAAAGCGAGACAATATGTTATTTTCAAGGAATGAAATGATTGCCGCATCAGTAGATTGTCTAGTGGGAATTGCCTCGATCCATTTCGTGAAATAATCTGTCACTGTGAGGATCCATCTATGCTGAATGGAAGAAGTGGGATGTATTTCACCAATGAAGTCCAATCCCCATTGTTGAAAAGGGGCACTCACCTCAATAGGCTTAAGTGGCAAAGGCTGTAACTTCTGCTTTCCTTCGAAATTCTGAAACTTATGACAGCGCTTGACCATCTTGTATACATTAGCGAACAATGTCAACCAATAGTACCCTGCTCTCAGAATTTTGTTAGCTGTTGACTTCCAAAAAAGGTGACCACCACAGTCTCCTTGGTGGCAGTCCTCCATGACCTTCTTTGCTTCTTCTTCCACCAAACAATTCAAAAGAACGCCACCGGGATCTTTCCAATAAAGTGCAGAATTGAGAATGCAAAACTTGGCAGCTTTCAACTTGAGTGTTCTCGCTTTGTTTCTAGTCATGTCGAGTGGTGGTGACAAATTTTTAAGCACATATATGATATTTGAATACCACGGAGAGAGAGCAAACATTTCAGACCTGAATTGATGATGCTTCCTCATTCTCATCGGACATAGCAGCGATCAGATTTATGTCCAAGGTGTGCAAGTTTGATTGGGCCATTAACTTTGCCAATCCCTGTCCTTTAACCAGCTTTGTGGGCTTTATTACCACATCATATTCCAGCAAGGCTACAATCCATTTGCCTCGTCTTCCTTCCGGATCGGTCTGCACTAAAACATCTTTGACAGCAGCGTTAGGAACATAGGCCAAAATATGAGAATGTAAAATATATCCCTGGAAATCTTTCAATGCCTTCACAAGTGCAAGGGCTTGCTTCTCAATGATGTTGTATTTTAAGGTTGCATCTCTTATAGCTCTGTTGAAGAATGCAATGGGCCTTTCATGATCATCTCTTTTCTGCAATAACACAACTGCCATAGTGTGCTCCGAAGCAAATGAAAATAATATGAAATCCTGAGTGTAGTCCGGGCTGACTAGAACGGGAGCTGAAGAAAGAGCCAATTTGACTAAATTGAAAGATTTTATAGCCTCCTCTGTCCACTTCACTTGGATGTCCTTCTTAAGCATGTTTGTCATCTCTCTTAGGTGCTCAACAAGATTAGGTACAAAGCGGCATAAAAAATTCATTTTACCATTGAACGATTGAATTTCCTTCTTATTCCGGGGCAGATCGATTTGCTAAATTGCTTGCACGCGTGCTGGGTCAATACGAATGCCATATTTTGAGATAATGTGCTCGAGTAATTTTCCTTCCTCCATGGCAAACAAGCTCTTTTTCGGATTCAGCAACAAGCCATATTTTCTCCACTTTTGAAAGACAGTTTTTAGATGGTACATGTGCTCTTCATCAAATTTGGAAAACACCGTCAAATCGTCCAGGTACAAAACCAAAAAGACATCCTTCTCATTTGCAAAAGCCAAGTCCATTGCACGCTGAAATGTGGCACCTGCATTCTTTAAACCGAAAGGCATTTTAGCATAATGAAAGGTTCCCCATGGAGTGGTGAACGCTGTCTTGTCTCGATCATCTTCATGGACAGAAACTTGGTTATATCTGGAATAACCATCAAGTAGTGACATACGAGATGCTCCCACTACTCGCTGAAGTATATGGTCCATTTTAGGCAGTGGATAATTATCTTTCAACGAAACTTTATTGAGATTTCTAAAATCAATGCATAAGCGAATCTCACCTAATTTCTTTCGTACGGGCACCAAATTAGAGATCCAATCTGAAAATATGATGGGAACAATGATCCCTGATTTGTACAACCTGTTTATCTCCTTTTCAATAGATGGCAGCAACTTTGGATTTAGCCTTCTCAACTTCTGTCTAAATGGTTTTTGATTGGGCTTGATGGGTATAGTGTGCTGAATTATGTTGGTATCATATGTCTTTAAGTCAGAATAGTCCCAAGCAAACACATCTGCAAATGAAGACAGCAAACTGATATATTTGTCCTTGATCTTTGGTGGCAATGCTTTGGACAATTTTAACAACTTAGGATTAGTAGGTGTTCTGATGTTGACCTCTTCTACACCCTTCTCTGTTGGCTGCAATGTTGGCTTGCGAGCTACTTCATCTTGATCAAAAAGTTCCTCTAAAGGTATCAAGCCTTTAGGAATAACGTTATTCTTCAGCTGCAACACGTCCATTTCATTGATCTGCACCTCATCTGTACCATTACCTTCACCATCATCATTTTCTACATCAATTGAGGTCTCTTTGAACTTGCCTTTGTTTTGCAGAAAATCATCAATCTCCTCATCATCTTGGAACACTTGCCAATATCTCTGATTGTCTGGAACGGTTGGATGATGCTTGACATGGATTTCGAATTTCTTGCTAGAGTTCATTTGGATCTTCAAACTACTTGCTTCCTTAGCAAGAGCGTCAACAATACTATTTTGTATACAAGGTACACATGTCAAGGTGTATTCTGAAAATAATTTTAGGATGTCTAGAACTGCATTACGGTAAGCCCGCATCCTAGGATGCTTTGCTTGATACTCGCCTCTGCCCTGCGTAATTACCAATTCGGAGTCGCCATATACTGAAATCCTTTTAGCATTCAGCTTCCTTAGAATCTTTAGGCCAGCAACCAGAGCTTCATACTCAGCTTCATTGTTTGAACACTCAAAAGCCAACTTGTAAGAGCATACCCACACATTACTAGGCACTTTGTTCGAGGTAGAGAAAGGACTGCGTACCCAAATTCCAATTCCAGCGCCATCATTTCCCACTGATCCATCGAAATCCATGGTCCACAAACCTTCTTCTTCCTCTTGCAAGTGCTGGAAATCTGTTTGCTATGCCTTGTCTACTTGCTGTCCATTACTTTCAGCTGATTTCCCAACAGTGTTCTGTTGTTCTTGTCCTTCTTTCTTTAAAATTTCTCTAAAATTTTCTGTTATTTCTAGAATATCATCTGCTTCAACTAACTAACTATCTATATCATTGAAACTATCTGAATACAAAACAAAAGACTCTAAATCTGTATGTACATAGTTAATTGGATGATTTATTGGTTTCTCCTTGCTTGTGATCATGTATTTCATTTTTTATTCCCGATACAATTTCCTCATTTGTCCAAACATTGGAATAATCGCATAGGAGAAATCTAGCTGTAGTGTCCCTTTCAATTTCGCTACCCAATACCTGGAAATAAGCATGCCAAACCTGGGAGGAATATCTGCTACAACAACATCCATCAAAACATTCTTCATTGGGAGTTGATCCAGACTCACAACCAAGTCTTTGATGAGTCCTATACATCTTACTCTGCTGGAATCAAATGAATAGAGATCATGGTATTTCCGGGTGATGTCCAGACCAAGCTTATCCATGATAGCCTTGGGCATGAGATTGTGAGAAGCTCCGGAATCGAACATGGCGTTATGTAACACAAAATCATGCAATCTTAAACTGATATAAAAAGGTGGTACATCACTATCAGGAGACTCACCATTCGATGCTGGCCCAAAAATCATTTCAGGTTGATCATCTTCAACATTCACCATGTCAGACATTGGGTCCAAATTCAACATTTTAGATACTTTCCCTCTATAACTGTTGTTCCTCATTATTTCAGTCAAGGGAATGGATACTTTCAATTTAGAAATCTCGTTCTCTAAACTAAAAGCGGGGATCTTTTCTACCTCTTTGACTGGGATTTCTTTCCTTTCCTTTTCTTTTGAGGCAACTTGCTGATGTGATTGTTCTGTTGATGGTGATTTGCTGCTCTCCGGACCAACCGCCTCCTTTCCTTTCCTTTGTGTAACTGATGAATCGTTCTTTGATGCCTCAACATCCTTCCTTTTCTGAATTGGTTTGACCAGCACATCTCTATTTCTAAGTGAATATCGCTACTACTGGGAGGACAGAGCATTCATATAGCCGCTTTGGTACTCATCTGATTCTTCCTCCAAGACGGTGTCATTGGCTAGAATGAAATCTACATCTTTGTGTACAGCCAAACCTTCTGCATACTCCTCCTCCTCAGTGAGATAAATAGGCAAATCATCAGGAGTAAAGAGGTGGTTTTCTTCACCTATTACATTCCCGTCCTCATCTGATTCCGGTCCATGCACAAAATTTTGCTGCAAAGGTGGTTGCACTGGCTGTTGTGTTGTCTGCTCTTGGGCTCGTTGATCTCTCTGTCTTATTCTATATTGTGGTTGTTGCTGACCACGAAAGTTAGGATTTCTAACTTGTGGCTCCGGTTTGTCAAGTTTCACCCTTTCAAGCATCTGCTCTACCTTCTTGAGTAATTGATCCATTGAGGAAGACTCTTCCTTGACTGTGACCTTCTTTTCTGCTTTCGCTCTAGCTCTTTTGGACAACAGATTTGCTTCAACGCTGACCGCTATCTTCTGCATGTCTTCCATTGTGGCCGGTTCTCTCTCTCTTAATTGATAAGCCATATTAGCATCAAAACCATCCGGGAACTTCACCATGGCTAGTCCCACAGGTGGCCTTAGATGATCTGGAATTTCGTTATAAACTGAATTGAATCTAACGCAATAGTCTTGGACCGACTCACTAGCGTTTCGTTTGATTTTCTCATATTCAGTCAGAATTTGAAGAGGATTCTTTTTCACTTCCCATCGTTTAAAAATTGTCTTTGTAGGTCGGCCAAGGTAGTGATACTTGCTGCCGGCAAACCTCTGAACCATTTCCTCACTTCACCTACAAATGTCTGTACAAAGAGTCTCATTGCCACATTCTCCGCATAGATCTCATGAAGTTCATAGAAACTGCCATTCTGTCCACATGTTGCTGAGCAGTAATATTGTTAGGAGTGCCATCAAAAAACTGGATTTTTCTTTGATAATCTGCGGGCATATCATCTAGAACTTGAGGCAGAACCAGGGGTGCAAAACAGACAGCCATCACTCTTGGTGGATTTGGCCTTGGAGGTGTTGGAGGAGTGTGCATAGTTTGTAAGGGGCTAGCAATTGGAGTTTGAAGCTATGTCGCAATATAACTATCAATTGACCGGTTAGCCCTTTCAGTTTCTAGGTCTACAAGAAATTTTTGATCGGGGACAGTATAGTCAACAGCCCTTTCAGATTTGGTCTCGAACAATGATATTTCAAACCGCTCATCAAACTCAAGCTCTTCAAGATACTCAAAAATGTCAAGACATGAATGGGATTTGAACGCGGGAGTTATAGTGCTCTCTTGACACAGGAGTCTTGGAATCAAGTTGGGGTTTTCGTAAATATGAGGGGGATCTAGATCTGGATTGGCTCTGGTATATCGTCTCGAAGCTAGCGTGCTATTGAGAAAAATTAAAGGACACAACCAACCTACTCAGCCTATCCAATCCTAAACTTATCATCCGAAAGCTTAGAATTATAAAGAAGTAAGGGGATTAATTTGTCCCCAGTGGAGTCGCCACTATGTTAGCACTTAAATCTGCCTTAGGCTGAAGGAAGGCAAAATTTAGGGTAACCACAAACCACGCTCAGTCTAGTAGCTAGCCCTACCAGAACAGGAGAGGGCTCTCTCCGAGTCACGCTTAGTGAATAAGTAAATGGAATGGTCTGAGATGACTAACAGTGAAATATTGATCTTAGGCTAGTAAGTAAATATGGATACAAGAAGCAATTTTTTATGAATGACTGAGTTTATGGGATGGTATGGGACCAATGGACAGCAATGAGTAGATAATTTAATACAAAGGCATAGATTACTTCGTGAGGCAAGACCGGCGGAAAGTCTAGCAATTTAGTTTGAAATAACGCGGAATGAAGGAATTTTTTAGGAGGGTGAAAAGGGCATAAGTACATGAATCTTTTTCAACAGAAGAAGAACACTGAACATGAAATTTACCCACAGGCAGAGCAATAAAAATCTACCTTATCTAACTTAGAAAATTTCACTGGAAATGAATATGTAATGAACTGTGAAACATTACGAAATACATATAAAACATAAGAGACACATTTGCTACACTCACAACCATATGAATCTCATGAAATAGAGCCGTTGCCTTTCATTAATCCTCTGTCAAAATATACAATGCAGAACCGATTTTCTCTCCCACAGTCTCCCAGAAATTACAAGCCAACCAACCCTTTGCAAATGGTTTGCATACAATATATAGAATGTGCCATTAAGAGATAGAACGCCCAAGGGTTGGGGAGTTACTCGAATCATTACAAAATGGAGGTGAAAAGCCAACCATTAGCTACAGGTGCAGCGTTGCAAACATGAAAAATGGCTTGGGTGACTGTTTGCCTTCCTTTGCCACTTGGATAGAAGCCAATCTAGAGTGAAAATAATTTAAATGTTGCCTTAGCTGCTGAAAAAGTGAAGTGTAGATGAGAGGGCCCACTTGTGAAAAGTCGCGAATCGAAATTTCGCGAAACGGAGGTCAAATTGGCCTCTTTTCTTATATGCACCATGCCATTTTGGAGGCTGTTTTGAGATACCTGTAGGAGTCCAAATAGTGCCCAAGTGTGCTTTTTGGAAAGCCTGGCTTGTCTACTTTCCAACCCAAGTGGAATTTCTGAATTTGGTGCTCATTTGCCCCTCCACCTCCAAATATTCATTCTCCCAAGACTGCTTCCTGTGTGTCAAAATAGGCGCAGAGAGGTCATTTTTTAAGTGTTTTTGACCTCCTGGAGACTCAAATCATGCCCAAATTTCTTGTCCAAGCACCAGTAGTCATGATTTTGCATGTTGAATCCAAAAATGCAAACCATTTGTGATTTGGACGCATAGGGAGAAAAAACCTGTGTTGTGCCCAAAAATTTGTCACGTGACCAAACTTGTCCCAAATTTCTTGAAATTTGGGCTGGAGATCCTCTATGAAGTGTTATGCTAGGCCAAAGAGGCTTCGGTCAATATCTGAAGTCGATCAAGCTCCCTTTTCCTCTTTTTCTTCTTGATTTCCTTCCTCAATTTAGCCTTCAAATTCCTGATTCAGGCCTTGCATACTTTGTTTCGCGCCATGCAGTGGAAAGCCATGTGTCTTAGTAGTGCATGGTCCTTGTCGGCCTTGTCCAGCAGCCTCTCCAAGTGCATGTTAACTCTCTCGAGGTTGGCCTCCCGATTCTCATTAATCTCTTGCTCCAATGACGTGAGCTCAACTATTCTCCTTTGCGCAGCTTGGCGATGCTCACGAATGTTTTGTAGCTCCATGATCGCTTGTTGATCCTCCAACTGTTTGTTCCTCTACTCCAGATATTTCATGTTCCATTTAGCCCAATCAAGGGACAAGTCTTCGATCTCTGATTGCTGCTCCTGGATGATCTCTTTGAGCTGTGCACTTGTCGATTCTGTATCTGTATCATCATCATGAAGGAGAACAAATTTGGTCTCTCATTCACATGATAGCTCACCTAAAGGCCCCTCATCATGCATTGGCTCTTTACCTCTATCCTGTACCTGTAGTGCTGATGTCGAAAGCGAGGCCCCTTCCACCCCAGGTCGAGATAACACTTGCTTTGCTGTTGCAAACAAATGTCTAGCACCCCTCTGATATGTGATGAAAACCGGCACACTAGCAGTCTCATGGCACTCATACAAACGAGAAGGTTCACCCTCATGCTTAACCTTTGATAATACCTGTGAAGTGCTGAAGAGGTCACGAGAGATGAAATCATCCCAAGTAATGCCCTGTGATCCTAGCTGATGATCCACCAACATCTTAATAAGAGCAAAATGATAAACACTGTTAAGTTGCTGCTGAGGGGTCTTGTGCTACATGAAGGTGTTCATCCTCTCTATGTTCCTAAAAATGAAAAATGGGAGGTTCATCATCCGAACCCTGGTAAAGTGCATGAGCAACTTGATGTGATAGGCATATAGACAAGAGAATCTCCCCTCACAGCTGAAGTACTTCATGATCAACTTCATGAGTGGAGCATATTCATCTTTCAAATATCTGAATGGAAAGACTCTTGTGAGGTGCCTCAAGCAACTGGCCTTAATGTAAGGCTCATAATGCTGCCAATCAATTTTCTATTTCTTGTGCCATGGTTCTCCAACATTCGGTATACCGGTTGCTAATGAGACAGTTTCGCGTGTCAGTGTGAAGGTGACCCCAGCCAAGATAGAATGATCTCCATGTAGGTGAAGCACAAAAAGACGGTCCAACTCATGATGAACTCGAACATTAACCACTCTTTGACAAAACTCAAAACATGCTAGGAGTTGGAAACATGACATAGCAAGAGGACATGCCTACAATTCAGTGAGGGTAGTGGGCTCATCCCTAACATGTTTGCCACTCTTGTGATGTCTCCTGGGAGCCTGCTCTTCCGAGGATGAGTCAGTTTGTGTCTCCATCTCATACTCTGATGAATTTTGTGATGCCATGACTGCTGTGTGTACTGTATTTAGGCTGCCCTTTGATGATGGTGTGAAGATGGGTGCTTTTGTGATATCTGCCACCAAGGGGAACAATGAAACAAACGGGAGTATTAGGAGGGGAGTAATGTGATGGGAATAGGGTTATGGGGAGAAGTTTGCTTAGGGATATGTAGGCGGTTTGGGTATTTGATAGGGTAGGGTTTTGGGGTGCTATGTTGACAAATAAGAGGAGGGGAAATAGAATAGGGTTTGGTAGTGTTTTATGGTAGGGATGATAGGAAAAATGAGATAGGGAGGATAGGAAAAAATGGTAGGTGAGGGAAAAATGGTGGGTGAAAATGGAACCTTGGCCTCAATACCACAACTATGCAACCCTAGCAACAATGGATTTGGTGTTTTCTAGTGGTTGGTTTTATGAATTTTAGTTGCCACTATAACTAGCCATGGACCACCATAACCTTCACAAAAATACATGAGCCATCGAGATTTAGAGCCTACCTTTCGATTTGAGGGGCTTCACAAGAAGTTTGAGGAAATTTGGCACTGTTCTGGCCCTTTGTGGGTGTGCACCACGCGCAAAACCCAGTGCGCCGCACCCTGGGTGTGCGCCGCGCCTGTTGAAAAATTACACTGAGGGGTGGCTCTGTGTGCGCCGTGCCCTCTGTGTATATGCGCCGCGCCCTGAAAACTGCCTCCAACCTTGCTCCAAACACGCATGATGCACACTCAAACACTTTGCAATGTTTCCCTATGCACTTGATTCGCATAATGACTTTGATTTTGGTGGAAACTTGTATATAAAGACTTGGAAGTCATGGGTTAAATTTTGCCTCTTCAAAAACCCACTTTCTAATGTTATGTTTTGACACTTTTTCGCTAACTTACAACAACACTAATTTTCACTTTCCCTTTGAAATTTTAGCTCAAATGATGAAATTTTCGGCACTTTTTGCAGGGATTGCATGACAGGACATTTGGCCACTGAAACCATGTCTGCATCTGAAGAAATCAATTGGCGACATTTTGAAAATTTTATCACAAATGAAACTGTTTGACTTTTCTTCAAAACAGAGTTTTGAAGAACAGTCGAAGTTTATCAATATGACGATTAAACTCTCTGAATCATTACTTTGTAAGGGCCTCACTCTGGCCTGCATGGCTTTACTGGACATATTTAAAGACCAAATTGATTAATCCATAGACCTAATGATCGAAAATGACTTTTGTCCATTAAAGGACCAGACCTTGACTGTCATGGACTTTGGTGATCATTGACAAAAGACCTAAGCCAGCAGGAACCAAACATGGGGGGAAATGACTAGCATGACCTTTTCCGTCAGATTATGGCATGCCCCTAGCGAAATGCAGCTGAGTGAATGGAGTGGGAATCCTAAAAATGAAATGCATAAAGAGTTTTGATCTCTGACGGAGGACTGACTAGACCGACTCTAACACCATGCATGCAAAACTAGTGAGGAAAACATACATGCAACTCGATACCTACAAGCCAAATCCACTGAGTTGTTGATCCTAATGTCCTCTTGTGCTTTCCTACTCTTTCTTTTCCTTCTTTCTCCAAAACTCCAAGTATGCCACACCCTCCAAGAGTGCTCCAAGAAAACTCTAAGTGTCCAAGAATGAGAGAGAGAGAAAGAATAGAGAGAGAGCTCCAAAACTGAACTAACAAAAGTCTACACTGACCAAGCCTACCAACTGATCCTCATAAGCCTTTTTATTAATGAGGCCTCTATTTTCTTCATTTTCCATTATTTTCCTTCAATTTTCTCCTCACATGCAACCTACGACTTTTCACGTCCCTTTTCTCCTAATTTCCTCTATTTCCATAAATAAAATGCCAATAAATGCTCATGCCTTTCCAAATCCTTTTCCTTTACCTTTGCCAATTTCCTTAGCCATAATAAACCAAATGAACACCCACTAGGATGTTTTTCGCACCATTCAGCTTGGAATACATGCCCTATGACTGTGGTATTATATTTTTTACTTGGATTTTTATCCAGGTTCGTTGCACTAATCTCGAAACCTAGAATAGATTATTAACCAAGGGGGAAATCACACACATGGGTTAGTTTTCTATAATTCCAAACAATGCAACTATCTTTATAGGTATTTCCCCTTGAGTAGAGCTCATGCTTAATTATGTGAAAAAGGTATGAAGCACAAAATCTATGTGGGTAACTCACTCCCATATCTAAAGGTTATGAGGATTAGGGATCTTACTACCACTATATCCCTCAATGCATACTCCTAGTTGGTCAAGTGGTCTACTTTGAGTAGTGGTGCCCATATACAAGGATCTTACTACCACCGTCACCATTGGTGCACACTATCACACCCAACATTGGTATTGTACAGGACCAAAAAGAATAATACAAGTATCCAAGCATAATATGAGATTTAGTGTCCCATGGATACGAAATAGAATCCTAGCCTCTTAGTTCACACAAGCCATGTTAGAGAAAATAATAATATACTCTACCAAGTACACAAAACAAAACCATATGACTCTTATATAATTAATAAAATCTTAATCCATTTCCTCATGAACGAGCTAACACCTTTTTAAGAAAATAAATTTATTTTATAAGAGTAACAATTTTCCCAAGATTTGGCTCTTATCCTCCCCTTTCCCCTGTCATCTCATGCAAGGGAAAATAAGGGCTAATGAACCGATTTACAAGTATTAATAAGAGGGTAAAAAATGAATTCAACTCTCCCCTATTGCCTTTTTATGAAAGTTAACTTTAATATTCATTTTCCAAGTATTTTTCCATTTCTCATGCTTCCTCGGAAAGAGTATTAGTGGCTAATCCTCATTGAATATGACCCCCTTTCCACTTGGGCATTAATCAACATATTTTGTCAATTCCTTAATCCTATAGTAGGGTAGTATTTTCCTATAGTATAATCATTGTTCAACAAAAATAAGGGAGATCATCTTAACTATTTGCATAAGCCATCCTCTAAAATATTGACAACAACATCAAATAAGGATTACTTATCATAAACTATCAAGTTTCACACATGTCCAACTACATGTAATTATCAAACAAGGAGTTATCTAGGAGATGAGGATTCTAGAATCCCCTCTCTCATGCATCATCACAATGCTTATCCAAATAGCACAACTAGGACAAGGAACACAAATCCCACATAATGGAAGTCACACAATGTAAATCCTTAACAATAAGTAATGAGAGGAACTAATCACGTGCCATTAAATTATAATTTAGGATACTCGTTATGTCAGAATATATAATTCATCAATAAATGTTCAATAAGGAACACCACCCTTTATCTACCATGGGTTATACTCATAAGCATTGTCTATAACTTAACTAGTGGTTATTAATAATAATTCATAAGAAGGAAGCCATTCTTGATTAGTAATGAACATAAAGGTCTAATCATTTTTGAGCAATGCATATACAACAAGGGTTCTTCTGACCCATGCGTACACCTCTTCTAAATGTAAGTAATTGTTACACAAGTATAATGGGTCCATAAAAAATAAATAGAACCAAAACTCACATAATAATCAACATACACTAGGGGTTGTTATACCCTATATACAATGACTATCTTTTGTGAAATCAGAAGAGTAAGAACTAGATCAAGAACTAATACAAAATGGTCACATTTAACCAACCTCCTCACGTTGCATGAACTCTACTATGTTGGTTCAAAAGAAGGATGAGACATGGGAACTCCATATTTAACTATAAGGCCTCAAATAAAATCATAATTAAGAATTGGAACCCATCCCTTGGATTGATGATATTCTCAATCAACTCAAAGGAACAAAGTTTTCACAAATATTGATCATAAGTTAGGGTATGATCATAGGTAATTCTAGTCGAGAAATGTGTGGAAGATAACCATCAAGCCTAAGGAAGATCTCTTCCAGTGGTTGGTCATACCATTCAACTTAACTAATGTATCAATATTGCTCATAGGAATGATGGGTGATATTCTAAAACTATTCAACAATTCTTTTATGGTTTTACACTTTGATGACAATTTCATATTCAACATAACCTCGAAAGGTCATCTAAAGCACATTTAAGAAGAAAGGATCACCTTATCATGACATACACTAGATGCCAATAGAGAAGTGTTCACTCGATATACAATGATCTAATATATAGGGTGGTGCATCATGGATGAGTGTGGTGTGAATGTAGATGGAGTGAAGATCGAAGTGATCCACCACTAGGCCATCTTAAAGACACTAATAAAGCTTCAAAGCTTCTTGGGTCTCACCAACTTCTACTATAAGTTCATGTTGGAATTATCTCATCTTACTCAGTCTTTAACCCAAGTGACTAAGTGTGGAGCCAAGATTAAGTTTCTTTGGCCCAAGCACGATAGAAATCATTTGAGCCATTAAATCATTGTCTAGATATGACATTGTTCTTTGTTCTTCCATATCTGCAATAAGAATTCCAAATTGGCATAGACACTTTAGATTATTCCATTGGTACTATTACGGCCTAAATCTACCTTAGGCTGAGAAACGCAGGATCTAGGGTAACATCAAACCATGCTTAATCTCGTAGCTAGCCCTACCAGGTCGAGAGAGGGCTCTCTCCTTGTCAATCTCAGAAAATATGGCCAATGAAACTTGAGATGACTGATGTAATGACTGATTTTAGGCTAGGTATGTGTACAGAGGTGTTTGATTGAATTTAAGATGGGTTTGCTGGCTCAATTGTGAAAGGTAGATTTGGGTCCGGGAATGGACACAGTGTTGCAGAGATCTCTATGGGGCGATGTAGGCAAATGGTTTAGCACTTCAAATTGAGTGAGATAGAGAGCTTATAGACTGGTGAGGAGTTGGAGAGGGCATGAAAAACTCAGGGATCCTCTTCAGACAACTGGAAACATAGATAACTAAACAAACCCTAGGTAGAGCACTACAATTTCAGTGTATTCTACCTTTTATCCTTGTTTGATTTAGTTAAGATGAAATAAAGAGAGATAATGGCATACATAAAACACATATAAACTTTCAATTACAGAAGGAAACACAATACCAAAGCAAGATGCCTCAAGAATCCCATAAAGTGCTACAAACCCTGGTCAATTCCTTAGCCAAACTGTTGAAAAGTGTGTACAACAATGCTCAAAGCATTCACAAGAGTCCAACCTTTACAAATGACTGAAAAACTACTAGATATAGGCATCAAACAACTCATGCTAGGCTTTAGGGGTCAAGATCATGAGTTTAGGAGCTATTTCAACAAGATCTAAACTAAGAACTAAAAAGTAGGCAGTGGAACAACATGCCTTTAAAACCTAGGAAACTGATTCATTCAATTGCAAACTACTTTTTCATGATGAATCTACCTCTATGAGTGAAAATTTAGCATAATTACATCAAAATCCATCAAGTCACATTAAATTACATCATGATTTTGACTTTTAGAAAGAGAAAAGTGAAACTGTGAAGAAACTAGGCAAAAAACAGAGTTTTTTGGCAAAAATGAGCAAATTTCCTCCAATGCACCACGCTGATTTCCCAATGCGTAGTGCCTTATTACAACTAATTTTATAGGCCTTCCCGTTCACCAAATTTGCTCCAAGTGGGCTTGTTGGAAAGGTCAGCCTATATACTTTCTAGAACAAGTGGAAATTCTAAGTTTGGCCTCCATTTGCCCATCCAAAGTTGAGTTATCCCAACACTGCTTCTTGTGTGTCCAAAAAGGGGCAGAAAGGTCATTTTTGAGGTGTTTTTTACCTTTTTGGAAGCTCAAAACCTGTCAAAATTTCTTGGCCAAGTGAGGGAATTCATATTTTTCATGAAAAATCCAAAAATGCAAGCCATTTTTGCAAAATTCCTAGCCAAGTGAAGGCGTAGCGCCGGTGGCGTGGTGCATTGGGTAGAAAAATCTATTTTTTAGCCCAAAAATTCCAAAATTGCAAAAATTTTCCCAAATTTTTTGAAATTTGGGATGATTGTTCCTCATTAGGTAATGTGTTGGGCTAAGGAAGCCTCAACCAAGATCTGGAGTCAATTTGTCTCTTTTCTCTTCCTCATGGCTTTCTTCAACTTGGCCTTCAAATTCCTGATTCTTGTTTTGCGCACCATGTTTCTTGCCAAGTAGTGGTATGCCATGTTCCTCAACATGTTTTTTTCATTGTTGGCCTTCTCCAGCATCCTCTCTAGGTGCATGTTTGTCCTCTCAAGCCAAGACTCATGATAAGCTTGAATTTCTTAGTCAAGTGTGGTCAATTCGATTTTCCTCCTCTTGGCAGCTTACCATTTGCCCTTATGTTTTGGAGCTCCATGATAGTTTGTTAATCTTCTAGCTTCTTGTTCCTCTGCTCCAAATAATTAATAATCCACTTGGCTCTATCCAGGTTAAGAGACAAACGTTGAATGTCATCTTGCTGCTCGTAAATGATCTCTCTAAGCTTTGAGCTTTGTAAGCCCAAATCAGTGTCCTCATCCTGAATGAGGATGAAATTTGTCTCATTACCTCCTGAAGGTCCCTCATCATGTAAGGGTTGCTTACCCTTGTCCTGTACCTGCTCTGCTGATGAAAGAAACAAGACCCCTTCCACCCCAGCTGGAGATAGCACTCGTTTTGCTGCTGCAAACAACCTTCTAATGCCCTTTTGATATGTGATAAACACCGGCACACTAGCGGTTTGTGTCTCATGAATCTCCTGCTAATGTGAAGTCTCTCCTGCCTCATGAAAAACTGCTGGGGGTACTTGAGGACCTATAAATACCTCATGTGCAATGAAATCCTCCCATGAGATGTTCAGTAAACCAAGTTGATGCAAGACCATAATTTTCATTGGTGCAAGATGATATATGCTATTATATTGCTACTGAAGAGGCTTCTTTTGTACTAGGGTGGTCATCTTCTCAATGTTCCGACAAATGAAATAAGGGAGGTTCATCATCCTCACCCTAGTAAAGTGCATCAACAATCTGATATGATAGGCATATAGACGAGAAAATCTGCCCTCACAACTGAAATATCTAATTATGAGTTTCATCAAGGGAGCATATGTGTCCTGAAGATACTTGAAAGGAAAAACTCTGCTGATATGTCTCTGAAATCTAGCCTTGATGTAAGGCTCATAATAATCTCTGTCTATTAGCTGCCTCTTATACCATTGCTCACCTACATTTGGAATGCCGGTTGCTTGAGCAATAGTCTCAGGTGTCAAGGTGAATGTCACACCTGCCAAAGTGACTTGGCCATTATGAAGATGGAGCACAAACAATCTGGCCAACTCAAGGTGATACTTGACTCTCTCCACCATCTCACAGAACTGATAACAAGATTGGTGTTGAAAGCATGTGATAGCAAGAGGATAGGCCAACAACTCGACAAGTGAAGTAGGCTCCTCCCTTTTATGTTTTCCACCCTCGTGAGGCCTCCTTGGTGCATGCATTTGTCTAGAAGAATCACTGACTGTCTCCTCATCTCTGTCATAGGAGGATTTTGACTCCATGTCTGCCAATGTTTGAGTTTTCTTAGATGAGTATGAAGATATTTTATGGTGTCTCTAGGTTTTTTGCTGCCAAGGATATGAATGTGTGAGGGACTATAGAGGGAGTGTGTATGAGGGATTTTGGAATCTTGCTGACAGACTCTTGATGAATAGAAGGGTTTAGGGGATAATTTTTTAGAGTTTGGGAATAGTAATTAGGATTTTGGGATAATGGGATTAGGGTTTTAAGGTTAGAAATTTAGGGATATGGGGTTAAGGAATGGGTAGATGAAAATGTAAAGAAAGGGAGAAAATGATTAAGGGAATGAAGGAGTGAGGGAGTGGGAAACGGATAGGAGTGGAATTGGTAGCAAGAAATCCAATTCATAAACCTTATGCAATTGTATTTGACAAAAAATGCAAGGAGGTAGGTGTAGAGCTATAAAAAGGGTCTCTTTCACCTCTAGTTACCTCACATTAGAATGTCAATCCGGGAACGTCTTACTATTTCAAAAGAGTGTCTCAGTCTGAGGCTTAGCACTTGTCAGAGTAATGCTCGTAGTATAGCTACTTAAAGGCTACAAAAGTAAATGGTTGCATGTCTATAACTTAACTACTTCAAAAGGCTAAATCACACCAAGCATTGCATCAGTCAAAGGTTCGGTAGCAATAACCCATCCTTTTCATAACTGATGAGAACAAATCCGAGGTCTGGGAGCTAGGTAGCAAATGCTGGGGCTCACTACAGCCTGAGATTGTCCTTGACGAATATAAATGAAATGACAAGTAAAGGAAATAACGATGAAATAGAACAGCACTTCAGCCAAGGGTTTGGTGGCAATAACCTATCCCTTTCATAACTGATGGGAGCAAATCAGAGGTCTGGGAGCCAAATAGCAGAAGCTGACACTCACTACAGCCTAAGTCTGTTCTTAAGAAATGGCAAGTAAATGAAACAACAAATCAGCAATCTTGAAATAGACTAGCAATTGAAATGGAACAGCAATTCAGAAATGGAACAACAACTAAATGGAACAGCAATTCAGAAATGGAACAGCAACTAAATGGAACAGCAACTGGAATAAGCAATAACCAAGTTCATCAAGCTGTGATTCTATCTAACCACTCCAATCAAAACATCAATCCTGCAGTCTCAAAAGAATTACAACCCTAAAAACATGCTTCTGTTATTGATCTGAATAAACGCATGTGATTGCATCTCAAGATATAAACAGTAATATTCAATAATCATCTGAAATCAGACTTCTCAAGATAACTGTCATACTGCTAAAACACAACCACCATGAACTCTGTACTGGAGTGATAATATCCTGTAGAGATTAATCAACACTTTAATGAATTGGTAACATAACGCAGTGTCAATATAAAACTTCAATTTGCAGGAACATTAAACAAGTTAAACATCACAGAGCGTGCAATATAACGTTCACAACAAATTACCAGATTACGCCTATGAAAAAACCACACAGACACCACGCGTAATGGTATAAGAGCAAGTGTCCTCCAGGGCCAGGCCCTTAGCCTCCAGGGGTACACCGCTTAAAGTTGATCCAGGATCAAAGATAAAAGAGTAACCAAGTCTGTATTAATGCATGAAATAAACTTACAGCAAATCGAGTCTTAACAGAACATAAATATCATAGTTTCGATCTGGTAAAAAGGAATTACAACAGAACCTCCCCTTATAGCCAACAATGTTATCTCTTATATAAGGATGATGACGGAGATATCTAGATACAAAAATAGATAGAATAGCGATCACTCGGGATCTAAGATCCTGAAGGATTCGCAGAACCATTAACCCTGAGTCACTTCTTTCCTTTTCTGCTCCGAACTGGTATCTCTGCTTCCTCTTCTGGGTTGGTCCGTTTTGATCTGGTCTGTTTGCGGTTCCCCGTCAAAGTGACAACAGTTAGCTCCTCTTTGTCTTTCCCTTTGAGATGGCTAATTTCTGCTTTTCCTCCTTCCTGCACGTAAGAACGACAATTATCAGTTTTGCCTATTAACCTCATGTGTCTCGTTATTATCTAAGTTTAAAATGTAGAAAGGCTTATATATCCTAATGAAAAAGATACTGAAATAACCATCAAAACATACCTTCTTTGAGACTCTACAGTAGGGTTTTAATTTTTCACCACTAAATCACCATAAGCACCAAGAGAAATTCATTCATTTGTCATGGAGGGATGTTGACTTACTTGAACAAGTGAGGATTTGGCAAATTTGTGAATTTGGAAGAGATTGGGAGTGATTTCGGGCCTTGACCCCTGTGCGTCGCGCCGCCTCACAGGTGTTCCACGCCTTCTAAGTGCACCACACCCATTACAAGTTTGCACTGCAAAACGCAACCCAATGTGCCGCGCCTTCTGAATCCACTGCGTCCACGACCCAGTGCGTCGCGCCCTGATTTTTCTCTTGCCTTTGGCACAAACTCACTCTCTTGGCACTTGGAAGACCAATACACTTGCTCTCTTTCTCTTGAGGATACAAATGAACTTTTTGAACATGAAAAATGTTTATATACATATAGCTTTGATTTTTCATTTACAAAAACCCACTTTTCTAATGTTTGCTTTTGACTTGCTTTAAAAACTTTGTTTTTGGGCAGTTTGCTTTATTTTTTCCTTTGATGGACTGAATGCTTTGATTTTTTGTTTTGCTTTTCAGGTGGTGAAGTTGCAGAGGCTTGGCAAGGTGACCTGGGCTGCCTCTAAAGTTATTACATATGGAACAAATGAAATTGTTAGGATATTCCGACACATAGGATATAGTTAAGTTCAACTTGGTCTAGTATAGAGTTAGGTTAGAGTTAGGTAAAGTGTGTTTCTTTACCGTTGTACATTTTGTAACTTACAATCCGACGGTCACGATATGTAGTGATCCGACGGTTCACTCTCACCTCGGTATTACCGACACTTGATCCGTGGCTTGACACCCGATTGGTCCATGAGTTCTATTTAAAGCGCATGGAGGGTCATTGTTCGGGTAATCCGTGCATGAGAGAAGCTTATGTAAATTTTCATTCTTTGATTAATAAATTGTCTGTACCCACGTTGGGACAGGCCGTGGACTGTTTCCCTCCTTGCACTCTGAGGGTTTTAACCACGTCAAAAATACTGGTGTATTGATTTGAGATCTGGTTGTGAGCGGTGTCCTCTTGGTATTCTTTCTGAGGAACTTACCCTGTAAATTCCTACATGGTATCAGAGGTATTTGAGGGCCGCGTCCGTTGGTGATCCAAATCTGAAGCCGGTAGAACTGCATGCGGCTGTCGTTTCCTAGATCTGCTGTTTCTGACTGCTTTCGGGCCGAGAGGACTGCTCTGTTGCGTTCAGAGCATCTGTTTCAGTGAGGAACCCCTTTCGTTTCACGCGAAAAGGTTTCCGGTAGCCCTAGCTGCGTCATTTTTCAGATCGGGAGGTATACAGTGTTTTTTTTTGCAGTTTACTGTCATTTTCTCTCTGCTTATTTCGGTTTCGGTTTATTTAGCCTTTTTTTTTTCCGGATCTATACCTTTCATTTCTGCGTATGCTCTTTGCCCTGCGACTCTGTGCGATCTGGGCAAATCAGAAACAGAAAGAAAGGATTTTTCTCATGCGTATGCTCTTTTCCCTGCACCTTAGTGTGATCTCGGAAAATCAGAAACATTGAGAAAAATATTTAGTTTTTCGGCTAAAAGCTAACTTTGAGATTTTTTTTAAAAATTTCTAGTTTTTTGGCTAAAGCTAACTTCGAGCCGTAAGGTTCGTTTTTCTTTGGATATTCGTGTTGGGTTTTGTGTTTTGTGTTTTGTAGGGGAAAAGAGTCTTCCCAAGGCAAGCACGCAAATCGAGCCCCCCCCCCCCCCCCCCCCTCTCTCTCTCTCTCTCTCTCTCTCTCTCTCTCTCAAATATTTTGTATAGATCAATTGGTTCAAAGACCTTTTAAGAAAGTAGAGGTCTTGGGTTCAAGTCTCCATTTTGTGGGGGCGGATTTTTTCATTCCCGCACATTCGCGCACTTTGCCGGCAACGTCAACAATTTTTTTTCAAAAAGCCATAACTTTTTCATCCGGAAGCCTTTTTCAGAGCCGTTTTTTTTAAAACCGCCTATTTTTTCGAGATCTATCCATTGGACCACTTACTTTCAGCATCTTCAGCTTCAGTTGTTTTTCAAAAAATGGAAAGTCCATGCCAAGTCATTCTTGACAGCACTAACTACTTCCAATGGGTAGCCTACATGGGAGATTTACTTAGAAGTAAAGGTCTCTTCAGAATAGCCACAGACCAAGAGAAGAAACCCAAAGATGAAGACAAGGCCGAAAAATGGGAAAATCGACAAGATCAAGCACGTGGTTTGATAGGAATGTCTGTTTCTCCTGATCTTAGATTCCACATTGCAGAAATTGAAACTCCTCATGAAGCATTAGAAAAACTTGCTAAAGTTTTTGGGATTAAAAATGAAATTAGAGCCCATCAACTTGAGAATGAGTTGCTTACTTTGGATCCTAATAATTTTTCTTGCATTGAAGATTTCTTGTCCAAATTCAAGACCCTTAGATATCTCTTGGAAGGTGTTAAAGTTAAGAAAGAAGATGGTAACCTTATTTATTCCATCCTTACTAAGTTGGGACCAGCCTACTCTATATTTGTTTCCACTTTCCATTCTACCAGGGAAGCTTTCATTTGTCAAGGCAAAGACTACAAGCCCCCTTCCTTTGACTCCTTTTGTGATTCCTTAATAAGAGAACAAGAAAAACTCTTACACCTTGGTCTTCTTAATCTTGGAAACTCTTCCTCGAAAGCGTTAGCCGCCCAGCAGCAACCAAATTCAAATAATCCTAAGAAGTCTTATCCTCAAAGGAATGGTCCTAAACCAACTCAGCCTCAAGATGAAAGATCATTTCAGCAATATGACAAGACCAATAAAAACAAATGGAAGAAGACTGACAGACATTGTAACTTTTGTAATCGAGATGGCCACTTAGAATCTAAATGCTTTAAGAAGATGGAAGCCTTGGAAGCCGCAATGAAGAAACATAACATCCATCTGGAGCCTACTTCAACTTCAACTTCCGGAACGACATTTTCTGCATGTCATCGTCAATCATCTCAGTCTGGTTATGCATTAAATGTATCTTCTTCTTCTTCTCATTCTCATGAGTGGCTCATTGATTCTGGAGCCTCTTGTCACATGGCCAAAAACCAAGCCATGTTTTCTTCTTTAAATGATTGTAACACCAAAAATATATATGTTGGTGATGATAGATCTCTTAATGTTGTAGGGACTGGAACTGTTCATCTAGACAATGGTCAGTTCAATGATGTATTATGTGTTCCAAACTTATCCTGCAACCTTCTATCTGTCTATCAGATAACTCATTCAGGTGAAGGTAAAATTGTTGAATTTTCACCTCATGATGTTGTAATCAAGGATCTAAAAGATCCTAAACAGATTCTAGCTACTGGTCTTGCTGATGATTACAAAAGGTTGTATAAGTTTCACAACTTTGGGTCATCCCATCTTCCCTCAGTATTTGTTGCTCATAATGATGAAGTGAGCAAACTTTGGCATGAGCGGTATGGTCACTTAAACTATCGCTCCCTTCAGCATCTATGTAAAGAAAACATGGTGACAAGTCTTCCTATGGTATCTTGCAAAGATGGTGTTTGTTCCGGATGTGTACTCGGAAAACATCATCGGGACAGTTTTGACAAACGTGCCTCTTGGCACGCCTCAGCCCCTTTACAGCTTGTGCACAGTGATTTATGTGGTCCTCTTCCTGTTGCTTCATTCTCTGGCTGCAAGTACTTCTTAACTTTCATTGATGATTTCTCCAGACGCACTTGGGTATACTTCTTAAAACTCAAGAGCGAAGTATTTACCACCTTTTTGGCCTTCAAAGCATTCGTTGAAAAACAATCTGGACATCAAATTCTTAAGCTAAGAACTGATAATGGTGGAGAATATGTTAAAAATGCATTCATCAACTTTTGCACCGAAAATGGAATTCAAATGCAACATACTGTTCCATACACTCCACAACAAAATGGTGTAGCTGAAAGGAAAAATCGCACCTTAAAGGAAATGGCTAATTGTATGCTGCAATCTAAAGGACTCAGTCTTAGTTTTTGGGCCGAAGCAATTAATTGTGCAAATTATATAATCAATCGCACTCCTACTAAGGTTCTAGAGAATATCACTCCAGAAGAAGCCTGGAGTTCCATTAAACCAGATGTAAGTCACTTTCGTGTGTTTGGAAGTGAAGCATGGGCCCATATTCCAGATGAAAAGCATAAAGCCTTAGAACCTAAGAGTGAGAAATGTACTTTTGTTGGATATTCTGAAGATGTAAAAGGCTATAGACTTATTCCATTTAAGTCCAAAAATGTTATCATTAGAAGAGATGTAAAATTTGATGAAAATAAATCGGCCTGCGAGCCTAGTCCGGCGGATGTGCCACCTCTTCCTATCTCTTCTATCTTTGAAAACATTTCTTCTTCTGATGATGAAAGCGAGGATGATAATCCTTCCCCACCTTCTCAGGATCCTCAACTTCCAAGATGGGTCCGTGCTACTCGGGATGCAGCAGGTGATCTTGCCGGTGATCCTACAGATCAGCGACGTACACGTTCTCAGTTTGAAAGAGCCTCTTCTTTACTGGCTCAAGCTCCAGTAAATCATGATCCTGACACTTTTGCAGAAGCTTCAGGCCATCCACATTGGGAAACAGCTATGAATGAAGAATATCATTCATTGATGACAAATGATACATGGGATCTTGTTCCTCTACCAAAGGGACGCAAACTTGTTAGATGCAAATGGGTTTACAGAACCAAGTATGGACCAGATGGGAAAGTTGATAAACATAAAGCTCGTCTAGTTGCTAAGGGCTTTTCACAGGTTGAAGGCATTGACTACACTGAAACCTTCTCTCCAGTTGCCAAAATGAACTCTATCCGCCTTGTTCTTTCCCTTGCTGCCTCTTTAAAATGGGAAGTCCATCAAATGGATGTTAAATCTGCCTTCTTGCATGGTGACTTGCAGGAAGAAATCTATATGGAACAACCCATTGGCTTCATACAAACAGACTCCAGCCTCGTTTGTCGACTTAAGAAATCCCTTTATGGCCTCAAGCAAGCTCCTCGAGCTTGGTATGCCAAAATGGATAGCTTTCTTTTAGAATCTGGCTTTTCTAGGTGTCATTCTGACAATACTGTCTACACCAAGAAAGTGGGCAACTCTCTCATCATCCTTGTTCTTTATGTTGATGATCTTATTCTTACTGGTAGTGATCCCAACCTTATAAACCATGTGAAGTCCAGCCTTAAAAAGAAATTTGAAATGACAGACTTAGGACACTTACACTATTTTCTCGGTCTTCAAGTCTTGCAATCCCAAGAGGGTATTTTCCTTTCCCAGTCCAAGTATGCTTGTGATATTCTTCGTCATTTTCACATGGAAGACTGTAAGCCAGCCACTTCTCCCTTTCAGTCTGGAGTCAAACTTTCAGTCTCTTGTACTTCTCCTGAAGTTGATGCTACCTTATACCGTCAACTTGTCGGAAAACTCTTGTATTTAACCCATACTCGTCCTGATCTTTCCTTTGCTGTTGGCCTTGTTGCTCGTTTTATGCAAAACCCCGTGAAAGTCATTGGAAAGCAGCTAAAAGAATACTTCGTTATGTTCGAGGTACAGTACAGTTTGGGATTCATTACAGTGCCAAAGCAGCTCCTCTGTTAGTTGGTTTCACTGATTCTGATTGGGCTGGTGACCTTGATGATCGGAAGTCTACTGCCGGTTATGCCTTCACTCTTGGTTCAGGACCTATTACATGGGCTTGTAAGAAACAGGCTGCCATTTCTCTTTCATCAGCAGAAGCAGAGTATCGTGGTGCCGTGGAAGCTAGTAAGGAAGCCTTGTGGCTTCGTCAGATCCTATCAGAGTTTGGCTTTGAGCAGCAGCATCCAACCACACTTTGGTGTGATAATCAAAGTGCCATTCAGCTATGCAAAGATCCAGTCCAGCATCAGCGCAGCAAACACATTGAACTACACATGCACTTCATCAGAAAGCTCATTCATGACCATGTTCTTGAAGTGCAATATTGTCCAACAGATGATCAGGTTGCAGACATCTTCACAAAGGCTCTCACAGAGGCGAAGTTCACTAAACTTCGATATATGCTTGGAGTTCAGGAAGTTGTCACTAAGGGGGATAGGCTCTAGTGCCTCCTTCCTTCTCCTATTGTGTCATATTTGTAAATCCTTCAATCCTATCCCAAGTTGTTCTTAAGGGGGGATGTTAGGATATTCCGACACATAGGATATAGTTAAGTTCAACTTGGTCTAGTATAGAGTTAGGTTAGAGTTAGGTAAAGTGTGTTTCTTTACCGTTGTACATTTTGTAACTTACAATCCGACGGTCACGATATGTAGTGATCCGACGGTTCACTCTCACCTCGGTATTACCGACACTTGATCCGTGGCTTGACACCCGATTGGTCCATGAGTTCTATTTAAAGCGCATGGAGGGTCATTGTTCGGGTAATCCGTGCATGAGAGAAGCTTATGTAAATTTTCATTCTTTGATTAATAAATTGTCTGTACCCACGTTGGGACAGGCCGTGGACTGTTTCCCTCCTTGCACTCTGAGGGTTTTAACCACGTCAAAAATACTGGTGTATTGATTTGAGATCTGGTTGTGAGCGGTGTCCTCTTGGTATTCTTTCTGAGGAACTTACCCTGTAAATTCCTACAGAAATTACATCAAATTTGTACATGAAAAGATAAAAAACTCTATTTTTCCTCAAAACAGGGTTTTGAGGAAAAATCAATCACTAAGCATGTGATTATGGAAACTATTGTTGCTGAAACTTTATTTGACCTCCTCATGTGCTTGCTGACTGTTATTGAGCATTTTGAAGACCTTATTGACGAAACCCTAGACCTAATGAGACCTAAAACCCTAACAATGACTTTTGTAAATTTAAAGACAAAAATTGACTGTGGATGATCTGGATGTATGAAAATGGGCCAGAAGGTAAAGGACATGAGGGAGAATGTACAATACACCGCTACCATTAGATGATCCATGACCCTAATGGAATGCAACTGATCAAGTGCTGATCAAGTGAGACACCTAACATGCAGTGCAACAAGAGAATTTGATCACCGATGGAGGGATGAAGATACCGACACTAACAAGTACAATGCTCATAAAGCATGGACATCTAATGGCCTAGAAAAGCAGGTCACTCTTTGACATGGTTCATAGATACTCCACCTCTGACAATGACCTTTTCTTTGTCATCCAAATATGTTGGCAAGTGAAGAACCATATTCTATGAAATGAAGCAATAATTAATACTCGTTGCATGCCTCTACAATTTATGTAGATGTAAGACAAGTTGTAGAGTGGTTTCCAAAAGATATGGTTCATGTTAGAAAGTGTAGCAACAAAACCTCAATTTAACTTTAGCCTTAGTCAAATTGAGAAAATCAAATTTCCACATTAGCAAGACAAATTGGAGGTAGTTAAATAGTGTGATATGGCTCTTGTCACTCAATTAGATCAACAAAATTGAGTTAGTGGGCTTGAAGTTTAGTTATGCATGTGTTGATTGCTAAATTTTAGCAATATACTTCAATTATTTTCAGTTTTACTCAATTAACTGACCTTTAACAATTAATAGAGTCAGTTGAGCAGTGAGACAACAATCTAACTCAGAGATATGTTAGTTAACTGATCAATCAACCCAAAATACCTAATGCATGCAAGGAATTCGAATTCCTTAGCTGGAGTGGAGAAATTAAGGCTAATGTAAAATTATTTGTATGCTAGTGGAGTATACATAATTTTTCATGAAGGAAGTTGATCAATCCTTAGGAATTGCGCAAGAAAATAAGAGGAAATTCCTATATTTTAGGATCTAATTTCCTCAAGGGTTGCGCAAGGAAAAAGGGAGTTGGAGGAGGCAAAAATTAGCTAAGCGTTCACTAGGGGTTCTCATTCAGTAGAGAGAACAATGTTGATTTTGCAGGTTGTGCTTAGAGTTGGAGCATGTAATTGTAATAGTTTATCTATTCGACTGATTAATGCAAAGAGGCTTGAGGGGTTTTTCCTAGTTGGGTTCCCCTATAATTCATTGTGTACTTGGGGTTTTTCTTATTGCATGACTATGCATGTTATTCTAAATTGTAATTTTCATTCCGCATATTAGTAGAGTAGAATTTGTGTCTCTTGATTTTAGTTTGAATTCTTGAGCAATTGCAATTTATGTCAAATTTCTACATGGTATTAGAGACCTGAATTCACATTAGAGACTAGTCTTTCAAATTTTTTCTTTAGGAATTTTGAATTTGCAGCTTCAGTGTAGCAGCTTTTCTTTTGTGTCAGGAAGATCTCTTTCAATGGACTGAGATTGGAGTATGCATTGGAGGGAACTTCAAATTTCTGAGCTTGGAACAAATTTAGGATCATCACAAGTGCCCATAGAGCAACCAAAATCTTGACAAGTGGGTAGTCATTGAAGTTCTCATGTATAGTCATCATTGATGAACTAATGAATTGTTAGGAGGTAGAGTTGATGGAGCCCTAGTGCAGGGTAGATTTAGAAGGCTTTATATGCATATTTCTTAAAGGAGCTAGAAGGCTTCTAGTGGGAAGATCAATGAGCCAATGTTTAGTGACACAAAAAGAAGTTGTGATCATTGATATTTGTAGATTGAGGAGTAGAGAGATTTCCCACAAGGAGATTGAGACTCAGAGGGAGTCTAGTTTTAGAGGGATTAGCCCTATGGAAGGTAGTACTTCGAGATCTCAGGAGATAAAACTCATTATTGCAGTACTTGTAGCAGCAGTACAGAAGCAACAGTAATAGCAACGATATGAGTAGATCATATTTCGCCATGCATGCAACTATACCTCTAGGAGTGAGGTGGGGCGATGTAGAACCTTAGTCCCAGAGTTGCTAAGAATTGGGCAGAACCCATAAGAGAGAAGGTGTAGTATACTTTCCTCGTGGGTCATTACCTTATTGTAGGGTCCCATAGTGTTCGATAACAGAAGGATCAGTGTCAGTTGATGTTGTCAGATGATGAGGAGCTCAAAGGAGTGTTGATAGTAGTGCAGGAGGCAGTGTAGTCTTCCTAGTAGACAGTTGCAGAGACATGATTGATTCAATGTTTTTGGATGCTTCTTAGTTGCAGTTGTTGCAGTAGCAGTAGGAACAATAAGAGGTAGTGCTAAAGTACAATTCCGCAGGTGCAAAATAGGGGTGGTACAAAATCCCTTTCTTTCTAAGAGGGAGTGTTAGAAAATATAGCAAGAAAGGCTCAATTTCACTTTACCCTTAGTCAAATTGAGTAAATAAAATTTCCACATCAATAGGACAACTTGGAGGCAATTAGCTAGTGTGACATGGCTCTTGTCACTCAGTTAGATCTGCAAATTCAAGTTAGTGGGCTTGGAGTTCAGTGATGCATGTCTTGATTGCTAAATTTTAGCAATCTAGTTTAGCATTTTTCAGTTGTACTGAGTTAAATGGCCTCTAACAATTAATAGAGTAAGTTGAAGGTCAGTTAAGTAGTGAGACAACAGTCTAACTCAGAGATTTTTCAGTTAACTGATCAATCAACCCAAAATAGCTCATGCATGCATGGAATTAAAATCATTTGTATACTAGTGGGGTATACAAATTTTTTCATGCAGGCAATTGATCAATCCTTGGGAAATGTGCAAGCAAATAGGAGGAAATTCCTATCTTTTAGGAGTTATTTTCCTCAAGGATTGAACAAGGAAATAGGAGGTTGGAGGAGGCAGAAATTGGCTAAATGTTGGCCACATGTTCTCATTTAGCAAAGAGAACAATGTTGCTTTTGTAGGTTGTGCTCAACGCTGGAGCATGCAATTGCAATAATTTCTCTATTCAACTAAATAATGCAAAAAGTCTTGAGGGTTTTTCCCAGTTGAGTTACCCTAGAAATCACTATGTACTTCTGGTTTTGCGTGTTGCATGTTTATGCATGTTCTAAATTAGTATTTTCATTCTACATATTAGTAGAGTAGAATTTGTGTTTCTTGATTTCAGTTCGAATTCTTGAGCAGTTGCAATTTCTATCAAATTTCCACAGTTCACATACCTTCACCAATTCCCTTTAGCATCAAGTGCAACAAAGGCAACAACAATTGAGTTGCAATCTACCTTGACCAAAATCTAATTGCAGCATTGACCATAATCCTATCTTTTATTTTGGTAGACATAGCATTTTTTAACATAATAGTTTATTTACCATTTATTTACATACTTGATTGGTTAAATTGTCCAATATTCTTCCATGGATCTCCTCATGATGGGTTTCGTCCAAAATTACGATAAAATAACTCTCAACGGATAACTCCATACACTCTTTAAGTTTCAAATTTCACCTCTGTAATAGAAATTTGTATTATTTGAGTTATCTTAATAATCCTTAAAAAAACATGAAAATATGAACTAGAAAACACATTACAATAACACCGTAAAACATTTTAGTACGAAGAAGACAATGACAATATCCCATAAATATGTTAACCAAAACTCCAACTTAACATTAATAACCCTATCAAATCATGTACCGCCTATATCATCATCATCATGCATTTAAAAAATAGAATGCAGACTCCTCTACCCGCTATCACCGGCGTTGTAGTGAGTCTTAGAATCTACAACCAAACATTATAACAATTATAATTTCATGATAATTGATCAATTATTAGTGGTTGCAAACTCTATTATTATAAAGCAAAAAGCAAGGCGGCCATAATTGTCTCTCCTTATTTGTTACATCATGTCTAGATTCCTTGCATCATCTACTAAATTACTACACATTTACATCATGCATATTTTTGTATCTTCTTGTATTTTCCTAAAATACATATGGTGTATAATCATTTCGTCGTTCACATGGCCCGCTTCCTTCACATTTTCTTCTTTGTCTTCTCATGGATTTTTACTAACTCCCGGCTTTTCTTCAAGCGATTTGTGCCAAATGGGGCCAAAAAAAAATCAGGGGCATACGGGGTGGTGTGACATTGTATGGGACCTCCAAATTTTCCTAGTTCTTAGTTAAAGGAAAATTAAGTGAAATATGGTGGATATTGATTGTCCGCTTTTATCGCTGGTCCCTCTTCCACTGAGAGATATCGACCTCTTATATAATGAAATATTCGGCCCCATATGACCTCAGAAATTCTGTTTCTCACTGGCGACAGAAAGCTGAACTACTGCACAAATTGGGAAATCGGACGGGAAATTTTATTTGAATGCTTCGCTATAATGGGGGGAGTCGGGATTGCAACAAGGTTATAACTCCGTTCACTTTATTACATTAACCCGGTTATAAATCTAACGGGGGCTCTTCTGTACTCCTGTTGTATACAGTGGTAAACATTGGCCTTATCCTCTAATCGCAAGACTTGCAAACATTTAAAAGCTAGGTCGCATAAGGCCTTGTCTTAGGGAGGCGAGTCTTCGAGGCATAAATTTATTGGCAGGGTCCAGTCACTCTTTACAGAGGAGATCTTTGGTTTGAAGCTAGGTCGCATAAGGCCTTGTCTTAGGGAGGCGAGTTTTTGAGGCATAATTTATTGGAAGGGTCCAGTCACTCTTTACAGAGGAGGTCTTTGGTTTGAATCAATTCGGCAGTCGATCCAGTTTCAACGGCGTGATTACAGTTCTACTGATTGATTTCACCGGTAAAATTCTTCTTTCAATTGTATTAATTTTCCTAGCCGTTGTAAATCCGTTAGGTTTTGAGCTCTGGATCCTGTTTGCTTTGGAAAAGCGTTCTCCCTCGTTTTCTGGCATCCAACTGATGCTTGGAATTCTTTTGATTTTCAGATACCTGGCAGGAAATCGGAAATTTCAAGGTATTGGCGTGTTAAAGAGCATAAAATTCGGTTTCTTTGAGGTTTCTTAAAGAATTTGCGGCAAGAAACCGTGAATTTCAAAGTTCTTTCAGAAAACTTTTACCAGCTGGGAACTATATACAGAAATTCGAACAAAATTAAATTAAATTCAGTTTATCCGCGGATTTGCCATGATCGGAATACTGAAATCTTGTATTTTTTAAAATCTCCTTAAATCAAGCTGAAACGCGATGTTTGTTCTAAGGAATTGAAATTGGACCAATGAAATCCTAGTCTTGTAGAATTTGCCATAGGTTGAAATTAGAATCAAAAGCCTTGTGGATTTCTTGGTGGCAACTTATTTTGAATCTTGATTTTATTTTATTTTCAATCAGGTAACACGGTTAGATTTATCCTGACAAAGAATTTGGAACCAGCAGCGGAGGATTCGAACGAAACAAGTCGCTTTAATTTGTCGGAAGGTCGATAAGGATATTTTTGGTAGTATTTCGGGCGGTCGGGCCTTTAAACTGTTGGTAGAAAGGCACGCTGAGAACGTGAGCAGAGTAGGGATTGAGAATTGCAGGATGCTTACCGTTATTGTTTTATGAAGTAGGACAATAATACGTTTACGGAGGAAATTTTAGGTGAAAGAGGGATAATTTTCTTTTGAAATTTATCGGAGTAGGTTATTCATTTAGGAAAGACATGTGCGGGATAAGTTTCTAATTTCTTTATGTTGCATATATTGATTTACAGATTGTAAATTTCCTTGTATTTTTTCATCTTTTGAAGCTATAAAGAATCTTGATTCACCGTTTTTGCAGGATGCTAATTTTATCAAGAAGCGAGCCGTCCATTCGGTGTGCAGACTTCAGCTTATGGCTCGTATACAATTGAGGATAATTAACCTATTCTGAGCAGCAGAACTTGAAGGATTTGACATGGCTTTACCGACAAACACTTCAGGAGTTTTATGGAAGGTTTCCAGAGGATTGAAAGCATGCGTGGATCGATGCAAAAGCTTTATTCTCGAACCACTTTTTCTATACACCATTTTCTGGACAATATTCCTGGCAACAGTAGTGACTGTTGCATCGGTGAGCCCTGAATTGGCATTCACTTTCGGTTTTTCGCCATTTACAGAATTCTCCCTGGCGTGCGATGACCTTCAAGGGAAATATTTGAGATTGCCGTTGGATAAGCCGGGAGATGTCATATGCCTGCCTGCTCACACGGTAGGGAAATCAAACGTGGATTTCTTGATTCCTCCCATCTTTGCAGCTGTGGTTGTGGCAGCTTCGGCCTGCTTTGTCCACGCGGTGGGCCTCTGGGAAATATGATATGACATTAATGCGGCGGCATGTGAAAGCCGAGTCAAAATTGAAAATCCCAATCTGAGCTTTTGGATGATCAGAGGATAATCTATTCTGCAAGAACTATATGTTCCTACCAAGTGCAGGTAAGCTATACCCTTAAATATTATCTTCGGGGGTCGTTTCCCCATTAAGGTTAGTTGGAATGGCACTGGCTTTATTTTAAATGTTGTTGCTTATATAGGAAACAAGGTGTGACTACTTATGATAGGTTTGAAGGTGTAACTACTTACAGTTTGAAATGTATTGCACATCTTACTTGTGTGATCAGCTTAGACGTATAAATTGTAGTGTTTTTTTCCCTTCAGAGAGTGGTGTTTATTTCCAAGGGCTGGCTCACCCGAAGGGGCCTCGGGGTGAACCCACTCCCCATTACAGAAAGTGCAAATTGTAATTGTTATTAAAGTGTTTAATAATATAAGAAAATTGGTTGAGCTTCCATCTTATAATATGCGTAAGTGATCTTTATTTATGGGCAATAATCAATTTCCATTTCAACTACTCTTTGGATTTCCCTGTTGTAATCACATGCACGATCAGGCCAAATGTGTGCCTTCCATATCTCCTTACGAACCAGAACAGCAAAATATGAAATGGCATGGGAATATAAACCTTCAGAGTAGAAATTGAACCCTTGTTGCGATTGGTACGTAACTGAATCGCTATATGTAATTGACCTATAAATTGCGACTTTTGAGTTGTAACACATTCTTGATTCACGGACAAGGGTTCGTTAAATATTGAGCATTTATACGAACACCCAATACACCTGGAGATGCTGAAGCCACATCTTCTACGAGACTTCCGTAACATGTAAGGTGTTTAAAGTGCAAAATTAACATTATTATTGCACGTTTAATGTCATGAATATGAAAATGATGGTAACAATGAAAAATATATACATACAAAACGGGTTGCGCATTCATAGTTGATTATATTTTTTAAAAAATCCTATAATTAATTGTATTAAAAAAGTAAAAGTAAATTTTATTATTAAATATCAATTGATACTTATAAATGACGAAATCTCCATGATACCAAATGACATTCCTCTAAGTTATGTTTATAGGATGATTATGTTATTATTAAAAATGATTAATTATTAATGGATTGATTATTTATTTTATGTTTTCAATGTAACGGTGTATTTGAACGAATTTTTTTTAGGTTGAGCTTTAATGTTTTTGTTTCCTCAGTTTTTCTTAATTTTGCTATTAAAAGTAGGTGTTTTTTTGCTTTTAATCCTTTATGTAGGGAATTTTTTTTGTAGATTTGATTTTATTTTTTTTATACAAGCTTAATCTAGTTGTATTGTTGAACAATTTGTTTGAACTATTTGTCTCCTCACCAGAAATATTTTCCAAGGTGTTATTGTTGAATATATATTTCTTGGCACTTCTATGCCTATTCCTTGAGGTGCTTCTCCCTATATTGTTACTACATGGCCCATGTTTTTGAATTTCTTATCGGCTTGGTACATTCTATGACTAGTGTCTACCCTTATTGCTCACAGTTGGTCCATGTTGCAATTTCCTCTGTAAATCTGAAAAACTCTATAGAACCACTACATTGATCTCATCTTGCTTCTCTTAAGCTCTCATTATCTTTTAATTGTCATCTTTGCAACCTTGAATTCTAGCCTTCGTACTTCTTATCGTCTCTAACAAATCAAGAGGGTTCTCAACAAATTTCATCTCGGTTTATTCATCATCCTTAATGGGTGAAGTTTTCTCCATGCCATATTGTACCATTATATTGAACACTCTTGATGTGGATAGGCCAAGTTTCCCTCACTACCCATAACCCAAGATACTCCAACTCATAGCTCACAACTCTATCTTTAAACACATTCTGGAATTTCAGTGAATTATTCAAAATATGCAGTCAAAATAAGGATGGAGATTTCCTTTGCCAAATGCTATGAGAGATATCTCTCAAGCCTTCCAACCCAACTCACAAGGGATTCCACTTATCAATTGATACACTGCGCAGGACAAACGGGCTTCAAAAACCCAAACTCGCAATCTTAGAAAATGCTAGTTGTAGGTGCTGTGAAATAATTTCACAGTGTACTCAAAAACATGTACGTATTGCAAAATATTTTTGTAGTTCCCCACAACTCTATCTTTTTCATATTCCAGGAAGCTAAAACGACTCACCCTCTGCAAGGTCGGTTCTCCACGGTCTTGAATCACTCATTAACGTTATTAACAACTTCATATGCCTTTCTTCCTCTGAATTACTCTCTCACTTGACTAATAGTCCAAATCCTGAATTAAAAGGGTGTGACAACATCATAAATAGTGGTGCTTTGTTTCAACACACATGAAGACTCTGCACATTAAAAACAGGTAACTCTAATTAATAGAATGGCTAGTGCAACAAGGGATATCCACCAGCAAACATACATAGACCACACAACCATACACACACTGCACAAACCATCCATATGCAGCACAATCCACGGTCTTCAATAGAGTTGACAGTCTTCAACCTCGAGTTCAACCATCATTCACTTGAAAATCATCAACACATCAAATATGTATATACCCTCTTACAGGAGTGAACAGACTATTGAAAGGGTCATTCCATGCGCAATCATTCAATGCATTTGACACATACATAAATAACTACAGCACATGGTCTAATTTCTAAGAAGCCTACGGCATCTCAGAAATAGTCACAACACATATATAGCATTTGATCTTTGACCCATACGCATGGGTGAATATATATAAGTTCATCACCAAATTACATTTAAACCAAACCATCGATTTGAAATAAAGGCATACAACCATGACACATTTAGATTCTTGTTGTCAATTAATTCAACAAGTGAAGCCCTCAACACATCGAATTAACATTACAAAAACAGAGAGATAAAACATGTATAGAAGCATTTAAACAAGTTGATAATGAACCACATTCAACATACATTAAACTGCAGTGGGTAAAATATACAATATGGGCATGTGCAACCCAGGCATCTCGACTTATGCCTCTTCTCCTTGTGTTGTAGCTTCTCCTTTCTTCTCCTTCTCTTTGTCTATGTTTCACTCCTCCACACTCTTCTTCTTAAACACTCTTTTCTTTAAAAATAAAGCAATCATGAGACAACCAAGAGTCACAAGAGATGATTCATTTCCCCTTCTCACAAAATAAGTGAAACTGAAATTACATTTACATTAGGGAATAATTCCTCCAATTTATTCTAAAAAAAAACTCACATCCTAATGTAAACATCTATAATTACAAAAACATTTAAACTTCTCCCAGCATCATCATGTGACCATCCCCTCACGTTCAAAAGCTTCGTTCCAATCTTCATCAAACTTTGTGCTCCACTTATGCACCTCCATCAGACTCCTAAGGTACATAATATATGACCTCCTGGTTATATGCATTTGGTCTTCTCAATCAACTTCAACTCATGATCTGCAATACACCTCTACAATAACAAGTATCCATATTACTACACGATACCTCACCAAACTTTCTCCTAAGTTTGGGCTTTTGGCACCTTCTTAGTTCTCTTCTCTATAACCCTTCAAGCACTCCTTGCTCTAGGCTTATGCAAATATCCCCACCTTCCTCCACTATCACCTGCACAGTGAAACAAATCTCTTACGACATCCTTAATCAACTTGTACCTTCTTCTACTGCTTTTGTTGCGAACTCTGAAATTTTCTTGTTACTGAACTGTTCAAACTTGCCAAAAATTTCATCATAATCATAGGTTGTCTCTTCATACAACCAACTATACCTTCATTCTTTCCCTCTGTCAATTTCATCCTCCTAAGTTACTCCTTGGCTAAAAATTTTTGTCTTCAGGTTGCTACATACCTTCTCTTGTCACAAACAACCTTCATATATTTCATCACACGTGCTCATCACCCTTAAGTCATTCTTCCATGGTTGCAACTCAACTCCCTTTGAGATTTTCCTCCAATTGAGAATTTAACTCTATCTCAACTTCACCTGCAACAAATCCATTTTCTTTCTTCTGGAGACTTCATATGTAACCATGGTCTTCCTCATCTTTCTGTAGCAGTCCTCTCATCATCTCTAGCTGTAATTTGATTTCAACTAGTTCTCTATCAAGTTTGTCATGACTAAATCTATTATGGCTTCTCTTTGAACCTTTACCATGACTTTTAGTAGTAAAAAATCTCCTTCTTCCATGAGCTTCTCCCTGCTCACTGTAAACTGCACACAAGACACTGTAATAAGATGAATCCATCAACTTTTTTTTAAATACCATACTAATCTCTTACAAGCCTCGTCTTCTCTTGATATTTCTATTGGCTCCTTCCTCTAGAATCTTCATCTGAGCACTCTCTAGTGTTCTAGCTTCTGCATGCAATTATTCATCTTCTTCCTTTGAGAACATTTTTGTTCTTCCTCACTTTCTACTACAAGGTTCCTTGCAATCATCCTCAAGCCCTGTTCAATGTGCATTTGAACAGAAAACTTCTATTGCAAAATTATTCTCGTTGTTGTCATCCTTTTACCGTTATAGACCTTCCTATTCAACACAATTCTTCCTGCTTGCAACTATGGTCATCTTGATTTTTTTGTTGGAATTGTTTCGTATAATTGAATTCTCCTATACTCAACCATCTCCTTCTCAATCCTTCATCACTCATTCCTTTGGCACTTTTCTTCTTCTGCTTGTGACTTTCCTCTAAACCCCAACTATGACTAATAACAATCATCTTCATCTCTTCATATGTTGAGTTCTCCTTGTCTACTAGTGAGATGCAATAGCCCTTCAATTCTTTGTAAAAAGTTTACTACTTATCACCCATACCAAGTCATCCTCCTGATATCTTATCTTCTCTAGTTTCTTTGCAGTAGAACCTATTCTTGAGCATTGTTGCGTCTTCAACCACTCACTCTTCCTAGTTTTGTTGTCAGGTTCTATCACCATTTTTCATCTAAGAGCCTTTCCTGCTCCATCTCCTTTGACATAGCTTACTTTCTATGACAACTGCTACCAATTTAGTCCCGCAAACAAAATTCTTTTAATGACCAAGTTAGCATAAACATCACATTCAATGTTTATAGGATCTATCACAAGATATCATCTTCCCCAATCTTTCCGAGATCTATTCGCTGAACCAATTCCTGTCTAACCAATACACTTGTTCTTTCTCAAGAGAATATCAACTCTTCACTTCCATTCAATCATCTCACTTACTTCCTAAGAATTCAACTTGTCCTCCCTCTTGTTGTAAGGTCCTTCTTCTAGTTAAACTCTTTTCACTTTCAAGCTATATTCAAACATGAAAGCATCTCCATTATCCAATATTTGTTATTATGGCTGTATCACCAAAGAGAAAGCAGTTCTACTTCAAGGTAGACACTCTCCACTATGTCTTCACAACACCTCACACTCAAAAAACCTCAATTCAACAAAGATTTACCTCAACCTATTGTAAACTCTGCTTCCTCCAAGAGCTTCCTGTATCTTTCTCCAAGAGTTGAAAGACTTTTGTGGCTCTGATATTTTCAAAAAGCATAGCTAAGCTCTGATACCACTTGATGGGGACAACATGGATTTCCCCAGCTACCCATTACCCAAGATACTCCAACTCATAGCTCACAACACTTTCTTTAAACACATTTTGGAGTTTCAACAAATTATTCAATATATGTAGTCAAAATAAGGATGGAGATTTCTTTTACCAAATTCTATGAGAGATCTCTCTCAATCCTTCCAACCCAACTTGCAAGGGATTCCACTTACCAAATGATACACCGAGCAAGCCAAGCAGGCTTCAGAAACCCAAACTCTTAGTCCTAGAAAATGTTGGTTGTAGACGCTGCGAAATAATTTTGTAGCGTAGTCTAAATCCTATAGGCGCTACGAATTTTTTTCCTAGCTCCCCAAAACTCTATCTTTTCATATTCCATGAAGCTGAAACGACTTGCCCTCTAGAAGGTCAGTCCTCCACAATCTTGAATCACTCCTTAATGCTATCAACTAATTCACAGGCCTTTCTTCCTCTAAATTACACTCTTGCTCGACTAATCATTTGAATCCTTAATTAAAAGGGCATGACAACATCAGAAATAGTGGTGCTTTGTTTCAATGCACATGAAGACTCTTCACATTTAATAACACGAATCTCTAGTTAATAGAATGGCTAACGCACAAGGGGATATCAACCAGCAGACATGCATAGACCACACAACCATACACACGCGACACAAACCATCCATACGTAGCACAGTCCATGGTCTTCAACAGAGTTGACAACCTTCAACACCAAGTTCAACCATTATTCACCAGAAATTCATCACACATCGAATATGTAAATACCCTCTTACATGAGCACTCACACTATTGAAAGGGTTATTCCATGCGCAGTCATTCAATGCATTCAAAATATACATAAATAGCTACAACACATGGTATAATTTCTGATAGGCCTATGACATCTCAGAAATAGTCACAACACATATATAACATTTGATCTCTAATCCATACGCATAGGCGAATATATATAAGTCCATCCCCAAATTAAATTTAAACCAAAGAATCAATTTGAGATGAATGCACGCAACCATGAAAATCCAGATTCTTATTGTCAAATAATTCAACAAGTGCATCCCCAAACACATCGAATTAACATTACACAGACAAAGAGATAAAATAGGTACAAAGGCATTTAAACAAGTTTATCATTAATCACATTCAACATACATTAAACTGGCTAGAATATACAATGTGGGCCTGTGCAACCCAGGCCTCTCGACCTTTGCCTCTTCTCCTAGCGCTGGAGCTTCTCCTTTCTTCTCCTTCTCTCTACCTCTGTTGCATTTCTCCACACTCTTCTTCTCAAACACATTTTTCTTTAAAATGAAAGCAATCATGGGACAACCAAGAGTCACAAGAGATGATTCATTTCCCCTTCTCACAAAATAAGGGAAATTGAAATTACATTTACAATAGGGAATAATTCCTCAAATTTATTCTAAAAATAAACTCACATCCTAATGTAAATATATACAATTACAAAAACATTTAAATTTCTCCCAGCATCATCATGTGACCATCCCCTCACGTTGGCAATATTTTGTCTAGTCTTCATTAAATTTTATGCTCCATCTACGCACATGCATAAACTCTTTACTATTGTATGCATTCTTATGTCTTGAGACAACATAATGATTATTAGTTTATTAAGAAAAAATTAATTTCAACGTAGTTATTTTCCTTGGCCATATACATATTGGCCTATAATGACTTGGAACTGAAGTTTTGCTATAGTTACAAGTCACACTCATAGCCTTACTAGTATTCCAATCAACATAAATAAATTCTCAAAACCAATTAAATCTAAAATTAACAATTCATTACAACAAATATTTGTTTAATAAAGGAATGATTTCTCATTAACAAGACGAATCCCACTCTCTCTCCCTTGATCCCATTCATATCGAGTGCTAAACCTTATCTCTAATGTCATTCCATAAGACAATCAAGACCAGTTTGAGGTCCAAAATGTACAAAACCAAGCTTTAATGTAAGTTTATGAAAATGGAGTTATCAAAATTCATCTTTATTTCAATCATCTTAAACTTCTTCTAATATCACCATAATATTATGCTCATCGAGAGCTTCCCATGATATAATTTACATCCAAATACGAGTTTTTCATCCAAAGTTATGGCCTTCAAAAGGTTTGCCTTTCTTAGAGCTATGTCAACATCTGTATCATTGACACATGGTATACACATGGTAGTCCTTTGCCCCCATATCACCATCATATAATGCTAAGTTAGCTAAGATATGGTGAACACATTATAGTCCCTTTTCTATATGTCACCACCATGTAGAATCACATTTATAGCTAGATTCCTTAGCCTCATTAACCCATTCGAATCCAGAATTTTCCATAAATACCCTTTCTAGAAGTTCTAAATCTTTGGTCTTGTGGATTTCCAAGTCTTCCAAATCCATCTAAGGAATCTAAAACTTATGGATGCATCTAGATCCAATATTTATTTTTCTCCCAATGTGACTATTATCCTTTCCTCTAGATTCCTACTATAGTCATTGAGTCAATTCTCTAGATATCTAGTCTATCAAAATCCTAAAAGTTCATTTTTACAAAATTCCAAATTTCTGGATATCTAGATTTGGAAATCCAAAACATTTTAGGTTCCATGTCACCTTCCATGGTAGGTACCACATTTACCACCACACCATCTCTTATAAACTATAAAACCACCTCACCATGCCGCAACAAGACATTTCAACATGACACATCATCTAGTCCTACTATTTATGTCGTGTTAGCATGACGCATGATCCAATATTGTTCCTTGTACCACATCATCATGACATATCATCATGTTATTTCAGCACCCACCTACCTATTGGGTCTTCGAGTGCTCACATGGGCTCTACATAACTTCCATGTTTTATGCTACACTCCATACAAATCTAGGTTTTTCCAAAATATTGGCATTATAACTTATCTAGATTTTAGATCCCTCATAACTATGACATCCAAGTTCCTCCAACTATTTTCTCTATAGTTATAGGTTTCACCATCCCAGCCATATGGAATCCATTATTTTTGTAAATTCCATTTGTAATAAATTATATATGCCTAGATATCTAGAACATCTAGTTCTCCCAAAAATTCCACGCAACAAAGATGTGGATGTCTAGATATCTAGATATATAAATATTTGGAACATCTCGAACTATCTACTAATACTTTAACAAAACTTCATATTTTCACTAGCATATTGTAACAATAATATTTACTCATACCATATTTTTCCTCCTTTATCCCTATTTTGACAAATCCCAAAGTCATAGTGCTCCGATTCACCCATGTGACCAAGGGTTGGGGGACAAAACCTCCAATCCCCAAATTGCAAAACTTTCCCTAAGCTTTCCAAACTACTTCAAGGACAAAAAATGATATTCATAGGGTTGAGACTTTCCCAAGAGACTTCTAAAGGTATGGAAATTATCAATAACTTAAAAATGCATTCAAAATTCTACCAAAAACTAGGATACTTCTCAAAATAATTCAAAGAGACACCCAATGGACAAATCCACAACTTCACCCAAATGAATGAGGTGCTCCTCACTCCTTTACAAAATTAACACCTAAAATTCCATACACTTGCAAATAGAAAGACCAACGTTTTGGCTTATCTCTTTAGGGAACAAGATCCCCGTAAATCTTTAACAAGAGATCAATACAATATCTTCCAAATCTTTCCGAACTAGGGTACTTCCACATCTTTTCACGTTCTCCAATAAAGGAAAAAATCCAAGTCTTCTCATCATCAAACAGGGATACAACATAGTTGTTCAATGCCACAACTGGCCTAGTAAAGACCACCCACATAAACAAATATAGAAAGAGCCTTAGATTTCAATTCAACTCTTGAATTATAGGAAACATACTTTGATGGATACCTTTTCATACAAACTTCATTCTTACAAGTATTTATAGCTAGTAATCAAACACAAGTTAAACAATACTTCCAACCAATCATTCATACATACTTAATAACCCAGCAAGACAACATCCATGAAGTAATGAACAAATTAAGACATTTCATTAAACATAAGTAAATACACTTATCTATGTCACTTTAAGCTTTACTAGAAACTGAAGAAGGGGAGCCACTTTCAACCCAACTATAGGCTCAATTACACCATAGGTTTGTTGTAGTTGGCCACCCTTGAGGTAAATCTTATCCCACAAGAGGAAGATTCACTCAAAATTTAACAAGGCTCATATCAAGGCAATAAATCATGAAATTAACTCTCCTTCATACACAGAAATAAGTGTATTATATTTCAATCTTCTGAGCTAGGACCTATTATCATTTGTAATGGTTCCACTATGGGCTTGCACAACACAATAAGGAGACCTTCTTTGATCCAATAGTTCCTCGATACTCCCCCTTTCCTAGTAATTTTTGTTCTTAATATTAGACAAGTAATTTATCCATTCTTTGCCCTTAAACTCTAATTGAAGACTTTAACATTGACTTCCTTAACGAAAATCGGAAATTCATAGTTCCACATGGGTTGTTGTGTCTTAGAAGGATTTTTTTCACCTTATATTCAATTTCACGGTCTCTAAACCCATGTGTGTCTCTATGTCAACTTTGATTGAAGACTTTAACACCGACTTCCTTAATCAAAATAGGTATTCACAGTTCCACATGGGTTGTTGTGTCTTAGAAGGAATTTTCACACCTTCTATTCAATGTCATAGTCTCTAAACGCATGTGTGTCTGTATTTCTCTTTTCACATGTTTGTCCCTATTTCACAATAATGCACTTCTTTTTTCTCACATGAATCTCTTTGTAACTCTTCTACACGCAACTTCTTCTCAACCACCACATACTTTGTTGCAAAAATATACATTGCATGAGAATTTGGGGTCCATTCCTAGACTGTATGATTAATTCAGAAGTCTCCATATGGGTACATTGTCCATAGCCCTATAATATTTATTTACCAATCCCATTCTTTCTCATAATTAATGGAAATTAGTAGTTCAACTATGAACTTTACTTCCGAGACAATGGAAATTAATATTTAATTAGGGTGACTCAAGGATTTTCACAATCCCCCCTCATAGCTTCCTCTTAGGAATCAATATCTATGTAGGCTTCTTTCTTATTTATATTTTGGCAATATATTAAAATAAAATGCATTTAAATGAAATCAATTTAGCAAGATATCCATGTTCCCATTCCAACAATAGAAGTCATAATTTACATTTATAAAATTTGGGGTTAAAAATGGGGTGTTACAAACTTGTTCCATAGTTGAGTAGAGCATCTAGTAGTGGGATTCAAGAGGTTAATAGAGGAGGTAGAGTATTTTGTAGTAGCTATTAGGGCCACAATGTCAAAGACAACCACATAGTGAGTGCCTCTTTATTTGTACTTGCATTTCATAATTGAAGAAAAGAGAGCAAAGCTTAGGCCTCACCTTCACGTTGGGTTTTCTCCTCTATTATGATTCCCATGTCAAGTATTGTAGTCATTTGTGTGGATAATATGTTCATTTTATTATTATTTCATTTTTTGGATTTTAGTTATTTCATAAAATTGAGCACTAAGCTAGTAATAATAAATCTAATATCTATGGAATAACCTACATAATAAAATATTTTTAGAAAATTGCAAGATCTGTTGTGACTAATTGTCCTCTAGTGGAATATCCACAACAATTTATGGATCATAATACCACTTTCTTTTGTAACATGCAAAATGGATGTTTCCTAAATTACATTTTTTTCTTTTTCAAATCTAGGGCTTCATTAGGTAAGCTAGATCATCTAGATAATTAACACAACGATAAAATAATAGGAAGGCATGCCATGATTTAACAATACAATCAATCATTACCCACAATATCAACTTGAAATAACAATACTTTGTTATAACATAATTTAAACATGGCAACATGTCCTCATAGTCCTTGACCTCACTAGAGTTGATATGTCAATCTAGTCTCTATTCTCAAAACCCTGAATAAATTGTTAGTCATGAGGGAAATCACACCCATGGGTTAGTTTTCCATGATTCCACCTAATGCAACTACATTTATCGATATTTATCATTAAGTACGGCTCATGCTCAATGAGGTGAGGAAGGTAGCATGCACAAAATTTATGTGGGTATCTCACTCCCATACCCAAAGGTTAAGAGGATCAAGGATGTTGCTACCACTATAGCCCCCAATTCATATTCCTAGTTGTTCAAGTAGCATACTTTGTGTAGTGGTTCCCATATACAAGGATCTTACTACCATTGTTACACTCGGTGCACTGTGTCACACTTGACAGTGGTGTCATAATGGCCAAAAAAGAATAATACAAGTATCCAAGCATAATATGATATTTAGTGCCCCATGAATAGGAAATATAATCCTAGCCTCTTAGTTGACACATCAAGCACAAAAACTAAAATCATATGTCTCTTGTATAATTAATAGGATTTTAATTCATTTCTTAATGAACTAGCTGACCCTTCCTAAGGAAAGCAACTCCCTTTACAATATGTTACAAAAGTAACAATTTTCCTAAGATTTGGCTATTGCCCTTCCTTTTCCCCTACCAACTCATGCAAGGGCGAATAAAGGCTAATGAGTAAATTTATCTGTGTCAAGAAGAGGGTAAAAAATGAATTAAACTCCCCCATATTTCCTTTTTACCCAAATTAACTTTAATAGTCTTTTCCCTTTTCCCATGCTTCCTAGGTAATAGGATTGGTGGTTAATAATCATTGAATATAACCCCCTTTCCACTTGGGCACTACTCCTTTGTAAATGTCTTAATCCCATAATAGGGTAGCATTAATTTTTTAATGCTATAATCATTGTGTAAAATATATAAGAGACATAATCCTCACTATGTGCATATTCTAGCCTAAATTCTTAATAACAACATCAAATAAGGATTAGTTATCATAAGCTATCAAGTGACACATATGTCTAATTACATGTAATTTTCAAACAAGCAACTATCTATGAGATGAGGAATCTATAACCCCATCTCTCATATTGTAACAACCCTGGTCAAAATTCCATGTAATAAAGTTAATAAAGGAAAAATAATTACCAAGGTCATGGGACATGTATTCCAAACTGAGTGTTGGGAAAAACATCCTAGTGTGGTTTTTCATTTGGTTTATTATGGGCAAGGAAATTGGCAAAGGCAATGGCAAAGGCTTTGAAAAGGAAAAGTGGCATTAATTGGAATTTTATTTATGAAAATAATGGAAATTAGTAGAAAAGGAAGGTGAAAGGTCATGGGTTGCATGTGAGGAGGAAAATGAAAGAAAATAATGGAAAAATTGAAGAAAATAGAGGCCTCATTAATAAAAAGGCTTTTTTGAATCAATTGGTACCTTTTGTCAGTTTAATTTTTGGAGCTCTCTCTCTCTCTCTCTCTCAATCTTGGACACTTGGAGTTTTCTTAGAGCACTCTAGCAATGGATCAAGAAAGAAAAGGAAGCACTAACAAGGCAAATATCAATCAAGGAAGAGAAACATCTAGTAGCTACAACATGATTATTTGCAAGTATCGATTTTCATGTGTGATTTCCTTGTTACTTTTGGCGTGCATGGTACATGCATGTGTGTATTTAGTTCTCTTATTGTCATTGGCATGGGTTTTTCCAAGTGTGACAATATTCTTCAGCCTTGCCTTGTTGTTTTTGGATAGCCATGGTGTGATGGGTTCTCTTGTATTTGTTTGAGATGGATTATTGGGTGGTTTTGAAACTGAGTGAGGTGGTCTCTGAAAGAAAGAACACAAGGCCTAGGAATCTGTGGACTGGATTTGGATTGCGGTAAAGCCATGTTTTGTGTGCCTCAGTGGGCCTAAGAATCCTCGACCAGTGAATGGCGGGATTTAAGGTAAAGCATAGAGGTGTGTGCCCTCAATTATTCCTAGGAATCCTTCACCAGTGTATGGTAAGATATACAATAATTATGGAGGGTCGAGTCTTGATTAGGCCTAGGAAGCCTTGACCATTGTATAAAGAGATATATGGAAAAACCTAGAGACTAGGAAAAAAGAAAATTCCTCATGGTGTAGGTGAAGAAATTCGGTAGCCTCCATGATTTTTTATGGCCTAGCGATCTGGTGGGGATTGTGGTAAAGCCTGAGGAAACATGGTTTGGTTTGGTTTTGAGTCCCACATGCATGCTTGGAATATGGGACAGGGGTGATTGGATGAAAGAAAGATGTGGTTAAGCCAATATAGTGGTTCGTGGAAGTCCCAAACCTGGTTGGCTTTTTCATTCATTAATAATAGTTTCTTCTCCTTGTTATTTCATGTGTAAATGTACTGGCTTATATGTGGATTATATGGTTGTTATATCCTTGTTATTTATGTTGGTTATATGTTGCTTATGAGTATGTTTTAAGACACACTTGATGTATGGCTCTCATCATGTTTTGATTAGTAGTTGAAAGTACAATGAATATATTATGACCTAAAATATGATAATGCAACTATTGTGATATGGAATAGTGCTTCTTTACGAATCTTAGAGAAGCATGAGACTCTTATGCTTAGATTTTTTGTTATGACCTATAGAATGTATATTTGTGACATGTTTTACGAAATTCTTGTCATGGATTGTAGGGGTCTAGTCAAGTAATTGACCAAGTGTTTGAATTAGTACCTTCGTTCTAATGTTATTTATCATTTCTTAAAGTTTCATGAAGTTTTGGGCAGTGGCCTGAGTCCTGGCCTCGAAAAAGTGGCACAAAATCTAGGGTTTTTGGACCAAAACTAGCTGAAAAGGTCCACAGTCATTGGCATGCCCTTATTGTGGGAGCAACTGGAAGGTCTCATTCACATGCATGGCTTGTTATGGGAGAGGCTCGGGGTCTAGATCAGTGAAATGTCAAGTTTCCTCAGGGGTTGGTCACCTAGAAGGGTTGGTTGGCTCCTGAAGTTTTTGTAGCATGTTTGGAAGTCAGATTGGTTTGGTTTTGTTAGTTCCAATTCCTTAACTGTACATGGGGAGTTGAATCATATCATAGTAGCCTCTCATCACATGTTTACCCCAGTGGACCGGTTAACTTTGGTAAATGTGGGAGGAGGGTGTTACAGAGTGGTAATCAAGTATGGTTTACCCCTTGGACTGGATGGGTGGTGTGTTGGCCATGCATTCATGTCAATTTCATATATGTGCTCTCTATTCTTATGCTCTATGTGCTTCTTGTGTATGCATGGTGGTGGCCATGGTTGTAATGGTGCCTCCATGTGAAAGTGAATGGTGTGTTGTTGGATGTGGTTGTCATGAGTATATGTCGGTTATGCATTGGTTATGCATGCCAATGCTTATATATTTTTATGCATAAATTGACATGGTTGTAGTTGTCATGCATGAAGTCATGGTATGTGGTTGGTGTGATTAGGCATTGATAACTAGATAATAGTTAAACTGGTGTTATATGCGAATGTGATTATGATTATACATGTATCATGCTAATCTGGTGGATATTGCAGATGAGATATCCTCCTATGAACTACACTGAGGTATGTTGATTATGTTATGTTTTGGTTTTAGTTGGCATGGTGTACTTGTAGGAAAGAGATCAAAGATGTCTAGCAAGATGGTAGACTATAGTTCACAAGATTATCCCTATGGATCAAATGAGCATTGTGGTGTTGGGAATTCTTCTGACTTAGCAAACACATTGAGAAGATTGAAGGCGGAAATAAGAATTTTAAAGGAAGATAATGACAGGATCATTCAGGCACAGGAGAAACAAGAAGAACTCAATGCAGTAGTCCTTGAAATTTTTTTAGAACTGCAGAGATAGGGACCACCCCGGATCAACCATGGGAAGGAGAATAGAATAAATGGGACATATGGTAGTAGATCTCATGGTGGGCACAGGTCGGATATAGATGACACGATCAGAGATGATAGGCCCTTGGATACTCTAGATAGGAGAGGTGATGGAGACAGGGTCTATTCTAGTTCTGGTTCTGACAAGCACTATGATTTTCATCATTATCATCCTTAAAGGAGGAGTGAGCGGGGATATTTTCCAGATGAGTTCACAAAAGAGAATCCACCTACCTTTGATGGAGATTTGAAGAAGTATGAGGATGCAAACTCATGGCTACCTAGGATGAAGAAATTGTTTGAGTTGCATGATTTCACAAAGAAAATGAAGGCCAGAATAACTATCTTCAGCCTCAAAGGGAAAAAATACATCTGGTGGGAAGATGTGAAGCACTACGACAACAAAGCTAAGGCGTTTTATGAGCTAAAGATGGGATTGATGACATATGAGGAGTATATGACCAAGTTCATGGAGTTATTGAGGTATGTACCATATCTTAAGGATGAGAAGGCCAAAGTTCAAAGATTTGTCAGTGGATTTCCATTAGAATTTAGAGATTAGATTGAGTATGATAAGCCTCGGTCGCTTGAGGGAGTTATTGGGAAATTGAAGCATTTTTATTGGAAGTAAAAGTGCAAGAGAGAATCTTATCAAGGTTGGAAATGGAAAGATAAAGATAAAGGTAAATGGAAGTAAAAAAGATCAAGGCCTCAAGATGTAGGTGAGAAATAAAATGTTGCACCTTACAAGAAGTTTAATGGGTCATGTTGATGATGCTGGACTTGCCAACTTGTCAAGGTATCTCCCTCGTAAGAAGTCCCAAATAGACCTCAGACCGTTTGGTGTATGAGTTTGAACAGTGGGTCGTACAGTATTGCCTTGAACGCAGTTGCGTGAAAAGGTAAGTAGGATGTCCTTATTGGTAGCAAGGGTGTGACATGCACAGTAAGTCAAGGAAGGTGCATGAATGGTTCTAACACACGGAAAGTGGGATGAGTGTGCCCCTTGGAAACCTATGGAAACACGTAGGTTGGAAGGGAACACACGAGCAAAGATGCATCACAGAATGGAAGGCAAGTTAACCAACAATCAAAAGTGATGGTTAAACCAACAACACATCTCAGTAAGATTCATACATACATATACAAAAAGATTCTATACATACATGCGTAAGAAAACAACTACATATATCATTAGAGTAACAAAGATAACTGAAATACAATAAAAACATATGCATGAAACATGTTGTCTCTGTTATATTAAGAAGTGAAAGTTCCAATCATACAATACAACCATGACCAACCACTAGTCCCGATAACGGAACGTTACAGTCACTGTTGCCTGCTCCTCCAAAGACATGTACTAGCTCTGCACTGTGGAGAAGTCAAGGCTCATTACAATACACTCCAAGCTTTCTCTAAGATAGTCATGTCGGAAGCTTGGCTGCCCAAAAGCCTATACAATGAGTTATGAGGTTCTATAAATAACAAAGGGTGGGGTGACCCTTTACATTCCCCTTTGTGATTATTCACCTAACCTCATGACTCTTCAACTACTCTATGATTGTTACATTCAACTATCGACACTTGGACTTTCACTTTACAAGTTGTTACATACAATCTGCACATGTACCCATGTGAGACAAAATAGGTTTGAGCAAGCCATGCAGGACATCACTAAGACTTATACAACTCTAGAAATACCAACTCTTTGACATCCTCGTTATGGTCGACAGTGGCGAACTGATGCCAAGCTTGGTAGTCCATGCTGGTGTCCATGTACTCAGTGGTGACATCTTTTTGGAAACAAACTCTTGCCTCTGTTGCATCTGGGTACATTGATTTGTCTCCTTTGTCCAATTCATTTGATAACATGTGCATCATCGTCTTGAGTTTTGCCGGACTAATGACATACTGATGCATAGTGTCTGCGCTGATCACCAAGTCTACGCTGGTGGCTATGCGTATCAACTCGTCAAAGTACATGTCCAACTCCAGTCGGACTTGATTCTTTATCTTTGCCTCAGTGAGTGTCCCAATGGATGGGATCGCATGCATGTGCACAACAACATCCATGCTTCTAAACACCCATGCATGTGAAGCCTACAAACTGGTGATGAGTTGTGGGAGTTCCTCATAGTTTCGGATCTGACTCCAGATGCGTGCCTTCAACTCTACCACCTTAGGCTTCATCAACTTGGTTAAGTGTAATGAGGCTCCCTTGTATCTCATTGTCCATGTTTGCATGTAGTCGACGACAATGTGCAAATATGATAAGATGCGTGCTATCCTAGCACAGCGCTACTGCTGACCGTTGAGATGGAAAACTGACTTATGCATGGTGAAAAATCTGGAATACAACATTCGCATGATGATCTAGAAAGATGATACCTCATTCAGTATTGCTCTCTTCAACTCTGCTCTGGCAGATGATGTAACCTATTCTCCTCCCTACTTGACCATCTGTAACTCCTTATCCATTCGCTCATTCTCTGCTATCAAGAAGTAAACACTTGAGTTGGTGGCTTCAACATATGATTTGGTAGCATCGACCAATAATGTTGGATGCTTGTGCATGTCAGATACGATCACTCATTCTTCCAACTGCACAGGAGATGCGTGGATATCCGGAGTAGTCACTCTGCACGATTGCACAACTCTACGTTTCGACTTGTCAAATGATATGTTCTGTAGAGGTCACTCAAGACTTGCTCTACTTTTGGATCTAGTAAAGCCAGTGGGTCGACATCTTGGTTGTAAGGCATGAGGTCAATATCCTACTCTGACTCTGGTTGCTCAATCTTTATATCCATCTGCTCAAGTATGTGTTCAATCTCTTGAGCGAAGTCCTAATCCTACGAGTTCTCACCCTGTTTGCTTTGGGCCAGCTATTCGGATGAGTCTACAACCTGTATGAGTGCAATTTCATCAATTTGTGCATGTTGTGCTTCTTGTTGTGTCTCTCCCTACTACGATTCCTTCTCCTGTTTGCGCAACTCTTGTTCTTCCTAGAGTTGCTGTTTCAACTCTTGCAACTCCTTCATTGTTTCCTCCATCCTTTATTTCTCTCTCTTCCTTTGCACGTTCCTCCTGTTGCGTTGTCATCTCTTCGCCTCTATCTCCAAAGTTTCTTTCTCCATAAGTGGGTCTACTTTGAACTTGCATCTTTGTTCTGCCTTTGCATTGTCAACAACCTTTCTCTTGCCTTTGTCATGCACAGGTACGTTACCCTCTACTACTGTTGATGATGATGCTCTCCTAGATGGTGCTTCACACTATTTTGCTAACCATTCCATAGCTATGCCAACCGTTTCATTGAGCCTAGAGAACCTGTGACAATATCTCCAGGAGTCTTCCTCAACCCAATGACATGCCCCATGGATCCAAGAAAATTTCACACTCACACAGTGGTCCTTTACAAAGCAATGTGGGTAGTACTGATTGAAACTTTTGGTACTGAAAGTAAATCTTTTGAACTCTTTTGTATCGGCGTCAGCATGCTTGAGATTCCATACCTCATACAACTTGATCCACAAAGGAAGAGTAGGCTAGGGTGCCTTCTTCTTCTGATGTAGTCTAGCTGACATTCCTATCGAGATGTGGTATGAAACTTCTTGCATCAGAAGCATGTCCATGGAAAAATTCGATAAAACATGTGGAGGCTTGTCCATGTTGTACATTCATATGAAGGTGCCAAGAGGTGAGGCATACCAATCTGCTATGTTGATCAGTGCCTCCATTGTTGCTTGCGACATGAAAGGTGGATCCTTCTCAAATATCATCTTGTACACCAAGCTGACGAAATGGTCTGACAAGTGTGTGATGACTCTGTGAAAGCTGCACTCGGAAAATAATCTACAGTAAATGTGTACAGAGGTTTGCACTGATGTCCATGCCTAACCCAAGCCTGGGAACTGCTGACAGGCACAAATTGGATCCTGAATATATGCAGACATATATATCTCTGCTTGTTGTCCTTTGGGAAAATATCAGGCTTTTGTTACCTATTCCTTCAGCCTGTGAGCCAACATGTCAAACCAGTTGCATGGTTTTCCTTCACTAGCTAGTTGGTCCAATGCGATCACCCAACTCTACAGGAAGGTGTCTGTGTTGTCTTGGCCATACAAGTGGCATGAAAAAATGACCAAGTACTGATATGCCTTCCGCAGTATCTTTGTCTTGTAAACCTAGTTGGGTGGCATCCTGAACTTGGCTGGCTCTTTCACCCAGCTCTTCAAGATAACTCTGTAGTTTGCAGTGTTGTTGGGTTTGCTGAAGGGTGTTTCCGTTGCCATCACTGGTTGCAGCAAGTGGCACATCTACTGAAATTCCTTCACCCTGAATGTAGCAATCTTTGTCCTACTGACATTGCTTAACACCATTGTCTCAGGATCAGTGTGTGAGATGATCCAATGTATCATGTCCACGCATGGAAACACGGGATACCTACATGCAATCTGGTAAAAACTAGACTTGTGAATATTCACATAGACCTTGCGGTCTTCCAAATCTTCCCCAAATGTGTCTGAGAATGTATCATTGATGTCCTGCCATTTCAAATTGATGTCTTTGTCTATGAGCAGCTTGGTGTCTTGGTAAATCAGAAAAATCATAGACACTTGCTCAACTACATCTCTAGTTGTGATTCCGTAAGTGTCCTTTGACCCCGTTCTCCTGGAGACCATTGAACCTAAACTGCTAAGTGATAGATGAACACCTACTGTACCTGGAGACATGTTGACATTCATGGAAAGAAATATGTTAGTTTAAAACCAAAGAAAACTTTAGGACTGACATGCAACATACCGCAATTTTCACTTGGAGGTCGGTAGACTGAATGTTGGAATTGTTGTTATAGGCATTTTTGTGCCTTACAGCTCTAAGCATGAAATGTCCATAAACCAAGGGATCCTAAGTCCTTAAAAGTGTTGTTCCGACCCCTAAAGGAAAAAGGTCAACAAATTACAGCTTCTCTCAGAAGTTCTCCACCAGAAAATGCTCAGAATCAGTCAAATCAAGATCATTTCAGCTGCTCCACTGGCTAGCTGCGTTGCATAGCAACCAAATACACTAGCTAGGTGCGTTGCAACGCACCTAAATGCACTATGAGTGGGAAATGACAAATGGCAGTGCCATTACGCGAGGTGGAAAGACAATGGAAGCTTCCAGAATCTTCTCCAATGACACTTGCCTCACTGAATTCGACCAAGGATGAGTAAGAGGCTCTCAGTCTCCAAGTGGAAGCAAGAACTGACAGAGAGAAGACACTAGTCAAATCATAAGTTGACTCATCCTCCTTGCATACATCTATAAATGGATCCCTCATCCAAGAGATCTAGAGGCTGGAATTTTGTACATTGCAAAGAATTGCTGTTGGTTTTGAGATAGATATCAGAGTATTGGGTGATTTATGCTTTGTTGGAGGTGAAGAGGGGCTTCTTTGCTGGGAGGTTGATGCTGGATCAGGAATCATCGGTTATAACTCCTCCTGGATCTTCTTGTTATATCAATAAAACTATTTGAGTTTCTCCTACATGCTTGTGTGTCATTGATGCTTGTTACATTTGTATGTTTAGCTTAAATCTGATCCTAAGCTTTTTATGAATATAGATCCATGTCTTTGTGTAGTTTTCTTCTTCTGTGATCTTACAGGAACTTGGTGAAGCTGGACAAGTAAGGAAGTAGGTAGCTGGAAGCTGTCAAAGAAGAGAGGGATTGGATCAAAGGAATAGCGCAAGACACAGGTCGATTCTTCCTATCCCCCTCTATCTTTAATTCATAATGGAAATAAAAAAGTAGTTTTCTCTGTTTGTTTCTAAGGTAACTGCCACACCTTAGTGGGATAGAGTCATTCTAAATAGACACTTTTCCCGGTAACAAAATGGCGACTCCGCTGGGGACGATTATCTAATTAGTTTGTTTGTGTATCTTTTTGTTGTTTGTTTCATAAACTTATAAGTAGCATCCGAACTGCATTTGCCATAACAAATGCAAAGTAGACATCTGCTACTTCAATCCATTCACTAGATCTGTTTATGATTTGAACAGCTGATTCACAAATGATCTGATTGCCCTTTGTGATAGCTCTTAGACCCTCCTTAGATCTACCCTCTGATTGTGCATTACTGATTGCTTTTACTCAGCGAAAAACCAAAGACTAAACTGCAAACCATGACCCAGAACCCGGATAGAATTCTCGTTTCTACCCCAGCGCAGGTACTGTGAAGAATTCCTGCATTTTAGCGCAGTTCCCGAGAGGGAAACCTGCGCTGCAATCCAGTTTCTTTGTGTTACAAGTGTGCTGATCAGACTAGCCTTATGTAGCTGAGGTTCTTGTGCTTCATTCTTTCCAGTTTTGTCTCTGATTTTTGCAGCCTGTGATGAATGTATGTGTTTATTTAAAAACACCTTTTCCTTGTTGTAATTCCGCCTCCTTTGTACAAAAGAACTGTATATGTTTTTGTGTGTTTGTTGAAGTCATTTACAGTTTTCCATTGCAAAAGTAGAATAATCGTGCTGTCGTCCTTTGATTTAGATCTGTCGCAAGTGTCGATTTTGATCTTAGGAGAAAGTTTATTTGCTGTTGATAGTCGGTTATGCTTTTACTTTTGCCTTTGGTCTAAATTTGTGTTTTTCTAGTGTCAAAAACGAGTGTTTATTTCAAAATCGTAAAGCGTTGTAATCGTCTTTATCTTTTGATTTCGAAAAGAAGCTTGTTTGTGTTTGTCGCTAGAAAGCAAATTCAGATTTGTACATCAACTTTCTTTTTAGCATCAATATTAAGAAAGTCGAAAACAAAAACATGCACTTGTGCATTTGCATATTGACAGTCTGTTTGACTTGATTTAGGAAAGTGCATTTACAGTGTGTTGTTTGCTCTTTGTGAAAATGTTGTGCCTCTCTTTTCCCCTAGTAGCTAGGATTTTCATTGCTGAAAAGAGATAAAAGTTTGCTTATCATCTTTAGATTGCATTTTAGGAATTACATCTACATCTTGTGGTGAACCCAAAAGGCAAACTTCATAAGAAAGATCAACTTAAAATAAATTCAATGAATCTAACAACGCTTTGGAACTTAACGCACAACATTTAGAGGTCTAGGCTAGAGACGTATTCTGGCGTCGTAAAGCCTGGTAACTGTTGTCCTCACTGATGGTTGGGTGATTCCTCCACTTTGAGACGATAAGTGTCAGTACAGACTTGTGCTCCCACGTACCGTCGAGTATATATTGGGAGACCCCTATAGGCTTAAATCCTTTATCCATAGGAAGCCGTGTCTGCCGCCCTATCGATAGCAATGCACTGAACACAACATTTGGGAAGATTGACTGCCGTACCGTAAAAAGTATTATGCAGTTTTGCGATTGGTTTGGTACTCCCTCTACCTAGATCTCCAGAGCAGTCCCTTTCGTTCCTTTTCAGACTCGTTAATGGAAAAGGTCCATCTGAGCACTTGTCACTTCAGGCTCATTAAAAATCGAAGGAGACTAGAGTCATCTTTTGTTTTTTCTCGACTCTTAAAAACTGAAAAAACAAGTTGTGTCAAAAGCATCTAAAATTCATTTAATTCGGAAACATACTTCCCCTTTTTATTTTAGTTGATCGAGTAATCCACAATCGTGGAAGAAAGTCAATTGAAACCTCATCGTTCGCGGAGGCTTACGAGTCAACCGTCTTTGTCTCCGGGATCGAAACTAGTACGGACAAAGCGAACTCGTTTAACCGGTTCCAAATCTCCTATTAAAGTTAGAACAAGTGTTCCAACGACATCAGAGACTCCGGTTACTCCAAACATTTCTGGAATCCCTGCCTCTACAGAAGAAGTTCAACAACTACAGAGGGATAGTGATACTGATCCTAGTCTGAGAGTGAACACTTGTGTTACCGAACCAGTTCCATCTACAACCGGTTCGGAGAGTCTTACTCTTCAAACATCTGTCGCTGTCGATTCCATACCTTCTTCGGCACCATAAATATTTTACGGACCTGACAGTCTTCCCCTTCCACCTGGTCTAATTACAATTGAAGAAATTGTAGAAGATCCTCAAACAAGTACTCCAACGCACTTTGGAGTCGTGATCACTCTATATCCTTCTTCATCGGAAGTTAGTCTACCACCAGCAGAAGCTCCTGTAGAATCGCTAGGTAATCTTTTGGATAGACTATCTGAACAACCGTCAACATCTAGGACTGTGTCATCCGACACAGCGACGGTAGAACTTCCTGCTATCACTCCGACAATGTTCGCCGACATACCAGTTGTCCCGACTAGCTCTCAACCGCTAGAAGGAGCCCACTCAGGGGCTATTACGACATTATGGTCCGTTCCTGTTTGTTCATCCAGAATAATATCCGGAAACTCTTATGTTGAGTCTCAACAAATTGATCCAATGTGTCTTCAAAGACCAATCTACCCTTTAAGTACTGGATTTCCACCATATGGAGGGTAGTATGCCTTTTCATTGTTCCCTCCCAGAGAACAACCATATGCGAGTTTACAACAAACTTCAGGTCAAACTGGAATTACATCCAGCGGTTGGGTACCAATACTGCCTCAGCAACGAAGGGTTGTATATTCAATGCAACCAGTCCATCCTGTGTCGAATATTCCCACTATACCTGCTACGATGACTGTGTCGCAAGTACAAGCGCTACATGTTGTATGTCAACCCCAAGTTTCTCAGGTTGCAATACAACAACCTCTTGTCTCGACGACTCAATCACAAACTCAGGTTAGTGCCTCCTTGTCTAGAGCGACTCAGGCTCAAACAATTACTATGACTCCTCATCTTGGTCAATCATCCAGTATTGGACAACAGCAAATGGTCCAACAACTAGTACTAGTTCAATCTCAACAAGCGCAATTCCAACAATCATATCAAGGACCTGAGCAACAAGTCTTTGTAAGTAATGGGCAACTGCATTTCCAAAGCGGTTATCAACAACCATACTATAATGGTTATGCCCATCAACCTTGTCAAAGGTGCCAGCATCAAATACATTATGCTGGTATGCAAAGACCCACTGCTCAGGCGGTTCCATCTTATCCTGGGTATGCTTCACCTAACCTGAATCAACAGTTGCCCTTTGTAGCAACTCTAGAATTACCAGATCTAAACCGGCTGACGAATGATCCAATTGCTTATGCCCCTTGGTGGCCAGCGATTCCGCATAAACTTCCGTCAGATATTCCTAAATTTAATGGAAATCCGGGTGAAGACCCGTCGAATCATGTGATGACATTTCATCTGTGGTGTTCATCAAACACCCTAAATGATGATTCGATTAGGCTTCGCCTTTTTCAGAGGACGTTAACTGGTCTGACAGAAAAATGGTATATTGAATTGCCTAGAGCTTCGTTTGACAACTTCAGTACCCTAGCCACAACCTTTTTAACCCATTTTCAGTTACCGATAAGGTACGAAATGGGAACAGAACTTCTTACCAATTTCAAACAAACAACGACCACTCACATATCTGATCATATTCATGAGTGGCGACGTCATCATAGAATGGTAAAAACGTATGTTCCTGATCAGCTTTTAGCTGAATGGTTTATTAAGTCTTTGTTACCTTCCATTACAGAAGATGTGGCAAAAGGGGGAGTCGTCACCGAAGAGCAAGTTATTGCTCGTGCGCAATATTTAGACTTGATTTACACTCAGTCTGGCACACTCTATGACAAAATACCTGACGCTCCTAGACCGGAATTCTCAGTCCCTCCTCCTCCTAAATCAAACAATGACTCTCATGCCGATGATGGCATGATTGGCGCAACAGACACGAAATCGAAAAAGGCTACATCTAAAAAGGACCGTAAGATTTCCAGTCAAAATGCAAATGAGGAACTTCTTGCCTCGGAAGTAAATGCCGTGTCGACCGACAAGGGCAAACGACTGAAGCAACCAGGGGGAAAGAAGAAAAAGAAAGGGAGAAGAAAGAAGCAGGATGAGTCATGTCCTGAAAAACCTTCTACAAACCCTTCTGGGCAAAGGAAACCCCTTGCGGGGTGTCATATATGCGATGAGGATCATTGGACGAGAGATTTTCCACATAAAGCTGAAGTTAAGAAACTCTTTAAGAGTTCAAAAACCTCAGCAGTATTGACTGATCCGTTTCCAAACCCGGGAACCAAACTAGTTGCTAATCAAAATGATTCCCGATCCCAAGTGCTTATGTTGTCTATCTCAAAGCAACAAAATGATGCTTTGACAAGGAATAAAGATTATGGGAATCCACAGCTGTCGAATAACAAGGCTAATGAACAACCTAGTAGTTCGACAACAACTTTGACCGAAGTTGTGCCACCCATCATTCCTGAACCAATGATAAAGCCGCCAAAGGGAGTAGTACAAAAATCGACATTTAATCCTCGTGCAAAAAAGGCACAGAATTATAATATAATAGAGGACCTGGTCGAATCGTTGTCCGCTATGTCGACACTTGAGGTACCACAAAATTGCCTCTCTTAAGAGCAAGCTTTATTATCAGCAATAGGTGGGATTCGCCCAATGGATTCCAATCTTGTGGCCTTCGATCATAAAGGATATGACCCTCAGTTACCAACTCAACTAGCTTTCCTTATTCAAGTGAAAGCCCTCACCAAAACTGTTCATCGAACAATTATTGATGAGGGGGCATCTACATGTATTATGTTGATGAGTTGCTGGAAAAATTTAGGCTCACCACCCTTGTCGAGATCGTCAATGACGTTAAAATCATTTGATGGACGATCATACACTCCATATGGGATTTTACGTAACTTTCAAGTTGAACTGGGGGGCAAGACAGTAGAAATTGATATTGAAGTAATCGACGGAAACCTCGATTACAACATCCTACTAGGAAGGCCCTGGATATACGCCATGGCCGCAGTTGTGTCAACCTACTTCAGGAAGATTGCATTTCCCTTTCAAGGAGGAATTACAATCGTCGACCAACAAACATTTCTCCCCAACAGTTCACAAGTTACAGGAAGCATTCCAATGATCCATGGGAGCAATCATTCGCTTCAAAATATTGGAGTAGGCCTCCTAAGAGACCCTGCCTTAATGGGTACTTTTCCCCTACCGCCTCAAAGTAATCTGGCAGAAGTGGCCATAGTGGAAACCTACAATATGAAATCTTCTATATCTAATGGATTCAGAAGATTCCTAAACATTTTGTGAGCATGGATCATCGCCATTTTAGAAATATTGTAGCAATCAATTTTCTTGGCCTGGGGGTCAAACCCAAATCAATGCTCATCGAGTGTTTGAGTAGATAGGTCTACGGAATATGGTACCTCTTCAGATCCTTGGTTGCATATACATTCTACAGATGAAGGAGTCATTCAATCAATGATGATGGGAGAGGCACCATGTGAAGATTACCACCATCGCTCCCATCTTCCGGATTACAATGAATATTATTCCAATGACCTTAATCATCCATCAGTTTTGATTTTCTATCAATACTGTAAATATGGTGGATTTCGAGGATGGTTCTTATCTCGTGTCGACCTCGTTAAAAAATGAAACGAGGAGTCATGAGGATAGTTCTTTTACTGTGTCAACCTCATTAAAAAATGAAACAAATCCCCTTTCCAAGTCTCAAAGGTAAACCTTCATTCCAACCACCGAGTTGAATGCAATGAAGCTTGGGGGGCATACACCTCGATTTGAGTTATGATGCTGGGGGCATGCAAACTTATCGAGCAGTGTTTACCGCGAGGTTCATGCTCATTAAAAAATAAACCCGGACCGAGCAAATGTTTCCACCCGCGTTTAAGCTCGTTAAAAAATGAACTATTCCGCTGTAAATAACCACTGTGAATGTAGTACTTCAGCCGTTAAAGCCTTGGTCGTGTTTGCACCGTCACCTCCACTTTTCATTGGCCGATCATTCACCTCCATTTGATTGTTTACCCATTTTGAGGAACAGCTGCGAAGAGTGATTTCACTAGCCATCCTTGTGACACTGCCATGATTGGAAAATTACAAACCTTACCTCGAATCAGCTTCTACCCGTTTTATCACTCGTTCCTCAAAAGACGAGTCTCCTTTAAGCTCTTTTCAATTGACTCGTAAAATATGAAAATATTGCCGAGTTCTTGGCCTTCCAGCTCGTTAAAGGGACAGGAAGTGTTATCCCTCCTCTAGATTTTAATCTTTTTGGACCTGAGGGATTATTGCACAAAAAGATCGAGCGCTTGTTTTGTTCGGCTCGTTAAACTATCGAAAATTCATCCCTTCTATATTGTTTTATACTTTTTCAGACTTAAGGGATTAGATGACGAAAAAGGAATTTTGGAGTTTCCTTTACGTACCTTTTCAGACTCTCTAAAAATGAAAAGGAACGAGTTATCTTTCTTGTTAAACTCGTTAAAAATATTAATAGCGACAAACTTGTCTTTAGACGAGAACGAGTTTCACTATTGCTAGGCTCCTTAAAAACCATAGCGATGGGTTTGCCCGAAGGGAAAATTATAGAACAAGCATATGTTATCCTCCTCAAGCTTGACAAAAATAAAGAGGTACTGGTCAGCAATGACTGGGGAAAAATTGGGAAGAAAACTCAAAGAATCTTTATTGGTAGCAAGTCGCTCTTGAACATGACACTTCCACTCTGTGTCCGAGTCGGGTTGGGTTGTTTCATTCACCGGTCACATCACCATGGTCACGCCATACCATCCACATTTGGGGTAGATGCTACCAATCCATCACATAAGTGTCACTGACATGTTCAAGAGAAGTCATCCAGAGAAGTCACCTGTGTCCCATCCACTACCATACATTATACTTCATTCTTTCATGACCACCATCCTGAACCGTATATCATCAGATTGTTTTCACCTCCATCAAAATCATTTGCTCCGTTCCGTGTCATTGATGTGGGATTCATTAAGGCCCTCCTTTGACGGGTCACTTCTTGTCGACATCAGCTCATTATCCAAGAAGATGATCTAGGAACACCCCATTCAGTACTTTGAAGCTTGCATGCCTTAATGGCAAGTTTCTCACTTCCGGCGACAGGTTTACATCAATGGCCTTCGACCGAAAGATTTTGCGTGGTGTTTGACGCCAAGTCCTTTATTCACACCACGTGAATTGTACTGTAGTACCTTGAGGGTCATTATCATTATCGGTGATTCCTCTCGTGCTTGTTAACAGTTTACATCATTGACTGGTAATCAAGCGATTTCTTTCCATGTTCAACTTCAGAACATTTCTCACATGGATCGACTTGTACTTCGAGTGAAGATCGGACGAGATTGAAGACCCCGGATCTAGTTTCATCCATCCGGGCTGCGATATACATTCAGGAAAATAAAGTCATTAAATGTACAGCATTGCAGCACAGATAATCATCCTACCAAAAGGATGATGGCTCTATCAGAATCATCAGTGTACACTCAGACGATTGTCTGTCCTATGTACATGAGAATGAATTTATAAAGCTGAGCATGGGAATGCCCGCCTCAGCTAGATCATGAAAAATAGTATGAAGATAATGTATTGTATTGTATCTTATTACAGGTCTCCTCCCAGCATTGAAAGAACTTTGGATCCTCCTAATAAAGCATTTCACCCAATAAACGGCCTCATACTTTGGGGGGAAACTGTTATAGACATTTTTGTGCCTTACAACTCTAAGCATGAAATGTCCATAAACCAAGGGATCCTAAGTCCCTAAAAGTGTTGTTCTGACCCCTAAAGGAACAAGGTCAACAAATTACAGCTTCTCTCAGAAGTTCTCCACCAGAAAATGCTCAGAATCAGTCAAATCAGGATCATTTCAGCTGCTCCACTGGCTAGCTGCGTTGCATAGCACCCAAATACACTAGCTAGGTGCATTGCAACGCACCTAAATGCACTATCAGGGTGCGTTGAGCAGGAAATCACAAATGGCAGTGCCATTCCGCGAGGTGGAAAGACAATGGAAGCTTCCAGAATCTTCTCCAATGACACTTGCCTCACTGAATTCGACCAAGGATGAGTAAGAGGCTCTCAGTCTCCAAGTGGAAGCAAGAACTGACAAAGAGAAGACACTAGTCAAATCATAAGCTGACTCATCCTCCTTGCACACATCTATAAATGGATCCCTCATCCCAGAGATCCAGAGGCTGGAATTTTGTACATTGCAAAGAATTGCTGTTGGTTTTGAGATAGATATCAGAGTATTGGGTGATTTATGCTTTGTTGGAGGTGAAGAGGGGCTTCTTTGCTGGGAGGTTGATGCTGGATCAGGAATCATTGGTTGTAACTCCTCCTGGATCTTCTTATTATATCAATAAAACTATTTGATTTTTCTCCTACATGCTTGTGTATCATTGATGCTTGTTACATTTGTATGTTTAGCTTAAATCTGATCCTAAGCTTTTTATGAATATAGATCCATGTCTTTGTGTAGTTTTCTTCTTCTGTGATCTTACAGGAACTTGGTGAAGCTGGGCAAGTAAGGAAGCAGGTAGCTGGAAGCTATCAAAGAAGAGAGGGATTAGATCAAAGGAATAGCGCAAGACACAGGTCGGTTCTTCCTATCCCCCTCTATCTTTAATTCATAAAGGAAATACAAAAGTAGTTTTCTCTATTTGTTTCTAAGGTAACTGTCACACCTTAGTGGGATAGAGCAAAAAAAGCACATAATTATAATATAATATTGGACCTGGCCGAACCAAACAGTATGAAGATCATGAAAACAATACAATACAATACATTATCTAATTAGATGATCGGTGGAGGATCATGAAAGCAATATGAAGATAATGTATTGTATTGTATGTGGGAATAGTTCACTTTTTGAAAAAGGTTCTCGGCTCTTAAAAACTGAAAAAACAAGTTGTTTCAAAAGCGTCTAAAATTCATTTAATTCGGAAACATACTTCCCCTTTTTATTTTAGTTGATCGAGTAATCCGCAATCGTGGAAGAAAGTCAATTGAAACCCTGTCGTTCGCGGAGGCTTACGAGTCAACCGTCTTTGTCTCCAGAATCGAAACCAGTACGGAAAAAGCGAACTCGTTTAACCGGTTCCAAATCTCCTATTGAATTTAGAACAAGTGTTCCAATGACATCAGAGACTCCGGTTACTCCAAACATTTCTGGAATCCCTGCCTCTACAGAAGAAGTTCAACAGCCACGGAGGGACAGTGATACTGATCCTAGTCTGAGAGTGAACACTTGTGTTACCGAACCAGTTCCATCTACAATCGGTTCGGAGAGTCTTACTCTTCAAACATCTGTCGCTGTCGATTCCATACCTTCTTCGGCACCAGAAATATTTTACGGACCTGACGGTCTTCCCCTTCCACCTGGTCTGATTGCAATTGAAGAAATTGTAGAAGATCCTCAAACAAGTACTCCAACGCACTTTGGAGTCGGGATCACTCTATATCCTTCTTCATCGGAAGTTAGTCTGCCACCAGCAGAAGCTCCCGTAGAATCGCTAGGTAATCTTTTAGATAGACTACAAATTTCTGAACAACCGTCAACATCTAGGACTGTGTCATCCGACACAGCGACGACAGAACTTCCTGCTATCACTCCGACAATGTTCGCCGACATACCAGCTGTCCCAACTAGCTCTCAACCGCTAGAAGGAGCCCACTCAGGGGCTATTACGACAGTATGGTCCGTTCCTGTTTTTTCATCCGGAATAATATCCGGAAACTCTTATGTTGAGTCTCAACAAATTGATCTATTTGGAGGTCAATTTGGGCAGTCCGGTCCCCAAGGGCAAACAATCCCCGTGAGTTCCGGATTACAACCGTATGGGTGGCAGTATGCCCTTTCATTACCCCCTCTGGGAGGATATCCATACGGGAGTTCACAACAACATTCAGGTTACACTGGAATTACCTCAAGTGGTTGGGTACCTATACTACCTCAACAACCAAGAGTTGTGTATTCGATGCAACAATGTGTACCTATGTCGAATATCCCGACTACACCAGCTATTGTGACAGTGTCACAAGTTCAAATGATGCCTGTTGTATGCCAACCTCAGATTTCTCAGGTTGTAATGCAATAGCCCCTTGACCCTGCGACTCAACCACAATCGCCAACTAGTGGGGCGACACAGGTCCAGACGGGTACAATTACCCCTCACCTTGGTCCAACGGTTAGTATAGCGCAACAGCACATGGCTTCACAACCATGGCTGGTGCAATACCAACAACCACAATTCCAACAAGTATACCAAGGTTCTGAGCAGCAAATCTTTGCGAACAGTGGACATCCGTACATTCAAAACGGTCAAAATCAACCATTTTACAATGGTCATGTCCACCAACCTTAACAATCATACCAGCAACAAATGCATTATTCCGGTATGCAAAGAACAACTGCTCAGGCAATCCCATCTTATCCTGGGTATGCTTCACCTAACCTGAATTAGCAGTTACCCTTTGTGGCAACCTTAGAGTTACCTGATTTAAATCGGTTAACAAACGATCCAATTGCTTACGCCCCTTGGTGGCCAGCGATTCCGCATAAACTTCCATTAGATATTCCTAAATTTAATGGAAATCCGGGTGAAGATCCATCGAATCACGTGATGACATTTCATCTATGGTGTTCATCAAACACCCTAAATGATGATTCGATAAGACTTTGCCTCTTTCAGAGGACGTTAACGGGTCCAGCGGCAAAATGGTACATTGAATTGCCTAGAGCTTCGTTCGACAACTTCAGTACCTTAGCCACAACCTTTTTAACCCATTTTCAATTACTGATAAGGTACGAAACAGGAACAGAACTCCTTACCAACTTCAAACAGACAACGGCCACTCACATATCTGATCACATACATGAGTGGCGACGTCGTCGTAGGATGGTAAAAACGTACGTCCCCGATCAGCTATTAGCTAAATGGTTTATCAAGTCATTACTACCTTCCATCACGGCAGATGTGGCAAAGGGGGGAGTTGTAACAGAAGAGCAAGTTATCGCTCATGCACAATATCTGTACTTGATTTACACTCAGTCCGACACGCTCTACGACAAAATACCTGATGCCCCTAGACCAGAATTCTCAATTCCTCCTCCTCGTAAATCAAACAATGACTCTCATGCTGGCGATGGCGTGATTGGCACGACAGACACGAAATCGACAAAGGCTACATCCAAGAAGGCTGATAAGATTTCCAGTCAAAATGCAAATTAGGAACTTCTTGCCTCGAAAGTAAATGTCGTGTCGACCGACAAGGGCAAACGACTGAAGCAACCAGGGGGCAAGAAGAAAAAGAAAGGGAGAAAAAAGAAGCAGGATGAGTCATCTCCTGAAAAACCTTCTACAAACCCTTCTGGGCAAAGGAAACCCCCTGCGGGGTGTCATATATGCAATGAGGATCATTGGACGAGAGGTTGTCCACATAAAGCTGAAGTTAAGAAACTCTTTAAGAGTTCAAAAACCTCAGCAGTATTGACTGATCCGTTTCCAAACCCGGGAACCAAACTAGTTGCTAATCAAAATGCTTCCCGATCCCAAGTGCTTATGTTGTCTATCTCAAAGCAGCAAAATGATGCTTTGACAAGGAATAAAGATTATGGGAATCCACAGCTGTCGAATAACAAGGCTAATGAACAACCTAGTAATTCGACAATAACTTTGACCAAAGTTGTGCCACCCATCATTCCTGAACCAATGATAAAGCTGCCAAAGGGAGTAGTACAAAAATCGACATTTAATCCTCGTGCAAAAAAAGCACAAAATTATAATATAATAGAGGACCTGGCCGAATCGCCGTCCGATATGTCGACACTTGAGGTACTGCAAAATTGCCTCTCCCAAGAGCAAGCTTTATTATCAGCAATAGGTGGAATTGGCCCAATGGATTCCAATCTTGTGGCCTTTGATCATAAAGGATATGACCCTCAGTTACCAGCTCAACTAGCTTTCCTTATTCAAGTGAAAGCCCTCAACAAAACTGTTCATCGAACAATTATTGATGAGGGGGCATCTACATGTATTATGTCGATGAGTTGCTGGAAAAATTTAGGCTCACCACCTTTGTCGAGATCGTCAACGACATTAAAAGCATTTGATGGATGATCATACACTCCATACGGGATTTTAAGTAACTTGCAAGTTGAACTGGGGGGCAAGACAGTAGAAATTGATGTTGAAGTAATTGACGGAAACCTCGATTACAACATCCTACTAGGAAGGCCCTGGATATATGCCATGGCCGCAGTTGTGTCAACCTACTTCAGGAAGATTGCATTTCCCTTTCAAGGAGGAATTACAATCGTCGACCAACAAACATTTCTCCCCAACAGTTCACAAGTTACGGGAAGCATTCCAATGATCCATGGGAGCAATCATTCGCTTCAAAATATTGGAGTAGGCCTCCTAAAAGACCCTGCCTTAATGGGTACTTTTGCCCTACCGCCTCAAATTAATCTGGCAGAAGTGGCCACAGTGGAAACCTACAATATGAAATCTTCTATATCTAATGTATTCAGAAGATTCCTAAACATTTTGTCAGCATGGATCATCGCCATTTTAGAAATATTGTAGCAATCAATTTTCTTGGCCTGGGGGTCAAACCCAAATCAATGCTCATCGAGTGTTTGGATAGATAGGTCTGAGGAATATGGTACCTCTTCAGATCCTTGGTCGCATATACATTCTACAGACGAAGGAGTCATTCAATCAATGACGATGGGAGAGGCACCATGGGAAGATTACCACCATCGCGCCCATCTTCCGGATTACAACGAAGATTATTCCAATGACCTTAATCATCCATCAGTTTTGATTTTCTATCAAATACTGTAAATATGGTAGATTTCGAGGATGGTTCTTATCTCGTGTCGACCTCGTCAAAAAATGAAACGAGGAGTCATGAGGATAGTTCTTTTACTGTGTCAACCTCATTAAAAAATGAAACAAATCCCCTTTCCAAGTCTCAAAGGTAAACCTTCATTCCAACCACCAAGTTGAATGCAATGAAGCTTGGGGGGCATACACCTCGATTTGAGTTATTATGCTGGGGGCATGCAAACTTATCGAGCAGAGTTTACCGCGAGGTTCAAGCTCGTTAAAAAATAAACCCGGACCGAGCAAATGTTTCCACCCGCATTTAAGCTCGTTAAAAAATGAACTATTCCGCGGTAAATAACCACCGTGAATGTAGTACTTCAGCCATTAAAGCCTTGGTCGTGTTTGCACCGTCACCTCCACTTTTCATTGGCCGATCATTCACCTCCATTTGATTGTTTACCCATTTTGAGGAACAGCTGCGAAGAGTGATTTCACTAGCCATCCTTGTGACACTGCCGTGATTGGAAAATTCCAAACCTTACCTGGAATTAGCTGCTACCCATTTTATCACTCATTCCTCAAAAGCCGAGTCTCCTTTAAGCTCTTTTCAATTGACTCGTAAAATATGAAAAGATTGCCGAGTTCTTGGCCTTCCAGCTCGTTAAAGGGAAAAGAAGTGCTATCCCTCCTCTAGATTTTAATCTTTTTGGACCTGAGGGATTATTGCACAAAAAGATCGAGCGCTTGTTTTGTTCGGCTCGTTAAAACTATCAAAAATTCATCCCTTCTGTATTGTTTTATACTTTTTCGGACTTAAGGGATTAGATGATGAAAAAGGAATTTTGGAGTTGCCTTTACGTACCTTTTCAGACTCTCTAAAAATGAAAAGGACCGAGTTATCTTTGTCGTTAAACTCATTAAAAATATTAATAGCGACAAACTTGTCTTTAGACGAGAATGAGTTTCACTATCGCTAGGCTCATTAAAGCATAGCGATGGGTTTGCCTGAAGGGAAAATTATAGAACAAGCATATGTTATCCTCCTCAAGCTTGACAAAAATAAAGAGGTACTGGTCAGCAATGACTGGGGAAAAATTGGGAAGAAAACTCAAAGAATCTTTATTGGTAGCAAGTCGCTCTTGAACATGACACTTCCACTCCGTGTCCGAGTCGGGTTGGGTTGTTTCATTCACCGGTCACATCACCATGGTCACGCCATACCATCCACATTTGGGGTAAATGCTACCAATCCATCACATAAGTGTCGCCGACATGTTCAAGAGAAGTCATCCAGAGAAGTCACCTGTGTCCCATCCACTACCATAAATTATACTTCATTCTTTCATGACCGCCATCCTGAACCGTATATCATCAGATTGTTTTCACCTCCGTCAAAATCATTTGCTCCGTTCCGTGTCATTGATGTGGGATTCATTAAGGCCCTCCTTTGACGGATCGATTCTTGTCGACATCAGCTCATTATCCAAGAAGTTGATCTAGGAACACCCCATTCAGTACTTTGAAGCTTGCATGCCTTAATGGCAAGTTTCTCACTTCCGGCGATAGGTTTACATCAATGGCCTTTGACCGAAAGATTTTGCGTGGTGTTCGACACCAAGTCCTTTATTCACACCACGTGAATTGTACTGTAGTACCTTGAGGGTCATTATTATTATCGGTGATTCCTCTCCCGCTTGTTAACAGTTTACATCATTGACTAGTAATCAAGCGATGTCTTTCCATGTTCGACTTCAAAAAATTTCTCACATGGATCAACTTGTACGTCGAGTGAAGATCGGACGAGATTGAAGACCCCGGATCTAGTTTCATCCATCCGGGCTACGATATATATTCAGGAAAATAAAGACATTAAATGTACAGCATTGCAGCATAGATAATCATCCTACCAAAAGGATGATGGCTCTATCAGAATCATCAGTCTACACTCAGACGATTGTTTGTCCTATGTACATGAGAATGAATTTATAAAGGTGAGCATGGGAATGCCCGCCTCAGCTAGATCATGAAAAATAGTATGAAGATAATGTATTGTATTGTATCTTATTACAGGTCTCCTCCCAGCGTTGAAAGAACTTCAGATCCTCCTAATAAAGAATTTCACCTGATAAATTGCCTCATACTTTAGGGGGCAACTGTTATAGACAATTTTGTGCCTTACAGCTCTAAGCATGAAATGTCCATAAACCAAGGGATCCTAAGTCCCTAAAAGTGTTGTTCCGACCCCTAAAGGAGCAAGGTCAACAAATTACAGCTTCTCTCAGAAGTTCTCCACCAGAAAATGCTCAGAATCAGTCAAATCAGGATCATTTCAGCTGCTCCACTGGCTAACTGCGTTGCATAGCACCCAAATACACTAGCTAGGTGCATTGCAACGCACCAAATTGCACTATCAGGGTGAGTTGAGCGGGAAATGACAAATGGCAGTGCCATTCCGCGAGGTGGAAAGACAATGGAAGCTTCCAGAATCTTCTCCAACGACACTTGCCTCACTGAATTCGACCAAGGATGAGTAAGAGGCTCTCAGTCTCCAAGTGGAAGCAAGAACTGACAGAGAGAAGACACTAGTCAAATCATAAGCTGACTCATCCTCCTTGCATACATCTATAAATGGATCCCTCATCCCAGAGGTCAGGGGCTGGAATTTTGTACATTGCAAAGAATCGCTGTTGGTTTTGAGATAGATATCAGAGTATTGGGTGATTTATGCTTTGTTGGAGGTGAAGAGGGGTTTCTTTGCTGGGAGGTTGATGCTGGATCAGGAATCATCAGTGGTAACTCCTCCTGGATCTTCTTGTTATATCAATAAAACTATTTGAGTTTCTCCTACATGCTTGTGTATCATTGATGCTTGTTACATTTGTATGTTTATCTTAAATCTGATCCTAAGCTTTTTATGAATATAGATCCATGTCTTTGTGTAGTTTTCTTCTTCTGTGATCTTACAGGAACTTGGTGAAGCTGGGAAAGTAAGGAAGCAGGTAGCTGGAAGCTGTCAAAGAAGAGAGGGATTAGATCAAAGGAATAGAGCAAGACACAGGTTGGTTCTTCCTATCCCCCTCTATCTTTAATTCATAAAGGAAATACAAAAGTCATTTTCTCTGTTTGTTTCTAAGGTAACTGTCACACCTTAGTGGGATAGAGTCATTCTAAATAGACACTTTTCCTGGTAACAAAATGGCGACTCCACTGGGGAAGATTGTCTAATCAGTTTGTTTGTGTATCTTTTGTTGTTTGTTTCATAAACTTTTAAGTAGCGTTCGAAATGCATTTGCCATAGCAAATGCAAAAGTAGACATCTGCTACTTCAATCCATTCACTGGATCTGTTTATGATTTGAACAGCTGATTCACAAATGATTTGATGCCCTTTGTGATAGCTCTTACACCTTCCTTAGATCTACCCTCTAATTATGCATTACTGATTGCTTTTACTCGGCCAAGAACCAAAGACTAAACTGTAAACCGTGACCCAGAACCCAGATAGAATTCTCGTTTCTGCCCCAGCACAGGTACTGTGAAGAGTTCCTGCATTTCAGCGCAGTTCCCGAGAGGGCAACCTGTGCTGCAATCCAGTTTCTCTGTGTTACAGGTGCGCTGATCAGACTAGCCCTGTGCAGCTGAGGTTCTTGTGCTTCATTCTTTCCAGTTTTGTCTCTGATTTTTGCAGCCTGTGATCAGTGTATGTGTCTGTTTAAAAACCCCTTTTCCTTGTTGTAATTCCGCCTCCTTTTTACAAAAGAACTGTAGATGTTTTTGTGTGTTTGTTACGTCATTTACAGTTTTCCATTGCAAAAGTAGAATAGTCGTACTGTCGTCCTTTGTTTTAGATCTGTCACAAGTGTCGATTTTGATCATAGGAGAAAGTTTGATTGCTGTTGACAGTCGATTATTCTTTTACTTTTTCCTTTGGTTTGAATTTGTGACTTTCTAGTGTCAAAACGAGTATTTATTTCAAAATCATAAAGTGTCGTAATCATCTCTACCTTTTGATTTCGAAAAGAAGCTTGTTTGTGTTTGTCACTTGAAAGCAAATTCAGATTTGTACATCAACTTTCTTTTTAGGCATCAATATTAAGAAAGTGAAAAACAAAACACATGCATGTGCATTTGCATATTGGCAGTCTGTTTGGCTTGATTTAGGAAAGTGCATTTACAGTGTGCTCTTTGCTCTTTGCGAAAAGATTGTGTCTTTCTTTTCCCCTTGTAGCTAGGATTTTCATTGCTGAAAAGAGATAAAAGTTTGCTTATCATATTTAGATTGCATTTTAGGAATTACATCTACATCTCATGGTGAAACCAAAAGGAAAACTTCATAAGAAAGATCAACTTAAAATAGATTCAATGAATCTAACAACGCTCTGGAACCTAACGCACAACATTTAGAGGTCTAGGCTAGAGACGTATTCCAGCGTCGTAAAGCCTGGTAACTATTGTCCTCACTGATGGTTGGGTGATTCCTCCACTTTGAGACGATAAGTGCCAGTACAGACTTGTGCTCCCACGTACCGTCGAGTATATTTTGGGAGACCCCTATAGGCTTAAATCCTTTATCCATAGGAAGCCGTGTCTGCCACCCTATCGATCGCAATGCACTGAACACAACATTCGGGAAGATTGACTGCCGTACCGTAAAAAGTATTCTGCAGTTTTGCGATTGGTTTGGTACTCCCTCTACCTAGATCTCCATAGCAGTCCCTTTCGTTCCTTTTCAGACTCCTTAACGGAAAAGGTCCATCTGAGCACTTATCACTTCAGGCTCATTAAAAATCGAAGGAGACTAGAGTCATCTTTTGTTTTTTATCAACTCTTAAAAATTGAAAAAACAAGTTGTGTCAAAGCGTCTAAAATTCGTCTAATTCGGAAACATTTTTCCCCTTTATTTTTAGTTTATCGAGTAATCTGCGATGGTGGAAGAAAGTCAATCGAAATCGCTAGGAAATCTTTTGGATAGACTAGATAGGTCTGAACAACCGTCGACATCCAGGACTATGTCATCTGACGTAGCAGCGGCAGAGCCTCCTGCTGCTACTCCAACGATGTTCGATGGTATACCAACTGTCCCGACAAGTTATCAACAACAAGCCGGAGTCCAATCAGGGACTGTTTCGACGACATGGTCAGTTCCTATTTCTTCATCCAGATTATCATCTGGTATTTCTTATGTTGAAACTCAACAAGTTGATCCAATGTGTCTTCAAAGGCCAATCTACCCTTTAAGTACTGGATTTCCACCATATGGAGGGAAATATGCCTTTTCATTGTTCCCTCCCGGAGAACAACCATATGGGAGTTTACAACAAAGTTCAGGTCAAACTGGAATTACATCCAGCGGTTGGGTACCAATACTGCCTCAGCAACCAAGGGTTGTATATTCAATGCAACCAGTCCACCCTGTGTCGAATATTCCCACTATACCTGCTATGGTGACTGCATCGCAAGTACAAGAGTTACCTGTTGTATGTCAACCCCAAGTTTCTCAGGTTGCAATACAACAGCCTCTTGTCTCAACGACTCAATCACAACCTCAGGTTAGTGCCTCCTTATCTGGAGCGACTCAGGCTCAAACAAGTACTATGACTCCTCATCTTGGTCAATCATCCAGTATTGGACAGCAGCAAATGGTCCAACAACTAGGGCTGGTTCAATCTCAACAACCGCCATTCCAACAATCATATCAAGGACCTCAGCAACAAGTCTTTGTAAGTAATGGGCAACCGCATTTCCAAAGTGGTTATCAACAACCATATTATAATGGTTATGCCCATCAACCTTGTCAAAGTTGCCAGCATCAAATACATTATGCTGGTATGCAAAGACCCATTTCTCAGGCGATTCCATCTTATCCTGGGTATGCTTCGCCTAACCTGAATCAACAGTTTCCCTTTGTAGCAACTCTAGAATTACCAGATCTAAACCGACTGATGAATGATCCAATTGCTTATGCCCCTTGGTGGCCAGCGATTCCGCATAAACTTCCGTCAGATATTCCAAAATTTAATGGGAATTCGGGTGAAGATCCGTCGAATCATGTGATGACATTTCATCTGTGGTGTTCATCAAACACCCTAAACGATGATTCGATTAGGCTTCGCCTTTTTTAGAGGACGTTAACTGGTCCGGCAGCAAAATGGTATATCGAATTGCCTAGAGCTTCATTCGACAACTTTAGTACCCTAGCCACAACCTTTTTAACCCATTTTCAGTTACCGATAAGGTACGAAACGGGAACCGAACTTCTTACCAACTTCAAACAAATGACGACCACTCACATATCTGATCATATACATGAATGGCGATGTCGTCGTAGAATGGTGAAAACGTATGTTCTCGATCAGCTTTTAGTTGAATGGTTTAGTAAGTCATTACTGCCTTCCATCACGGAAGATGTGGAAAAAGGGGGAGTCGTCACAGAAGAGCAAGTTATCGCTCGTGCGCAGTATTTGGACTTGATTTACACTCAGTCCGACATGCTCTATGTTAAAATACCTGACGCCCCTAGACCGGAATTCTCAGTTCCTCCTCCTCCTAAATCAAACAATGACTCTCATGTTGGCGATGGTGTGATTGGCGCAATAGACACGAAATCGACAAAGGCTACATCTAAAAAGGCCTGTAAGATTTCTAGTCATAATGCAAATGAGGAACTTCTTGCCTCAGAAGTAAATGCCATGTTCGCCGACAAGGGCAAACAACTGAAGCAACCAAGGGGCAAGAACAAAAAGAAAGGGAGAAAAAGGAAGCAGGATGAGTCATCTCCTGAAAAACCTTCTACAAACCCTTCTGGGCAAAGGAAACCCCCTACGGGGTGTCATATATGCGATGAGGATCATTGGACGAGAGAATGTCCACATAAAGCTGAAGTTAAGAAACTCTTTAAGAGTTCAAAAACCTCAGCAGTATTGACTGATCCGTTTCCAAACCCGGGAACCAAACTGGTTGGTAATCAAAATGCTTCCCGATCCCAAGTTCTTATGTTGTCTATATCAAAGCAGCAAAATGATGCTTTGACGAGGAATAAAGGTTACGGGAATCCAAAGCTGTCGAATAACAAGGCTAATGAACAACCTAGTATTTCGACAACAACTTTGACAGAAGTTGTGCCACCCATCATTCCTGAACAAATGATAAAGTTGCCAAAGGGAGTAGTACACAAATTGAAATTTAATCCCCGTGCAAAAATAGCACAGAATTATAATATAATAGAGGACCTGGCCCAAACGCCATCCGCTATGTCGACACTTGAGGTACCACAAAATTGCCTCTCCCAAGAGCAAGCTTTATTATCAGCAATAGGTGGGATTGACCCAATGCATTCCAATCTTGTGGCCTTTGATCATAAAGGATATGACCCTCAGTTACTAGCTCAACAAGCTTTCCTTATTCAAGTGAAATCCCTCAACAAAACTGTTCATCGAACAATTATTGATGAGGAGGCATCTACATGTATTATGTCGATGAGTTGCTAGAAAAATTTAGGCTCACCACCCTTGTTGCGATCGTCAACAACGTTAAAAGCATTTGATGGACGATCATACACTCCATACGGGATTTTAAGTAACTTGCAAGTTGAACTGGGGGGCAAAACAGTAGAAATTGATGTTGAAGTAATCGACGGAAACCTTGATTACAACATCCTACTGGGAAGGCCCTGGATATATGCCATGGCCGCAGTTGTGTTGACCTACTTCAGAAAGATTGCATTTCCCTTCCAAGGAGGAATTACAATCGTCGACCAACAAACATTTCTCCCCAATAGTTCAGAAGTTACGGGAAGCATTCCAATGATCCATGGAAGCAATCATGCGCTTCAAAATATCGGAGTAGGTCTCCTAAAAGACCCTGCCTTAATGGGTACTTTTGCCCTACCGCCTCCGAGTAATCTGGCGGAAGTGGCCACAGTGGAATATGAAATCTTCTATATCTAATGGATTTGGATTTCGAGGATGGTTCTTACCTTGTGTCGACCTCGTTAAAAAATGAAACAAGGAGTCTTGAGGATGGTTCTTTTACTGTGTCAACCTCATTAAAAAATGAAACAAATCCCCTTTCCAAATATCAAAGGTAAACCTTCATTCCAACCACCGAGTTGAATGCAATGAAGCTTGGGGGGCATGCACCTCGATTTGCGTTATTATGCTGGGGGCATGCAAACTCCCCACGAGCAGTGTTACTGTAGGGTTCAAGCTCGCTTAAAAATAAACCCGCCATGAGCAGTGTTACTACAGGGTACAAGCTCGTTAAAAAATAAATCCGCATCGAGCAATTTTAGCACATAGTTCAAGCTCGTTAAAAAATAAACATAAGACATGAGCAAATGTTTCCACCCGCGTTTAAGCTCGTTAAAAAATGAACTATTCCCCGGTAAATAACCACCGTGAATGTAGTACTTCAGCCATTAAAGCCTTGGTCGTGTTTGCACCGTCACCTCCACTTTTTCATTGGCCGATCATTCACCTCCACTTGATTGTTTACCCATTTTGAGGAACAGCTGCGAAGAGTGATTTCACTAGCCATCCTTGTGACACTGTCGTGATTGGAAAATTCCAAACCTTACCTGGAATCAGCTGCTACCCGTTTTATCACTCGTTCTTCAAAAGACGAGTCTTCTTTAAGCTCTTTTCAACTGACTCGTAAAATATGAAAAGATTGCCGAGTCCTTGGCTTTCCAGCTCGTTAAAGGGACAAGAAGGGCTATCCCTCATCTAGATTTTAATGTTTTTGGACTTGATGAATTATTGCACAAAAAGATCGAGCACTTGTTTTGTTCGGCTCGTTAAAACTATCGAAAATTCATCCCTTCTGTATTGTTTTATACTTTTTCGGACTTAAGGGATTAGATGACGAAAAAGGAATTTTGGAGTTTCCTTTACGTACCTTTTCAGACTCTCTAAAAATGAAAAGGACCGAGTTATCTTTGTCGTTAAACTTGTTAAAAACATTAATAGAGACAAACTTGTCTTTAGACGAGAACGAGTTTCACTATCGCTAGGCTCGTTAAAACATAGCGATGGGTTTTCCCGATGGGAAAATTATAGAACAAACATATGTTATCCTCCTTAATATTGACAAAAATAAAGAGGTACTGGTCAGCAATGACTGGGGAAAAATTGGGAAGAAAACTCAAAGAATCTTTATTGGTAGCAAGTCTCTCTTGAACATGACACTTCCACTCCGTGTCCGAGTCGGGTTGGGTTGTTTCATTCACCGGTCACATCACCATGGTCACGCCATACCATCCACATTTGGGGTAAATGCTACCAATCCATCACATAAGTGTCGCCGACATGTTCAAGAGAAGTCATCCAGAGAAGTCACCTGTGTCCCATCCACTACCATACATTATACTTCATTCTTTCATGACCACCATCCTGAACCGTATATCATCAGATTGTTTTCACCTCCATCAAAATCATTTGCTCCGTTCCGTGTCATTGATGTGGGATTCATTAAGGACCTCCTTTGATAGATCGCTTCTTGTCGACACCAGCTCATTATCCAAGAAGTTGATCTAGGAACACCCCATTCAGTACTTTGAAGCTTGCATGCCTTAATGGCATGTTTCTCACTTCCGGCGACAGGTTTACATCAATGGCCTTCGACCGAAAGATTTTGCGTGGTGTTCGACGCCAAGTCCTTTATTCACACCACGTGAATTGTACTGTAGTACCTTGAGGGTCATTATCATTATCGGTGATTCCTCTCGCGCTTGTTAACAGTTTACATCATTGACTGGTAATCAAGCGATGTCCTTCCATGTTTGACTTCAGAACATTTCTCACATGGATCGACTTGTACTCCGAGTGAAGATCGAACGAGATTGAAGACCTCAGATCTAGTTTCATCCATCCGGGCTGCGATATATATTCAGGAAAAATAAAGACATTGAAATGTATAGCATTGCAGCACAGATAATCATCCTACCAAAAGGATGATGGCTCTATCAGAATCATCAGTCTACTATCAGACGATTGTCTGTCCTATGTACATGATAATGAATTTATAAAGCTGAGCATGGGAATGCCCGCCTCAGCTAGATCATGAAAACAGTATGAAGATAATGTATTGTATTGTATCTTATTACAGGTCTCCTCGGATCTACGAGCAATCCTAAATAGGATTTTGAACCCAAGTCTCTGGGTTTGTGTCGTTCTAATGGACAAGTCCGTACTGGCACTTATCGTCTCAAAGTGGAGGAATCACCCAACCATCAGTGAGGACAACAGTTACCAGGCTTTATGACGCTGGAATACGTCTCTAGCCTAGACCTCTAAATGTTGTGCGTTAAGTTCCAAAGCATTGTTAGATTCATTGAATTTATTTTAAGTTGATCTTTCTTATGAAGTTTGCCTTTTGGGTTCACCACGAGATGTAGATGTAATTCCTAAAATGCAATCTAAAGATGATAAGCAAACTTTTATCTCTTTTCAGCAATGAAAATCCTAGCTACTAGGGGAAAAGAAAGACACAATCTTTTCACAAAGAGCAAAGAGCACACTATAAATGCACTTTCGTAAATCAAGCCAAACAAACTGCTAATATGCAAATGCACATGCATGTGTTTTTTTTTTTCACTTTCTTAATATTGATGCCTAAAAAGAAAGTTGATGTACAAATCCAAATTTGCTTTCAAGTGACAAACACAAACAAGCTTCTTTTCGAAATCAAAAGGTAGAGATGATTACGACACTTTATGATTTTGAAATAAATACTCGTTTCGACACTAGAAAGTCACAAATTCAAACCAAAGGCAAAAGTAAAAGCATAATCGATTGTCAACAGCAAATAAACTTTCTCCTATGATCAAAATCGACACTTGCGACAGATCTAAATCAAAGGATGACAGTATGACTATTCTACTTTTGCAATGGAAAACTGTAAACGACTCAACAAACACACAAAAAAATATACAGTCTTTTTGTACAAAGGAGGCAGAATTACAGCAAGGAAAAGGGGTTTTTAAACAAACACATACACTGATCACAGGCTGCAAAAATCAGAGACAAAACTGGAAAGAATGAAGCACAAGAACCTCAGCTGCACAGGGCTAGTCTGATCAGTGCACCTGTAACACAGAGAAACTGGATTGCAGCGCAGGTTTCCCTCTTGGGAACTGCACTGAAATGCAGGAACTCTTCACAGTACCTGCGCTGGGGCAGAAACGAGAATTCTATCTGGGTTCTGGGTCACAGTTTACAATTTAGTCTTTGGTTTTTGGCCGAGTAAAAGCAATCAGTAATGCACAATCAGAGGGTAGATTTAAGGAAGGTCTAAGAGCTATCACAAAGGGCACTCAGATCATTTGTGAATCAGTTGTTCAAATCATAAACAGATCTAGTGAATGGATTGAAGTAGCAGGTGTCTACTTTGCATTTGCTATGGCAAATGCAATTCGAACGCTACTTAAAAGTTTATGAAACAAACAACAAAAGATACACAAACAAACTAATTATACAATCATCCCCAGTGGAGTTGCAATCATTACAATGATCCATGGGAGCAATCATTCGCTTCAAAATATTGGAGTAGGCCTCCTAAAAGACCCTGCCTTAATGGGTACTTTTGCCCTACTGCCTCAAAGTAATCTGGCAGAAGTGGCCACAGTGGAAACCTACAATATGAAATCTTCTATATCTAATGGATTCAGAAGATTCCTAAACATTTTGTCAGCATGGATCATCGCCATTTTAGAAATATTGTAGCAATCAATTTTCTTGGCCTGGGGGTCAAACCCAAATCAATGCTCATCGAGTGTTTGGATAGATAGGTCTAAGGAATATGGTACCTCTTCAGATCCTTGGTCGCATATACATTCTACAGACGAAGGAGTCATTCAATCAATGATGATGGGAGAGGCACCATGGGAAGATTACCACCATTGCTCCCATCTTCTGGATTACAATGAAGATTATTCCAATGACCTTAATCATCCATCAGTTTTGATTTTCTATCAAATATTGTAAATATGGTGGATTTCGAGGATGGTTCTTATCTCGTGTCGACCTCGTTAAAAAATGAAACGAGGAGTCATGAGGATAGTTCTTTTACTGTGTCAACCTCATTAAAAAATGAAACAAAACCTCTTTCCAAGTCTCAAAGGTAAACCTTCATTCCAACCACCGAGTTGAATGCAATGAAGCTTGGGGGGCATACACCTCGATTTGAGTTATTATGCTGGGGGCATGCAAACATATCGAGCATTGTTTACCGCGAGGTTCAAGCTCGTTAAAAAATAAACCCGGACCGAGCAAATGTTTCCACCCGCGTTTAAGCTCATTAAAAAATGAACTATTCCCTGGTAAATAACCACCGTGAATGTAGTACTTCAGCCGTTAAAGCCTTGGTCGTGTTTGCACCGTCACCTCCACTTTTCATTGGCCGATCATTCACCTCCATTTGATTGTTTACCCATTTCGAGGAACAGCTACGAAGAGTGATTTCACTAGCCATCCTTGTGACACTGCCATGATTGGAAAATTCCAAACCTTACCTGGAATCAGCTGCTACCCATTTTATCACTCGTTCCTCAAAAGACGAGTCTCCTTTAAGCTCTTTTCAATTGACTCGTAAAATATGAAAATATTTCCGAGTTCTTGGCCTTCCAGCTCGTTAAAGGGATAGGAAGTGCTATCCCTCCTCTAGATTTTAATCTTTTTGGACCTGAGCGATTATTGCACAAAAAGATCGAGATTATTGCACAAAAAGATCGAGCGCTTGTTTTGTTCGGCTCGTTAAAACTATCGAAAATTCATCCCTTCTGTATTGTTTTATACTTTTTCAGACTTAAGGGATTAGATGACGAAAAAGGAATTTTGGAGTTGCCTTTACGTACCTTTTCAGACTCTCTAAAAATGAAAAGGACCAAGTTATCTTTGTCGTTAAACTCGTTAAAAAGATTAATAGCGACAAACTTGTCTTTAGACGAGAATGAGTTTCACTATCGCTAAGCTCATTAAAACATAGTGATGGGTTTGCCCGAAGGGCAAATTATAGAACAAGCATATGTTATCCTCCTCAAGCTTGACAAAAATAAAGAGGTACTGGTCAGCAATGACTGGGGAAAAATTGGGAAGAAAACTCAAAGAATCTTTATTGGTAGCAAGTCGCTCTTGAACATGACACTTCCACTCCGTGTCCGAGTCGGGTTGGGTTGTTTCATTCACCGGTCACATCACCATGGTCACGCCATACCATCCACATTTGGGGTAAATGCTACCAATCCATCACATAAGTGTCGCCGACATGTTCAAGAGAAGTCACCTATGTCCCATCCACTACCATACATTATACTTCATTCTTTCATGACCGCCATCCTGAACCATATATCATCAGATTGTTTTCACCTCCGTCAAAATCATTTGCTCCGTTCCGTGTCATTGATGTGGGATTCATTAAGGCCCACCTTTGATGGATTGCTTCTTGTTGACATCAGCTCATTATCCAAGAAGTTGATCTAGGAACACCCCATTCAGTACTTTGAAGCTTGCATGCCTTAATGGCAAGTTTCTCACTTCCGGCGACAGGTTTACATCAATGGCCTTCGACCGAAAGATTTTGCGTGGTTTTCGACGCCAAGTCCTTTATTCACACCACGTGAATTGTATTGTAGTACCTTGAGGGTCATTATCATTATCGATGATTCCTCTCGCGCTTGTTAACAGTTTACATCATTGACTGGTAATCAAGCGATGTCTTTCCATGTTCGACTTCAGAACATTTCTCACATGGATCGACTTGTACTTCGAGTGAATATCGGACGAGATTGAAGACCCCGGATCTAGTTTCATCCATCCAGGCTGTGATATATATTCAGGAAAATAAAGACATTAAATGTACAGCATTGCAGCACAGATAATCATCCTACCAAAAGGATGATGGCTCTATCAGAATCATCAGTCTACACTCAGACGATTGTCTGTCCTATGTACATGAGAATGAATTTATAAAGCTGAGCATGGGAATGCCCGCCTCAGCTAGATCATGAAAAATAGTATGAAGATAATGTATTGTATTGTATCTTATTACAGGTCTCCTCCCAGCATTGAAAGAACTTCGGATCCTCCTAATAAAGCATTTCACCCGATAAACGGCCTCATACTTTAGGGGGCAACTGTTATAGAAATTTTTGTGCCTTACACTTCTAAGCATGAAATGTCCATAAACCAAGGGATCCTAAGTCCCTAAAAGTGTTGTTCCGACCCCTAAAGAAACAAGGTCAACAAATTACAGCTTCTCTTAGAAGTTCTCCACCAGAAAATGCTTAGAATAAGTCAAATCAGGATCATTTCAGCTGCTCCACTGGCTAGCTGCGTTGCATAGCACCCAAATACACTAGCTAGGTGTGTTGCAACGCACCTAAATGCACTATCAGGGCACGTTGAGCGGGAAATGACAAATGGCAGTGCCATTCCGCGAGGTGGAAAGACAATGGAAGCTTCCAGAATCTTCTCCAATGACACTTGCCTCACTGAATTCGACCAAGGATGAGTAAGAGGCTCTCAGTCTCCAAGTGGAAGCAAGAACTGACAGAGAGAAGACACTAGTCAAATCATAAGCTGACTCATCCTCCTTGCATACATCTATAAATGGATCCCTCATCCCAGAGATCCAGAGGCTGGAATTTTGTACATTGCAAGGAATTGCTTTTGGTTTTGAGATAGATATCAGAGTATTGGGTGATTTATGCTTTGTTGGAGGTGAAGAGGGGCTTCTTTGCTGGGAGGTTGATGTTGGATCAGGAATCATCGGTTGTAACTCCTCCTGGATCTTCTTGTTATATCAATAAAACTATTTGAGTTTCTCCTACATGCTTGTGTATCATTGATGCTTGTTACATTTGTTTGTTTAGCTTAAATCTGATCCTAAGCTTTTTATGAATATAGATCCATGTCTTTGTGTAGTTTTCTTCTTCTATGATCTTACAGGAACTTGGTGAAGCTGGACAAGTAAGGAAGCAGGTAGATGGAAGCTGTCAAAGAAGAGAGGGATTGGATCAAAGGAATAACGCAAGACACAGGTCGGTTCTTCCTATCCCCCTATATCTTTAATTCATAAAGGAAATACAAAAGTAGTTTTCTCTGTTTGTTTCTAAGGTAACTGTCACACCTTAGTGGGATAGAGTCGTTCTAAATAGACACTTTTCCCGGTAACAATTGTGCAAAAGGTAGTCCGGACTTTCAGGAGGCTGGTTGGCTGCTAGAACTGCGCAATGCACAATCCAGGCTGACCTACTGGGGGCTAATATTGCGCAATGCGCAATTTTAGTCAGCAAGGCATGCAAGGCCAGGGACTGCATTGCGTAATTTTCTGGGCCAACAGAGCACTGCCTCTTAGATTTGTGCAGAGCAGGCCTGGAGGATAGTGTCTGGCCAGTTTTGCGCATTTTCTGGGAGGAAGGCAGAGCCTTCCCTCTCAGAAATGCACAATGCTGTCTGGGCAAGGCAAGGCTAGGCTCGAGCCAAGGTTGCCCAGACCTGTCGATGGGCGACTAAAAACATATGAATATTTGAATGCATGGAGAAACTAAGTGTAAGAAACACTGAATGGTCATGCATGCAAACAGTGAATGCAAGATTTAGGAAATGGGAAAACATGCATGTGTGTGAAATGGGTTGCCACAATGGTGATTGTTGGTGCAAAAACAATGTCATGCATGTGACAACAGTGAGATGCAAACAAAAACTGAAATGATGCTTATGCAGGCTACACATGCATGCAAATGGTAGAAAGCGTTCATTAAAATCAAGAAGACAACACTCACACAAGACAAAACACAAAAAGCGACAGAAATGTTGCACAAGACATGTAAAGAAGACTCACCCGGAAAAAAGCTGAGTTGAATGTGCCAACGACTCCTAGATGCGATGTGGGATGTCAAAGCTCCAAGATCGAGGTGAAGAATGAGCTCTGTAGTGTCGAATAAATAATTTTGAGGCTCATGACGTGCATGCCACAAATCTAGGAAAAGGAGACACTTTGAGGGCAGTTTCTAAAAAGATCTTTGCGTGTAACCATTAGCTGCTAAAAATAGATCCCTAAAATCTAGGGATGTTTTTTGCATGTTGCTTTTTTCTATTTTGGGAAAAGCATTCCATGCATGAAAATTAGTTTTTCTTGGTCCCGGAGGGAACCGTTCAACCTGAAGGCACATGCAACAGCTTGCAACCCTGGGATGAATATTTGCGCAACTCCTCGGATGAGTTGGGTTGGCTATCCCCGAGGGATTGAACAGTTTCTGGGGTCAGCAGGTGATCGTATCCCAGAATTGCACAATTTCTGGGCTGAGGCCCAGTATCGGGCCAGATTGCACTATTTTCTGTGGGAAGCCTGTCTGACTGTTCTACGCAATTTTGGAGCCCAGCAAGATGCACAACTTATTTGCGCAATTTATGGAGGGAAGGATGGTTCCCCTCCATAATTACGCAATTTTTTGGGGGAGTTTCTCAGCTAGAAAATAACCTAAGTCTAGGATGGTAGCCTGTGAAAGGAGTGAAGAAAATTGACATGCACAAGCTGGCAAGCCACTGAAAATTAGGTGAACTCTATGTACTTGACAGTGCAAGACATGCTGCTAAGGATGGTTGGTAGGGAGGCTCCAAAAAGAAGCTAAGGAAAAAATTTGGAGGGTGGTTGTAGCTGCTACAACACTTGGTAACACACCGGTAGAACTCCAGCTCTCTGAATGGACCTTGTTCGTGAAAAGAATTTCTAACACCTCTGGAAGTATTGTTCAGTTCTCTATTTGTCTTGGTTTCCACGCTTGATTGTAAGATGCAGAATTTTCCATGCTCTTGATTGGTCGACACACATTCCAAGCTAAGCCAACACACTTGTTCCAATTGGGGATGAGGGGTATATTGGTGCACAAGCCATATGATAGTCAGAGTTTAAGTTTTCATCTCTGGTATTGCTCCGCTGCCAGCAGGCCTGGACAGTACCCTAGTGGAGTCATTCAAGAACACAAGCATCACTTTGATGCCAACAAACTTGGTCAGTACCCCGGTGGAGTTACTTGCATCACCTCTCTGTGCAAGAAGCCTTTCTCTTCTTTTGCCTTACTCATTTTTCTAAATTTTTAATATTTTAATATTTTCATTTTCATTTTTAACTATGCATAGAACTTATTCATTTCAGAGGTGGAAGAGGGATCCCAACTTATTGAGAGCAGAAGAGGTTGTTCCTTCAGAGAAGTAGTTTGTATGTACCTCTGACGTGCTTGTTAAGGTTTTCCCCTTCACCTTACTCTACTTGAATGAGATGACAAGGATTAACCCAAAACAACCGACTTGAGTAGGTGATACTAGTTAGCGTGCAAGCGTTGTGTTTTCACCAAGGTTCACTTCGAACAGAACGTATTTCCCATTCATGTATCATGGACTGAAAAGAACAAGCTCTTCATATAAAGGCAAGATGACAGGTAACCAAGTATTGATAACTACACAAGTCCTCTTGTACTTTACCCAGCTTGTTTCAAGAGTCACACATGGTTTCATGTGAAACTAACCTACGAACGTAAACAAGAAAAGAAGCAAAAACACAAAGCAAAAGTAGAAGTAAATGCGTAAGCGAAGCGAGTAAGCAAACAAACAAGAAAGCAAGCAAATATATCAAGTAAGAAGCAAAAATGCATGCAAGCAAACAAACCAAAAGGAAATACTATTCCTACTCCTAAGCTAATGATGCGTGGGTCTTCTCACGTGAAGTGATACTTCCAATGCAACCATCGGTGTAGTGGTCAACCCATGTTGGTGAAGGCATGGTTCACAAACATCACAGCCATGCAAACTAGAAAACATGAAAGATATAACAATGAAGACAAACACACTCCAATTTTAAATGCGTCCATAGAACAAACATGAGTGTGAGTGCGTGCAATGCAATTTGTGGAATTTCCATTGTGTTATGCGACACTGTGTGCATATATTAAGCGTACACATACTCTTGACTATGACATGCGGGGAAATGAAAGAAACAAAGACAACTTGCGTCACACATGTGTGCTTGTTGTGTAATATTCCTCCAATGCATGAGCGATGGGACCATGTAGTTCGAGAGGAGGAAGCATAATTGGTGTGCGAGATTTATCTTCAATGCATATAGATGAGTGATGAGGAGCCCTGGGTGTTTCAAAAATTTCCTAATTGGAAGTGAAACAAACCTCAAGACAGTGAGGGCCTGACATAACCATCAACTTGGGCTGAAGTGCCTCAAAGGTCTGTGGGGTTTCGACTTTGTCGACAAATAGATCATCATAAACAGGTGGCTTTGAAAAGTTACATACGATAGAATCATCATCATGATCGAATACGAGGGTAAATAGATAACAACAGCTACAATCAACAAAATCAATGATTTCATTGGCATCCTCATGATCTGATGAATCAAACAGAGGGGTAGATGAGAAGTGAAAAAATTCACCCTCTGCGTTTCCAAAAAAGGTAGATGAAAAATCAAGTGGATTTTCAAAGAATGATTTTTCCTCTTCGTTGTCGGATGATGGACTGACATCCGATGTGTTCTGCGAATGATCAACAATGGGTGCATTTGTAGATGGAGATACACATGCGAAATCAGGGATGGCAGAATCACCAAAGATGTTAGGGAAAAACAGAGGAGGCGCGGATAGAAGGGAAACATCCTTTACTGTAGGTTGATGTTCAGGCTCCCAGTCATACTCTTCATGAATAACAACGCAGGTTGGTTGTGCGATACCAACTCTGTCAATAGCTTGATCCTCATTCACAATAGGTGTATAGTCTAGAATGGAGGAACACAAGACAGTGCAATCCAGAGGATCAACAAAACACGAAAATGGAGGCTGAGGTAGGACATGCATGTGACAACCCATGGGCTTCACAACCAAATCTGCGTGAAAATTGAGAGAAATGATGTTGGGAGGATGTGACAGTTAAATGGATGTGTGTGCATGTTCTCCAACATCACTCTGCGATGGTGGAGCTATTTGATGAGGGGATGGTGGACAATCACTTGCGATAACGACTGTGTCCATCTGTGATTGCGAAACTTCATCATCGAAGTATGTTGAGAAGGGTTTGAACTTCAACTTCTTCTTGGGATTTACAGATTTGGTAAGAAAATATTCAAATATGTCCATGAGATACTAGAATTTCATATGACTTTTCGGAGCTTCAAACTGCAATACATGGAAGCGGTCCCAAAAATCCATAGGCGATTCTTGCAGAGCCTTCCTTTGTTTTAACATTCTTTTGTCAAGAGGTTCTGGATCAAAATGATGGAAAGTAGCTTCAATGATATCAAAAAATAGGTTAAGTGAGTGCACGTTTCCGGGTGGCAGGCTATGGGACCATCATTGTGGGGATTCGCAAAGTGTGTGTGTAGGTAGCAGGCTAGCCTCTTCATCAGAGAAGTCATCTGCATGATCAAGAAATGCATAGAGGTCTTGTAAGTACTCAGGCCAAGCCACTTCACCTTCACCATCATACATGAATTTTGACAAGAGATAAAAAACTCCCTCGTGACATCGAGAGGTTCTACATGTGAAAAACATCGCGGAGGGATGAGTTTGATAGTATCCATGACAGATGTATGAAGATTCAAAACAAGATGAGAAGACACATCTTGTCATCTAGCCCTCCTTCTAGCACCATAAATGTTGATGGTGCTAGACCTACCAATATGTCAGGGGATCTCCCCGGTAAGAAGTCCCAACTAGACCTCAAATTGTTTGGTGTAGGAGTCCCAGCAGTGGTTTGTATGGTTTCGCCTTGACCGCGGTTGCACGCAAAGGTAAGTAGGATGACCTTGTTGGCAGCAAGGGTGTGACATGCGCAACAAGCCAAGGAAGGTGCATGAATGGTTTTAACACAGGGAAAGTGGGATGAGTGCACCCCTTGAAAACCTATGTAAGCACGTAGATTGGAAGGGAACACACGAGCAAAGATGCATCATAGACTGGAAGGCAAGTGAACCAACAATCCAAAGTGATAGTTAAACCAACATCACATCTCAGTAAGATTCATACATACATATACAGAAAGAGTCTATACATACATGCGTAAGCAAACAACTACATATTTCATTAGAGTAACCAAGATAATTGAAATACAATAAGAACATTAGCATGAAATGTGATAACTCTATTATATTAAGAAGTGAATGCTCCAATCATATAGTAAAACCATCACCAACCGCTAGTCCCAATAACGGAACATTACAGTCATTGCCGCTTGCTCCTCCAAAGAGATTACTAGCTTTGTATTGTGGAGAAGTCAAGCCTCATTACAATACACTCCAAGCTTTCCCTAAGATAATCCAATTGGAAGCTTGGCTGCCCAAAAGCCTCTACAATGAGTTATGAGGTTCTATAAATAGAAAAGGGTGGGGTAACCCTTGACATTCTCCTTTGTGACTGTTCACCTACCCTCATGACTCTTCAACTAGTCTATGACTGTTACATTCAACTATCGACACTCGGACTTTCACTTTACAAGTTGTTACATCCAATCTATACATGTACCCATGTGAGACAAAATAGGCTTGAGAAAGCCATGAAAGACATCACTAAGACTCAGACAATTGTGAGAAGACCAACCCTTCAACATCATCGTGATGGTCGACTGTGGTGAACTGATGCCAAGCTTGGTAGTCTGTGATGGTGTTCGTGTACTCTGTGGTGACATCTTTCTGGAAACGAACTCTTGCTTCTGTTACATCTGAGTAGACTAATTTGGATCCTTTGTCTAACTCGTCTAATAATATGTGCATCATCGTCTTGAGTGTGGCTGAACCAACAACATACTGATGCATACTGTCTTTGCTAATTGCCAAGTCTGCATTGGTGGCTATGCACATCAACTCGTCAAAGTGCATGTCCAGCTCCAGTCGGACTTGATTATTTGTCTTTTCCTCAATGAGTATCCCAATGGATGGGATTGCATGCATGTGCATAGAAACATCCATGGTTCTGAACACCTGTGCATGTGAAGACTGCAAACTGGTGATGAGCTACAGGAGTTCCTCGTAGTTTCGAATCTTACTCTAGATGCATGCCTTCAACTCTACTACCTTGGGCTTCATCAACTTGGGCAAGTGTAACGGGACTCCCTTGTATCTCATTGTCCATGTTTCCATGCATTCGATGGTAGTGTGGAAATATGACAGGATGCGTGCACTCCTAGCACAACTCTGCTGCCAGACGTTGAGATGGACAATCGATTTATGCACAGTGACAAATATTGACTACAACATTCCCATCACTGTCTCGAGAGATGATACCTAATATAGTATTTCTCTCTTCAGCTCTACTCTGGTGGATGTTGTAATCTATTCTCCTCCCTACTTGACCATCTGTAACTCCTTAGCCATTCGATTCTTATCTGCTATCAAGAAGCAAACACTCGAGCTAGTGGCTTCAACATATGCTTTGGTAGCATTGGACAATGCTGCTGGATGCTTGCGCATGTCAGATATGATCACTCATTCTTTAAACTATGTAGGAGATGCATGGACATCTAGAGTAGTCACTCTTCGTGATCGCAAAACTCTATGTTGTGACTCATCGAATGATATGTTGTGCATCTCTTCTTATGGATTGTCTCCAAGGATCTAAGTATCTCCTTGGTAGCTTAGGACTTGCTCTACTTCTAGATCTAGTGAAGTCGGTGGGTCAACCTCTTGTTTCTAAGGCATGAGGTCAATATCGTGCTCTGACTCTGGCTACTTCATCTCCATATCCATATTCTCAAGTATCTATTCAATCTCTTGAGTGAAGTCCTGATCCTACGACTTCTCACCCTGTCTTCTTTGGGCTAGCTGTTCGGATGATTTTACAACCTGTATGGGTGCAGTTTCATCAATTTGTGCATGTTGTGCCTCCTTTTGTGTTTATCCCTGTTGCATTTCCTTCTCCTGTCTGCGCAACTCTTGTTCTTCCTGGAGTTGCTGCTTCAACTCTTGCAACTCCTTCACTATTTCCTCCATCCTTTGTTTCTCTCTCTTCCTTTGCGCATTCCTCCTGTCACACTGTCGTCTCTTTGCCTCTATCTATAAAGTTTCTTTCACCACAAGTGGGTCTGCTTTGAACTTTTAGCTTTGTTCCGCCTCTGCGTTGTCAACAACCTTTATCTTACCTTTGTCATACGCAAGTACGTTACCCTCTGTTTCTATTGATGATGATGCTTTGTTTCTATTGATGATGATGCTCTCCTAGATGCCTCTCGACTTATGCCTTTTCTCCTTGTGTTGTAGCTTCTCCTTTCTTCTCCTTCTCTTTGTCTATGTTGCACTCCTCCACACTCTTCTTCTCAAACACTCTTTTCTTTAAAAATAAAGCAATCATGAGACAACCAAGAGTCACAAGAAATGATTCATTTCCCCTTCTCACAAAATAAGTGAAACTGAAATTACATTTACATTAGGGAATAATTCCTCCAATTTATTCTAAAAACAAACTCACATCCTAATGTAAACATCTATAATTACAAAAATATTTAAACTTCTACCAGCATCATCATGTGACCATCCCCTCACGTTGGAAAGCTTTGTTCCAGTCTTCATCAAACTTTGTGCTCCACTTATGTACCTCCATCAGACTCCCAAGCTACATAATATATGACCTCCTAGTTATATGCATTTGGTATTCTCAATCAACTTCAACTCATGATCTGCAGCACACCTCTGCAATAACAAGTATCCATCTTACTACACGACACCTCACCAAAATTTCTCCTAAGTTTGGGCTTTTGGCACCTTCTTAGTTCTCTTCTCTATAACCCTTCGAGCACTCCTTGCTCTAGGCTTATGAAAATATCCCCACCTTCCTCCACTGTCACCTGCATAGTGAAACAAATCTCTTACGACATCCTTAATCAACTTGTACCTTCTTCTACTGCTTTTGTTGCGAACTCTGAAATTTTCTTGTTACTGAACTGTTCAAACTTGCCAAAAATTTCATCATAATCATAGGTTGTCTCTTCATACAACCAACTATACCTTCATTCTTTCCCTCTGTCAATTTCATCCTCCTAAGTTAGTCCTTGGCTAAAATTTTTTTTCTTCAGGTTGCTACATACCTTCTCTTGTCACAAACAACCTTCATATATTTCATCACACGTGTTCATCACCCTTAGGTCATTCTTCCATGGTTGCAACTCAACTCCCTTTGAGATTTTCCTCCAATTGACAATTTAACTCTATCTCAACTTCCCCTGCAACAAATCCATTTTGTTTCTTCCGGGGACTTCATATGTAACCCTGGTCTTCCTCATCTTTCTGTAGCAGTCCTCTCATCATCTCTAGCTGTAATTTGATTTCAACTAGTTCTCTATCAAGTTTGTCATGACTAAATCTATTATGGCTTCTCTTTTAACCTTTACCATGAATTTTAGTAGTAAAAAATCTCCTTCTTCCATGAGCTTCTCCCTGCTCACTATAAACTGCACACAAGACACTGTAATAAGATGAATCCATCAACTTGTTTTTGAATACCATACTAATCTCTTACAAGCCTAGTCTTCTCTTGATATTTCTATTGGCTCCTTCCTCTAGAATCTTCATCTGAGCACTCTCTAGTGTTCTAGCTTCTGCATGCAATTATTCACCTTCTTCCTTTGAGAACTTTTTTGTTCTTCCTCACTTTCTACTACAAGGTTCCTTGCCATCATCCTCAAGCCCTATTCAATGTGCATTTGAACAGACAACTTCTATTGCAAAATTCTTCTCGTTGTTGTCATCCTTTTGCCGTTATAGACCTTCCTATTCAACATAATTCTTCCTGCTCACAACTATTGTCATCTTGATTTTTTTGTTGCAATTGTTTTGTATAATTGAATTCTCCTATACTCAACCATCTCCTTCTCAATCCTTCATCACTCATTCCTTTGGCACTTTTCTTCTTCTGCTTGTGACTTTCCTCTAAACCCCTACTATGACTAATAACAATCATCTTCATCTCTTCATATGTTGAGTTATCCTTGTCTACTAGTGAGATGCAACAACCCTTCAATTCTTTGTAACAAGTTTACTACTTATCACCCATACCAGGTCATCCTCCTGACATCTTATCTTCTCTAGTTTCTTTGTAGTAGAACCTCTTCTTGAGCATTTTTGCGTCTTCAACCACTCACTCTTCCTAGTTTTGTTGTCAGGTTCTATCACTATTTTTCATCTAAGATCCTTTCCTACGCCATCTCCTTTGACATAGCCTACTTTCTATGACAACTGCTACCAATTCAGTCCCACAAACAAAATTCTTTTAATGACCAAGTTAGCATAAACATCACATTCAATGTTTATAGGATCTATCACAAGATATCATCTTCCCCAATCTTTCCTAGATCTATTCTCTGAACCAATTCCTCTCTAACCAATACACTTGTTCTTTCTCAAGAGAATATCAACTCTTCACTTCCCTGCAATCATCTCACTTACTTCCTAAGAATTCAACTTGTCCTCCCTCTTGTTGTAAGGTCCTTCTTCTAGTCAAACTCTTTTCACTTTCAAGCTATATTCAAACATGAAAGCATCTCCATTATCCAATATTTCTTATTATGATTGTATCACCAAAGGGAAATCAGTTCTACTTCAAGGTAGACACTCTCCACTATGTCTTCACAACACCTCACACTCAGCAAACCTCAATTCAATAGAGATTTAACTCAACCTATTGTAAACTCTACTTCCTCCAAGAGCTTCCTGTATCTTTCTCCAAGAGTTGAAAGATTTTTGTGGCTCTGATATTCTAAAAAAAAATAGCTAAGCTCTGATACCACTTGATGGGGACAACATGGATTTCCCCGGCTACCCATAACCTAGGATACTCCAAATCATAGCTCACAACACTGTCTTTAAACACATTTTGGAGTTTCAACAAAGTACTCAATATATGTAGTCAAAATAAGGATGGAGATTTCCTTTACCAAATTCTATGAGAGATCTCTCTCAATCCTTCCAACCCAACGTGCAAGGGATTCCACTTACCAAATGATACACCGAGCAAGCCAAGCGAGCTTCAAAAACCCAAACTCTCAGTCCTAGAAAATGTTGGTTGTAGACACTGCGAAATAATTTCGTAGCGTAGTCTAAGTCCTGTAGGTGCTACGAATTTTTTTCCTAGCTCCCCAAAACTCTATCTTTTCATATTCCAGGAAGCCGAAACGACTCTCCCTCTACCAGGTCAGTCCTCCACAATATTGAATCACTCCTTAATGCTATCAACTAATTCACATGCCTTTCTTCCTCTGAATTACACTCTTGCTCGACTAATCATTTGAATCCCTAATTAAAAGGGCATGACAACATCAGAAATAATGGTGCTTTGTTTCAATGCACATGAAGACTCTTAACATTTGACAACACGAATCTCTAGTTAATAGAATGGCTAGTATACAAGGGGATATCCACCAGCAGACAAGCATAGACCACACAACCATACACACGCGATGCAAACCATCCATACACAGCACAGTCCACGGTCTTCAACAGAGTTGACAACCTTCAACACTGAGTTCAACCATTGTTCACTAGAAATTCATCACACATCGAATATGTAAATACCCTCTTACATAAGCGCACACACTATTGAAAGGTTATTCCATGCGCAGTCATTTAATGCATTCATAATATACATAAATAGCTACAACACATGGTATAATTTCTGATAGCCCCATGACATCTCAGAAACAGTCACAACACATATATAACATTCGATCTTTGATCCATATGCATAGGTGCATATATATAAGTCCATCCCCAAATTAAATTTAAACGAAAGAATCAATTTGAGATGAATGCACGCAACCATGACAATTCAGATTCTTATTGTCAAATAATTCAACAAGTGCATCCCCAAACACATCGAATTAACATTACACAGACAAAGAGATAAAATAGGTACAAAGGCATTTAAACAAGTTTATCATTAATCACATTCAACATAAATTAAACTGGCTAGAATATACAATGTGGGCCTGTGCAACCCAGGCCTCTCGACCTTTGCCTCTTCTCCTAGCGCTGGAGCTTCTCCTTTATTCTCCTTCTCTCTACCTCTATTGCACTTCTCCACACTCTTCTTCTCAAACAAATTTTTCTTTAAAATGAAAGCAATCATGGGACAACCAAGAGTCACAAGAGATGATTCATTTCCCCTTCTCACAAAATAAGGGAAATTGAAATTACATTTACAATAGGGAATAATTCCTCCAATTTATTCTGAAAATAAACTCACAACCTAATGTAAATATCTACAATTACAAAAACATGTAAATTTCTCCCTGCATCATCATGTGACCATCCCCTCACATTGGCAATATTTTGTCTAGTCTTCATCGAACTTTGTGCTTGATCTACGCACATTCATCAACTCTTTACTATTGTATGCATTCTTATGTCTTGAGACAACATAATGATTATTAGTTTATTAAGAAAAAAATAATTTCAACGTAGTTATTTTCCTTGGCCATATACATATTGGCCTATAATGCCTTGGAATTGAAGTTTTGCTATAGTTACAAGTCACACTCATAGCCTTACTAGTATTCCAATCAACATAAATAAATTCTCAAAACCAATTAAATCTAAAATTAACAATTCATTACAACAAATATTTGTTTAATAAAGGAATGATTTCTCATTAACAAGACCAATCCCACTCTCTCTCCCATGATCCCATTCATATCGAGTGCTAAACCTTATCTCTAATGTCATTCCATAAGACAATCAAGACCATTTTGAGGGTCCAAAATGTACAAAACCAAGCTTTAATGTAAGTTTATGAAAATGGAGTTATCAAAATTCCTCTTTATTTCAATCATCTTAAGCTTCTTCTAATATCACCATAATATTATGCTCGTCGAGAGCTTCTCATGATATAATTTACATCCAAATACGAGTTTTTCATCCAAAGTTATGGCCTTCAAAAGGTTTGCCCTTCTTAGAGCTATGTCAACATCTGTATCATTGACACATGGTATACACATGGTAGTCCTTTGCCCCCATATCACCATCATATAATGCTAAGTTAGCTAATATATGGTGAACACATTACAGTCCCTTTTTTATATGTCACCACCATGTAGAGCCACATTTATAGCTAAATTCCTTAGCCTCCTTAACCCATTCGAATCCAGAATTTTCCATAATTCCCCTTTCTAGAAGTTCTAAATCTTTGGTCTTGTGGATTTCCAAGTCTTCCAAATCCATCTAAGAAATAGAAAACTTATGGATGCATCTAGATCCAATATTTATTTTTCTCCCAATGCGACTATTATCCTTTCCTCTAGATTCCTACTATAGTCATTGAGTCAATTCTCTAGATATCTAGTCTATCAAAATCCTAAAAGTTCATTTTTACAAAATTCAAAATTTTTGGATATCTAGATTTGGAAATCCAAAACATTTTAAGTTCCATGTCACCTTCCATGGTAGGTACCACATTTACCACCACATCATCTCTTATAAACTATGAAACCACCTCACCATGCCGCAACAAGACATTTCAACATGACACATCATCTAGTCCTACTATTTATGTCGTGTTAGCATGACACATGATCCAATATTGTTCCTTGTACCACATCATCATGACATATCATCATCCTATGTTAGCACCCACCTACCTATTGGGTGTTGGAGTGCTCACATGGGCTCTACATAACTTCCATGTTTTATGCTACACTCCATACAAATCTAGGTTTTTCCAAAATATTGGCATTATAACTTTTCTAGATTTTAGATCCCTCATAACTATGACATCCATGTTCCTCCAACTATTTTCTCTATAGCTATAGGTTTCACCATCCAAGCCATATGGAATCCATTATTTTTGTAAATTCCATTTGTAATAAATTATATATGCCTAGATATCTAGAACATCTAGTTCTCCCAAAAATTCCATGCTACAAAGATGTGGATGTCTAGATATCTAGATATTTAAATATTTGGAACATCTCAAACTATCTACTAATACTTTAACAAAACTTCATATTTTCACTAGCATATTGTAACAATAATATTTACTCATACCATATTTTTCCTCCTTCATCCCTATTTTGACAAATCCCAAAGTCATAGCGCTTGCATTCACCCATGTGACCAAGGGTTGGGGACAAGACGTCCAATCCCCGAATTGCAAAACTTTCCCTAAGCTTTCCAAAACTAATTCAAGGACAAAAAATGATATTCATAGGGTTGAGACTTTCCCAAGAGACTTCTAAAGGTATGGAAATTATCAATAACTTAAAAATGCATTCAAAATTCTACCAAAAACTAGGATACTTCTCATAATAATTCAAAGAGACACCCAATGGACAAATCCACAACTTCACCCAAAGGAATGAGGTGCTCCTCACTCCTTTGGGGCTACAAAATTAACACTTAAAACTCCATACACTTGCAAATAGAGAGACCAACGTTTTGTCTTATCTCTTTAGGGAACAAGATCCCCGTAAATCTTTAACAAGAGATCAATACAATATCTTCCAAATCTTTCCAAACTAGGGTACTTCCACATCTTTTCACGTTCTCCAATAAAGGAAAAAATCCAAGTCTTCTCATCATCAAATAGGGATACAACATAGTTGTTCAATCCCACAACTGGCCTAGTGAAGACCACTCACATAAACAAATATAGAAAGAGCCTTAGATTTCAATTCAACTCTTGAATTATAGGAAACATACTTTGATGGATACCTTTTCATACAAACTTCATTCTTACAAGTATTTACAGCTAGTAATCAAACACAAGTTAAACAATATTTCCAACCAATCATTCATACATACTTAATAACCCAGCAAGACAACATCCATGAAGTAATGAACAAATTAAGGCATTTCATTAAACATAAATAAATACACTTATCTATGTCACTTTAAGCTTTACTAGAAACTGAAGAAGGGGAGCCACTTTTAACCCAACTATAGGCTCAATTACAACATAGTTTTGTTGTAGTTGGCCACCCTTGAGGTAAATATTATCCCACAAGAGGAAGATTCACTCAAAATTTAACAAGGCTCATATCAGGGCAATAAATCATGAAATAAACTCTCCTTCATACATAGAAATAAGTTTATTATATTTCAAGCTTCTGAGCTAGGACCTATTATCATTTGTAATGGTTCAACTATGGGCTTGCACAGCACAATAAGGAGACCTTCTTTGATCCAATAGTTCCTCGATACTCCCCCTTTCCTAGTAATTTTTGTTCTTAATTTTAGACAAGTAATTTATCCATTCTTTGCCATTAAACTCTAATTCAAGACTTTAACATTGACTTCCTTAACAAAAATCGGAAATTCATAGTTCCACATGGGTTGTTGTGTCTTAGAAGGATTTTTTTCACCTTATATTCAATTTCACGGTCTCTAAACCCATGTGTGTCTCTATGTCAACTTTGATTGAAGACTTTAACACCGACTTCCTTAATTAAAATAGGTATTCACAGTTCCACATGGGTTGTTGTGTCTTAGAAGGAATTTTCTCACCTTCTATTCAATGTCATAGTCTTTAAACGCATGTGTGTCTGTATTTCTCTTTTCACATGTTTGTCCCTATTTCATAATAATGCACTTCTCTTTTTCTCACATGAATCTCTTTGTAACTCTTCTACACACAACTGCTTCCCAACGACCACATACTTTGTTGCAAAAATATACATTGCATGAGAATTTGGGGTCCATTCCTAGACTGTATGATTGATTCAGAAGTCTCCATATGGGTACATTGTCCATAGCCCTATAATATTTATTTACCAATCCCATTCTTTCTCATAATTAATGGCAATTAGTAGTTCAACTATGAACTTGACTTCCGAGACAGTGTAAATTAATATTTAATTTAGGGTGACTCAAGGATTTTCTCAATCCCCCCTCATAGCTTCCTCTTAGGAATCAATATCTATGTAGGCTTCTTTCTTATTTATATTTTGGCAATATATTAAAATAAAATGCATTTAAATGAAATCAATTTTAGCAAGATATCCATCTTCCCATTCCAACAATAAGTCATAATTTACATTTATAAAATTTGGGGATAAAAATGGGGTGTTACAAACTTGTTCCATAGTTGAGTAAAGCATCTAGTAGTGGGATTCAAGAGGTTAATAGAGGAGGTAGAATATTTTGTAGTAGCTATTAGGGCCACAATGTCAAAGGCAACCCCATAGTGAGTGCCTCTTTATTTGTACTTGCATTTAATAATTGAAGAAAAGAGAGCAAAGCTTAGGCCTCACCTTCTCCTTGGGTTTTCTCCTCTTTTATGTTTCCCATGTCAAGTATTGTAGTCATTTGTGTGGATGATGTGTTCATTTTATTATTATTTCATTTTTTGGATTTTACTTATTTCATAAAATTGAGCACTAAGCTAATAATAATAAATCTAATATCTATGGAATAACCTACATAATAAAATATTTTTAGAAAATTGCAAGATCTATTGTGACTAATTGTCCTCTAGTGGAATATCCACAATAATTTATGGATCATAATACCACTTTCTTTTGTAACATGTGAAATGGATGTTTCCTGAATTACATTTTTTTCTTTTTCAAATCTAGGGCTTCATTAGGTAAGCTAGATCATCTAGATAATTAACACAACAATAAAATAATAGGAAGGCATGCCATGATTTAACAATACAATCAATCATTACCCACAATATCAACATGAAATAACAATACTTTGTTATAACATAATTTAAACATGGCAACATGTACTCATAGTCCTTGACTTCACTAGAGTTGATATGTCAATCTAGTCTCTAATCTCAAAACCTTGAATAAATTGTTATTCAAGAGGGAAATCACACCCAGGGGTTAGTTTTCCATGATTCCACCTAATGCAACTACATTTATCGATATTTATCATTAAGTACGGCTCATGCTCAATGAGGTGAGGAAGGTAGCATGCACAAAATTCACGTGGGTATCTCACTCCCATACCCAAAGGTTAAGAGGATCAAGGATGTTGCTACCACTATAGCCCCCAATTCATATTCCTTGTTGGTCAAGTAGCATAATTTGTGTAGTGGTTCCCATATACAAGGATCTTACTACCATTGTCACACTCGATGCACAGTGTCACACTTGACAGTGGTGTCATAATGTCCAAAAAAGAATAATACAAGTATCGAAGCATAATATGAGATTTAGTGTCCCATGAATAGGAAATATAATCCTAGCCTTTTAGTTGACACATCAAGCACAAAAGCTAAAATCATATGTCTCTTGTACAATTAATAGGATTTTAATTCATTTCTTAATGAACCAGCTGACCCTTCCTAAGGAAAGCAACTTCTTTTACAATATTTTATAGAAGTAACAATTTTCCCAAGATTTGGCTATTGCCCTTCCTTTTCCCCTACCAACTCATGCAAGGGCGAATAAAGGCTAATGAGTAAATTTATTAGTGTCAAGAAGAGGGTAAAAATGAATTCAACTCCCCCCTATTTCCTTTTTACCCAAATTAACTTTAATAGTCTTTTCCCTTTTCCCATGCTTCCTAGGTAATAGGGTTGGTGGTTAATAATCATTGAATATAAACCCCTTTCCACTTGGGCACTACTCCTTTGTAAATGTCTTAATCCCATAATAGGGTAGCATTAATTTTTTAATGGTATAATAATTGTGTAAAATATATAAGAGGCATAATTCTCACTATGTGCATATTCTAGCCTAAATTCTTAATAACAACATCAAATAAGGATTAGTTATCATAAGCTATCAAGTGACACATACATCTAATTACATGTAATTTTCAAACAAAAAACTATCTACGAGATGAGGAATCTATAACCGCATCTCTCATATTGTAACAACCCTGGTCAAAATTCCATGTAATAAAGTTAATAAAGGAAAAATAATTACCAAGGCCATGGGACATGTTTTCCAAGCTGAGTGTTGGGAAAAACATCCTAGTGTGGTTTTTCATTTGATTTATTATGGCTAAGGAAATTGGCAAAGGCAATGGCAAAGGCTTTGAAAAAGAAAAGTGGCATTAATTAGCATTTTATTTATGAAAATAATGGAAATTAGGAGAAAAGGAAGGTGAAAGGTCATGGGTTGCATGTGAGAAGGAAAATGAAAGAAAATAATGGAAAATTTGAAGAAAATAGAGGCCCCATTAATAAAAAGGCTTTTGTGAATCAGTTGGTACCTTTTGTCAGTTATATTTTTGGAGCTCTCTCTCTCTCTCAATATTGGACACTTAGAGTTTTCTTAGAGCACTCTAGCATTGGATCAAGAAAGAAAAGGAAGGACTAAGAAGGCAAAGATCAATCAAGGAATAGAAACATCTAGCAGCTACAACATGATTATTTGCAGGTATCGATTTTCATGTGTGATTTCCTTGTTATTTTTGGCGTGCATGGTACATGCATGTGTGTATTTAGTTCTCTTGTTGTCATTGGCAAGGGTTTTTCCAAGTGTGACAATATTCTTCAGCCTCACCTTGCTGTTTTTGGATAGCCATGGTGTGATGGGTTCTCTTGTATTTGTTTGGGATGGATTATTGGATGGTTTTGAAACTGAGTAAGGTGGTCTCTGAAAGAAAGAACACAAGGCCTAGGAATCCGTGGACTGGATTGGGATTGCAGTAAAGCCATGTTTTGTGTGCCTTGGTGGGCCTAAGAACCCTCGACCAATGAATGGCAGGATTTACTGTAAATCATAGAGGTGTGTGCCCTCAATCATGCATAGGAATCCTTCACCATTGTATGGTAAGATATACAATAAATTATGGAGGGTTAAGTCTTGATTAGGCCTAGGAATTCTTGACCATTGTATAAAGAGATATACGGAAAAACCTAGAGACTAGGAAAAAAGAAAATTCCTCATGGTGTAGGTGAAGAAATACGGTAGCCTCCATGCTTTTTTATGGCCTAGCGATCTAGTGGGGATTGCGGTAAAGCCTGAGGAAACATGATTTGGTTTGGTTTTGAGTCCCACATGCATTCTTGGAATATGGGATAGGGGTGATTGGCTGAAAGAAAGATATGGTTAAGCCAATATATGGTTGAGTTGTTCGTGGAAGTCCCAAACCTGATTGGCTTTTTCATTCATTAATAATAGTTTCTTCTCCTTGTTATTTCATGTGTAAATGTAATGGCTTATATGTGGATTATATGGTTGTTATATCCTTGTTATTTATGTTGGTTACATGTTGCTTATGAGTATGTTTTATGACACACTTGATGTATCGCTCTCATCATGTTTTGATTAGTAGTTGAAAGTACAATGAATATATTATGACCTAACATATGATAATGCAACTATTGTGATATGGAATAGTGCTTCTTTACAAATCTTGTTATGACCTATAGAATGTATATTTGTGACATGTTTTACGAAATTATTGTCATGGATTGTAGGGGTCTAGTCAAGTAATTTATCAAGTGTTTGAATTAGTACCTTTGTTCTAATGTTATTTATCATTTTTTAAAGTTTCATGAAGTTTTGGGCAGTGGCCTGAGTCTTGGCCCTGAACACAGAATCTAGGGTTTTTGGCCCAAAACTAGCTGAAAAGGTCCACAATCATTGGCATGCCCTTGTTGTGGGAGCAACTGGAAGGCCTCATTCACATGCATGGCTTGTCATGGGAGAGGCTTGGGGTCTAGATCAGTGAAGTGTCAAGTTTCCTCAGGGGTTGGTCACCTAGAAGGGTTGGTTAGCTCCTGAAGGTTTTGTAGCATGTGTGGAAGGTCAGGTTGGTTTGGTTTTGTCAATTCCAATTCCTTAACTGTACATGGGGAGTTGAATCATATAATAGTAGCCTCTCATCACATGTTTACCCTAGTGGACTAGTTAACTTGGGTAAATGTGGGAGGATGGTGTTACAGAGTGGTAATCGAGTATGGTTCACCCCTTGGACTAGATGGGTGGTGTGTTGGTCATGCATTCATGTTAGTTTCATATATGTGCTCTCTATTCTTATGCTCTATGTGCTTGTTGTGTATGCATGGTGGTGGCCATGGTTGTAATGGTGTCTCCATGTGAAAGTGAATGGTGTGTTGTTGGATGTGGTTGTCATGAGTATATGTCGGTTATGCATTGGTTATGCATGCTAATGCTTATATATTTCTATGCATAAATTGACATGGTTGTAGTTGTCATGCATGAAGTCATGGTATGTGGTTGGTGTGATCAGGCATTGATAACTAGATAATAGTTAAACTAGTGTTATATGCTAATGTGATTATGATTATACATGTATTGTGCTAATCTGGTGGATCTTGTAGATGAGATATCCTCTTGTGAACTACACTAAGGTATGTTGATTATGTTATGTTTTGGTTTTAGCTGACATGGTGTACTTGCAGGAAAGAGATCAAAGATGTCTAGCAAGATGGTAGACTATAGTTCACAAGATTATCCCTATGGATCAGATGAGCATTGTGGTGTTTGGAATTCTTTTGACTTAGCAAACACATTGAGAAGATTTAAGGTGGAAATAAGAATTTTCAAGGAAGATAATGAGAGGATCATTCAGGCACAGGAGAAACAAGAAGAATTCAACGCAGTAGTCCTTGAAATTTTTTCAGAACTGCAGAGGTAGGGACCACCTTGGATCAACCATGGGAAGGAGAATAGAATAAATGGGACATATGGTAGTAGATCTCATGGTGGGCACAGGTCGGATATAGATGACACAATCAGAGATGATAGGCTCTTGGATACTCTAGATAGGAGAGGTGATGGAGACAGGGTCTATTCTAGTTCTGGTTCTGACAGGCACTATGATCATCATCATTATCATCCTTAAAGAAGGAGTGAGAGGGGATATTTTCCAAATGAGTTCACGAAAGCGAATCCACCTACCTTTGATGGAGATTTGAAGAAGAAGGAGGATGCAAAATCATGGCTACCTAGGATGAAGAAATTATTTGAGTTGCATGATTTCACAAAGAAAATGAAGGCCAGAATAACTACCTTCAGCCTCAAAGGGAAAAAATACATCTGGAGGGAAGATGTGAAGCGGGTTAGAGACATCAAGATAAAGGAGTTGATTTGGAATGAATTCAAAAGACTTTTCAAGAAGAAGTACTTTTCAAAGTGGCACTACGACAACAAAGCTAAGGAGTTTTATGAGCTAAAGATTGGATTGATGACATATGAGGAGTATATGACCAAGTTCATGGAGTTATTGAGGTATGTACCATATCTTAAGGATGATAAGGCCAAAGTTCAAATATTTGTTAGTGGATTTCCATTAGAATCTAGAGATTAGATTGAGTATGATGAGCCTCGGTCGCTTGAGGGAGTTATTGGGAAATTGAAGCATTTTTATTGGAAGTCAAAGTGCAAGAGAGAATCTTATCAAGGTTGGAAATGGAAAGATAAAGATAAAGGCAAATGGAAATCAAACAGAACAAGGCCTCAAGATGTAGGTGAGAAATAAAATGCTGCACCTTACAAGAAGTTTAATGGGTCAGGTTGACGGTGCTAGACTCGCCAACTTGTCAAGGTATCTCCCTCATAAGAAGTCCCAAATAGACCTCAGATTGTTTGGTGTCTGAGACCGAATAGTGGGTCGTACGGTATTGCCTTGACCACGGTTGCGCGAAAAGGTAAGTAGGATGTCCTTATTGGTAGCAAGGGAGTGACATGCATAGTAAGCTAAGGAAGGTGCATGAATGGTTCTAACACACAAAAAGTGGGATTAGTGTGCCCCTTGGAAACCTATGGAAACATGTAGCTTGGAAGGGAACATACGAGCAAAGATGCATCACAGACTGGAAGGCAAGTTAACCAACAATCAAAAGTGATGGTTAAACCAGAAACACATCTCAGTAAGATTCATACATACATATACAGAAAGAGTCTATACATACATGCGTAAGAAAAAAACTACATATATCATTAGAGTAACTAAGATAACTGAAATACAATAAAAACATATGCATGAAACGTGTTGGCTCTGTTATATTAAGAAGTGAAAGTTCCAATCATATAGTATAGCCATGACCAACCACTAGTCCCGATAATAGAACGTTACAATCATTGTTTCCTGCTCCTCCAAAGACATGTACTAGCTCTACACTGTGGATAAGTCAAGGATCATTACAATACACTCCAAGCTTTCTCTAAGATAGTCCCGTCGGAAGCTTGGCTGCCAAAAAGCCTCTACAATGAGTTATGAGGTTCTATACATAACAAAGGGTGGGGTGACCCTTTACATTCCTCGTTGTGATTGTTCACCTAACCTCATGACTCTTCAACTACTCTATGATTGTTACATTCAACTATGGACACTTGGACTTTCACTTTACAAGTTGTTACATACAATCTGCACATGTACCCATGTGAGACAAAATAGGTTTGAGAAAGCCATGCAAGACATTACTAAGACTCAAACAACTCTAGAAATACCAACTCTTCGACATCCTCGTTATGGTCGACAGTGGCGAACTGATGCCAAGCTTGGTAGTCCATGCTGGTGTCTGTGTACTCAGTGGTGACATCTTTTTGGAAACAAACTCTTGCCTCTATTGCATCTGGGTACATTGATTTGTCTCCTTTGTCTAACTCGTCTAATAACATGCACATCATCATCTTGAGTTTAGCCGAACCAATGACATACTGATGCATAGTGTCTGCGCTGATCACCAAGTCTACGTTGGTGGCTATGTGTATCAACTCGTCAAAGTACATGTCCAACTCCAGTCGAACTTGATTCTTTATCTTTGCCTCAGTGAGTTTCCAAATGGATGGGATCGCATGCATGTGCACAACAACATCCATGCTTCTGAACACCCATGCATGTGAAGCCTGCAAACTAGTGATGAGTTGTGGGAGTTCCTCATAGTTTCATATTTGACTCCAGATGCGTGCCTTCAACTCTACCACCTTAGGCTTCATCAACTTGGTCAAGTGTAACAAGGCTCCCTTGTATCTCATTGTCCATGTTTGCATGCAGTCGACGACAATGTGCAAATATGATAAGACGCGTGCTCTCCTAACACAGCGTTGCTGCTAACCGTTGAGATGGAAAACTAACTTATGCACAGTGACAAATCTGGAATACAACATTCGCATGATGGTCTATAAAGATAATACCTCATTCAGTATTTCTCTCTTCAACTTTGCTCTGGTAGATGATGTAACCTATTCTCCTCCCTACTTGACCGTTTGTAACTCCTTATCCATTTGCTCATTCCTTGCTATCAAGAAGTAAACACTTGAGTTGTTGGCTTCAACATATGATTTGGTAGCATCGACCAATAATGTTAGATGCTTGTGCATGTCAAATACAATCACTCGTTCTTCAAACCGCACAGGAGATGCATAGACATCCAGAGTAGTCACTCTGCACAATTGCACAACTCTACATTGCGACTTGTCGAATGATATGTTATGTAGAGGTCGCTCAGGACTTTCTCTACTTTCGGATCTGGTAAAGCCAGTGGGTCGACATCTTGGTTGTAAGGCATGAGGTCAATATCCTGCTCTAACTTTGGTTTCTCAATATTTACATCCATCTGCTCAAGTATTTGTTCAATCTCTTGAGCGAAGTCTTGATCCTGCGAGTGCTCACCCTGTTTGCTTTGGGCCAGCCATTCAGATGAGTCTACAACCTGTATGGGTTCAATTTCATCAATTTGTGCATGTTGTGCATCCTGTTGTGTCTCTCCCTACTACGCTTCCTTCTCCTATTTGTGCAACTCTTGTTCTTCCTGGAGTTGCTGCTTCAACTCTTGCAACTCCTTCATTGTTTCCTCCATCCTTTATTTCTCTCTCTTCCTTTGCGCATTCCTCCTGTCGCGCTGTCATCGCTTTGCCTCTATCTCCAAAGTTTCTTTCTCCATAAGTGGGTCTACCTTGAACTTGCATCTTTGTTCTACCTTTGCATTGTCAAGAACCTTTCTCTTGCCTTTGTCATGCGCAAGTACATTACCCTCTACTGCTATTGATGATGATGCTCTCCTAGATGGTGCTTCGCACTGTTTCGCTAACCATTCCATAGCTATGTCGACCGGTTCATTGAGCCTAGAGAAGCTGTGACAATATCTCCAGGAGTCTTCCTCAACCCAATGACATGCCCCGTGGATCCAAGGAAATTTCACTCTCACACAGTGGTCCTTTACAAAGAAATTTGGGTAGTACAGATTGAAACTTGGTACCGAAAGTAAATCTTTTGAACTCTTCCATATCGGCATCAACATGCTTGAGATTCCATATCTTGTACAACTTGATCCACAAAGAAAGAGCGGGCTAGGGTGCCTTCTTCTTCTGATGTAGTCTAGCTGACAGTCCTATCGAGATGTGGTATGAAACTTCTTGCATCACGAGCATGTCCATGGAAAAATTCGGTAAAACATGTGGAGGCTTGTCCATGTTGTACATCCGTATGAAGATTCCAAGAGGTGAGGCATACCAATCCGCTATGTTGATCAATGCCTCCATTGTTGCTTGTGACTGAAAGGTGGATCCTTCTCAAATATCATCCTGTACACCAGTGTGACGAAATGGTCTGACAAGTGTGTGATGACTCCGTGAAAGCTGCACTCGGAAAATAATCTGCAATAAATGTGTACAGAGTTTTCTGCTAATGTCCATGCCTAACCCAAGCCTGGGAACTGCTGACGGGCACAAATTGGATCTAGAATGTATGCAACCATATATATCTCTGCTTGTTTTCCTTTAGGCAATTGTCAGGCTTTTGTTACCTATTCCTTCAGCCTGTGAGCCAACATGTCAGACGATTTGCATGGTTTTCCTTCACTGGCCAGTTGGTCCAATGCGATCACCCAACTCTACAGGAAGGTCTCTGTGTTGTCTTGGCCGTACAAGTGACATGAAAAAATGACCAAGTACTGATATGCCTTCCATAGTATCTTCATCTTGTAAACCTAGTTGGGTGGCATCCTGAACTTGGCTGGCTATTTCACCCAGCTCTTCAAGCTAACTCTGGAGTTTGTAGCATTGTTGGGTCCACTGAAGGGTGTTTCCATTGCCATCACTGGTTGCAACAAGTGGCACATCTGCTCAAATTCCTTCGCCCTGAAGGTAGCAATCTCTGTCTCGCTGACATTGCTTTAACACCATTGTCTCAGGATCAGTGTGCGAGACGATCCAATGTATCATGTCCATGCATGGAAACATGGGATACCTACATGCAATCTGGTAAAAACCATACTTGTGAATATTCACATAGACCCTGAATTCTTCCAAATCTTCCCCAAATGTGCCTGAGAATGTATCATTGAAGTCCTGCCATTTAAACTTGATGTCTTTGTCTATGAGTAGCTTGGTGTCTTTGTAAACCAGAAAACTCATAGACACTTGCTCAACTGCATCTCCAGTTGTGATTCCATGAGTGTCCTTCGACCTCGTTCTCTTGGAGACCATTGAACCTGAAATGCTGAGAGATAGATGAACACCTACTGTACCTGGAGACATGTTGACATTCATGGCAAGAAATATGTTAGTTTAAAACCAAAGAAATATTTATGATTGATATGCAACATACCCAGGAGACTGATGGAAAGGATTGTGCAATTTTCACTTGGAGGTCAGCAGACTGAATGTTGGAATTGCGCAAAAGGCAGTCCGGACTGTCAGGAGGCTGGTTGGCTGCTGGAATTGCGCAATGCGCAATCAAGGCTGACCTACTGGGGGCTAATATTGTGGAATGTGCAATTTTAGTCAGCAAGGCATGTAGGGCCAGGAACTGCATTGCGTAATTTTCTGGGCCAACAGAGCACTGCCTCTTAGATTTGTGCAGAGCAGTCCTGGAGGATAGTGTCTGGCTAGTTTTGCGCATTTTCTGGGAGGAAGGAAGAACCTTCCCTCTCAGAAATTTGCAATGTTGTCTGGGCAAGGCAAGGCTAGGCCCGAGCCAAGGTTGCCCAGACCCGTCGATGGGCGACTAAAAACATATGAATCTTCGAATGCATGGAGAAACTAAGTGTAAGAAAGAGTGAATGTTCATGCATGCAAACAGTGAATGCAAGATTTAGGAAACGGGAAAACCTGCATGCGTGTGAAATGGGTCGCCACAACGGTGACTGTTGGTGAAAAAACAATGTCACACATGCAACAACAGTGAGATGCAAACAAAAACTGAAATGATGCTTTTAAAGGCTACACATGCATGAAAATGATTGAAAGTGTTCATTAAAATCAAGAAGACAACACTCACACAAGACAAAACACAAAAAGCGACAGAAATGTTGCACAAGACATGTAAAGAAGACTCACTTGGAAAAAGCTGAGTTGAACGTGCCAACGACTCCTAGATGTGATGTGGGATGTCAAAGCTCCAAGATTGAGGTGAAGAATGAGCTCTGCAGCATCGAATAAATAATTTTGAGGCTCATGATGCACATGCCATAAATCTAGGAAAAGGAGACACTTCGAGGGCAGTTTCTAAAATGATCTTTGCATGTAACCTTCAACTACTAAAAATAGATCCCTAAAATCTAGGGATCCTTTTTGCATGTTGCTTTTTTCTATTTCGGGAAAAGCAACCCATGCATGAAAATTAGTTTTTCTTGGTCCCGGAGGGAACCATTCAACCTGAAGGCACATGCAATAGCTTGCAAGCCTAGGATGAAGATTTGCACAATTCCTCGGATGAGTTGGGCTGGCTATCCTTGAGGGATTGAATAGTTTATGGGGTCAACAGGGGATTGTATCCCAGAATTGCGCAATTTCTGGGCTGAGGCCTAGTGCTAGGCCAAATTGCACTATTTTCTGTGGGAAACCTGTCTGACTGTTCTACGCAATTTTGGAGCCCAACAGGATGCGCAACTGATTTGCGCAATTTCTAGAGGGAAGGATGGTTCCCCTCCATAGTTGCGCAATTTTTTGGGGGAGTTTCTCAGCTAGAAAATAACCTAATTCTAAGATGGTAGCCTGTGAAAGGAGTGAAGCAAATTGACATGCACAGGCTAGCAAGCCACTGAAAATCAGGTGAACCCTATGTACTTGATAGTGCAAGACATGCTGCTAAGGATGGTTGGTAGGAAGGCTCCAAAACAAAGCTAAGGAAAAATTTTGGAGGGTGGTTGTCGCGGCTACAACACTTGGTGACACATAGGTAGAACTCCACCTCTCTGAACGGACCTTGTTTGTGAAAAGAAAGTCTAACACCTCCGGAAGTATTGTTCAATTCTCTATTTGTCTTGGTTTCCACACTTCCTTGATTGTAAGATGTAGAATTTTCCATGCTCTTGATCGGTCGGCACACATTCCAGGCTAAGCCAACACAATTGTTTCAATTGGGGATGAGGGGTATGTTGGTGCACAAGCCATATGATAGTCAGAGTTTAAGTTTTCATCTCTGGTGTTGCTCCGCTGCCAGCAGGCCTGGACAGTACCCCAATGGAGTCATGCAGGAACACAAGCATCACTCCGACGCCAGCAAACTTGGTCAGTACCCCAATGGAGTTACTTGCATCACCTCTCTGCGTAGGAAGCCTTTCTCTTCTTTTGCGTTACTCATTTTTCTAAATTTTTAATATTTTAATATTTTCATTTTCATTTTTAACTATGCATAGAACTTATTCATTTCAGAGGCGAAAGAGGGATCCAAACTTACTGAGAGCAGAAGATGTTGTTGCTTCAGAGAAGTAGTTTGTATGTACCTCTAATGTGCTTGTTAAGGTTTTCCCCCTCACCTTACTCTACTTGAATGAGATGACAAGGATTAACCCAAAACAACCGACTTGAGTAGGTGATACTAGTTAGCGCACAAGCATCGTGTTTTCACCAAGGTTCACTTCGAACAAAATGTATTTCCCATTCATATATCATGGACTGAAAAGAACAAAATTTTCATATAAAGGCAAGACAACAGGTAACCAAGTATTGATAACTACACAAGTCCTCTTGTATTTTACCCAGATTGTTTCAAGATTCGCACACGGTTTCATGTGAAACTAACCTACGAAAGTAAACAAGAAAAGAAGCAACAACACAAAGAAAAATCAGAAGTAAATGCGTAAGCGAAGCGAGTAAGAAAACAAACAAGAAAGCAAGCAAATATATTAAGTAAGAAGCAAAAATTCATGCAAGCAAACAAACCAAAAGAAAATACTACTCCTACTCCTAAGCTAACGATGCATGGGTCTTCTCACATGAAGTGATACTTCCAATGCAACCATCGGTGTAGTGGTCAACCCATGTTGGTGAAGGCATGGTTTGCGAACATCACAGCTGTGTGAACTAGAAAACATGAAAGATATAACAATGAAGACAAACACACTCCAATTTTAAATGCGTCCACAGAACAAGCATTAGTGTGAGTGCATGCAATGCAATCCGTGGACTTTCCATTGTGTTATGCGACACTGTGTGTAGATATTAACTGTACACATACTCTTGACTATGACATGCAAGCAAATGAAAGAAGCAAAGACAACTTGCGTCACGCACGTGTGCTTGTTGTGTGATATTCCTCCAATGCATGAGTGATGGGATCATGCAGTTTGAGAGGAGGAAGCATAATCAGTGTGTGAGATTTATCTTCAATGCATATAGATGAGTGATGAGGAGCCTTGGGTGTTTCAACAATTTCCTGATCATAAGTGAAACAAACCTCAAGATAGTGAGGGCCTAACATAACCATCAGCTTGGGCTGAAGTGCCTTGAAGGTCTATGGGGTTTTGACTTTTTCGACAAATAGATCATCATAAACAGGTGGCTTTGAAAAGTTAACTACGATAGAATCATCATCGTGATTGAATATGGGGGTAAATAGATAACAACATCTATGATCAAAAAAATCAATGATTTCATTGGCATCCTCATGATCTAATGAATCAAACAGAGGGGTAGATGAGAAGCGAAAAAATTCACCCTCTGCATTTCTGGAAAAGGTAGATGAAAAATCAAGTGGATTTTCAAAGAATGATTTGTCCTCTCCATTGTCGGATGATGGACTGACATCCGATGTGTTCTGTGAATGATCAACAATGGGTGCATTCGTAGACGGAGATACACATGCGAAATTAGGGATGGCAGAATCACCAAATATGTCAGGGAAAAATAGAGGAGGTGCGGACAGAAGGGAAACATCCTTCACTACAAGTTTATGTTCAGGCTCCCAGTCATACTCTTCATGAATGACAACGCAGGTTGGTTGTGCGATACCAACTCTATCGATAGCTTGATCCTCATTCACAACAGGTGTAGAGTCCAGAATGGAGGAACACAAGACAGTGCAATCCGAAGGATCAACAGAACACGAAAATGGAAGTTGAGGTAGGACATGCATGTGAAAACCCATGGGCTTCGCAACCAAATCTGCGCGAAAATTGAGAGAAGTGATGTTGGGAGGATGGGACAGTTGAATGGACATGTGTGCATGTTCTCCAACATCACTCTGCGATGGTGGAGCTATTTGATGAGGGGACAACAAACAATCACTTGTGACAGCGATTGTGTCCGTCTGTGATTGCGCAACTTCATCACTGAAGTATGAACTTCAACTTCTTCTTGGGATTTACAGATTTGGTAAGACAGTATTCAAATATGTCCATGAGATACTGGAATTTCATCTAACTTTTCAGAGCTTCAAACTGCAATACATGGAAGCGGTCCCAAAAATCCATAGGCGATTCTTGCAGAGCCTTCCATTGTTTTAACATTCTTTTGTCAAGAGGTTCTGGATCAAAATGATGGAAAGTAGCTTCAACAATATCACAAAACAGGTTAAGTGGGTGCACGTTTCTGGGTGGCAGGCTACGGGACCATCATTGTGGGGATTCGCGAAGTGTGTGTGCAGGTAGCAGGCTAGCCTCTTCATCAGAGAAGTCATCTAGATGATCGAGAAATGCATAGAAGTCTTGTAAGTACTCAGGCTATGCCACTTCACCTTCACCATCATACATGAATTTTGACAAGAGAAAAAAAACTCCCTCGTGACATCGAGAGGTTCTGCATGCGAAAAACATTGCGGAGGGATGAGTTTGACAATATCCATGACAGATGTATGAAGATTCAAAATAGGTTGAGAAGACACATATTGTCATCTAGCCCTCCTTCTAGCACCATAAATGTTGACGGTGCTAGACCTACCAACATGTCAGGGGATCTCCTCGGTAAGAAGTCCCAACTAGACCTCAAACTTTTTGGTGTAGGAGTCCCAGCAGTGGTTTGTACAGTTTTTCCTCGACCGCAGTTGGACGCAGAGGTAAGTAGGATGACCTTGTTGGTATAAAGGGTGTGACATGAACAACAAGCCAAGGAAGGTGCATGAATGGTTTTAACATAGGGAAAGTGGGATGAGTGCACCCCTTGAAAACCTATGTAAACATGCAGATTAGAAGGGAACACACGAGCAAAGATGCATCACAGATTGGAAGGCAAGTGAACCAACAATTCAAAGTGATAGTTAAATCAACATCACATCTCAGTAATATTCATACATACATATAGAGAAAGAGTCTATACATACATGCATAAGCAAACAACTACATATATCATTAGAGTAACCAAGATAATTGAAATACAATAAGAACATTAGCATGAAATGTGCTAACTCTATTATATTAAGAAGTGAATGTTCCAATCATATAGTACAACCATGACCAACCACTAGTCCCGATAACGGAACATTACAGTCACTGCTGCTTTCTCCTCCAAAGAGATGTACTAGCTTTGTATTGTGGAGAAGTCAAGGCTCATTACAATACACTCCAAGCTTTCCCTAAGATAATCTAATCAGAAGCTTGGCTGCCCAAAAGCCTCTACAATGAGTTATGAGGTTCTATAAATAGAAAAGGGTGGGGTAACCCTTGACATTCTCCTTTGTGACTTTTCACCTACCCTCATGACTCTTCAACTACTCTATGACTGTTACATTCAACTATCGACACTCGGAATTTCACTTTACAAGTTGTTACATCCAATCTGTACATGTACCCATGTGAGACAAAATAGGCTTGAGAAAGCCATGCAAGACATCACTAAGACTCAGAAAATTGTGGGAAGACCAACTCTTCGAAATCCTCGTGATGGTCGACTGTGGTGAACTGATGCCAAGCTTAGTAGTCTCTGATGGTGTTCATGTACTCTGTGGTGACATCTTTCTGGAAATGAACTCTTGCTTCTGTTACATCTGAGTACACTGATTTGGATCCTCTGTCTAACTCATCTCATAACATGTGCATCATCGTCTTGAGTGCAGCCAAACCAACAACATACTGATGCATATTGTCTATTGTAATCGCCAAGTCTGCATTGGGACACTTGTGCATGTGAAGACTGCAAACTGGTGATGAGCTGTAGGAGTTCCTCATAGTTTCGAATCTTACTCTAGATGCATGCCTTCAACTCTACTGCCTTGGGCTTCATCAACTTGGGCAAGTGTAACGGGACTCCCTTGTATCTCATTGTCCATGTTTCCATACAGTCGATGGTAGTGTGGAAATATGACAAGATGCGTGCCCTCCTAGCACAACTCTGCTGCCAGACATTGAGATGGACAATTGATTTATGCACAGTGACAAATCTTGACTACAACATTCCCATCACTGTCTCGAGAGATGATACCTCATCTAGTATTTCTCTCTTCAACTCTACTCTGGTGGATTTTGTAATCTATTCTCCTCCCTACTTGACCATATGTAACTCCTTAGCCATTCAATTGTTATTTGCTATCAAGAAGTGAACACTCGAGCTAGTGGCTTCGGCATATGCTTTGGTAGCATTGGACAATGCTGCTGGATGCTTGCGCACATCAGATATGATCACTCATTCTTTAAACTACGTAGGAGATGCATGGACATCCAGAGTAGTCACTCTCCGTGATTGCAAAACTCTACGTTGTGACTCGTCAAATGATATGTTGTGCATCTCTGCTTCTGGATTGTCTCCAAGGATCTCAGTATCTCCTTGGTAGCTTAGGACTTGCTCTACTTCTGGATCTGGTGAAGTTGGTGGGTCAACCTCTTGTTTCTAAGGCATGAGGCCAATATCATGCTCTGACTCTGGCTGCTTCATATCCATATCCATATTCTCAAGTATTTGTTCAATCTCTTGAGTGAAGTCCTGATCCTACGACTTCTCACCCTGTCTTCATTGGGATAGCTGTTTGGATGATTTTACAACCTGTATGGGTGCAGTTTCATCAATTTGTGCATGTTGTGCCTCATGTTGTGTCTGTCCCTACTACGCTTCCTTCTCCTGTCTGCACAACCCTTGTTCTTCCTGGAGTTGTTGCTTCAACTCTTGCAACTCCTTCATTGTTTCCTCCATCCTTTGTTTCTATCTCTTCCTTTGCGTGTTCCTCCTATCGTGTTGTCGTCTCTTCGCCACTATCTCTAAAGTTTCTTTCTCCACAAGTGGGTCTGCTTTGAACTTGTAGCTGTGTTCTGCCTTTGTGTTGTCAACAACCTTTCTCTTACCTTTGTCACGTGCAAGTACGTTACCCTCTGTTGCTATTGATGATGATGCTCTCCTAGATGCTGCTTCGCATCGTTTCTCTAACCATTCCACAACTATGTCGACTGATTCATTGATCCTAGAGAAGCTGTGACAATATCTTCATGAGTCTTCCTCAACCCAATGACATGCCCCATGGATCCAAGGAAATTTCACTTTCGCACAGCGGTCCTTTATAAAGCAATGCAAGTTGTACGGATTGAAACTTCTGGTGCCCAAAGTAAATATTTTGAACTCTTCTATCTCAGCATCAGCATGCTTGAGATTCCATATCTCGTACAACCTAATCCACAAAGGAAGAGCGAGCCATGGTGCCTTCTTCTTTCGATGCAGTCTAGCTAACAGTCCTGTCGAGATGTGGTATGACACATCTTCCATCACGAGCCTGTCCATGGAAAACTTCGGTAAAACATGCAGAGGCTTGTCCACTGTTAAATTATGGTATGTTCTATGCTTAGAGCAATTTACTTATTCTTCTTATTAATCACTAATTAGCAATCACATATACATTAAGTAAAGTGGAGATAGAACATTAAATGATCAACATAAAACAAGCCAAGACAAGAGACATAAGATGTGGGGGCTAGCCAGGGACAAACCCCAATGCAGGGAAACCCTTTGATCAAATCTTATTTTATCTTCAATATTTTAGTAGAGAGAAATAATACAAAATCATAATTCTATAATTTTATATCAGCAGCAGCAAACCCTAAATCAACAAAGTCAAACTAAGTCAAACGAGATGAAATTGACCTCCAATATGCTTGGTCAATTTCCCAGTCAACTAGTCTTAAAACATCTTGAACAATCAGCCCTTAAACAACCCGAAATACACAGTCAAACTACAGTTGACTGAAGTCAATCTGCTGCCCCAAACTAGGGCAGTCAATGCTGGTCAAACTTGAGGTTAGATTGCCTCGATTTTTGTGCCAAAAAATGCAGACTACCTAGTAGAGGCAACCACACCAAAACCACACCCTTCCAAGGTCAACACTTGGTCAACGTTGGTCAAAGAGACCTTCAACAACTTCTGCATCCTCCTTCTTCCCATGTGTGAGTTGCTCCTTGTGTAACCCAAAGTTAAGGAGAGAGAGAGAAGAAATGAGTGAGATGAGATGATGAGAAAATGAATCAACCTCACTTGTATTTATATGATTCATTGGGCATGTGTGCCACACATTTAACTACTGGCAGACCTTGACAATTTGTCAAGTAAATACAAATAAATCATATCTCCATAAATACTTGTCGGAATCGGATGATCTTTAGATAAATCCTACACCTCTTGATAAGAGGAATCTAGGAAAATACCAGCTGCCATAAATAAGATGACCCACATGGAGTTTGGCCCTAGTTTCCAATTTTAACACTCCCTCTCAACTAGGGAGAACTCCATCTGCCAATCCGTCTGATCGTCCGTACTGTCCCAACGATCAAATTCACTGCCTTGCCTTGCTGGCTTTGCTCTACTAAACTATGAAGAATAAGAAATGATCGAGGATGTATCATACCATCCTCCACTAACCTGGAGTCAGTCTCAGAGTGTGTCATACCACTCTCACTGATCCCAGATCAGTATCATTGATCCCAGATCAATGGAGGTCATCCTAGAATAGGGAGTGCGGTAGATACAATGATGCGTCCATAGATAGTACTGTTAATGGTCCCTAAACCCATTTCCCTACTCATTGATTAGATGAGAGGTACTTCCCATGAGTCCTAGACTACATGGGTAGGATGCCTCGACAGGAGAACTAATCATCCTATCCACAGGAGAACAAATAATCTTGTCCAATAGTCGTTGCAGGAGAACTAACCATCCTGTCCACAGTCGCCATGAGAGAACTAATCATCCTAGCCCATAGGAGAACTAATCATCCTGGACCACCGGAGAACTAATCATCTTGTCCTACAGTCACCACGAGAGAACTAATCATCCTGGCCCATAGGAGAACTAATCATCCTATCCTACAGTTGCCATGGGGTGTCACAAGGGAAGGTTGAACCTTTCACCCTGTACATAGTGCACCACCAGGGGATGGTGAGTCACCCTGTGGTAGCATGTCGCTCTAAGAAATACCCCATGCCCCCTTGGAGCTCCCAGAGCTCAATATATGCATCATACATGACCCTTATAATAGGGTCTCTCAACGACACTAATTTGTTCTCGGAAAGTCAAGAATTTGACCTTTCCCAGGGGCTTCGTCAAAATGTCGGCGACATGTTCATCTATACCAATATGTTAGAGCCTTATTGCTCCCCGCTATACCATATACCAGATATAGTGGTACCTGATATCGATGTGCTTGGAGTGATCATGAAATATAGGATTCTCTAATAAACGAATCCCACTTTGGTTTTCACACAGGATCATGGTAGTATCCAATGTGAATCCAAACAACTCACTAAAGAGCTACCGCAACCAAACCACCTCATAAGAGGCCATACTAGCACCAATGTACTCTTCCTTGGCAGTGCTCAAAGCCACCAACTTATGCTTCCTACTCATCTAGGATATCAAGGCAAATCCCAAAGAGAAACAACACCCGGAAGTTCTCTTTCAGTCCACAACACTACCTGCCCAATCAGCATCGGTATATCCAAGTAGTCTCACATCTTCTGTGGTGTATCTCAACCCATGAGTGATTATGCCATGAAGATATCTCAAAATATTCTTAGCACCAATCTAATGTGTGTGGTGAGGCTCAACCATATGTTGACTCAACGTGTTGACTGAAAAGCATATATCTAGATGGGAGTTCACCAAGAACATCAATGCTCCTACAAGTTGACGATACTCGGTAGCATTTCGTAAAACAGGTCTGGCAGCACTACCGCTTAACTTCTTGAAGTTAAGCTCCATCGGGGTAGTCACGGGCTTGCAATCCACCATACCGAATCTCTCCAATATTTTCACCACATATTTTCCTTGAGATAGAAAAATCTCCCTTGGTTTCTGCTAGACTTCCAGTCCTAGGAAATAGTGCTTCAGTCCTAGGTCTTTCATCTCAAACTCGGAAGCCAAATCCCTCTTACATTTGAGAATGAGAGGATCTGCACCTGTTAGAAAGAGGTTGTCAACGTACAACACCAATATCAGAGGTTTTCCATCTTCAATCTTAAAGTAAAGGTTAGGGTCGACTTCACTCTTAGTGAATCCCATCTTCATCAGGTAGCTATTGATCCTCTCATACCACGCTCAAGGTGCCTACTTCAACCCATAGAGGGCTTTCTTCAACCTACACACATGAGATTCCCGATCATGAATCTCAAATCCTTCAGGTTGTTCCACATAGACTTCCTCTTTGATCGAACCATGCAAGAATGTGGTCTTGACATCCATCTGATGTATGTTCCATCCTTGCGATGCAGCAAGGGCTATGATCGAGCGGATGGTGGTATATCGGGAAACAAGTGCAAATATATCATCATAGTCTATACCTTCCTTCTGAGAGAATCCACGAGCGACAAAATGAGCCTTATACTTTTCAACACTTCCATCTATTGCATGCTTTATCTTGTAAAGCCATTTTGAAGTGACAACTTCTTTGTCCTAGGGTCTGGGGACCACATCCAAAACATCATTTTTCATGATGGAATGATATTCCTCAGTCATCTAATCCTTCCATACTTGATGCTTGACAGCTTCTACAAATGATGAAGGCTCATTTTGGATGATCGTGCTCATGATGGTCAAGTATCCCTAATACCTGGCCATCTTCTTACTTTCCCGGAAAGTCCCTCTGGGTGCAATGTGTCCTTCACCATCATTCACTGTCCCCCTAAGCCATGAAGGGCTCTTCCTAAAAGAGGAAGGCTCTTGTGGAGGGGGATCAATAGGATCCATAGGTTCTTCCACGTTGGGCATCGTCTCATCTTCCTTTTCCTTCAGTTCCTTGGTGTCAGCTTCATTAGATCCCCTTTGAGTAGGAAGATTGTCAAATTTGCTAAGAGCCATATCTTCGTCAAAGGTGACATCATGGCTAATATCGATTTCCATTTGACTAGCCACATAGATTCTATAGCCCTTAGCATTTTCGCTATAGTCCATGAAGATTCCTTTCTTTCCAGATGCACCCAAATTTCTTTTCTCCTTCGGCACATGAAAATATACAGGACTTCCAAAAATTCTAAAATGAGATATGCCAGGTTTCTTACAGGTGAACATCTCTTCGAGAGTCTTGGAACCCAATGCTTGGTGAGGGCATCGATTTTGCACATATACGATGGTATTTGCAGCTTTGGCCCTGTTAGCCTCCTGCTGCAACAGGTGTTCATCTTTCATGATTGACATTTTTACATGCCAAATATGTCATACTTTGCATGCTGCAATGCTCCATATTTCCTAAAAGAGGCCAAAGAAGAGGTCATGAAAGTGTGCCAGTCTAAATGCCACTACTGTATTCCAATTTTGATAAATTAACCATTTTTGAAGAATTTTGTTAAGGAAAGTCCAAACAGCCTAATCTTGGCTTCCCTAGGTCTCAATTTCTTGTTTTAGAATATAGAGAATCATTATCTGTCCAAACAGTTTAATCTTGGTAGATTTGTAGATAGGTAGAGAAACAAAGGAGCCCAACTGCTTAATCTGGGCCCTTGGAAGAAATAAGTGTAGATTTAGATAGGAGGACAGAAAAAAGAAAAAGGATAATCAGGGTCTGCAAGTCCAAGTGCACCCATGAAAAAAATAAGAAAAAATGCTAGGTAAGTAGGCTGGGTAAGTAGTTTTGTGGTTGCAGAATCAAGCTGTGTGATCCATTTCATCTTTTCAAAGTGTTATATCTATTCAAATCACAAGGTAAGGCAATTCCCCTTTGGAGGAGCTCAAGTGAGGCATGTCTAACTCCCCCTTCTTCTCATTCCCCAAATCACTCACTAACATCCCCTTGAGGACCTTGGGATCTGCCCAACCAGTCCTGTTATCACTTTATTTTTGTAACAACACCAAGTCAAGCTTTGACTTTCTTCTGTGAAAAGAAGCCACATTTCTTGTGTAAAATCATGTCTCCACAGTCCATTCACTTCCTATGTCTAAGTTTTAGTTCACAAACTTAGCCTCCCCCCTACACTTCACCGCAGTTTCATATTAACTCCTAACTCTATTATCTAGCTCCTTGTATCATTTCCTTATCCCCTATTATACAAAAAAGCTATAAAACTCCTCAAAAATATTAAATAACCCCTCCCTTTGGCACTATAGCCATATTTCCTAAGTCCGGGAAATAGTAGTCCATCTGGGGCTACTACTAACCCTTCCGTGTCCTAACCTGGAGTTAGTCTGACATCTGGTCACCCTAACAACCATTTCCCCTAAGTCCTAACCCTACAACACTCATTTCCCGCCCTTATCCTAAGGTCATGCTTGTAAATATTTAACCCCGCTTGTATACAACCCAAAAAACCCACTTTCCTAAAGTTTTCCCCCCGCCGGATTAAAACAATTAAATAAAAACGTTGCGGGCCCCGTATCTAACCATCCGCCGCGTTATCAGCGCCACCGACCGTCAGATCTGGCGCACTCGAGATCTACGGTGGGCGGGCCTTTTCCTGCCCCGACATGCCGAGGGTTAACGCCCGGGAGATAGGCGGTTTTCCCATCGTACTCCCGCCACGCGTCACCCTCTCGGCTGTGGCGGAGCCCCCTCCTCTGAAACCGCCTGCGCACAAAAGTGGTGTGCCTCAAACCGCCTTCCCCCCTCCCATGTCAGCAATACGTCATGCTGACGTCATCACCCTGCGTCGGCCTCCTGCCAGCGTGTCCTTGCCACGTAGCTGCCACCGTACCGCCACGTCACCCGACCGTACTGCTGACATCACCCTGCTGATGTCACCTTGTCACGTCACCGCCATACTGGGACCCACCGCTAATGTCATGCTGACGTCATCGTCAAAAAGCGCAAAGGGCACAAATCATAGCCTAGAGAGCTCGGAATGAAAATCTGAGGCAGTTTTTGATGCGCGATTAGTGCCTAGCGCTAATCGCGCATTGCTAAAGGAAATAGGCCAAAATGGAAAGCCCTTTCATGGCTCGGCCTCCAGCAGGCCCGGAAGTCACAAAATGACAAGAATTTCTTCGCGCAATATTCAGAAAGGGGCAAAGACAATTTGTAAAGTAGCCGAGGGCCGAACAGCAGCCATGAAAGGTCGATGCAACAGTTTAAAGAGTATTAGAAGTGAGAAAGGTGCACATTCAGTGCCAAAGCATATCAAGGAAGCGACAAAGAGTATCACTCGAATGTTTTTATTGAAAAACTTTTATTCCCAATGCAGGTGAACATTGAATGACCTCCAACAAAGTCAAAGAAAACGGTGGAGCTTTAATCAAGGCTCTCCCATCACAGTTAATGCACCTCAGAACCACTCAGGAGCATGGATCAAAACCCAAAGCACAGTTATGGCTAAGTGGTCAGCACAGAGCCATAAAGACAACACATTAAATTCTTTTTTGATACAGCTGCACCCAGCGCAGCTCGAGGATATTTTCCTGCATTTATTTCAGACATGTGTTAGGTTAAAGACACTTATTACAGTAGATCTGACTGGGGTCTGATTTTGTAGATATTTTATCTATAAAACCACCCTAATTCACTATTTAAAGGGGTTGGTTGGTTGTATAGCTCCAAGAGAGACTCGCTCTGCATACCTGATGTTTTACTTAATCAAAGACTGCTGAAAAGCTTGGAGGAATGACTGTGTGCTGTGTATTAATGTTTTTGAAGAATTGAGTGTGGAATTCTTGTGCTGCAACATGACTCAATAAGTGCTTCTTATCTCTGTTTCAATTTCATATATGTCTTTATCATACCTGTATCACCATCTAAATAGCAGAAAGAAAGGTTAGCTTAGAACTTGTTTAACTGCACTCTATGCTCAATTTCTGTTGTTTCTTTATGTTTTCATCTGAATTAGTAATGAATATGAATTCCCTGTGGCTCATATTTCCCCTAATTCACTCATGTTTGACAATTATCTAGGGATTCTTCACTGCTCCTAGATAGAGCTCATTCACCTTCCCTCTGCTAAGCTGAACGAGAGATTCTTAACTGCCTCTCATTCCTAGCCCTCATTCCATACTTTTAGCTTGAATCATTGTTTCATGTGCAGCTAGCTTGCTCCATATTCCCTCTTGTGACCAAGAAAATGCACCAGCAGTCCTACTCCTTGAATCCACGCCCAATGGTTCTAGAACTTTCATGCTATCCCTGCCTCTTTACTTGAAAGCATCATCCTTCCCACCAAAACTCAAACAAAACCACTTGAACTCAATAACTAGCCTAAAATCATCATCAACAAAGCTAAATCCTAAAGAGAGAGCCCTCTCTGACTGCTGGTGGGCTAGCACCTGCAGTCCAAAGATTGGTTTATGGTTACCTCAGCCATATCCCTCAAGGAGCCAAGGGACAACCTGAGTGATAACAGGCCCATAGAAACTTCAGAAGTCTTTGATCATGGAGCATAGCATGAACAACTTCCACAATCGTACGATTCTTCCTTTCCGCCACATCGTTCTGCTCAGGAGTATATGGTGTTGTAGTCTCCCTCTTAATACCAATCTCTTTGCAAAAGTCATGGAACTCATTATATATATACTCAGTCCCATTATCAGTCCTTAAGATCTTGATTTTCTTTTCAGTTTGATTCTTGATCAAGGATTTGAAGTGACGAAACCAAGTGAACACTTCATCCTTCTTTTTCAAGAAGTATATCCAAGTCTTGCGAGAATAGTCATATGTAAAAGTGAGGTAATATAAATATCCTCCCAAGGAGTTCACAAGCATCATACCAGATATGTCTGAGTGAACCAACTGCAATATATTGGAGGTCTTGCCTTGGCTTGAGGGGAATGGTCCCCTTTCGAGCTTCCCTTTGGCACATCCCAGACATACACCTTCTTTCTCTACTCAGAACTTGGGCATCCCTGTCACCATTTGTCTTGCATTTGGTAGAGCTTTATAACAAAGGTGAGCAAACCTCTAATGCCATAGTTCGGACTTAAGTGATGTGTCACAAGACATGACACCCAGTGGAATTCCTCTGACCTGATATAATGAATTGACTCAAAACCGAAGAGTGAAAGCTTCTTTAAAATTATTTTTCCATACATGTACCTTGCCATTGATGAAGGTTACCTTGTAGCCTTTGTCTTCCATTGCTAAAACGGACACCAAGTTCTTTTTGAGATCAGGTACATATAGGACTTCTTGCAAAGGAATTGTATTACTCTAATTCAGTTGAGGAGTGACATTCCCTATGCCTTTCAAGGGATATTTTGCGTTTTCCCAAGAACAGTTTCCAGGATAGTCTCCTTCTCTATCAGATTAGAGAGAGCTTCTTTGAAACCAGTGAAGTGCCTTGAGGCACCACTATCAATAATCCAATTTCACAGCAAGTCTGGGGGAGCAATAGTAGAGAGGGCCGCTAGTAGAAAATATTCATCTTGCTTATTGTTAACAACGTTAGATTCATACCTAGAGTTTCTTGCCTTCTTGAAGGGTTGTCCTATTCCTTGATTTCTGTCAAGTCTTTTACCTCTTCCATTGGACCTGTCATTCCTTTGAGTGCCTTGAGAGTGATTTTGGTCATTGTCATGGTGTGAGTCCCTTTTATCAGGGCACTCCCTTGCATAGTAGCCCATTTTGTTGCAATAATAACATCGTCCTTTTCTTCCACCCTTCGGTCCAACCTTTCATTTGGATTTAGCCCCAGAATTGTTTCTTCTTTTAGAAAGAGAAGAAAAGGTAAAGGGCTGCCTTTAAGTGTGAGAATTTCTTGCTCTTCCATCCTTGTTTCTTCTTGAATACATCTAGCCATCAATTCCTCAAATCCTAGGATGACATTATTGTTGAGAAGAGTGGTCCTGAATATATACCATTTGGGTGGCAGTCCACCAAGAGTTGTGATAGTCATTTCCCTGTCAATAACTACTTCTCTGATAGATAGGAGATCATTCTTGATCTCGGTGATCCTTAAGAAAAATGTTTGCATACTCTCATCTTTGCCCTTCTTAATTTCCTTCGGCTTATTTCTAAAGAACAAAACTTGATTTTCATCATTAACTTTAAATAAACTCACAAGTCTATTGTAAATTTCCTTGGAGGTGGTAAGCTTGGAAACATAGGCCACCAGGTGCTTGTCGATAGAGTCCTGGATGATCTTCTTTGCTTTGACTTATCCCTTGGTCCACTTGCTTCTGGCAGTAGTGGATGAATTTGATGGAGGTGCAACAATATTGCCTCTCACACGGTCCAACACTTCCTGATCTTCTAAAGTTAGATTGAGAGACATATTCCATCCATGATAGTCAGACTTCTCACAGAGCTTGTCTTCGGCAGGGAAGAGTGTTGAGGACCCCATGTTGTTTTTAGGATAGCCTTGCCAACCTTTGGTGATTTCTCTTGCTCTTGCTCTTTCTTGGGATTTTTCTTCACCTCAGATCTGATACCATGTTAAATTATGGTATGTTCTATGCTTAGAGAAGTTTACTTCTTTTCTTTTGAAATCACATATACATTAAGTAAAGTGCAGATAGAACATTAAACAATCGATAGAAAACAAGCCAAAACAAGAGACATAAGATCTAGTGGCTAGCCAAGGACAAACCCCAATGCAGGGAAACTCTTTGATCAAATCTTCTTTTATCTTCAATGTTCAGCAGAGAGAAATAGTACAAAATCAGAATTCTGTAATTTTATATCAGCAGCAACAAAACCCTAAATCAGCAAAGTCAAACTAAGTGAAACGAGATGAAATTGACCTCCAATATGCTTGGTCAATTTCCTGGTCAACTAGTCTTCAAACAGCCTAAAGAATCAGCCCTTAAACAGCCCCAAATACACTGTTAAACTGTAGTTGACTAAAGTCAACCTGCTGCCCCAAACTAGGGTAGTCAATGCTGGTCAAACCTGAGGTCAGATTGCCTCGATTTTCATGCCAAAAAATGTGGCCTACCTATGAGAGATAGCCACAAAAAAACCGCACTCTTCTAAGGTCAACGCTGGTCAAAGAGACCTTCAGCAGCTTCCGTGTCCTCCTTGCCCTACTGCATCCTCCTTCTTCCCACGTGTGAGCTGCTCCTTGTGTAACCCAAAGCTAAGGAGAGAGAGAGAAGAAATGAGTGAGATGAGATGATAAGAAAATGAATCAACCTCACTTGTATTTATATGATTCATTGGGCATGTGTGGCACACATTTAGCTGCTGGCCGACCTTGACAATTTGTCAAGTAAATACAAATAAATTCATATCCCCATAAATACTTGTAGGAAGCGGATGATATTTAGATCAATCCTACACCTCTTGATAAGAGCAACCTACGAAAAATATCAGCTACCATAAATAATATGACCCACATGGAGTTTGGCCTTAGTTTCCAATTTTAACATCCACGATGTACATCCGTATGAAGGTGCCAAGAGGTGAGGCATACCGATCCGCTATGTCAATCAATGCCTCCATTGCTGCTTGTGAAATGCAAGGTGGATCCTGCTCAAATATCATCTTGTACACGAGGGTGACGAAATAGTCTGACAACTATGTGATGACTCCATGAAAGCTGCATTCGGAAAATAATTTGCAGTAAGTGTGTACATAGGATTCTACTGATTTCCATGCCCAACCCAAGCTTGGGAACCGCTGACGGGAAAAAATTGGATCCAAAATGTATGCGGACATATATATCTCTGCTTGTTTAGCTTTGGGCAGTTGTCAAGCTTTTGTTACCTATTCCTTCAGCCTATGAGCCAACGTGTCAGACCAATTCCATGGTTTGCCTTCACTGGCCACTTTGTCCAATGCGATCACCCAACTCTATGGGAAGGTCTCTGTGTTGTCTTCACCATACAAGCGGCATGCAAAAATGACCAAGTAATGATATGACTTCCGAAGTATCTTCATATTATAAACCTAGTTGGGTGTCATCCTGAACTTGGCTGGCTCTTTCACCCAACTCTTCAATATATCCCTGGAGTTTGCAGTGTTGCCGGGTCTGCTGAAGGGTATTTCCATTGTGATCACCAGCTACGGAAAGTGGTACATTCACTGAAATTCCTTTGCCCTGAAGGTATAAATCTATGTCCCTCTAAAACTACTTAACACCATCATCTTAGGATCAGTGTGCGAGATGATCCAATGTATCATGTCCGCGCATCGAAACTCGAGATACCTGCATGAAATCCAGTAAAAACCAGACTTGTGAATATTCACATAAACTTTGTGGTCTTCTAGATCTTCCCCAAATGTTCCTGAGAATGTATCATTGGTGTCATGCCATTTCAACTTGATGTATTTGTCTACGAGTAGCTCAGTGTCTTCGTAAATCGGTAAACTAATAGACACTTGCTCAACTGCATCTCCAATTGTGCTTCTGTAGGTGTCGTTTGACTCTACTCTCTTGGAGGCCATTGAACCGTTACTACTGAGACACAGATGAAAACATTCTATACCTAGAGACACATTGACATTCATGGCAAGCAATCTGTCTATTGAAAACCAAAGAAAACTTGAGGACTAACATGCAACATACCTGCAAGACTAATGAAAAGGATTGTGTAATTTTCACATGGAGGTCAAGAGACTGACTACCGGAACTGTGGAAAAGGAAATCTGGACTATCAGGAAGTTGGTTAGCTGTTGGAATTGTGCAATGCGTAATCCAGGCTGACCTGATAGGGGCTGATATTTCGTAACGTGCAATTTTAGTCAGCAAGGCATGCAAGCCCAGGGACTGCATTGCGTAATTTTCTGGGCTAGCAGAGCACTGCCTCTCAAATTTTTACAGAGCATGCCTGGAGGACAGTGTCTGGCTAGTTTTTTTTATTTTCTGTGAGGAAGGCAAAGCCTTCCCTTTCAGAAAAGCACAATGTTGTCTGAGCAAGGCAAGGCCTAGGCCAAGGTTGCCTAGATCCACTGACGGGCGACTAAAAACATATGAAGCTTCGAATTCATGGCGAAACTGAGTGTAAGAAAGAGTAAATGGTCATGCATGCAAACAACAAATGCAAGATTCAGAAAGTAGGAAAACATGCATGTGTGTGAAATGGGTCGCCACAACAAAGACTGTCGGTGCAAAAACAATGTCATTCATTCGATAGTAGTGAGATGCAAATGAAAATTGAAACAATGCTTATACAGGCTAACATGCATTCAAAAAACAACAAGAGTTCATTAAAATCAAGCACACAACACTCACACAAGCTAAAACACAAAAAGCAGTCGAAATGTTGCACAAGACATGTAAAGTGGACTTACCTGGAAAAGCTAAGCTAAACGTGCCAACGACTCCTAGATGTGATGTGGGATGTCATAAATCCAAGATTGATGTGAAGAATGAGCTTATAATGTCGAATAAATAAGTTTGAAGCTCATGATGCGCATGCCACAAATATACGAAAAAGCGACACTTGGAGGGCAGTTTCTAAAACGATATTTGCATGTAACCTCCAGCTACTAAAAATAGATCCCTAAAATCTAGGATGTTTTTTGCATGTTACTTTTTTCGATTTTGGGAAAAGAAACCCATGCATGCAAATCAGTTTTGCTTGGTCCCGGAGGGAACCAGTCAACTTGAAGGCACATGTAACAGCCTGCAACCCTGGGATGAGGATTTGCGTAGTTTCTTAGCCGAGTTGGGTTGGTTGTCCTGAAGGGATTGCGCAGTTTCTGGGGTGACCAGGTGACTGTCTCCTAGAATTGTGAAATTTAGGAGCTGAGGCCCAGTACCGGGCCAGATTGCGCAGTTTTTTGTGGGAAGCCTGTTTGATTGTTCTACGAAATTCTAGAGCCTAGCAGGCTACTGAGATGATTTGCAAAATTTCTAGATGGAAGGTTGGTTCCCCTCCAGAATTGTGCAATTTTCTAGGGGAGCTTCTCAGCCAACAAATAACCTAAGTTTGGGATGGCAAGCTGTGAAAGGAGTGAAGCACACTGACATGCATAGGATGGCAAGCCACTAAAAATCAGGTGAAGCCTATGTACTTTATAGTGCAAGACATGCTACTAAAGGATGGTTAGTAGGGAGGCTCCAAGACGAAGCTAAGGAAAAATTTTGGAGGGTGCTTATAGCACTACAACAAGTCACAACATGGAGGGAAATAGAATAAAGGTGATGGTACAAGATGGTTGCAGTGTTGGACATGTGGTAAGGAGCATCTTAAGAGGGATTGTATGCAAAATGAAGGTGGTAGGCCTCATATTTACAATGCACAAGAAGTGTAGAGAGTTGGGGATATTTGGCAAAGCATTGCACATATTTATGCAGTGTTTGATAACAAGCAGGTAGATCACCAAGCAATTGTTATCAAGATGGATAGTAAGCTTTGTGATCAAGTTGTTCCATTTTGATTGACCGTGGATCTAATTATAGTTATGTTAGTCCTGGCCTGGTGGATAAATGTGGCTTGAATAAAAAAGTGCGCGTAGAATTCTATTTGGTACAATTGGATACATGTACATTGAAGAGACTATATCACTGGGTAAGAGTTTGTGCATTCACGTTGAATGGTATGCCTACCTCAACACATTTGAAAATATTACCATTGGGATCATATAGTATGCTTTTGGGTATGGATTGGTTGTATCTTCATAGGACCAAAGTGGATTGTTATGACAAGACCATTGAGTGTTTGGATGGCAATAGAGAATAGAGGACCTTTGCAGGGTAAGAAGAAGGCAACATCAATTATAATGGTGACAACTTTGTAGGTAAAGCACAGTCTTAGAAAATGGTGTGTGTTATTTGTAGTGCATATTTCTAGTGATAAAGTTAAGGATGTTGAGGATGCTGAGGTATTGAGAAGGTACCCAATCTTGCAGCAGTTTCAGGATGTGTTTCCAGCAAATATTTTAGAGTTGGCGCCTCACATGGTAGTGGAATTTTCATTGAGTTGGCAATAGGGGCAACACCAACATCAAAGGAACCATACATGATGAGAACATCATATTTAGTAGATCTGAAGTTATAGTTGAAGGAAATGCTTGAAAAGGGATACATTAGTCCAAGTGTATCACCTTGGGGTGCATCGGTGTTGTTTGTGAGGAAGAAGGATGGTACTCTCAGGTTATGTGTTGATTATAGGTAGTTGAATGAGGTAACCATAAAGAACAGGTATCTGTTGTCGAGGATTGATGAATTGTTTGATCGTTTGAAGGGAAAAACAATGTTCTCAAAGATTGATCTGAGATCAAGACATCATCAGGAACACATTAAAGAATAGGACATCTACAAGACTACTTTACAAACTAGGTATGGGCATTATGAGTTTGTTGTAGTTCCATTTGGCTTGACTAATGCTCCATCTACTTTCATGTGCTTGATGAATAGTGTTTTGCGTCCTTATCTAGACAAGTTTTTTATTGTACTCATTGACGGCATCTTGATATATTCTAAAAATGAGGAAGAGCATACCGAGCACTTAGAAACAATGTTCATATTATTAAGACATCATAAACTATATGCCAAGCTTAGCAATTACAGTTTCTTTCAGACAAAGGTACATTACTTGGGACATGTTGTTTCCAAGGAAAGCATAGTCATGGATCCATAAAAGATATGGGCTATCATGGAATGGGTAGCTCCTAGAAATGTTGATGAGGTAAGATAATTTATGGGGCTAGCAGTTTATTATAGGAGGTTCATCAGGAACTTCTCTTGCATTGAATATCCTATTACATCATTGTAGAGGCAAGGTAAGAAATTTGAATGGATAGAGAAAAGTGTAGCAAATTTTGAAAAATTGAAACAGTTGTTGACGAATGCTCTAGTGTTAAAGATTGCATATCTAGACAAAGAGTGTGTGGTGTGTATAGACACTTGCAAGAGAGGACTTGGTGGAGTCCTTATGCAATAAGGATAGCTAGTATGCTATGAGTCATGGAAACTAAATAAGCATGGGAAGAATTATCTGACACATGATCTTGAGTTGGGAGCGATCATCCATGCTTTAAAGATGTGGAGACATTATCTTCTTGGTAGGTGGTTCATCTTGATGAGCTATCACAATGGATTGAGATACTTGTTTGACAAACTAAATCTGAATGTTAGGCAAGCTAGATGGTTGGCCACGATTAGTGAGTTCAACTTTGAGATCAGTTACATCAAGGGTAAGGAGAATAGGGTTACAGACACTCTTAGCAAGAAAGTATAGGTGAATTGCATAACAACTATGAGTTATTAATTAGATCTTACAAGCAGGAAAACAAGATGGCAGGTACATGGAGCTTATGAACAGTTTACAAGAGGGTACAAGTGGTCAAGATGTGGACTATCATCTTACCACAGATGATTTGGTCAGATTTAGGGATAAAATTTATGTGTTGAATGATAGTGTGCTCAAGAAGACTATCTTGTGATATTTTCATACAAAATTGTATTCAGGTCACCCATGATACCAGAAGACATTGACAATAGTGAAGAATTTTATCATTGGCCGAATATGAAGAAGTACGTGGTAGAGTTTGTGGCTAGATGTTTGGATTGTCAATAGGTGAAGGCAGAGTATAAGCATCCAAGTGGACTACTACAACCGATTATGATTCCCAACTGGAAGTGGGAGGTCATTTCCATGGAATTCATCATAGGTTTTCTGAGGACATCTATACAGCATGATTCCATCATGGTTGTGGTGGACAGGGTTACAAAGGTAGCACACTTCATTCCATTGAAGTCTACGTATTCAGTTAGTGATGTGGCACAACTATTCATCCAAGATTTAGTGAGGGTGCATGGTTCTCCAAGGAAGATTGTGTCAGATAGGGATGCTAAGTTCACTTCCAAGTTTTGGAAGGAGTTGTTTGTAGGTTTGGGTATAGAGTTCGCCTTAAGCACAACTTATCATTCGCAAATAGATGGAAAGACAGAGATGGTCAACAAGATATTGGGGGATATATTGAGGATGTATGTGACGCATCAATAGAGGAAGTGGGAAGAGTATCTTCCATTGGTTGAGTTTGCTTACAACAATTGGCACTAGGAATCTTTGATGATAAGTACGTTTGAAGCATTGTATGGTAGGAGTTGGAATACTCCCATCAGTTGGAGTGATCTAGTGAATATGGTGTTGATTAGAATGGGCATGTTGGAAGAGATGGGACAAGAAATGTGGGTTATCAAGAAAAACCTAAAGGCAACACAGGACAAACATAAAAGTTATGCTGATCAGAACATGTTTTTAGGGAGTTTCAGGTTGGGGAACAAGTGTATTTGCGCATCAAGCCCAAGAAGAGCTCCTTGAGGATTGGTTCATGTGCTAATATGGAACCTCAGTTTTGTGGACCTTTCAATATTCTTTAAAGTATTGGACCAGTGGCCTATTGACTTGCACTGCCTCCGATAGTGTAAGTCTATGATGTTTTTCATCTATCATTGCTTAAGAAGTTTGTTAAATATGTTAATCATGTGATTGAATGGTCTATATTGCAAGTGGAGCCAGATGGAGAATTCTAGTTAGAACCTCAGTGTATATTGTAGAGAAAGATGCTCATGCTACGGAACCAAGAAATCGAGCAGGTTAAAGTGCAGTGGAAGCACTTTGGGCTCGATGAAGCTACATAGGAGATGGTGGATCAAATGCAGGCTAGGTATCCTTCCTATTCGCTAGCGAATGTTTTTGGTATATGTTTGGGTATGATATTTTGGTATATGTACATATGTATATGGATGTAAATACTGCCATGAGTTGTGTTATAAAGCTCCAATAAGCAATATGGGTTCATGTTTTTATGGTGGTTATGTTGTTATGTGTCATGTTGGTTTATTTATCAACAGGTTGATCATTGTAGATACTGCATCAAGCTAAGTTATAAAGCTCCATGGGTAGTATGTTTTTCTTCTAAGCAGTCTTGTTGGTTGTAGGTGTCATTAAACACCGAGGACGTTGTTCCCCCAAGGGGGAGGGTTCTGTAATAGCCCTGGTCAAATTACATGTAATAAAGTTAATAAATGAAAAATAATAACCAAGTTCATGTGACATGTATTCCAAGCTGAGTGTTGGGAAAAACATCCTAGTGTGGGTGTTCATTTAATTTATTATGCCTAAGGAAATTGGCAAAGGAAATGACAAAGGATTTCAAAAGGCAAAGTGGCATTAATTGACATTTTATTTATGAAAATAATGGAAATAAGGAGAGGAGGAAGGTGAAAGGTCATAGGTTGCATGTAAGGAGGAAAATGAAGGAAAATAATGGAAAATTTGAATAAAATATAGGCCTCATTAATAAAAAGGCTTTTGAGGATCAGTTGGTACCTTTTTTCAGTTCAATTTTGAAGCTCTCTCTCTCTCTCTCTCTCTCTCTCTCTCTCTCTCTCTCTCTCTCTCTCTCTCACACACTGTTGTACACTTAGAGTTTTCTTGGAGAACGCTAGCATTGGATCAAGAAAGCAAAGGAAGGACCAACAAGGAAAATATCAAGCAAGGAGGAGCAACATCTAGCAACTATAACAGGATTATTTGCAGGTATCCATTTGTACGTGTGATTTCCTTACTAGTTTTGGCATGCATGGTACATGCATGTGTGTATTTGGTTCTCTTGTTGTCATTGGCATGGGTTTTACCATGTGTGAAAATGTTCTTCAACCTTGCCTTGACATTTACGGATAACCATTGTGTGATGGGTTCTCTTGTATTTGGTTGAGCTATATTTCTAGACGATTTCGAAACTAAGTGAGGTGGTCTCTGAAAGAAAGAACACAAGGCCTAGGAATCCTTGGACCAAACTGGGATTGCGGTAAAATCGGATTTTGTGTGTCTTGGTGGGCCTAGGTATCCTCGAACGGCAAATGACGAGATATAGGTAAAGCCTAGAGGTGTGTGCCCTCGATCTGGCCTAAGAATCCTTGACCAGTGAATGGCGAGATATGCGGTAAATACTAGAAGGTGGAGTCTTGATTAAGCCTAGGAATCCTTGACTGTTGTATGGCGGGATATACAGTAAAGCCTAAAGGCTAAGAGACAGGAAAATTTCTCATGGTGTAGGTGGATAAATCTAGTGGCATCCATGCTTGTTTAGGGTCTAGTGATCTAGTGGGGATTGCGGTAAAGCACGAGGAAACATGATTTGGTTTGGTTTTGAGTCCCACATTATGCTTGGAATATGGAATATGGGGCGATTGATTGAAAGAAATATTTGGCTAAGCCAATCTATGGTCGGGTCGTTCATGGAAGTCCCAAACTTAGTTCGATTTTTCATTCATTAATAATAGTTTCTTCTCCTTGGTATTTCATGTGTAAATGTAGTGGCTTATATTTGGATTATATGGTTGTTATATCCTTGTTATTTATGTTGGTTATATGTTGGTTATGAGTATGTTTTAAGACAGACTTGATGTATGGCTCTCATAATATTTTGATTAGTAATTGAAGGTACAATGAATATATGATTTAATAGATGATAATGAAGCCATTGTGATATGGCAACAATTCTTCTTTATGAAACTCAGATAAGTATGAGACCCCTATGTTCAAATTTGTTGCCATGACCTAGAGAATGCATATTTGTGACATGTTTAGCGAAATCCTTTTCATGGCTAGTAGGGGTCCAGTCAAGTAATTTATCAAGTGTTTGTGTTAGTACCTTTGTTCCAATGTTATTTATTATTTCTAAAAGTTTCATGAAGTTTTGGGCAGTGGCCTAAGTCTTGGCCCTAAAAAGTGGCATAGAATACGAGGTCATTGGCTCAGAACTAGCTAAAAAAGTCTATAGTCATTGGCATGCCCTTGCTATGGGAGAAACTAGAAGGCCTCAGTCGCATGGATGTCTTGTCATGGGAGTGGATGGGGATCCAGATTAGTGAAATGTCAAGTTTCCTCAAAGGTTGGTCACCTAGAAGGGTTGGTCGGTTCCTGCAGGTTTTGTAGCATATGTGGAAGGTTAGATTGGTTTGGTTTTGTTAGTCTCACTTCCTTAACTATACATGGGGAGTTGAATCGCATCATACTAACCTCTTGTCGCATGTTTACCCCAAAAAATTGGTTACCTTGGGTAAATGTGGGAGGAGGGTGTTACACATGTATCATCACAATATCTACTCAAATATGTTAACTAGGACAAGTAGTATCAATTCTAAATTATGGAAGTCACACAATGTAATTTCTTAATAATAAATAATGAGATGAACTTATCACATGCCATTAAAGTATAATTGAGGATAATTGTTATGTAAGTTATGTAATTCATCAACACATACTCATTATGGAACATCCACCCAAATCATATACCAAGGGCGACACTCATAAGAATTGGCTAGTACTTGAGTAGTGATTATTAACTAATAATTCATAAGAATGATGTCATCCCTGATCAATAAAGAACATAAAGGTATAATAATATCTAGTTAAGGACACATATACAACAAGGGGCCTTCTCACCCATGCGTATACCTATTCTAACGTAAGTGAGTGTCACATAAGTATAATGAGTCAATGACAAACAATTAGAACCAAACTCACAATAACCAACATACATCAGGGAGTGTTATACCCTATATAAAAGACTCTCTTTTAAGAAACAAGGAGATCAAACACTATATTAAGAAATAATTAAAAAGGGTCACATTTAACCAAGCTCCTCACCTTACAAGGACACTATTATGTCAGTTCAAAAGAAGGATGATACTCGGAAACTCTATATGTGACTATAAATCCTTGAACAAAATCATATTTGAGAACTAGTACCTATCCCTTGGATTGATGATCTACTCAATCAACTCAAAGGCACCAAGTTTTTCATCAATATTGATCACCAGTTAGGGCATGATCATGGGTAACTCTAGTTGACAGTTGCATGGAATAAAACTTTCAAGTCTAAGGAAGGTCTTTCTAGTGGTTGGCCATACCCTTCAACTTAACTAATTTGTCAATAATGCTAAGAAAAACGATGGGTGATATTCTAGAACCATTCAACAATTCTTTTATGGTTGAATACCTATATGAAAATTTCATACTCAACATATTTAACATAATGTAGGAAGATCATATAAATCACATTTAAGAAGAACATGTGATGACATAAACTAGATGCCAACATAGAAAAGTGCTCATTCAACGTACAATGATCCAACATCTTGGTTGGTACATCATGGATGAGAGTGGTGTGACTGTAGATCAAGTGAATATCTAAGTGATCCATCACTAGGCCACCCCAAAGAGACTAGTAAAGCTTTGTAGCCTCTTAGGTCTCGCCAACTTCTAATACAAGTTCATGTTAGGATTATCTCATCTTACTTGGTCTATAATCCAATTGACTAAGAGTGGAGGAAATGCCAACTTTGTTTGTCCTAAGCACAACAGAAAGAATTTGAGGTAATACAACATTACCCACTGTGACGTTATTCTTCATTTTTCTAGATCTACAATAAGAATTCGAAAATGATATAGACACATCAGATTATGCCACTCATGCAATGCTCACAAAGCATGAATATCTAATGGAAAAGAGTAGGACACTCTTTGAAATGGTTCATAGATGCCCCACTTATAAAAATGACATATTCTTCTTGGTCCAAACATGTTGGAATTCAAAGAACTATATTTTGAGAAATGAATCAATCATCAATACTAGTTGCATACCTCTGGAATTTATGTAGATGCAAGACAAGTTGTAGAATGTTTGTCATCAGAAACTATTCACATGTTTGCACCAATTCCCCTGAACACTAAGTGCAACAAATACAACACCAATTAAGTTGGAAACTATGTCGACCAAACTCTAATTGTGACATTGACCACAATCCTACTTGTGGACATGAGATGTCAATGTATCCCCAACATTACCACAGAGATCCTAATTTTGCCACTACATAGAAAAGACATTTCATCCATAAATAAGTTTCAAACTTTCACATTAGACTTTTGTGTCATTTGAGCGATCTTGATGTTCCTTTAAAAAAACATGAAAATATGATTTGAGAGGTTTGTGTCATTTGAGTGATGTTTGTTCAATATGAAAATATGGTTTGGGACATAAACTATAACGAATGTTCCTAAAAAAAAAAACATGAAAATACGATAGTCTTATGGGAAAATAATAATAATATACCATAAGCATTTTTGTTGACCAAAAATCAAACACAATGTTAATAACTATACTAAATCAAGTACCACCTTTTTTTCCTAGGAAAGAAAAATCAAACAATGTATTGAAGAAAAAAACATGTTTGGTTTTAAGTCATATCTAGATTGACTCTACGTCCAGTATAGATCGTGTGCCACCTATATCATCACCATCTTGCATTCCACTACCCACTCACGTTAAACCTTGAGAGTTACTCGTTGAATCTACAACCAAACATGATCACAATTATAATTTCATGATAATTGATCAATTATTAGTTGTTGCAAACTCTGTTATTATAAAGAAAAAAGCAACGCAGCCATAATTGCCTCTCTTTATTTGTTACATCATGTTTAGATTCATTGCATCCGCTAACAGAGCACTACACATATATGTTGGAATATTAATTCCAACTGCGTGCAGTGTTGGCGGATGCGGACAGTTGGACAACGACGACAGCACAGTAAGTTGCCGAATCAGCCATTGTGCAGCAGGAAAATAGCTCCGGAAAACTGTCAGTTCATATCGCACCGCCTTTCGCACAAAGCAGTTTTTGTCAGAGGGCCTCTGAACACCCCGAACAAGTGACACATGTCTTGTGTACGATCCTAAAACCACAAATCCCCGGCCATTAAACATCGTTTGAGTTGTGTGGCTTAAGCTTGCGAAATTCGTCCGATTAAGTCAACGGACCAGGATCTTTTACAAGCTGCCTGAACTTTTGCTTGACCGCCCACGTGAAGGAATTAATGTAATTTATGGTGTTTCGTAAATTGTAGGTAAAAGTTGGTAAACATTTTTAATTCTTGTTTGCACGGAAGCATGGCGAATTAAAGAATGGTATGGGCAAGTCAACGCCCTATTTTTAATGCTTTTGGTATATGTTTTTGTGTGTGCTCATTCGCATAGGAGTGGTGTGTGTAATGGAATGAAAGAGTGGGCTCGCGGCTGTAATGTGTTTTATGTTCATTGCACACGGGATGAATGAGAGGGTTCGCAGCAGCGAATAAAAACCAGGAGATGCACAGCAGTGCGACCTTGTGTAATAAAGTGCGAAAAAAATTAAAATGAAACCAGAGCAGGGATGAGATGAAAAGGAGGGTTCGCGACAGCGAATTGAAAACCAGAAGAGCACAACAGTGTGGAAGAGAAGAAAGATTTGTGGCAGCAAATGAATATTTGGAATCCCCTTTTACAGGTGCTTATAGTTTGTTGAAACGAATGGGAATGAAAAAGTATTTTTTTTATATGTAATGTGAAAACCCAGAATTTTGAATGTAATGAGAAATTTCACACAGGAGTGAATGTGAAAGAAATTTTTATTTTACAGCAGTAAACCAATGTAAGAATTTCTCAGCTTACAGCAGTAAATGCAAAAGTTCTTCACATAGCAGTGAATGTAAAAACTTTTTCACATAACAGTGAATGAAAATTTTACATAGCAGTGTAAAATTATTTGTAAAAGAGGCAGAGTAATTTTGGTGAAAGCTCTTGGTGAATCCCTCTGTTAAAGAGGAAGGTGCTCTTCAACACAGTCTCTTGGTGAATCCCTCTGTCAAGAGGAAGGTGTTTTTCAGCACAGTCTCCAGTGAATCCCTCTGTTAAGAGGAAGATCTGTTGTCTTTGGTGAATCCCTCTGTCAAGAGGAAGATTCTTTTCAGCATAGACTGGTGAATCCCTCTGGTTAAGAGGAAGATGCTCTTTAGCATAATCTCTTGGAGAATCCCTCTGTGTGAGGAAGATATTTTTGTAAAAATAGTGCTGGTGAATCCCTCTGTGTGAGGAAGACTCTTTTGTTGTTTGTGGAACTGCACTTGAAGCAGTGTTGGTGAATCCCTCTATGTGAGGAAGACCTTTGTGTAACAACAGTTGTGTAATCCCTCTGTAAGAGGATGAATCCTGTATCAGGAATTTTGTTTTAATGAATACAAAGATTTTGTTGGTGTATGTAATGCTCTGCTCAGAAATTTTTTTTGACTTCCCTGTGCAAAAGATCTTGTGGCAAAAACAACGCATTTTCTCTATTTTTTTGTGTTTGAAATTACCAGAAATTTCCAACATGGTATCAGAGCAGATCTGGGCTTTTTGAAGGTCTCAAAGAAGCTGAAGGAATGAGTTTTTTGCTACAACAACTTCTCCAGCAGAGTGAAGTCTCAGGCAAAAGAATCCAAGGTATTTCTCAGATTAATTTTCTGTGTTGCTATTGAAGAAACAGTCAGTCATTTTAAATACATAGTCAGGTATTTGAAGCATAGTTAAGAATGGCAAGGTCAAAGAAAAAAGTCTCCAATCTTTCTACGGATGTGTCTCTCTCTACTACTAAAATGGAAGACAATCTATTTAAAAGCATTCTATTTGAGGCTCCAAGGTTCAATTGGAACTTTGATATATAGGAAATAAAAATGAGGACTTTCTTACAGTCTGAAGGGATTGAAATTTGGGAATCAGTGATTGATGATAGCAGGATGGATAAAGAATCCAAGGAGTGCAATGCAAAAGCAGCAAAGACAATCTTGGATGGACTTCCTGATTCTGTAAAGAAGAATCTAGGGAAATATTCATCAGCAAAGGATATATGGGACAGACTTCATGACCTTCACGCAAAGGGAACACTGACCATGACCATCAGTCAAGAAGGAAATTCTGAACCCATCATAGAAGCTGAAAATGAGAAGGTTGACCTCATCAAGCTTCAAATACAAGAAAGGGATGAAGAGCTCGCCAAGCCTAAGAAGGAACTTGATCAAAGCAAAAGGAAGCATCATGAAGAAGTCATATCCATGACAAATCAATTGAATAAAGCAAAGAAGCAGGAAAATACCTTGTCAAGTCAACTTGAACAAAGGCACAAGAGAGTGAACAAACTTGTAGAAGAGATTGGACAGTACAAGGTAGAGGTCTCCTCCCTTAAGTCTGAATTACAAGAAGCCAGGAAACAGGCACAAGAAGCTGAGAAGAGAATGGAGAGCAGTCAAGCAAAGAGTGAAGAAATCTCCAAAATGAAGTCAGATATCGCCTCCCTTAAAATAGTAGCAGTTGAAGCTACTCGTAGCAAGGAAGAAACTGAGGAACAACTTACAAAGAAGAATAATGAGTGTGAAAGATTGGAAGAAGAGATTGTCCTCCTCAGGAAAAAGGTTGAAGGGATGAACAAAATCATGAAGAGCTCTCAAACATTGGATGACATGCTCAGCTATCACAGATGTCCATCTGATAAATCAGGACTCGGGTATGTAGGTGAACCCTCAAACAAGAATGAAAATGCTTTAAGCAAAGGAGATGTGAAGAAGGCAGAAAGAAATTGTGATGCTCCTAGTTCCAGCAAAGGCAAGGAGAAAGATCAAGGCTACAATAGAAGAAATCCTACTCCAAGTAGACAACCATCTCCAAGAAGAAATATTGATAATGTCAAAGAGGCAAGAGGCAATGGTTATCATCAAAGGATCTCACGGCAGAAAGGCTTCAGAAGTACATCAAGGAAACCTCCATCTCCCAGGTACCAAAGTTCATTTTTGGTTATTGTTATTCTTATTCAAATTTTGGTCATATGTCAAAACACTGTAGAGCATTTCATAGAGATAGATGTTATGGTCTCCGACAACTTCCAAGAAACAATTTTAAAGGAAGAAATCATGAAATCTTATTCATGAACAATGTAGAATGTTTCAAGTGTCATAACATTGGGCATATGGCACGTAATTGTAACTTAACATGGGCTCTTACACAAGCTAGAACCATGCAAAAGAAGAAAGTTACACAAGTATGGAGAATGAAAGAAATACAGTCCGAAAGTCCCTTGAGCTCCCCAACCAATCTAAGTTTCTTTTGAGAAGACTTTGCCGAAAGAAGATGATGCATACACTTAGAGGGAGCCTACAATTCTTGATCATTATTGCTGAAGCTATTAGTGAACGGGTTCTTATAAAATCCTTGCTGAACCATATTAACAGTCATTCTTTGATGAAGATCTTCTTATAGGGGAAAGATATGAAATTAAATCTGCCATAAAAGCAGAGAAGAAAAGGGTTGCAGGATAGCTTGGAGATGCAAAGATTGGAAATTTTTCCTGAAGCAGAGAGAAAGAGGATATTACATGATTGGAGTGCCTGAGCACAACAGTGAAAGTGATGAAAGGAAAGCTGATACGAATAGGCAGAAAAGTTATGAATTCTTGAGGAAGTGTTTGGGTATGTCTGAACGCCCAGCAGTTGAAATTAAAGGGGAGTGTTGGAATATTAATTCCAACTGCGTGCAGTGTTGGCGGACGCGGACAGTTGGACAGCGACGGCAGCACAGTCAGTTGCCGAATCAGCCATCGTGCAGCAGGAAAACAGCTCCGGAAAACCGCCAGTTCATATCGCACCGCCTTTCGCACAAAGCAGTTTTTGTCAGAGGGCCTCCGAACACCCCGACCAAGTGACACGCATCCTGTGTATGATCCTAAAACCACCAATCCCCCGGCCATTAAACATCATTTGAGTTGTGTGGCTTAAGCTTGCGAAATTCGTCTGATTAAGTCAATGGATCAAGATCTTTTACAAGCTGCCTGAACTTTTGCTTGACCGCCCACGTGAAGGAATTAATGTAATTTATGGTGTTTCGTAAATTGTAGGCAAAAGTTGGTAAATGTTTTTAATTCTTGTTTGCATGGAAGCATGGGGAATTAAAGAATGGTATTGGCAAGTCAACGCCCTATTTTTAATGCTTTTGGTATATGTTTTTGAGTGTGCTCATTCGCATAGGGGTGGTGTGTGTAATGGAATGAAAGAGTGGGCTCGTGGCTGTAATGTGTTTTATGTTCATTGCACACGGGATGAATGAAAGGGTTCGCAGCAGCGAATAAAAACCAGGAGATGCACAACAGTGCGACCTTGTGTAATAAAGTGCGAAAAAAATTAAAATGAGACCAGAGCAGGGATGAGATGAAGAGGGTTTGCGGTAGCGAATTGAAAACCAGAAGAGCACAGCAATGTGGAAGAGAAGAAAGATTTGCGGCAGCAAATGAATATTTGGAATCCCCTTTTACAGGTGCTTATAGTTTGTTGAAACGAATGGGAATGAAAAAGTATTTTTTTTATATGTAATGTGAAAACCCAGAATTTTGAATGTAATGAGAAATTTCACACAGGAGTGAATGTGAAAGAAATTTTTATTTTACAGTAGTAAACCAATGTAAGAATTTCTCAGCTTACAGCAGTAAATGCAAAAGTTCTTCACATAGCAGTGACCGTAAAAACTTTTTCACATAGCAGCGAATGAAAATTTTACACAGCAGTGTAAAATTATTTGTAAAAGAGGCAGAGTAATTTTGGTGAAAACTCTTGGTGAATCCCTCTGTTAAAGAGGAAGGTGCTCTTCAGCACAGTCTCTTGGTGAATCCCTCTGTCAAGAGGAAGGTGCTTTTCAGCACAGTCTCCGGTGAATCCCTTTGTTAAGAGGAAGATCTATTGTCTTTGGTGAATCCCTCTGTCAAGAGGAAGATGCTTTTCAGCATAGACTGGTGAATCTCTCTAGTTAAGAGGAAGATGCTCTTTAGCATAATCTCTTAGAGAATCCCTCTGTGTGAGGAAGATATTTTTGTAAAAACAGTGCTGGTGAATCCCTCTGTGTGAGGAAGACTCTTTTGTTGTTTGTCGAACTGCGCTTGAAGCAGTGTTGGTGAATCCCTCTATGTGAGGAAGACCTTTGTGTAACAGCAGTTGTGTAATCCCTCTGTAAGAGGATGAATCCTGTATAAGGAATTTTGTTTTAATGAATACAAAGATTTTATTGGTGTATGTAATGCTCTGCTCAGAAATTTTTTTTGACTTCCCTGTGCAAAAGATCAGAAACAAAACATTTTCTCTGTTCTTTTGTGTTTGAAATTACCAAAAATTTTCAACAATATACATCATGCATATTGCTTGTATCTTGTTTTATTTTCCTCAAATGCATATACTAACCCCCCGCTTTCCTTTAAAATCAGGGGTGGTTTGACATTGTACCAATCACAACATTCATTAAAAGAAAATTAAGTGAAAAATTATAGTTATGGTCCCCCTTTAGCCATTGCTAGTCCCTTTTTCACGGAGAGATATGGTCCTCTTACGTAATAAAATACTCTTTGAGAAGAACATAACCACTCTACAAATTGGGAAATTTTATTCGAATTCTTCCCGATAACGAGGGAGTCGGGGCACAACAAGGTTATAATTCCGTACATTGACCCCCTTATAAATCTGAGTCGGGGCACAACAAGGGTATAATTCCGTACATTGACCCCCTTATAAATCTGACTGGGGCTTTTCTGCGTTCTGTATTCGCGTTAATTTTTAATTTTCAAGTTGTAAATATTTAAAATTTAAGTTATAAGGTTGTTTTTATTGAAACAATGGCTATGATACGAGTTATAAAGTAGTTAAAAAGAATTGAGCAAATGGAAAAGAGAAGATGTCCTAAACGCTGTCTTAAATGACATATTGTGCAAACGAAAAAATACTTGGATGCAGCGAAATAATAAAGAGATAAAAACTTTTGTTATGGATAAGTTCCACAAAGCGTATTTGGGATAAGGAGCTAGGAAGAAAGAAAAAACACTGTATTGAAGTGTTTAATCCCACTCATAATCATCAACAAAAGACATACATAGAGGTCAATATTTTTTGGATAGCCAAAATTCTCATCAACTCAGTTGTGAAATAGGGAAGAAGAGTGGGAGGAAAGAGTATCTTTTGTTCTTTTGGGAAAGTAGAAACAAAAAAGCATTTCATTTTAGAACGCTAGGCCTTCAAAGATAACAAGGAAAGTTATGCCGATATTCTGGTAGCTAGCTCTTGGAATAATCTATTTAGTATGAGATTTATCGAGAAATTGAAAACGTTTAGAAAAAAATCGACAAAAAAAACTCGCAATATATCGGTTTACATGCACAGGGAATCAGCTGGATTATGGCTTGCGTTGAGAGCGTCAACTTCTCGGTCATCATCAATGGAGAGCCCACGCCATTCTTCAAAGCTGAGAGGGGGCTCCGCCAGGGATGCCCCCTCTCCCCCCTTCTCTTCATACTGGTTATGAACTGTCTTAGCACACGCATTAACTCAGCGGTCTCTGACGGTAGATGCAAGCCTATCAGGATGTGCAAGGATATCTTTCTCTCACATAATTTATTCGTAGACGATATTCTGATCTTTGCCATTCTCTGCAAATCAACGTGGGTGTGCCTCTTTGATATTTTTCAGAAATTTCACTTGGCTACGGGCCTGCCTATCAATAAAACAAAGACTATCCTATATCATAATGACACCAACCTTCAGCTTGCTCAATGGATTGCTGACAGTTTCGGCATCAACCTAGCGCTGCTCAAGGAAGGCTTCACTTATCTTGGATTCCGGTTAAAACCCAAAGGTTACCGCATCTGTGACTGGATATGGATTGTTGACCGCTTCTACTGCAAAATTTCAAAATGGGAACACCGCTTCCTCTCTCTTGCTGGCAGATTCATATTGGTACAATCTGTGCTCAATCAACTTGCCGTCTTTTGGAGTCATCTATTCATTCTGCCTGCAACAGTCACAAATAGAATGAAGACTCTTGCTGCAAATTATTTGTGGGGAGGTCGCTCATCACATTCCAAGCTTCACCTGGTCAATATGGACTCCATCACCAGGCCAAGGAAAACTGGCGGTTGGGGCCTCCTGCACTTAAGGTCCTTTGGAAGGGCGCTTCTTTGCAAATCCCTACACCGAGGCATATATGGCAGCAATCCTTGGAGCTCCTTCATCAGACAAAAATATCTAAAGGGGCGAAATATCTCTTTTTGGCACAGGCGCTCCTCCATTGGTATCAAAAATGGCTCCACCATTTGGTTGAATTTCAGGAAGATTCAATCTTTCTTTCTGCAGAATCTTAAATGGTCCATTGCCACCGGCATGAAGGTACTCATCTGTTTTGACCCCACTCAACATAGCCTTGAGTCCTTTATTCCCCCTGCTCTCCTTGCCTTCTTTCATTCCACTGGCCTTTTTACATGGAGCAGGCTTATAGATTCATGGCACTCCAACCAGCCCATCTGGAAAAATCATCACCAACTCGCCATTCCCCCTCCCCTCCATCCCCTATGGCAATCTGCTATAAACAGCTTCTCTCGCATAGCTTTCACACATTCAGGCACCATTGACGAGCTGGTCTGGTCCTTTCCGAAACCTTCCCTTCCTCTCACTGTCAAAAATATCTACTCCCTCATTTCTTCTACCCTCCCGCCTCCTCTCCCCATCTTCCCTATCAAGCTATGGAAAGCCCCCTGCCCCCTCAAGGCGATCCTCTTCTCCTGGCTCCTTTTCTCCAACAAGAACCTCACCTGGGAGGTTCTCCAGAGAAAAGGTTGGCATGGTCCGAGCAGGTGTTCTCTTTGCTCAGCTCATCCTGAATCAAACTTCCACATGTTTTTTGACTGTACAGTCTCCTCATCAATTTGGAATGAGCTCTCTCTCTCTCATGGTTTTACGCATCGCTCCTTTCCTTCTGTCCTGGACGCATTCCTCTGGTGGAGCACACAACGGCCCTCATGGCGCGCACTCTTCATTTTAACATGCTGGCACATCTGGACCTGGCGGAATCACCGTATTTTCCAGGAATCCAACACGCCTCTGCAATCAATCTTGGTCTCCATTACAGGATTTGTGCCCACCTCGGCGTAGCTCATACTTTTTATCCGGCTGTCTCTTATCGCCACTCTTACGGCTCATTTGCATTACTCCCAATATGTTTACAATCCGGCAAATACATCTCTCATTGGTATGATGTTGTAACAGCAGCAGGTATTCTGTTATGAGGGAACGGCCTTCAGTTTTATGTCTCCACGGAGATAACTGTATCTCGACAAATTATATCATCTTAATATAATTACATCATGCTTTTTTCTGTTGAAAAAAGCTATTATTAACCTCATAGAAGTTAAAATAATTTTCATTCTTTCTTTTAAGGCCGTGTATTCATGAAGCCAATCTTTTCGGCATAATTTATTGGAAGACCCGAGGAGGTTTTCGGTCTGAATCAATTCGGTAGTCGATCCAGTTTCAACGGCGCGCTTACAGTTCTACTAATTGATTTCACCGGTAAATTTCTTCCTTCAATTGTATTAATTTTCCTAGCCATTGGATTGAAAATCCATTAGGTTTTGATCTCTGTGCCCTGTTTGCTTTGGAAAAGCGTCCTCCCTCTTTTTCTAGCATCCAAACTGCTTTGAATTCTTTTGATTTTGAGATACCCGGGAGGGAATCATAACTTTGAAGGTTTTGGCTGGTTAAAGAGCCTAGATTTCGGTTTGTTGGAAGTTTCTTAAAGAATTTGCGGCAAGAAACCGCGAATTTCAAAAAAAAATCAGACAACTTCTACCAGTCGGGATCTATATACTGAAATTCGGACAAAATAAAATTGACTTCCGTTCATCGGTGTATTTGCCATAGGGATACTGAAATCTTGGATTTTTTAAAATATCCTGAGATCAACCTGAAACGCGTAGTTTATTTTAGGGAATTGAAATTGGACCAATGAAATCCTAGTCTTATGAATCTGCAATATCAAAAGCCTTGCGGCTTTCTTGGTGGCAGCTTACTTCGAATCTTGATTTTATTTTATTTTCTATCACGTAATACTATTGGATTTATCCTGACAAAGAATTTGGAACTAGCGGCGGAGGATTCGAACAATGACAAGTCGCTTTACTTTTTCAGAAGTCGATAAAGATATTTTTGGTAGTATTTCGTGTCGTCGGGCCTTAAAACTGTTGGTAGAAAAGGCATGTTGATAACGTGAGCAGAGCAGGGATTGAGATTTGCAGGATGCTTACCATTATTATTGTATGAAGTAGGACAATAATATGTTTACGGAGGAAATTTTAGCTGAAAGAGGGATAGTTTTCTTTTGAAATTTACAGGAGTGGGTTATTCATTTAGGAAAGACATATGCGGGATAATTTTGCATAGACTGCTTTATGTTGCATAGACTGATTTACAGATTGTAGGTTTCCTTGTATTTTTTTTTATCTTTTGAAGCGGTAAAGAATCTCGATTCACCGTTTTTGCAGCATGTTAATTTTATCAAGAAGCGGGCCGTCCATTAGGTGTGCAGACTTCAGCTTATGGCTCGTATACAATTGAGGATAATTAACCTATCCTGAGCAGCAGATCTTGAGGGATCCGTCATGGCTTTACCGACAAACAGTTCAGGAGTTTTATGGAAGGTTTCCAGAGGATTGAAAGCATGCGTGGGCCATGCAAAAACTTTATTTTCGAACCACTTTTTATATACACCATTTTCTGTACAACCTTTATGGCAGCAGCAGTGACAGTTACGTCGGTCAGCCCTGAATTGGCATTCACTTGCGGTTTGTCACCGTTTACAGAATTCTCCCTGGCGTGCGATGACCTTCAAGGGAAGTATTTGAGGTTGCCGTTGGACAAGCCGGGAGATGTCATATGCCTGCCTGCTCATATGGTCGGGAATTCAAACGTGGATTTCTTGATCCCTCCCATCTTCGCAGCCGTGGTTGTGGCAGCTTAGGCCTGCTTTGTCCACGCGGTGGGCCTCTAGGAAATATGATATGACATTAATGCGGTCGTGTGTGAAAGTCTTATGTTAGAACATTAGGTTCGTTGGTAATGGCACTGTTTTTTTTTTAAATGGTGTTGCTTACCTAGGAAATAAGTTGCTACTACTTATTTAAATGTAAATGTATTGCTTTACAGATTGCATATCTTATTTGTGTGGTCAGCGAATTGTTGTTAAATTGTAATAATATAAGAAAATGCGTTGGGTTTCCATCTTATAATATCCTAAGTGATTATCATTTATGGGCAACCATCTATTTCCCTTTGACATACTCTTTGGATTTCCGTGTTGTAATCACATACACAATCAGGCCAAATTCTTGCCTTCCATATCTGTTTCCCAACCACAACAACAAAATAAGAAATGGCATGGGAATGTAACCCGTCGTGGTAGAAAATGAAGCCTTATTGCGACTGTTCCGTCACTGAATCGTTATGTGTAGTTGATCTATGAATTGCGAATTTTGAGTTGCAACGCATTCTTCAAAGTATTATAGGGTAACCGTCTAACTTAAAGGTCATGTTTGACAGATAAGGGTTCAATAAACATTGAGCATTAATACAAACACTCCCTCAACAACTGTTCAGATGCATAAAACACATCTTCTACGAGACTTCTGATAAAAAGTAAATTTTATTATTAAATAGGAATTGATACATATAAACGTGGAAAGCTCTATTGTACCCAATGACAATGATACATTGACATGCACATTAAGTTACGTTTATGGGATGATCATGTTGTTATTTAAAATAATTAATAGATTAATAGATTAATTTTTTTGTTTGGTATTATTTTATATAATTTATTTTACAAATATTATAAAAAGTAATTTAATATAAAGTGTCATTTAATCCCATGGTAAGGAAGAGTTGGAATTGTTTTTCTTCCATCTTAACAATTAATCTAGTTTCATAAATTTCATCATGGAATTTGAAAGTAATGGTAGTCAATCTTTCCTTGACGTCCTCCTCTCAAGGAATGATGATGACTCTTTTTCTCATTAGGTATTTCGTAAAAAAACTCATACGGAACAATATCTTCATGCTAATTCTCATCATTTCCCAGCTCAAAAACTTGGTGTTCTCAACACCTTAGCGACTAGAGCTTTAAGAGTTTTTGATGACAACCATCTCACTGAAGAGAAAGCACATATCCTAAGTGTTTTATTTAATAATGGGTATAGTAGACACCAATGTACTAAGGCTTTCCTCAAAGTTGAAAAAGGTCCTAGTGCTAAGAAAGATACCGAGGATCGATTTTCTGGTGTTCATCTTCTTTTTATCCAAGGGACCACTAACAAGATTGCGAGGATTCTAAGGAAGTATAAGGTGGCTTCAACCTTTAGGCCTTTAGATACCATCCAGAGCTCCCTTAGATCTGTAAAAGCCCTAGTGGACCCCAAGAATATGAAGGGTGTTTACTTTATCTCATGCTCTTGTGGGACTCCCTACATTGGTGAGACTGGTCACTCGATTAATCAAAGGATTCGTCAGCATGCCGCTGACATGAAGCATGGCAAGACTCGCTCCTTTGCTTTGGCAAAGCATGCAGATTAATCTAAGCATCACATTTACATTGAGGATGCCCAAGTCGTTGCTAGGGTTAGTCATTTCCATCATCATAAAATTGAGGGAGGCCTTAGAAATTGAAACAAGACCCAATAATTTAAATAGAGATTATGGTTGGAATATTAGTAGAAGTTGGGTTCTTGTCCTGTCCTCCTAGTTTTTTAGGTTTCCTTTTGGGATTTATTTTGTTTGTTTGTTTATCTATGTAGTTATTGGTGTCCTTTTTTATAGTATTTGTTGTTGATTTATTCTTCATTAAAGTTTATTTTCTTGATTGTTCATGTTTTCTTAAGTATTTTATCATCCTATTCGTTCTTAACTCTTTTTAGTATTTTTGTTATTTGTTTAATAGGCCTCAACCCCATATTTTATTGTTGACTCTGTTTTATTTATTGATTATTTTTCTTTGAATATATATATATATATTTCTTTTGACTTGTGTATATTTTTGTTTTATTTTATTTATTTTCCATTAATTATTTTTAATTTAGTTTATTTTATTTCCATTAATTATTTTTATTTATTAAATGATCTTGTCTCGATTAGGGTCTTGACTCCTTTTTATAATTTTTGACTTCCCTCCTTGTTTGGAGTTTGAGTTTGGTTTTTTTAATATTTGATTTTAATAAATTACTTGAAATATTATTTTTCAAAATCTAGCCATTTAATTTAGCTGATACTTATTAATATTTGTTTTTAATAAATTAATAAACTAATATCATAATTTAAATATTATTTTTCAAAAACTAGTCGTTTAATATAGTCGTTACTTAATAATATTTGTTTTTAATATATTAATAAATTAATATCATAATTGAAATATTATTGTTCAAATATAGTCATTAGTTAAAAAAAATGGTCTCTACATTGCTCTCTATTTAAGCCTTTGCCATGGTCTACCTCTTCATCTGGTCTTGATGATGAACCACACTTGTGGTTTGAAACGCGTCAACAAAAAAAAAAAAATCTCTTATGTGATTTCTACCGAAAGACTTGTCTTAATTCATTATGGATCATAGAAGCTTGAATATAGAAAAAAAATAAGTAGCGTAATTAGCAATATGAAATATAATAATATTATGGTAAGTAATATTATAACATATAATATTAGTAGAGAAATAATGAGTTTATGGCTAAAATATATTATTTACGTGAGTTTAATTGTTTTGTTTGTTTGTTTTTTTTTTTTTTTGTATAAGGACATCATAAGAACTAAATATTTGATTCCTTTTTTAGTTCCTTCTAACATTTTGATCTGACCTCTATGTTAGAACCTTTATTGAATAGTCTTGCAGTTGAGTTTTCTCTATCATCTCACCTTGTCTCTGACAGGCAGGGAAATGATGGTCATCTACAAGCTTCAAAGTCACATCAAGCGAACCTGAGCTACAACTATGAAACTGGTGTGGTAGGTTGTGGCTCAGGTTCGCTTGATGTGACTTTGAAGCTTGTAGATGACCATCATTTCCACCCCTGTCAGATACAAGGTGAGATGATGGAGAAAACTCAACTGCAAGACTATTCAATACTCTAGAACAAGTTCTGACATGTGTTTGGAATATCTTCTTGGCTGTTGATGCCCATTGCCAAGAAGCGATCCATCCAAGATGAATCTTTGTTCTTGCAGGACGTTTGTTTTTGAAGCATCTGTTTAAAGAATGACTCATTTTATGACAGTGCTTACATGGATGAAGATCAAAATAGTGATCTTTCAGATGGCCAACTCGGTCACAGTGTTGGCATTTCACAATCTGTTGTTGTTGTTGTTGCTGTGGAAGAGAGGCAGAGTCTGGAACAGCTGGAGGTGAACTGTCATGAGGAGCAGGTGAACTATCATGAATGAATCCAGCACTCTGAAACTGAATGGGCTTTGAGTAGTCTGGAATATGAAAGGACAAGTCCTTGTCATATCCAAGACCAGTTTTGTGCTTGTTGTGGACAAGTTGTTCCCAAGGTCTGATGATGGGCTTGGGAAGTGCACACTGAGTTTCTGCATCTGCATGTACAACTGCTGCTTTATTGGGTACTAAATCTGAACCAGCTGTAACATTATTGACTTGCTGTTTATGGGAGTCTGTTTCAATCTTCTGAACAGAAACAGGTTCAGAATGATGACTCCACTGGTGTAATTCTTCCTGCTGTAGCTTTGTCTCAAGCTGCAAAAACTCAATATTTTCATGTGCATTTTGGAGACAAATTTTAATATTGGAAAGAGAGGTTTTGTTGATCTTAACCATCTCATCAACAGTGGAAAGTATTAAATTATTCAGTAGTTTCAATACATCATCTATTCTATCCATTTCAGACCAATATAATCAGAGAAGTGATGTTATCTTCAGCTACAAATTGGTCTATAAAATGATAAATAATTGCAACTATTAGATGAGTAGCAGGATGCCAATATCACCAAGTCACTGTAGCAGACATCACAGTACCAATTTCAATGTAGCAAATGACTCGCTGCTTTAATGTACTTCTCAAATTATTCAAACTACTCACACTGTGAAAAAGAGAGTCAATCTTTGACTTTCTTTGCAAATGAAATTTGTCGACAGTCTTAGTAGAGCAATCTCAACCATGTTTTGTCCATTGCAACATTGCCATAGCAATGATCAAACCAACAGTGGTAAAGATATAGCAGTGTATCAAGGCTTGTCAAGCTCTCTGACATAACACTTGGCCCGTCAATTCAACATCATCATCAGACTCTATCCATCAACATATTCAGTCAATAATACTTTGGTAATGCAAGACTTATCCCTGAAACCCTAGAATGTGAACTCATACTCCACTTCATCAATACATGTCTATAGATCAACAATGTCAACAGTACCAACTCAATAGTTGCTTTATCATAGGCATTTACAAAGAATAATGTGTCAATACTGTCATAACAAATCTCTAAATCTAATCTCTGTCTAATGCAAACAGTCAACAACAATCCTTGCATCAAATTAATAGATTACATCAATTCATAGACAAGTTCACACAAAACTTTGCCCTTGGTTGCTGTAGATGACACCTATTCAATGAGGTAGTACAAAATCATAGATCAATAATCTCACTGCAAATGAAGCCTTCAAATGAATTTTCAAAGATAACAAAGTTTGATATACTGAGTGTAACCCTGAAATAGAGAACTCAACATAAACTCAGCACTTAATGATGCACTAGCAGTGCTTAGTACTATATCATAGCAATTTGTCTTTATAATGTCTGCAATAGCTCCACTCAACAAACAACAATATCCTTACTGGCATACATCGACCCCACAGCCACACAATTTCTGGAAGAGTCTATCAATCCGAAAATCAGGTCAAATGCTACAGACTTGCTTCAAGGGTTTGACTTCTGTCATAACGACCCTTGTCCCAACTACTTTCTTTTCAGATGAGTCAATTGTTGCTTGTGTGTATAGCAAGCCTTAGCAGCAAAGAACCACAAAATGTCTCTGAGATGTAATCAAACCCTGGCAGCTATATGCCATGTCATACTTTCTCCTCAGTCATATTCTCATTCAACCATACGCATCGTTGGAGTATACATCAGCTCAATCGTCCACTACCATAAACACCTTTCAGATATCCTGTAATACTAACATATGCGCAACTTTAGGACATTTGTGCATAGAGTCTCTCTGTCCATGACACAGTAAGCGCACTGGCTCTCGAATTTTCTCTCACCGGCTCGGGTATCAACAATGGATAGTGCTCAAAATTACAAGTCATCGCCATCCCGATTCATCGACCTTCGCCTATTCTTGAAACATTTGTAGTCGAACCGGAAACCAAATACAGTGCGCATTCTTAATTACGTTGCTTGTATTTATGGGCAATGGAAGCATTCTCGCTTTTCAAACACACGTTCGCACCAGTGCCCTCCAAGGAGAAGCAGAGCTCCACAGCGTCAATGACGACTATAGTACTCGCAGGAATGCGATAGAATTTTGCAATCAGGGTCGGTTAGCCGAGGCACTGAACCTTGTGCAACATTCTGTTACAGACTACGCGAGGGAAAAACACACAAATTTAAAAATGATTTCAGATTTTCCATTCAACTTGAAGGCAGACCGTTAAAATAAATGGCGAAGCCCCCACGATCAACAAACAAACCCTATGGAATACAGTTCTTGATTAAATCGAAGGTTGAAATGCACGCCACATTCACCAAGGCAGTAGTAAAGCATGAAACTTTGTGGGAAAATATATCGGAAAAGATGAAAGAACGAGGATATGGAAGAAGTGCAGAGACGTGTTCGTAAATGGAGAAATCTGGTAAGAGGATGCAAGAATCCACGGGCAAACGAACCACTACGAGACGTGTACGAGGAAATCGAAAGATTGCTCAACGCACAACCAGACCGTCGGACTGTCAGGAGAGGGGCCACTAATATTGATAGAGCAGCAACAATTAGCGAGGAACCTCAAGGAAGAAAAGGGCGAAACAGACTGTCAGCGTATCAAGAGTTCAATGCATACAATGATAGCAGCATTAATACACAGCCTTAATATGAAACCAACGCGAAAATGCACAGTGCTAATACACAGCGTTGATACACAGTAATACACAGCGTTGATACCACGCGCATCGGTTAGTTTTCAACAAATTAATTCTGTAAGATCCCAGCAATGGATTTGATTTGTTCTGGTTCTTCAACGGATGGTTCTTCAACATAGTACCAGAGAATATAAAACGTCTATGACACTGATGCAGTGAGACAGCGTTTGCAGCTGGTCTCTTGACAGAGGGCGCAGGCTTGACAGAAGGTGCAGACAATATCAAAAACGTATATGACAGATAGACATGTCAGAACATCTTGGACAACGCTGGAAGTGTCAGGCAGAGGAACGCTTCATCATTCAAGTGAATATGGCAGACAGGGCGCAGGTCTGTATAAAGGAATATGGCAGAAATAAACTGCACAGAAAGGCCATAAAACAAATGGCTCAAATTAATTATGCAGGGCAGGAATACGCCTGCTCTAATACCATGTTAAACACACATGGACAGCAAGAGAAATATGAAAGATAAAACATGACAATAAAATTTTATTAACAACTGATATACATTTATAGTACATTGTTGTGACCGTTGGGTTTCACATCCCAAGGTCTCTTGGACTACTTTATCTGTTCATCTTCCACACTAACCCATTGAGGATTAGGTGTCCAACATATCCCAAGCTTATTGGTGAGGGCCTCCATGAGGAGATTCACATTATAGTTTATATTTGTGACTTGTGCTTCTGGTTGCACAAACCTCTCCTCTACATGATCATGAGGGCTATTGACATCTTCGTCAACTATGGCTGGGGCTTTATGTCTTTTCGATTAGTCAATATTCGTCCCCCGCAACTCCCCACAATATACCCAAGCAAACTTGCTTAGATGCCAATATGATTTGTAAACTACCGTGGATATTCCACTGGACAGTTTGTCACAACAAATCTACCAAAATATATTAGAAAATATGAACTCGATAGTGTGAGGGTTTATTTCTCATATTTATAGATCTATTAATTATCATTCATTGTGCATTCATGTAAATTATAATTATGCAAAGAATAGAAAGCAACAAAATACAACTCACAAACCCCAAATTGTCACAAAATATTAACCTGGAAAACCCTTTTGGGAGAAAACCCAGCTGGAAGGTGAGGATGACCTACTCTCTTTTTCTATTGGAAAATGGATGCAATTACAAGTAACTGAGGCTTATGGCCCGTCGGGTGCTATAGTACACAAATGCTCTTTATTTTCTATCTCCCTATCCACTCATGGCAAATCTGTTAATTTATGGAACCAAATGCATTCGAATAGAATCAAATTCATTTTCCTCGTAGTGGCCCGATTATAACACAACCCAATAGCTTACTAGTGATTAAGTTTGACTCCTTCAACTTTTAACTAGAGTTACAATATCGACTCTTTTATAGTCTTATTCATCATGATCATGTTCCTAACCCCTTTTCCATAAATAATGGGGGATGACTTGGCTTCTTCTCAAATTATGGTGGTCAAAACAAGAAGGTCGACTTTTGAAAGGTGTAACTTTTGCATACAGACTCTGATTGAGGTGTTTCTTGCTTTGTTGGAAAGATATTTATTTGTAGAATAGAACAAAATGGTGTTTCACTTAACTCAAAAAAATTTACCCCCAAAATATTCCATTCAATGCCTCAAATAGTCCTAGAAGATTGTAGACCTCAATTTACCAAACTAGGTCTTACTAATAAATTAGGACCTATGAGCTAGTTCATCCCTTTTCCACTTTGAAAGGATCAAGATATATGAAAAACAACATAAAAATCAATTATGAATTAATAGTTGGCTCATCGGTAGCCAAATTCTTGACCATCTTCTAACATTCTACCAAACATAGTACTTCATAGTTAGCAACTGTAGTGTAACCCCTCCATCATAGTGGGGCCCTCTCATTGTCGGGATCCCTTCTTGTTAGAAATTTTCTTTCTTTTTTATGAAGTAACAAAATGAGATTTTTCAAATCAACATGAGGGGGAGGTTCTTCACCATCATCTCCTCGGGAACGACATTCACTTCTCTCTCCTCTAGTTGTAGTTGTCCCTTGTATTTTGTGTATTGGAAACATAATCCTTGGAGTTTGTTGATGGTGCTGGACCAACCAACATTCAAGGGATATCCACGATATCAAGTCCCAACTAGACCTCACACCGTTTGGAGTAGGAGTCCCAATAGTGGGTGGTAATGTTATGCCTTGACTGTGAAAACACACAAAGTGAATTACAATAACTTTGGTGAGAGCAAGTGTGTGACCGTGCAGAAAGTCAAGTGCAATGCATGAAGGTTCCAACACACGGAAGGAAAAGGAAGGGCATCCATTGGAAGCCTTTAATAGTACACAACTTGAAAGGAACATCGAGCATAATGACATCACAAGATAATATGTAGAATAGTCCACAAGTTCACAGTGACGAATTAATGCAACAACACACATTCAACAAGATTCATACAAATGCAAACGAAATAGTTCATAAGCATAAGAATAAGTTAAATAACATACATTGCAAATACAACAAGAAAAGTCCTACTATATTCACAACATATGCATGAAAGTGTGCTAACTCAGAGTTTTATTATAAGTGAAAGTTTCATTCATACATACACCAATGACAGACCATTAGCCCCAATAGTGGAACATTAAAGTCAATAATATCTGTCCTCCAAAGAAGTATACTCACTCTACGCTACGAAGAAGCCAAGACTCTCACAATACTCCCAAGCTCTTTCTAAGCCTAAGCCTAGCCAAATGCTTGACTCCCAAAATCCCCTTACATGAGTTATGAGGTTCTATTTATAACAAGGGGGTGGATGACCCTTCAAGTCCCCTTTGTGACCTTTGAACTACCCTCATGACTCTTCAACTTATTTAAAATGACTCATTACATTACATCATGACTCTTCATATTGCAATATTGAGACTTGGAATTTCACTTACAAAATAATTACAAATAATATTACAATTTACACTTGTACCCATATAAGACAAAATATGGTAGAGACAAATTGATAACATAACAAGACAAAACACTATGATGCTCGAGTTTGGGAAAACTCTAGCTTAGCAACTTCCACTTGATACTTCGTGGTAACATATTGGTGCCAAGATTGGTACTATATGATGAGATCGTGCCTAGACGAAAGCGGACTCTAACCTCCATGGCGTCCGGGTACAGTGACTTGGAACCAGTTTGAACTTCCTTCTGAAGCATGAGCAACATTGTTCTAATTTGGACAGGACCACCAATGAAGTTTTGTATGTTTTGTCTATTCAACTCCAAATATTCCTTGGTGGCAATCTATCTCAGCTGCTCCAAGTAATCTTCGATCTCCTGTTGGACCTGGCTCTTGAACTTGGATTTTATGAGCGAGCCAATAGATGGGATCTTCTGTGTTTTCACCAAGACATCCAAACTACCGAATAACCATAGATATGAGGCCTGAATGTTACCAATAAATGAGGAAAACTACTTGTTGTTATGAATAAATATTCAAACTCTCGCTCTCTCCAGCTCTGCCTGTGGCTTCATTTTCTTCCCCAAGTAAAGCGATGCCTCTTTGTATCACATTGTCCATTCTTGCACATAGGTAATGACAACCTATACATTCTTGAGAGTTTTAACAAAATATATTATCTGTTGTTGTAGGCCATACAAATGGAAAACGACTTTATGTATGGTCACAAACTCCTCAGGTTCTGCATGCTTTATCCAAGAATTAATACTTCAGCAAGTATTCCTTCTCTCATTTACTCTAAGTAGACTTGTACGAAAACTACGTTCTGTGCTGCTACGCAGAGTTTTTCTGCCTCTTTCCTAGCAGCCTATAAGTTCTATGCCAATTGCTCATTCTCAACAGTCAAATACTAATTGTTTGATCTTTCTGCACTTGCAAAGGCCAAGTTGGCTTCGACAATGGCATTTGGATTCTTCCTCGTGTTCGCCACTATCAACCTTTCTCTAACGAATACAGGTGATGCGTGATCATCCGGAAAATTCTTTCTCCACGCTTGTACAATCTTCTTATGGAACTCATCATATGACATATTTCACAAGTCCATTACCGAATCATCATCAAGAGGAACAACATCCCCTTACTTGCTTGGAGCTAGCTCTACTGCTAGAGTTGGTCGAGACTGAATGGTGACCTATGGTGCACTGGACATTTGGTCGACATCTTCATTCTGCTGCTCCTATTCCAACTCCATGTTTGTAACTTCAATCAAGTCTTCAATATACTAAGCAAGCTCCCTATCTTGCATTTGTTCACCCTCCTCCTTAGCTGCTGGATGGTTTTGTTCCTGCTCTTCAACCTGTATTGACATTGTTTCTTATGTTATGGCACATTGCCTTTCTTCTTCTTCATGATTTTGCTTCTCTTCTTGTTCTTTCCTCCTCAACTCCCATTCTTCCTTCAGTTCATGTTCTGCTTGCTTCAATCTTAGTTTTTCTTCCTGCAAGCTCTATTTTTCTCTCTTCCTCCACTCTTCTCTATGTATCCTCTGATTCCTCTTCGTTTTTGCTACTAAATATTCTTTCATAAGAATCAGATCCACTTTCATCTTGCCACTTTGTTCTCCCCCTGGACTATCGGATACTGAGATAAACCTACTAGTCCTTTAGATATGCCTCAAGGCTCTTTGCTGAAAGAGCTTCACTAACTTTCTTCCATGCTAGTGTTGACTCATTTTCTATATATAGTTGAGTTTCCACATATACTGGCAAGTATACTGGTGTTTTCTCAACTGCTTCCATAGTACTGCTTTCAACGGTCTCTTTTGAAGCATCTCTCTTGGGTGCCATGGTAACAATGACCACTAGAGAGAAGTGCTCAACAATTGTGGTACCTATGGGAAAAAAAGGACACTCATGACAAGAAAACATTAAACTTTTACAAATCTAACTTCATAGCATGATCAAGCAGCAAATCAGGCAACTAATGAGAGGTATTGTGTAGTTTCCATGAATAATTAAGGGGGACTAGCTGTGGGAATTGTGCATTGCACAGTGCTAGCAGTCAAGGATGCAGCCTGAGGCTTGAGATTTGTGAAATGTGTAATTCAGCCTAGGAAGAGACAAGGAGAGACTATGCATTGCGCAGTGTCAGTGGCCAAGGTAGCAGGTTGAGCCTTGGAACTGCGCAATGCATAGTTGGGCAAGCCTGTACTTTACACTGCACAGTTCTAGAGGCTAAGCTCTCATCTTGAGCCTTAGCTAGGCAAGGCAAAATCTGGCCAAGGAAAGTGCAGATCTACTTGGTGTAAGTGTGGAAAATGAGAAAAGCTAAGTGATGATGTGAGCTTGGGTGCATATTGTACTAAGTATAAATGAATGAATGTAGATCAAGTACATAAAATGAACAAATGGAATTCCAACTCTCTATATGGATCTTGTCTCATGCAAAACAGGTCTAACTCTTCCGAAAGTATTGTTCAGTTCATTGATTGTCGCAACTTCTTCACTTAGTTTGAGTTAAAGATATAGTCCCTACCATTCTCTTCATCAACAACATGTAGAAATTCCCATTGTAGATCAACAGATTATGCAATATACTAAAGCAAAATACAAGATCTACTTCTACAATAAACTTTGTGGAAGCTTAATCAATTTGAGCAAGATCAATAAGAACACATATAATAGATGAAGAGAAAGCAATCACACATGAACACAGAAGAATAATCCTAGCGAAATCCTCAGCCTAAAACCCCAATCTCCGTAATATCGTACAAGTGGAAATATGTTTTAATAAAGAATCAGCTCACAAGCTATCTTGCTCTCTCTACAATCCAACAATACAGCTCACAGACTGAGTAGACAACACATATGCCTTTCCTCAGCCCTCCAAGCCTCCTATTTCCTTGCACAGTTTTTCTTCGAGTCCAATGATGTCACATGTGTGAATTGGCCTCATTCAAACTCACTCAGCTGAAGAAGTAACTGCGCAATCCTCAAGGAATTAATTCCTTCTGCATGCAAGAGATATCCACCAAGGAATATTCTTGCAACTGATAGTACAATCTCCCACCATATGATCTCAACTAGGTCTTTAACTGAACTGACATGCATGAGTTATTTATGAGAGAATATTCAGTTATCTGAAGTGTAGCAGTTACATGCAATCATGCATTAACTAACCGAACTCACAATTAGTTCAACAAACTATTTGAACTAATCTATTTGGACTTAACCCAGATAACTGAGCTAACTAATTACAACTCAAAGTACAACTCATCCTCATCTCCTTAACTAATGGATAAATTCCTTAATCAATGGAGAAATTGTTGCATGTCTTCACATAGACTTCATGTTTGATTTTCTCCAACTAATTAACTCAAGATGAATTAATTAATTATTTTTCAAACAGCTGGTAAGATCAAATTCGAATTTTTACTTCTCTATTTTAGTTCAGGGACTAACTAAAATAGGAAGGTATCCCGAAATGCTATTTATAGCAGTGCTATTTTTGGCACTTCTATTTTTAGCATATCTTGTTGCTATTTTCAACACTCCCTCTCAACAAGAAAGGGATTATCAGTAACCCCAATCATGTCTCTGTGGAACTCGAACTTGCATTTTGACAATGCCTTTGTCAAAATATCTGCATCATGTTCCTCAGTCGAATCATACAGCAACAACATGACCCACTTTACCACACAATCTCGAAGATGGTGATACCGGATATCAATGTGCTTGGACCTGTCATGAAAAACTAGATTCTCAGAGAGTTTTATGAAAATTTGATTATCACAGTAGATCATTGTAGGATCCATCCTCTGACCAAACAATCCCACTAGAATCTTCTGCATCCAAATGGCCTCACATGCAGCCTGACTAGCAGCCATGTATTCAGCCTCAGTTGAGCTAAGTGCAACTAATCTTTGTTTCCTGCTGTACCAAGAAACTGCAGTTGAACCAAGGTTGAAGATTCCTCCAGAAGTGCTCTTCCGGTCTGATGGAATCCCTACCCAATCCACATCTGTGAAGTCTTGAAACTTCACTCCCTCTGTCCATCTATACCACAATCCAAATAGAGATGTGCCTCTAAGGTATCTCAGCACATGCTTCGTTGCCTTCCAAAACAGCTTGGTAGGCTGAACCATAGCTTGAATCAGTTGGTTCACCGCAAAGCATAAGTCGAGTCATGTGTTCACCAGATACATAAGTGAACCCACCAACTGCCGATAAAAAATAGAAACTACTACCTCACCTGAAGTAGCATCCTCCTTCCTCCAGTTCCCAGCTAGAGTAGTCCACATGGGTTTGCACTTCTCCATATGGAACCGCCTGAGGATCTCATTGGCATACTTGCCTTGAGATACAAAAACTTCTCCATCTCTCTGCCACACCTCCATGTCTAGAAAGTAGTGCATAAGACCCATGCCTTTCATTTCGAACTCTCTTGCAAGGTTCTCCTTGCAAGAATATATCAGCTGATCATCACCTGTCAAAATCAGATCATCGACATAAAGAACAATGATTAATGGCTTACCTTCTACCATGATGTGGTAAAGGTTCACATCTACTTCACTCTTGGTGAAGCCCAACCGGGTGAAATAGCTGTCAATCCTAGTGTACCAAGCACAAGGTGCTTGCTTCAGCCCATATAGAGCCCTCTTGAGTCGGCACACATGCAACTCACGATCGAAGGTATCAAAACCTTCTGGCTGCTCAATGTACACCTCCTCCTCAATCTTCCCATTGAGGAATGTTGTCTTCACATCCATCTGATGGATCTTCCAACCCATCTGAGCTGATAGTGCCAACATCAATCTGATAGATGAGTACCTTGCTATAGGAGCAAAGGTCTCATCGTAGTCGATCCCCTTGACCTGTGAGAAACCACGGGGAACAAACCTTGCCTTATGGTTCTCAACACTGCCATCAGCTGCCTACATTACCTTGTAAAGCCATCTGGAACTCACCACTGACTTGTCCTGAGGTCTTGGGACAACATCCCAGACATAGTTCTGCACGATGGAGTTGTACTCCTCCACCATTGCATCAACCCAGACTAGTTGGTACACTGCCTCCTCAAATGAAGAAGGCTCAGAATCTACACACTCCCTAACCAGGGCCATGTAACTAGTGTACCACTCGGGCGACCTCCTCTGTCTGCGCTGAGAAGATGGTTGTCCCACATTCTCCCGCACATCTAGCATCAACTTGTTAGCTTCCCTTGAGTGTTTCTGCCCATCTCTGGAAGACTCATCATGGGTGGATGTCTCCACTCCCAGATCCTCTGCATGCGGCTACTCTGCATCAATCGGAGGCTCCTCCTCCTTAGGAACTGAAAGTTCCTCATCTGCATGCAACTTGATCTCCCTCTCAAGTGATACTCGTGTGGCTTTCTGCTCGTCAAACTTCAGATCCTTGCGTACCACTATCCTCTGACTGGTAGGGAGGTACACCCGATAGTTGTGGGGTGTATCCGTGTACCCCAAAAGTATTCCCAACTCAGCTGTTGGATCTATCTTCTTCCGAGCATCTTTGGTCACATGACAATAAACTGATGATCCAAAGATTCAGAAGTGACTCACATCTAGTCGCTTCCCGAAAAAGGCCTCCATAGGTGTCTTCATTCCCAGTATACGGTGCGGGCTTCTATTCTACAAGTATACTGTTGTATTGCATGTCTCAACCCACAAATGTAGTGGTAGGCTTTGGTCATGCAACATCGCTCGAGCTCCTCCCACTATCGATCTGTTCTTCCTTTCGGCCACCCCATTTCGCTCTAGGTTATGGGGTGCCATCAACTCCCGTTTAATTCCTTCTGCAGCGCAAAAGTCCTTAAACTACTGGGAGACATACTCTCCACCATTGTCGCTACGCAAGGCTTTTATTTTCTTTCTAGATTCTTTCTCTACCAAGTCTTTAAACTCACAAAACATCAAGAAGGTCTGATCCTTATTTTGCATAAAGTAGATCCAACATCTACAAGAAAAATCATCAATAAAAATAACATATTACCTTTGTTTAGTGATGGAGGCTGTAGAGAATGGTCCTCAAACATCTGAGTGAACTCGCTCCAGGATTGCTCCAGCTCTACTGTCTCAATCTGGAAAGGAAGATTTCATATACTTACCCAAGGTACAACCTTTGCATGTATCTATCTGCTCTAGTTTTCCCTTGGGAAGTCTGGTAGAAATCTGCTGCATGATCTTTAGGGCTCCATGGTGCAAGTGGCCCAGTCTTCTATGCCATACCTCGACAACATATTGGCTTTGCACCATCTCAGATTTGGAACTCAATGCAGCATAGTCGTCTACCTCAAGCTTGTAGAGATTCTTTACTCGAATCCCGATTCGCTTGGTCTCTCCAGTGCCAATATGCCTCAGAAATACCTTTCCTTTACTAAAGACTACATAGCCTTTATCTTCTAGCATAGCAATGGACACAAGATTGCTCTTCAGGCCTGGTACATACTTTACATCAATCAGGGTGAGGGGAGCTCCATGCTCCCTCTGAAACACAACCGTACCTTCACCTGAAACACGGTACTTTCCATCATCGCCCATCTCGATCTGCATCTGGAGATCCTTCTCCTCCAAGGTACTGAAAAGATTCTTATCACCTGACATGTGGAATGAAGCTCCACTGTCCAGGTACCAAACATATCCCACCATGGATGAAACCATACATGCGATAAGAGAGAAATCTAACTCAAACTGTGAGGCCAGTGCCTCACCATCAGATCCCTTCGAGGATGCCTTCTTGGAATTCTTCTGTGGACAATTCGTAGCATAATGGCCCACTTCATGAAAATGAAAGCGTCGCACTTTCGATTTGTCAAACTTCTTCCCACCATGGGAAGAACCAGATTTGGATTGTGATGCCTTCCCTTTCCCCTTCCTTGCCTTACTCGCTAAGGCTAGATTTTCCTCATCATCTTGCTTCGATGAGGAACCATCTCTGGTGCTTCTTCTTATCTCCTCTTGCATCAGATCCAACCAAAGTCGTTCCCAATCTGGAAGTTTTTCTCTTCCATTAACTGAGTCTTGGTAGCTATGCCAGCTCTTAGGAAGACCGAGGAGAGCTAGACTCACCATGTCGTCATCGGCGGTCATGATCCCCACACTTCCAAGCTCATCCCTGCAGGTGGTGAGCTTGTTCAAGAACGTAGAGATCGTGTCGCCCTTTTCACACTTGATTTTCTGAAGCTTGTCTTTCAGCGCCAAATTCCTCTGATCGCTGCTATTATGATATAGATATTTCAATGTTTTCCACATCGAAAACTATGTCTCCTTCCCATGGAGACTCGATACTATGTGGTCTCGAAATCCCTCCAGAAGGATTCTCTTTTCTCTAGCCACACATTTCTTCCATTCCACCAATTCAGTAGCATTAGTCGCTGCAGGCTTGGGGACTTCTTGACCAATGAAGTCCTTTAGACCGTTATCCTCTAATACTGCTTCCATGTGCTCTTTCCAAGCTATATAATTCGAGATGCCATCAAGGGCATACTCGACCCTTAAAACTTTGAATGTCATTGGTGAAATTGAGATGTGATAAGAACTCGATTTCTATATTTAGGAACCTCAAACTTCAAACTTCTCCCTTCTTGTATACAGTTCTCTCCTTTGATCACCTTTGCTCTGATACCATGTAGAAATTCCCACTGTAGATCAATAGATTATGCAATATACTAAAGCAAAATACAAGATCTACTTCTACAATAAACTTTGCAGAAGCTTAATCAATTTGAGCAAGATCAATAAGAACACATATAACAGATGAAGAGAAAGCAATCACACATGAACACAGAAGAATAATCTTGGGGAAAGCCTTAGCCTAAAACCCCAATCTCTGTAATATCATACAAGTGGAAATATGTTCAGATTACATAAAGAATCAGCTCACAAGCTATCTTGCTCTCTCTGCAATCCAACAATACAGCTCACAGACTGAGTAGACAACACATATGCCTTTCCTCAGCCCTCCAAGCCTCCTATTTCCTTGCGCAGTTTTTCTTGGGGTCCAATGATGTCACATGTGTGAATTGGCCTCATTCACACTCACTAAACTGAAGAAGTAACTACGCAATCCTCAAGGAATGAATTCCTTCTGCATGCAAGAGATATCCACCAAGGAATATTCCTGCAACTGATAGTACACTATCCCACCATCTGATCTCAACTGGGTCTCTGACTGAACTAACACGCATGAGTTATTTATGAGAGAATATTCAGTTATCTAAAGTGCAACAATTACATGCAAGCATGCATTAACTAACTGAACTCACAATTAGTTCAACAAACTATTTGAACTAATCTAATTGGACTTAACTCAGGTAATTGAGCTAACTAATTACAACTCAAAGTACAACTCATCCTCATCTCCTTAACTAAGGGATAAATTCCTTAATCAATGGAGAAAATGTTGCATGTCTTCACATAGACTTCATGTTTGATTTTCTCCAACTAATTAACTCAAGATGAATTAATTAATTATTTTTCAAACCATTGGTAAGATCAAATTCGAATTTTACTTCTCTATTTTAGTTAAGGGACTAACTAAAATAGGAAGGTATCCCAAAATTCTATTTATAGTAGTGCTATTTTTAGCACTTCTATTTTTAGCATTTCTTGTTGCTATTTTCAACACAACACACATACCAAGCCAAGTCAGGCTGAGTTGTTTCAATTGTGGATGAGGAGTATATAAATGCACAGGTAAAATAAAATGTTAGAGTCTTAGTTTTCATCTCTAGTGTTGTTCTGCTGCCAATAGGCCGGGACAGTACCCTGACAGAGTCTCTTCAGGAACACAAACGTTGCTCCATTGCTAGTAGGCTGGGACAATACCCTGATGGAGTCACTTCAGGAACACAAACATTGCTCCATTTTCAACAAGCAACAACGTAAACTTTGAAATGGGAACTGATATTGTTACCCGTTTCGTAGAGATAGCAAAAAAGTGACCCGATTTTGAAAAGGGGCGATGCAGAACACACATATTTTTTTTAGAGCATAGTTTTTGGCACTTTAAATAACCGATACAATTACCCGTTTCGTAGAGGTAGCAAAAAAGTGACCCGATTTTGAAAAGTGGTGATGCATAATACACTTCTTTTTTTGGAGCATATTTTATATAAAAAATTGTTTTTAAAGTTAGTGATTTTCATGCTGATTTTGAAACGTGTTGATGAAACATACATTTTCTTAGAGGACTTATTTTTCACACCTTAAAATTTATTATGCGATTTTTTTTTTTGAAATCATGATTACTTAACAAATTTTCAAGTTGTTTTATTTTTTATTTTCTAAATGTTGATTATATATATATATATATATATATGACAAAAAAACATAAAAAATGTAAAAAAAAAAAAATTATCTCATAAACCATAAAAGAATTTGGAAAAGAAAAACAAAATTTAAAAAAACTATAAGATTAATTAAAAATAGAAAATTAAAAAAAAAACATTAACAAAAACTATATATATATATATATATATATATATATATATATATATTGGATTAAAAAAATAAATAGAAAATTAACCAAAAAAAAAAAACACTACCTAAAATTAAAATTAAAAACATTTAAAAAAAATTAAAAAAACAAAAATAAACTCAAATAATAAACAAAAAAGACAAAAAAAAATATGAAAATTTGAAATATATATATATGTGTTAAAATTAAAAAAAAAAAAAATTCAAAAAACAATTATAGTTAAAAAGAAATATCTATTTTATATATATATATATATATATATATATATATATATATTTCAAAACACATTTAAAGTTAAAAAGAAATCCCTATTTTTGATTTAAAAAAAAAAAAAAAACTTTTAAATTTTTTTTTAAACCCTATATTTTTTATTTAAAAACAAAAAAAGTTAAATTAAAAAAAAACATATATATCTGGTCCTATGATGAACCACACTTGTTGGTTCGAACAAAAAATTATCTCATGTGATTTCTACCGAAAGAATTTGTTTAATATATGTGTTTGATTTAAAAAATAAATAAACATTTAACTTTTTTTAATAAATAATTGTTTTTTATTTAAAACAAAAAAATAAAAATATGCGCATATTTTTTTTATTTTTTTCAATAACAAACATTTACTTTTTGTTTTTTAAATAAGACTTTTTTTATTTTAAAAGAAAAAAAAATAAAAGTTTAATTAATTTCTAAGCATTTTTTTTTTTAAATAAACTTAAAAAAAAATTAACAAATTAATTCTAAAAAATTTTAAACAAATTAAAATTTTAAACCTTAATTAATTTTAAAAAATTTTAAACAAAAATTTTTTAATTAAAAAAAAAAAAAATCGATTCACATCCGACCGCCTGTGGTGGCGTGGCGGTGGGCAGAGGGGTTGCACGTAACCTCCTCCGCCAAGGGCCGCGCCACCATGGGCGGCTGGGCGATTCCAGGCTGTGGGCGGAGGGGTTGCATGCAGCCACCTTCGCCTAGGGTTGCACCACCACGAGCAACCAAGCGGCAGCGGGGTGATTCCCGGCCATGGGCAAAGGAGGCTGCGTGTAGCCCCTCTACATATGGCCGCACCACCATGGGCATTCAGGTGTGAATCATTTTTTTTTAAATTAAAAAATATTTGTTTAAAAAAAAATTAAAATTTTATTTAATAAAAAATGGTTAATAAATTTTTTATTTTGTTTAAAAAAAATATATATTTGTTTTTAAGATGGTTTTGAAATTAATTCTTTTAATAAAACTTTTAAATGTTTTTATTTTTTTAATAAAAAATATATATATTTTGTTTTAAATTTGAATGTTTTTTTTTTTTTCTTTTTCCTTTTTTTAAATTTGAAAATGCATATATATTTTTTATTTTTTAATTGGCTTTTGGTTTTTATTGTTTCTTAATTACATTATATTTTTGTTTTTTAAGGGTTTTTTTAAAATGTTTTTAATCTTAATCTTAGTAGTTTTTTTTTTTTTTTGTTAATTTTCTATTTTCTTTTAAATTTAGTTTGTTTTTAATTTTCATTTTTTTTTTAGTTTTTTGTTAATGTGTTTTTTAATTTTTCTATTTTTACTTAATTTTATAGTTTTTTATTTTTATTTTTATTTATTTATTTTTTTCCTCCATATTTTTGTTTTGTTTTTTTTTTTTTTTTTCGAATTTTTTTATGGCTTACAAGATAAATTTTGTTTACATTTATTTTTAAAATATGTTTTTCTTACTATTTATTTGTTCATAATTTTTTTTTTGTTTTTTAATTTTAATATTTTATAGGTTAATTTTGTTTTGTCTTTTAATAGTTTTGTGATCGATTTTTTTTGTTAGTTTTATTATTATTATTATGTTTGATTTTTTTTTGTCCTTTTTTATATATTTGATTTTTTTTGTTTGTTTTTTTAATTTTATGTTTTGTTTTTAATATATATTTTAATTTACATTTTGTTATTTTTTAAAACTTTTTTTATTTTGTGCTTTTACATTGTTTTAATTTTAATTTTTGTTTTTATCGAAATTTTAATATTTTTCAGAGTCATGATAAAATCTTTTACGCCATTATTTCGAAATGTTGAAAATTTTCCCTTGAAAAAATAATGTTTATTCAAGCATCAAGACTTTTCGTTTTGAGGGTGTTTTTTGCACAAAATTTACCATTGAAAAAAAAAGTGTTATTCGAACATCAATACTTTTCGTTTTGTGGGTTTTTTTTGCAAAGTGTTATTCGAACATCAATACTTTTTGTTTTGAGGGTGTTTTTTGGACAATTTTTGCACAAAAAATTGGTTTTCACCACCATTTTTAAAACATGTTGAAAATTTACCCTGGAAAAAAAAAGGTGTTATTCCAACATCAATAATTTTCGTTTTTGGCACTGTTTTTGATGTTTTTACGGGGTTTTTTGGCCAAAGTTCCTTTTTTGAGTTTATAGTTCCCATTTCAAAGTTTACATTATCAAGCTTGGACAATACCCCGGAAGAGTTGCTTCCTTCACCTCTCTATGTAGGAAGCCTTTCTCTTCTTTCACCCTTTATTTCAGTTTTCTGTTTTTTTCAATTTTATTTATTCAAAGAACTGTGCATATGCACTTATTTGTTTCATGGGGGCAGAAGAAAGATCCCGACTTATTGAGAGAAAAATAGGTTGTCCCTTTAGAGAGGGATATTTATGTACACCTCTAACATACTTTCTAAGGTTTTCCTCCCCTCCTTACTCTACTTGACTTAGTTGACAAGGATTAACCGAAAATAGAAGACCGATTAGAGTAGGCAGTACTAGTTAAATGTGAAAGCATCGTGATTTCACTGTGACTTTCTTCGAAAGGAATGTATTTTCCATCAAAGTATCATCGACTAAAAGAAATGCAAGATTCACTTAAAGAGAGGGAATAAACAGATAACCGAGCATTAACAGTAGTGTAACTTCCTCTTGCACTTCACCCTGCTTGTTTGAGAAGCCAAACACGGTCTCATGTGGAAGCTATCCTATAACTGAAAAAAAAAAAAAAAAAAGGAAAGAAGCACAATGGAAATCAAATTAAAGCAAAACAATTCAAAGAAAACAACTAAGAAAAGAAAAATTGCTCCTACTACTATCCTAATCAGAGCATAGGCCAGACTCATGTGAAGTGATACTTCCAATGTAGTCATCGGTGCATATGCCCAAGTACGTGCAGGAATGCATGTTAAGAAAGATATACAAGCATAACAACAAAAGAAAATGATAGGACAATTCAAACCAAAACATTCGAAGTTTGGAAGTGTTATCAGGAAATCTAGTGCTTATGCAGAGCTGCTAGTCCCACTAAGGCTGGTAGCTACCTTAGAAACAAACAAACTAAAAACTACTTTCGTTTTCCTTTATGAGAAATAGATAAGAGGGGAATAAGGAGACCAACCTCTGTGTTGCGCTTGGTTCCTTTCTCGATTCCTCTCCCTTCTGATAGATCTTTGCTACTCGCTTCCTTGTCTACCTAGCTTCACAGAGCACCTGTAGAATCAAAGCAGCATAACACTATCCAAGAACATAGATCTATTATCATAAACAATATAGGACCAGATATACATTGACCACACAAATGCATAAATCATTAATCATACAAGAATGTGGAGGAAAACTTGAATAGTTTTATTGATAATCAAGAAAGAGCAAAGAGGATTACAACCAATTGTTCTGACCTAGCATCATCCTCTCAGCAAGAAAGCCCTTCTTCACCTCATGAAAAGCTTAGATCACCCAACACTATGATATTGCACCAAGAAACCAACAGCACTTCCTTACAAGATACAAAATTCCAGCCTCTGGATCTCTGGGATGAGGGATCCATATATAGATGTTTGCAAGGGGGGTGAGTCAGCTTCTGAGATTTGATTAGTGTCCTCTCTCTGATAGTTCTTGATTCCACTTGGAGATTGATGATCTCTTACTCATCCCTGGGCGAATGCAGAGAGGCAAGTGTCACAGGAGAAGTTTCTCGAAGATTCCATGATCCCCCACCTTGCGGATTGACCCTGTCTTTTGTCCACTCTCGCCCATCGCACCCCATAGAAGGGCTTTTCAACATGCATTGCACCTACTGTGTGTCGGTAGGTGGGATGCAATGCACTTTGACCATGGAGCAGGTGAAATGGTCCAGTTTTGACCAGTTCTGAGTAGATCTTCATGGAGAACTTCTGGGAGATGCTGTAATCAGTTGACCTTGTTCTTTTAGGAGTTTGAACAACACCTTTAGGGACTTAGGAGCCCTTGGTTTATGGACATTTAAGATTGGGGTTGCAGTGCCCAAAAATGTCTATAACAGTTGCCCCCTAAAGCATGAGGTCATTAATCTTTTGATGTCGAGTGAAATGCTTTATCATGAGGATCCGAAGTTTTTTCAAGTTGGAAGGTGACCTGTAATAAGATACAATACAATACATTATCTTCATAATATTTTAATGATCTATCTGAGGCGGGCATTCCCATGCTCAGCTTTATAAATTCATTTTCATGTACATGAGACAGACGATCGTCTGAGTGTAGACTGATGATTCTGGTAGAGCCATCATCCCTTAGATTGGATGATTATCTGTGCAGCAATGATGTACATTTGATGTTTTTAATTTCCTGAATATATATCACAGCCCGGATGGATGAAACTAGATCCGGGGTCTTCAATCTCGTTCGATCTTCACTCAAAGTACAAGTTGATCCATGTGAGAGATGTTTTGGAGTCGAACATGGAAAGACATTGCCTGATTACCAGCCAGTGATGTAAGCTGTTAACAGGCGTGAGAGGAATCACCGATAATGATGATGACGTTCAAGGTACTACAGTAAAATTCACGTGGTGTGAATAAGGGATTTGGCGTCGAACACCACGCAAAATCTTTCGGTCGAAGGCCATTGATGTAAACCTGTCGCCGAAAGTGAGAAACTTGCCATTGAGGCATGCAAGCTTCAAAGTACTAAAAGGGTTGTTCCTAGATCAACTTCTTGGATAATGAGCTGATGTCGACAAGAAGCGATCCATCATAGGAGGGCCTTAGTGAATCCCACATCAATGACACGGAACGGAGCAAATGATTTTAATGGAGGTGAAAACGATCTGGTGATATAAGTTTTAGGGTGGCGGTCATGAAAGAATGGAGCGTAAATGTATTGCAGTGGGTGAGACACAGGTGAATTCTCTGAGTGACTTCTCTTGAACATCTCGGCGACGCTGACGTGATGGATTGGTAGCATTAACCCCAAATATGGATGGTGTGACGGAACCATGGTGATGTGACCAGTGAATGGAACAACCCAACCCGACTCGGATGCGGAGCGAAAGTGTCATGTTCAAGAGTGACTTGCTACCAACAAAGTTTCTTCAAGTTTTCTTCCCAATTTTTCCCCAGTCGTTGCTGACCAGTACTTCTTTATTTTTTTCAAGCTTGAGGAGGATAACATATGCTTGTTATATAATTTTCCCTTCAGGCAAACCCATCGCTATGTGTTAACGAGCCTAGCGATAGTGAAACTCGTTCTTGTCTATTATGGACAAGTTTGTCGCTATTCGGTTTTAACGAGTTTAACGACAAAGATAACTCGGTCCTTTTCAATTTTAGAGAGTCTGAAAAGGGACGTAAAGGAAACTCCAAAAATCCTTTTTCATCACATAATCCCTTGAGTCCGAAAAAGTATAAAACAATACAAAAGGGATGAATTTTCGGTAATTTTAATGAGCCGAACAAAACAAGCGCTCGATCTTTTTGTGTAATAATCCCTCAGGTCCAAAAAGATTAAAATCTAAAGGAGGGATAGCACTTCCGGTCACTTTAACGAGCTGGAGAGGCCAATGGCTTGGCAATCTTTTCATATTTTACGAGTCAGCTGGAAAGAGCTTAAAGGAGACTCGTTTTTTGAGGAACGAGTGATAGATTCGGGTAGCAGCTAATTCCAGGTAAGGTTTTGAATTTTCCAATCACAGCAGTGTCACAAGGATGGCTAACAGGATCACTCTTCGCGGATGTTCCTCAAAAGGGGTAAACAATCAAGTGGAGGTGAATGATCGGCCAATACCAAGGTTAATTTTAGGGGCGAATAATAGCCCAAAGGCGAAATTTAAGGCTTTTTATATTTTAATGGGGCGAATTTTTAATTAAAATAATAATTTTTTTTTATATAATTAGCCCATATTTTATTTAAAAATTAATTTATTTTTTTATTTTAGCCCAGGGCGGATAAACTAACCGAATCGTATTTGATCAAAATCGCCCCATTTTGATATTTGCGGAATCGTATTTGATCAAAATCGCCCCCATTTTGATTTACAGTTTGGGTTTTCTGGTCTGGGAGTGGTTTGTGAGGGTCGATTTGGTCCCGGGAGTGGTTTGTGAGGGTCGATTTGGTCATGGGATGTTAGATTTATTTTGAAATGGAGGGCGGAGCGAGGGCGGATCCCTGTTTTGACGGATTCAGCCCGCTGTTTTGGTGTATATGGCTCCCTGGGTCTCTATATAAAAATGGTTTTGAAATAGGTTTTTTCATCCTAGTTCAGAAATCTAGCAGCAGCAGTTTTGGTGAGATATTCTTGCATTTTTAGATTTCAATCCGCTTATTCTTCTCTGGTTTCGGTATCCATTGTTTCTTGGATTTGAACGGCTCATGCCACTGCAGCAGCAACAACAACAGTCGGTACTTGACCGAATTGTTGGCTGAGCGCGAGAAATTAGGCCCCTTTATTCTCATGTTCGTGTAAAAGGTATATTAACTCTGCTGATATTCAAGCATGGGATAAGTAGCCGTGATCTGCTTAATCTTTTTATGATTGTCTGTGTCCTCCCTTTTGTTGTGTTGTTGAGCTGGAAAGTTATCAGTACTTACCCTAAATATTACAGCATTTGGATGTTTGCAGTCTGCCAGTATCCCAAGATGAATATTGTGATGGAGAAGGCAACTTCCTGCTTCTAATTCCCATGTATTGTTCGTGTTGGAAAGATCTAGGCAATGATTGTTGTATTGTTCATATTTTTCATTCAGCTTGATCTCGGTACAATTGTCGCAAATGTCTTTTATGGTGAGAGGGAGCGTTATAGTCATGTTGCCAAGTATGGGCTGGTTCATAGGGTTGAGTGGGGGAATTGGGTGTTTTCTTGCCTGAGTCATGGGTCAGTTAGCACTATTTATATCAAATGTGGCCTGAATGTTGTTTGAAACTGGAGATACTGATGACCTCAATGATGTGAAAAATTGGAGATACCGTATGGCCTCAATGGTGTTTGTAATCAAAATCTGGATTGAACACAGTGTCTGTATAGACTGTAGTTCAAGTTTTGTATAGACCTTTTGAAAAGTTTTCGAGGCAAGAAATCTGTTGTATTAATATTGTCTGATTTGTAATAGAGAAACTGCTATGAGGTGCTTTGGACTACTTGGGAATGAATTTTTGTCTCAGATGTCGATAGTCTGTACTGTGGTAGACAATAAGATGATTTCTTTTCTCAGGGATTGCAATTGCTTTCCGGAAGATGGGGTATACCTGTTCATGGTACTTCTTTCGACATCAAGTTGATAAACCTTCCCTTAGACTTGAGTTTTGTTTGGTTCTTGCTCGTTGGGTGATGATAAAAAATGTAATATTCATTTGTATTTGTTGATTTTATACTCATGGAACTTGTTTCTTATTGTACTCAGTTCTTTTGATGCAAGAAAGAACAACAGACTAGTTTGAGCTTGAGGTACTTGAAGCGGCAACAGCTCTCTTCTCAAGCGGTATGTGTTCTAGTTCTCAAGTGTAATATGAGTAAATTTAGAATGTACTGCCGTTTGACAATACTTGTAAGCACTTTGAAGCAAATGTGGCCTGAAAGCTGTTTGAAACTGGAGATACTGATGACCTCAATGATGTGAAAAATTGGAGATACCGTATGGCCTCAATGGTGTTTGTAATCAAAATCTGGATTGAACACAGTGTCTGTATAGATTGTAGTTCAAGTTTTGTATAGACCTTTTGAAAAGTTTTCATAAGAGGTACTTGAAGCGGCAGCAGCTCTCTTCTCAAGCGGTATGTGTTCTAGTTCTCAAGTGTAATATGAGTAAATTTAGAATGTACTACCTTAGTTGTCATTTCATCATCCAACAACAACTCTAATGTGTTCAAAAACCTTGGCTACCTCCACCATCGTTGCCCGATGAGAGATAATCCTTCTCCCTTCTCCTCTTCATTTGGTTATCCTTTGCCATCATACTAGAATACAATCTCCTCCACAATTGTAGTCTTCATCTCAAGGACTTCACATGACAAATGAGTCTCTCTTTGTGGTTAATTGTACTATACCTTGGGTGCCAACATTCATAATTCTTGTTGTTGAACCAAGCTCTCCAGTTGCAGCAATAAGCTTGACACCTTTGTCTTATTGATTGCATTCTTTGAACAATGTTACTCAAGCCAATCCTTAAACCTTGGATTGATCAACCGATCTCTAAAGAACATTGCATCATGATGTTGTTCATCCCCTCTTCTACAAGTTCTCTCTTATAGATGCATTCTTTGATTGTTCAAGGCCTCCTCCTTAATGACATTTGAGGGATAATTTTGCCTCCTTCCTTGTCTTAACATAAACTTGGTTTTGCTATCCATCTTTCACATGGCTGCTAGGATCCATGGTCACTTCTGAAAATTGCTTGCAAGGTTATCTTGGCTTCATTATGCATTGTTTTTTCCTTTTGGAAACTCATCCTTCCTTGAGGATTGTCTAGCATCTACTACCTCAATTTGGATTTCTTGGATCAATTTAGTGCTCTCGTTCTCCTTTTGGACCAGTTGTCCATTCTCCTCACATGCAAAGCATGCATTCACATAAAATTCACCAATTTTAAAAATAAAAGGTTACCTGGCCTCTTCTGATGCCTCCAACATCAAATTTTGTCTTCCTTCCATGCTTTAGGAAGGTACTCCTTCTCTTTCTTCTATTCTTATGACAACTATGAATGATTGTCCCTCTTGAAAATCCTTATCATCTGCATCTATACACATAGCATCAGTATCATAATCACCAAGCTCTTTAGCCCCATATGGTATATATGTTACGAGCACTTCTAGCTAACCTCCCATGAGACTTTCATTTATTGTCTCATCGAAATCCTCTTTGTGTAGCTCCCTCTACTGTTATGATGCTTTTTCCACCATATCTTCTATCAACAAATCCATATGTTGATTTGAACTCTTTATGCAGTCCATGAGACTCTCTGATAGTCTCTCTTCAACATCTTCCTCATCATCAAGGACTATTCCCTGCTCTGGTTCAAAATAGTGAACTAATTCAACTTTAGGCTCAACAAGTGCTTCATCTTCCTCCCTAGCTTTCTAGCTTTAGGGGGCTTCCTCTTAAAATCTTTTTTCTGACAAGTAATTTAGCCTTCTTCCTTAGGTCCCATCTCTACCTTTGGTATTCTCTTTCAAGCCTCATTTTGACTATGTTGAATCTCTCCTTCAACTCATAAATCTCCTTTTCAATTTCTTCTTTACTCATGCCATTTTCCTTGGCATGCTTCTCCCTTTTGTTATGGCCTCTCTTTGAATTATGTCCATCAGTAGCCATCTTCTTTCCTCCTTTCTTGTGAGCTTTCTCTTGCTCATTTTGAGCTACAATCAAGCCCCTTTAACAATTCTTCTCCATCACTTGTTACCCAATATCTCACCCACTTCACCTCAACCTAGGCTTTTGGTATTCCTCTGGTTCCCTCCTCTGGAACCCACTTGAGCATGCTCTGGTCTTCTATGGCTTCTACACTTTTCTCACCTTTTGAGAACTCCACTTGTTCTCTTCTCTTTGAGGACCTCAGCTAGAAACCTTCTATGTTTTGTTTTGTAGCCTATTTGTCGTAAGTTTCTTGCCATACACTTTAAGAACTTTATTGGTCCTCTGTTACCTCTCCTTCTACTATTACCACTGTAAGGATTAACTCCTTGTATACATTTAAAAAAAAATACAAACCAGTTACCTACTAGTTCCTTAACCTCTGAGGTCTCAATATCTCAGTTCTTCCTAGCTCTACACTTGGTTGGTACTTCTTTAATATGCTCCAATCCTGTATTCCGTTCTCAATCTCTTTCTCTCCTCACTTTTTTTCTTAGGTTCCTCTTGCCCAAAATTTTCTTGGTTTCTTTGTCTCAACTTTGATGTCTCTTCTTCACGAGCAATCTTATAAATCTTTTTGGTTCACTGCAGAAACCTCCTCAATCACTTGTCAATCCCCAAGAGCATCAATATTGCTCTAGTACCACTTAATGCATACCTTTTGGCTACTCTCATATTTCCATCATTCAACGTAGTCCATCTCATTCATTCACCTTCCCATTTTTGGCTCTTCCGGTCCCTTTTTCTGGCAGCCTTAACTGTGGAACCTTACGTTATGACCCACTAGTCAATTGCTCTATTCCTTTGACCTTTGACATAACAAACAATCTTGATTTTCCCAGATTTTCCACAAGTTCTTTCTCACAGTGACTATACTCGCCCCTGTCTTGCGTTCTAAACCTCCCTACTACCTTCAACACAACCACCCTTAATAAATATCTTCGCATAACCCACTTAGTTGTTCTAGGTCACTAGACAGTTCTCAACCTCCTTAGTTGAAGATTTGTTCCCACTGTGCCTTGAAACCTCACAGAATCTGCTTAAAGTGTGTAATAATTCTCCCAGGCCAAACTTGAAGTCAACACACACACCTGTCTCCTGGTATTTGAAAGCACTCAATCTCAATAATAAAGGTGCTTAGGCCTAACTTTACTCATATTACACTTGAGGTACTTGAAGCGGCAGCAGCTCTCTTCTCAAGCGGTATGTGTTCTAGTTCTCAAGTGTAATATGAGTAAATTTAGAATGTACTGCCGTTTGACAATACTTGTAAGCACTTTGAAGCAAATGTGGCCTGAATGCTGTTTGAAACTGGAGATACTGATGACCTCAATGATGTGAAAAATTGGAGATACCGTATGGCCTCAATGGTGTTTGTAATCAAAATCTGGATTGAACACAGTGTCTGTATAGACTGTTGTATAGACTGTAGTCTAATTATGTATAGACTGTTGGTCTTAAGAGCATGCGATCATTGATCAAGCCATCATGACCCATGGCAGCTTTGAAGGGATAAAAGGAAGACGTGTTGAAGCCAATGCTGCCATTGGAGTTTGATTCTTGAATATCATGGAGATTAAGAAGAATTATGTTCCATGCTCAAGGTTAATTACAATAACGTTTTATGTGCTTACTCTACAAATGAATTTGAACAAGTTTTTCATGGAAACCTTTCGAAAAGAGAAAAAAGACCTTGGCATTATAGTTTATTGGTGGATTCCTATATTTTCTTGGTTGTTGTTACATGTTGACTATTGGAAGATCTGTTTATATTACTGAGAATCTTTCACCTGAAAATGGAGCAGTAAAGGACATATTAACTGTTATACGCTTTTGATTTTTCTGCCTTTGAGAACCTTGTGAGTTGTATGTCATTGAAGGGTGACTTGGTTTGAATAGTTAGCTTTGGAGAGCAGTTAGAGGAAGAAATAACTCAAACCCAAACTCAACAATGGAATTTTTATCAATGTGTCCATTCCAATAGATTATTATTCTAAATCTGGATGATGTGGCAACAATAATTATATATTTTTTGGAATGTACCTCAGTGAATGATCACCTTTTGTAATATTTTAAGTGCCGCTACATAGAGATGTTATTTCTATGCTTAATTAATTGCATTGATGTGCCATAGAGCAATGCAATGCATCTGGATACTTGAAGTCTTGGAATTGCAGAGTAGCATTTGCTTGATTCCTTGGTAGCTGTTTGAAGATCCTAACCAAACTGATGTTTCTTTCACAATTGTGGTTCTTTGTCATAGTAGTATAGTACGCTGTTCCTGAGATTACCTTTGGTTCTGTTCTGAGATCTGTAGAGAATTGTTGAGCAAGGGGGAGGATAGCTTCATCTTAAAGCATCCCTCTACCCAACGTTAAGCTTGATGGGAAGAATTATCCTATCTTCAAGTGAAGGGTGCTAAACATATAATTGAAGAATTGATTGTTAAGACTTGTGGAGGGTAAGAAGACAAATTGCACTGTTGCTAAAGAATTAGTAAAGCTTTTGGCGCACAATGAAGATGTGCAGTACATTATAAGTTTTACTATTGCAGATCATATTGGTCCTCAAATTAGAAGTTTGATTAGTTCTTGTAAGATTTGGACTAGGATTCTCTAACAGAACAAGGATTCTCTATTCTAGGAAATGACTGTATGCATTTTAAATGATTGGTTGTGTATATCACTGTTTATACGATACGTATTCAGGATGTGCAAGATCAATTTGGAGCAGTTGATGATAGAATTGATCCTAAAGTTCGTAGTGCCACTGTTCCAATGGTTGAAAAAAATGTTTCAGCCATTTGTGACTAGTGTGAATGCCACTGATAAAGTGGCTAACTTTCTTGGTGGAATGTTACTGCAGAAAGAACATTGCTGGAACAGATTCACTTAAAAGAGTGTATACCGAGCACTTACACTGAAATCACTAAGAAGAAAGGGAAGAAGTCTGCATAGAAAAGTTTAAAGGAAACTTCAAAAAAAACCCTTGAAAAATGATGTTGTATCAAGCAGGGCCATTATTGCAGAGATTGTGTCAAGGCCCATTACCACAGTAAATATATATTATTTAGAACTATGTTGTAATTTTTGTCAGGGTTCATGTTTAGGTTCAACTATCACTGGCTACCCTATTCTGGAAGAGCTTTTGCTCTCCTGAAGACATCTTGATCTAACTCTTCATTCTTTGTTTTCACCTCCATAAAAAATCTCTAGTGGATTCATAAATTTTCCTTTTATTGTGACAGACTATTTTATGTGGTATTGTTGGCATACCTCCTTCAAATGGTGTTATTCCTGAATCTCCAATGCACATGAAAGGCTTATCTACCCTCAAACATCAGGTACTAATATATTGGAATTATCAATTGCAGCTTCTCAGGGAAAAGACACAATTCAGACATTTTATAGACGAGTAACTTACAAGTACTTTTGTTACAGTTGGTGCTTAGCAAGTTAGTGACAACAATCTGGAAAAGTATGCAGAAAAATTCAACCTTAGGGCAATTATACAGAAACATGCAAGAAGCCTATGAGCAAATGCAGACCCCAATGGTTTATCAGCCTCCACCTGCCTTGGTAATGGTCTTATTTTCAAGTTTGGGTGTTTCATTTTATCTAATTTTCCTCTCCCTTTATTTATTTGTCTTGTCATGTCCCAACCATTTATGCAGGCACTTAAGGAATTGAAAGAGACCACAATTCAGTTGGCCGCAAGTACTGGGAATATGGATGCCCAGTTGATGAATCAATTTTTAATGTTGACAAGGACGTGGATGACCTGCTTCCTGTTGAGGTGAAAGAACAACAATTGAAAGGGCCAGTGAACTAGGTTTCTTTGGTTTTTAGTGCATTTGTTTGCATTCTATATTTGTAGAGATTACATCTCAGATTAAACTTTGAGTTGGGCTCATGCTCTGGCCATCAAAGCATTTGAATGCTGGGGGTTTTACACCCCTTTAAAGTTTTGCAGCGATCTTTTGATTAGATCTTCAATGTAAGACTTCACGGAAGTCAAAAACTGGCAGGCAGAAAAAGTCCTGCATGCTGTACTGACAATGAGATGTCTAGGGTAGTTTAAAATAACTTCTTGTTTCTTTTGAATAAATCTTCTTGTAATACTAGAGAGGCCACTCAGTTTTGGTGATATTTTCAGTGCTTTGTTTAGTTATGTGAATTCGTTAGATGCAAAACAAGTATTGGTTAATTTCATGAAAACCAATCTGCAGAATTGGAAATGTAAGCATATGTGCATGAATGTAGTAGAGAAAGGGGTACTGTTCTAATTGAAGTGAGAGTGAAAGAGACCTTTTGAAAATGTTATTGTTTCAAGCAGTTGGAATGGTATCAGTAGGAATCAGTATGCAGAAATTAAACAAAATAAATGGGAATCAAGGCGAATCAAGCATTGTATTGCATATCAAATCTAATAAAGTACCAATGATTCTACAGCTCTGGTTAAGTACTCAATAGTGCTTCCAAGGTTGCAGAACTTCAATCTACAGTCATAGATATTGAATGGATGTTTGCAGTTATATTGTTCCTCTGCCAAGAACTCTGCTCTTTTGGACCTCAATTCCCCTCAAATAAAAATGTTCTGTTTAATTGGAACTTATTTACATCCTAACATGCAGGTCGATTTCTCCAAGAGAATGTACCTGGGCAAAAAATGATATCCAAGTTGAAATCTTAACAATGGAATTAACTAATTATTTTCAATCGATTTCCTTCATTGTTGCTAGTTGATTTTTCCTGGGATTATCGACATCTCATTTATTGGGTTCACCTCACCCTGATTTGAACTTCTTTCATTTGAATCAACTTCATCTCTGGTTAGAACATTTTTTGATTGATTTCATTTTCCAACAAATGTGGTATTTAAGTTACTTTCTTCTTGCAAGTCGATTTTACCGTTATTAGTACACTGCTAGTAGATTTGTTTGACATGATCATTTTCTTCAATTTCAGGGTCGACTAGCTTAATGATAGTGTCCTTTTGCTTCAGCTCATGTTCATTCATCAGTTCTCAATTGATTCTCTCTGTGTTCAAAATGGTTTCAAGTAGCTTAGGAATTACATCGATTTCCATGTTCATTCATCAGTTCTCAACTGATTCTCTCTGTGTTCAATGGATTCAAGTAGCTTGGAAATCACATAAATTTCCTTTTATATTGTTTTAAAATGTACAGGAATGTCATAGTGGAATTGCTTTCCACAAAAATACTTCTTTGTAACTATGGACTTTATCTCAACTCAACTGGATTTCATTTCTAACAAGAGATTTCCTTAATAAATTCCTCTTGACAAATTTTTCTGTTATAAAACTTTGCAAAAGCATACCCTTGGTATAGCTCACTACACAAGAAAATTCATTTTTGAAGCATAATTCTTATACTTGCAACTTTCATTTCTCTGTATAGACTTTCTAGAAAATAAATTGCGTGTAAAGAGTCTATAGTCCACTCTTGGATTCATTTTGTTCGAGAGTTATGTGAAGGACTAATGAACCTAGTAGTCACAGGATGAAACAAATCCTGAGGCAGTGAAAATTTGTACATGGGTCCACATTTGCTCTCGTTATGGTCCTTACAGAGAGTGCATTGAAGGTAGGTATGTTGCAGTTGGTAGAATATGACGAATGTGTTCCCTTCATGTTCTCTAAGACGACAACTTACAATTATTTGACAATTTCCTCATCCAAATGATTTTGAATGAGTAATTTCATCTAAATTTAACTGATTTTCAAACTGGGATTTAGTCTTCTTAATTTAACTGATTTTCAAACTGAGATTTAGTCAGTGTTATTGAGGAGTGAAATAGAAACTGATTTTCTCTTGCAGAGAATAACAAGGATTGGTGTGAGCTTATACTCTGCCTTATAGACCTTCAAATATGAATAAGCTCTTGTATCCCTATTTCAATCACATAATTTAAATGAATATAATGTCATTTTATTAGAAAAATCCAATGAGTATGAAATAGATCATCATAATGGCCACTGTAGCCTAGGCTGGTGAGAACTTGAGTATTTTATATCTGACTAAACACATGCACATGAAAAGAAACATCACCTAACACAGACATGAACAGGATAGAATCTAGATATTAGAATTTTGGGGAAAAACAATTGCGCCTTAACAGAGAGCTTCTTATCCTACACCACACATTTCACTCTTTCAAGGTGGAGTTACAAACTGAACATGCAATGACTGAGCTGCATGGTCACCAAAGTTGTAACACACCCAAAAAAACAATGCTTCATATCGGCTTCTCAATTATGTGTGTTTAGCATTAGTGATATAGTCTCTTCTGAACTTTTATTTCAAGTAGAAATTTGATTAAATTTCATAAGTGCAAGAAATCACAGAAAACCCTCCGGCAGTAAATTGATAGGAGAAATCTTCAAAAAAACCTGGAAGCTGTCCTGTTCATATTGTCCTGGAATTTTCAGCCAAGTTAATATATCTGTAAAGAATACTGTTTTATCCTGAGAGAAGATTGACACTTTGTTTATCACCAGATGAAAATAAATTAGAAGCAAAACATCAGGTTGGTGACAAATCCAAAACAAGTTGCAAGACTGTAACCCAATTTGCAAAACATCAAAAAACTGATTGTCCCAGAGTGGGATGCACTATGGGAAGCTGTGCTGTCCCATCTTTTACTAGTGTCAGCTTCATAGCACCTGCTTCCATTTCCAGCAGCTCTGTCTTTAAGAGAGCATCGGCCTCTATCTTGATAGTGTTTTCATCAAGAGATTTGTAGCTAATTTCCATTTTTAATCTTTATGGCAGTTGTTTATAGTCCTATAGGACTGAAAGTATGGATGTTGCAAAGCTTCATTAGCTGTTATTCTTTTGTTTCCATCCACTTGTAACATTTGTTTCAGCAAATCCACACCTTCTAGACACCCAACATTTTTAACAAATCTTGTGAGGGATGGGAAAGGCTTTCCCGGATTTGGAAATATGATATCCAACTGCTCCTTTACAGATTGCCCACGAAATAGTGGCTCACCGATGAACAATTCTGCCGACATGTTATTTGTTGCTTTTTTCTAGACTAGCTCTCACAAAGCATTTGAGTTGTTCCTGTTCCTGGTTGGTTTTTTTATAATTTTATAGACAAGTTCCATGTCGTGGAAATGTGAAAAAAGATAGTGATATTGCCACCATGTGGCTCTTATCATATATGGTTTTATACTTCTTCAAAAAATTCTCTAAGAGTTCACAATGCTAAAATTCACTAGGACTTTACAAAGTTTTATTATTTAGTGAAAGACTTGCCAAGTTCTTACAGGATTTTATAATTGAGTAAAATATTCGCCATGCCTGGTGAGAGATTCGCCAGAAAATTATATATACATATTATATTATTGATAAAATCGCCTTCCATTTTTCCTATATACCATGGAGATTCGCCCAATTATTATATTTATAAATTTGGGGGGGGTTCTTAAAATTTTCCCTGGCCAATACAGAGTGGAGGTGATGATGAGAACACGACCAAGGCTTCAAAGGCTGATGATAATACATTCACGATGGTTATTTACCGGAAATGGTTCATTTTTTAATGAGCTTAAACTTTCGAGGAACATTTTCTCATTGCTCATGTTTATTTTTTAACGAGCTTGAATTCCGCGTTAAAACTGCTCGATCCAGTCGTATAATAAGGATATCTCATCTAAGATGCCATTTTTATGGAGCTTGCACCCTACAAAGCTTTGATCCGCATCCTTTCTTTATGCAAGTTAGGAAACGATCAATCCTACGAGTTTAAAGGGTTAGAGGACCTACAAATTGAAAAAATAAATGGTCGCTCTTCGCTTGCATGCCAAAAGGTTTGCATGCCCCCAGGTATAGTGAAAAATTTCCAGGTTACCAAAGATTGTTCTATCTGTGCTACAGACAAAACACTTCCTCGGCGATGTCTACCGAAATAGAAAAAGGTGAGTGGTGCAGACGCCTCCACTCACATAACTTTGACGAGGGAATCTTATTCCAGCCTAATCCCATTTTCCTAAATGGACGGGTGTGTCAGACTAGTCATATATCCTCCGCGGAAACCTACCCTATACCCAAGGTTTTCCTGCCGAAACAGACCAGGGTGCATGCCCCCTGGGTTTCAGTCATATCCTCTGAATCACTCACGCTCATCAGGAGGACGACTGGGGATTGATGAGACATTCCTTACGTGAAAAGACCATTCAGGGTTGGTATATGACTATTTGCTATGTATGAGCCGGGGAATGAAAGCTGGTCTACGAGCTTGACCACTCTTCCTTCATGTGGAAAACACATTACTCTAAAGAGTGAGGAGACAATGGCTCCCATGCAATAAATATAGACTCACCCAAGGAGTAGATTATAATCCAGGGGTCCTTGGACTACCATTACATTCATGTGAACGGTTTTCCCTCTCAATGTTATCGGCACATTGGGAAGGATCCCTAATGGTCGACTAGTTCCTTTGTCAAAGGCTGTTAGATTTCTCATCTCAGGCAAAAGCGATGGAAAACCAAGCGCTTTCCAAGCAGTTGAGGAAAGGATACTCACATAATCCCCTTCATCTATGATGGTACCGGCCATGACCATTCTATATATTTGAGCAATGATTCGAAATGGTACACTAGTTGGTAAACGGGGTCTGCCTAGTAGATTCCAGTCAAAGGAAACAACCAGGTTGCTTGGAGGTGGGATCGAATAGACGGCCGAATATGACTCTGACGAACTTCCTTCCTGCGGTAAAGGAACGAGTAGACTGCCCCCATGTTCATCGGAGTCTGTGCTTACGAAGAGAATTTGAACGGTGTCATTCTTTTTCTTTTTGGTGACTGTATCATCTGAAGATTGATCCCCTGAAGGCAAGACCGGGTCAACTACCGCCTCAACCTTTTGAATTTCGTCTGGTATGGATTCAGATGGTTTATCTTCAATTATAGATGCTTCGGCCGACCACAAGGGCGTGTCGACCGGATTTTCAACTAGTGACGGACTCGGCAAGAGTTTTTTTATATCCAGGAGGAAGCCGTGACGGTGAAACCGGACGGTCGACCAAAACTCTTTTAGCTTCGTCTAAGAAGGGACAACGGTGGACGGCGTGATCGCCTTCACACAATTTACAAGGAAATTTATATTTTCCTTTTTTTCCAAGGGCTTCACTTTCACTAGTTGACGGTGTATGCTCAACATGATCGTCAGAGGTTGATGACACCAGATTGTGCAAACGAGAAGACCAGTCCCTTAAGATCCGAGGGATACAAGGACAATCTCGATGATAGTGGTCTCCTTTGTAAATGACACATGGCGATTTAGGCCTGGATGGTGCAGTGTGTGGATTTTCGCTAGACGATGCCTGGTCACCCCTTTACACCTTTGGCTCCTTCTTCTTCTTCCCCTTCTTCTTCTCGGTTACTTGATTTTTGGCTTTACCAGCTTCATCAAGCGAAGAGGAAGGAGAAGAGGAAGAATTGGACGAAGTAGAGGGTTGGGGGGTAACTCTGGTATCGTTCAGTTGCTGACTTGATTGTTCAGGAATCGCGGTGCTCTGAACGACAGAGGTTGAGAAGAGCCATACGGCAAGCCGATTGTCAATCCTGGAAGCGACAATGTGGCCATATGGGGTGCACCAACATCTCCCCAAGAGGAGAAGGGACTAGGATTTCCTCCAAGGGGAACTCCTTGGTTGGTGGAATCCATTTTTCTCAACCTAAGACTAACGTAGGAAAGGTGATAATTATTCTGTTTAAAATAAATTTTAGAGGCTCTGACACAACTTGTTTTTCAATTTTTAAGAGTCGAGAAAAAACAAAAGATGACTCTAGTCACCTTCGATTTTTAATGAGCTTGAAGTGACAAGTGCTCAAATGGACCTTTTCCTTTAAGGAGTCTGAAAAGGAACGAAAGGGACTACTCTGGAAATCTAGTCAGAGGGATTACCAAACCAATCGCAAAACTGCAGAATACTTTTTACGGTACGCCAGTCAATCTTCCCGAATGCTGTGTTCAGTGCATTGCGATTGATAGGGCGACAGACACGGCTTCCTATGGATAAAGGATAAAGCCTATTGTGGTCTCCCAAAATATACTCGACGGTACGTGGGAGCACAAGTTCGTACTGGCACTTGTCGTCTCAAAGTGGAGGAATCACCCAACCAACAGTGAAAACAACAGTTACCAGGCTTTACGACGCCGGAATACGTCTCTAGCCTAGACTTCTAGATGTTGTGCGTTAGGTTCCAAAGCGTTTTTAGATTCATTAAATTTATTTAATAGTCTATCTTGCTTAAGAAATTTTCCTTTCAGGTTCACCGCGTGATGTAGATGTACAATTCCTAAAATGAAATCTAAGATTGTAAACAGTCGTTTAATCTTCTTTTTGAAATGAAAATCCTAGCTACTAAGGAAAGAGAGATGGCGTTCTTTCAACAAAGAGCAGAGAGCACACACTATATGCACTTGTCCTAAATCAAACCAACGAACAGTCTAAATGCAAATACACATGCATGTATTTGTTTTCAGCCTTCTTAATGTGTGAATGATAAAAAGAAAGCTAAGCGCAATTCTGAATTATTTTTCAAAGCGACAATTACTAACAAGCTTCTTTTCAAAACAAAATGAGGACAATGACGACACTTTGCTATTTGGAATTGAAAACTTGCTTTCGACACTTGAAAAACTACTAATTCAAATCAAATACAAGAGTAACAATGTAATCGACTATCAAGAACAATCGAATTCTCCTCTATGACTGAAAACGACACTTGTGACACTTTCAAATCAAGAAACGACAGTTCAATTACGCTACTTCTTTGTAAAAGAGAACTGACAATGACTCAAAATACATAAAAACATTTACGGTTCTTTGCACAATGGAGGCGGAATAATGGCAAGGAAGGCGGTTTCCACAGAGGTGTACTGACTACAGGCAGCAAAACTCCTGAATAGAGTTGAAAAGTATGAACACAGAAGCCAAAATTTAAGAGCAGAAGAGGTCTGATCAGCGCACCTGTAGGACAGGGAAACTGAAATGCAACACACCTAGTACACTCGGGAAGTGTGATGCATTTAGGTTTCAAAGAAGACATAGTGCAATGGACCAGGGACGAGACTTTAGCTGGGTTCCGGGTCACAATTTGCAGCTCAGTTCAGGGATTTAGGCCGAGCAAGTGGTAATCAGTAAATCAATCACAGGGGTAGATATAAGGAGTTTACTAGAGCCACCACAAGGGCAATTAGAGAGCTTGTAAATCAATTTTTTAATTCATAAACAAAACCTGGAGATAGACTAAAGCAACATTGATCTAGTTTGCACTTGCATAGCAAATGCAGTTCGAAGGCTAGTTGGCTTGACTTTAGGCTCCGTCTGTAAGTTTATAAAGTAAACAAATGTAGATAAACAAATAATCTACTAGCTCCCCAGCGGAGTCGCCATTTTGTTATTGGGAAATCTAGTGTCTATGCAGAGCTGCTAGATCCACTAAGGCTGGTAGCTACCTTAGAAACAAACAAACTAAAAACTACTTTCGTTTTCCTTTATGAGAAATAGATAAGAGGGGAATAAGGAGACCAACCTCTGTCTTGCGCTTGGTTCCTTTCTCGATTCCTCTCCCTTCTGATAGATCTTTGCTACTCGCTTCCTTGTCTACCCAGCTGCAGAGAGCACCTGTAGAATCAAAGAAGCATAACACTATCCAAGGACATTGATATATTATCATAAACAATATAGGACCAGATATATATTGACCACACAAATGCATAAATCATTAATCATACAAGAATGTGGAGGAAATCTTGAATAGTTTTATTGATAATCAAGAAAGAGCAAAGAGGATTACAACCAATTGTTTTGACCCAGCATCATCCTCTCAGCAAGAAAGCCCTTCTTCACCTCATGAAAAGCTTAGATCACCCAACACTATGATATTGCACCAAGAAACCAACAACACTTCGTTACAAGATACAAAATTCCAGCCTCCGGATCTCTGGGATGAGGGATCCATATATAGATGTTTGCAAGGGGGTGAGTCAGCTTCTGAGATTTGATTAGTGTCCTCTCTCTGATAGTTCTTGATTCCACTTGGAGATTGATGATCTCTTACTCATCCTTGGGCGAATGCAGAGAGGCAAGTGTCACAGGAGAAGTTCATGGAAGATTCCCCAGTGGAGTTGCCATTTTGTTATCGGGAAATCTAGTGTCTATGTAGAGATGCTAGTCCCACTAAGGCTGGTAGCTACCTTAGAAACAAACAAACTAAAAACTACTTTCGTTTTCCTTTATGAGAAATAGATAAGAGGGGAATAAGGATACCAACCTCTGTCTTGCGCTTGGTTCCTTGCTCGATTCCTCTCCCTTCTGATAGATCTTTGCTACTTGCCTCCTTATCTACCCAGCTTCACAGAGCACCTGTAGAATCAAAGCAGCATAATAATATCCAAGAACATAGATCTATTATCATAAACAATATAGGACCAGATATATATTGACCACATAAATGCATAAATCATTAATCATACAAGAATGTGGAGGAAAACTTGAATAGTTTTATTGATAATCAAGAAAGAGCAAAGAGGATTACAACCAATTGTTCTGACCCAGCATTATCCTCTCAGCAAGAAAGCCCTTCTTCACCTCATGAAAAGCTTAGATCACCCAACACTATGATATTGCACTAAGAAACCAACAACACTTCCTTACAAGATACAAAATTCCAACCTCCGGATCTCTGGGATGAGGGATCCATATATAGATGTTTGCAAGGGGGTGAGTCAGCTTCTGAGATTTGATTAGTGTCGTCTCTCTGATAGTTCTTGATTCCACTTGGAAATTGATGATATCTTACTCATCCCTGGGCGAATGCAGAGAGGCAAGTGTCACAAGAGAAGTTTCTGGAAGATTCCATGATCCTCCACCTTGCGGATTGACCCTGCCATTTGTCCACTCTCGCCCATCGCACCCCATAGAAGGGCTTTTCAACATGCATCGCACCTACTGTGTGTCGGTAGGTGGGATGCAACGCACTTTGACCATGGAGCAGGTGAAATGGTTCAGTTTTGACCAGTTCTGAGTAGTTTTTCATGGAGAACTTCTGGGAGATGCTGTAATCAGTTGACCTTGTTCTTTTAGGGGTTGGAACAACACCTTTAGGGACTTAGGAGCCCTTGGTTTATAGACATTTATGATTGGGGTTGCAGTGCCCAAAAATGTCTATAACAGGAAGTACACACAAAAAAGTAAGAATGAAACATGCATGGAAGACATTCTGTGGGTGCATTGTGGTGTTTAGACACTTTGTGACCTAAAGACAGGCAAGAAAAAACTTTCTAACTATAGAAATGGGTGAACATAAAGAAAGAAGAAAATTTTAGTTTCACAATCGTGCTCACCATGTACGACTCCTCTAATGACTGAGCGATAGGATTGTTTCATACAGATGGAGGATGCGAAAATCATAGAACAAAATGATTTTCATTATGTGTGATAGAGTGATGAGGATCATGGAAAGATTGAACACATTTCTGATCAGAAGTAGAACTTTATGCAAGACTACGAGAACCTAACATAAACATCAACTTGTGCTGAAGTGCCTCGATAGCTTGGGGAAGTTCCAACACCTCAGAAGATGGATCATCAAAGATCGGTGGCTTGGAAATATTGAGAGTAGAAGAATCAGGGTCGTGGACAAATGAATCAATGAAAATTTCATGACAACCATGATCAGAAAGTTTAAGATCACAAACAGAGGCATCCTCATGATATTACGAATTGTAAAGAGGGGAAGATTGAAAATAAGAAATTTCACCATCCATATTTTCAGAAAGATGAGATGAGAGATTGGGGAAATCAAGACTAGAAGATTTGTCCTCTTCGTATTCAGATTAAAAAATAACATTCCACATGCTCTGAGAATGATCGAAAGTAGTCATGTCATAAAAAACTAAATTTTCACAAGGTTTAGCAGGAATCATAGAATTGGGGAAAATGTCAAGATAATGCAGAAGAGGTGTGGAAGGAAACAAATCATCCTTCATCGAAAATTCTTGTTCATATGTAGACTCCCACACATAATCACCATAAATGATATTGCAAGTTGGTTGCTCAGCACTAACTCCATCCAAGACTTGATCCTCATGAACATCAAGAGAAATATTCGAAATAGGTGAACACAATAACTAATAATCTAGAGGACCAAATGAACCAACGGATGGAGGACGAGGAGATAACACTTCATCATATCCATCAGATTCACAGTACAAACCTGCACTAAAATTCTAAATATGTGGGGTAGGAGGGGATGGTGGTAATTCAATGGATTTATTTTCAATCATTCCCACCTCAACCTGCAAAACTAGAGTTGTTTGATGAGAAGGCGATGAAGGTCACCTAGAATAACAACTTTGTCCATTGCATATTTAGAAGCTCTAATACTGAGGTATATTCAAAGGGGTTCAAAATATTCAAGCTTGTCCGAATTTTATGAAATGTGAACAAGATTTAGGAACCTATCAGCCAAGAAAGATCAATCAAAATCATCTTCTGGAAGTTCAAAGAAAAAATGAATGAAATGATCATGAAAATCTTGAACAGATTCATCAGGTGCTTTTCGCAAATTTAAAATTTTCTCGCACGGTGTCTTACGATCATACATATCAAAAGCACGACACAGTTCTATAAAAATATGTTCAAAAGAGTGTATGGAGGTATTAGGCAATGTGTTACACCATTCTCATACATGCCCCTTGAACATAAGAATGAACAACCTACAACCAACATCCTCACAGTGGATGTTGTGCTTCACGCAGAAATCAAGAAAATGAGCGGTATTCTCAAACAAGGTTGCTTCACCCTCGCCATTGAATTTCAAATTTGACAAGCCATCAATAATTCTTGTGGGCACTTTCAGATTTGTGTGTCTAGAAAAACATGTGGGGGTTATGATTTGGGGAGAAGTCATTAAATGAGTGCAGAAATTCAAAACATACTTTAAGGGCTCAACTTGTCATTTGGCCCTCCTTGTAGCGCCAAAAACATTGACGGTGTTGGACTCACTAAAATTCGAGGAGCCTCCCCGATATGAAGTCCCAACTAGACCTCATACCGATTGGATTTGGAGCCCAATAGTGGGTGGTAATGTTATGCCTTGACTGCAAAAACACGCAGAGTGAAGTACAAAAACTTTGGTGAGAGAAAGTGTGTGACCTTGCAGAAAGTCGAGTGCGATGCATGAAGGTTCCAACACACAAAGGGAAAAGGAAGTGCGCCCCTTGTAATCCTGTAATAGTATGCAACTTGAAAGGAACAGATGAGTATAATGAAATCAAAAGATAATATGCAGAATAGTTCACAAATTAACAGTGATGAATTAATACAACAACACAAGTTCAGCAAGATTCATATAAACGCAAATGAAATAGTTCATAAGCATAAGCATAAATTAAATAACATACCTTGCAAATACAATAAGAATAGTCCTACTATATTCACAACATATGCATGAAAGCATGCCGAGTCTGATTTTTATTATAAGTGAAAGTTTCATTCATACATATACCGTTGACGGGCCATTAGCCCCAATAGTGGAACATTAAAGTCAAGAACACTTTCTCCTCCAAAGAAGTATACTTGCTCTACTCTATGGAGAATCCAAGGCTCTTACAATACTCCCAAGATCCTTCTAATCCTAAGCCTAGCCAAAAGCTTGGCTCCCAAAATCCCCTTACATGAGTTATGAGGTTTTATTTAAAACAAGGGGGTGGATGACTCTTCAAATCCCCTTTGTGACCTTTGGACTACCCTCATGAATCTTCAAATTATTTCAAATGAATCATTAAATTACATCATGACTCTTCATATTCCAATATTAAGACTTGGCATTTCACTTAAAAAATAATTACAAATAACATTACAATTTACACTTGTACCCATATAAGATAAAATAGGGTAGAGACAACTTGACAACCTAACAAGACAAAACACTATGATGCTTAAGTTTGGGAGAACTTTAGCTCAACAACTTCTACTTGATGCTTCATGGTAACATATTGGTGTCAATCTTGGTACTGTGCAATGACTTCCCCAAACTGCGTGATGGTGTCTGGCTGGAAGCAGACTCTAGCCTCCATGACATTTAGGTACAATGACTTCGAACCAGTCTCAACTTCCTTTTGAAGCATGAGAAACATTGCTCTAATTTGGACATGACCACTGACGTAGTTCTGCATCTTTTGTCTGTTCAACTCCAAATATTCCTTGGTGGAAATATGTCTTAGCTGCTCCAAGTACTCTTTGATATCCTACCAGACCTGGTTCTTTGGTTTGGCTTTGGTGAGCGAGCCAACTAATGGGATCTTGTGTGTTTTCACCATGTCATCCAAACAACTGAATAATTATACAAATGAGGCAAGCTGCTTGTTGGTATGAATCAATATTTGAACTCTTGTTCTATCCAGATTTTCCTGTGGCTTCATTTTCTTCCCCAAGTCAAGTTGTGCCCCTTTGTATCAAATTTTCCATTTTTGCACATAGCAAATGGCAGCTTGTATGTTTTTTAGAGTTTTAACAGAATCTTTTCTCTGTTTTTATAGGCCATGCAAATAGACAACTACTTTATGTACGGTCACAAAATCCTCATAGAGGTTGCGCATGGTTTCTCCAAGTGTTGATACTACTATAAGTATCATTTCTCTTATTTCCTCCAAGTAGACCTGTGTGGATAGTACGTTATGTTCTGCTACACATAGTTGTTCTACCTCTTTCCAATCATCCTGTAAGTTTTGTGCCAATTTCTCATTCTTAGTCGTCAAATACTGAATGTTTGATCTTGTTGCACCTGCAAAGGCCAAGTTCGATTTAGCAATGGAATTTGGATTCTTCTTGGTGTCTTCCACTATCACCCTTTCTCTAATGAATGCAGGTGATGCGTGATCGTCTGGAAAAATATTTCTCCACGCTTGTACAATATTATTTTGGAACTCATCATATGACAGATTGTACAAGTCCATTACCAGATCATCATCAATTCTTAAATTTGTTGAGAAAGCTCCCACTCCTGCATTTGTTCACCCTCCTCCTTTCTTGATGGTTGGTTCTATTCCTATGCTTCAACCTGTATTGGCACTATTTTTTCTACTATGGCGCCTCTCCTTTCTTCTTCTTCCTGCTTCTACTTCTCTTCTTAAAAATTTTGCATGAAAACAAAAAAATTAACCGTGGAAAGATAGAGAAAGGTTTTAGTTCCTACCTAGAAATGACGACACTCGAAATGGTTTGCTAGGTTGACCACAATCAGTTGTAGAAGATCAAGGGAAAAAGGGCTCCAAATACTCTTTCTTGAACATAAAATGTGAAATGGTGAAAATGAAAAGTCATTTCGAATATTTATGGTTATTTTCTCATTATTTTATTCAATTTTAGTATTTTGACCTAGATATGCTTCATTTTTACTATGAAACATGTATGTTTAATCCTTCTTGTGGTGTTTTTAGCAGGTCAAAAACCATTAGCAAGGTTTTATTATGTTTTGAATAGGTTACTTTGACTAAAGAATATAATTTTATATCTTTTTCAGACTCTATAAAACTATGAAAAAGGAACCCCCCTTGGAGTCCTCTTTTAGCTCTTTTTGAAGTCCCAAAATATGAAAAATTTTCCAAGTACTTGTCTTTTCGAACTCATAAAAGTTAATGAAAAGACGTCTACTTAGTATAAGTTTAACCCTTTTTTGGACTGAGATAGACTAGCTACAAAAAATGAATACCTTAGTATAACATGGATATGAGGTTCTCTTGGGTATTGTTTTCTACCTTTTTGGACATAAGGGACTACCTGCAAAAAGGGACATTTCAAGTTTTCTTTTTCGCCTTTTTCTCAAACTCTCTCAACATGAAAAAAATGTTGATTTTTACCTTTGCTAGACTCATAAAAACATCAAACAATGATGGAATCATCAATCATGACAAGGCCGAACCACTCATTCTTAGGGTTCGTTAAATATATTTAGAGGGATTCATCAAAAGGATGAACTTACATATCCAGCATATGTTATCCTCCTCAAGCTTGTTAAAAAATAAAGAGGCAGTGACCAGTATGATCAGGGAAATTGGGAAGGCAAGGGATTCCATTTTGCTAATGGAAGCAAATCGCCCTTGAATATGACACTCTTTCTCTTCATCTCCGTGGTTGTTGGCTTGGGTAATCTGCTTGTCTTTTGGTTATCATACCATTTTCAGAGCCTCCATTTCGGTTTTGGGTCAATGTTACCAACTCCATTCAGTGTCATCAGTGTGTTCAAGAGAAGTCATTTAGTTGATCTCTACTACAATAATATTAAGCCTTCATTTCATGTCTGCCTTTCCTGATCTAGTTCCATGTTAGCATCATTTTGATCATTCTGTCTCAATCATCATACTTGTTTCATGTCATTTATGGGGGATACATCAAGGCCCTCCTATGACGAGTTGCTTCCTGTCGACATCAGCACATCATCCAGGAAGTTGACTTAGAAACACACCTTTGGTACCTTGGTGCTTGCATACATCAATGGAAATTTTCCTCACTCTCGGCGACAGGTTTACATCAATGGCCTTTGACCAAAAGGTTCTGTGTGGTGTTCGAAATCAACTCATTTACTCACACCATACGGATTGTACCATAGTACCTTGAGAGCCATTAACGTCATCGGTTGTTTATGTCACGTCTGTTAATTACTTACATCATTAGCCAGTAATCAGATGGTGTCTACCATGCTCGACTCCAGCTCATTGATTCACATGGCTAGACTCATACATTGGTTGGTCGTGTGAACGAGATAGAAGAACCCAGATCTAGTTTCATCCATCCGAGCTGCAATTTCAAGAGTTATACAAAGATCACAATGTATGATGGTCGTGATCATATAGACAATCATCCAGTCATGGTTCCACTAGTTACATCTGTGGATGTGTCTTTTGATCATTGTACATGTTATATTAGCTTATGTGTTGAGTATGGGTATGCCTCCCTTAGCAAACAAATATGTCATGTTGTAAATGTATTGTAATAGATGAAGCTCTCTCGTTGTCCTTGATCTTGACTCGTCATAAGGCACTTCAGTCATCAGTCATCATCTCTAACTTTGTTCTTTAGGGGGCATTCTGTTATACGCCATTTTGTCACATCCTATTAGTGAGCCTCCTAATGGGATCCATCAACATCCTATTCCCCCTTATCACCATCTTGCACAAAGCCCTAAGCATGTTCCCTTCATCCCCTAGATTTTTAGCCCTAAACCACTTCATGTGAGCCAGTTTGAGGATGAAGGCTTCCTATATGCCTACTAGGGTGTGATCACCTACAGGTTGCTCCATTTTGGCCTGCATTGGTCACCAATAAGTTGCTCCCCTTTGCACCTGCGTTGGTTCTAGAAATTCAGGAGAATGATCGGGATTCCAGAAGCTTCCCCTTCTAGGAGTTTCTAGAAGTTGTTTCAACTACTTACCTTGGATAAAACATTCAGATCTTATCCTTCCCTACTTTGGAGTTTTCACCACTTATCCTTTGATCCTATCTCCCCATCAAAGGTGGATCTAAAACCCTAGATTGGTAATTGGATAAGAACTCCCAACTCACTATTATGAAACCAGCTCACAAAAAGATAGAAAAGAGAGATCCATGCCTTAGAATTCATTCTCTTCGAGGGGGAAACCTCCTTTACATTACATAAATGAGCAATTCTTCAATGATACAAATGAAAAGACCTCCTTTCTATATATAGGAGTCTAAGGGGTCATAACATAATCAGAGTCGACATAACAATAATAATGTAAGGGCACAATAATAACAATAGTGGGCTTGTATGGGGCACAATAGTAACAATATGGGCACTACATGGGTACATCAATATAATAAGTGGATTGTACTAATAACAATAAGGGGTTACACTAATAGTATAGGGGCCTAACATGCCCCTCTCCTTCGAAAATAATTGTCCTCAACGCTTGAGTAGTTCTTGATGCTTCTGTATAAATTTCTTGTCCTCCCATGTGGAATCTTCAGCGGGTAAGTTCTTCCATTTGATGAGATACTCTGAAATTGATCGATTTCGTAGCTGTCGGGTTCTTGTTTCTGTGACTGCTCCTCTTCAATTTCTGGCAATATTGTTTGAATTGGGATCTTTTGCAACTTTTGAATAAGTGGCCATACTTCTTCGTCCTTATTCCATTCATCCCTTGCTTCATTTATCCGATCTGGTTGGATAATAGAAATAACACAAAACAATGCTTCCACATCCCCATCCTTGAAGAGTCTTCCCATTCGGTAAGGTTGCCATTTTTTAAGTGCATGTAGTATTGCCAACATTTCCTTCTCATAAATAGCTTGCTTGAGATGTAGCAAAAAAAATACCCAATCACCTACATCAAAACATTTTTCACTACAATTTTGATCTACCTATTGTTTCGTTTGATTTTGCATCGAAGTGGCATTATCCTTTAAAATTTGGAGAACTTGTTGTTGATGCTCGATGTGATCTTTCACTGCATGAACCTTTTTCTTCTTGATATGTCCTTCTATCTCTAGAGTTTGAGAAGTGATAATTTCTTCCAATCCTTTAAAAGATATGGTCGGATTCATTTCTTGATGCTCGATGTGATCTTTCACTTCTTGAACATTTTTCTTCTTCATATGTCCTTCTATCTTGATAGTTTGAGGAGTGGTAATTTCAACCAATGAATTACAAGATATGGTTGGATTCATTTCTTCTTTCTCGATGTGATCTTTCACTTCTTGCACCTTTATATTCTTGATATGTCCTTCTATCATGAGAGTTTGAGGAGTGGTAATTATTTCCAATGCTTTACAAGATATCGTCTGATTCATTTCTTCTTTCTCTGGGGTGGAGTCCTGGCGTATATCTTCTTCTTTTGATGTTTCTTGATCCTTTTCTTCCTCCTCTTCATATTCTATGTAAAATAATTTCTTCTTAGTACACTTATGACCTTTAGTGCATTTGCTATCACAATTGTAGCAAAGCCCTTTTTCTCTTTTTTCTTCCAATTGTTGTGGTGTAACCCTTGTAGGTTGTGGAAGGCTAGGAGAAACAACACTTCCATATTTATAGTTGTGAGGGGTATGCTTCCTGGTTTCCATAATTTTTCTTTCCACTATGTCACAAAGCCCTTTTACTCTTTCCAATTATTGTGGTGTTGCTCTAAAGAAGGTGTTTCTCTTTGTATCCTCATAATGCGCTATCATTTCCTCCGTGAAAATTGACCACGTAACAAGTTGTTTACGAGAACAAAGCCCTTCATACCATAAAAATTGATCCGGTTCTAAATATGAAGATGCAATACATACCTTTTGTAACAGTGGTACACCATGTAGATCAAAATATTGCTCCATCTGAAGTATCCAATTTACCGGATCCTTGCCATCAAACTTCCTCATCTTGCTTTTTCTTGATTTTAGGAGCTCGATCTTGAAACGACTGTAACTCTGTACTTTCGGATCTTTAAGTTTTGAAATTTCAATCTGTAGTAGCCCTCTGTGTTCTCTTTCCAATTCCACCAGTCTAATCCAAATTGGATTCTCCAAGAAAGAGTTATGCACAATCTCCCAAGATGACCTGATTATAGACCTTTCCAGAAGAGCGAACTTGTATGAAGTGCCACGTGCCACTGTTTCAACCTTTGGCTCTTAAAAATATATACAAGAAACTACAGTCTGTCCTCTTTCTTTAACTTCTTATGAAATTTCAATCTGATGCTCAGAGAGAAAGTTATGACAATTTTACCCAGGTCACTTGTTTGGAATGTAATTCAGGAGTCTACAAAAAGACCAAGTTCCTCAGATCATATCTCCGCAAATATAGCACAAAAAGATCTGAAATTCGGAGCCAAGATTTAGCGCGAATTCTTCTCAAATGGGTTTTCTTTTTAGTTTCTGAAACATCGCAGAAAAAAAGTTATAGTGAAAATTCCATGATGACCTATTTGGAGCAGCGAAACCCTAGAATCCAAAACTATGATACCAAATGTTATGAAACCAGCTCACAAAAAGATAGAAAAGAGAGATCCACGCCTTAGAATTCAGCCTCTTCAAGGGGGAAGCCTCCTTTACATTTACATAAATGAGCAATTCTTCGATGATACAAATGAAAAGACCTCATTTCTATATATAGGAGTCTAAGGGATCATAACATAATCAGAGCCGACATAACAATAATAATGTAAGGGCACAATAATAACAATAGTGGGCTTCTATGGGGCACAATAGTAAAAATATGTGCACTACATGGGTACATCAATATAATAAGTGGGTTGTACTAATAACAATAAGGGGTTACACTAGTAGTATAGGGGCCTAACACTCACCCTACTTCTTTATATATTCCCAACCTTCTATGTGGTTAGGGGTTGGCTTTTGGAGAGTGATTGTGCCCTTATGTTGTTGTAGTGAATAGTCATCATCTCGTGCATTTAGGGTGATTGGAGGTGCATATTGTGACAAGGAAAGGACAGGTCAACAACTTGGAGGAGCTCTTCTACAAGATCAACTGCTACTTATGGTTGTAATCTCCTTCCATTTATATTAATGCAAGAATTCATTGTTTTCCTATATGTGATGTTATTATTTCATATATTTCAATACCATGTTGAGCTATTGAATGAAGTACTTAGATGATACTACATAGATCTTTTAGTTTATTGGCTTGTGATATCTGACTATGTGGGTTCTAATTTTGGCATTCAGAGCTGGCATTGTAGCTTCCAAGCTAACAAAGGAGTGAAGTGTGTGAAGGATTCTAGGTAGGCCTCTCTCCATCATATATTTACTTTAACGAAAAGCATTTGGTTCCTTGTCTCTCTGTTGTTCTAGGTTAGCCACCAACCTAGGGGAGATACTTTTGTCCGCAATCGTAAATCCCATCTAAGAATTGTGTTGCGTCCTTATCTTGAAACATTTTTTATTGTATTCATTGATGACATCTTGATATATTCTAAAAATGAGGAAGATCATGCCGAGCACTTGGCAACAATGTTGAGATTACTAAGAGAGCATCAGTTGTATGCCAAGCTCAGCAAATGTAGTTTCTTTCAGACAAAGGTACATTACTTACGACATGTTGTTTCCAAGGAAGCCATAGTCGTGGATCCAAAAAAGATAAGGGCTATCATGGAGTGGGAAGATCTTAGAAATGTGGATGAGGTAAGATCATTTATGGGGATAGCAGGTTATTATAGGAGGTTAATCAGGAACTTCTCTCACATTGGCGCATATCCTATTACGTCACTACAGAGGAAAGCTAATAAATTTGAATGGACAGAGGAATGTGAAACAAGTTTTGAACAATTGAAGAAGTTGTTGATGAATGCTCCAATGTTAAAGATTTTAGATCCAGACAAAAAGTTTGTGGTGTGTACAAATGCTTACATGAGAGGACTTGGTGGAGTCCTTATGTAGGAAGGACAGATAGTATGTTATGAGTCACGAAAATTGAATGAGCATGAGCAGAAAAATCTGACACATGATCTTGAGTTGGCAATGATCAACCATGCTTTGAAGATTTGGATGCATTATCTTCTTGGTAGGCGGTTCATCTTGATGAGTGATCATAGTGGATTGAGATACTTGTTTGACCAACCGAAGCTGAATTCCAGGCAATCTAGATGGTTGACCATGACTAGTAAGTTCGACTTTGAGATCAGCTACATTAACGGTAAGGAGAACAGGTTTGCAGACACTCTTAATAGGAAATTACAGGTGAATCACATACCATCTATGAATTACTTTGGGATAGACTTACAGGATCAGATCTTATAGGCATGACAACAAGATGGCAGGTATATGGAGCTTATGCACAGGTTACAACAGGGTATAGGTGGCCAAGATGTGGACTATTGTCTTACCACATATGGTTTGATTAGATTTAGTGACAAGATATATGTGTCGAATGATAGTGTGCTCAAGAAGGCTATCTTGTGAGAGTTTCATGCAAAATCGTATTTAGATCACACAGGATACCATAAGACAATGACAACAATGAAGAAGTTTTATCATTGACTGAATCTCTGAAGAAGGATGTGGCATAGTTTGTGGCTAGATGTTTGGATTGGTAGTAGGTGAAGCTAAAGTGTAAACATCTAGTGGACTACTACAACTGATTCCGATTCCAGAGCAGAAGTGGGAGGTAATTTCCATGGATTTCATCATAGGTTTATCAAGGACATCTAGATAGCATGATTCCATCATGGTTGTGGTGGATAGGTTGGAAAAGGTAGCACACTTCATTCCAGTGAAGTCTACATATTCATATAGTGATGTGGTACACGTATTCATCAGAGATGTAGTGAGGCTGCATGGTGTTCCAAGGAAGATTGTGTCATATAGGGCTGCTAAGTTCACTTCCACGTTCTGGAAGAAGTTGTTTGCAGGTTTGGGTACAAAGTTGGTCTTCAACGCAACTTATCATCTGCAAGAAGATAGACAGACAAAGAGGGTCAACATGATATTGGAGGATATGTTTAGGATGTATGTGATGCATAAACAATGGAAGTGGGAAGAGTATCTTCCCCTGGTTGATTTTTCTTACAATAATGGGTACCAGGAATATTTGAGGATGAGTTTGTTTGAAGCAGTATATGGGTGGAGTTGTAATACTCCCATAATTTTGAGTGACCCAGTGAATAGTGTGTTTATTGGACCGAACATGTTGGCAGAGATCGAACAAGAAATGTAGGTTATCAAGAAAAACCTAAAGGTAGCACAAGACATGAAAAAACATTATGCAGATCAAAACAGGTTGTTTAAGGAGTTTCAAGTTGGGGAATATATGTATTTTCACATCAAGCCCAAGAAGAGATCCTTGAGGATGGGATCCTGTGCCAAGCTGACACCTTGGTTTTTTGGACCTTTCAAGATTCTTGAAAGGATTGGACCAGTGGCATATCGACTTGCACTGCCTCTGATAATGAAAGTCCATGATGTTTTCCATGTGTCGTTGACTGGTCTGTATTGCAGGTGGAGCCAAATGGATAATTCTAGCCAAAACTTCAGTATATATTGCAAAGAAGTATTCTCATGCTTTGGAACCGAGCAATCGAGTAGGGTAAAGTGCAGTGGAAGCCCTTTGGGCATGATGAAGTTACGTGGGAGGTGGCGGATAAAATGTGGGCTATCTATCCTTCTATACTCGCTGGTTAAGCAAATTTTTTTGGTATATCTTTTGGTATGATGTTTTAGTATATGTACATATGTATATGGATGTAAATACCACCATGAGTTGTGTTTTAAAGCTCCAATAAGTAGTATGGGTGTCATGTTGTTATGGTTGTTATTTTGTTATGTGTCATGTTGGTTTTCTTCTCAACAATTTGATCATTGTAAATACTGTATCGAGCTAGTTTATAAAGCTCCATGGGAAGTATGTTTTGCTTCTCAGTATTCTTGTTGGTTGTAGGTGTCATTGAACACTAAGGATGGTATTTCCCCAAGTGGGAGGGTTCTATAATATCCCTGGTCAAAATTCCATGTAATAAAGTTAATAAGGGCAAAATAATAACCAATGTGATGGGACATGTATTCCAAGTTGAGTGTTGGGAAAAACATCCTAGTGTGGGTGTTCATTTGGTTTATTATGGTGAAGGAAATTAATAAAGGAAATGGAAAAGACTTTGAAAAGGAAAAGTGGCATTAATTGAGATTTTATTTATGAAAATAATGGAAATTAGGAGAAAAGGAAGGTGAAAGGTCACAGGTTGCATGTGAGGAGGAAAATGAAAGAAAATAATGGAAAAATTGAAGAAAGTAGAGTCCGCATTAATAAAAAGTCTTTTGAGGATTAGTTAGTACCTTTTTTCAGTTCAGTTTTGGAGCTCTCTCTCTATTATCTCTCTCTCTCACTGTTGGACACTAAGAGTTTTCTTGGAGCACTCTAGCATTGGATAAAGAAAGAAAAGTAAGTACCAAGAAGGCAAAAAGAAAGCAAGGAAGAGAAACATCTAACAACTACAACATGATTATTTGCAGGTATTGATTTTCTTGTGTAATTTCCTTGCTAGTTTTGGCATGCATGGTACATGCATGTGTTTATTTGGTTCTCTTGTTGTCATTGGCATGGGTTTTTCCAGGTGTGACAATGTTCTTCATCCTTTCCTTGCCATTTCTGGATATCCATGGCGTGATGGCTTCTCTTGTATTTGTTTGAGCTGGATTGCCAGATGGTTTCGAAACTGAGTTAATTGGTCTATGAAAGAAAGAACACGAGGAATGGGAATCCCTAAACCAGATTGGGATTGTATTAAAGCAAGATTTTTGTGTGCCTTGGTGGGCCTAGGGGTCCTCAACCTGTGAATGGCAGGATATACAGTATAGCCTAGAGTTGTGTGCCCTCGATCAGGCCTAGGAATCCTTGACCATTGTATGTAGGGATATGTGCTAAAGACTAAATAATAGGAGACAGGAAAATTCCTCACAGTCTAGGTGGAGAAATACGGTGGAGATTATGGTAAAGCCTGAGGAAACTTGGTTTGGTTTGGTTTTGATTCCCACATTCATGCTTGGAATATGGCATGGGGGTGATTGGATGAAAGAAAGATTTGGCTCAACCAATATATGGTCGAGAGGTTCGTGGAAGTCCTAAACCTGGTTGGCTTTTGCATTAATTAGTAATAGTTTATTCTCCTTGATATTTCATGTGTATATGTACTGGTTTAGACGTGGATTATATGGTTTTTATATCCTTGTTATTTATGTTGGTTATATGTTGGTTATGGGTATGTTTTATGATATACTTGATGTATGGATCTCATCATGTTTTGATTAGTAATTGAAATTGCAATGAATATATGACCTAATAGATGATAATGCAACTATTGTGATATGGTGACAATTCTTCTTTACGAATCTCAGATAAGTATGACACATCTATGCTCAGATCTGTTGTTATGATCTATAGAATGCATATTTGTCACATGTTTGATGAAATTCCTTCCATGGATAGTAGGGGTCGATTGAAGTCATTAATTAAGTGTTTGAATTAGTACCGTTGTTCTTGAATGTTATTAATCATTTCTAAAAGTTTCATGAATTTCTCGGCGGTGGCCTAAGTACCGGCCCTGAAAAAGTGGCATAGAATCCGGTGTCGTTGGCTCAGAACTAGCTGAAAAAATCCACAATCGTTGGCATACCCTTGCTTTGGGAGTGACTATAAGGCCTCAGTCGCATGCATGGCTTATTATGGTAGTGACTAGGGGTCCAGATCAATGAAATGTCAAGTTTCCTTAGGGGTTGGTCACCTGGAAGGGTTGGTTGGCTCTTGAAGGTTCTTTAGCATGTGTGGAAGGTCAGATTGGTTTTGTTTTGTCGGTTCCACTTCCTTAACTATACATGGGGAGTTGAATCACATCATATTAGCCTCTCATCACATGTTTACCCCAATGGACCGGTTAACTTGGGTAAATGTGGGAGGAGGGTGTTATACATATATCATCACAATGTCTACCCAAATAGGTTAACTAGGACAAGGAGCATCAATTCCACAGTATGGAAGTCACACAATGTAATTTCTTAATAATGAGTAATGAGAGGAACTTATCAAATGACATTAAAGTATAATTGAGGATAATTGTTATGTAAGTTTTGTAATTCATCAACACATATTCATTGTGGAACATCCACCCAAATCATATACCAAGGGCGACACTCATAAGAATTGGCTAGAAATTGACTAGTTATTATTAACAATAATTCATAAGAATGAAGTCATTCCTAATCAACAAAGAACATAAAGGTCTAATAATATCTAGTTAAGGACACATATACAACAAGGGGTCTTCTCAGCCATGCATATACCTATTCTAATGTAAGTGGGTGTCATGTAAGTATAATGAGTCCATGACAAACAATGATAACCAAACTCACAATAACCAACATACATCAGGGGGTGTTATACCCTATATACAAAGACTCTCTTTTGTGAAACAAGGAGATCAAACATTAGATTAAGAAATAAAACAAAAGGGTCACATTTAACCAAGCTCCTCACCTTCCATGGAAACTATTATGTTGGTTCAAAAGAAGGATGAGACTTGGAAACTCTATATTTGACTATAAACCCTTGAAGAAAATCATAGTTAAGAACTAGTACCCATCTCTTGGATTGATGATCTACTCAATCAACTCAAAGGCACCAAGTTTTTCATCAATACTAGTCATCAGTTAGGGCATGATCATGGGTAACTCTAGTTGACAGATGCATGGAAGAAAAATTTAAAGTCTAAGGAAGGTCCTTCTAGTGGTTGGCCATACCCTTCAATTTAATTAATGTGTCAATAATGCTCATAACGATGATGGGTGATATTCTAGAACCATTCAAACATTCTTTTATGGTTTAATACCTACATGAAAATTTCATATTCAACATATTCAACAGAATGTAGGAAGATCATATAAAGCACACTTAAGAAGAACTAACCACCTTGTGATGACATAAACTATATTCCAACATAGACAAGTTCTCGTTCAACATACAATGATAAACATCTTGGTTGGTACATCATGGATGAGAGTGGCGTGACTGTAGATCAAGTGAAGATCTAAGTGATCCATCACTAAGCAATCCAAAATAGACTAATAAAGCTTTGTAGCCTCTCAGGTCTCACGAACTTCTGCTACAAGTTCATGTTGGGATTATCTCATCTTACCTAGTCTCTAAGAAAATTGACTAAGGGTGGAGGAGAGGCCAAGTTTGTTTGTCCCAAGAAAAATATAAATCATTTGAGGAAATAAAGCATTACCTATTATAGTAGTATTCTTCATTCTTGTAGATTTACAATAAGCATTCAAAAATGTTATAGACGCATCAGATTATGCCACTCATGCAATGTTAACAAAGTATGGACATATTCTAATGTCATAGAATAGAAGGACACTCTTTGACATGGTTCATAGATGCCCCACATATAAAAAGAATGTTTTCTTCTTGGTCGAAACATGTTGGCATTGAAAGAACTATACTCTAAGAAATGAAACAATCATCAATACTAGTTTCATACCTCTCAAATTTATGTAGATGCAAGGCAAGTTGTACAATAATTGTCATAAGAAATTATTCACATGTTTGCACCAGTTCCGCTAAACACAAAGTTTCATACCTCTCGAATTTACGTAGATGCAAGGCAAGTTGTAGAATAATTGTCATAAGAAATTATTCACATGTTTGCACCAATTCCCCTGAACACCAAGTTGCATACCTATCGAATTTATGTAGATGCAAGGCAAGTGGCAGAATAATTGTCATAAGAAATTATTAACATGTTTGTACCAATTCCCGTGAACACCAAGTTGTATACCTCTCGAATTTATGTAGATGCAAGGCAAGTTGTAGAATAATTGTCATAAGAAATTATTCACATGTTTGCACCAATTACCTTGAACACCAAGTGCAGCAAAGGCAACACCAATTAAGTTGCAACATATCTTGACCAAACTCTAATTGCGGAATTGACCACAATCCTATTTGTGGACATGAGATGTCAATGTATCCCCAAAATTATGATAGAGATCCTACTTTTGCCACTACATAGCAAAGTCATTTCATCGATAAACAAGTTTCATAACTTTCACCTTGGACTTTTGTGTCATTTGAGTGATCTTGATGTTCCTTAAAAAAACATGAAAATATGATTTGAGAGGTTTGTGTCATTTGAGTGATCTTGATGTTTGTTAAAAAAAAACATGAAAATATGATTTAGAACATAAATTACACTGAATGTTCCTTTGAAAAAAAACATGAAAATGTGATTTAGGAGTGAGACTACAATGGAGTCTCAAGACATTTATGTGATTTGGGAGTGAGACTACAATGGAGTCTCAAGACATTTAGATAGATATAGAAAAGATAATAGCAATATACCATAAGTATTTTGTTTAGATAAATATAAAAAAGATAATAATAACATAAGTATCTTTGTTGACGAAAAATCAAACACAATATTAATAATAACTATATTAAATGATGTACCACCCTTTTTTTCTAGGACAGAAAAATCAGACAAACAACTTTTTTTTTTTCTTCTTCTTCTTGGAAGAAAGAAAAATCAAACAACATATTCAAGAAAAAACATGTTTACATATTTGGTTCTGAGTCATATCTAGATTGACTCTATCTTCGGTATAGATCACGTGCCACCTATATCATAACCATCATGCATTCCTCTACCCACTCACGTTAAACCTTGAGAGTTACTCTTTGAATCTACAACCAAACATGATCACAATTATAATTTCATGATAATTGATCAATTATTAGTGGTTGCAAACTCTATTATTATAAAGCAAAAAGCAAGGCGGCCATAATTTCCTCTCCTTATTTGTTACATCATGTTTGGATTCCTTGCATCAGCTAACAGACTACTACACATTTACATCATGCATATTTCTTGTATTTTCCTCAAATACATATACAGTTCTAATTGATTTCACCGGTAAATTTCTTCCTTCAATTGCATTATTTTTCCTAGCCATTGAAAATCCATTAGGTTTTGATCTTCGTGCCCCGTTTGCTTTGGAAAAGCGTCCTCCCTCTTTTTCCGGCCTCCAAACTGCTTTGAATTCTTTTGATTTCGAGATACCCGGGAGGGGATCAGAACTTTCAAGGTATTGGCATGTTAAAGAGCTTATAATTCGGTTTGTTTGAAGTTTCTTAAAGAATTTGCCGCAAGAAACCGCGAATTTAAAAAAAAATCAGACAATTTCTACCAGTCGGGATCTATATACAGAAATTCGAACAAAATAAAATTAAATTCCGTTCATCGGCGGATTTGCCATACGGATATTGAAATCTTGGATTTTTTAAAATATCCTGAGATCAAGCTGAAACGCGAAGTTTGTTTCAGGGAATTGAAATTGGACCAATGAAATCCTAGTCTTATGGAATCTGCGATAGATTGAAATTAGAATCAAAAGCCTTGCGGCTTTCTTGGTGGCAGCTTATTTTGAATCTTGATTTTATTTTATTTTCTATCACGTAATACTGTTAGATTTATCCTGACAAAGAATTTGGAACTCGCCGCGGAGGATTCGAACAATGACAAGTCGCTTTACTTTTTCAGAAGTCGATAAAGATATTTTTGGTAGTATTTCGTGTGGTCGGGCTTTTGAACTGTTGGTAGAAAGGCATGTTGATAACGTGAGCAGAGCAGGGATTGAGATTTGCAGGATGCTTACCATTATTATGGTATGAAGTAGGACAATAATATGTTTACGGAGGAAATTTTAGGTGAAAGAGGGATAGTTTTCTTTTGAAATTTACAGGAGTAGGTTATTCATTTAGGAAAGACATATGCGGGATAATTTTCTCATTTCTTTATATTGCATAGACTGATTTACAGATTGTAAATTTCTTTGTATTTTTTTCATCTTTTGAAGCGGTAAAGAATCTTGATTCGCCATTTTTGCAGGATGTTAATTTTATCAAGAAGAGGGCCGTCCATTAGGTGTGCAGACTTCATCTTATGGCTCGTATACAATTAAGGATAATTAACCTATCCTGAGCAGCAGATCTTCATGAGGGATCCGCCATGGCTTTACTGACAAACAGTTCAGGAGTTTTAGGGAAGGTTTCCAGAGGATTGAAAGCATGCGTGGGGCGATGCAAAAGCTTTATTTTCGAACAACTTTTTATATACACCATTTTCTGGACAACTTTTCTGGCAGCAGCAGTGACAGTTGCGTCGGTCATCTCTGAATTGGCATTCATTTCCTGTTTGCCACCGTTAACAGAATTCTCCCTGGCGTGCGATGACCTTCAAGGGAAGTATTTGAGGTTGCCGCTGGACAGGCCGGGAGATGTCTTTGAAGCCGTGGTTGTGGCAGCTTCGGCTTGCTTTGTCCACGTGGTGGGCCTCTGGGAAATATGATATTGACATTAAGGTGGTCGTATGTGAATGTCGAATCACGATCCCAATCCGAGCTTCTGTTCGTCAGTTTTTTGTATGATCAAAACATCATCTATACTGCAAGTGACTATATGTTCCTACCGAGTGGAGGTAATTGAGTTATACTTTAAATATTATCTTAGGAAGTTGTTCCGCATTAGGTAAGTTGGTAATGGCACTCGTTTTTCTTTAAATGGTGTTGCTTATCTAGGAAAGAAGGTGCACTACTTATGTAAATGTATTGCTTTACAAATTTCATATCTTATTTGTGTGGTCAGCTTACAAATGTAAATTGTAATGGTGGTTAAAGTGTAAAAATATAAGAAAATGTGTTGGGTTTCCATCTTATAAAATGCTAAGTGATCATCAGTTATGGGCAACAATCTATTTCCATTTCCATTAGACTTACTCTTTGGATTTCTGTGTTGTAATCACATACATAATCATGTCAAATGCGTGCCTTCTATATCTCTTTACCAACCACAACAAAAAAATATGAAATGGCATGGGAATGTAAATCGTCATGGTAATTGAACCCAAAAACACATGGGAATGTAAATCGTCATGGTAATTGAACTGTTATTGCTATTGGTACGTAACTTCATCGTTATATGTAGTTGATCTATCAATTGTAAGTCTCAAACAATCGAAAACTTTAACAATGTTAACTCTGAATTTTAATGTGGAATAAATTTTTATGCTCAAGAAAAATACCTCCGGCCATTGATGCAGCTATTGCTGCAAACCAAACTTTCCAGTTATGCTTCCGCAGTGCACTTTCTTTCTTGACTGAAAACAGCGCTCCAGCTTCAATCCAAGCTCCTTCACAACAAACTTTCTACAATTTGAAGGCGGAAAAACCTTACATTGTCGTAATAGGTTGCACTCTGGATGCTTAAGTCGAAAATTGAGAACGCTTGGAGGAAAGGATGTTTATTAACAAAAATGTGCATTATGTGACACAAAGCAAGGTGGATAACTTATGAGATACAGTCGTATTACAGAACTTGCATAGTTCGGTTGACTCAGAAGCGAAATGGAAAAAACAAATCCACGTAATTGATGGCCAAGAATATTAAACTCAGAGGCGGGGTCACCTATGCATCTGAATCTAACAATGAGGAGCAGCAGCTGCTGCCTTCTTTTATCCACACCTAAAAATATCGTAACAAAATCTTCATGCAAGAAGAAATAAAAGAATATAGAAAATCTGAAGGCACTTCCAAGCTTTGCTCTCTCAACTTGATGGTGTAAAACTGAAGAGGATTGAGATGTGAGCTTGGGGACCAAACAGAAGAATTTATAGCCAAGCTTCCATCAAGCTTCTGTTGGTTATGTGTCAAGTGTTCCATAGATCATGGTAGAGAACTGCAGAGGGAGTAATGGACCACTTCAGAAGCTTCCAACAAGAAATTAATTAACTGTGGTTGATTTCCGTAATTTAAGGAAATTACTGCAGTTGGTTTCCAGAAATTAAGGAAATGACTGCAGTTTACTTCCATAATTGTAGGTAGCAGTTGGGAAAACATAAAGGAGCTTAACATTCTCCCACTTGGTCCATACTTCCAATCTTAATGTCTCATCTTAAAACCCATTGATAATCTGTATTAAGTAATAGATATATGAATCATGGTGATAAGTCCTCTAATGACGAGTATTATCTTCCATGTATTACTATGTATTTATTCTTATTATAATTTATGTGGCAACAATTTCTTAATGAATAAACCTTATGTTTATTCTTGGTCCTACACAGATGAATTTTCTCAAATCAAATTAAGGTGCACATAAATATGAGAAAAACATCACAATAATTAAGAATTTCATTAAAATAACATTGTCCATACAATGAGAAACTACATAATGGAACCAAGTCCCATATTCATTACATGATCCTTGAATTTAAACGATGGCATGCCCTTAGTCAAAGGATCAACGATCATCAACTCAGTGCTAACATGCTCAATGACCACTTTATTTTCTTTAACACATTCCCTTATAGCTAAATACTTAATGTCAATGTGTTTATTTCGACTCCCACTTTTGTTGTTTTTAGCCATAAAAAGTAGCAGCTGAATTGTCACAATATATTCTCAATGGCTTAGAGACAGAATCCATAATTCTAAGCCCAGAAATGAAACTCTTAAGCCATACACCATGTAAGGTAGCCTCAAAACAGGAGATGAACTCGGCTTCCATAGTGGAAGTGGCAATCAAGGTCTGCTTGGCACTCCTCCGTGATACAGCTCCACTGACCATCATAAAAATGTATCCTGATGTTGATTTACGTGAATCAACACATCCAGCAAAGTCAGAATCTAAGTAACCAATTACTTCCAAATTGTCCGTCCGTCTATACATAAGCATGTAGTTTTTGGTTCCTTGAAGGTACCTCATTAATTTCTTTGCAACTCTCCAGTGGTCTAAACTTGGATCACTCTGATATCGTCCCAACGTTCCCACAACAAATGCAATGTCAGGTCTTGTGTAGACCTGAGCATACATTAGGCTTCTGACAGCAGAAGCATATGGAATGTTCTTCATTTGTTCCCTTTCAAAGTCGTTCTTCGGGCATTGGTTCAAATTGAACCTATCACCCTTCACAATGGGAGCTACACTTGGTGAACAATCCCTCATCCGAAATCTCTCTAAAATTTTATTAATATAGGGTTCCTGAGACAGACCCAAGATGCCTCGAAATCTGTCTCTATGGATCTTAATGCCAATGATATAACATGCCTCACCCATATCCTTCATATCGAAATTTTTAGAGAGGAATTATTTCACCTCATGCAGCAAACGCTTATCATTGGTTGCTAGCAAAATGTCATCCACATATAAAACAAGAAAATAGGGTTTACTCCCACTGACTTTCAGGTATATACATTGATCCATAATGTTTTCTACAAAACCGAATGAAGAAATTACATTATGGAATTTCAAATACCATTGGCGAGATGCTTGTTTTAAACTGTATAAGGATTTCTTGAGCTTGCAAACCAATTGCTCACCATCACTAGAGAGGAATCCTTCAGGTTGTTTCATGTAAACCTCCTCCTCTAGATCTCCATTGAGAAATGCCATTTTCACATCCATTTGTTGCAACTCCAAGTCGAAATGGGCTACTAATGCCATAATAACATGCAAGGAATCTTTCTTAGATACAGGAGAGAAAGTCTCCATGTAGTTGATTCCTTCTTTCTGAGTGAATCCCTTAGCAACAAGTCTTGTCTTGTATCTCTCAATGTTGCCCAATGAGTCTTTCTTTGTCTTAAAGACCCATTTACATCCAATGGCTTTTGCACCATTAGGCAACTCAACAAGATCCCAAACTTCGTTACTCTTTATAGAATTCATCTCTTCCTTCATGGCATCGTACCATATTTCTGATTCTTTGCAACTCATGGCTTGTGAAAATGACTCGGGATCATTTTCGGCTCCAATGTTGTAGTCAGATTCTTGCAGATACACAACATAATCATCAGGAATTGTTGATCTCTTTGGTCTAGTAGATCTTCTTCATGTTGTACCATCATCTTCCTGAGAAGTATGTGGTTCAACTTGTTGTTCAAAATTTCTTGGCAACTCTTGAACTACCTGATCTACTGGAATGTCGTCAGCAGCTTGTGGAACTTGAACAATTGGTTGTTCAACACTAGTTTGTACTTGAGGGGTGCTATGAACATAACCAATCTATCACATGAGGTGGAAGGTTGAGATTCTGAATGATCATTCTCAGAAACTATGTTCCTGGTTTGATCACTCCCACTGATTAAGTCATTTTCAAGAAACTTTGCATTTCTTGATTCCACAATCCTAGTGTTGTGAGATGGACAATAAAATCTGTAACCTTTAGACCTTTTAGCATATTCAATGAAATACCCACTAATGCTCCTTGGGTCCAGCTTCTTCTCTTGTGGATTATATATTCTCACTTCAGACGGGTATCCCCAAACGCGCATATGTCGCAAACTCGGTTTCCAACCTTTCCATAATTCAATTGGCGTTTTAGGAACAACCTTGGTTGGAACTCGGTTTAATAGATACACTGCCGTCTTAAGTGCTTTAGTCCACAAGAATTTAGGAAGATTGGAGTTGCCAAGCATACTCCACACGATGTCCAATAATGTTTGATTTCTTCTTTTTGCTACACTGTTCTGGTCGGGTGAACCAAGCATGGTGTATTGGGCAACAATCCCATGCTCTTGAAGAAATTTTGTGAATGGCCTAGGTGCTTGTCCATCTTCTGTGTATCTACCATAATATTCTCCACCTCTATCTAATCTCACGATCTTAATTTGCTTGCCGCATTGTTTCTCTACTTCAGCGTTAAAGATCTTAAAGGCATCTAATGCTTCACTCTTTTTATGAAGCATGTAGAGATACATATATCGTGAGTAATCATCTATAAAGGAGATGAAGTATCTCTGACCATGTGAGTCCATGGCTAGACTACATATATTAGTATGTATGATCTCTAATATGTCTGAACTCCTATTGGCACCTTTCTTTGACTTGTTGGTCTGCTTTCCCTTTATGCAGTCCACACAAGTCTCAAAATCAGTAAAATCCAGAGTATTAAGTACCCCTTCATTTACCAATCTTTTAATTCTTTTTACAGAGATATGACCTAGTCTCTCGTGCCATAATTTAGAGGAACCTTCATTAATAATGCATCTTTTAGTGCCAATGTGAACATGCATTGAATCATAAGTGACATTGTTTTGTAAATTAATGCAGTAAAGACCATTAGAAAGAATACCATTCCCAACATAATCAGATTTATAAAATAGACTGAAGGATTTTTCTGAATAGTTAAAAGAATATCCAAAAGGTACAAGTCTTGAAACCGAAATCAAGTTTCTAGAAAAACTTGGAACATAAAAGGTCTTTTCTAATTCTAAAATAAAGCCACTACTTAAAGTTAAATAGCATGTTCCTATAGCTTTCACATGCGAGCCCATCTTGTTTCTTGATAAGATGTTTTGCTCACTTCCCACTGGCTTCCTTAGATTTTGCAAACCCTGCAAGGAATTCGAAATGTGAATTGTTGATCCAGAATCAATCCACCAAGTGTTAATATTGACATTAACCATATTAGATTCATAACAAACAAACGAGTTGAATTACCTTTATCCGCAAGCCATTTCTGAAATTTGCTGCATTCCTTCTTTATGTGTCCCTTCTTTTTACAAAAGAAACACTTGGAATCCTTCTTGATATCAGCTAGGGGAGGGAATTTACCTTTCCCTTTTAGATTGGCTTGAGATTTGCCCTTTCCACGTGTTGCCAGCATTGCACTTTCTCCCAGTTCCATCACCAGTCTCTCTTCCTCTTGAACACACATGGTCATGAGTTCATTAATTGACCATTTATCCTTGTGTGTGTTGTATGAGATTTTGAAGGGTCCGTGTTGGTGTGGAAGGGTGTTCAGAATGTAGTGCACCAGGAAGGACTCCGATATTTCAACCTCAAGTTTCTTCAATTGAGCCACAATGTCCCTCATCTGCATGATGTGCTCGTGCACACCTTTCACACTGGTGAGCCTTAGGGATGAGAACTTCATGATTAGGGTGCTTGCTAGTGCCTTTTCTGAAGTGACGAATTGATCATCAATGGCTTTTAGCAAGTCTCATACCTTTTCATGCTGATTAACGGAACCATGAATACCAGCTGAAATTTTAGTCTTAATGAACATCATGCTTAGACGATTAGATCGTTCCCATCGTTCATAAAGCATGATGTCCACTGCAGTGCTGGTATTAGTGAGTGCCGATGGTTCATCTTTCCTAATAGCATAGTCTATGTCCATCCACCCCAAATGAAGGGGAACCCTCTCCTTCCAGACCTTATAGTTATCTCCCTTAAGTTTAGGGATATCACAACGAATTTCAGAGAAATTTGCAGGTTGTACAACTACATAAAATTAAAGATCACATGCTTATGTTAAAATTGAGGCCTAAATAAAATTTCATGTTTTACCAATGTAAATCATGCTTAAAATTGAATCTAATGACATAAAAATTTCCTGTGGGATAAATTTCCAATTCAAGCAGATTCAATTATTCTTTATGACAGAATTTATCAAATTATTCACTTAATTCATAATTCTAAAGGGTATATTATGATTATAATTTGATATAAATTCTATCTTAGATTTGAACTTTATGATAAAACTATTAATTCATAATTCCTGTGGGTAAGTTATGAATAATTTCATATTTTATCCTAATTAATTATATAAATATAATAAAAGTTCCGGTGGGATAAAATTTATTATATTTAGTATAATTAATTACAACTAATGTCTAAATAATCTTTATGTGATCCTAACCAAACTTAATATATAATATTATTTAATTAGAGATGCTGTGGCTATTCTCTAATCAATTAAAATTATATGGATCACTAGACATTATTCATTATAAATTACATAAACAAAACTATACAAAGTACTTCACATTGCATGCTACGTGAAATGGGGTATACACAGTTTTAATATGAAGCAATTAAAAATATGGAAAATGGAAACACTCACTCGAAGCACTTAAAATTCACTTATAAGATTATAAACAAATCTTAACCAGAGTAAAAACAATGTTTCGTGAAAGGAATAAGTCAAAATGACAAAAAACCCAGAAATACGATGATTGGGTTGAATCATCTAAATTCAATCGCAATTTTTAACAATTAAATTCTCGCCGACCATATTTCCACAACTGCATTTCTTTCTTAGAGTAATAACATAACTCTATAAATGTTATTTAGCTATTTCACTTACTAGTTTATATGTTTTCAAAATATTATTATTGCAATTAAACTGATGCCTGTTGTATCTTTCGAGGACCAAAAGATAATGAAAAAATGGCCGTGGATAAGGATAACAGGATGTGAAATGCAGATAATTCAACCAGGCAGTAGACCAGTATGTCTATAACACCAAGGCAGAGATAAAATAGGCTCTGATACCAAATGTAAGTCTCAAACAATCGAAAACTTTAACAATGCTAAATCTAAATTTTAATGCGGAATAAATTTTTATGCCCAAGAAAAATACCTCCGACCATTGATGTAGCTCTTGCTGTAAACCAAACTTTCTAGTTATGCTTCCGTGGTGCACTTCCTTTCATGACTGAAAACAGTGCCCCAGCTTCAATCCAAGCTCCTTCACAGCAAGCTTTCTACAACTTGAAGGTGGAAAAACCTTACGTTGTCGTAAGAGGTTGCACTCTGGATGCTTAAGTCGAAAATTGAGAACGCTTGGAGGAAAGAATGTTTATTAACAAAAATGTGCATTACGTGACACAAAGCAAGGTGGATAACTATGAGATAGAGTCGTAGTAGAGAACTTTCATAGTTAGGTTGACGCAAAAGCGAAATGGAAAAAACAAATCCACGTAATTGATGGCCAAGAATATTAAACTCAGAGGCGGGGTCACCTACACATCTAAATCTAACAATGAGGAGTAGCAGTTGCTGCCTTCTTTTATCCACGCCTAAAAATATCATAACACAATCTTCATGCAAGCACAAAGAAAAGAATATAGAAAATCTGAAGGCACTTCCCAGCTCTACTCTCTCAACTTGATGGTGTAAAACTGAAGGGGATTGAGATGTGAGATTGGGGACCAAACAGAAGAATTTATAGCCAAGCTTCCATCAAGCTTCTGTTGGCTATGTGTCAAGTGTTCCACAGATCATGGTAGAGAACTGCAGAGGGAGTAATGGACCACTTTAGAAGCTCCCAACAAGAAATTAATTAACTGCAGTTGATTTTTGTAATTTAAGGAAATTACTGCAGTTGGTTTCCAGAAATATAGGAAATGACCACAGTTTACTTCCGTAATTGTAGGCAGCAGTTGGGAAAACGTAAAGGAGCTTAACATCAATCGCAAATTTTGAGTTGCAACGCATTCTTGAAAGTATTATAGGGGAGCCGTCTAATGTAAAGGTTGCGATTGACAGATAAGGGTTCGTTAAACATTGAGGATTTGTACAAGCACTCACTCAACACCCCTTGAGATGCTTAAACCACATCTTCTACGAGACTTCGCATAAAAGTTAATTTTATTATTAAATAGGAATTGATACATTTTTTAGAAGAAAAAAGTGCTTTCTTTTCATTAAAAAGAGAATTAAAAAATCATAGACCATTCTACTACAAAAACTCTTACAGATTGTGGATCATACAAGATTTCCTCAAAATAACTAGTAAAACACATCTTATAATTCAAAACTACTTTATTGTGACTCATGGTTCCCCTTCATCTTATCTTTAAAGTCCCTCGGAGGGATATAGAGTATCGCCTATCTTCAGAAAAAATTAAAAATATGGTTCAATATTAGATACTTCAATTTTGACAGAGTATATAAAAACCCTTGTGAGTTTTCATTAAAGTTAATAGCCATGTCTTTTCTGACATATAATGAACATTTCATATTAAGAGAAGATAATGCTCTCGGCCTTTGACAAGGAATCCTGCACATATGCTACAAAAAGAAATCCGAGGTTCCTTACCAATGCCTCTCTTAGAGAGGAGATCCACAATATGGTTTTGTTTGCTATAAATGTGCCCAAAGGATATTAATTCGAAAGAACTCACTAGATTTCGAATACGAGCATCTAATTTGATAGAATGGGAGGATTGAATATAGATTTCTCCTTAACCCAATCAATAATGCCTTTTGCATCACCGTAGATGTGAAGTGTAACCATCTCGAGCCATCTAGAGCATATCAATACCCCCCATAATGCTACAATTTCAGCCCTGTTGTTTGTACCTCTATCACCCTGCCACCAGAAGTGGTAATGTCTACCAGGTTCTAATACAATAAATGCTCCACAACCACAACTCTGTTGTTGACATGCACCGTAAAAAAAAAAAGGCTGAAAATTATTTTCATATGTCCTTATACACTATCTATCAATTTTTTATTGATACATATAAGCGAGGAAATCTCTCTTTTACCAAATGACACTGATACATTGACATGCACCCTAAGTTACATTTATAGTATGATCATGTTGTTATTTAAAACAATTAATAATTAGTGGACTAATTTTCTTGTTTGGTATTATTATATATATTAGTTAGACTTTAAGCTTTTGTGGTAGATTTTTGGAAAAGTATGATCCAGATTATCCACAGTATTATGTTCAATATGTCGACGTTTCGAACCCCAAAGGGGGTCCATCATCAAGACAGAAAATGATAGATTATGAATGATAGATTGATTGAGAGAAGAATCTTCCGACCAGAACAGATAAATAAAACCTCAAGTATGATATATTCAAGTAGAAGCTGACTAATTTAATTCAAGAGGAAGCCGACTAATTTAAAGACTAAACTACATATACTATTCAATGTTCCATTATTTTTATTATTTTAAAATAATTTAATTTTGATTTATTTTATTTTAATTTTAATTTAATTAAATTCGTTATTATTTTTATTTTTAATTTAACCTAATAACTAATTAATTCTAATGAGGTAACAAATTAATAAATAGGATAAGTTTATTTTATAAAGTAATAAGTTTATTTTGTTATAATTTGTTTTTAATTTTTTTGTATAATTAGTTTCTAATTTTTATTTAGTATATAAATTTTATTTTAATTTTTTTTCTATTACTTTTGTAATCTATATATATATATATATATATAGATATAAGTATATTATTTTACAAATATTATAAAAAGTAACTTAAACACAAAATAATAAGTATAATTAGCAATATGAAATATAATAATATTATGGTAAGCAACCAATAACATATAATAAAAGTAATGAGTTTATAGCTAAAATACATTATTTACATGAGTTTAGTGTTAAACTCTTTTTGTGTATAAGGACATCATAAATACTAAATATTTGGTTCCTTGTTTAGTTCTTTCCAATCTTTTGATTTTCCCTCCAATTTGACGTCCGTGTTAGAACCTCCATCTTCTCTAAATAGCCCAAGCTTATTGGTCGGGGCCTCCATGACGAGACTCACATTACGGTTTATATTTGTGACTTGTGCTTCTAGTCAAACAAACCTCTCCTCTATAGGATCGTGAGGCTTATTGACATATTCGTTGAACATGGTTGGGGAATTATGTATTTTGGATTAGTCAATATTCATCCCCCGCAAATCCCCACAATATATCGAAGAAAACTTGCTCAGATGCCAATATGATTTGTAAAGTACCGTGGATATTCCACTCATATTTTGTCATAACAAATATACCAAAATATCTATAGTGTGAGGGTTTATTTCTCATATTTATAGATCTATTAATTGTCGTTTATTGTGCAAGCATGTAAATTTGTAGGAATTTATAGGGTAAGTTCCTCAGACAGAACACCAAAGGACACCATTCACACACAGATCACAGATTAATACACCAGTATTTTGACATGGTTAAAACCCTCAAAGAGGGAAACAGTCCACGGCCTGAGCCAATGCGGCCACTTCAGGAAATTTATTAATAAAAGAATGAAAATTTACATAAGCTTCTCTCATGAACAGTTAACCTACAAATGACCCTCCATGCTCTTTAAATAGAGATCATGGACCAATCGGGTGCTAAGCCATGGATCAAGTGTCGGTAATACCGAGGAGAGAATTAACCGTCAGATCACTACATATTGTGACCGTCGGATTGTAAGTTACAAAATGTACATAGTAAAGATACACACTTTACCTAACTCTATACTAGACCAAGTTATACTTAACTATTTCTTATGTGTCGGAATATCCTAACATCCCCCCTTAAGAACAACTTGGGATAGGATTGAAGGATTTACAAATATGACACAATAGGAGAAGGAAGGAGGCACTAGAGCCTATCCCCCCTTAGTGACAACTTCCTGAACTCCAACCATAAATCGAAGTTTAGTGAACTTCGCCTCTGTGAGAGCCTTTGTAAAGATGTCTGCAACTTGATCATCTGTTGAACAATATTTCACTTCAATAACATGGTCGTGGATGAGCTTTCTGATGAAGTGCATGTGCAGTTCAATGTGTTTGCTGCGCTGATGTTGGATTGGATCTTTGCATAGTTGAATGGCACTTTGATTATCACACCAAAGTGTAGTTGGATGTTGCTGCTGAAAGCCAAACTCTGACAGGATCTGACGAAGCCACAAGGCTTCCTTACTAGCTTCTACGGCACCACGATACTCTGCTTCTGCTGAAGAAAGATAAATGGCACCTTGTTTCTTGCAAGCCCATGTAATAGGTCCTGAACCAAGAGTGAACACATGACCTGCAGTAGAGTTTCGATCATCAAGGTCACCAGCCCAATCGGAATCAGTGAAACCAACTAATAGAGGAGCTGCTTTAGCACTATAATGAATCCCAAACTGAATTGTACCTCGAACATAACGAAGTATTCTTTTAGCTGCTTTCCAATGACTTTCATGTGGGTTTTGCATAAACTGAGCAATAAGGCCAACAACAAAGGAAAGGTCAGGACGAGTATGGGTTAGATACAAAAGTTTTCCTACAAGTTGACGGTATAAGGTAGCATCAACTTCAGGAGAAGTACAAGTGACTGAAAGTTTGACTCCAAACTGAAAGGGAGAAGGGGCTGGCTTACAGTCTTCCATGTGAAAATGGCGTAGAATATCACAGGCATACTTGGACTGGGAAAGGGAAATACCTTCCTTGGATTGCAAGACTTGAAGACCAAGAAAATAATGTAAGTGTCCTAAGTCTGTCATTTCAAACTTCCTTTTAAGGCTAGACTTCACATGGTTTATAAGGTTGGGATCACTACCAGTCAGGATAAGATCATCAACATAAAGAACAAGAATGATAAGAGACTTGTCCACTTTCTTGTTGTAGACAGTATTGTCAGAATGACACCTAGAAAAGCCATTTTCTAAAAGAAAGTTATCCATTTTGGCATACCAAGCTCGAGGAGCTTGCTTGAGACCATAAAGGGATTTCTTAAGCCAACATACAAGGCTGGAGTCTATTTGTATAAAGCCAATAGGTTGTTCCATATACATTTCTTCATGCAAGTCCCCATGCAAGAAGGCAGATTTAACATCCATCTGATGGACTTCCCATTTGAAAGAGGCAGCAAGGGAAAGAACAAGGCAGATAGAGTTCATTTTGGCAACAGGGGAGAAGGTTTCAGTGTAGTCAATGCCCTCAACTTGTGATAAACCCTTAGCAACAAGACGAGCTTTATGTTTATCAACTTTCCCATCTGGTCCATACTTGGTTCTGTAAACCCATTTGCATCTAACAAGTTTTCATCCCTTTGGTAGAGGAACAAGATCCCATGTATCATTTGCCAATAATGAATGATATTCTTCATTCATAGCTGCTTCCCAATCTGGATGGCCTGAAGCTTCTGCAAAGGTGTCAGGATCATAATTCACTTAAGCTTGAGCCAGTAAAGAAGAGGCTCTATCAAACTGAGAACGTGTACGTCGCTGATCTGTAGGATCACCGGCAAGATCACTTGCTGCATCCCGAGTAGCATGGACCCATTTTGGAAGCTAAGGAGCTGAAGGAGGATCCTGAGAAGGTGGGGGAGGATTTTCATCCTCGCTTTCATCATCTGAAGAAGAAATATTTTTAAAAGTAGAAGAGATAGGGAGAGGTGGCACATCTGCCGAACTAGGCTCGTAGGCCGATATATTTTCAGCAAACTTTACATCTCTTCTAATGATAACATTTTTGGACTTAAGTGGAATAATTATATATCCTTTGACATCTTCAGAATTTCCAACAAAAATACATTTTTCACTCTTAGGTTCTAAATCTTTATGTTTCTCATCTGGAATATGGGCCCATGCTTCACTTCCAAAAACACAAAAGTGACTTACATCTGGTTTAATTGAGCTCCATGCTTCTTCTGGAGTGATATTCTTTAAAACCTTAGTAGGAGTGCGATTTATTATGTAATTTGCACAGTTAATTGCTTCTGCCCAATAATTAAGACTAAGTCCTTTAGATTGAAGCATACAATTAGCCATTTCCTTCAAGGTGTGATTCTTCCTTTCAGCTACACCATTTTGTTGTGGAGTATATGGAACAATATGTTGCATTTGAATTCCATTCTCAATGCAAAAGCTGATGAATTTGTTGTTAACATATTCTTCGCCATTATCAGATCTTAGCTTAAGAATTTGATGTCCAAATTGTTTTTCGACAAAGGCCTTAAAGGCCAAGAACATGTTAAATACTTCACTCTTGAGTTTTAAGAAGTATACCCAAGTGCGTTTGGAGAAATCATCAATGAAAGTTAAGAAATACTTGTAGCCAGAGAATGAAAAAACTTGGAAGTGGACCACATAAATCACTATGCACGAGCTGTAAAGGGGCTGAGGCGTGCCAAGAGGCACGTTTTTCAAAACTATCCGGATGATGTTTTCCGAGTACACATCCGAAACAACCACCATCTCTGCAAGATACTATTGGAAGACCTGTCACCATATTTTCTTTACATAGATTCTGAAGGGAGCGATAGTTTAAGTGACCAAATCGCTCATGCCAAAGTTTGCTCACTTCATTGTTATGAGCAACAAATACTGAGGGAAGATTTGATGACCCAAAGTTGTGAAACTTATACAACCTTGTAGAATCATAAGCAATTCTAGTAGCTAAAATCTGTCTAGGATCTCTTAGGTCCTTAATTACAACATCGTGAGGTGAAAATTCAACGATTTTACCTTCACCTGAATGAGTTATCTGATATACAGATAGAAGGTTGCAGGATAAGGTTGGAACACATAATACATCATTAAATTGACTATTGTCTATATGAACAGTTCCAGTCCCTACAACACTAAGAGATCTATCATCACCAACAAATATATTTTTGGTGTTACAATCATTTAAAGAAGAAAACATGGCTTTGTTTTTGGCCATGTGATAAGAAGCTCCAGAATCAATGAGCCACTCATGAGAATGAGAATAAGAAGATACATTTAGTGCATAGCCAGACCGAGATGCTTAACAACCACATGCAGAAAGTGCCATTCCTGAAGATGAAGTTGAAGTTGAAGAGTGCTCCAAATGGATATTATGCTTCTTCATTGCTGCGTCCAAGGTTTCCATCTTCTTAAAGCATTTGGATTCTAAGTGGCCATCTCGATTACAAAAGTTGCAATGTCTATCAGTCTTCTTCCCTTTGTTTTTATTTGTCTTATCATTTTGTTGAAATTATTTTTCATTTTGAGGCTGAAATTGCTTAGGACCCTTGTTTGGTTTAGGACCATTCCTTTTAGGATACAACTTCTTAGGATTCTTTGAATTTGGTTGCTGCTGGGTGGCTAACGCTTTCTTAGAAGAGTTTCCAAGATGAAGGAGACCAAGGTGTAAGAGTTTTTCTTGTTATCTTATTAAAGAATTACAAAAGGAATCAAAGGAAGGGGACTTATATTCTTGTCCTTGAGAAATGAAGGCTTCTCTTGTAGAATGGAAGGTGGAAACAAACACAAAATAGGCTGGTCCCAAATTAGTAAGAATGGAGTAGATAAGGCTACTATCTTCTTTCTTAACCTTAACACCTTCCAAGAGAAGTCTAAGGGTCTTGAACTTGGACAAAAAATCTTCAATGCAAGAAAAATTATTGGGGTCCAATGTAAGCAACTCATTTTCAAGTTGATGGGCTTTAAGTTCATTTTTAACTCCAAAAACTTTAGTGATCTGTTTCATTGTTTCTTTAGGAGTATCAAGTTTTGCAATATGGAATCTAATATTTGGAGAAATAGACATCCCTATCAACCCACGTGCTTGGTCTTGCCTATTTTCCCATTTAGCTGCCTTATCTTCATCTTTCAGTTTGGTTTCTTGGCCTGAGGCTATTCTGTAGAGACCTTTACTTCTAAGTAAATCCACAATGTAGGACCACCATTGGAAGTAGTTGGTGCTGTCAAGAGTAACTTGGCATGGACTTTCCATTTTAATAGAAACTGAAGCTATAGATGTTGAAACTAAGTGTTCCAATGGAAATATCTCGAAAAATTAGGCTGGTTCAAAAAACGGCTCTGAAAACAGCTTCCGGATGAAGAAGTTATGGATTTTTGAAGAAAAGTTGATGAAGATGCCGACGAAGTGCGGGAATGTGCAGAAATGAAAAATCCGCCCCCACAAAAAGGAGACTTGAACTCAAGACCTCTACTCTCATAAATTAGCTTTGGACCAAGTGAGCTAAACTAAAAGTTTGAGAGAGAGAGAGAGGGGGGGGGGGGGTTTCTTTTTTTTAGTCACTGAAGCTTTGGGTTGCGTGCTTGCTTGAGAAAGCTCTTTTTCCCTACAAAACAAAAAACACAAAACCCAACATGGACATACAAAAAAAATGAACCTTACAGCTCGAAGTTAGCTTTAGCCGGAAACTAAATATTTTCCTCAATGTTTCTGATTTTCCGAGATCACACTAAGGCGCAGCGGAAAAGAGCATACGCATGAGAAAAATCCTTCCTTTCTGTTTCTGATTTGCGCAGATCACACAGAGTCATGGGGCAAAGAGCATATGCAGAAATGAATGGTACAGATCCGGTAATAAAAAAAAAACAAAAAGCTAAATAAACCGAAACCGAAATAAACAGAGAGAAAATAACTGTAAACTGCAAATAAACACTGTATACCTCCAAATCTTAAAAATGACGTAGCTAGGGCTACCGGAAACCTTTTCGCGTGAAACGAAAGGGGTTCCTCACTGGAACAGATGCTCCCAACACAATAGAGCAGTCCTCTCGGCCCAAAAGTAGTCAAAAACAGTAGATCTAGGAAACGACAGTCGGATGCAGTTCTACCGGCTTCAGATTTGGATCACCAACGGACGCGGCCCTCAAATAGCTCTGATACCATGTAGGAATTTACAGGGTAAGTTCCTCAGATAGAACACCAAAGGACACCGCTCACACATAGATCACAGATCAATACACCAGTATTTTGATGTGCTTAAAACCCTCAAAGAGGGAAATAGTCCACGGCCTGAGCCAACGCGGCCACTTCAGGCAATTTATTAATAAAAGAATGAAATTTTACATAAGCTTCTCTCATGAACAGTTAACCTACAAATGACCCTCCATGCTCTTTAAATAGAGATCATGGACCAATCGGGTGTTAAGCCACAGATCAAGTGTCGGTAATATCGAGGAGAGAATGAACCGTCGGATCACTACATATCGTGACCGTCGGATTGTAAGTTACAAAATGTACATAGTAAAGAAACACACTTTACCTAACTCTATACTAGAGTTAATTTATGGAACCAAATGCATTCAAATATAATGGAGTCCATTTTCCTCTTAGTGGCCCAGTTATAACACAACCCGATAGCTTACTAGTGATTAAGTTTGACTCAAACTCTTAACTAGAGTTACAATATGGAGTCTTCTAGAGTATTATTCATCATGATCATGTTCCTACCCCATTTTCCATGAATAATGGGAGATGACGTGGCATCTTCTCAAATTATGGTGGTCAAAACAAGAAGGCCAACTTTCGAAAGGTATAAACTTTGCATACAAACTCCGATTAAGGTGGTTCTTGCTATGTTGGAAAGATATTTATGTGTAGAATAACACAAAATGTGTTTCACTTAACTTAAAAAAAATTACTCCAAAAAAATGTAATTTGATGCCTCAAACTAGTCCTCGAAGATTTTAGACCTCAATTTACCAAACTAGGTCTTGTCGACAAATTAGGTCCTATGAGCTAATTCCTCCACCTTTTCCACTCTAAAAGCATCAAGATGGATGAAAAAAAATATAAAAATCAATTATGAATTAATATTTGGTTCATCGGTAGCCATCTTCTTGACCATCTTCTAACATTCTGCCAAACATAGTACTTCATAGTTAGCAACTACAGTGCAACCCCTCCATATCAGTGGGGCCCTCTTATTGTCTGGATCCCTTCTTGTCAGACATTTTCTTTCTTTTTTATGAAGTAACAGCATGATAGTTATCCAAATAAACATGAGGGGGAGGTTCTTCACCATCATCTCCTCAAGAACGTCATTCACTACTATATTCTCTAGTTGTAGTTGTCCCTTGTATTTTGTGTGTTGGAAACATAATCCTTGGAGTTATATCCATTGGGCTCATTCACTTGAATAGAAAACGAAAAGACTCAAGTGACGGTTAATTGTCATAGAATTACGAGAGACCTCTTGGAAGATGAAAACCAAGGGTTAATGAAAATTGTGTTTATATGTGCATATTGTTAATAAAGTGAAAGCATGTGAATTATTCAATTTTTCCTATTACATTGGTGTGTGCTTAACATATTATCAAACCAAGTTCCTTCCTAGCCTACTCAATTATGTGAGATCCAAAAGTTGTGCCCATTTCTGCATCTCGTCAGGTCTGGCCTTCCCACAATGCTTTTTGAGCCATTCTCTGTCTACTATCTCTGCCGATTTTTTGTGCTCCTATTGGTACAACATTGAAAAGACATTCAGAATTAGCCCCTATTAGTTATGAGCTCTATAATTTTGTGTTATTGTCCTTGATAATTTTTTGTATTAGTGTTTTCCTTTGGATATCCTACAGTTCCCATCTCTACAACATTTGTTTTATGTATTATGCATAGTATCGCCCCTCTGTTTCTCCTACTATGTCAGATATTTTCTCAAATTTCTCTCAATTGATAATTGTTCTATAGCATTTGACAAAACATATTCATGTATTGAGAATTTGAAAGTAGTATTTGCATCATTTGAATAAAAATGAGATTTTGTAACATCGGTTACAAAATAGTGGGATTGAAAAATCCAGCATCGCCACCCATCCCACAAAATTTTGGAAAAGAAACACTTGATACTCCCAAACACCTATCTATCTTGAACCTACCATAGGGGTAGTCCTTACACTAGTGGTCATTTGAGCACCAAGAGCTCAATACTTTATTTGGAATCTCCTTTGCGAATATGATTGCTTGTGTGAATGAAAAACACATTGCTCTTAGAGAGAAACTAGAAGGTGTTAGTTTTTGTAGCATCGAAGGTGTTCTAGTCTCTAATCTTGTTGGAGTGGCTAAAACATAGGATTTCTCCATAACCTAGAAATTGTTTCTGTAAATTCCACCTAGAAGTGTCTCAATTAGATTATTAGCCTATTTTTAAATATTTCCTAAGTCTAAACTTGGGAAAAGTAGTTAATTAATCAGTATTAATTGAGAAAAATGAGAATCATCTATAAACTCACATGGATCGATCTAGAGGTGATCTCAACCATCGATTATTTTTTAATCTTGGTCGTTAGAGACATGTTACTGCTCAAATTAGCAAGTGACCTAAGGGGAATCCCTAAAGGGAAAATGTTAGGCCAAGGGAAACAAATGTAGTCTTAGCCCATTGTCACCACAGCTAAGGCTCCCTTCTATTTATGAACTTTCACCGATGGGAGGAGACTTGATATGTTTGGAGTCACCAATGTGTAATAAGTCAATGGATATGAGTGACCCAAACCCTTTCTGAGGAGGTTTTGAAGAATGGGGCTTGCTTGCTTTCTAAGCAAGGGGCTATGTGCTTTCAAGGAAAGGAGGAGGATTTTGGGATTTAGATGTATGGGAATAGAACTTAAAAGGAGTTTCCTGCACCTTAAATCTTGATTAAAGTTGGTGTCCTGGATGGTGTTTGAAGAATATTCCCTTGAAAGAGTGGGACCACACGAGGCCAAGTGGACCCGATCTGGTGTATAAGGAAAGTATGAAATAATCAATGATTTTCTTACCCTAGACAAGGTGGGAAGGATCAAAGAAATTATTTGGCTCAATCATGTTGTTTGACCTAGAGAAGCGATAGCCTTGGGGATGACAGGGAAAGTTTTGGTCTCGGAGCTAGGGCTTGGATTTTCTCCCAACTCCACCGTCGGAATGTCTTCAAATCTGGAGGAGGGCTAAAAGAGAAGCCAACGCAGGAGACCCTAGGAGATCTAACTTTTTCAATGGCTAACTTGTGAGGAAAATGATGCCCTATGAAACCGAATGTGGCTAGTGTTGGGATAAGGTGAAAGAATAGGATTTTGGTGACAACCGTTGGTAGATCAATGCCTTGATACTTGGGATAATGGAGTCTATGTTGGTTACGTGTAAGATTTCTTGATTTCTAGTCAAGGAGGCCTCAAAATTACTTCACAAACCCTCTAGGTCAAGTGAAAGAAATATTGCAACTTTTATACTTCTAATGCATAAGAGGAATGGCTTGTCAAGGTCAAATTTTACCTCTAGGAGATTTTTCTCATACTACAAGGGCCAATGCATGGAGATAATGTTATGATAGAGACAATCCCACAATATTAAGAAACAATTTGTATGTAGAAATTAGCCTTAAGACAACGAAAACTGCATCCATAATTATATGAAAAAACTAATAAAGAATAGCATCAAAGTTTCATACTTACATCTAGTAGAGTATATCCAACCATTCACAAATGACAATAAATAATCCCCGAGAGAAGATAAACCAATAACCATACATCAAATTCATCCATAAATGCTCTAATTCATCCTCTAGCAAAAAGTGTGAAATTATCTAAAGAAGAGAGAGATCCAATTCAAAGTGATGATGAGAAATGATATCACCTCACTTGTATTTATACACATCAAAGGAGTTCGAATTAGCCTCCTTGGCCTACATAAGCCCCAAAAATAAAATAATGTGCTAATAATACAACATTTTGGTGACAAGCCCACCAAAGTAGCTCACAAATGAAAAAGTAAGCCTCTTAAGAGGTCAAATAATAATCAATGGATGTTGTAGAGCCCTCTAAAAGGCCTAATGAGGTCCATGGATTCCACAATGAAGAATAGGACCATCAAAAGAAGTGGACAAGGGGTTGGCCCCTTGTAATAACTTGTGGTGCTCCAAATGATTGTGGGGACACACAAGTGTCCTCATGGGTCCCCAAACAAATCGAAGATGCCTGTAGGTTGCCCTCAAGGGCTAGGATGATAATGTAGGAGACTCCACATCATCGTAGAAGTTATGGATCATCTGCCAAGTGTATGGTTTAGATCTAGGGCTAGTTGGGCTTGATGGATCAGGTGCATACTCCTCGTCCAATAAGTGAACCACAAGTAATCTCTCAATGGCTATGGGGGTCCATGAAGTGAAATATGTTGTTGTGGAGGCCCATAGTTCTCAACACCTACCCTATATGTTCAAATGTATCCCTCTCGAGGATTAGGCCCCTGTATAGGGAGACCAAACCCCAAATGGAAACCATTTGTAATCTTGCATAAGATCCAATGCGTCCCCTAGGCTTCTAGTACAAAAGTCATTATAGAAATCAATCAAATGAGCTTATCTAATCATGGACTCTGGGTGGGGACTTCATAATGGTCTACCCTTCCATAATGGGCTTCGGGATGTGAAAATGTCTCCTAAACTCCCAACATTCGTCAAAAGGTGGTGGCATGTGGAAGATAGGTGAATGAGGTAGGGAATGATAAGGGGCATCCATGCGTCACATGTTGGGGCATAAGGGTAGTTGATAAGGGGGAAGCCCACACTTGGGTTTATAAGGTTTAGGAGGGAGAAATCATGATATATGGAGTGCCCCGACCTTGATTTTTTTTCACCCTTCTTTATATGCATTTTTCCTTTTTATGATTTTCTTTGATTAACTGCTCAGGGTTCAAGGGGTTAGAGCATGATGTATAAGATATAGCAGTGAATTCCCCCTTTTAATGTGGGGAAGTTGATCACCCAACATGGATTGGGACAATCATGGGTTCATATATAATGAAGAAGGCTCATAGAACCTAATGGAGCCAGGGTGATGGCTATAATGATGGGGTAGAGCTCATGTATTCGCTTTTTCCCACATGCTAAATTTTTTTGTCTTGGCCATATTTCGCATTTTGTGGTACTTTTCCTATTGAATGTGGCCATATATGCTTTTAACATGCCTTTTAGTTGGATCAAAATCCAAGCTGCATTCCAGACCATGACCCAAGGTGTGGGAAAGGGGAAGGGGTAAGTTGAACCTATGTCAACCCGATGGAGTAATGTGGACTCGGGTAGGAGAACTGATGGATGGGGTGATAATGAATGGGAAGAGAGTAATATGAGTGGCTAAGGGAGCAAGACCATGTAACAAAATCAGGGTTTATTATGAAATACCATCCCTAGAACCAAATGTTCAGTAAAAGAGATCCCACGGGACTAGAATATAAGGTTAATGCCTAAAAGAGGTCCAGGGGACAAAAGCACATACCTAGCCCATTATTTACACTGAATCCCCCCATTAATCCATAACCAGAAGTGTCCATGATAAGAAAATTTCAACACTCAATTGCGAAATTACAAGGCATACCTTTAGATTCAGGAGGCCCACCTTCAAACATATGATCATGGCAGATGGGTGAGGTTCCGCATGACTACCTCAGGTGGTGGAGAAAATGGCACAGTGAGCTAGTTGATGGCTACAAGGGATTGCTGGATGCCGGCTGAGGACCATCTTAGAGACATTTTTTCTCCTAGCGATATTACCGATAAAATGGTGGGTAACATCTGGCTCCAACTGGGACGTGATCTCTCAAAGAAGTGGGCGAAGCTACTCGAAAAGAAGGTCACGAGAACTACAGAAATATCTTGGCTATCGTAGACCTATCACCTGCACAAGTAATAGATGGAAAAACATAGGGAAGCATGCTTCCGCAACATCTCATGATCGCACATGCTAATATGTTAGGCCATAACATCAAAATAAAATATAAAAATATTCAGATTTAAATATAAGTTCAACTAATCTATGATGAGAAATATCATATGACATTATTTCTAATGAAAAAATCAGCATGCAATGTGATGAGCCTCGGTATTGCAACAAGAGTTCTGCAACTCCTAAGGCTACCAAATTTATTTATCAACCCAGGGTTCGTACAAACTTAAGAGGTGTCAACACTATATGTGCGGCATACAATGTGTCCTTCCTTTGCTGTCATGATGTAATGGAGTGAATGTGCTAAAGTCAAATCCTAAACTAATTGTAGAAAATGAAATGTTCAAATTGGAACCTTAACCTATTGCAAGAAAGAAAGTACAAGGAAAGAGACAGAAATTCAATGCTAAATCACACCACTTCCTAATTAATTGCCAAGAAACTATGCTTTGCAATAATTCTAAATTATCATGAACCAAATGCTACTATCTAAGCATGGAAGTAAGAAGCATCAAACATCACTAATGTGCAAGTAAAGGGACTCAAACAAATTTGTTTTTGTGTTTTTGTCTTTTCATGCAAAATCAAGTATGCAAACTAATTTCCTTTGGTGATGTGGCAAGTGAATTTAAAGATGTTGGAGGTTGGATGGTGTGGGTGACCCTTGGGAGGCTTTTGGTGAATTCCTAGAGTTTTTCCATCAATTTTGCCTCAAAATAGACCGTTTTAGGAAAACCTACAGGATGTACTAGAAACCTACAGGATGATCCTGTAGGAATTACAGGAAACCTACAAGATACAACCGAGAGAAAAATGTGAGGTGTTGGAGGTGATGGGAGGCCTAGGAAAGGTGTGTGATGGGTGGAATGGAGTGGAAAAATTCCTAGGATCACTCAGAACTCAAAACCAAAGTCGGGAGATGAATGGATTCGTTCAAAAAGCGTGGAGAAGTTTCCTTGTGAAATGATGAAATTGGTGAGGGTTTAATGACCAAGAAAATCAAATCCAAATTGTATGGGACAAATTTTGTTATTAACTAGGATGTCTTAGGTCCCTAGTCCACGTGGAATCACTAAAAAATACCTATGTTAAGCCATGTAAAAAAAATAAAAAGCATTACTAGTCGAAAATGTAGAAATTTGAGAACTAGTGAGCTAGTGAATCTAAGAAATGCCTAACCAAATCAAGTGCAAATGAAATGGGGTAATTTTTGTTATGAACTAGAATTTTTTTTTCATCTAATGCAAGTGGAATCATTTCGATTGAAGCTCATTAGAATGCTCTAAAAAATAGCATAATTTTACTGTTCTTTGCTAAAATGGAGGTCCAACAATCTAGATTTGGGAATAAGAAGACAAATTCAAGCAACTCAATGATTCCTATGAAGTTCCAAAGCTTTTCCAAGGATGAAATAATACTTGCGATCCTACAAAATAACTTACATCAACCATTTAACTCAATCCTACAACAAGAAATCATTAATTCTAAATGCAAAAATAGAAAGAAATAAAAACAAGAGATGCATGTGAATACGCAATGAAAAGAATGAAAGAAGATGATACAAAAGGGCTCTAAGGTTCCTGGGATGGCCAAGCCCAAGGAAAATCAGAGACCTATGAAGGATAACAATATTTAGAAGTTGAAGATGACACCAATCTTCATTATTTTCGTCAATAGATTTACATCCCTACAAGAAAATACAATGGAGCTACAAGAACACAAGCTCTCTCCACAATAACACTAATCAAAACCTATCCCTAGAGGAAAATTTGACTTGGTACTTATAAAAAATGATTAGGAATCATTCCCCATGAATGGAGGAAGCTTTCCCCACCAAAATCCCTTGATTAGTGGATCTAGTCCCCAATACTAGGAATTTGCATTAAATGGCAGGGAACACATTCCTAGATTTTCTCAATCATTCCCTAGAGGAAAATTCGACTTGGTACTTATACAAAATGATTAAGAATCATTCCCCATGAATGGAGGAAGTTTTCCCCACCGAAATCCCTTGATTAATGGATCTTCTCCCTTGATTAGTGGAACACATTCCTAGATTTTCTCAGCCACTGGAGTTCCATAATTTGTGCCATAATTCCATAATATATTGTTGAATATATTATTTATTATTGATCCTCAAGTAGTAGGGAACAAGTCCCTAAATTATCTCCTCCTCCAACTCTTCATAATCTGCTCAATATTCTCATAGTATTCCACAAAAAATAAATAATATTAGTCACAAATATTCAATTATTCATAAACCTTCCTAATGAATATATTAAAGTTAAAAATAATTTATCTAATGCAAAAAGAGAGGTTTAATGTGCTGAAGGATGGTCATAGGCCTTAATTTATCTTTTAAATTAGAGGCATGGGCCTTAATTTATGTCTAATTTAGAGGCCCATCATACCTCCCTACTAAAAGTGTTTCTCATCCTCTGAGCAACTTAGTGACTTCATTGTGTCTCATCCATGTCCTTGGTGGCCTCTCTCCTATGCATTAAGAACCTTGGCTATAAGCTCTGCAAGGACAAGCCAAAAAACATAGTTTTTCAAAGAAAAATCATTGTTTCTTGAGACCATTTGCTTCCCTTCTTTCCCTTTATTCAAGATGGGTTCTTGAATATTTTTCAATTTGGAAAGGTCTTCCACACCTTATCAACCTTCTTCTACCTTGTTCCGCCTTTTGGACACCTCGTGTAGGATTTCTGGGTCATTGTAATTCCTACAGGATCATCTTGTAGAAAACATGGTCCCTTTGTAAACTGAAGTACAGGAGTAGAAAAAATGATAGAAATGGTGGAGGAATGAATGGTGATGAGTGGCAAAATAAAAATGTGAGTGACAGGGGTCTCTTTGTGATCCTCCTTTGCTCTTTGACCATCCTTCTTGTTGCCCTGCAAATGGAAATTTCATGAAAATGGAGAGGATGCTCTCTTTGTTTTTTTTTTCAAGAATGAAATGGAATGGATAAATGATGAATAGATAGTGAATATAAAGTGGATGGAGGGCTTGGAGTGTTGTGGTGACCTTGGCCTTTGCAAAAATTTCTTCTTTTAATTGTTGTCCTCATTCCTTGAAATCATCACCCTTCATAATTTGACTCTTCAACATTGCATGAGTGAAGGAGTGAGTTGCAATTAACTAGCTGAAGGCGGGTGAGACCATTGACCAATCCTTAGCTTATAAAACCTCATCTCTCATGCATTGACAACAAACTTCTAACTATAATATGCTCAAGAGAATACATCAATAATATTGCATAACTGTACCTACCTGATGGTTATTAGAGAAACATGCATGTTGCTGCTGAGTTGATGTTGATGTGCAAGTGTTGGATGGTGATGCTGATCATCGTGATGCTACTGCTAAGCTCTAGAGGAGCTTCTTTGACCTCTGGATCTCCTTTAAAACTGCTCACACTGCCAATCTTGTAGGTGTTATCCTGTATCGTGTAGGTTTACAGGACATCAACTTGTTTTGTCCATATCTCCCAAACAATAGATTGGATTGAGCTGAAACTTTTTTAGTATGTTTCAATCATTATTATGCATGTCCCCATAAAAACAATTTGGTTAATGGATGCACAGATCTTGATAAAAAACTAAAAATGGATCAAGGTGATGGAGGCCGATTTCTTGGAAACCATGCACTGGAATTTGACGAAATTGCTTGGGCATGTTACCATCATCCATATGCATCTCCCCATGAAACAAATTTTTAAATGGATGCATGGATGTTGAGAAAATGAAAAAATCACTGAAGGTGATGGAGGCCAATTTCTTGGAAACTGTGCACTAGAATTTGCTGAAATTGCTTCAGCATGTTACCATCATTCATATGCATCTCCCCCTGAAACAGCTTGGCAAATGGATGCATGGTTTTCAAGTTATGGAAAAAACAAATTTCTGCTCTATGTATTTTTGTATCATGTAATAAAACAGAGCATCCTGTATTTTTTTAGGACATCAAGGAAAATGAGTGGTAGAAGCTTGAGAATGATGGGTGGATGGTGAAAATAGATAAGGGTGACGGATTGGCATGGCCTGGGCCTTGTTGGAGCATTTGAGCAAAGTAGGAGAAAGTCAAAATTTGACTTCTTTTGACTAGGCTTGACCAATTTTCCTTTTAGTACCAACTTGTTTTTGTTGCTTGCAGATGTTGGAGAGTACATGCATGCATGGAGCAAAGATTCTTTTATTTTTTTTCTTTTTTTCTCTTCTAGGCTTACTAGCCGCCTCAATGAGTTTTTCAACTAGTAGGTCTACTTAGGCGCCTCAAAGGAGGTTTTCACCTAGGATCTTTTTTTTCTTTTTTTCTTTTTTTCTTTTTTCCAACCCATTGACCACCTCATGGATATTTTCAATCAATGAGCCAATCTGAGGCGCCTCTAAGAAGGTTTTCACCTTAGAGTTTTTTTTTTCTTCTACCCTACCCTACTTGAAAAACAAAATCACTTTCAAGTATAAGAATACTTCCAATGGAGCCATGTGCACATCAAGATGACAGACAAAATGATGTGGAGGCTTGAAATGTATGCTTTGACATGTACCTGGATTTCAGAGACCAAATGATTTTACTTTGAAAGGATCAAGCATAGTTGAGGAAAAGAGTGATGCTGCAGCTTAGTGATTGTCTGGAACCATATTTCAATATAGTTGTGATGCTTCTAGTCCACTTTCTGATTTAGACCATCTTGTATGTCTTCTCCTACCATGACCTTCAAGTCTTCCTCTTTTTTCTTATTGATCTCTTGAATACATGGAGGATTTGATGGTAACCATGAGGGATCTTTCTCACTCTTCGATTTTGTTGTCTGATCTTTGTCAAGTGCAACCTATGATTCCTTGATCTTTTCTTTCAAATTTTCTTTCTATGCATGTTGTCCCTCAATGGCATCAAGAGAATCACTTTTTTGTAATAATCTTCTTGAGCTAAGGTGAATACCATTGAGCTCAAGAGGGGATGTTTGGAAGTGTTGTAACTCAACATTGTAAGTGGGTTGAGCTACTTCAATGTGTGGGTTTGAAAATGGTGGTAACGGTAGTTGAGTGGGAGTGGATATTTGAGATGGATGTGGTTGTGGTTGTGGTTGTGGTGGAGGTGAATGGTAAGGATAACATGGAGTTTGGTATGGAGGATATTGAGGAAGATACTGAGGCTATTGTGGATGGCTCCCATAAGTCCCTTTCCAACCTTGTTGCCAAGATTGGATTTGGGGTTGAGATGGCCAATGTTGCCAAGGAAAGGGTGTGTTCCAATCACTTTGAGGTGGATGTGCATAAGCTTGAAATTGTGAATTAGGATCTTGCATCATATGAGGTTGAATATGCTGCCATGGTCCTCTCGGAGCTACGAAACATCGCTGCATTGGCAATTGACTTGCTCCATTGTCCTCTTGGTGAACTTCCTTCAACCTTGGTAATGAGGAGCAACATTTAACATCATGTGATTCTGCATGGACAACACCAACATTTTATTTTTGCTCATTTTGTATTCTTAACATTTCTACTTGTTTGGTTAGATTGCTAAGAATTTATGTTTTAAAGTCATCAAACAAATTTCAAATTTTAGCTTGACTTACCGATCTTGATGTTGATTCACCTACTCTTGCTTTTCCTCTTGATACGTGTTTGCATGTTTCACAAATTTCCTCAAATGATGATTGATATACATCACCTCTACTCATGATATTAAGGAGATCAATCCATTCATCCCTAATTGTTCTAAGTAAGAAGGTTTTTAGTGTGTTGGATCCTAAATGATGTAGTTTTTCCCTCTTAAGATTATACATGAACCTCTCTATTAGATCCTCTAGACTCTCATCTTCTCTTTGATTCATTCTAAAGATTTCTTCTTTAAGATCATGATCTTTATATTTTTCTAGAAATATATTTTGCATATCATTCCATGATCTTATTGAATTAGTCCTTAAACTCATGAACCATTTAAGAGCTCTATCCTTCAATGTTGCCGGAAACAATCTCAATTTTTGAGTTTTTAATAAGTAACCATAAGATCTACAAACAATTTCAAATTCAAAGAGAAAGGTTTCTGGATCCTCTGACCTTAGACCATGAAATTTTGGAAGAAAATATGGAGGGATGTTCTTCATGTGCACACTACCATCAGTATCTTGAATGGGAAATCTGAGAGGATCTTCCTCATTGTCATCATTTCCATCCATTTCTTCTACATTCTTTGCCATCTTCTTCTTCTACCTGCAAAAGTGAATGGTGATGTGGGTCTTACTGCACCACGTGATCGAATGGGGGGGTGGGTTGGTGTTGGAGAATTTTTTGTTTTTGTTTTTATGATTGAATGAAAACTATAATGCAATGCAATTTTCTACTTTTGAAATTAAATATGCCTAATGAAAATATTTTTTGTTTTTGCAAAAAGTAAAAAGAAATTAATCAGCTAGGGAAGAAAACAATGCATAGCTTGACACCTCCCTGACAACGGTGCCAAAAAGTGATGAGCCTCGATATTACAACAAGAATGTTGCAACTCCCAAGGCTGCCGACTTTAATTATCAACCCGGAGTTCGTACAAACTTAAGAGGTGTCAGCATTGTATGTGCAGCATACAATGTGTCCTTCCTTTACTGTCATGATGTAATGGAGTGCATGTACTGAAGTCAAATCCTAAATTAATTGCAGAAAATGAAATGTTCGGAATGGAACCTTAACCTATTGCAAGAAAGAAAGTACAAGGAAAGAGACAGAAATTCAATGCTAAATCACACCATTTCCTAATTAGCTGCCAAGAAACTATGCTTTGCAATAATGCTAAATTATCATGAACTAAATTCTACTATCTAAGCATGGAAGTAAGAAGCATCAAACATCACTAATGTGCAAGTAAAGGGACTCAAACAAATCCGTTTTTGTCTTTTTGTCTTTTCATGCAAAATCAAGTTTGCAAACTAATTTCCTTTGGTGATGTGGCAAGTGAATTTAAGGATGTTGGACGTTGGATAGAAGTGTTAGGAGATGGTTTTATGGTGTGGGAGACCCTTGGGAGGCTTTTGGTGACTTCCTAGAGGTTTTCCATCAATTCGGCCTCAAAACAGGCCGTTTTAGGAAAACCTACAGGATTTACTAGAAACCTAGAAGATGATCTTGTAGGAATTGCAAGAAACCTACAGGATACAGCCGAGAGAAAAATGTGAGGTGTCGGAGGTGATGGGAGGCCTAGGAAAGGTGTGTGATGGGTGTAATGGAGTGGGAAAATTCCTAGGATCACTCAAAACTCAAAACCAAAGTCGGGAGATGGATGGATTCGCTTAAAAAGCTTGGAGAAGTTTCCTTGTTAAATGATGAAATTGGTGAGGGTTTAATGACCAAGAAAATCAAATCCAAATTGGATGGGACAAATTTTGTTATTAACTAGTATTTCTTAGGTCCCTATTCCAAGTGGAATCACTCAAAAGGACCTATGTTAACCCATGCAAAAAAAAAAAAAAAAAAACATTACTAGTCAAAAATCTAGAAATTTGATAACTAGTGAGCTAGTGAATCTAAGAAATTCCTAACCAAATCAAGTGCAAATGCAATGGGGTAATTTTTGTTATGAACTAGAATGTTTTTTTCATATAATTCAAGTGGAATCAATTCTATCGAAGCTCGTTAGAATGCTATAAAAAATAGTAGAAATTTACTGTTCTTTGCTAAAAAGGAGGTCGAGCAATCTCGATTTGGGAATAAGAAGATTAGTCCAAGCAACTCAATCGTTCCTATGAACTTCCAAAGCTTTTCCAAGGATGAAATAATTCTTGTGATCCTGCAAAATAACTTACGTCAACCATTTAACTCAATCCTACAATAAGAAATCATTAATTCTAAATGCAGAAATAAAAAGAAATAAAAACAAGAGATGTATGTGAATAAGCAATGATAAGAGGGAAAGAAAATGATACAAAAGGGCATTGAGGTTCCTGGGATGGCCAAGCCCAAGGAAACTCAAAGACCTATGGAGGATAACAAGATGTAGAAGTTGAACCTGACACCAATCTTCATTATTTTCGTCAATAGAATTACATCCTTGCAAGAAAATACAACGGAGCTGCAAGAATACAAGCTCTCTCCACAATAACACTAATAAAAATCTATCCCTAGAGGAAAATTCGACTTGGTACTTATAAAAAATGATTAGGAATCATTCCCTGTGAATGGAGGAAGCTTTCCTCACCAAAATCCCTTGATTAGTGGATCTAGTCCCCAATACTAGGCATTTGCATTAAATGGCAGGGAACACATTCCTATGTTTTCTCAATCATTCCCTAGAGGAAAATTTGACTTGGTACTTGTAAAAAATGATTAAGAATCATTACCCATGAATGGAGGAAGATTTCTCCACCGAAATCCCTTGATTAATGGATCTTCTCCCTTGATTAGTGGATCTGCTCCCTTGATTAGTGGAACACATTCCTAAATTTTCTCAATCATTGGGGTTCCATAATTTGTGCCATAATTCTAGAATATCTTGCTGACTTTATTATTTATTATTGATCCTCCAGTAGTAGGGAACAAGTCCCTAAATTACCTCCTCCTCCAACTCTTCATAATTTTCCCAATATTCTCATAATATTCCACAATAAATAAATAATATTAGGCACAAATATTTAATTATTCATAAACCTTCCTAATGAATATATTAAAGTTAAAAATAAATTATCTAATGCAAAAAGAGAGGTTTAATGTGCTGAAGGATGGTTACAGGGTTTAATTTATGTTTAAATTAGAGGCATGGGGCTTAATTTATGTCTAATTTAGAGGCCCATCATAATGAATCCTACTCTACCATGCATATAATACAATGTCAAGTTTCAAGGAAAGAGTTGATACGACTCAATTTAACTGGCTCGGGCCAAATTTCATCGTTGAGTTTACTAATGTAGTAATAATCATCCCCAACCTTTTCATGAATCTTGACAGGTATGGGATCCTTATCTACTAAGGCTAAATCCCCAACCTTGTATTCTTTCTTGGGCTTCCACCTCTGCTTGTTTAGGAGATTAATCGCATGAGGATTTGGATTTCCTGGGTAGGGAGGATATGGGAAGTGTTGGGATGGGGTCCCTAGGGTCAAGTTTTGGTGAAATTTTGTGTTAATTTTTGTATAAAATGTAAATTCTCCACGGAATGTGGAAGCGGGGTGCAAAGATAGTATGAGTCAGAGGGGCTTTAGTCCTTTAGGTGGGTAAGTAATAGGGAGGTTTTGAGACCCACTCATGGTCCACGAACCATGGTATTCTAAGCGAAATTCTATATATAGATGAGTCATAATGAGTCTAAGAGGTATCTATTGAAGAAGAAATTTTGTAAGGGCAAGAAATCTAAGGCAAGAAAATTTTGTTTCATGTACTTAGGTGAAAAGGGGAGGCCCTTGCAGCTGAGTGCACGAAGACCTTGGTAAGTTTGCAGGCTGAGTGCGCAAAGACCTTGGTAAGTCCACAGGATGAGTGTGTGGGCCCCTGCAGCTGAGTGCGCAGGGAAAAGAAGTATGTATTGAATTGATTATACTTAATAAAGACAATTTTGAGCCAATTCTAATGCATCTGTGTCTTCTTTCTTACTTCTACAAGTTTTTGTATTTTCGCTCTATGTTATAATCTATATGAATTAATGCTTGTCTGGTGTGTGAAAATAGTAGATCAGTAATATTTATGCATGTTATGAATAATTAAGAACCTTCGCGAAGATCTGGAATTCATTTAAGCACATTTACAGTAATTGTCTGCTCAGAAGGGTTAAGGGTTTGCGAAGATAGATCTAAGCCCTAGAAATCATAGGAACATATTACATTGGCCTTTGGATGCAGAAATCTGGTTTTGTCATCCCCCAATACTGCTTCAAGTGAAACTTCAGCCTGCGCTATGTGGGCTGTTGCTGAAAGGGCCATCAGTTAGGGTTTTGTTGGTTGGCATAGATAACGATGAACCTGGGTCAGGCCCCATCAAGCCAACAAATGGTTCCATTGTCGGGACCGGGATATTGCTAAAGGGATATGTGATAAATGGTTCCTTATGAACAAAGAAATTGAGAAGTGGATTGATAAAAAACTGCACGCATTTACAGCGTAGGAAAACATAAATTTTCACTTGTCCAAGGGAGAGTGATTGAATACATACTTGTACATAAACGAGCTTGAAATATTCTTCTTGTCTTTTCCTTATGAATTTCATGAGTGGATTTCTTGGTTAGCGGATAGTCAGGGTACGTGGAAGCTTGACGACCCTATTGTGTGGAACCCAGAACTAGTGAAGCGCTTGGATGCTTTAGAAAACAAGATCGCATGGGTTGTTGACCACTCGATTGATCATATTCTTGGAGTATTCATCATTGAGTTTGTGATTGATTCATATTACAACTATAGTGAAGTAGATCACAAGTTATTCAAGGGACCAAGAGGTAAGTACTTTAAATCTCTGAAAACCTAGATAAAGATGTTGTTGTGTGAAAAGCAGGTTATGCCATTAAATTAATTTTTGGGACTACACGAAGCGGAAAACACTTCAGAAGAAATGAAGAATCAAGCTCTGAATACGATCCGCTATTAGGATCTTCTGATAGTGACGTCGAAGGAACTATTTTGAGAAGACCACAAAGCATGCTGCAGTTAGTAAGCCATAGTATCCTGGGGATACCCCATCCATCCACTCTACTGCCACCTCCATCTTTGCCACATACACCTCCACCTCCACCTCCACCTCCACCTTTGCATCAACCATTCAACATGGCGAACACAATGAAGATGCTAATCTTTAAAGCGGTGGGAAGAGAGGACCCCGAAAAATTATGGTTCGTCACAGATGCTGTGTGAAAGGCACAGAAGATTACTAAAAAAAATATGAAGAAAGCGCAGCTGATCACAGCGCTGCAGGATAGGGTGTTAAAGTGGTATATCAAGTTCTATATGGATCAACCAGGTGCAACGATGGAAGAGACTTTGCAGGCACTAAACAATGAGTTTAAAAATCCTATGTCTTAGGCACAGTCTCTAACAGAGTTTAAGGACATACAACAGAGGGTAAATGAGTCCACGTGGGACTTCGATCGGAGGCTAAAATTCCTGATCTGACAGGATAATATGAAGATCACAGATGATCAACATAGAGACTAGTAAATTACTTCGCTATTGCCTCATCTGAGATTGTTGTTATCACAAGAGAAGATAGGAATGCAAGTAGAGGTTGTGAAGATTCCAATAAGATTAGAAGCCTAACCAGTGCAGGATACGAACGTTGGAGTACAACTAATTTAGTCGCAGTTAGAAAGCCTGCACGTGGAGTTGCAGAGTTTGGTGCATAAAGTGTAAATACAAGGGACATGATAAGGATCATTGTCCTGTCTATCAAACTTACCTAATTGGAGGAGGTCTTGTTCCTTTCAAACCTGAGAACATTGTGGGACCAAGAACAAGAGTACCCTTATGGTGCACTATCTACCAGATAGCTGGGGAGCATGCAACTGACCATTGTCACCTCTTGCAAAAGTTTCTATAGACTCCGCAACGGTTGTTTTGTACCTTCTGTAAATTGTTTGGGTATGATGAACGAAATTGCTGAAGCAATGAATTGATGATGGATCATATGCCTACATAATGGATGTAGGTTGAAACTCAGGCTCGGGATCAAGCCCGCGAAAGAGGAAGAGGAAGAGGGGCTGAAAGAGGTCATGGACACGTTATTTGCTACAATTGTGGAGAAGTATGACATTTTGCACGTGACTGTCAGAACCCAACACTATTGGGTTGTGTTATATTCTTTCCACGACTAGCCGACGTAGTTAACCGGGGTGTTAGAAGGGGGGTGGAGCCCCCTTTTGTTGTGCCTATTGCATAGTAGGGGGGATCATAGGGGGTTTGAGGGTTTTTTGGACCCTATATTAGGTTGTGCGGACCTACTTATGGTTTTGTGCATGATTTTCGCACATGGTTTTGGACGCGATGGTTTTCGATCCATGGTTTTGGATGGGATGGTTTTCGGTCCATGGTATTGGATGCTTCAACATGTATAAATATGTATTGTAACATTGAAAGGAACATAATGAAAAATCAAGCTGGTAGTCCCAGTTTTAGGATCTAGGCAAAAATCTCTATGTATATGTGTTTTATATGTTATGCTCTCGCATTGTTTATTTTCTGTGTTTTAGAATTTGTATGCAGGTAATTTCTGTATGGGGTTAAAACCTACATTTGGTATCAGAGTTGTTTTGGCTTCAATGGGATGCCTTTGTTGCTGAGGGGTTTTGCTCGGGCCTGTGGTAGACCCTATTCAATGGGAGATCTGCGAGATCGATTTGGTTGTGAAAGAAAATGGCGAACAATGGAAAGATAGGGATCGAGAAATATACTGGTCAGATTTTTGAGTTGTGGAAAATCAATATGGAGGATCTATTGGTGGATAAAGATCAGTGGATCATAGTAGATCCAGGTACTAAACCAATGCGAGTGTCCGATGAAGAATGGAAGAAGCTAGATTGGAAGGCAAAGAGAACAATACTATTGTGTGTCTCAGATTCAGTATTGCTGAATGTATCAGGGGAAGCTACGGCTAAGGCTTTGTGGGACAAGTTAGGGACTTTGTACCAATCTAAGTCTCTGGTGAATAAACTGTTCCTGTGGAAAAAGCAGTATAACCTGAGGATGAAAGATGGAGACTCAGTGACAGAGCATCTAAACGCATTTAATATTGTGGTAAGTCAGTTATTATCTGTTGATATTAAAATTTCAGATGAAGATAAGTGCATCAGTTTGTTGTGTTCTCTACCAAATTCGTGGGATATTCTGGTTATTGCAATAGGTAGCAATACAACTGCCTTGTGGTTTGATGAAATAGTCTCATCCTTATTGACGGAGAAGATGAGACGGAAAAATATGGAGAGCCAGAATGGTGATTCCTTGTCTGTACGAGGGCGATCCCAGAAAAGAAACAAAAATAAGTCATCGAGTGGGAGATCTAAATCTAGAGGGAGATCTAAATCTCCAGGAAAACCTGTAAAGGTGGTGTGCTGGAAATGCAGAAAGGAAGGGCACTACAAAAGGGACTGTAAATATAAAGCTCCTGATAAAGGAAAGGGATATGATGATGCTCCTTCTCCAGAGTCGAAAACCACCTTAGATGAAGGTGGTGATGTGTAGTTGGCTTATCCACGTACACATGTAGGTCATGAGGCATGGTTGATTGACTTAGGTGCATCCTTTAACTTCACTCCCCATAGAAAGTGGTTCTACGAGTATGAGAAATACGATGGTGGTGATGTCTTCTTAGGGGATGATAGGAAGGCGAATCATTGGTCACCGAAAATTAAAGTTGAAGTTTCAAGGTGGAAGAGTTAGAACACTTTCGGGTGTTGTGCATATTCCTGCATTGGCCAGAAATCTAATTTCTATAAGCAAGCTGGATGATGCAGGTGTAAAAATAGTGTTCGAGAAGGATGCCTGGAAGATGGTTTGGGGAGAACTGGTATTGATGTAGGGAGTTGGATTGGAACTCTATACAAGCTACAAGGTAGCACTGTTGTTGATGGGTGCAATAGCTCTGTGGTTGCTGAAAGTGGAGCAGAAAATCTAGTGGTCTCTAGAGAGAAGACCATGCTGTCGCATCAAAGGCTTGGACATATTGGAGAGAAGGGCATTTGAATACTTCATGGTAAAGGTACGGTATAAGGTATGAGTAATAGCTCTCTGGATTTTGATTTCTGTGAAAATTGTGTATATGGGAAGCAAAATCGTGTGAGTTTCCGCTCTGGTGGTAAGAGGGCGAAACAGATATTAGAGCTTGTGCACAGTGATGTGTTTGGACCTGTGAAGGTTCCATCACTGGGTAAGTCTGTGTACTATGTATCATTTATAGATGACTTCTAAAGGAATACATGGATATATTTCCTTAAGAAAAAATATGAAGTCTTTGACAGGTTTAAAGAATTTAAGGCTCTGGTGGAAAACCAGATAGAGAAGAAGATAAAGGTGCTGAAGAAAGATAACAGTGTGTTATAGACATTTTTGGGCACTGCAACCCCAAGCATAAAATGTCCATAAACCAAGGGCTCCTACGTCCCTAAATGTGTTGTTCCAACCCCTAAAAGAACAAGGTCAACTGATTACAGCATCTCCCAGAAGTTCTCCATGAAAAACTACTCAGAACTGGTCAAAACTGGACCATTTCACCTGCTCCATCGGCAAAGTGCGTTACATCCCACCTAAACACACACAGTAGGTGCGTTGCATTTCAAAAATCCCTTCTATGGGGTGCGATGGGCGAGAAGGGACAAATGGCAGGGTCAATCCACAAGGTGGAGAAGCATGGAATCTTCCAGAAACTTCTCTTGTGACACTTACCTCTCTGAATTTGACCAGGGATGAGTAAGAGATCATCAATCTCCAAGTGGAATCAAGAACTATTAGAGGGAAGACACTAATCAAATCTCAAGCTGACTCATCTCCCTTGCAGACATCTACATATGGATCCCTCATCCCAGAGATCCAGAGGCTGGAGTTTTGCATCTTGTAAGGAATTGTTGTTGGTTTCTTGAGACAAACATCATAGTGTTGGGTGATCTAATATTTTCATGAGGTGAAGAAGGGCTTACTTGCTGAGAGGATGATGCTGGGTCAGAACAATTGGTTGTAATTCTCTTGGCTCTTTCTAGATTATCAATAAAAATATTCTAGTTTTCCTCCATACACTTGTGTGATTGATGTTTCATGTATTTGTGTGGTTAATATACATCTGATCCTATATTGCTTATGATAATAGATCCATGTTCTCGTATAGTGCTATGCTGCTTTGATTCTACAGGTATTCTATGAAGCTGGTTATGAAAACAAGTAGCAAAGGACTATCAGAAGAGAGAGGAATCGAGCAAGGAACCGAGCGCAAGACAGAGGTTGGTCTCCTTTATTCTTCTCTCATCTATCTTTCATAAAGGAAAACGAAAGTAGTTTTAGTTTGTTTGTTTCTAAGGTAGCTACCAGCCTTAGTGGGATTAGTAGTTCTGCATAGACACTATTCCCGGTAACAAAATGGCGACTCCACTGGGGAGCGAGTAGATTGTTTGTTCATCTACATTTGTTTACTTTATAAACTTACAGACGGAGCTTGAAGTCAAGCCAGCTAGCCTTCGAACTGCATTTGCTATGCAAGTGCAAAGTAGATCAACGCTGCTTCAGTCAATCTCCGGGTTTTGTTTATGAATTAAACAATTGATTTACAAGCTTTCTAATTGCCCTCGTGGTGGCTCTAGTAACCTCCTTAGATCTACCCCTGTGATTGATTTACTGATTACCACTTGCTTGGCCTAAATCCCTGAACTGAACTGCAAAATGTGACCCGGAATCTAATCAAAGTCTCATCCTTGGTCCAGCGCACTGTCTGTTCTGTGAACTTCAAATGCAGTGCACTTCCCGAGTGTAGTAGGTGTGTTGCATTTCAGCTTCACTGTGTTACAGGTGCGCTGATTAGACAAGGCATTGTTCCTAAATTTTGGTTTATGTGTTCACTCTTTTCAGATCTATTCAGGAGTTTTGCTGCCTATAGTCAGTACACCTCTGTTTGAAACCCCTTTCCTTGCTGATATTCCGCCACTATTGTGCAAAGAACTGTAAATGTTTTTATGTATTTTTTGAGTCATTTTCAGTTCTCCTTTACAAAGAAGTAACGTAATTGTACTGTCGTTTCTTGATTTGAAAGTGTCGCAAGTGTCGTTTTCAGTCATAGAAGAGAACCTTGTTACTATTGTATTTGATCTGAATTAGTAGTTTTTCTAGTGTCGAAAGCAAGTTTTCAATTCCAAATCGCAAAGTGTTGTCATTGTCCTCATTTTGTTTTGAAAAGAAACTTGTTAGTAATTGTTGCTTTGAAAAATAATTCAGATTTGCGCATTAGCTTTCTTTTTATCATTTACACATTAAGAAGGCTGAAAACAAATACATGCATGTGCATTTGCATTTAGACTGTTTGTTGGTTTGATTTAGGACAGTGCATATAGTGTGTGCTCTTTGCTCTTTGTTGAAAAAACGCCATCTCTCTTTCCTTAGTAGCTAGGATTTTCATTTGCAAAAAAGAAGATTAAACGAATGTTTATCATCTTAGATTACATTTTAGGAATTGTACATCTACATCACGCAGTGAACCTAAAAGGAAAATTTCTTAAGCAAGATCAACTATAAAATAAATTTAATGAATCTAACAACACTTTGGAACCTAACGCACAACATCTAGAAGTCTAGGCTAGAGACTATTCCGGCGTCGTAAAGCCTGGTAACTGTTGTTTTCATTGTTGGTTGGGTGATTCCTCCACTTTGAGACGATAAGTGCCAGTACGGACTTGTGCTCCCACATATCGTCGAGTATATTTTGGGAGACCACAATAGGCTTTATCCATTATCCATAAGAAGCCGTGTCTGCCGCCCTATCGATCGCAATGCACTGAACACAGCATTCGGGAAGATTGACTGCCATACCGTAAAAATTATTCTGTAGTTTTGCGATTGGTTTGGTAATCCCTCTGTCTAGATTTCCAGAGAAGTCCCTTTCGTTCCCTTTCAGACTCCTTAACGGAAAAGGTCCATCTGAGCACATGTCACTTCAGGCTCATTAAAAATCGAAGGTGACTAGAGTCATCTTTTGTTTTTTCTCGACTCTTAAAAATTGGAAAAACAAGTTGTGTCAAAGTGTCTAAAAATTTATTTTAAATGGAATAATTGTCACCTTTCCTACGTTGGTCTTAGGTTGAGAAAAATGGAGTCCACCAACCAAGGAGTTCCCCTTGGAGGAAATCCTAGTCCCTTCTCCTCTTGGGGAGATGTTGGTGCAACCCATATGGCCACATTGTCGCTTACATGACTGACAATTGGTTTGCTTGTATGGCTCTTCTCAACCTCCGTCATTCAGAACATCGCGATTCCTGAACAATCGAGTCAGCAACTAAATGATGCCAGAGTTACGCCACAACCCTCTACTTCGTCAAATTCTTCCTCTCCTCCTTCCTCTTCGCTTGATGAAGCTGATAAGGCCAAAAATCAAGTTCCTGAGAAGAAGAAGGAAAAGAAGAATAAAGAGAAGAGGAAGAAGGAGCCAAAGGTGAAAAGGGGCAACCAAGTGTCGTCTAGCGAAAATCCACACACTGCACCGACCAGGCCTAAATTTCCATGTGTCATTTGCAAAGGAGACCACTATCATCGAGATTGTCCTTGCATCCCTTGGATCTTAAGGGACTGGTCCCCTCGTTTGCATAAGCCGGTGTCGTCAACCTCTGATGATCATGTTGAAAGTACACCATCAACTAGTGAAAGTGAAGCCCCTGGACAAAAAGGAAAATGTAAATTTCCTTGTAAACTGTGTGAAGGCAATCATGTCGTCCACCGTTGTCCCTTCTTAGATGAGGCTAAAAGAGTTTTGGACGACCGTCCGGTTTCACCGTTACGGCTTCCTCCTGGATATAAGAAACTCTTGCCGAATCCATCACTAGTTGAAAATCTGGCTAACACACCCTTGTGGTCGGCCGAAGCGTCTATCATTGAAGATAAACCATCTGAATCCATACCAGACGAAAGTCAAATGGTCGAGGCGGCAGTTGATCGGGTCTTGCCTTCAGAGGTTCCATCTTCAGATGATACAGTCATTGAAGAGAATAAGGATGACACCGTCCAAATTCTTTTCGTAAGCATAGACTCCGATGAACATGGGGGCAACTTACCCATTCCTTTACCGCAGGAAGGAAGTTCATCAGAGTCGTACCCGGCCGTCTATTCGGTCCCACCTCCAAGCAACCTAGTTGTTTCCTTTGACTGGAATCTACTAGGTAGACCCCGTTTACCGGCTTGTATACCATTCCGAATCATCACTCAAGTATATAGAATGGTTATGGCCGGTACCATCATAGATGAATGGGCTTCTGTGAGTATCCTTTCCTCAACTGCTTGGAAAGCGCTTGGTTCGCCATCGCTTTTGCCTGAGATGAGAAATCTAACAGGCTTTGATAAAGGAACCAGTCGACCATTAGGGATCCTTCCCAATGTGCCCATTACATTGAGAGGGAAAACCATTCACATGAACGTAATGGTAGTCCAAGGACCCCTGGATTATAATCTACTCCTTGGACGAGACTATATTTATTGCATGGGAGCCATTGTCTCCTCACTCTTTAGAGTAATGTGTTTTCCACACGAAGGAAGAGTGGTCAAGCTCGTAGACCAGCTTTCATTCCCTGGTTCACGCATAGAAAATAGTCATATACCATCCTTGAATGGTCTTTTCACGCAAGGAATGTCTCATCAATCCCCAGTCCATCCACCTGATGAGCGCGAGTGATTCGGGGGACATGACTGAAACCCAGGGGGCATGCACCCTGGTCTGCTTCGGCAGGAGAACCTTGGGTATAGGGTTGATTTCCGCGAGGGATATATGACTAATCTGGCGAACCTGTCCTTACAGGAAAATGGGAACAGACTAGAATAAGATACCTTCGTTAAGGTTATGCCGGGTGACACCACTCCCCTTTGCCTATTTCGATAGGCATCGCCGAGAAAGAATTTTATCCGCTACGCGGATGAAACTTTCTTGGTAACCTGGAAATTTTTCTCTATACTTGGGGGCATGCAAACCTTTTGGTGTGCAAGCGAAGAGCGACTATTTATTTTTTAAATTTGTAGGTCCTCTAACCCTTTAAACTCGTAGGATTAGTCGTTTCCTAACTTGCATAAAGAAAGGATCCGGAGCAAAGCTTTGTAAGGTGCAAGCTCCACAAAAATGGCATCTTAGATGAGACATCCTTATTATACGACTGGATCGAGCAGTTTTATCGTGGAATTTAAGCTCGTTAAAAATAAACATAAGCAATGAGCAAGTGTTTCCCCCCGCGTTTAAGCTCATTAAAAAATGAACTAATTTACGGCAAATGACCATCATGAATGTAGTACTTAAGCCTTGGAAGCCTTGGTCGTGTTCTCATCATCACCTCCACCCTGTATTGGCCGATCATTCACCTCCACTTGATTGTTTACCCCTTTTGAGGAACAGCTGTGAAGAGTGATCTTGTTAGCCATCCTTGTGACACTGCCGTGATTGGAAAATTCCAAACCTTACCTGGAATCAGCTGCTACCCGAATTTATCACGCGTTCCTCAAAAACGAGTCTCCTTTAAGCTCTTTTCGAGCCATTGGCCTCTCCAACTCATTAAAGTGACCGGAAGTGCTATCCCTCCTTTAGATTTTAATCTTTTTGGACCTGAGGGATTATTACAAAAAAAGATCGAGCGCTTGTTTTGTTCGGCTCATTAAAAGTACCGAAAATTCATCCCTTCTGTATTATTTTATACTTTTTCGGACTTAAGGGATTAGATGACGAAAAAGGATTTTGGAGTTTCCTTTACGTTCCTTTTCAAACTCTCTAAAATTGAAAAGGACCGAGTTATCTTTGTCGTTAAACTCGTTAAAACCTAATAGCGACAAACTTGTCCATAACAGACAAGAACGAGTTTCACTATCGCTAGGCTCGTTAAAACATAGCGATGGGTTTTCCCGAAGGGAAAATTATAGGTTAAGCATATGTTATCCTCCTCAAGCTTGACAAAAATAAAGAGGTACTAGTCAGCAATGACTGGGGAAAAATTGGGAAGAAAACTTGAAGAAACTTTGTTGGTAGCAAGTTGCTCTTGAACATGACACTTTCACTCCGCATCCTAGTCGGGTTGGGTTGTTCCATTCACTGGTCATATCACCATGGTTCCATCACACCATCCACATTTGGGGTTAATGCTACCAATCCATCATGTCAGTGTCACCGATATGTTCAAGAGAAGTCATTCAGAGAATTCACCTGTGTCTCACCCACTATAATACATTGTCGCTCCATTCTTTCATGACCGCCACCCTGAACCGTATATCACCAGAGTGTTTTCACCTTCATTAAAATCATTTGCTCCGTTCCATGTCATTGATGTGGGATTCATTAAGGCCCTCCTATGACAGATCGCTTCTTGTCGACATCAGCTCATTATCCAAGAAGTCGATCTAGGAATAACCCTTTCAGTACTTTGAATTTTGCATGCCTCAATGGCAAGTTTCTCACTTCAGGCGACAGGTTTACATCAATGGCCTTCGACCGAAATATTTTACGTGGTGTTCGATGCAAAGTACCTTATTCACACCACGTGAATTGTACTGCAGTACCTTGAGGATCATTATCATTATCGGTGATTCCTCTCGCGCCTGTTAACAACTTACATCATTGGTTGGTAATCAGGTGATGTCTTTCCATGTTCGACTCCAGAACATCTCTCACATGGATCGACTTGTACCTTGAGTGAAGATCGAACGAGATTGAAGACCCCGGATCTAGTTTCATCCATTTGGGCTACGATATATATTCAGGAAAATAAATACATCAAATGTACATCATTGCTGCACAGATAATCATCCAATCTAAGGGATGATGGTTCTACCAGAATCATCAGTCTACGCTCAGACGATTGTCTGTCTCATGTACATGAAAAATGAATTTATAAAGCTGAGCATGGGAATGCCCGCCTCAGCTAGATCATGAAAATAAAATGAAGATAATGTATTGTATTGTATCTTATTACAGGTCTCCTTCCAGCTTGAAAGAACATCGGATCCTCATGATAAAGCATTTCACCCGACATCAAAAGATTAATGACCTCATGCTTTAGGGGGCAACTGTTATAGACATTTTTGGGCACTGCAACCCCAAGCATAAAATGTCCATAAACCAAGGGCTCCTAAGTCCCTAAAGGTGTTGTTCCAACCCCTAAAAGAACAAGGTCAATTGATTACAGCATCTCCCAGAAGTTCTCCATGAAAAACTACTCAGAACTGGTCAAAACTGGACCATTTCACCTGCTCCATAGGCAAAGTGTGTTACATCCCACCTAAATACACACAATAGGTGCATTACATTTCAAAAATCCCTTCTATGGGGTGCAATGGGCGAGAAGGGACAAATGGCAGGGTCAATCTGCAAGGTGGAAAAGCATGGAATCTTCCAGAAACTTCTCCTGTGACACTTGCCTCTCTGAATTCGACCAAGGATGAGTAAGAGATCATCAATCTCTAAGTGGAATCAAGAACTATCAGAGGGAAGACACTAATCAAATCTCAAGCTGACTCATCTCCCTTGCAGACATCTATATATGGATCCCTCATCCCAGAGATCCAAAGGCTGGAATTTTGCATCTTGTAAGGAATTGTTGTTGGTTTCTTGAGACAAACATCATAGTCTTGGGTGATCTAAGCTTTTCATGAGGTGAAGAAGGGCTTACTTGCTGAGAGGATGATGCTGGGTCAGAACAATTGGTTGTAATTCTCTTGGCTCTTTCTTGATTATCAATAAAACTATTCTAGTTTTCCTCCATACACTTGTGTGATTGATGTTTCATGTATTTGTGTGGTTAATATACATCTGATCCTATATTTCTTATGATAATAGATCCATGTTCTTGTATAGTGCTATGTTGCTTTGATTCTACAGGTATTCTGTGAAGCTGGGTACGAAAACAAGTAGCAAAGGACTATCAGAAGAGAGAGGAATCAAGCAAGGAACCAAGCGCAAGACAGAGGTTGGTCTCCTTTATTCTTCTCTCATCTATCTTTCATAAAGGAAAACAAAAGTAGTTTTAGTTTGTTTGTTTCTAAGGTAGCTACCAGCCTTAGTGGGATTAGTAGTTCTGCATAGACACTATTCCCGGTAACACAGTAGAGTGTTTTGCAGTAAGGAATTTGAAGAATTCTGTAAGAAGTGTGGTATAGCATTGTAGAAGACTACTCCATATACACCTCAACAAAATGGAGTTGCAGAAAGAATGAATAAGACATTGATGGAAAGGGAGAGAAGCATGCTCAGTGGTGCCAGGATAGGACAAGAATTCTAGGCAAAGGCGGTGGAGACTGCATGTTACCTGGTCAACAGATCACCTTCATCAGCGTTGGAGGATAAGACTCCACAAGAGGTATGGACTGGTAAGAAACCCTCTCTTTCACATATGAGGGTATTTGGATGTGATGCATATGTACATGTTCCAAAGGAGAAAAGAACAAAGTTGGATAGTAAATCTGAAAAGTGCATCTTTATTGGGTATAAGGATGGTTTAAAGGGTTATAAGCTTTGGAACTCAGTAATAAGGAAGGTTGTGTACAGCCGAGATGTGATGTTCAGAGAGGTGAAATATGTTATTAAACATGAAGTCCAATCAAAGAAACCTAAGAAGATAGAGCTTGAGCTTAAGGAGCAAGATTCAAACTCTACATCACAGGAGGAATTAGAAGATGAATAGCCACAAACTCTGAGTGTGAGAATATCATCGAGAAAGAAGGTAACCAGAAAGTTATAGTCCATCTGTTTTCTGTTCAACTTTTGCTTTATCTATTACTGACGATGATCCCAGAACTGTGAAGGAAGCAGTAGATTTAGAGGATGGCAAACTTTGGAAAGAGGCCATGGTTGATGAAATGCCATATTTTCACAAAAATGAGGCTTGGGATCTGGAGGAGTTTCCGGCTGGAAGGAAGCCCATTGGCAGCAAATGGGTGTTCAAGAAGAAGACAAATGCAGAAGGAATGGTGGAGAAATACAAAGCTTGGTTGGTAGAAAAAGGTTATTCCCAGGTGCTCGGAATTGATTTTGGTGATATTTTTTCTCTTGTTGCCAAGGTAAATTCTATTAGATTACTTTTGTCTGTTATTGCTGCTTTTGATTTTGAGGTAGAATAGATGGATGTGAAGACATCATTTCTTCACGGCGATCTGGAAGAGGAAATATACATGAAGCAACCTGAAGGCTTTGTGGTGAAGGGTAAGAAATAAATGGTATGCAAGTTAAAGAAGTCTCTGTATGGGTTAAAACAGTCACCAAGGATGTGGTATCAGAAAATTGATACATTTATACGGGGACTTGGCTTCACCAGAAGCAAAGTAGATCACTATGTGTATTTTAAATTAATTGGTGACCATGTTATTTATTTGGTCTTGTATGTGGATGATATGTTACTGGTTGGAAATGACAAAGAAATTATCCAGGATTTGAAGACCCAATTGTCCTCCAAATTTGACATGAAAGATCTTGGTGCTCCAAACTATATTTTGGGCATGGAAATTAAAAGAGATCAGGCAAAGAGGAAGCTCCGGTTAAACCAAAGGAAGTATTTCGAGACAGTATTGCAGAGGTTTAATATGCAGGATAGTAAACTGGTGAAGGTTCCTATTCTTGTAGGTGTGAAGTTATCTGCTGGACAGTGTCCCAAGACACAAGAAGAGGAAGAGGACATATCTCTTGTTCCATATGCAAGTGCAGTCAGTAGCCTGATGTATGCAATGGTCTATACTAGACCAGACATTACACATGCAGTGGAAGTATTGAGCAGGTTTATGTCAAAACCAGGGAAGGAGCACTGGACAAAAGTGAAGCGAGTTTTCAAGTATTTGCATGGCACTAGTGATTATGGTTTGTGCTACCAAGGAATACTAGGATTGGACAGAGTGTTGGATATTCATGGCTTTGTTGATGCGGACTAGGCTAGAAATCTAGATCAGAGAAGATCTACAAGTGGGTATGTGTTTGACCTATTTGGAGGTGCAGTCAGTTGGATGAGTAAGAAACAATCTGTAGTGGCACTATCAACTACAAAGGTAGAATACATGGCAGCCACTCATGCAAGCAAGGAAGCAGTTTCATTGCAGAGATTGTGTTCAAGTATGGGGTTAGTATAGAGAGCTATAAGGATACACTGTGACAGCCAAAGTGCAATTTTCTTCCCAAAGAACCCTGCATATCATTCAAAGAAAAAGCACATTGATGTTCAGTATCACTTTTTGAGGGATATGATAGAAGACAAAAAGGTTTTGCTGGTAAAGGTGGACACTTTGAAGAATACTGCAGATGCATTGAAAAAATCTGTGAGCTCTGAGAAGTTCTCTTGGTGTAGAGAAAAAATGGGCATTGCAGGGCTGGATAAATGACTAAGCTCTCATGTGGCCCCCTATGGAAACAGAACAACAAGTGGGAGAATGTCGGGTTGTGTTATATTTTTTCCACGACTAGCCAGCGTAGTTAACTGGGGGGTTAGAAGGGGGGCAGAGTCCCCCCTCGTTGCGTCGATTGCGTAGCGGGTGGGGGGGGTCACAGGGGGTTTGACAGTTGCAGGTAACCCCACTCTATGGGGTCCAGGGCAGTGCCCAGGAAAATTTTGTTTTTTGGACCCTATATTAGGTTGGGCGGACCTACCTATGGTTTTGTGCACGATTTTCGCACATGGTTTTGGATGTGATTGTTTTCGGTCCATGGTATTGGATGCTTCAGCATGTATAAATATGTATTGTAACATTGAAAGGAATATAATGAAAAATCAAGCTGGTAGTCCCAGTTTCGGGATCCAGGGGAAAATATCTGTGTATATGTGTTTTATGTGTTATGCTTTCGCATTTTTTATTTTTTGTGTTTTAGAATTTGTATGCAGGTAATTTCTGTACGGGGTTAAAACCTATAAATGCATCCATCCTGCTAGTATTGTAGACAGTTTGATCATGTGATAGAGGATTTCCCGGTGCTGATAGCTAAAATGCAGGAGAAAAAGACTCAACAACCCATACAAAATATATAGATGATGAGGGTGGAGCCTTGCGAAGAGGACCATAGCATCAATATCGTGACACAAAGTGGTATTGCCACAGGAGAAGATAAAGGAAAGCAACCAGAAACTGAAGGCTGGGTGCGCAAGGCTACCAAAAAAGAGGTTGGATTTGATCTTAACAGGGCTAAAGAAACTTTTATGGAAGCCAAGAAGAACTTTGTTGAGGCTTCTACGTCAGGAAGTCAGGAGAAATCGGTTGGAAACAATGAAGCGCAGGACGTGGATCCCTCACTATTGGCTACTTTTTTGAAAACCTGTATGAAGCTGTTGTGGGATAGGAAGGTGGTGGAAGGGATCCAAGAGCTAATTGACAACTTTACAGGTAAAATTAAGACTCCTCCCAAACAAGCAATGTAAACTTTGAAACGGGAACTGATACTGTTACCCGTTTCGTAGAGATAGCAAAAAAGTGACCTGATTTTGAGAAGGGGTGATGCAGAACGAACATGTTTTTTTTTAGCATAGTTTTTGGAAGGAATGTCATGGGAAGGATAGTTTTATGTACATTGCATTTTAGAATGGTAGTGATTTTCATGCTGATTTTGAAAAGTGAGTATTCTGCATCACCCCAATTTTTTAAGAGACCTGTTTTTTGGCTTTAAATTTTCTAATGTATAAAATGTAAATAATTATTTTGTAAATTCGATCATTTTTGAAGTGGTCATTTTCTTCACATTTTCTTGTTTTTTTATTTTAATTTTAATTTATTTTTTAGTGAGGTTTTTATTGTTTTGCATTTTTAAATTAGAAGACTGATATTTATAATTTTCGATATTCTACATATTTATACATCCTTAATTAATTTTTCAATCCACATGAAACAATTGTTTCTAAAAAACAATATTTTTTAGCAATGGACATAAAAATAACCATTTTTAACATAAATATAACTAAAAAACTACATGTTTTGATCATTTTTTGCTAGAATTGACATGTCAAAATCACAATTTTTATATGATAATTTTAACTAAAAATGGTTAAATAATAGCTTGTTTTAAGAATTTCATGTCAAAAAAATAATAATAATCGCTTTTTTTTTCAAAAAATAATGATTAACTTAAAAATCAATGCGAAAATCACATATTACAAATATTGAACAGACAACAACCCTAATCGAGTGTTTATTCTTCTCATAAAATGTCAAAGTCAAGACATTGCAAAGCTTGATTTACAAGCATAACTTAAATTTAATCAGCGATGTCACGTAATCCAAACTCTTCGTCCTCTAGAGTTTCATCATTGTCTTCTTCCACAATATTTTCTGCTTCCTTTTGCTCATTTTCCTCTTCTAATGGATCTTTGATGTCTGCAAATCTCCCAATGTATGTCTTTCCAGACATTCCATGTAATGGTGCTTGGGGTTCCTTTGCCTTTTTTGCCACACGTGATTCACTAAAGTCTCCTTTCTTCAACCCAATTTCTTGCATTGCATCTGGAAGAAATTGAAGAGCATTAATTCTTTGCTGAATGAAATTTCACTGTAGTGGATCTTTTTCAATTGCAATGTAATTTCTTCATTTTTGAAGGAAACATGCTAGTCTTGTACCTAATTATCAAGCACAAAAGAAATAATGAACTAAATTTGTACAATGACATATTAATTAAAAAATAACATATTGAAATTCAATTCCATATAATAAAACTTACCTGAGCCAGAAAATAAATCCAGAACACAATCTCCTTCATTTAAACAAAAGTCTATAAGATAGTTAATCAATAATTGTGGTTTTTGATAAATGTTAACTATCTCTCCTTTTGCTTCTTTGTCTTCATATGTTAGTTTTCTCACAATAGCATCATAAGTCAGTATTTGGCTATGACTCTTTATATCTACTCGATTAAAAATCGTAGACATATGGCTATCATCTTTTGTGCAACTATCAATATGAATGAACTCACAATCATTTATAAATTGTTGATCTTCATTGTTAAGAAGATTTGACTTTTGCCTGTAACATGAAATAGTAAAAGTTCAATTAACTTGTACATAAATTAATTTTTCAACATTAATCAAATATACATTTTAAACGTCTTACCATGTAAGCTGCATCCTTAAATTTTTTTCCCCTTGAAGCTTGACAAAATCATTGCCAATTGTGTGTCTGAATGAAATGTCACAAATCTCCATAAGGGTGATGACGTGACTTCTAGAAATCCCGCAACCACTTTACTAAGAGCTTGACAAGTATAAGGGTCACTATCATAGTCAATGTTTGGAATATTGAAACCATGGGGAATGTCTGCAATGACCACCTGCCATCGCCCACGCCTGCCCCACCGGCTCATTCGCCCCCTCACCAACCCTTGCCCATGCCCTTGCCCACCCCAACTCCTCACCCGCCCTCGCCCCCCCCTCACCCCTTCACTGGACCCCTCACCCGCCCTCTCGCTGACCCCCTCACACACCCACCCACCCCCTCACCCGCCCTCGCCCACCCCTTCACCCGCTCACCCGCCCTCGCCCACGCCCATGCCCGCCCCACCCCCTCAGCTGCCCTCGCCTGCACCCTCACCCGCCCTCGCCCACGTCCTCGCCCGCGCCACCCCCTCACCTGCCCTCGCCCACATCCTCGCCCACCCCACCCCCTCACCTGCCCTCGCCCGCCCCACCCCCTCACCCGCCCTTGCCCATGCCCACGCCCACCCTACCCCCTCACTCGCCCACGCCCACGGTTAGGGTGTGCCACCTCGGTAGCCCGCCCACCCACTCGGGTGGTGGCTGGGCGATTCCGGGAATCGCCCATCCACCAGCCGAGTGGGTGAGCAGGCCACTGGGGTGGCACCAACCCAGGCCGGGCCACCCCGGCGGCCCACCCGCTCGCCCGGCTAGTGGCTGGGTGATTCTCGGAATCACCCAGCCACCAGCTGCCCGCCCGGCTAGTGGCTGGGTGATTGCTCGACTAGTGGCTGGGTGATTCTCGGAATCACCCAGCCACCAGTTGCCCGCCCGGCTAGTGGCTGGGTGATTGCCCGGCTAGTGGCTGGGTGATTCTCGGAATCACCCAGCCACCAAGCTGTCACCCAGTTGGTGGTTGGGTGATTCCCGGAATCACCCAGCCACCATCCGGGCGGTGGCTGGGTGATTCCAGGAATCACCCAGCCACCAGGCGGCCGCTCGGCTGGTGGCTGGGTGATTCTCGTCGGGCGGGCGACTGCTGGCTGGGTGATTCTGGGAATCACCCAGCCACCAGCCGGGCGTGCGGGCGGGCCGCCGGGGTGGCGCGGCCTAGGCTGGCGCCACCCTAGTGGCCCGCCCGCCCGCCCGCCCGAATGGTGGCTGGGCGATTTCGGGAATCGCCCAGCCACCAGTCGGGTGGGAGGCTCGTGGCTGGGCGATTCCTAGAATCACCCAGCCACCAGCCGGGCGGACGAGCGGGCCACCAAGGTGGCGCCAGCCCAGGCCACACCACCCCGGCGGCCTGCCCGCCCGCTCGGCTGGTGGCTGAGAATCATTCAGCCACCAGCCGGGCGCCCGCTTGGTGGCTTAGTGATTCCGAGAATCACCCAGCCACCAGCTAGGTGGGAGGTTGGTGGCTGGGTGATTCTGGGATCACCCAGCCACCAGTCGCCCACCTGGTTGGTGGCTAGGTGATTCCGGGAATCACCCAGCCACCAGCCGGGCGAGAGGCTGGGTGATTCCCACCAGCCGGGCGACCGGCTGGTGGCTGGGTGATTCCGGGAATCATCCAGCCACCAGGCGGCCACCTGGCTGGTGGCTAGGTGATTCCCATAATCACCCGACCACCAGCCGGACGGGTGGGCGTGGGTGGGTGGTGGCTGGGCGATTCCCGAAATCGCCCAGCCACCAACTGGGCGGGCAGGCGGGCCGCCGGGGTGGCGCGAATAACCCAGCCACCAGCCGGGCGGGTGGGCGGGCCTCCAGGGTGACGCGGCCTGGGCTGGCGCCACCCCGTTAGCCCACTCGCCAGCTCAGTGGGTGGCTGGGCAATTCTGGGAATCGTCCAGCCACTAGCCGCCTGCCTGGCTAGTGGCTGGGCGATTCCGGGAATCACCCAGCGACCACCAGGGAGTGCGGACGTGCCACCGGGGTGGCGTGGCTTGGGCTGGCACCACCCCAGCGGCACACTTGCCCGCCCGGTTGGTGGCTGGGCGATTCTGGGCGGGTCGCCGGGCTGGCATGGCACCGCCTCGGCGGCCCGCCTGCCTGCCCGCCCGGCTGGTGGCTGGGCAATTCTGAGAATCGCCTAGCCACCATTTGCCCACCCTGCTGGTGGCTAGGCGATTCCGGGAATCACCCAACCACCAGCCGAGCGGGCGGGCGGGCCGCCGGGGTGGCGCATCCCAAGCTGTGCCACCCCGATGGCCCGCCCGCCCACCCGGCTGGTGGCTGGGCGATTCCTGGAATCGCCTAGCCACTAGCCGAGCGGGGTGGCTGGGTGATTCCAGGAATTGCCCAGCCACCAGTCGCCTGCTCGGCTAGTGGCTGGGCGATTCCAGGAATCGCCCAACCACTCGCTGGGCGAGCGGGTGGGCCACTGGGGTGGTGCGGCCTGGGCTGGCGCCATTCTGGCTGCTCGCCTGCCCACCTGGCTGGTGGCTGGGCGATTCTGGGAATCACCCAGCCACCAGTCGCGCCACCCCGGCTGCCTGCCCGCCTGCCCAGCTAGTGGCTAGGCGATTCCCGGAATTCCCTAGCCACTAGCGGGGTGGGCAGGCTGGCGCCACCCCGGCGGCCCGCCCGCTCGACCGGCTGGTGGCTGGGCGATTCCTAGAATCATTTTTCTTTTGCATGTAGCATGTTATGGTTGAAAACGTGTTGAATTTATACTTTGGAAAGAAAAATGATATCCTACCAAAAACATTAATGTGTTTTTTTTCCTCATAAACAACTTTGTTTGGCACATAAAAATTTGGTTTTGCTAGCATTTTTTAAAAAGTTTGAAAATTGACCCTAAAAAAAATAATTATTGTTCCAGTATCATCACTTTCGTTTTGAAGCTATATTTTGCACGAAAACATGTTCAAAATTGACCCCTAAAAAATAAAATCATCGTTCCAGTATACACACTTTTCATTTTTAGCACTGTTTTTGATGCTTTTTCAGGGCTTTTTGGCCAGAGTTCCCGTTTTGAGTTTATAGTTCCCGTTTCAAAGTTTACATTGTTAACAACACACTGTGAGGAAATTCAGTGAACATAAGAAGTGGATAGGGCATGAAATGAAGTTGACCACGTAGATTGGAGAGTATGAAATGGATCAAGTTATCCTGGATCTAGGATCTGATGCGAACATGCTACCAAAGCAGACATGGGAAAGGATGGGGAGACCTATGCTACAATGGTCTCCTATAAAACTATAAAACTATGCATGGTCAATCAACAGAAGATCATTCCTATGGGGAGCCTATAAGGGTTAACAGTAGACATTGAAGGAGCAAGTGCTTTGGACGACTTTGAAGTAATTGAAATAATGGATGAAATCAATCCTTACCCTGCTCTATTAGGAATTGATTGGGCCTTTGACATGGATTTGGTAATTAATCTGAAGAAGCGAAGGATGAAATTTGAAAGGAAGGCACTCCGAGTTATTGTCCCATTGGATCCCACTAAAGGAGCGCGCTACACTGAACCAGCCCATGACTATGAAGAAGAAAATGATTTGGGTCAAATATACAATAACACTACTCACGATGAAGATTGGATCAATCCCACTGCAAATGGGCGAATTTCGTGGGATAAAGATAGCTCATGTACCTCGGATTCAGATGAAGAACTTGGGCATTGGCAGAATAGGTCGCACGAAGTTTCAACACTACGCTACAATATGATGACAAAATCGCTTCGGTGCATTTCCACGGAGGTAAGAAATATTCCTCATTATGATGGCTTAAGTGATGTTAGTTTATTTTTGGATAAGTTTGAAAGGGAGGTGCCAGAAGAGCATTGATTCTAGGCACTTGATCTAGCACTGCGCACTATTCCTGCCCGTTGGTGGGGTATGCATAAGGATAGCTTTGATGACTGGAAAGAGTACAAGCGAATGATGAAGCTAAGGTTCGGGTACACAAATACCCGCCTGATCGAGAAATACTCCGGCAAGGATGATCAGTGCAAGCATTTGGCTCGATGTACTAAAGCCTGGGGGGAGGAGCCTCAACCAGAATGGGTACATATCTTTTGTCACACCCTTGATACTATTCCGATGAACTAGTACTTGGAAACAAACCTACGCCATGGGATAGCTGAGTGGGGATATCTTGAGGGAAAGTTTTTTGTTCACTTTCAGCTTTGAGGATGGATTTGCATGTATTGATGAAGTGCTCCAAGAAATTAAGGCCGCAATATTCAGGACGCTTGAGGAGCCGATATAATGGGTTCAACTGGATTAGAGCACACAACTCCACCATGCACTGGAATGCTACAACGTGATTTCCGAAGAAGAAGAAGCGGATTTACGAAATATCAACATTCTAGAGTCCAAGGGACAACGCGAGGTTGAAGGACCCAAAGTAGCAAACCCTTATATAACAGAACCTTTGAAGACCAGGAAACTGAACAATGGATCCGATGCAAAACGTAAGTTTGCAAAGTTATGTGATTATTGCGATGAAGATACAATCGATAAGGTTGCAAAGCTACTATGTGAATACCAAGACTTGTTTCCTACCAAGTTCTCGGATCTGTAGGGAGTAGTAGGGGATCTAGGTGTAATGAAGATCACCTTAAAGCCTGATGCGAAGCCTGTGAAACAAAAACCCTACTGCCTGAATCCCAAGTATAAGGAGAAGGTGCGGAAAGAGCTGGAAAAAATGTTGAATGCTGGAATCATTGAGTCAGTGGAAGATTCTGATTGGGTGAGCCCTATGGTTGTTTAGGAGAAGAAGTAGCAATATGAGATCAAGATATGCGTAGATATGAGGAAGCTCAACGATGCATGCATTCATGACCCATTTCCAACACCCTTTACGAATGAATGGAGGGAAGGAGGCCTATTCATTCACTGATGGGTTCTCAGGGTACCATCAGATTAAGATCATGCCAGAAGATCATAGCAAGACTACCTTCGTGATGGAGTGGGGATGTTTCCAATAAACAGTGATGCCATTCGGGCTGAAGAATGCACCCATGATCTTCTCAAGGGTCATAATTGTAGCTTTTAAGGAGTTCATCCATAAATTCTTAGAAGTTTATTTTGATGACTAGACCATGTTTGGATTGGTAAAGTGCCATGTTGCAAGTCTGTGCCTTATGTTGGATACTTGTCACAAATACCAAATTGCCCTGAATTTGAAGAAATGTATCTTTTGTGTGCCCTATGGATATTACTAGGCGATGTGGTATGTAAGCAGGGATTAATGGTAGACCCTGCGAAGATAGTTGTTATTGTCAATTTAGAGGCTCCAAAGAATGTAAAGAAATTGCGTGCAACACTGGGCCACACCAGATACTATAGGAATTTTATCAAAGCTTATGCGTAGATAACTGCACCAATGGAGAAATTACTGAAGAACGACACAACTTTTTGCTGGGATGAGGAGTGTCAGAAGAGTCTAGATATTTTAAAGAAAAATATGGTGACTGCACCCATTTTGGTGTTCCCAAACTGGAATAAGGAATTTCATGTTCATGTGGATGCCTCCTGTATTGCGTTAGGTGCAGTATTGACCCAGCTAGGCGAAGGTGAGATTGATCATCCTATAGCATTTGCGAGCAGGAAATTATCAAAGGCTGACAAGAACTACTCAAATATGGAATGCGAAGGGTTGGTGATGGTGTACACGCTACAAAAGTTTCGACTTTACCTGTTGGGTGCACACTTCAAAATGTATAAAAATCATTCCGCTATCAAGCACCTGGTCAACAAGCTTGTGTTGGGGGGGAAGATCTGTTGATGGCTGTTACATTTCAGGAATACAACTTTGAGGTGATTGTGAAGCCTGGAAGATTGAATATGGGACCGATCACTTATCCAGAATTGAGACAGGTGACGAGCCCACTAGTTTGGAAGAAGGGTTGCCAGATGCACAGCTCTTTGTTGTACGTGTCATAGACGATCACTTTGCTAAAATAATCCAGTTTTTAACCACTAGCACAACCTCAGAGGGATATTCTACACAGCAGAAAAAGGAATTGGTGGTCCATGCGACTAATTTTTTTGTGATCGTTGGACACCTATATAAGATGGGCTCCGATGAAATACTACGCCGATATGTCCTAGAGCTTGAACGATCCACCATCCTCACAGAAGAACATGGAGGAGTTGCAGGAGGACACTATGCTGACAGAGTGACCGCGCAAAAAATCCTGCAGGCATGATTGTGGTGGCCACCGATGCATAAGGATTCTAAGGTACATTTCAAGGCATGTGATGCTTGTCAGAGGATGGGAAATCCATTGTGGAGGGATGAACTTCCATTAAACCCATAAATTTCTTTGCAGGTGTTTGACAAATGGGCGATTGACTTTGTGGGTCCGATACAACCACCAGGGAAAAAGACGGGCACGCGATACATTATTATTGCAACTGAGTACTTAATGTGATGGGTAGAAACATAATTGGTCAAAGACTGTAGTGTTGCTACAACTGCAAAGTTCCTTTTCGAGTTTGTCTTAACTCGGTTTGGTTGCCCGAAGATATTGATGAGCGACAGGGGTACGCATTTCTTGAACGAAACTATTGCTGCGATGTTGGACGAATTCTGAGTTTATCACCAGAAGAGAACTCCCTATCATCCTTAAGCTAACAATATGGTTGAAGCGTTCAATAAGATCCTGGAAAGCGCATTGAAAAAGGTCTGCAATGCGAAAAGGAATGATTGGGATGTACACATACCATAAGTTCTATAGGTGTATAGGATAATGTGTAAAACGTTGATAGGCCAAACTCCCTTCAGGTTGGTCTATGGGATAGAGATTGTGATGCCCATGGATTATATTGTGCCAATTTTGTGGACTGCATCACTCAATGATATGGCTGATCGTGACACGATGGAGGAGCGTTTCGTGCAAATAATGGAATTGGAGGAAGATAGGTTTTTGGCAGGATTTCACCAACAAGTGTAGAAGGAGCACGAAAAGGCCTAACACGATCGACATATTAAGTAGTGCACCTTCCAGGTAAATTATTTAGTGTTACTTTATGATAGCAAGTTCACGAAGTTTCCTGGAAAATTTCAAATGCATTGGTTGGGGTCGTATGTCATCAAAGAAATTATAGATGGTGGCGCAGTTGACCTTGCGAAACTGAATAGGGAATTTTTTACAGGAAAAGTCAATGGCAGTCAATTGAAGTTGTACGAGGGTGATCCCATCCCTGTGCAATGACTATATGATGGCGGGATAGTCTTAGTACTCCAAGCAGCTACAAGGAGGTACGAGACTATAAACTACACTGCCTGTGAATTAGAAAGACAAAGTATGGGGGCTACGCAATGGAAGCGAGAGGGGCACCATGAGGAGTGGTGCCACGAGGGCTGCACCATGAAGAGTGGTACGGCGCAACTAGGCCAAAAAGTAGCTGTTAGGTGCACTGTAGATGATTGAATGGTAAATTTTCCGTTAGGAGGAGCGGGGGGGGGGGGCGCACTTATTGGGAAAATCTTTGGAAATCTACTGCCAAAGACACATTACTGATGGAGAATTGGAGGGAACGGTTGGATTTCAATTTGAAATCACCTATAAATCTAGCATGCCACCCTGCATTAGAACACTTTTCTCTCTGAAAATCGATTGTGAGCTTTCTCGCCTTGTGTTGTGCCACAAGCTGAAGTCTATGCACGAGCCTGATTGGGAAGAACTTCTCTCACATCCGGGATTAGCTTACTTTTTTGAAACTTTTCGTAAGGCCTTATTGGACATAATGGTTGCAACTCACCCAACAAAGGCCTCAAGTTCTAAAGTTATAGCCCCTGAAGTCATGTCGGCAATGGAAGCAACACCCTATGTACCTACGATGCCGAGGTCGCCTAGGCCTAAGCCGTCTGCCACTCAAAAGAAACAAAAGAATCAGAAACAAGTTCTAGTGAGACATTTTGTGTTGAAAAACCCCACTGAGGTTCACAAAAAGGGGAAAATGGATAAGTCATAGAAACTGCATGATCCCCTTGATCTTGATGTAGAAGAGCTTCACAGAGGAATTGAGGAGATGGAAGCTGAAGAGGGTGATCTTATAACTTAGCTCACAAAGTATATGCCATCATGCAAAGGCAGAGCAAGGGTGCTGAAAGACCTAGATACCACCAAATTTATGGTTTCTACACCACTGCTGCCAGAGAAGGTGGTGTTTGTAGGCATGCTATTAGGGCGCATTCCCTCACTCAAGATGGAGGATTGGGACTTGGCACACCATGATATGTTCCCACAACTTGCACCAAATAATGATTTGGCAAAGATTTATTATGAAGAGACCAGAGTAACGTGACTAGAGCCAATCACGGGGGTTGAGAAAGCAGGCCTGCTGAACATGCTCTAGGTGCCGCATTTAAGCAAAACCAACATCAACACAGTCTGTGTTCAATAGTTGCTCACCCTCGTGCATGATAAGTGTCTCTGGTTGGGAGAAGCCATCCATATTATTGATATGTTGATCCACCAGATCACTATGTTTCCCCATCAAGGGGTGGATCCAGTAGAGGCGTTTGGAGGAAAAACTAAAGAAAATCAACTCGCGGAACAAATGAAGAGTGAGTTCAACTTGGTGAAGAAGTCACACAGATATTTCATCCACTCTATTACAGACAAGAGAGTGAAATTTGGCGCGTATATCTTGGCCTGCAAGATCGTGAGGAAGTGTCGCATAGATGAGGTTCAGTGTCGTAATTTCATTAGCTACCCAATGTGCTAAAGGTGTGCAGTACAACTGGGCGCAGTACCTCTGCAAGGAATTTTTGGCCAACTGTCGTGAAGCACAAGATGAGGGCAAGACATTTCACTATGCTTGGCTATTGCTATTGATTGCGCTAGTCACATGGAGGCTTCCAGAAGACAGTCAATTCCCTCCACAAGAACCTGATTTACTAGAAGCCGCGAAGTTCACTTCACTATGGGAAACAAAGTACCCTACACAGGTGATGGAGCCAAAACTTGCAAGCAACAATTACACACACATGCAATACGCTGCCAAAGATCAGCATTCCCGCAGATACAGAGTTAGCAGAGAAGATTCAGAAGTTGGCTGCAGCGGTCAAGGAATTAAAGGATGAAATCAACCGAGTCTGATTTGAAATTCAACTGCAGATCCCAGAGTTGTAGTTGAATTTGAAGTCGAGCACTCCTCCAAAAGTTTGGGAGCAACAATCAATGAAGGCATGGCCACATTGGAGACAACAGTTAAGGACTGCACATAATTATTCGAGTAGGCCATGGAACTTTGGACATCTCTACAGGAGGACCCCACTCTATAGAAGATCAGTACTGATATTAGGGAGAAGCAACAACAGTTTGATGAAATGAGGTCGACTGCATGCACTTTGGCACCAGTCCAGTGCTTCGCCCAACTATAGGAAGGAAAACATCTACAGATAGAGATTGAAGAGATGTGCTATAAAGAGGCAATCTTGAGGGCTAGAACACAGCCATGGATAGAGGAAGCAAGCCAGTTGACTCTATCAGTTAAGGACAAGATGAAGACCATCCAGCAAACACAAAGACAAATGGGCCTCGCGGTGGAAGGCCCTACTACAAATAAGTTGGTCGAAGAAGTACAACAGGACGCGGTGCAGGGTACAACGGATTTGCCGATTTTGAAGATGGAGTTCCACGAACTCTAGAATAAGCTTGCAGTGCAAGTCAAGTGACTCAAGGGCAAGTCACCCAATTAGGATGGGGATAAGTTTTGGTCAAATTTTGGGTTAATGTTTATATAAAATGTAATGTCTCTGGGAAATGTGGAAGCAAAGTGCGAAGATAGTATGAGTCAAAGGGGCTTTAGTCTCTTAGGTGGATAATTGATAGGGAGATTTTGAGACTTGCCCATGGTCCACAGACCATGGTATTGTAAAAGAAATTCTATATATAGATGAGTCATAACGAGTCTAAGAGGTATCTTTTGAAGAATAAATTTTGTAACGGCAAGAGAACTAAGGCAAGAAAGGTTTGTTTCCTATGCTTAGGTGAAAGGGGAAGGCTCTTGTAGCTAAGTGAGTGGAAACCTTGGTAAGTCCACAGGATAAGTGTGTGAGCCCCTACAACTGAGTGCATAGGGAAAAGAAGTCTGTACTGAATTGATTGTACTTAATAACGACAATTTTGAGCCAATTCTGATGCATCTGTGTCTTCTTTCTTACTTCTGCAAATTTCTGTATTTTTACTCTGTGTTATAATTTAAATGAACTAATTCTTGTCTGGTGTGTGAAAGTAGTAGATCACTAATATTTATGCATGTTATGAATAATTAAGAACCTTCACGAAGATCTGGAAGTCATTTAAGCGCATTTACAATAATTCTCTGTTCAAAAGGGTTAAGGGTTCGTGAAGATAGATCTAAGCCCTAGAAACCATAGGAACCTATCACATTGACCTTTGGATGTAGAAACCTAGTTATGTCATCCCCCAATACTACTTCGGGTGAGGCTTCAACCTATGTTATTTAGGTTTTTGCCAAAAGGGCCAACAATTAGGCTTTTGTTGGTTGGCACAGATAACAATGAACCTGGGTTAGGTCGCATCAAGCCAACAAGAAGGTTTCTCACCCTCGCATGTCTCATAATATGGTCTAGGCTTGGTAACATGTTGTGAATAAGCAAGATCCCTATAAAGGATAAAAGAGGTGCAATCGGATTGGGGAATGGTTGCGTATGATAAAACCATTTGAACATGCCCCCGAATGGTATCCCCCCATTTCTGGGATAACAACATCCCCAACACATCAGGTATATCAATGACAATAACATCCATTAGGAGGGATATATTGAGATTCCTAGCTAAATAGACCATAATATCTTTAATTATTCCTTCTACTTCCACAGGTTTGGAATTAAACCCACACACCCTTTTATATGGCCTAGTGATGTTGAGACCCATTTACTTCATAATATTCAAAAGCATGATATTGGCTGAAGCACCAAAATCTAACATACAATTATGTAAGAATAGATCATTGATATTCAAAGTTAGCAAGAAAGGTTTATGCCCCTGGTTTCAATCAGGGATGTGAATGTTTTGTAATTATTCAAGAATTTCCTCATCTTGAATCCCAAGGGATGTCTTGAGTTGTTGTTGCTGCTCGGGAAGCTTAAAAATTTCTTTTAGGAGAACAATTATAATCATTTTTCCTACAACATACCCTATGTCTATTCCAAGTTTAAGTTCCTTCCCCTATTGCTTCTTCCTGTATTCTTTCCTAGGAGGATCCTTTCTTTGATTTACATTTGTTGGAGGAGTCTTCTTGGGAGGAACTTTGCGGATGGAGTTTTTAGGAGGGCCTTGCTTGGGTGATGACTCTTCCTCGGGTGATTCCTTAGGAGGTGAGGGGTCTTTGTCTTTTTCCTTTCGAGAATATTGGACCCCTTTGAATCTTCCCTGGCTGTCAACATTAAGAATGGATTCTTCCTTTTCTTCCTTAAGGGTGACCTCACGAATGGGAGGATGGGTGTACGATCCTCCTAGAAAATTGTTGAAGAAATCAACTTCCACTATATTTGCTTACTCATCTATTTGTCCATCCTCACTTTACTCCTATTCACTTTCCTCATCATTAGATGAAGGATTTGGCTCAAGAACATTAGTTGGGGCCAATGTGTTTGGTCTTTGAGAAGAGCTCGACCTATCCGGTTCATTTTTATTTTTGGGAAAAGGCTTTCCTTTAGGGATATAACTCAGTTTTTGGGCCCTTTCCAATGCAATTATTTTATTCATGACAACCCTGTCACATGGATTGGATTCTTTAGTGAACCTATCCATGTTTTTTAGAATAGCAAGGAGAATTTCTTCGTGTTGATAGGTGGACTTCTCCTTCTTGGTTTCAAATTTAGCTCTCGGGTGGTCATTGATATCAAACTTTTAACTTCACATGTTTTGCTCAACTTCCATTACCATTTCCTTAGCCTCAGCCAAGGTGGATGGTTTCCTATCCCTAAACACATAGGTGAAGTGGCCACCCGCTACTTTTATGAATTTGTCAAGGATGTTGGCTTCAGATAGCTTCAAATGATCATGTATATATTTGACTACCCTATCAAACATTTGAATGAATTCTTTCTCATCTTCCCTTCCCTTGGTTATTTGGTAGAACTTTTCAATGTTAAAGGTCCCTTGGGCATTGCATGGCCACCATTTCATGAATATTTTCTCAAATTCATCAGTCCTTAATGCATCATGAGGGAAGGCTAAGATACCAGCTCTTGCTTGTCCCTCAAGCGATAAGAAAAAAAGCATCATGGTCCAATCTTCATCATATATCAATCTAGGGGACAAGATCCAGTATAATTCTTTAATAAACCATTGGAAGTCCAAGTAGCACCCCCTTTGAATTTGGGAAACCACCGGTTAAATTTTTCAGGTAATGTCTTGGGATTGTTGCTCAATTTCAAAGGGGAAAAGACACTAACCAAGTGTCTTTCACTCCTATTAATCTTGGGTTGATCCCTTTCAAAGTCAGTGCTTGAAGTGGATGCCATTTCTAGAGATCGATCACTGACTTTCTCGAATTCGGGGAAAAGGGAGGTTCCAACAGGTGACGGAGATTGCTTTCCCCTTTTTGTAGCAGCCCCAGTCAAAGGAGGAATGTTGTCACCTTCAAGTAAATTAGGGGATGGGAAAATGAGTGGAGTTTCCAAAGGAATATTTATAAGTGTATTCAATGAATCAATTCCTCAATGATTTACTGGGGAGGTAGACACGCTTGCTCCCCGACAAAGGTGCAAAAATGTTACCGCTCAAACTAACAAGGGACCTAAGGTGAATCCATAAAGGGACAATGTTAGGCCAAGGGCAAAAAATGAAGTCTTATCCCACTGCCACCTCAACTAAGTATCCCTTCTATTTATGGACTTTTAGTGATGGGAGGAGACCCAATATGTATGGAGTCACAAATGTGTAATAAGTCAATGGATATGAGTGACCCAAACCCTTTCTTAGGAGGTTTTGAAGAATGGGGCTTGCTTGCTTTCTAAGAAAGGGGTTATGTGCTTCCAAGGTGTTGGGAATGGGTTCCCCAAAGAGACAGTTTTGGGGCTAAAAGCCCATGTTTTGGGGAAGAAGGCCCAAATTTTCTAATAAATATGTAAAGTCTCCATATTTTGTGGTCATGGAGTGTTAAGAGGTCAAACGGTTGTCTGCCCTTGTTTTGTGAAGTATCATGTCAACTGTAAAGATCTACCCATGGTCCGCAAACCATGGGATTGTATAAAAAGGGAGTCTTAGAAGAGTCTAAGAGGGGAGTAGAGATGAAAAGAAGTATTTTGGGTAAGAAGTTCTAGGTGTTCTCAAGTCTTAATATAGGTAGAGGCTCTGCAGTTGAGTGCACAGAGGCCTAGGGTGGAAGTCCACATATGAGTGCGCAGACCCTTGCAGCGATGTGCGCAGGGCAGATAGAGTCTATACTGAACTTGAGATATCAATAAAGAGAATTATTATGCAATGACTGTGTATTTTGTCTCTATTTAATGCATCTGATTATATTATGTTACGATCTGGGTTTACATTATAATGCTTATTTGATGTGTGAATGTATTTGATTATATCTGTTAATTGAACACAAGAAAGAGTAAAGGGTTACACGAAGGTAAATATAAATGCATGGTAGATTAGGTAACACTTAAGATAGATTGGGAACTTATACAGTAACTCAATCACAGAGGCATGTAAGTGCCTGGACCTTGGATAAGGGCTGCGCAAAGATCAGTCAACTACCTTCGCAGAGGTGTTGAAGGATGGAAGAGAAGGAACATCAATAAGCCCTAAAGGCTTACCGATCTGCACGAAGGCAGGATCAAGAAGTATAGACTGACATCACAACCATCTCAGGGTGCAAAAACTTGGTTCCTGCATCCCCCCATACTGCTTCGGGTGAGACTTCGATCCACGCTCCGCAAGCTAATGTCGAAAGGGCCAGTAGTGTAGGGATTTGCTTGGCTGACTAACGTTGAACCTGGGTCAGGGCCCATCAAGCCAACATAAGGAAAGGAGGATAATTTTTGGATTTAGGTGTATAAGAATAGAACTTAAAAGGAGTTCCCTACACCCTAAATCCTGGTTAAATTTGGTGTCCTAGATTGTGTTTGAGGAATAGTCCCTTGAAAGATTGGGACCACACGGGTCCAAGTGAACCCAGTCTAGTGTACGAGGAAATTATGAAATAATCAATGATTTCCTTGTTGAAAAGTGTAACTAGGTTCGGTCTTCATAATGACATGTAATTATGATTTTATGTAATGTGATGTAAAGAAGAAAAATAATTTATTATATTGCTTGCTTCATGGGTTTCATGAGAAAGATATTTTATTTTTTGAGTGAAGACTCCCATTGAGAGACTTTAGGAATTATTTTTCATCCAATCATAAAATGATAGAGTCATTGTCATGTAATGAAGTCATGTTACACTTTGTAAAAGGTCAATCTTGTTTATGTAAAGTATCCTCCAAGACCTTGTCACTTATCCTCTTCAAGTCAGCCTATTACGATGGAAGAACATGCTAGAATAAGTCGGCCTAACTACAAGTGATCATGTCGGCCTAAAGGACATGAGATGAGGTGTATATAAAGTCACACTCATCCTCACTTAGAGGCAAGAAAATTGACTTGCATTTGATCAAGCAGAAGTGTGAAGAAAGAGGCTACAAAGAGAAGTACAATGAAGGGAGAGCGAGGATTCTTTTGGGCACAACGAAGAAGAGTTTCTTCTGGGCAAGTGAAGAAAAAGTCTCTTCTGGGACAAAAAAAAAGGTTTCTTTTGGGAAAGTGAAGGAGAAGTCTCTTATGGGATAGTGAAAAAGGTTTCTTCTAGGGCAACAAAGGAGGTTTCTTCTGGGGCAACAAAGGAAGGATTCTTCTGAGATACTTGTTCTAGATAATCGAGATAGATATCTAGAGACCGAGATTCTATAGAGGAAGAAAGTGAGATCATAGAGACTAATTTTGTCTAGGAGAAGTAGAGAATAATAAGTGTGAGGTATAGAGACCGATTTTTTCTAGAAGGAGCCAAGGAGAGCAGTTCGAGATCAAGAAGAAAGTTGTGGAAGGGGAGAGGCGGAGCATAAAGGTTAGTGACAAGGTTCTTGGGAGCATACTAGAGTCAAGGGTTTGTGTCATGGTCTTGGTACTTGTCAATTGAATATCAAGAAGAAGAATTTTGATCAGGTTTTCCTCTCAAGAGGTGAGAGGTTTTGGCCTTGGCTGACAAGCCTACGTACTATGTCACTTGTATTTTATTGTGCATATTGGTAGTTGTCTTGATGAAATGAACACAATAATAACATAACGAAGAAAAGACTATAAGCTAAGAAGTAAAAATTTATCACAAGAAATTATCAAGCAGAGAAATATTTTAACTATCCATGCCCCAGATTTCTCAACATGGTATTGGATCTGAGATGCTGAAGTCAAGAAGAGCCACTCAATCAAGTTGAAACATGAGAATCAAGCTTCAAAGAAGGATCAAAGCAAGTTAAATAACACCAAGAAATAAATCAAGATCTACCAAAAACCCTAGATCGAAGAAATATACTCTACCAAGAGTCTTGAAATTATCTTCAAGAAGGAAGAAAGAAGAAATACTGAAACCCTAGAAGAAATTCAGAGATCATCACTCGTACATCACCAAAGTGGAACCTCTTCAAATCTAAGGAATGTTAGAATGAAAGGAAATCCTCTCTCTATTGAAGAAAGGATCTCATTTGGAAAAGGTTCATCTGAAGAAACAAGTTCGTCATCAAGTTGAAGATTATATCTTCACAAGTAAGTAACTTTTTTATTATAATATAATCAAGTAAAAATGACTTCATGTTTCAAGGAGAACCATAATCTAATTGGGATATCAAAGTTCATTGCATGGAAAAGAAGGGTAGGCATAGTCCTCGAAGTAAATGAAGTCATTGATCATGTCCATGGAAAGGTCTCCAAGCCATCCGAAGAATGAGAATTATCTGAATACATGGAAATGGATCTCAAGGCTCAAAAGATTCTTAAGGAATCCATTAAATATCCTCTCATTTCCCATGTAGCCGAGCTCGAGACATCTAAAGAAATATATGATAAGCTGATAGAAATTTTCTCTGAAAGCATGATAGGAAAGATCATATCACTTACATGTGAACTATATAAATTGCAAGTGTCAAAGGATGAAGGGATATAATCATGCCTTTCAAAATAATCTTAAATAAAAGGTCAATTGCACGATCTAGGAGAGATGGTTTCTGATAACGAAATGATCTCCGTTATTCTAAATGTATTTACTGATGAACAAGGTAACCTCATGTCTACTAGAGAAGAGAAAGCTATCCCATTCATCAAATTATCATCCCTTTGCAAGCAAGAAGGAGATAGGTTGAAGAAAGAAAGTAACTAAAGATCATATAGAAGGGATCAATCAGTGACAAGAAGAAAAGGGAAATTTGGAAAGTTTGGTCCTCCAAAGAAAAAGAAGAACATGGCTAAGGAAATATGCTATGGCTGTCAAAAACTTGGGAACTAGAAGATATTGTGTGGTGCAAGTAAATTCTCAGTGCGGACACAAACAATTCCTCTAGCCAGAGAGAGCGGGTCTAGCTACAATCAAACAATCTACGGAAAATCTCCTTAAGCTAGAATCAATTAAGAGGGCCTACCTCTTAGAACGCTATTCTGCTTGGTGATGATCCTGCTTCCTCACTCCAGCTATCTTTCGTTTCATTCCTTCGAATACCTAAAACAAGAAAACGACAATAACAACAAACGTGATAGCATACAATATTGTATTTAGCCTACTTAATAGGTCAAGGAACATTAATCCATAAAGATGTGAAATGACACTTCATATAGGAAATCAATCAATAGTTTCATTTATATAAATTAGAAAGAGCTTACAACTGGTGCCTTGACATTGTTGGACTCCTCTGACGTATCCGGGTTCCCACACTTCTGATAGCACTTCATGGATAGCCTCAGCAATGAAATTTTTAAGGCCTCCTTCCCTCTAGTCTCAAACCAAACCAAAATCACACTATTCTCCCTCAAACATACACTAGGAAGCTAAAAGCTATAGATGGTTTGTTGATTATTCAAACTTACTCCAAAAACTCCAACTATCTTTTGCTTGGGAAAAAGAGAGGTTCATATAGCTTAGATGGATGGGAGATGGTTCCTCTCATAATGGGAGAAGGTCTTATACCTTAAGGTTGTTCCATTCTAATAGGGGAAAGGAGCCCAAAGTAATTTCATCGGCTCTATTCGGCCAAACCATCTACTAGGGTTCCATTACGAAGCTTCTAGACATGGAAGCTTCGGCTCCTTGTTTAAAAAACCTTACAAAAGAGGATTGGTGCGGCTAGAAAAGGGCTCAGTCAATCCGATCGGTGCGAGGGCTAGTTTTAACCTCTGTAAATCGGCGCGAGGAGAAAACTGGTTAGTAGCGCTGGTATTGTAAACTAGGATAGAAGAAATATTCTTGGGAAATTGTGTAAAGGGGAATTATTATGCTCATGAAGAGGGACATACTGGGATTTTCTACATGATGGGAAAGCATGTTGGGTACACTGTATAGGTCCTCTAGGATCATAGATGGGGAGTACAGGGACAATGACAAAATGTTGTGTAACAAATCCCCCTAAAGCGTGAAGGCCAAACTAGAGTGAGGTGTGAAATGATTTACAAGTGGAAGTAAGGAATGAGAGTCCGTCATCGAAAAACCTATAAGCAAGCATAGATACATACACATCACTAAAAACTCTGACAAATGATACATGAATCGTGGTATGGACATAGCCATCTAGAGTATGATCATGAGAATGGATGCAAGGCATGGGCGCAGCCATCCGGTAGAAAGGATCATAACGAAACCAAGGTATGGTCACAACCATCCAATAATGAGAAGGATCACATATAACAACTCATGGTATGGTCACAGCCATCTATCTTAAAGAGACATGTATATCAACATGACCATGTCACATCGCCTCGCAACCTGGACTTGTGTAATCTTAGCCCAGGGTCTTGAGTTCCAAATGAACCTATCAAAGTACAAATCCTAACATGTGAATGAATGTGTTAAAGTTGAACATGCTAGGAAGTCGCTTGATTACCGGTCAATGACGTGAACCGTTAACAAGCGCGGCATAAACCACCAATAATGACAATGGCTCTCAAGGTACTGGCAGCACAGTTCACGGAATGTGAATAAAGGAACTGATGCCAAACATCCATGAAATCACCCAATCGAAAGCCAATGATGTGAACTTGTCATTGAGTGCGAAGAACTTGCCATTAAGGCATGCAAGCTCAAAGGTATTGGAAGGGAGTCAACTTCCTAGATAATGAGCTGAAGTCGACAGGAAGCAACCATGTCGAAGGAGGGCCATGATGTATCCCACATCATCGACATGATACAAAGGGATGCAAATGATTTCAAATGATACAAATAATCAGGAGTACGTGAAACTGCAGAGAAAATGACTCTTGAACGTATCGGCGACACTATTCCAGAGTTTTGCAGATGTTGGATCCATAGGATCGGTGGTCATGATGACGTGGCAGAGATCAAATGGAAGGAAAAAATGAGCAGCCCAACCCAAGAAGGTCAAATGAAAAGGAGGATATCCCAACCCGTCACGAAGCAGAAAGTGTTATGTTCAAGAGTGAGCTACCGACACGACTGATAGAATTTCAAAATTTTTTATCGCAAACTTGAAGTGGATAGCATATGCTTGCCCTGTAAGTTCATCCTTCAGACGAATCCGACCTAGTAAGTTTAACGAGCCATAGGAAGGAGCAACTCATGTTCATCATGGCGACAAACCTAATGTCATTTAATGTTTTAACAAGTCCGACAAAGAGGTAACTTGGTATCTTTTTCATGTTTAAAGAGTTTGAAAAATACACGGAAAGGAAAACTCCACATGGTCCCTTTTCATACATTTGTGTCTCTCAAGTCTGAAAAGGTAGAAAATGATACCTGAGATAACCGCTTGACCATTTCAGTCAAGGAGTACCTTTTTCATAAATAGTTCATCCCAGCCCGAAAAAGGGGTAAACATATACTGGGTGAAGGATGTTTCGCAGCCTTTAACAATCTCAAAATGACAAGAGCTCGGAAATATTTTCATGTTTTGAGAGTCAAAAAAGAGCTCAAATATGACTCCCTACTTTTATTTGCTTTAACGAGTCTATAAGGGAAAAATACTCAGTAATATTTTCATTTTTTATGAGTCAGAAAAGAGCTTAAAGGTGACGCGTCCTAGAGGAATGAGTGAAATAAAGGGTAGCAACTGGTTCCTATGGAGGAACTTCTGAAAACATGTAATGGTCAAGACGCTGGCTAATAAAACCACTCATTGCTGCGGTTCCTTAGGAAAGGAAAAGACAACCAAGCGAAATCATATGATCGGCCAAAGAGATGGTGGCGATGGAATAAAACAACCAAGGCTCATCTAGCCTAAATCAGCTGATAAAAACAGTAATCACGAGATGTAAATTGGGCATGGGTTCATTTTTACACAAGCTTGAACCATGGAGAACTCCGCTTGGATTCGGTTTCATGTTTACACAAGCTTGAAACGAAAAACTAAGCTTGCTATAAGTTTGCATGACCCTAGCATAATGGATAAATCGAGGTACATGCCCCCCAAGATTCATTTCAGTCAACTAGGTGGATGGAATAAAGGTTCACTTTCGAGATCTTGGAAAGACTCGACTGGGATTTTACGAGATCTTAATCAAAGACTCGATTTGGAAAAGGGAGTTGCTTAATTTTTTAACGAGGTTGACACAGTAAAAGAACTATCCTCGAGACCCTTGTTTCATTTTTTAACGAGCTTGACACAAGACAAAGAACTATGCTCAGACCCTTTCTTTCATTTTTTAACGAGGTTCACACAATAGCAGGAACTATCCTCACGACTCCTTGTTTCTTTTTTTAACGAGGTTGACACAAGACTGGGAACTATCCTCACGAATCCTTGGTTCATTTTTTAACGAGGTTGATACAAGACCAGGAACTATCCTCACAACTCCTTGGTTCATTTTTTAATGAGGTTGACACAAGACCAAGAACTATCCTCATGACCCTTGTTTCATTTTTTTATGAGCTTGATACAAGACAAGGAACCATGCTCACACTCCTTCATTCATTTTTTAACGAGGTTGTCACAAGACAAGGAACCATCCTCATGACTCCTTGTTTCATTTTTTAACGATGTTGACACAAGACCAAGAACTATCCTCACGACATCTGTTCATGACCCATAAAATAACATGGCTCCCAAGAGGTCTTCATTAGATGGAATAACCACGCTCTGGGAGGAATACATGTCATTTGGTACCAAAGACAAATCAGGTTCCAATGCCCCCAGTACATAATGTACAATACCATCTGTGTGATCATCAGTAGATGTGGAGACAGAACGGGTAGCCACATAATTGACCTATGGGAGGAAGGGTATTTCTTGCAAAAAAGAACCAATATGGGACGATGGTTGCATAGGAGGCACCTGGTGACCAATGAATGACAATTGATCAATAGTCACTATTCTCCCTTTGTGTGGAAAACAAACCACACGGAAAAGCTAAGAAACAAGAGATCCCATGACATAAAAATACTCATGTCCAAGGAGAAGATTGAAATCTAAGAGACCTTGGACTACCATCACATCTATATAGACGACCTTTCCTCCCAAAATAATAGGGAACGTCGAAAGGATCCCTAAGGGCTGACTGGTTCCTCCATTGAAAACCAACAGATTCTGGGTGACGGGCACAAGCTGCGCTAACAGATGCTCTTTCATCTAGTATAGTGCCATGTACTACCATATTATAGGCTTGTATTGTGATCTGGAAAGGCACATAATATGGGAGGCAGAAAGCATTCAATTGACTCCAATCAAAAGAAACGACAGAACTACTTGGTGGGGGTATCATATGATTTCCGCCATGCCCTGTAGAAGAAGGAGAAGGACTCTCCTGAACAACTGGGATGGGAGGGTCACTCTTCAATTCAAGAGAATCTGAGGAGACAGGAAGAACATGAGTAGTATGATCACCACTCTCTTCAGGAACAAAGTGAACAACTGAAGGCGAAGCCAATTCGACACTCTTTTTTACCAATGGTTGGTCGGGAATAAATGGAAGAGAGTCTTGCTCGGGAAGAGCAGGATGGACAAGAGATGAATCCAAGTTAATCTCTTTACCAACTAGCAAAGGATCAGAAGAAATCCTCTGATAACGAACAAGAAGTTGGGGTTAAGGAGCTACAAGGTTTTCCAAAACTTTGGAAGCTTTATCCATAAGAGGACAAAGGTGAAGAAGATGCTCTCCTTCACATAACCTACAGGGGAATCTAATCTTCCCTTTATTCTTACCATCGCTAACTGAGGGTGCAACATCGACATGATCTCCAGAGGTTGATGGGGATGGTCGATCTAGATTTTGAGACCATACCTCTAAGACTCTGGGAATGCTAGGATAGTCTTGAAGGAGATGGTCAACCTTACACAGCTTGCAAGGGAATCTAACCTTCCATGGACGATTGGAAGTTTTATCGACAGGAAGTGTATTTAGAGAAATATTTGCATGGTTATCCTCTCGCTTATCTAACTTCTTCTTCTTCGTCTTCTTCTTCTTCTTCTTAGCCTCCTGGTTACTAGGTTTGAAGCTTTCACTAGGCGAAGTAGAAGAGGAGAGTGAAGAAATGGGGGAAGAAGGTGAGAGGTCAACCTTAGAATCATCGTGATGAGATTCAAATGAAGGAGATAGTTGGACAAGAGTTGGGACACTCGGGACCACCGAGGTCGAAAATAACCAGACATGTAGACCAATGGTTAACCCAGGAAGGGACAACGTCGCCATATAAGGAGCACTAGTGTTTCCAAAAGAAGGAAAAGGACCAAGATTCCCATCCGAGGGAAATCCTTGATTGGTAGAATCTGGAAATCTTGCCATTGGAATCGACCCTACAAAATTACTAAGGAATATAACTTTAACTAGGAATATTTCGTGGGAAGTTATTTTTAGAACACTGAAACAAAACTTGGCCTTTTCATGTTTTAAGAGTCAAGAAAAGGGAAAAAGGTGACTTCAGTCACTTTTTAAGTTAATGAGCTCGAAAGGACAAGTCCTCAATGATCTCTTAAATTTAAAGAGTCAATAAAGACCAAAACAACTGCTCGGGATAATCTAGGTAAAAGGATTACCAGCTAACCATGAACTGCAGAATACCTCCTAGTGAACCAAGCAGTACGGGTAGGAAATCTCCCTGAATGTTGTGTTCAGTGTATCACGTTTACAGGGCAACAAACTCTGCTTCCTACGGATAAAGGATTGCAGACCTAGTGGGGTCTCCCTTTATATACACGATGGCATGGGGAGCACAAGTCCGTACTAGCACTGTCTAGTGCCAAAGCGAATGACAGATGTTAGGTTTAAAGACACTGAAACACATCTCTAGCCTAGACCACTAAATGTAAGCGTTAAGTTTCAATGATTCCTTAGGTTAATTCGATAAATTTTAACAATTGATCTTGGATTAGGTTTCAATTACAAGGCCCTACCATTGTCATCTAACAAACTCCTACATGCAGCTATATGAGAAAATAGATCTTTGTCTTTGATGAAAGTTAACACTAATTGCGAGATAGGGAACACAAAATCAATGCAACAATCAAAGAATGAAATCTTTCTCTAATAAATCTCCAAAATGCACTGAATCTTCCTATCAAATGCACTTCAACTAGTCCTTTTAACAGTAAAGAAAATTCATTTCTTTTCCAATGCAAATGACGATGCAACTCTAGTCTTCAATGATGCTAACTAATGTAACATTTTGATTCAGCAAACTAGAATTATGTATTTTTCAATGAAATGAGAAAACGAATCTTTCACAAACACTTCAATGAAACATTTCCAATACAATCAACCTCAAGCAAATGCAAAGCACAAAAGAGAATTTATTCCAAACTAATGAAGCAAAGACTAAACCAAAAACAAGATGAGCAATGTGATCTATGCTCGAAAAGAGACGCTCAAACACCAAATGAAACTTTTCAAACTTGTTAAATGGAAATCAAAGCAACAAAAGGACTAACGAATGAAATGCAAAGAGAAACTTTGACTATCGACTTGACTTGCTGAGCACACAAACAAGTGAATGGATGATGGCCTAGATGCCCTAGGGTTATAAACCATCCAAGAACTCAAGAAACCAAGTGAAGAAAATGCAAATCAACCAAGCATACAAACCAAGCTAAAAGAGCTTTCCAGCCAGGGAGAACATAGTCAAAACAAGCTGAGAGATAGAAATCAGAAGGGAAAGACACACTGGCTATGATCTAGGGTAAACCCTGATCTTCACCTATAGGAACTAGTGCCATTGCCTAACTGACAACATGTGCCAAAAGGGGGTCAGCACGACTGTTTTTGAGAAACTCCACTGATCGGTGCGACTCTCAGAAAAATAAATGCACTGACCAAGGATTCAAGGAAAAAAATAAAAATTTCCAAAGGCTAAGACCAGACTTGCCACTGTAAATTTCAGGCTCAGAGTAGTAAACCAGGCAAAGCAGAGAAAACTAAAAGGATATGGTGATACTAGAAAAGTTCACACAAAACCATAAAATGACAATCAATCAAACAGAAGGATTGGCTCCCTAGTGGAGTCGCCAATTTGTGGTGCAGGTAAATTCTCAGTGTGGACACAAACAATTCCTCTAGCCTGAGAGAGCAGGTCTAACCACAAACAAACAATCTATGGAAAATCTCCTTAAGCTAGAATCAATTAAGAGGGCCTACCTCTTAGAACACTATTCCACTTGGTGATGATCTTGCTTCCTCACTCTAGCTATCTTCTATTTCCTTCCTTTGAATACCTAAAACAAGAAAACAACAACAACAAAAAACGTGATACCATACAATATTTTATGTAACCTACTTAATAGGTCAAGGAACATTAAGCCATAAAGATGTGAAATGACACTTCATGTAGGAAATCAATCAATAGTTGCATTTATATAAATTAGAAAGAGATTACAATCGGTGCCTTGACGAAACTGGTGTCCTCCGACGTATCCAGGTTCCCACACTTCTGCTAGCACTTCATGGATAGCCTCAATAATGAAAGTTTTAAGGCGTCTTTCCCTCTAGTCTCAAACCAAACCAACATCACACTATTATCCCTCAAACATACACTAGGAAGCTACAAGCTATAGATGGCTTGCTGATTATTCAAAGTTACTCCAAAAACTCCAACTAGCATTTTCTTGGGAAAAGAGAGATTTATATACCTTGGATGGATGGGAGATGGTTCCTCTCATCATGGGAGAAGGTCTTATCTCTTAAGGTTGTTCCATCCTAATAGGGGAAAGGAGCCCAAACTGATTTCCTAGGATCTATCTGGCACAAAAATCTACCAAACTTCCATTACGAAGCTTTTAGACATGGAAGCTTCGACTTCTTATTTAAAAAACCTTCCAAAAGAGGATTGGTGCGACTGGAAAAGGGCTTAGTTGCTCCAATTGGTGTGAGGCTAGTTTTAACCTCTATAAGTCAGTGTGAGGAGAAAACTGGTCAGTAGCGCCAGTCTTGTAAACTGGGATAGAAGAAAGATTCTTGGGAAATGGTGTAAAGAGGAATTATTCTTCTCATGAAGAGGGATATAGTGGGAGTTTATTCATGATGGGAAATCATGTCAGGTACATTGTAGAGGTCCTCCAGGATCGTAGACGGGGAGTATAGGGATAGTGACAAAATGTTGTGTGACAGATTGTCCTAAACATAAGAGTGACGGGGAAGAAGCCCATATTATTGAGGAAGTGAAAGAACCTAAGACAAAGAAGCTTAAGAAGGAAGAAGCAAAAATATCTCTACTATGACTGAGATGATATTCTTCACTAGAAGGTACTTTTCACTTGTAATTTATAGAGAGAAAGTAATGTAAATAAGATAGGATGCATCAGAATAGAAAATAGCATTGTGATAGAAGCATTAGAAGTAAAAGCTCGTGACATGGGAAGCATAAATAATGTTTGAAACAAGTTCTATTCTTTACGAAGAATGAGAGCTCTTGGAAACCTCATTAAAACCTCAAGTGACACTTATAGAAAGAAGTAAAGGTCATAATTGACTGGGATCATCATACATAGTCAATAAGGAAACATATGCTGGGTGAGGATATGAAAGATCCTTGATTTTCTTTGACAGAATCTTTATCAAAGGATTCACCGATCTAGAAAGAAAGTAAGAGTTTCATCAGGAATTCCAACTCATGGGATTCAAGGGATGAAGGTAAGATGTCATAACAAGAAAGCAGGTCCAAAGGATAAAGTTTTTTAGTTCAAATGAAGTTATTAGAGGAAGTCTAGATGACCGAAAGGAAATATGAGGGATGTATTCTTACATAGATTATTATGAAATTCAAGTCATATGGTTGCAGATAATATGGATAACTATTTCCATCATGTTAAATATGATCAAAATAAGAAAATATCCCCTCCTCTGACAGATTGCAAAAAAGGGACAAGCCAGCTAGATGAAATCAACATAATATGTTCTCATATGAATCATGAGGAAGCTTACCACAATTCAGGAACTCTGATTGGAAGCTCTTGGGAATGAAATGTGAAAATAAAGGAAGAGATAGTAAAATATGCAACAAAGGTAGAAGGCATTCAACATCCGAGACCAATAAGAGTTGATAGAATATCTACTAGAAAGATGTGAAGACTATGATAGGAGTCAGAAAAATATGGAGACTCTTGACAATGGATATCTTTGGGAAATGTGTCAATCTGCATGCAGGATGTTGATGCCTATAGGAAGATGTCATGATGAAAGACCACCATAAAGGTAATTTTGATTCAAGTGTTCATTTCTTATTCTTGAATTAATATCTGGATGGGCTTAGTAGGACTGCCAAAGGGAAGATCTATGAATGAATTCCAAGAGGACCATCATTAGGGGAATTTGAGGTCTTAAATGGGCCTTATTACACTAAAAAATGTCACCATGGCTATTTACAGTTGGTATGGCTCTATCAACAGTCATACTACCCTCTTAAGCAAGTCTTATGCCTCTGCTATCCATGTCAAACTCCAAGAAAGAGAGAAAGTCTTTATAAATGTGTTTATCTCTGGGTACGCAGGTTCTCTCAAACCTTGCCTGTGGGTACGCACCTATTGTTCATGAGGTCTGCGTCCAAGGACGCTCTGTATCTAAAAGGGCAGGTGCGTCCCTCTGAAAAGGTTAAAATGTGCAAGTTTTATCTTCAAAAACTTACTTGTGGTCATTTCTAGAGCATTCTAGAAGGTTGTTCGACGTGTATTGAGCGCCTCCAGATGGTTCATGCACCCCTACCAAAGAGGAACTTATCCCATCAATAGGGGAGCTATCCCATCCAAAGAGGGGATTATCCCATTGATGGTGGACCTGATTAACTTCCTCTTGAGCACTATAAGTACAGGCATTGGGCCAGAAGGAGGGGAGGTTGAAAGCTATACATTTCTAAGGGTAAATGCTGCAGGAATTAGGACTCCCATTTAGAAGCTTGTGAGGAGAGATTGCCATCTTTGCTTATTCTATTTGGAAGTGGGTGAGCTTTGTCAAAGTAGAGGAAGACTCTTGTGGACCCTGGAAGGAGCTTGCACAACACCAAGGCTCAGGTTGTAATGGTTCCTTTTGATTACCTTTAATGCAAATTGGTCCATTCTTCTCAATAACTTGTTGTTTATGGGTTATTTCATGTACTCCTTGGTCTATATGTTGAATATGCTTTGTTTTATGTTATAATCAGGTGCTATTTAATTGTTTGACTATTGGTGATTGCAGGTTTTGGAGAAAAGGAGGAACTCATCCAGATCAACAAAGCTTGGACTTCTACAACAGCGTTTGGACAAAGGTAAGAACGAAACACTTGATTTCTCATATCATAATGCATGTTTAGAGAAGGATAGCTCCAGTTTGTTTTGTTTGTCATTAGAATGTCTTAGACTTCTAGGAAGGTCGGTTGTGTCCGCACTTTTGACTGTTTCCGTGTGACAAATTGGCGACTCCACTGGGGATTCCATTAATGTGAAAAGTCTTTTCCTTTGTATGAACTTTTCTCTGAGAAAATTGGTTTATTTTTCTGGTTTTTGGCTCTGTGACTTTGGTTTTGGGTGGGTTAGCTTAGAGTTAGATTCCTTTTAATTTTTCTTGAGTTTTTCAGTAGGACGCACCCTCTGAGTATTGCACAGTGCGTCCCTGGATGCACTGTCGATGTGTGCACAGAGCGGGCCCGCACCTGGCTTAACCAGTTGCCTGCATCCCCTGCTAAAATTTAAGAAAATTCCATTTTTTGCATTTTTTCTCTTAGATTTTGCTTTTTCTTAGTTTTTACTGCCCAGATCCATTAGTCTCCTGTCAAAGATCTTCGCCTAAGCTTGTTTCATTGGCATTTCTGCTCTAAGCTTTCATCAATTGGGTGTTTTGAGTCTCTTTTTTGAGAAATTCTAAATTTGATTTCCTTTGGTCATTACTTGGAGGTTTGTCTCAGTCTTTTCACAATTTTGCATCTTTTGTGTATGAGTGTTAATCGCCTTTGAGTGTTTTTATTTTTTGATCTTTGGAACTCTCACCCAATTTTCTCGACTTGCACTTGATTCGTTCTTAGATTACATTAGAATCGTCTTGTGTTTGAGAATTCTCTTGCATAGATTACATTTGCATAAATAGAATTCTCATTTTCGGAATATGAATGAAAAATATGCATAGATTACATTTGCATACTTTTCAAGTGAATTGTGCATAGATGACAATTGCATAGTTTACATTCTGAAAAATTAATTGTAGATTTAGATCAGTTTTCTTTGATTTGAATTTACACAAAATTAAAATAAAAAAATGGTTTGAAATTGATTTGCATTAGTTTTTCTTGATAAAATTAGTGCATCAAGTTTTTGCATTGTTGGAAGTGAATGGAAACTCTCTCCTTACTTTAGTTAGGATTCATCGAATTGAAAATATTACATTATCATATTCGATTGCATTCAGTTGAGTCGGGTCATAACACCATTGGTTTCGTATCCATTTACCAAAAGTGCGGACACAACCGACCTTCCTAGAAGTCTAAGACATTCTAATGACAAACAAAACAAACTGGAGCTATCCTTCTCTAAACATGCATTATGATATGAGAAATCAAGTGTTTCGTTCTTACCTTTGTCCAAACGCTGTTGTAGAAGTCCAAGCTTTGTTGATCTAGATGAGTTCCTCCTTTTCTCCAAAACCTGCAATCACCAACAGTCAAACAATTAAATAGCACCTGATTATAACATAAAACAAAGCATATTCAACATATAGACCAAGGAGTACATGAAATAACCCATAAAAAACAAGTTATTGAGAAGAATGGACCAATTTGCATTAAAGGTAATCAAAAGGAACCATTACAACCTGAGCCTTGGTGTTGTGCAAGCTCCTTACAGGGTCCACAAGAGTCTTCCTCTGCTTTGACAAAACTCACCCACTTCCAAATAGAATAAGCAAAGATGGCAATCTCTCCTCACAAGCTTCTAAATGGGAGTCCTAATTCCTGCAGCATTTACCCTTAGAAATGTATAGCTTTCAACCTCCCCTCCTTCTGGCCCAATGCCTGTACTTATAGTGCTCAAGAGGAAGTTAATCAGGTCCACCATCAATGGGATAATCCCCTCTTTGGATGGGATAGCTCCCCTATTGATGGGATAAGTTCCTCTTTGGTAGAGGTGCATGAACCATCTGGAGGCGCTCAATACACGTCGAACAACCTTCTAGAATGCTCTAGAAATGACCACAAGTAAGTTTTTGAAGATAAAACTTGTGCATTTTAACCTTTTCAGAGGGACGCACCTGCCCTTTTAGATATAGAGCGTCCTTGGACGCAGACCTCATGAACGATAGGTGCGTACCCACAGGCAAGGTTTGAGAGAACCTGCGTACCCAGAGATAAACACATTTATAAAGACTTTCTCTCTTTCTTGGAGTTTGACATGGATAGCAGAGGCATAAGACTTGCTTAAGAGGGTAGTATGACTGTTGATAGAGCCATACCAACTGTAAATAGCCATGGTGACATTTTTTAGTGTAACAGATTGCCCCCTAAAGTGCGAAGCCTGGAATAGATTAGGGTTTTGTATTATCTAGGAAGGGTGAAGGGCTTTATCATTTCGAGGATTATCTCATGGAGAGCCTGGTCAGAACCTGCAATTTTCAACACAAAATACATGTATAAGATTATATCATCACTGAGGTAGGCATTCCCATACTCAGATTAAAACTTTAACTAACAGACTAACTACTCTGATACAGGAATGATTTTGCAGTACATCATAATCATAGAATTTTGTAGACACAGTATGGGCGCAGCCATCTGTTTATGGTTAGTCTACTTAGATAATGAATACAAAACTCCTCGCAGCCTGGATGGTAAAGATTCGATCCAGGGTCTTCATTCATACTTCTCGAATTGGTACGATTCTAGCCATGCGAATAAATGAGTCGATGTCGAACATGGTAGAAACCACTTGATTACCAGTCGATGATGTGAACTGTTAACAAGCGTGAGAGAGACCACCAGTAATGTCAATGGTTCTCAAAGTACCCAGTACAATCCATGAGATGTGAATGAATGAGTTGATGTCGAACATTTCACGGAATCCTTCGATCGAAAGTCAATGATGTAAACTGACGTCGAAGGCGAGAAACCTGCCATTGAGAAGGTACTGACGATTTCTAAGTCATCTCTCTAGATAATGTGCTGATGTCGATAGAAAGCGACCCGTTGTAGGCAAGCCCACAACACGAAATCATTGTTCAAGTTGAAGAAATGTTGTTGTAAGGACTGACTCAGGGATGGTCAAATGGATGACAAGTATTTTGCAGATGAAAGTTTTGTTTCCAGACCTCTTGAACACATAACGACACGCAAACAGTCACAAGTGCGGACACAACCGACCTTCCTAGAAGTCTAAGACATTCTAATGACAAACAAAACAAACTGGAGCTATCCTTCTCTAAACATGCATTATGATATGAGAAATCAAGTGTTTCGTTCTTACCTTTGTCCAAACGCTGTTGTAGAAGTCCAAGCTTTGTTGATCTGGATGAGTTCCTCCTTTTCTCCAAAACCTGCAATCACCAACAGTCAAACAATTAAATAGCACCTGATTATAACATAAAACAAAGCATATTCAACATATAGACCAAGGAGTACATGAAATAACCCATAAACAACAAGTTATTGAGAAGAATGGACCAATTTTCATTAAAGGTAATCAAAAGGAACCATTACAACCTGAGCCTTGGTGTTGTGCAAGCTCCTTCCAGGGTCCACAAGACCTCTTGAACACATAACGACACGACAGATGGTTTGGTGCTAAATAACTCAAAGTTAATCCCCGGAACCCGGCTGAAGACTTTCAAAGTGGTTTGATCAACTGTGAGGTAAAGAATTTCCCAACCCAGGTGAATGAAAAGTGTCGTGTTCAAGAGTGGCAGTAAAGCTTCTTCTGAGACAAAAGGTAACAAATAGGCTCATTCTTCTCTCTTTTCCCCCACCATTTCTGGCAAGTACCTCTTTACTTTTAACAAGCTTGAGGAGGATAACATATGCTTGATTATAAGCTCATCCTTCGGATGAGTCCAACCTAGTTTTGATTCGAACCCTAGGAAGGAGTGGTTCGTTCCTATTTGTAATTGAACAGGTCCTTTACTGTGAAATGTTTAACGAGCCCAGTATAGGAGAAACTCGGCGTTTTTCAATTTTAGAGAGTCTGAAAAACTTAAGAAGACTCCAAGTTGAACTTTTTCGTAGATTTGTGTCCCTCAAGCCAGAAAAAGTATAAAATAATACCTGGGGGAACCGCTTGATCTTGCGACCAAGGAGTACTTTCATAATTAGTGTCACTGACCTGAAAAGTAAAAAGCGATCAAGGACACGTTGTTTTATTTCCATATCGATTTTGAAACGACAAAAACCCGGCAATCTTTTCCTGATTTTACGGTCAGAAAAGAGCTATAAGGGGACCGTCTTTTAATTCCGTTTTAACGAGTGTAAAAGAAATGCTCGGCGATCTTTTCATATTTTAGGAGTCAGAAAAGAGCTTAAAAGATGACTCTAAGGTTTCCCTTTTTCGTAAGTTTTAATGAGTTCGAAAAAATGATAAAAATGTACTCATATGGCCGACTTTCAATTTAATTTATGAGCAGGAAATGATGGAAAGAACTCAGCATTTTCATTTGTTTTACGAGAATGAAAAATAGCAAAATAATCTCGAGATTTTCATGAGTTTAACGAGTCTTGAAAATATCTGAAATTGACTCGAGATAGGTTTCATTTTTACAAAAGCTTGAAACAGAGAAAAACTATGCTTCAAAGTAGTTTCATTTTTACACAAGCTTGAAACAGAAAGAAAACTGTGCTTGATGCCCCCTAAGCATAACTGCTAGAGCGCATGCCCCCCCAGCTTCATTTCATTCAACCAGTTGGATGAAGTGAAGGCTGAGTTAAGAGACCATTGAAAGACTTGACCTAAAACTGTAAGAAAACTATGCAAAAACTGAAATAACTAACCCAAAAGTACAACTTAACATCTATGAGATCTAGTGAAACTCTCGACTCAATTAGAGGAGGATTTGTTTCATTTTTTAACGAGCTTGACACAGGAAAAGAACTATGCTCGGATTCGGTTTCATGTTTACGCAAGCTTGAAACGAAAAACTATGCTTCTTAAAAGTTCACATGCCCCCAACATAATGACGCAAAACGAGGTACATGCCCCCCAAGCTTCATTGCATTCAATGAGGTGGATGGAATGAAGCTTTACTTTCAAGATTTTGGAAAGACTTGTGGGAGCTGTTTCATTTTTTAGTGAGGTTGACATAGGAAAAGAACTATCCTCAAAACCCTTGTTTCATTTTTAAACGAGCTTGACACAAGATAAGGAACTATGCTCATAACTATTTCTACAATCTGCCTAACAAAAAACTTTACTCTAAAAACCTTGATTCATTTTTTAACGAGCTTGACACAAGACAAGGAACTATGCTCATGATCCTTGTTTCATTTTTTAATGAGCTTGACACAAGACAAGGAACTATGCTCATGACTACTCTCTAAAATCTACCTATCTAACCTATCCTTGTTTCATTTTTTAACGAGCTTGACACAAGATAAGGAACTATGCTCAAAAAGTTTGCATGCCCCAAGCATAATGATGCAAAGCAAGGTACATGCCCCCCAGGCTTCATTGCATTCAACCGGTTGGATGAAATCAAGGTTTATTTTCAATATTTAACTTGAAAAGGGAGTTGTTTCATTTTTAAGGAGGTTGACACAAGAAAAGAACTATCCTCATACCTGATTCATTTTTTAACGATGTTGACTCAGTAACAGGAACTGTCCTCATAACTCCTTGTTTCATTTTTTAATGAGCTTGACACAAGACAAGGAACTATGCTCATGACTTCCAGTTTCATTTTTTAATGAGGTTGAGACTAGAAGAAACTATCCTCACCGACACCTGTTTCATTTTTTTAACAAGGTTGGCACAAGAAAAGGAACTGTCCTCACTACATTAATCATGGCTTCCAACTGGAAGAAAGACATGTCAATGGACACACCTTGATCATGGCTTCCAAGAGGTCTTCATCAGAAGGAAGAATACTTCTTTGGAAGGAACACATGTCAAGGGACTCCAAAGGGATAAGAACATCGTGTTCAAGTAATCCCATAGAGTTTCCCATGTCAATTACCGGATCTAAATCAAAGGAAGATGAGCAAACAGTAGAAGGCTCACGTACATCGGTAACTGAAAACATGGGACCAGTTGCCACATAATTAACCCGTGGCAGGGTAGATACCACTTTAGAATCAGGAACATTTAGGGGTGTCTTATTATTGGTAGTTGAAACAAGACTAGGGAACGAAAGCTGGTCTACAGTCACAATACTGCCATTGTGAGGGAAAGACATCACGCGAAAGAGTGTCGATACGACAACTTTCATTGCATAAACATAGTCTCGCCCAAGGAGTAAATTGAAATCCAAGGGACCTCGAACTACCATAAGATCAATACAGACAGTTTTACCTTCCAAGGTAATAGAAAACTTAGGAAGGATCCCTAAAGGTTCACTAACGGTTCTGTTAAAAGCTTTGAGATTCTGCGTAATAGGCGCAAGCTGAGGGGAACCCAAAGCTTTCCAAACAGTTGAGGATAAAATACTAACAGAAGCACCTTCATCTACCTGAGTACGATGTATGTCCCTACCACCAGCCTTGACAATGATTTGGAAAGGGATGGAGGAAGGAAGACGAGGTTCTGTCAATCTATTCCAATCAAAGGAAAAGACCTCAGTGTTTGGGGGGGTTCTGTAGAAACAGGTGAAATGCCCCCCGGCATAGAAGAATCTGATGTAACAAGAAGAACCTGAGCGGTATGAAGTTCACTCTCTAAATGGAAAGTGGGATCGACCGAATCTGAAATTGAATCGACCACTTGATCAACTAATGGATCATCAACTTGAGTGACATGAGTTTCACTCTCCAATGGAAGAGTGTGATCGACTGTACTTGAATTTAGATCAATCACTCCGTCAGTTGACGGCAGGTTGGGAGAAAGTTTACGGTAACCAGTTGGAAATTCTTGCTGTGGAACAGTAAGTTTTTCCAACAATGTTGAGGCTTCATCTATGTGAGGGCAAATGTGAGTTTGATGACTCCCTTTGCATAACTTACAAGGAAACCTAACTTTACCCTTTTTCCAGGAACCTGACTATCACTGGTTGATGGATCAATAGAAAGTTGATGAGATTTTTCTGACCATACTTCCAAGACCTTAGGAATACCAGGACAATTGACAAGGAAGTGGTCACCCTTACAAAGCCTGCGGACACAACCAACCTTCCTAGAAGTCTAAGACATTCTAATGACAAACAAAACAAACTGGAGCTATCCTTCTCTAAACATGCATTATGATATGAGAAATCAAGTGTTTCGTTCTTACCTTTGTCCAAACGCTGTTGTAGAAGTCCAAGCTTTGTTGATCTGGATGAGTTCCTCCTTTTCTCCAAAACCTGCAATCACCAACAGTCAAACAATTAAATAGCACCTGATTATAACATAAAACAAAGCATATTCAACATATAGACCAAGGAGTACATGAAATAACCCATAAACAACAAGTTATTGAGAAGAATGGACCAATTTGCATTAAAGGTAATCAAAAGGAACCATTACAACCTGAGCCTTGGTGTTGTGCAAGCTCCTTCCAGGGTCCACAAGACCTCTTGAACACATAACGACACGACAGATGGTTTGGTGCTAAATAACGGCAGCGGAAACAGCCTTAATAACACAGCGCTTAATTAAAATTCATCTAGTAATTTTTACATTTCTAGGGCTCTGAAACACCAACATAGCTTAGGCTAGTGTCTTGGAGTAGGAGAGTAATTAACTCTCCAAGACAACAAAACCAAACAAGTAGCTTATCTTGTGGTAGGATAAATCCAACTGTTGCATTTATACTCTGGGAAAGCTCCTCTTAAAGGAGAAGCACGAGCTCGTGTCCGAACCAGTGAGGGGATCAATCCTCCCTCGTTGGGAACGACGCCAGACACGCACGTATTACAAACGATAAACCTCGGATTAACCATTGTCGAGGAGCCAGGGGTCACTTATCGGTAAACCTTGGATTGTTGTCAAGGAGTCGGTAAGGGGATTGAGCTTGATACTCTGCCCTTGCGTGCTGTCGGAGTGTAGACTGTTCCCCCAGGTGTATTTGTTGCTGTTGGTAACCTTAGTGGCCGTAATCTTAGGATTCTACCCAAGGTGACGGTGGAGGGAAGATCCCACTGTACCTGGAGCAGACGTCGGTTATACTCACTTGGATTTTCTGGGGGGTTCACTTCACTCGAGACGGTTAAAGTGGAGGAACTTGGTCCAGTCTATTCATTAAGCAGGTTGCCGGGGTAACTGTTCCACCCGCCATTTCTGTACTGAATTCTGCGATGTTAGATTTCATCACCAACTAGTGTTTTCGGTCCGGAAAGTTACTGTTTGTGTGTGGTTTGACTCCTAGATTTGATAGCGCGTGTTAATTTGATTGTTTTTACTTTTAGAGACCATAGGTGTGATTTGTGAATTTTAATTGTTAGGTGTGAATTGTGAATTGTTAATTTTAGTTTTAAATTGTTAATAAAATTCACTGAAGTTGAATATAATGGCAAATGTTCCGGAATTTACCAACCTAGGAACCCCTCCTAATGAGAATCCTAGTACTTTTCCTTACTTTGGAAATGTTGATCCTCCTTATATGGCTACTTTGTCATTACCTGGATTTACAATAGGATTACCGATATGGTTATTTTCAACTTCGTTGGCCCAAAATACTCCAATTGTTCCATCTCAACCGGATGCTTCACCTCAACAGAGTTCACCATCTCAACATCACCAACCTTCTGTTGACCCTTTACCTTCTTCGCCTAATTTTTCTTCCCCCATTTCTTCCTCTTCGCCTGGTAAAAGCCTTGATGCTAGTAACCGGGAGGCTAAGAAGAAGAAGAAAGGGAAGAAGAAGAAGAAGAAGAAGAAGCAAGATAAGAAAGATGTCAACCAACCAACCACGACTGTAAGTGTTAGTTGTGTTGAGGAAAAATTCGACATGCATCGTAAACCCAAATACCCTTGCAGGCTTTGTAAGGGTAACCACTTCCTTGTCAATTGTCCTGGTATTCCTAAGGTCTTGGAAGTATGGTCAGAAAAATCTCATCAACTTTCTATTGATCCATCAACCAGTGATAGTCAGGTTCCTGGGAAAAAGGGTAAAGTTAGGTTTCCTTGTAAGTTATGCAAAGGGAGTCATCAAACTCACATTTTCCCTCACATAGATGAAGCCTCAACATTGTTGGAAAAACTTACTGTTCCACAGCAAGAATTTCCAACTGGTTACCGTAAACTTGCTCCCAACCTGTCGTCAACTGACGGAGTGATTGATCTAAATTCAAGTACAGTCAATCACACTCTTCCATTGGAGAGTGAAACTCATGTCACTCAGGTTGATGATCCATTAGTTGATCAAGTGGTCGATTCAATTTCACATTCGGTCAATCCCACTTTCCATTTAGAGAGTGAACTTCATACCGCTCAGGTTCTTCTTGTTACATCAGATTCTTCTATGCCGGGGGGCATTTCACCTGTTTCTACAGAACCCCCCCCCAAACACTGAGGTCTTTTCCTTTGATTGGAATAGATTGACAGAACCTCGTCTTCCTTCCTCCATCCCTTTCCAAATCATTGTCAAGGCTGGTGGTAGGGACATACATCGTACTCAGGTAGATGAAGGTGCTTCTGTTAGTATTTTATCCTCAACTGTTTGGAAAGCTTTGGGTTCCCCTCAGCTTGCGCCTATTACGCAGAATCTCAAAGCTTTTAACAGAACCGTTAGTGAACCTTTAGGGATCCTTCCTAAGTTTTCTATTACCTTGGAAGGTAAAACTGTCTGTATTGATCTTATGGTAGTTCGAGGTCCCTTGGATTTCAATTTACTCCTTGGGCGAGACTATGTTTATGCAATGAAAGCTGTCGTATCGACACTCTTTCGCGTGATGTCTTTCCCTCACAATGGCAGTATTGTGACTGTAGACCAGCTTTCGTTCCCTAGTCTTGTTTCAACTACCAATAATAAGACACCCCTAAATGTTCCTGATTCTAAAGTGGTATCTACCCTGCCACGGGTTAATTATGTGGCAACTGGTCCCATGTTTTCAGTTACCGATGTACGTGAGCCTTCTACTGTTTGCTCATCTTCCTTTGATTTAGATCCGGTAATTGACATGGAAAACTCTATGGGATTACTTGAACACGATGTTCTTATCCCTTTGGAGTCCCTTGACATGTATTCCTTCCAAAGAAGTATTCTTCCTTCTGATGAAGACCTCTTGGAAGCCATGATCAAGGTGTGTCCATTGACATGTCTTTCTTCCAGTTGGAAGCCATGATCAATGTAGTGAGGACAGTTCCTTTTCCTGTGCCAACCTCGTTAAAAAATGAAACAGGTGTCTGTGAGGATAGTTTCTTCTAGTCTCAACCTCATTAAAAAATGAAACTGGAAGTCATGAGCATAGTTCCTTGTCTTGTGTCAAGCTCATTAAAAAATGAAACAAGGAGTTATGAGGACAGTTCCTGTTACTGAGTCAACCTCGTTAAAAAATGAATCAGGTATGAGGATAGTTCTTTTCTTGTGTCAACCTCCTTAAAAATGAAACAACTCCCTTTTCAAGTTAAATATTGAAAATAAACCTTCATTTCATCCAACCGGTTGAATGCAATGAAGCCTGGGGGGCATGTACCTCGCTTTGCATCATTATGCTGGGGGCATGCGAACTTTTTGAGCATAGTTCCTTATCTTGTGTCAAGCTCGTTAAAAAATGAAACAAGGATAGGTTAGATAGGTAGATTTTAGAGAGTAGTCATGAGCATAGTTCCTTGTCTTGTGTCAAGCTCATTAAAAAATGAAACAAGGATCATGAGCATAGTTCCTTGTCTTGTGTCAAGCTCGTTAAAAAATGAATCAAGGTTTTTAGAGTAAAGTTTTTTGTTAGGTAGATTGTAGAAATAGTTATGAGCATAGTTCCTTATCTTGTGTCAAGCTCGTTTAAAAATGAAACAAGGGTTTTGAGGATAGTTCTTTTCCTGTGTCAACCTCACTAAAAAATGAAACAGCTCCCACAAGTCTTTCCAAAATCTTGAAAGTAAAGCTTCATTCCATCCACCTCATTGAATGCAATGAAGCTTGGGCGGCATGTACCTCGTTTTGCGTCATTATGCTGGGGGCATGTGAACTTTTAAGAAGCATAGTTTTTCATTTCAAGCTTGCGTAAACATGAAACCGAATCCGAGCATAGTTCTTTTCCTGTGTCAAGCTCGTTAAAAAATGAAACAAATCCTCCTCTAATTGAGTCGAGAGTTTCACTAGATCTCATAGATGTTAAGTTGTACTTTTGGGTTAGTTATTTCAGTTTTTGCATAGTTTTCTTATAGTTTTAGGTCAAGTCTTTCAATGATCTCTTAACTCAGCCTTCACTTCATCCAACTGGTTGAATGAAATGAAGCTAGGGGGGCATGCGCTCTAGCAGTTATGCTTAGGGGGCATCAAGCACAGTTTTCTTTCTGTTTCAAGCTTGTGTAAAAATGAAACTACTTTGAAGCATAGTTTTTCTCTGTTTCAAGCTTTTGTAAAAATGAAACCTATCTCGAGTCAATTTCAGATATTTTCAAGACTCGTTAAACTCATGAAAATCTCGAGAGTATTTTGCTATTTTTCATTCTCGTAAAACAAATGAAAATGCCGAGTTCTTTCCATCATTTCCTGCTCGTAAATTAAATTGAAAGTCGGCCATATGAGTACATTTTTATCATTTTTTCGAACTCGTTAAAACTTACGAAAAAGTGAAACCTTAGAGTCATCTTTTAAGCTCTTTTCTGACTCCTAAAATATGAAAAGATCGCCGAGCGTTTCTTTTACACTCGTTAAAATGGAATTAAAAGACGGTCCCCTTATAGCTCTTTTCTGACCGTAAAATCAGGAAAAGATTGCCGGGTTTTTGTCGTTTCAAACTCGATATGGAAATAAAACAACGTGTCCTTGATCGCTTTTTACTTTTCAGGTCAGTGACACTAATTATGAAAGTACTCCTTGGTCGCAAGATCAAGCGGTTCCCCCAGGTATTATTTTATACTTTTTCGGGCTTGAGGGACACAAATCTACGAAAAAGTTCAACTTGGAGTCTTCTTAAGTTTTTCAGACTCTCTAAAATTGAAAAACGTCGAGTTTCTCCTATACTGGGCTCGTTAAACATTTCACAGTAAAGGACCTGTTCAATTACAAATAGGATGAGCTTATAATCAAGCATATGTTATCCTCCTCAAGCTTGTTAAAAATAAAGAGGTACTTGCCAGAAATGGTGGGGGAAAAGAGAGAAGAATGAGCCTATTTGTTACCTTTTGTCTCAGAAGAAGCTTTACTACCACTCTTGAACACGACACTTTTCATTCACCTGGGTTGGGAAATTCTTTACCTCACAGTTGATCAAACCACTTTGAAAGTCTTCAGCCGGGTTCCGGGGATTAACTTTGAGTTATTTAGCACCAAACCATCTGTCGTGTCGTTATGTGTTCAAGAGGTCTGCAAACAAAACTTTCATCTGCAAAATACTTGTCATCCATTTGACCATCCCTGAGTCAGTCCTTACAGCAACATTTCTTCAACTTGAACAATGATTTCGTGTTGTGGGCTTGCCTACAACGGGTCGCTTTCTATCGACATCAGCACATTATCTAGAGAGATGACTTAGAAATCGTCAGTACCTTGAAATCTGCATGTATCAATGGCAGGTTTCTCGCCTTTGACGTCAGTTTACATCATTGACTTTCGATCAAAGGATTCCGTGAAATGTTCGACATCAACTCATTCATTCACATCTCATGGATTGTACTGGGTACTTTGAGAACCATTGACATTACTGGTGGTCTCTCTCACGCTTGTTAACAGTTCACATCATCAACTGGTAATCAAGTGGTTTCTACCATGTTCGACATCGACTCATTTATTCGCATGGCTAGAATCGTACCAATTCGAGAAGTATGAATGAAGACCCTGGATCGAATCTTTACCATCCAGGCTGCGAGGAGTTTTGTATTCATTATCTAAGTAGACTAACCATAAACAGATGGCTGCGCCCATACTGTGTCTACAAAAGTCTATGATTATGATGTACTGCAAAATCATTCCTGTATCAGAGTAGTTATTCTGTTAGTTAAAGTTTTAATCTGAGTATGGGAATGCCTACCTCAGTGATGATATAATCTTATACATGTATTTTGTGTTGAAAATTGCAGGTTCTGACCAGGCTCTCCATGAGATAATCCTCGAAATGATAAAGCGCTTCACCCTTCCTAGATAATACAAAACCCTAATCTATTCCAGGCTTCGCACTTTAGCGGGCAATCTGTTACACTAAAAAATGTCACCATGGCTATTTACAGTTGGTATGGCTCTATCAACAGTCATACTACCCTCTTAAGCAAGTCTTATGCCTCTGCTATCCATGTCAAACTCCAAGAAAGAGAGAAAGTCTTTATAAATGTGTTTATCTCTGGGTACGCAGGTTCTCTCAAACCTTGCCTGTGGGTACGCACCTATTGTTCATGAGGTCTGCGTCCAAGGACGCTCTGTATCTAAAAGGGCAGGTGCGTACCTCTGAAAAGGTTAAAATGCGCAAGTTTTATCTTCAAAAACTTACTTGTGGTCATTTCTAGAGCATTCTAGAAGGTTGTTCGACGTGTATTGAGCGCCTCCAGATGGTTCATGCACCCCTACCAAAGAGGAACTTATCCCATCAATAGGGGAGCTATCCCATCCAAAGAGGGGATTATCCCATTGATGGTGGACCTGATTAACTTCCTCTTGAGCACTATAAGTACAGGCATTGGGCCAGAAGGAGGGGAGGTTGAAAGCTATACATTTCTAAGGGTAAATGCTGCAGGAATTAGGACTCCCATTTAGAAGCTTGTGAGGAGAGATTGCCATCTTTGCTTATTCTATTTGGAAGTGGGTGAGCTTTGTCAAAGTAGAGGAAGACTCTTGTGGACCCTGGAAGGAGCTTGCACAACACCAAGGCTCAGGTTGTAATGGTTCTTTTTGGTTACCTTTAATGCAAATTGGTCCATTCTTCTCAATAACTTGTTGTTTATGGGTTATTTCATGTACTCCTTGGTCTATATGTTGAATATGCTTTGTTTTATGTTATAATCAGGTGCTATTTAATTGTTTTACTGTTGGTGATTGCAGGTTTTGGAGAAAAGGAGGAACTCATCCAGATCAACAAAGCTTGGACTTCTACAACAGCGTTTGGACAAAGGTAAGAACGAAACACTTGATTTCTCATATCATAATGCATGTTTAGAGAAGGATAGCTCCAGTTTGTTTTGTTTGTCATTAGAATGTCTTAGACTTCTAGGAAGGTCGGTTGTGTCCGCACTTTTGACTGTTTCCGTGTGACAGACCTCTTAAGGAAATTATAAAATAATAGTAGAAATAATAAAATAATATTAGATTACATCATCAAATTTTAGAGGGAAAAAAGAAACAACTAATTTTCAACTCGCAATTTCAATTTATATTCCTACGAGTTTGCTCTAATTTCGAGCAACAACACTCGTTGGATGTAGAATTTGATTCCTCATCGAAGGAGTACCCATGTTGCATACTTTAGATGCACCTCATTATATGAAAAATGAGAAATACATGAAAAACATGATTGCAATCACACTTTTTCATGTATTTCTCATTTTTCGTGTAGAAGGGTCCATCGAAAGTATGCAACATGGGTAATCCTTGGATGAGGAATCAAATTTTGCATCCAATGAGTACTCCCACTTGAAATTTGAGTAAAACCTTAGGGAGATAAGTTGAAAAAGTAGTTTTATTATTTTATTATTTTTTAAACTTTTTACTTTTTTACTCCAAAAATGGTGAATCATCCTCCATGGTTGACATCATCATATTGAATCCTATTGGTTCTTATAAAGTTTATTTTGGTTGTAAAATTTTCTTAGGAGGCCCATTTTAGACCTCAAAATTCCCCTAATGGTTGATGGATATAAGATGCTTCTTGAAAATATGGCATGAAAGCAGAATTACATGAAGCAAGGCTAGATGAAAAACTAATAGATCACTTTCTGATGAAATAACTCATGGATGAAAGTGATGGATGGTCTATACCCTATGAAGAAGACACAAAAGATGAAGACTCCATGATAAAACAAATTTATTACATGAAGGAAGAAAGGAGTTCTTCAAGCAGCTTAGTTGTTCCACATGAGCAACTGTTGTAGGTCCCTAGTTAAGAGGGAGCCTGGAAAGAAGTTTCTTACTCGGACAAAACTTGGAAATTTCAAAGCCAAGAGGGAGCTTAGGTACATTCCTTTTTGGTAGGAATGAGTAAATTCCTTTATTGGAATATGTCCTCCCTATTTGAGAGGGAGAGATAGACATGTCATTCTGGTCTTCACCTGGGAAGACAGAATGGAGGATTGGGTAATCATTTGGCATCAGATACTCTTTGAAGATGAGATAGGGCATCCGATAGAAGAGTCATGGATGAAAGATATTTTTTGAGGGCTAGGGAGTCGAAGATAAGAATAGTCCTCATGGAACACACCCTGAGTACCTGGGTAGGGGATGTTCCGAGAGAGACAATGATGAGCGTGTCTATAAATCATTGGTATTACCAACATTGAGCTCATATCTTGTGGAGATAAGGACCTATTAGTCAAGGCCTTGCTATGTAACAATGTTGGTTGATATGATGCTATACAAATGAGTTACTAATCTGAATTCTTATTATGTTAAATTCTTTAGATTGAGAAAGTCCAAGTACCATTATGAATTCCTCCCTAGTTAAGAGGGAGTGTTGAAACAGGTAACTAGGCTCGGTCTTCATAATGACATGTAATTATGATTTTATGTAATGTGATGTAAAAAAGAAAAATAAATTTATTATATTTCTTTCTTTGTGGCTTTCATGAGCAAGAGATTTTATTTTTTTGAGTCAAAGCTCCTATTTAGAGTCTTTAGGAATTATTTTTCATCTATTGATAAAATGACATAGTCATTTTAATGTACATGTTACACTTTGTAAAAGGTATATCTTGTCTATGTAACGTATCCTCCAACACCTTTTCACTTATCCTCTTCAAGTCGGCCTACAATGATTGAAGAAAATGCTAAAATAAATCGACCTAACAACAAGTGATCATGTCAGCCTAAAGGACATGAGATGAGGTGTATATAAAGTAACACTTGGTCTCACTTAGAGGCAATAAACTTGACTTGCATTCGATCAAACAGAAGTGCAAAGAAGAGGCAGAGAAGTGCGAAGAAAGAGGGTACAAGGAGAAGTGCAAAGAAGGGAGAAGGAGGATTCTTCTGGGCATAGCAAAGAAGAGATTCTTCTGGGAAAGTGAAGGAGAATTCTCTTCTGGAAAAGTGAAGGAGAAGTCTCTTCTAGGACAACAAAAAAAAATTCTTCTGGGCAAGTGAAGGAGAAGTCCCTTTTGGGATAGCAAAAAAGGTTACTTCTGGGGTAGCGAAGAAGGTTTCTTATGGGGAAGTGAAGGAAGGATTCTTCTAAGATACTTGTTCTAGATAACCAAGATTCTCTAGAGGAAGCAAGTGAGACCATAGAGATCGAGATTCTCTAGGAGAAGTCGAGAAGAAGTAGTGTGAACTATAGAGACCAAGTTTTTCTTGAAGGAGCCAAGGAGAGCAGTTCGAGATCAATAAGAAATTCGAGGAAGGGAAGAGGTAGAGAATCAAGGTTAGCGACAAGGTTCTTGGGAGGATACTAGAGTCAAGGGCCTGTGTCATGGTCTTGGTGCTTGTAAATTGAAGATCTAGAAGAAGAATTTTGATCAGGTTTTCCTCTCAAGAGGTGAAAGGGTTTGGCCCTGGCTGACAAGCCTACATACCTTGTCACTTTTCCTTTATTGGGAATATTGGTAATTTTCTTGATGAAAAGGACACAATAACAACATAACAAAGAAAAGACTATAATCTAAGAAGTAAAAGTATATCACAAGTAACTATCAAGCAGAGAAATCGTTTAACTATCCAAGCCCTATATTTCTCAACATGTTTTACCCTAGACAAGGTGAGAAGGATCAAAGAAAGTATTTGGCTCAATAATGTTGTTTGACCTTGAGAAGTTCTAGGTTTGGGGATGGAAGGGCAAGTTTTGGTGTCGAAGATAGGGTTTGGATTTTCTCCCAACTCCACCGTTGGAATGTCTTCATATCTAGAGGAGGGCTAGAAGACAGGCCAACACAGGAGACCCTAGGAGATATAAATTTTTTAGTGGATAACTTGATGGGAAAATGGCGCCGTAGGCACCCCAATGTGGCTAGACCTAGGAGAAGGTGAAAGAGTAGGAGTATGGTGACCACCCTTGGTATATCAGTGCCTTACTATTTGGTAGAATTGAATCTATGTTGATTACATATAATATTTCTATGTTTCCAATAAAGGAGGCCTCAAAATTACTTCACAAACCATCTAGGGAAAGCGAAAGCAATCTTGCAGATTTTATACTTCAAATTCACAAGAGGAATGGATTGTCAAGGTCAAATTTTACCTCTATGATATTTCTCTCATACTACAAGGGCCAACGCATGGATATAATGATATGATAGAGACAATGCCACATTATTAAGCAACAATTTGCATGCAACAATTAGCCTTAAAACAAGAAAAATATCATCCAACATATATGACAAAAGTAATCAAGAGTAACATCAAAATTTCATACTTACATGCAGTAGAGTATATCCAACCATTCATAAATGACAATAAAGAAGCTCCAAGAGAACATAAACCAGTAACCATACATCAAAATCATCCATAAAGGCCCCAATTCATTCTCCAATAAAAGTGCAAAATTTTGTAAAAAAGAGAAGATCCAATCGAAATTCGTGATGAGAAATGATCTCATATCACTTGTATTTATGAACATAAAATGAATTTGAATTATCCTCCTTGGCCTACATAAGCCCTAAAAATAAAATAATGTGTTAACAATACAACCTTTTGGTGACAAGCCCAACAAACTAGCTCACAAATGAAAAAGTAAGCCTCTCAAGAGGTCAAATAATAATAAATGCATGTCGTAGGGCCCTCTAAGAGGCCTAATGAGGTCCATGGGTGCCACAATCAATAATCGGACCCTCAAAAGCAGTGGACAAGGGGTTGACCCCTTGTAATAACCTGTGGTTCTCCAAATGACTGTGGGGGCACACAAGTGTCCTCATGGGTCCCCAAACAAATCAAAGATGAATGTAGGTTTCCCTCAAGGGATAGGATGATAATTTAGGAGATGCCACATCATCTTAGAAGTCCTAGATCATCTACAGAGTGTATGGTGTAGATCTTGGGCCAGCTGGGCATGATGGATCAGGTGCATCCTCCTCATCCGATAAGTGAACCATGAGAAATCTCTCAATGGCTATGGGATCCATGAAGTGCAATCTATTGTTGTGGAGGCCCATGGCTCTCACTTCTCACCCTATATTTTCCAATGAAACCCTCTAGAGGATTAGGACCCTGTACAGGGAGACCAATCCCAAAATGGAAACCATCTGCAATCTTGCATAAGATCCAATGTGTCCCCTAGGCTTCCAGTAGAACAAGTCATTGGAGAAATCAAGCAAATGAGCTTACCTGATCATGGACCATAGGTGGGGACTTCATAATGGCATGTCCTTCAATAATGGGCTTTACGATGTGCCAATGTCTCCTAAATTCCCAATGGGGTTTACCAAGTACCCTATTAGGTGGTTTATCCTGCTATAGGGGATAATATAGTTAAGGTATATCCGTCAAAAGGTGGTGGCATGTGGAAGATATGTGAATGAGGTATGGAATAAGAAGGCGCATCGTTGGGTCACATGCTGCGGCACAAGGGTAGCTAATAAGAGGGAAGCCACACTTGGTTTTATAAGGTGTAGGAGGGATCAATTGTGGTACATGAGGTGCCTTGACCTTGATTTTTTTGCACTTATTTATATGAATTTTTACTTTTTATGATTTTCTTTGATTAACTTCTTGGGGCTCAAGGGGTGAGAGAATGATGTATAAGATATAGCAGTGAATTCCCCCTTTTAAGGTGGGGCAATTCATCACCCACCAGGGGTTGGGATAATCATGGGTTCCTATATGATGAAGAAGGCTCATAGAATCTGATGGAACCAGGGTGATGGACATGATAATGGGGTAGAGCTCATGCATTAGATTTTTCCCACGTGCTAAATGTTTTTTTCCTGACCATATTTTGCATTTTGTGCTACTTTTCCTATTGAATGTGGCCATATATGCTTTTAACCTTCTTTTTAGCTGCATCAACCTGCAGGCTACATTATAGGCCATGACCCAAGGTGTGGGAAAGGGGAAGGGGTAAGTTGACCCTATGTGGAACCGATGGAGGAATGTGGACCCAGGTGAGAGAAATGATGGATGGGGTGATAATGAATAGAAAGAGGATAATATGAGCAAATAAGGGAGGGGGACCACACAACCAAAATTCGGGTTTCCTGTGAAATACAATTCATGGAACCAAATGGTCAGTAAAAGGCATCCCATGGACTAGAATCCAAGTTTAATGCCTAAAATGGGTCTAAAGGATTGAAGCACAGAACTAACCCATTCTTTCCGTCGAATCCCCCCATCAATCCATACCTAGAAGTGTCCATGATAAGAAAACTTTAACACTTGATTTTAAAATGACAAGGAATACATTTATATTTGGGAGGCCCACCTTCAAATATATGATCATGGTAGATGGATGAGGGATCACATGGTTGTCTCAAGTGGTGGAGGAAATGGCATAATGAGCTAACTGATGGTTTCAAGGGGGTGTTGGCTGGCGACTGAGGATCATCTTGGAGAATTTTTTTCTCCTAGGGATATTACCCATAAAATGGTGGGTAACATCTAGTTGCAACTAGGAAGTGATCTCTCAAAGAAGTGGGTGAAGCTACTCAAATGGGAGAACATGAGAACTCCAACAATCTCTTGGCTATCGTAGACCTCACACTTGCATAAGTAATAGATGGAAAAAAATGGGGCAACATGCTTTTGTGGTGTGTCATGATCGAACATGATAATAAGTTATGCCATAAAATCAACATAAAATATAAATATATGAATATTTGTATCTAAGTTCAACTAATCTATGATGAGAAATATCATATCACATTATTTCTAATGCAAAAGTCAACATGCAATGCATCCTACTCTATCATGCATATAATATAATGTCAAGTCTCAAGGAAGGAGGTGATATGACTTAATTTGACTAGCTCAGGCCAAAGTTCATCGTTGAGTTTAGAAATGTAGTAATAATCATCCCAAACCTTTCCATAAATCCTAAAAGTTAGGGGATCCTTATCTACCAAGAAAAAATCCCCAACCTTATATTCTTTCTTAGGCTTCCACCTTTTGCTTGTTTGGGAGATTGGTCAATTGAGGATTTGGATTTCCTAGGTAGGGAGGATATGTGAAGGTTTCTCGCCCTCACATGTCTCATAATATGGTCAAGGCTTGGTCACATGCGGTGAATAATAAGGCTACCTATAAAGGATAAAAGGGGTTTCATCATATTAGGGAATGGTTGCGTATGACAAATCCATACATGCCCCCCAATGTTAGTCCCCCCATTCCCGGGATAACAACATCCCATTCTACTTCCACAAGTTTGGAATTAAACCCACACACCCTTTTATATGGCCTAGTGATGTTGAGACCCAATTGCTTCATAATATTGAAAGGCATGATATTGGCTGAAGCACCATAATCTAACATACAAATATGTAAGAAAAGGTAATTGATAGTCAAAGTGAGACACAAATGTTTATGCCCCAGGTCTCGATAAGGGATGTGAATGTTTTGAAATTATTCAAGAATTTCCTCATCTTGAATCCCAAGGGATGTCTTGAGTTGTGATTGCTGCTTGGTAAGCTTAACAATTTCCTTTAGGGGAACATGTATAGTCATTTTTCCTACAACATGCCCTATGTCTATGTGAAGTTTAATTTCCTTCACCTTTTCTTTCTTACTATATTGTTTCCTAGGAGGATCCTTTTTTTGATTTAGCTTTGTTGGAGGAGTCTTCTTGGGAGGAACTTTGGGGATGGACTCTTTAGGAGGGGCTTCCTTGGGTGATTGTTTAGGAGGTGAGCGGTCTTTTTATTTTTCCTTTTAGGAATATTGGACCTCTTTGAATCTTCCTTGGATGTTAGCATTAAGAATTGATTATTCCTTTTCTTCCTTAAGGGTGACCTCACTAATGGGAGGATGGGTGTATGATCCTACCAGAAAAATGTTGAAGACATCAACTTCCAACAAATTGGCTTTCTCATCTATTTGTTCATCCTCACTTTCCTCATCATCAGATGAAGTATTTTTCTCAACAACGTTAATTGGGGCCAATGTGTTTGGGATTTGAGAAGAGCTCGACCTATCCTCTTCGATTTTCTTTTTGGGAAAAGGATTTCCTTTAGGGATATAACTTGGTTTTTGGGCCCTTTCCAAGTCGGTTATTTTATTCATGACAACCCTATCACGTGCATTGGCTTCTTTAGTGAACCTATCCATCTTTTTGAGAATAGCAAGGAGAATTTCTTCATGTTTATTTTTGGACTTCTCCTTCTTGGTTTCAAATTTAGCTCTAGGGTGGTCATTGATATCAACCTTTTAAATTCACAGGTTTTCCTCAAATTCCATTGCCATTTCATTAGCCTTAGCCAAGGTGGATGGTTTCTTATCCCTCAACACATAGGTGAGGTGGAGACCCAAAAATTTTATGATTTTTTCAAGGATGTTGGCTTCAGATGGCTTCAAATGATAAGCTATATCTTTGACTACCATATCAAAATTTTGAATGAATTCACGCACATCTTTCCTTCCCTTGGTTATTTGGTGGAACTTTTCAATGTTTAAAGTCCTTTGGGCATTGCATAACCAAATTTTCATGAATAGTTCCTCAAAATCATCGGAGTCCTTAATGCATCCAAGGGGAAGAATAAGATACCAATCTCTTTGTTGTCCCTCAAGTGATAAGGAAAGAAGAATCATGATCCTATCTTCATCAAATATGAATCTAGGGGAAAAATGCCAGTATTATTCTTCAATAAAACCATTAGCAGTCCAAGTAGCAACGCCTTTGAATTTGGGAAACCATTGGTTAAATTTTCTAGGTAATGGCTTTGGATCGTTGCTGAATTTCAAAAGGGAAAAGACATTAACCAATTTTCTTTCACTCTTGGTCATCTTGGATTGATCCCTTTCAGAGTCAGTGCTTGAAGTAGATGCCATTTCTAGAGATAGATCACTGAATTTATCAGATTCTGGGAAAAGGGAGGTTCCAACAGGTGATGGAGATCGCTTTTCCATTTTTGCAACATCCGTAGTCAAATGAGGATGTTATAGCCTTCAAGTAAACTAGGGGATTGGACAAAGAGTGTAGTCGCTAGAGGAATATTTATAAGTGTCGTCAATGAATCAATTCCTCAATGATTCACTAGGGAGGTAGACCTGCTTCCTCCTCGACAAAGAAGCCAAAACGTTACCACTCAAACTAGCAGGGGACCTAAGGGGACTCCCTAAATGGAAAATGCTAGGCCAAGGGTAACAAAAGGAGTCTTAGCCCATTGTCACCTCAGCTAAGGCTCCCTTCTATTTACGGAATTTGACTGATGGGAGGAGACTCGATATGTATGGAGTCACCAAGTGTAATAAGTCAATGAATATGAGTGACCCAGACCCTTTCCAAGGAGGTTTTGAAGAATGGAGCTTGCTTGCTTTCTAAGCGAGGGGCTATGTGCTTCTAAGGAAAGGAGGAGGATTTTTGGGAGTTAAATGTATGAGAATAGAACTTAAAAGGAGTTCCCTACACCCTAAATCCTAGTTAAAGTTGGTGTCCATGACGGTTTTTGAAAAATAGTCCCTTGAAAGAGTGGGACCACACAGGGCCAAGTGGACCCGGTCTGGGGTATGAAGAAAGTATGAAATAATCAATGATTTTCTTACCCTAAACAAGGTGGGAAGGATCAAAGAAAGTATTTGGGTCAATGATGTTGTTTGACCCTGAGAAGTTCTAGTCTTGGGGATGGCAGATCTCTCGGAGCTAGGCTTGGATTTTCTCCCAACTCCACCATCAAAATGTCTTAAAATATGGAGTAGGGCTAGAAGATAGGCCAGCATAGGTGACCCTAGGTGATCAAACGTTTTCAGTATCTAACTTGTGGGGAAAATGATGCCCTAGGCACCCGAATGTGGCTACACTTGGGAGAAGGTGAAGGAGTAGGAGTTTGGTGACCACCCTTGGTAGTTGAGTTCCTTAATACTCGGGATAATGGAGTATATGTTGATTACGTGTAATATTTCTTGGTTTCCAGTCAAGGAGGCCTCAAAATTACTTCACAAACTGTCTAGGTCAAGTGAAAGAAATCTTGCAGCTTTTATACTTCAAATTCAAGGTCAAATTTTACCTCTAGGAGATTTTTCTCATACTACAAGGGCCAATGCATGGATATAATGTTATGATAGAGGCAATCCCACAATATTAAGCAACAATTAGCCTTAAAACAACAAAAATCACATCCTGCATATATGACAAAAGTAATAAAGAATAGCATCAAAATTTCATACTTACATGACGTAGACTATATCCAACCATTCACAAATGAAAATAAACAAGCTCCAAGAGAAGATAATCCAATAAACATACATCAAAATTCACCCATAAATGCTTTAATTTGTCCTCGAGCAAAATGTGTGAAATTATCTAAAGAAGAGATAGATCCAATCCAAAGTGATGATGAGAGATGATATCACCTCAATTGTATTTGTAAACATAAAATGAATTCGAATTATCCTCGTTGGCCTACATAAGCCCCAAAAATAAAATAATGTGCTAATAATACAACCTTTCGGTGACAAGCCCACCAAACTAGCTCACAAATGAAAAAGTAAGCCTCTCAAGAGGTCAAATAATAAGAAATGCATGCCGTAGGGCCCTTTAAGAGGCCTAGTGAGGTTCATGGGTGAAAAGATGAAGAATAGGACCCTCAAAAGCAGTGGACAAGGGGTTGGCCCCATAATAACCTGTGGTGCTCCAAATAACTGTGGGGGCACGCAAGTGTCCTCATGTGTTCCCAAACAAATCGAAGATGCCTTAGGTTGCCCTCAAGGGCTAGTATGATAATGTAGGAGATGCCACATCATCGTAGAAGTCTTACATGATATTACAAGTGTATGGTGTAGATATGGGGCTAGTTGTGCATGATGGATCAGGTGCATTCTCCTCATCCAATAAGTGAACCATGACCAATTTCTGAATGGCTGTGTGTATCCATGAAGTGAAATCTCTTGTTGTGGAGGCCCATGGATCTCAACTCTCACTATATATGTGCCAATGTATCCCTCTAGAGGATTAGTACCCCGTATAGGGAGACCAAACCCCAAATGGAAACCATCTGCAATCCTGCATAATATCCAATGCATCCCCTAGGCTTCCAGCACAACAAGTCATTAGAGAAATCGAGAAAATGAGCTTACCTAATCATGGATCACAAGTGGGGACTTCATAATGGCCTGTCCTTCCATATTGGGCTTCGGGAAGTGCCAATATCTCCTAAAATACCAACAGGGTTAACCAAGTACCCTATTAGGTAGTGTATGCTTCTACAAGGGATACCATAGTCAAGGTACATCCGTCAAAAGGTGGCGGCATGTGGAAGATAGGTGAATGAAGTAGGGAATGAGAAGGGGCAGCCCTGGGTCACATGTTGGGGCACAAGGGTAGCTAATAAGAGGGAAGCCCAAACTTGGGTTTGTAAGGTGTAGGAGGGAGAAATCATGGTACATGAGGTGCCCCAACCTTGATTTTCTTTTCAACCTTCTTTATATGACTTTTTTTTATGATTTTCTTTGATTAATTGCTCAGGGGGTTAGAGCATGATGTATAAGATATAATAGTAATTCCCCCTTTTAAGGTGGGGTAGTTCATCGCCTACCAGGGGTTGGGAAAATCATAGGTTCCTATATGTCAGATGAAGAAGGCTCATAGAACCTAATGGAACCAAGGTGATGGCCTTGATGATTGGGTAGATCTCATGTATTGGCTTTTTCCCACGTGCTAAATGTCTTTTTCCCGACCATCTTTTGAATTTTTTTGTACTTTTCAAGTTGAATGTGGCCATATGTGCTTTTAACTTTTTTTTAGTTGAATAAATCTTTGGGCTTCATTCTAGGCCATGACCCAAGGTGTGGGCAAGGGGAAGGGGTAAGTTGACCCTATGTGGACATGATGGAGGAATGTGGGCCCAAGTGGGAGAAATGATGGATGGGGTAATAATGAATGGAAAGAGGGTAATATGAGCGAATAAGGGAGCAGGGTCGTGCAACCAAAATCGATGTTTCCCATGAAATACAATCCCTGGAAACAAATGGTTAGTAAAAGAGATCCCACGTGCTTAGAATCCAAGGTTAATGCCTAAAAGGGGTCTAGGGGACAAAAGCACAGACCTAGCCCATTCTTTCCACCAAATCCCCCTATTAATTCGTACCCATAAATGTCAATGATAAGAAACTTCAACACTCAATTTCAAAATGAAAAGGCATACCTCTATATTCAGGAGGCCCACCTTCAAACATATGATCATGGAAGATGGGCGAGGGACCACATGGTTGGCATAGGTGATGGAGAAAATGGCACAATGAGCTAGTTGATGGCTGTAAGGGGCTACTGGCTACCTATTGAGGACCATCTTAGAGAAATTTTTTCCCCTGCGGATATACCCCATAAAATGGTGGGTAACATGTCCAAACTGGAGATTATAAGAGGAGGTTAATGTGAATATGGAGGATACACCATAGTAGGCACCTAGTGATATAGGAAGATCAATTTTCCAGTAGCAGAGTGATTCAACATGAAGATTTGAGCCAAAGATCGAGTAGCAGGTGGCAAAGGATTGAGGTAGTATTCTAGTGGAGGTTTCTAATGTTGGAAGAGTCAGATTGAGGGAGTGCGATTTTGACGAGTGGGATTGCACAAGGATTACACAAGTAGTGATAAAAGAGCAGTTTGATCTAGTTGGAGGAGCAGTCAATTCAATAGTTGGTGGCCAATATTTTGATCAGGGGATTCAATGAATTAGTTCCAGATACAGAGAGAAGTAGAACTGTATATTTCAGGAGTTTTTAGAGGCAACATCAACAAGGCCTGCACAAAATCTATGCAAAGGCTTACACAGAAGAAATTTTGAATTACTGAGGTGCCAATTTTGATAGTTGAAATCAATTGTGAGGTGAGGACAAATCCTTGCAATAATTTTTCCAGTGATTCTCTCAGATTGGATTGCCAGTTTAAAATCCAAAGTTTTGTACTTAGATTTGTTGTTGAAGAATAATAATAAAACCATCATGTTCTACCGAATAATGTTGAACTCAAGAAGCTCATCTTGAGGGAATTTTATGTTAAGCTGTATTCAGGTCATCTGGGATTTCAGAAGGAATTGGCATCAGTGAAGAAGTTATTCTATTGGTTGAATCTGAAGAAGGAAGTGGCAGATTTTGTGGCTAGATGTTTGGATTTTGAATAGGTAAAAGCATATTGTAAGCATCCAGGTGGTTTACTACAACTGATTCAAATTCCATAGGGGAAATGAGAGGTCATTTCTATTGATTTCATCATAGGTATACCAAGGACATCTAGAGATCATGCTTCCATTATGGTTGTGGTTGATATGTTGAAAAAGGTAGCACACTTCATTCCATTGAAGTCTACTTATTCAACTAGTTACGTAGCACACATATTCATGAGAGGTATAGTGAGATTGCATGGTGTTTGAAGAAGATTATATCAGACAAAGATGCTAAGTTCACTTGTAGGTTCTGGAAAGAGTTATTTACAGGATTGAGTACAAAGTTGGTCTTCATCATAGCTTTTCATCCACAGACAGATGGAAAAACAGAGAGGGTCAATAGGATTTTGGAGGACATGTTGTGAATGTATGTTATGAATCAACAACAAAAGTGGGAAGAGTGTCTTCCACTGGTTGATTTTTTTACAACAATGGGTATTAGGAGTCATTGAGGATGAGTCCATTTGAGGCACTTTATGGGTGGAGTTGTAATACTCCTATTAGTTGGAGCGAACCAGTGAATAAGGTATTGATAGTGTTAGACATGTTAGTAGACATGGAATAAGAAATGCAAGTTATCAAGAAGAATCTAAAGGTAACACATGAAATATAGAAGAATTATGCAGATCAACATAGGGTGTTTAAGGAGTTTCAACTTGTGGAACATGTGTATTTGTGCATCAATCCCAAGAAGAGCTCCTTGAGGATTGGGTCATGTGTGAAGCTAACACCTCAATATTGCGAGCCTTTCGAGATCCTTGAGAAGATTGGACCAGTGGCCTATCTACTTGCAGTGCCTCCGACAATGAAAGTCCATGATCTTTTTCATGTTTCATTGCTTAAAAGTTTTGTAAAGGATGTTGATGATATTATTGATTGGTATTTATTATAGGTGGAGACAGAAGGATAATTCCAGTTGGAACCTTAGTGCATTTTGCAGCGAAATATGCTCATGCTTTAAAACTGAGTAATCGAGCAAGTTAAAGTGTAGTGGAAGCACTTTGGGCCCGATGAAGCTACATGGGAGATGGCTGATAAGATGTGGGATATATGTCATAGAACACTGAGGAAGGTGTTACCCTGAGGGGGAGGTGTCTGTAACAGCCTCAAGTTAAAAATCCATTAAAAAAAGTTAGTAAATGAAAAATAAGACCAAGGTCATGGGATATGTATTCCAAGATGAATGTTGGGAAAAACATCTTAGTGGGTGTTCATTTGGTTTATTATGGCTAAGGAAATGGGAAAAGGAAATGCAAAAGGATTTGAGAAGGAAAGAGGCATTAATTGGGATTTTTTTTACGAAAATAAAGGAAATTAGGAGAAAATGAAGGTGAAAGGTCAAAGGTTGCATGCGAGAAGGAAATTAAAGGAAAATAATGGAAAATTAAGAAATTAGAGACTTAATTATTAAAAAGGATGATGAGGATCATATCACAACATTTTGTCAAATTTATCTTAGAGCTTTGTCTATTCTCTCTATTCTCTCATACTCTTGCACACTTAGAGCATTCTTCGAGCACTCTAGCATTGGAGGAGGGAAGGAAAAAGAAGGACAAGCAAGCATAGGGAAGCAAATATTAAGCAAGGAAGAGTTGGATCAAGTGGCTACAATGTGCTTACTTGCAAGTATCGAGTTGCATGTATGCTTTCCTTGCTAGTTTTTGCATGCATGGTACATGCATGTCTATATTTGGTTCGCTTCCTATCATTGGAATGGGTTTTTCTAGGTGTGACAGTAGTTTTGAGCCTTACCGTTCCATTTCCAATTAGCCATGGTGTGATGGATTTTTTTGCTTAGTTGAGCTAGATTGTCAGATGCTTTCAAAACTGAATGGGGTGATCTCAGGAAAATTCCCAAAGGCCTAGAAATCCATGGACTGGTAAAGGTGGGATATGTGGTAAAGCCTGAGGGTGGAGACAAGAAAATTCCTCACGGTTTAGGTGGAGAGATCCATATGAATCCATGCTTGTATAGGCCTAGTGATCCCTTGATGGGTATATGGTGGGATTGCGACAAAACCTGGTAGTGTATGTTTCTTGTTTGGTCCTAGGACTCCTTGAACAGTATGTGGCGGGATTGTGTTAAAGCCTGGTTGTATAAATGACGGCTTGGTCCCAGTAATCATTTACCAGTATATGGTGGGATTGTAGTAAATCCTGACGAAGCATTGGTTGTTTTGATGTGAGTCCCACATTCATGCTTGGAATATGATACAAGGGTGATATGAAAGAAATATTTGGTTCAACCCAATCTATGGTCGAGTGGTACATTGGAGTCCCTGACATGGTTGGATTTTGCATATGTTAATTAGAGCTCTTTTTCTCTTATGTATTATGTGTAAATGTACTTATTATTATGTGGTTTTAATGGTTCTATTATTGATATTTCTCTGGTTATATGTTGGTTATAACCATGGTTTATGACAAACTTGAATTATGGTTCTCATCATGTTTTGATTAGTAAATTAAATTTTAATGAATGAATGAACTAATATATGATATTTCAGCTATGGTGAGAAGGCATCAAACCTTCTTTACAATTTGCATATAAGTATGATATCCTTATGTTCATATGTGTATTTATGACCTGTACATTGTATGTTCATGATGTGTTTGACGAAATGTTTGTCCTAGTTAGGATGAGTCAAGTTAGGCCCTTGTTCGAGTTTTTCATTAGAAGCCTTGTCTTCTTTTTATTTATCACTTTTGAGTGTTTCATCAAGTTTTGGGTAGAGGCCTAGGTCTTAGCCCAGAGAAAGTGGCTTCAATCCTGTGGTTGGTGGCACAGAACTCGCTGAAAAATTCTGCAATTGCATGGAGGCCTTGTTGTGGGAGTGACTCAAGGGTTACAGCTGCATGGAAGGCTTGTCATGGGAGTGACTGATGGTTTAGTTCAGTTAAAAAGCAAGTTAACTTAGGGGTTGGGCACCTGGAGTGGTTGGTTAGCTATTGGGGGTCCTATAACTCCTAAGGAAGATATGTTTGGTTTTGGTTTGTCAATTGCACTTCCTTAATTTCATAGTAACTCTTCTTCACATGTTTACCCCAGTAGGTTGGTTAGCTTGGGTAAATGTGGGAGGAGGGTGTTTTAAATTATATTTTCCACCTTACATGAAAATTTATTCTGTTGTGATTGTGGAAAAATTGAGATTGTATGAGCCTCCAATGTGTTAGCACTCTATGAATCCCTTTAGGCTCAGGAAAGGACCACAGAGGTAACCACAAGCTGCTTTTGGCTAGAAACTAGTATTTTCTAGTCGGAGGGGGCTCCCTCACTTGAAAAACCTAAAAATTAGGGACTTTGAAGCACATATTTTGATCCAAATTGGATCATTATGTTAATTTTCATCCATATCGATGCATTTGGAGTGGAAAAAGTGGAGGAATTAGCTCACGAGACTGTTTTTACCGGCGGGACCTAGTTTGGCGAAATGAGGTCTGAAACCTTCTGGGAGCGTTTTGAGGCATCAATTGAAATTTTGAGGCACCTTTTCATGGTATTATACACGTAGAGAGATTTCCAACGACACAAGAATAGTGTCAATCAGAGTTCGTATGCAAAAGTTATGCCACTCAGAAGTTGACCTTCTTGTTTTCACACCTATAGTTCAGGAGGATGCTGCTTCAACCCCCATTATTCATGGAAAATAGGTTAGCCATGTGTTTTTGATGTAAAATACTCTAGAAGAGTCTATTTTGTAACTCTAGTTAAGACTTTATGTAGTCAAACTTAACCACTCGTAGGCTATTGGGTTGTGTTATAACCGGGCCACTAGGAGGAAGAGGCATTCCATTCTTTCGAGAGAATTTTGTTCCATAGTTGAGCAAAGATAGCCAAGAGAGGTAGGAGGTAGAGCACATAGAGAGGATATGTGCACTATAGCAGGCCACGGGCCATAGACATTACTTCTTTGTATTTGTAGACATATTTCTAGATCGAGAAAGAGAGCGAAGCGACCTCACCTTCCAGCTGGGTTTTCTCTCGAAAGGGTTTGCCAAAGAGAATATCTTGTGTCTTATGTGTGTGTGAGATTATTTTTTCATTATCTATTTTTATGCATAATTTACTTTTACTGGCATGCACTAATTACAGTTAATTTTATAGATCTAGAAATTAAATAAAATTGTAATAGTGTAGAATCTCAGATTTTTAATATAATATTATTAGATCTATTGTGATGAACTGTACAATGGAATATCCATGAAATTTTATGGATCATATTTTGACAGAGACCAGATATGAAGAGAATTTTAAAGTTTATTGGAAATTGGTGAAGGATTCTGGAATATTGATGCATGTGATCATAAAATTATTAGCTCATCGTACCTATGCATATACCAACCAATTACATGCACAAAGGCCTGTCTAGCACATACTTCGAATAGTTAAACAATTGTAGTACAGTGTGAAAGGAACATATAAAACACTCACCCACACTTGACAGAACAAATGAGATTTATGTTACTGCATTTCAATGGGTGAGTATTAAGAGGGAAAACAGAAGATTTAAAGGCATAACACATTTCCTTTGCATCTGAAACATTAAGACACAGCTAAACTAGAGCATGCATGAGGAATTATAATATAGTTGTTCCCTTATACAACTAAAGAACACTGAGGAAGAAATTAAATAAGGTAACAAATACACAAGAGAGAAACAAATTCGAAGCATAATACCACAAGCATCTCTACAATGATCACTGGAATAACTCAACATTAAGTATTATTATTAATAAAGATCACAATGCACAAATATCTCTGAAATAGTTAACAAATAACATCCAACCCCTTGTGGCTTGTATCATTTGGCATTAAATAGAATTACATCTTCAAAAATCCCATGACTAGATACAACAAATGTGTTATCCATGAGATAAGTTAAACTGATCACAAAAGTAACAAGTTCTTAAACATATCTTTCATTTTTTATTTTAGTATAAAAAACAAAAACTAACTTAGATCTTATCATGCTATCCTATCTTAAACACCATCCTAATCCATGAGAGTCTTATCCTAGTCATCGTACCATCCCTTTAGAAATAAAAATAGGAAACAACAGTTAGCTACCAATTATGTGTTGTGTAGTAACTGTGTAGCATGACATGTTGGCATGATTTTCCACGTACTAGCAGACATCTAGCTGGTGACTAGGCAATGAACAAGCTTCTGGCACAACAACACATTCTACCATTCTTTCCCTGACACATGGAAGCCTCAATACTCCACACATAACTGTGCACAACATGTGTGCAGCACTACGTAGCAACATATAAAATTATGCTTATACCTCCTTTCCCCCAAAAATTCACAAAATAGTTCAGTTATATAATCAACACTCTTAGACTACCCAAGCCAATCTTCAGGATGATAAAAAAAATGACACGTTTAGCCTTTTTTTTAAACTGAAAGGATTTTGCTACGCAACACTGACAGTCTCCATCAATCATCAAAATTTGTACATTCAACAAACAAACCATTACCTCCTCTTTCTTTTACTAGTTGAAGGCTTGTTGGGGGATGACTTGATCTCAATGCCTTTGGATGGAGTATCATCTTTTCTGATCAATGCTGGCTGAGATGGCTTTGACTCTAGCTGTGGTTTAGGCCTTGACCTAGGCACATTACCAGGTGGAGGCACTTCAACAGCTTGTCTATATTTCCTCACCAACCTCCAAGATTTTGCCAACTTTTGTTTCATGAGCCTCAACCTTCTCTTCAACACCAAGTTCCTGCCATACAAATTCTTTGCTTGTCTCCTTGCAAGGAGAGACCATTTGAAAAATATCTTGCATCTATCCATTGTCTTGGAGGCATCAATCAATTCTTTGTTACAATCCACAAGTAACTGGTTAACAACTTTCTTGTAGTTTTCATTGTCTTGACAATCCTCAATCTCTTCCAGATACTTGTGATACTCCATCTGTTGGGCATGGAATCCCCCCACAGCATGTTTTTGGGCTCAGAGCCCAAGTTTTCGTCAAATGTATTGTAAGACTCCACGAATTGTAGGCGCGGAGCGCGAAGTATAGGTTGAGTCATAGGGTTGTCTGCCCTAAGTATTGTAAAGTAATGTAATGTCATGTCGGCCTACCCATGGTCTGCGGACCATGGGATTGTATAAATAAGAGTGAGGCTCTGAGTTGTAAAGGTAGCTAATAGTGAAGAAGTTGAGTAGTGAAGATAGAGCATAGAGTAAGAGTCCGAGTGTATTGGGTCGTAGTAGTAGGAAGAGGCTCTGCAGCTGAGTGTGCAGAGGCCTAGTAGAGTCCGCAGCTGAGTGCACAGACCCCTACATCTAAGTGCACAGAGTGGTGTCGAGTCTATAATCTTGAATGAAGAATAATAAAGAGAAGTGATTCCACTTTCTATGCATCTTCTTGAATATTACCTTCTTCACATTTATACTAATTTGTTTATCGCGCGCACTTATATGATTGTTGGATATACTGTTAATTATCACTAGTCTTACACAAATGCGTTAAGTAATCAGGTAATAACAGGTTAAATAGTAAGGAACTTGGGTATATTACGAATCGCACCTCAAGTAAGGCTGTGCGGAGGCAGCATCACAGGTTGCGAGGGACTAATAGGTGCGCGTAGCGACGTGCGCACAGGGTCAAACCGCAGACCCCCAAAAGCTCATCAGACATCCCCAGGGTGCGGAAACCTAGTTCTAGCACCCTCCCATACTACTTCGGGTGAGACCTCAGTCTACTTTGGGTGAGACCTCAGTCTGTGCTCTGCGAACTGTTGCTGAAAGGGCCAGTAGTGCCGCGATTTTCTTGGCTAAATCACCTCTGAACCTAGGTCAAGCCCATGCAAGCCAACAAATGGTTTCATTGCTAGGACCTGGATCTGCATAAGGGATGTCTGATGTTGTGCCACTAGAACCCCACAAAGAAAGAAATTGAAGAGTTGTTGGACAAGAAGATTCACAAGTTTGTGGCGCGGGAAAAAAGAAATCCATGAGTAACTAAGGAACAGTGGTTGGAGCGCTACTTGTATATGAAAATCCATGAAATTTTCTTTGCATCCTTTCCTTCTGAGCTACCTGAGTGGATCGTGAAGCTAGCAGACAATCAGGGAAGGTGTAGGCTCAACAAACCAATCGTGTGGACTCCAGAATTAGTGCACAGACTAGAAGCGTCAGGAGATAAGATCGCATGAGTTGTGGACCATTGGCTCGACCGAATTATAGGAGGATTTATCACTAGGTTCACAATAGACACAACCGTCAGCTACAGCGAGGCGGAGCGACGTTTCCTCAAGGGACCGCGAGGTAAGTACATTAAATCTTTGAAAACTTGGATTAAGATGCTATTGTGTGAAAAGTGGGTTATGCAAATAAATTAATGTTTGGGACTACGCGAAGTGGGAAGATCTGCAGAAGAGAAAGTAGTGAAGAATTGGAAACTAGTCCCTTAATTTCCCCCTCTCGGGAAGTCAAGGAAGAGCTCGCGAAATTTTCTCCAAGAAGTGCGGTCAGTCTGATAAGGCAGTGTATTCCACGTTTACCACCTCCACCCACACCGCCTCTCGTCTCACCCTCCTCACCTCCATCTCCACCCACCCCACCTCCACCACCACCACAGTTCAGTATGGTGAGTGCGATCAAACTACCAGTATTCAGAGGAGTGGGGAATGAAGAACCGGACCAATTCTGGTTTGTTGTAAGATCAGTATGGGAAGCACAAGGCATCGCGAATGACAATATCAAGAAGGCTACACTGGTGAGCGCGGTGCAGGATCGCGCATGAACATGGTACATCAAGCATTCTAATGACTATCCAAACGCAGGAATCACAGAAATCTAGGCCGCGTTGAGCAAGGAATTTAGCAGGCCAAAGTCAGAAACACAATCAATCATTGGGTTTAAGGAGATCACGATGCTCACGGGGGAGACCCCATGGGATCTGGACCAAAGACTGAAGGGTATGATTCGCAAATCCAACATGACATTGACAGATGGACAGCACCATGCATGGTTTGTAGCGTCACTAACACCACACTTAAGGACGACGCTATCACAGAAAAAACTTTCCACCCAGGCTAAACCTTTGGAGATGGCGATGAGATTTCATGAGACCCCTATACAAGACCCTAGTCTAGGAGTCCAACAAATCCATGCACAACTGCAAAATCTATGTATAGAAATGCAGAGTTTGAAACAGGACAGGACAACTCGGCCAGAAGCGTGCAAGGAGGTATGGTGCATAAAATGCAAAGGCCAGGGACATGACAAGGACCACTGTCTAGTGCTCACAAATTACTTGGTAGGAGGAGGGACGATGCTGTTAAAACCTGAGGCACAAGCAGGACTGAGCGCGGTGCCTACATTATGGTGCATGATTTGTCAGATAGGAGGAAAGAACACTATAGACTATTGTCATCTATTGCATAAGTATATGCAGACATCCCAGCAATTGTTTTGTAACTTCTGTAGGTCGGTAGGCCACGATGAGCGCACCTACAGAAGCTACAAACTAATGATGGATTGGACTCTTACCTATAGGGTGCAGACTGAAATGCGAGCCCTTGACCCGAATGCAGGAATGGCACATGCTGGATTTCAGGGGTGGGGTCGAGGTCGAGGTGGAATGGGACCAGGAAGGGGTTGCAGATAGTTAATTTGTTATAATTGTGGAGGGCTAGGGCACTATGCCCGTGATTGTATAAACCCGACAAGGACATCATGTTTTTACTGTACTCAGTTTGATCATGAGGCAGAAGACTACCCTACATTGATAGTGAGACTGTGCAAAAAAGGGGTACTTCAGCCTCCTCCGACTCAAAATTTGTAGATGATGAGGTCTCAACTGCGCGAAGAAGACTAAAATGTAAACATGATGCTCAGGAGCGGTATGACCACTGGCGATGATAAAGGTAAGCGGTCAGAAGAAAGTGCGTGGGTTCGCAAAGCTCCTACAAAGGAACCTGAATTTTATTTAGAACTCGTGAAGGAGACATTCATGGAAGCTAAGAAGAGCTTCACGGAGGCCTCCACTTCAGGTAGTAAGGACCAATTAGAACCAGGGATGGATCCTTCAATGCTCACTACCCTTCTGGAGACATGCATGAAACTACTACATGACAACAAGGTAGTGAAAGGACTATAGGAACTTGTCACTACGTGCGTGGGGTTAGGAGAACAGCGTGTGATCCAGAAACTGGGAAAGCATGCATTGTGCACAGGAAGGGAAATGAGGTTGATTGCACAAATCAAAGAATATGAAATGGATCAAGTAATCTTGTATCTTGGATTGGATGTGAATTTACTTTCAAAACAAACATGGGAACGCATGGGTAGACTTGCGCTATAGTGGTCTCCCATGGGAAGGTTGCAAGGGGTAACAGTGGATATTGAAGGTGCAAGCGTGCAAGCAGATTTTGAAGTGATAGAAATTTTCGATGATAGTAATCCCTATCCCGCACTACTAGGAATAGACTAGGTTACCGATATGAATGGATTCATAAATCTGAAGAAGCGTAAAATGATCTTTAAAAAAAATTCACTATGCATAGTAGTACCGCTAGATCCAGCCAAAGGAGCGCTATACACTGAATTGGTGCGCGACAACGATAGTGATGTTGATCTCAATTGTATTTACAAGATAACCGTGTGAGAATAGGATTGGGTGAATCTAACTGCAGATGGAAGGATTTCGTGGGGGCGCAAAAGCTCCTGCACTTTGGATTCAGATGAAGAGATAGAGCAATGGCAAAATTAGCTGCGTGAAGTAACAACGCTTAACTGCAACATGATGGTTAGATCACTGTGCTGCATGACAATAAAGGCAAGGGACCTGCTGACATATGATGGGCTGATAGTAGTGGATGAATTCCTGAGAAAATTTGAAAGCGTAGTACCAAAACAGTAGTGGTTCGATGCGCTAAAGTGGGCACTACGTGCAACGCCTGCACGATGATGGGGTACGCATTAGGGAAGTTTTGAGGACTAGCGCGGATGTAGAAGGATGATGCGCTTACGCTTTGGAAACCCTAGCCCAGAATGAGAGCTAGTCAGTAAGGGCAGAACAACTTGCATGCCCACCTTTTTCGATGGGTACGGACATGTGCTGTATAGCCTGCACAAGCACACACCACTCCCAGAATAGAGAATTAGAACAAACTGTAGCAGTAGGAAAGGCGATGCACGCTACCAATTATCCATGGAGAAGTATTCAATAGGGTGTGTGAAGTAATGAATATGGTTCACCAGGCAAGACACACTGATTGGGACCTGCGCGTACCAGCGATTCGATGGGCCTATAGGAGCATGTGCAAAACCCTAACCACGGAAACGATTCCAAAGGTGCAAAACAGAGTAGAGACTGTAATTTCTGAAGAAAATGCAAAGAGGAATGCACACGTAATAGCTCCCGTAGATGTGATGGTGCATGAAGACCGGGATGAAGAAATCACACAGCTATGTGAGGTCAAATACATAAAGATTCAGGAAGCCATTCGGCGAAGGAACCTTCGACTTCGCAAAATTGAAAAAGACTGGGTACGACTAAGGAAGAAAAGAATTTTGATGGACGTCAAGATCAAGTGGCTGGAAAACGAGATCAAGCAAGCATGTCTCGTCGATAAACCAAGGATTATAAGACAAGGTGCGGATGATCATACCACTGGATTAGAAGATTGTCGCTGAGAATTTATGACTCTACTGCCATGGCTACAGCTGCACCTCACCAAACGTAGTAACCATGGGAGTGCACTACATACGGTAGAATGCGTGATGCCGGTTGTCACGAAGGCAATTGAGGAGTTTCCGCGAACTATGCTAGAAGACGAGTTGAAGTCTCGCACAGGTGGTGTGACCACCTGACTAGCCGTAGGGAGCACAGTCTTAGTGCTCTAGACAGTTGAAAGAGAGCACTGGACTATAAAAGAGTCTGTTTGGGAGGTGCACGATAAGGGAGGTGCACACAGGATCAACATGTCACAAGGTTCACACCTGCGCACAGGGAGCTGCGCTGTCGCACGGGTAGAATAGGAAGTGACCGTTGGTGTCACTGTTCATGACGGGATGTCCGATTTAAGGCAGAAGGGAGCAGGCAGCGAGCATTTAAGATGTGAATTAAGGGCAAGATTCGAGACAATCTGCCGCACAATGATGGCCCAGAATTGGGGGAACAATTGAATTTTGAATTCAGAAGGTGCTATAAAACTCCAGGGGCTAGCCATGAGACAACACTTGTTCACTTGAGATTTGAGCAGTTTATTAGAGCACAGAGTGTTGAGCGTCGTGCGATATTCAAGCCCCGAAGTTCGCGAATGACTATAGATAGTTCAAACAAGATGGCGGATACCAGGAGAGATTTGGGCTTTGCAGAAGGAAACACTGATGAGGCTATGTAGAACCCCACGGTACATGATGTCCCCGAAGATACTAGGGTTGCGCCAGAAATCCCGAAATCGCCTCAGACGCTGAAGCCCAAGAAAGATATGAAGGCAATGGGACTAGTTTGCATGTCCCCGAGGAATCAATGGTTCATAAAGATCTCAATGGAAGAAAAGGACAAGGGTGTCACCACTGAGACAGATGACGAGGAGGAGGACCTACAAGCTCTCGTCAATGAGATAGAGGAAGTAGAGGACATGGAAGAGGATATCCAACTAGTGCGCTTTGTAGTGAAATTCCCCGAGTACGTCCCTCTGCGGAAAGGGAAAACTAAGATACTAAAGGATTTGGATGTCACCGAGAGTGCACTCCAGACCCCCCTCCTCCCTGATGGAATTGTGTTTGAAGGCTCGCACTTGAGCCACGTGCCCACAATGAAGTTTTAAGATTGGGACCTCACCGACGGCGATAAATTCTTGTTATAGACATTTTTGTGCCTTACAACATGAAGCATGAAATGTCCATAATCTAAGGGATCCAAAGTCCTTAAACATGTTGTTCCTACCCCTAGAGGAACAAGGTCAGCAAACCACAGCACTGAATAACAGTTCTCCACCTGAAAACACTCAAAAACAAGGCAATTCTGAATCATGTCAACTGCTCCACTGAGCATCTATGCTGAATGTCAAGTGCTCCACTGTCTACCTGCATTGAATGTCAACTGCAAAGAAGGCTACCTGCACTGGGCGAGTTTGGACATGTGGCACAGTCATTCCTCAAGGTGTCAATGCCCAGGAAGCTTCCAAAATGACACTTGGATCAAGGAATTCGACTGGTAATGAGTAAGAGGGTCTAGATCTCCAAGTGGAAGCAAGAACCTCCAAGTGGATTCAAGAACTGAAGAATAACTGAAGTGAGAGAGGACACTAGTCAGCTCTCAAGCTGACTCATCCTTTCTCCAAAACCCTATATATAGATCTCTCTCATGAGGTCTAGGGGGGCTGGAATCTTGTGAATGTAAGGAAGTGCTGTTGGTTTGAGTTTAGAACTATTGGGTGATTTGCTTTGAAGGAGGTGAAGAGGAGATTTCTTTCTGCTGGGAAGGTGATGCTGGATTGGGCCTCTTATGGTTGTATCACTTCCTGAACCTTACTTCCTCCATTAATAAAGCATCTGAGGTTCTTCTATATGCATGTGTCTCAATGGTGTATTGTTATACTTGTGTATTTGATTTATTCTAATCCTTGAATCATTTATGAATGTATGCTTCTTGTAGTTTCCCTCTCTTGCCATTTTGCAGGATCTTGGTGTAGCTGGGCCAGTGAAAGAGAAAGGAGCTGGGGGCAAGCAGCAAGGAGAGAAGATTGGATCAACCATTAGCGAAAGACATCGGTTAGTGGATCTCTTTCTCCCCTCTTTTACATCTCATAAAGAAGTAATCTTAGATGGCTTTGCTTTGATTGTTGCTAAGGAACTATCACCCTTAGAGTGGGATAGGGTCATTCCGTATTGGATACTTTTCCCAAAAACAAATTGGCGACTCCGCTGGGGATCGTATCTTGTTGGTTGTTTGTGTTTTTGCTATTCATTTCCTAAACACCGGGAGTACCGAATCGAACTGCATTTGGATCTTTCAAATGCAAAGTAGAGGGCAGCTACTCTAGCTCAGTTTCTGGGCATGTTTATGAATTGAAGAGCTGATCCACAAGGACTCTGAACAGCTCTTAGTGATAGCTTTTCATCCTCCTTTTCATCCTTTAGTGTGTACTTGATTGATAGCTTTGATTTGGCCAAAAACTGTTGATTTTTGAGCAATCTGTGACCCAGAACCTGAGAAAAACGAGAGTTTCTCTCTTCATTGCAGGCACTGTGAAGGTAGTCTGCATTTCATCGCAGGTCCCGAAGGGGCTACCTGCGTTGAATGTCAAACTGACAGTGTACTACCTGCGCTGAACCAGTTTTGCCTTGTGCAACTGGGGTTCTCTGCTTTTTATTGCCCTGTTTTCATCTTTGTTTTTGCAGCCTGTTATCAGTCAATGTACCTATCTGAAACCACCTTTCTTTGCCACTATTCTGCCTCGGTTGTATAAAGAAACTGTATTTGTTCTTTGTGTATTTCTTACATCATTTGCAGTTTCCCATAACGAAAGTGAACTAGTCTTGTTGTGGCCTCTTAGATCTAGACCTGTGATAAGTGTCGTTCTGATCTTAAGAGTTAGTTTGTTTGTTGTTCATAGCTGATTGAGATTTTGCTTTCGTCATATGGTTTGAATTTATGTATTTCTAGTGTTGAAACAAGTAAATCTTAAGGTGTCTTTTGATTTTGGACAAAAGCTTGTTTGCTTTCACTTGAAATTGAATTCAAAGTTATACAACAGCTTTCTTTTTGTAGTACACCAACATTAAGAAAGAGAAAAGAAATACTTGCATTGTGAATTTTGCATTTGATAAGTTTGCATGTTGATTTAGGAAAAAGTGCATTAGTGTGTGCTCTATGATCTGTGTGAAAAGATGATGTCTTTCTTTTCCCTCAGTAGTTAAGATTTTCAAAGTTGAAAGATTGAAAAGCTTGCTTATCATCTTAGACTGCATTTAGGAAGTTGTATTATACATCTCGTGGTGATCCATAAAGGCAAACTGCTAAACAAGATCAACTTAAAATGAATTGAATTTACATAACAACGCATTGAAACATAATGCAAACACATAGAGGTCTAAGCTAGAGACGTGTTCCGGCGTCATTAAACATGATATCTTAGCGTTGAGTGGTTGGGTGATTCCTCCACGGTGAAGCGATAAGTATCAATACGGACTTGTGCTCCCACGTACCGTCGCGTATATATTGGGAGACCCCTATAGGAACAAAGCCTTTATCCATAGGAAGCCGTGTCGGCCGCCCTATTGATCGCAATGCAGTGAACACAGCATTCACGAAGATCGACCACTCGTACCGTAAAACGTATTCTGTGGTTTTGCGAAAAGTTTGGCACACCCTCTGCCTAGATCTCCAGAGCAGTTTCTTTTGGCCTTTTTCAAACTCTATAACTGAAAAAGTCCATCCGAGCATTTGTCACTTCGGGCTCGTTAAAACATCGAAGGATACTAGAGTCATCTTTAGCTTTTTCTCGACTCTTAAAAACTGAAAAAGCAAGTTGTGTCTAAAGCGTCGTTATAAAATTTATTTTAAACGGAACATAATCACCTCCTATTCCTACGTTGATCTGTAGGTTGAGAACATGGAACGCCCCAACCAAGGAATTCCCCATGATGGAAATCCTAGTCCTTTCTCCTCTTGGGGAGAAGTTGGTGTGCCCCACATGGCCACATTGTCGCTTCCAGGACTGACAATTGGCCTGCCAATATGGCTATTCTCAACCAATGTAGTTCAGAACACCATGGTTCCTGAACATTCGAGTCAACAGTTAGATCAGTCTAGAGCTGCCCACCAGCCTTCTACTTCCTATAACTCTTCCTCCAATCCTTCATCTTCGCAAGGTAGAGCCGGCAAAAGCCAAGCTCCCATGGAGAAGAAGGAGAAGAAGAAGAGAGAGAAGAAGAAGAAGGAGCCTAAGGCGACTGGGGGCAAGCAAAAGACATCTGACAAAAATCCACACACAACACAGACTGGGCCTAAATCGCCATGTGTCATATGTAGAGGAGACCACTTCCATAGAGATTGTCCCTGTATTCCCCGGATACTAAGGGACTGGTCCCCTCGTTTGCACAATTCGGGAGCATCAACCTCTGATAGCCATGTTGAATGCTTACCGTCAACCAGCGAAAGTGAAGGTTCAAGACAAAGAGGGGGAGCAAGATCCCCCTGCAGACTGTGTGAAGGCGATCACGCCATCCACCATTGTCCCTTCTTAGACGAAGCGAAGAGAGTTTTGGAAGATCGTCCGGTTTCACCATTAAGACTTCCTCCTGGATACAAAAAACTCGTGCCGAGTCCTTCGTTGGTTGAGAATACAGCTGGCCCGCTCAAGTGGTCAGCTGAAGCGTCAGTCATTGAAAATGAACCTACTGAATCCAGACTGGACGAAAGTCCAAAGGTCGAAACGGCAGTTGACCCGGTTCTCCCTTCAGAAGTTTCATCTTCAAATGACACCGTCACTGAAGATTCATCTTCAAATGACACCCTCACTGAAGAGAATAAGGATGACACCATCCAGATTCTTTTCATCAACACAGACTCTGACGGGCATCAGGGCAATGCGCCCATTCCTTTATCGCAGGAAGGAACATCGTCAGGGTCATATCCGACCGTGTATTCGGCCCCACCACCAAGCAACCTGGTTGTGCCCTTTGATTGGAACCAACTAGGCAGACCCTGGTTGCCGGTCAGTATACCATTCGGAATCATAGTCCAAATATACAGAATGGTAATGGCTGGCACTATCATTGATGAAGGGGCATCTGTGAGTATCCTTTCCTCTGTTGCTTGGAAAGCACTGGGTTCCCCGGCGCTTTTGCCCGAGATAAGGAATCTCTCGGGTTTCGATAAAGGAACCAGTCGACCATTAGGGATCCTCCCCAATGTGCCTGTTACATTGAAAGGGAAGACCGTTCAAATGAATGTGATGGTCGTTCAAGGACCCTTGGATTATAACCTACTCCTTGGATGAGACTATATATATTGCATGGGAGCAATAGTCTCCTCACTCTTTAGAGTAATGTGTTTTCCACACGAAGGAAGGATGGTCAAGCTCGTAGACCAACTTTCATTTCCGGGATCACGCATCGCAAATAGTCACATACCAACCCTGAATGGTCTATTCAATCAAGAAATGTCTCCACCCCCAGTCCTCCTTCTCGATGAGTGCGAGTGATTCGGAAAGATAGGACTGGAACCCAGGGGGAATGCATCCTGGTCTGCTTTAGGCAGAGAAAACCTTCGGTATAAGGTAGAATTTCCACGAAAGAATATGACTAGTCCGTACCCCGTCCGTGGATGGAAGAGGGGTTGTTATAGAATAAGATTCTTTTGTCAAAGTTACGTATTTGACAAAGATCATTCACCCTTGTCTATTTCGGTAGACATCGCCAAGGAAATATTTTGTTTGAAAGATTAACGAGACAATCTTTGGGTAACCTGAAAGAGGTACCTCTCCCGGTGAAACGAAAGTTTCGATGGCAGAAAAGTAGAGGTAACCTTGAAATGTTGTTTTATACCTGGGGGCATGCAACCTTTTGGAGTGCAAGCAAGGGGCGACTATTTATTTTTTAAAATTTTTAGGTCCTCCCTTTAAACCTGTAGGTCTAACCCTTTAAACTCGTAGGATTAGCCGTTTCCGAACTTGCATAAAGAAAGGATGAGAGGGAGCAAAGCTTAGTGAAGATGAAGCTCCATAAAAAATAGAGATCTCACAGGAGACATTCTTATCTTATGACTGGTATATCGAGCAGTTTTAGCACATAGTTCATGCTCGTTAAAAAATAAACATAAGATTCGAGCAGTTTTAGCACATAGTTCATGCTCGTTAAAAAATAAACATAAGATCTGAGCAGTTTTAACGCGGTCTTCATGCTCGTTAAAAAATAAATAAAAGCAGTGAGCAATGTTTCCTCCAGAGTTTAAGCTCATTTTTAAATAAAAAATGAACCTATCTCGGTAAATAACCACTGTGATCGTAAATTTATCAGCCATAAAAGCCTTGGTCGTGTTTGCACCTGCCACCTCCACTTTCATCTGGCCGATCGTTCACCTCCATATGATTGTTTACCCATTTTGAGGAATAGCTGCGAAGAGTGATTTCACCTAGCCATCCTTGTGACACTTCCATGATTGGAAAATTCCAACCTGTACCTGGAATCTGCTGCTATCCCTGTTTATCACTCATTCCTCAAAAGACGAGTCTTCTTTGAGCTCTTTTCAACTGACTCGTAAAATATGAAAAGATTGCCGAGTTTTGGCCTTCCATCTTGTTAAAAAGACCGGAAGAGCTATCCCTCCTCTAGATTTTAATCTTTTTGGACCTGAGGGATTATTGCACAAAAAGGTCGAGCGCTTGTTTTATTCGGCTCGTTAAAGTTATCGAAAACTCATCCCTTCTATATTGTTTTATACTTTTTCGGACTTAAGGGATTAGATGACGAAAAAGGAATTTTGGAGTTAACTTTCTGTACCTTTTCAGACTCTCTAAAAATGAAAAGGACCGAGTTTTCCTTGTCGTTAGACTTGTTAAAATGATTAAATAGCGACAAACTTGTCTTTAGACGAGAACGAGTTTCCCTATCACTAAGCTCGTTAAAACATAGCGATGGGATTGCCCGAAGGGCAGGTTATAGAACAAGCATATGTTATCCTCCTCAAGCTTGACAAAAATAAAGAGGTACTGGTCAGAAATGACTGGGGAAAAATTGGGAGAACCTCAAAGCTTTAATGGTAGCAAGTCGCTCTTGAACATGACACTTTTCCTCCGTACCACATCGGGTTGGGTTGTTTCATTCACCGGTCTCATCACCATGGTCTCGCCAAACCATCCACATTTGGGGTAATGCTACCGATCCATCACATCAGTGTCGTTATATGTTCAAGAGATGTTGTTCAGAATGAGTCAACCGTGTCCCATCCACTGCCATACATTATCCTTCATCCATTCATGACCGCCACCTTGAATCATATGTCACAGATTGTTTTCACCTCCATTAAAATCATTAGCTCCGTTCCGTGTCACTGATGTGGGATTCATTAAGGCCCTCCTTTGACGGATCACTCCTTGTCGAAATTAGCTCATTATCCAAGGAGTTGATCTAGGAACAACCCCCTCAGTACTTTGAAGCTTGCATGCCTCAATGGCAAGTTTCTCACTTCCGGCGACAGGTATACATCAATGACCTTCGACCAGAAGATTTTGCGTGGTGTTCGACGCCAAGTCCTATATTCACACCACGTGAATTGTACTGTAGTACCTTGAGGGTCATTATCATTATCGGTGATTCCTCTCGCGCTTGTTAACGGTTTACATCATTGACCGGTAATCAAGCAATGTCTTTCCATGTTCGACTTCAGCGCAATTCTCACATGGATCGACTTGTACTTAGAGTGAAGATCGAACGAGTTTGATGACCCCGAATCTAGTTCCATCCATCCGGGCTGCGATATATATTCAGGAAATAAAGACATTGACATGTGCAGCAGATGATCATCCTACTCAAAGGATGATAATTTCAGCAGAGAATTATCAGTCTACCATCAGACGATTGTCTGTTCTATGTACAAAAAAATGTATTTATAAAGCTGAGCATGGGAATGCCCGCCTCAGCTAGATCATGAAAGCAGTATGAAAAATAATGTATTGTATTGTATCTTATTACAGGTCACCTCTCAGCGATTGAATGAACTTCGGATCCTCCTGATAAAGCATTTCACCCGATAAACGACCTCATACTTTAGGGGGCAACTGTTATAGACATTTTTGTGCCTTACAGCATGAAGCATGAAATGTCTATAATCTAAGGGATCCAAAGTCCCTAAACATGTTGTTCCTACCCCTAGAGGAACAAGGTCAGCAAACCACAGCACTGAATAACAGTTCTCCACCTGAAAACACTCAAAAACAAGGCAATTCTGAATCATGTCAACTGCTCCACTGAGCATCTGCGCTGAATGTCAAGTGCTCCACTGTCTACCTGCGTTGAATGTCAACTGCAAAGAAGGCTACCTGCACTGGGCGAGTTTGGACATGTGGCACAGTCATTCCTCAAGGTGTCAATGCCCAGGAAGCTTCCAAAATGACACTTGGATCAAGGAATTCGACTGGTAATGAGTAAGAGGGTCTAGATCTCCAAGTGGAAGCAAGAACCTCCAAGTGGATTCAAGAAATGAAGAATAACTGAAGTGAGAGAGGACACTAGTCAGCTCTCAAGCTGACTCATCCTTTCTCCAAAACCCTATATATAGATCTCTCTCATGAGGTCTAGGGGGGCTGGAATCTTGTGAATGTAAGGAAGTGCTGTTGGTTTTAGTTTAGAACTATTGGGTGATTTGCTTTGAAGGAGGTGAAGAGGAGATTTCTTTCTGCTGGGAAGGTGATGCTGGATTGGGCCTCTTATGGTTGTATCACTTCCTGAACCTTACTTCTTCCATTAATAAAGCATCTGAGGTTCTTCTATATCCATGTGTCTCAATGGTGTATTGTTATACTTGTTTATTTGATTTATTCTAATCCTTGAATCATTTATGAATGTATGCTTCTTGTAGTTTCCCTCTCTTGCCATTTTGCAGGATCTTGGTGTAGCTGGGCCAGTGAAAGAGCAAGGAGCTAGGGGCAAGCAGCAAGGACAGAAGATTGGATCAACCATTAGCGAAAGACATCGGTTAGTGGATCTCTTTCTCCCCTCTTTTACATCTCATAAAGAAGTAATCTTAGATGGCTTTGCTTTGATTGTTGCTAAGGAACTATCACCCTTAGAGTGGGATAGGGTCATTCCGTATTGGATACTTTTCCCAACAACAATTCCCACACTTAAGGATAGAAAGCCTCATGAAGTAGAGCATGGAGGGGCCAGTCACGACATTGGAGCTGTGAAAATGGTTGCACGGTGTGGAGAAGGCTAGATTGCTTCATTTATTGTGGATTACACACTTTCACCACGCACCCATCACTATTTTCATCATTAGGTAGCTGCTTTGCCTAGTGCACAATAGGTACTTATGGCTGGAGGAACCTATTCCCATCACGGCAGATCTCATCCATAGAATTTCTCAGCTTCCTTGTAAGGGAAAGGACCCCATAGCGATAGCAGGAAAAAGCAGAGATTTTTCTCTCACGGAGGCCGTGAAGAAAAAATATAAGCTTAAGAAGAAAAAGAGGGGTTACACAATCAGCAGCATCAAAGATAAAGGGGTGTGCGTAGCCACCCAACTCCTGGCCAGGAAGGTAATGAGAAAATGTTGTGGTGATGAGGTACCAGCACCGGTAGTTGCATTGGTCGAACAATGCACAGAGGGGGTCCAATTCAATTGGGCTGAGTTCCTCTGCGAGGAATTCTTGACCAACTGCAAGGAAGCCCAGGAGCAGGGTAAGACCTTCCACTATGTGTGGTTGCTCTTGTCCATTTTTCTGGTAGTGGGAGAACTACCAGAGGACAGTCAGTTCCCGAGCATTGAGCAGGACTTACCAGAGGCCGCAAAGTATGCGTCGCTCTGGGCTACCAAGGACATGAAGCAGATTCATGAGACAAAGATCTTATGGGTGCTCATGGAGGCGAGCATCTAGATGTGGATTAATAGGCAACCACGCCTGTCCCCACAGTGCATAACACTCTACGGAGCTTTGCAAAATTCAAGGCAAACATGCACAACATCTACATCAAGGCGCGGAAGGATCTGACGCAGCAGTGGACCAAGCTCCGCTTCATTGCCACTGATGATGCAATTTTTACAGTATTAGAATCATGGCCTCCCGAGTGGTGCACCCCGAATTCGGCGGAGCTGGATAGGACAACAATACAGAAAATAAAGGATGAGGCTAAGTTGCGCATCATGAAGTTGGCTGAGAAGAGGCGCAATGAAAAAGTGACAGCAGAGGTAAGGGCAGTCCGCGAGGCAGCAAAGGCAGCCGCGGAGCAGGCAAAGGTCGTCGAAGTAGCAGCAGCAGCGCAGACAACAAGGGCCACAACAACACAGCAAGAGGAGGGCCAGGGATTGTCTACGAGATAGGAGGCAGAGGACACAGACCTAGCAGAAGAAGGCGCGGACCCGAGCACAACTTCCACCCAACTGAAAAGGCTGTGCGTCACAGAGAGATCAGGTCCACGGAAAAAGGTCAAGGCCTCCAAATTGGCCATCGACCCGATCATGTTCATAGAAGGCGACCTCTATGACATCGGCGACACAGTTCGGGAGGTCACCAAGCAAGTGCTCCAAGAAGCCATGTTGAAGCAGCAGACTGCGTTGGGGGCCCTAAGGGCACAACTATAGGAACTACAGGTGCGGCCTCCACAAGAAGGAACCATAGCCACCTACGACGCAGTACGCACAGCAGCAGCAGAGCAGCTGCTACGTGCAAAGATGGCCAACACCATAGTGCTACCAGAAGGGGCGCTAATAGCAGAAAATGAGACTGATAGAGCCGCGGTTGGCAGGATCAAGGGACTTGGCATTAATTTGGTTGCCCTTCTATGAGACACACTATACCAACTATAGGATGGCATAACAACAGAGCTCCACGCCAGGGAGGGTCGTGCGATTCAGGTGATGAGTGAGCAAAAGATCAACATCGAACAACTCAACCTGTAGCATGACGAACTGGTGTCACAAAACCAGTAGATAGTGCAGACAGTTGATGAAGCATGCCAGCGAGTCCCAGAGTTGTCCATCACCACAGACCTACCAATAGAAATGCGGATCCACTATCTGGCAAGTAGATTCTAAAATGCGCGCGAGGAAACAACATGTGTGCAGCTGGAGTTCAATCTCCAGATTTCCAAGCTGCAACTGAAAGCACAGCCTTCCACTCCTCCGGAAGTTATAGAGCAGTGCGTTAGTGCTATCCAAACAGGATTGGAAGAAATTGGACGGGCAGTGCAGGACTGTACTGGTATGTTGGACCAAGCCTTTGGAGTCCTCGCATCCTTTCAGGAGGACCCCAACATACAACTCCTAGAAACAGAGGTGCATGAGCTTCAGGAGCATTACGATAATGTAAGGGGAACTGCGTAGATAATCGTCCTCACTCAACGACTTGCAAATATGTAGCAAGCAAGGGCACTGAAAGAGTAGGTGGATGTTGCAAGATAGAAGGAGGCACTTCTCAAAGCGCGCGTCCAGCCATGGATTGATGAGGCCTTCACCATTATGGCAGATATCGAGGGCAAGCTCGCACAGATGCAGGGGATCTACGCGCTAAGTCAGGGATTCAATCCTCACAAAGAAGCATCAGAATAGTGCATGCAACAGGTCCAGCAAACTGCAGAACAGTGTGCCACGGACCTCTGAGCAGTATGGGACCCGTTGGAGGGGCTTCACACCAAGATTGCTGCGCCAACAACGTGACTCAAGGATGAGTCACAATGATTGTGTTGGAGGCCTGCTGGGCATGGAATCCCCCCGCAACATGTTTTGGGGCTCAAAGCCCAAGTTTTGGTCAAATGTATTGTAAGACTCCGCGAATGGCGGGTGCGGAATGTGAAGTATAGGTTGAGTCACAGGGTTGTCCGCCCTAAGTATTTTAAAGTAATGTAATGTCATGTCGGCCCACCCATGATCCGCGGACCATGGGATTGTATAAATAAGAGCGAGGCTCAACTCGGACCATGGGATTGTATAAATAAGAGCGAGGCTCTGAGTTGTAAAGGTAGCTAATAGCAAAGAAGCTGAGTAGCGAAGATAGAGCATAGAGTAAGAGTCCAAGTGTATTGGGTCATCGTAGTAGGAAGAGGCTCTACAGCTGAGTGTGCAGGGCCGTGTCGAGTATGTAATCTTGAACGAATAATAATAAAGAGAATTGATTCCACTTTCTGTGCATCTGCTTGAATATTTCCTTCTTTACATTTACAATGTTTTGTTGATCGTGCACACTTATATGATTGCTGGATATACTGTTAATTATCACTAGTCTTACATAAATACGTTAAGTAATCAGGTAATAATAGGTTAAATAGTAAGGAACTTGGGTATATTATGGATTTTTCCTCGAGTAAGGCTGTGCGGAGGTAACATCCAAGGTTGCGAAGGACTAATAGGTGCGCGTAGCAACATGCGCACAGGGTCAAACCGCGGACCCCCAGAAGCTCATCAAACATCTCCAGGGTGTAGAAACCTGGTTCTAGCACCCTCCCATACTACTTCGGGTGAGACCTCAGTCCGCACTCTACGGACTGTTGCCTAAAGGGCCAGTAGTACTGGGATTTTCTTAGCTAAATCACCTCTGAACCTGGGTTAGGCCCATACAAACCAACACCCTCCATTGATCAAAATATGGTCTATCAGGTGACTGGGCTATTTTATTCATCTGTTGCACCCACCATTGCTAAAATTTTGATGCCCTAGTTACAAGCCTTCTAGGTTTCACTTGGGATTCCTCCAAGTTATCAACTTCTATAACCTATTTACCCTTATCCTGTGTAGTAGGCTTGGGGGGTTCCTTTGTTTCTTCCTTTGGTTGAGCTACTTGTAAGGCTGTCTCTCTAAGATCTCGGTTTTGTCTCTTTAAAAAGGCTATCTTAAGCTGTGATTTTGCAAGTGCATCCTTCATCTTAGAAATCTTTGGGTCTTCTTCCTCTATCTAGGTTGTTTCAATCTCTTTTTCATCTTCCTCTTTCTTAGCTTCTAGAAGAACATCAACTGGTTGAGGAGTTGGCTCCTCAACAACCTGCTTGGCCTTTGACCTAGTTCTAGGTCTCAATAAGAACTGTGCATCTTGAACTATCTCTTCTACTTTCAATTTTATCAACTAAACCTTTGTTGTTGGAACTTTTGCCACATGAACCTTTGGTGCTTGAACCTTCTTCTTTTCTTTTATGCTTGGATTCTTACTTGCCTTCTTGTTTTGTTTCTTCCTCTAACCTGCTTCCTTCACTATTGTCTCGGCTACTGGTTCATCTTTTGGCTCTTCTTTATCTTCACAAACCTCCATGGGTGAAATATCTGCTTGAGGAAATAAACATAGACTTGACAGAAAACTTTTCCATGAAACTTTCTTCTTTTCAAGTTCATACATGACCAAAATATTTATCAAAGAGAAATGAAATAAACTAGACATGTGACTGTCTTTCTTAGCCTGCACTTTCTTTGCCATCCTCCCTAGGCTCTTAAACAAATAGTAGGGTAGGTTCATAGTCTTTTTAGCTGTGAAATGTACCAAGAGTCTAAGATGATATTGATAAACTTTGTTGAACCTACCCTCACAAGTGAAATACCTCTGTATAACTTTGAGTAGCTGGCTATGATGATTCTGAAGGTATGTGCTAGGGAAAGTTGTATCAAATTTATTCTTAAACTATGGCTTAACAAACTCTTTGAAGAATGAAACATTTAAATCATCTCCCTTGAACCATTTCTCTCCATCTATAGGGATACCTGTGGCATCAACAATAAATCTCTCTGAAATAACCATCTCCAAGTCTCCTAGCTTTACTTTGCCTTCCTTGAGGTTCAAGGCAAACAAACTAGCCAACTGCACATGGTGACCTGCTGCTTGGATTTTCTCACAGAAGGGGATACAACCCGAGTTTTCAAATGCTACCTTAATCGTTGGATTAGAGTTGACTAGGGCTAGACTTTTTGGCTCTACTCATACAATTTCCCCTCCCTTTTTTCTTGCAGTGGGAGCCATCTACCTATGTACACAGGGAAATCTCTCTTGGACCTTCGTGGTAGGGTACGTGGACCACAACAACAATAGAAGACTCTGTTTTTTAGACAACAATGATAACAAGATGTGTTTCACAAACATGTTTTGTAGTGAGGAAGAGGGCGTACTGACACCTTCAAAGATTGTTGGAAAATAATACAACCCCACAAACCTTTACCAAGACCAACTTAGCATATAACAATCATCACCATTCATTTTCAAAACCCCGATTTCAATTTTAAAATAGAATCTGCATGGCACAGGGCATGCGCAACAACTCATAAACAAGAGGCTAATCACAACTTTTCTAATCCTGATTTAGACTCATTTACAAACATTAGGATATGAGTGCTAAGATCCTACCTCTGGATTAGCAGAAAAGTGAGAATCAAGTCGTGTCAAGGATGTGTGGCTTTGGAAGGATGTTACGCAGTGACTGCGTAGCATTGTGTGCAGCGATGACTGCATAGCACCAGTTCACAACAAATGACCTTGTGATAGTTGTACTCTCTCCTCGATCATTGGCTTAGCTTCAAATCATTCCTTTTCTTTAACCATGATAATTAACATCTCAAACTCAATAATTCAGACACTATGCAAGAGATATGGCAGCCACTTCTTTGATTTTAATTAACACTTAATTTTTCATGTAGCACGATATGATAAGGCACTACATTTGGGATGATATGATGGTTTGTGCATGAGAATCATTAGAACATTAGGGAGCATGTGTTATTGGATAGTGGGGAATATATGGGTTATGTCATGTATAATGTGTAATCATGGTCTTTTGAGGGGATAAGCTTAGGATAGGATGGGCAAATGAAAGTTATATGAGTAATGAATAGGTAATAGGAAAAGGGATTTATGAGTGGATAATGGAAGGTCTAGGTTATGAAACTAGGGAAAATGGCTAAATTAGAGGGGGGAATAAGAAATAGGATATTCTCAAAAGACCATTTTCCTTGAGCAACAAAAATTGACTGCAATGATCTCAAGAGAAACCTTCAGACATAAACATAACTGACACATACCGCATGACTTGACTGTTCAAAAATATGTAACCATGACTCCCAATGACTCAATACTACTTCATGATTTGACTGGACCACTTGATGAGTAAACTTATGGCGATGTTGGACGCTGAATTTTGAACTTATGACAACGACATTGACTATAAGTTTGACTTATTCAAACTGAAAATTAAAAAAGACGAAGACATTCGACAAATAAAAACTACTCACCCCAACAAAATGATTGATAATCAATAAGAGAATGTTCAGATTCCATCTATAGAATATCCTACTCCTGAATATTTAAATGAGTTGCAGGAAGACTCAATTCTTGACAGGAGCATCAAGACTTCACATAGAGGCAATGTGGAGTATCTTCAAGTGGGGCTCAAAGGTACTAATCCAAGTAAATAAAGGTGGATTGAGATCGAGAAAGTGAGGATGTTGTACCCTCAGTTACCTACTGAGTAAAAATAGAATTTTGGTGGTCCAAAATCTTCAAGTGGGGAGGATTGATCTAGGGGATCCAAAATATGCTCAAAAATCAAAGTGATCAAAATTTCCCAAAGCTAGCATCAAATCACAAATATCGTTGTTATGATTCCAATGATGCTTGAATTGCCTCAATCTGACATAGAATGAGGAAGTTATCGCATTCTGGAGTTTTTGACAAACAATAAAATGGTCAACTTGTAGGGTTAACTGGCCAGTCTAAGGATACCACGTGGTATTTTGTATGCTGATGTGGTGCTGACATCAGCAGGGTGACTGTGTAATATGGAGCCAATTAGGATGAGACTCATGGCTCAGTTGTACAGGGGAAAATGGTGTGATTTAATTGGTTGGTGGTGATTTGGTTTGGGCCAATCATGGAGTGACAAGTGGCCCAATCACAAAGTGCCACGTGGCACTTTGGATAAGGAAAAAAATTGGTTAGGGACCGAATGAGGCTCCATGGGGTTCGATCTTATGACCTTCTATAACATAATCCTTCGTTCCACTATTACACCGTGATGTTACTTGTTAATACATGGTTGAATGGTCATATTTAAAGTTCATCGATTGCGTCATTGGGGGGAGGATTAGGTTGTCTAGCACACCCAGCCAATGCATCCTCAAATTACACGTATACACCATGACTGTGGGCGAAGGCAAATGGGGTGGGGCAGATGGCACCAACACTTGAGTCATTGTATTATCGCATGATCACTAACGATAATTTGGGAGGGGCTGGCACGTGGCACCTTGAATGTGCCCAACCAATGGTTTTATTAACTGTGACATGACCAGAAGTGGGGTTGGTGGGGCAGATGGCCCATGGCCCATGCCCCACGATCATATTTTTACCGTACGACCGACCCAGGGGCGAATGAATAAGGGCACAACCCTATTGGCATGCCTAACTGTTCTACATTTTGCACGAAAATCAACAAGTTTTGTGGGCCAAACCCACCACCTATAACTATGGAAGTTTCACCTTGCAAGGTTGTGAAAGACCATATTCATTGCCAGTTTTGATGGAGGGACAAATTTGCAGAACAATTAGCAAAGAAATGAAGTAGGAGGCCTAACTTGGCCATTTTTCAACCTTTTTGAGCCCAAGAAGAGCCTACACAGGGGTTTTTTGGTGTTCTAGACACAATGGCAATGCTACTTTTGTCATTTCATCTTTTTATGTTGATGTAATTACACATTTGAGAGTATAATTTAAAGGGCCAACATTGCAAGCTGGACCTGGAGACATAGCCTTGGAGGGGTGAACTCTGTCATCAAATTGTTGTTTTATGATGTTGCTTGTTGTCTATTTTTCATTGTTAAAATCTGCAAAATTTAACTTAGTTTGTGTGTTTTTGCAATATCGATCCATTTCCCATAAGACATAAACTAGTTTGCAAAACTTTACATGAAACCTTCAATTTTAATTTAAGATCAACAAAGAATAGAGTTTGAAGATGAAGAGTTGTGGCAGTAGTGCATGGTTAAATGAATATTTGAAGAGGAAGTTGTAGAAGACAAACTCAGAACAAATACAAGAGAAGTCAAAGAAAAATTGCAGCTAAAGAAAGTGAATAAAGCCTACAACAAGAAAGCACAATAGAGAATCAAGAAATTTCAAGGATATAGAATTTCGAAGAAACAAAAAAGAAAATTCAACATTGTAAAAGTTTTGAGTCATTGTAAGCCTAGTTGAGACTTAGACTAGTAGGCATGTTTGGGTGATGATTGAGTCAATTTCTATTGTAAGCCTAGTAGGAATAGTTGAGTCATGTTGAGTCATACTTGAGTTATGTTGAGTCATACAGTCATAATTAAGGGGGAGTGTTGGAAATAGTAATTACTCCTGCATGAAGATATAGCAAGATCTAAGTCGAGTGATGCATGAATAGATAAGATGAGCTAAGTGTAGTCTAGATTTAGAGTGTGAGTTAACTGAGTTAAGTGTGAGTCAGGTGGAGTTCAGGCTATATTTGGAGAAGTCTAAATTTAGTGTGTGTGTGCATGTTAAGTTATTTTGAGTGAGCCGCTAGTCGAAAAAGGTTAAATACCCCTCACCGGGTTCATTGTAATCATTAAGTTTGTGTGATCAATAGAAGATCTGCAACTAGTGTTATTGTGTGTGTGTCAAATTTGTGTTTCCTCTCCTTTGTATTTCTAACAAATTGGTATCAAAGCGAGGTTACGAAGAGCCAGGGAGAACAAATTAGCAACAGTCTGTGAGAGAGAAGAGAAATATATATATTTTTCTTGATTAAAAGAATAACACATCCCGCGAGTGGCATCCAAGGCATTATAACATAGGAGGGCTAAAAAAATAGCCACATTATAGGTCACAATGTTGCAGGAGATTTCAATCATGCAGGTTTCTGGCTCCGCTAAGAGAATTAGAGCACTAGAACAACTGAAGAAGATTAAGAAAAGGAATCGAAAAGAAGAGGCAAAGATCATTGTTATGTTTAGAGAGGTTCATGCCGAAGCCGAGGAACTCAGAAGTCTAGCAGAAGGAAAATAAGAAATCAAAGTTGATTTGTGTAGCTTTGATTTGCTACCACCTCTTATATTTACTGGTAAATATTTTGATTTTTGGGTTATCAAAATGCTAACTTTCATTTGAGCTAAAGAGTTAATTGAGTACCAGTCTAATAATGCATATGGTGAAGTATGTGATGCTTTAGCATTGGATTTTATAAAACATGCATTGGATGAGAAGTTTTTGTGCAAGGTAGTGAAACCTACAACTTCCAAGGAAGCATGGAAGATATTGGAAGAACAATTTGGTGCAAGGAGGAGTGACATGTAGTAGCAAGATGTGTCACAATCTGTTGATTCAGTCATAGATATGAGAGTAGATGAGTAAGACTTTGAGAGGACAACAGAGCTTGGAGAATCCCACTTAAAAGTGGATGATGGTTGTCCATAAAATTGAAACCCATTATATAGGCATGCATATGGATGAAGAAGATGCAGTAAAGATTACAGATAGAGAAGGTTAAGCCTTTGTATGTGAAGTAGAGAAAGAGAATATAAATTCTCAAGGACTCCACGGTAATGTGGATGGTGCAGATGATGGTGAATCCCACTGTGATGAAACACATGTGGATGATGACTGCAAAATGAGATGTGCAATTGTGAATCCAGTCATAGTTGATGAATTTGGTGAAGCTGAAATTGTCAATGAGCACATGCATGCGTAGATATCCCACCATCGGGTGGATGAACATTATGTTGATGATATGTGTTGTTTCTTTTTTGAAACAGGGATTGATTGTGGTAATATGGTAAATTCCATGTTTGATGAAGCATTGTGGGTTGAAGTTGCCACTTTAGCAACAAGATATGAAGCCATATGTGATTTAGTAGTATTTGATGATTAAAAAGAGCATAAAGTGACTGAAGAGTTATTGCTGAGAATATCCATTGAAATCATAGTAGTGGAAGACGACCACTATCCAGTGGAAAATAAGGCATAGACGGAAGAGGTAGAGAAGGAATATCTCATTGAAGAGCAGAAGAAAGATGTTTTTAAGATTGTTTTTGAATATGTAGGTGTTCAAAATAGCATGGGAGCTGAAGTTGAAAACAAATTTATTAATAGATTTGATGTAGATTTGAAGCTCGTTGAAGAAGGGATTCATAAACCAATTGAAAAAAATTGGTGAGAGTCTTAAAGAAACAACTGGAATAAAAGAATTAAATGAAGTAGTGAATGAGAAAAATGAGCATGATTTTTATTTTATATGTAAGCCTAAAGAAGATCTTGAGTGTGTAGACTACAGGAAAAAAGCAACAGTACTTGATGATGAAAGTGAAGAGAAAGATATGGAAGTTTCTGAATACAGAAGAAATCACTGAAATTATTTATCAACAATGGAGTCGAGAAGAGATCATATTTTTCTGTCAAGAAATATGGCAGAAATAAGATCAAGGATACGAACCAAAAGAAGTAGAAAGAATGATCCAGGAGATCTAAAATATTCTCAAAAATAAAAGTTCTCAAAATATCCTTAAAATGACATCAGCTCGTATATCTCATCGTTTTAATTCCAGCGACACTTGAATCACCTCAATCTGACATCGTATGAGGAATTTATCACGTTTTGAATTTTTTGGAAAACAATAAAAAAGTCAATATGTAGGATTGGTTGGGAAGTATACATATGCCTCATGGTAGTCCATATGCTAACATCGGTAGGGTGACTGTGTAGTATATATCCAATCAGGATGGGACTCGTGGCTCTTTCATATCGAGAAAATGGCATGATTTGATTGGTTGGTGGTGACTTGGTTTGGGCCAATCATGAAGTGACATGTCGCCCAAACATAGGGCGCCATGTGGCACTCCAAATAAGGAAAAAATTTAGTTAGGGAATGTATGAGCCTCAGTGGAGTTCGAGCCCATGACCTCTGGAAACAAAATTCGTCATTTCATCGTTATCCGACGTTACTTGTTAATACGTGGTTGAATGGTCATATTTAAAGTTGATCTATTACATCATTCTGGGGAGGGTCAGGCCAGTGGGTGTGCCCAAACAACCTAGCCCCAAACCAAATGTATACACAGTGTCTTTCGGTGAAGGAAAAATGGGCGGGGTGTGTGGCCCTAACCCTTGGTTCATTGTATTATCGCATGATATCCAACGAAACTTTGAGAGGGGCGAGCAAGTGGCACCCTGCCTTCACCCAGCCTGCGATTTTATTCACTGTGACATGAAATAGAGTAGGTCTGGTGGGGTGTGTGGCCCATGGCCCGTGCCCCGTGGTCACATTGTTACCATGCAACTGACTTGGGGGAAGAATAACATGGATGTGACCTTATTGGTGCATGTAACTGTTCTACATTTTGCACCAAAATCAATGGATTTCATGGGTAGAACCTGTCACCTGTAACTCTAAAATTTTCTCCTTTCAAGGCGAAAAGACTAGATTCATTGCTAGTTTTGATGGAGGGACAAATTTGTAGAATAGTTGGCAGAGAAATGAAGGAGGAGGCCTAACTTGGTAATTTTTCAGTCTTTTCGAGTTGAAGAAGAGCCTACATTGGGGTATTTGGGTGTTCTGGACACAATGACAGTGTTATTTTTGCAATTCGAGCATTGTATGTTGATGTAATTACACATTTTACCATATAATTTAAAGGGAAAATATTTGAAGTTGGACCCAGAGACGTAGCCTAGGAGGGGTGAACCCCATCATCAAATTGGTGTTTTGTGATGCTGCTTGTTGTCTATTTTTCACTTTTAAAATCTGAAAAATTTAACTTTGTTTTTGTGCTTTTGTAATATCAATCCATTTCCCATAGGACATAAACTAGATTGCAAAACTTTACATGAAACCATTAATTTTAATTTCAGATCATTTTGATATCAAAGCATGGTTGTTGTGAAGGTTTGATAGTTTTTGCAAGTGTTTTCTTAAATTATTACAAGGACTAAATTGAAAACAAGAGAAGGAGTGATTGAAGAACCAAACCCTCAAATTGGTCCAAGGAGGTAAAAAACTCCACAAACTCCACCATCCATGGCACATGAAGAAGGACGGGAGCTAATTTCTGAGGATAAGAGATCTTTTAGAAAGGATTTCTATGATATGTTTGAGATGGTGAAAGTGTTGTACAATGAGAGGACACCAAGGTTGCAAGGAGAAAGTTCTAATCATCCAAAATATAATGGTGGTGATGGAAGCAAGCCTCCACCTCCACCTACTCCTTCACCTCCATCTACACCTGCATCCTCACCTCCTTCACCTCCTTCATCTCATATACCTACTACTCCTCCATCTCCAAAAGGACATGCTAAGTATCCTTTAATTAAGCTTGATGTCAAGTTTTTATTGCCTAGTACAATGGGGAAGTAAATGCTAAAAAGTTGGAAATTTCGGTTTATCAAATTAAAGTCTATTGCAAGATTCAAAAGATTGATGAAAATGTTACAAAGATCTAGCATTCTTCTCTTCTCTTGGAAAGTGCAACCCTCATGTGGTGGGAGGCTAGAACTCAAGAATATTTGAAGAAAACTGGTAAAATTATCTCCTCTTGGAATGATTTTATAGCTGCATTAAGAAGAAAAATTTATCATTAGCTTACATGAAAAAAAATATGGATTGGCAAAATTTTTAGACAAGCTAAATGTCAGAGTGTCCAAAGTTACACACAAGAATTCAGAAAAAAGAGCTTTAATATTGGGTGTTGGTTTTTATTCACAAGATACTCTCCTTAAATATATAGGTGGATTACATAGTTATTTGAGACATACTATAGTTATGTTTAATCCCACTAATCTAGATGAAGTATGTGTTAAGACAACTAATTTAGAATCAAGAGGCAAGAATGTTCCTCAAGAGACTAGCAAGAAACCTTTCAAATCTGGAGGCAAAGGAAAGGGGAAATTTAAATTGAAAAACATAAAGAATGCTACTAGGAATAAAGAGGGAGAGAAACTTATCTGTAAACATTGTTCAAAAGAAGGCCATGATGAAGACCACTGTTGGAAACTACATTTAGAAATGAGACCAAAGAAGTTCAATAATGTTAAATTTAGTTAAAAATGGTATGTTCTATGCTTAGCACAATTAATTCAATGTACTTGAAGCAACCCAATGAAAATTTCCAAATTAGTTTCCAATAACAATCACATTAATCATAAATCACATAGACAGTAATTGTAGATAGAACATCACCCACGGGGCTTTGGATTGACGGTGAATGGGTGCGCTGTTAAGGCACTCCTTGCGATAGGTCACCGATTCAAATCCCCCGTGGGTACTTAGGTTAGTCTTAACTAGAAAAAAAAAAAATGTAGATAGAACATCAAATAAAATGTAGAAGACAAGCCAAGACAATAGGAAAAAACCCAATGTGGGGAAAACCCTTTGATCAATTCTTCTTATTATTATATCAAATGTTCAATAGAGAGAGAGGGACAAAAATTCAAAGTTGACTTCCCAAATCAAAGTCAAATAACCGTGTAAAATCTGTAGTCAACTGTAGTCAAACTCAGTCTAACCAGAAAGTCAAAGATGGTCAATGCATCAGAAAAACTTCTCCTTTGAAGTTTAGTCAAGGGTAGTGAAACTCGGCCTCAAACGGTGGTCAAAGTTAGCCCAAAATAGTCATAAAATATGTGGTCAAACTTGGTCAATCAACCTTGCAGCCAAACAAGTTTATAGTCAATGCAGGTCAAGGTGCTCCTTTTGCCTCGATTCATGTGCCTAAAAATGCATCCTATTGAGACAAAAATTCACCTTGAAAATCGAAGTCAAAAGATTCCTAAAAATTCAAAGTCAATGTTGGTCAAACCCTAGTCAAAATGCAAAAAACTCTAAAATTTTCGGCCCTAAAATTTGTCCTACTTGCCACACATGTGAGAGAAAGAATATACCCAATAACTATACAAACCAATGAGAGAAGGAGAGAGAAGAATGTGTGAGTGATGATGATGCCAAAAGAGGTGAGAGGTCACTTATATTTATACAAGTCATTGACGGTTAAGTGACATTTCTCTTGGGCTTCATGAGCCTATATGATGATGTGGTCAACCTTGACAATTTGCACGTGTGGGAATCAATTCAAAAATGCATTTCTGCTTGTCCAAATTTGATGATCTTTGGATCAATTTTGGTCCTCTCGAAAAGAGGAATTCAATGCAATCATAATCTCCATCAAATGAGTTATCTAAGGTGGAATTTTTCCCTAGTTTCCAATTTTAACACTCCCTCTCAACTAGGGAGAATTCTACCTACCAATCCATCTATTATCATTGATCATCATGCCACCCTATCGTCATGTACCATCTGTGTATCTTATATTTGCTCTGTTGAACACTGATATGAATAATGAAGAAGAATCGATCAAGAGTGAGTCACAAGGCCTTAGCACTCTCCACTGAGAATAGTCAGTCTAGAGGTAGAATCTTAATCAGACTTGATCCCAAATCAAGTTGTTGAACACCATGCATCCTAGACATAGTGAGTACGGAAGTACACAATGTATCCAAATTTTGTAGTGCTATGGTCCCTATCCACTTTTCCCAACTCATTGGCTAGATGAGAGGTACTTCCCATGAGTCCCAGACTTCATGGGTAGGATGTATGTTGGGGAATCAACAGGAGAAGGTGTGATATGAATTTAAACAGGAACGCAATAAATTACAGACATAACGATAAATACAAAGATGCAATAGAAATAACACTTCATTTCATTGATATCAAATACTGAAGTATGCTTACAAACATAATGAAACAAGGAGTCAGCGAGGATAGTTTTGTTCCTGTGTCAACCTCGTTAAAAACTGAACTAGGGTGTCTTGAGCATAGTTCCTTGTCTTGTGTCAAGCTCATTAAAAAAAAATGAACCAAGGATTTTCGAGCATAGTTCCTTGTCTTGTGTCAAGCTCGTTAAAAAAAAAGTGAATCAAGGATTTTCGAGCATAGTTCCTTGTCTTGTGTCAAGCTCGTTTAAAAATGAAACAAGGGTTTTGTAGATAGTTCTTTTCCTGTGTCAACCTCATGAAAAAATTAAACAACTCCCTTTTCGAGTCGAGTCTTTCCAAGATCCCGAAAGTAAGCCTTCATTCCATCCACCTGGTTGAATGCAATGAAGCTTGGGGGGCATGGACCTCGTTTTGCGTCATTATGCTGGGGGCATCCAAATTTATAACAAGCATAGTTTTTCATTTCAAGCTTGTGTAAACATGAAACCGAATCCAAGCAGAGTTCTCTATGGTTCAAGCTTGTGTAAAAATGAACCCATACCCGTTTTACATCTCGTGATTGCATTTTTTATCCGCTAAATTCTGCTAGATGAGCCTTGGTTGTTTTCATTCCATCGCCACCATCTCTTTGGCTGATCATATGCTTTCACTTGGTTGCTTACCCTTCCTGAGGGACCGCATCTATGAGTGGTTTTATTAGCCAGCCTCTTAACCATTACATGTTTTGAGCAGTTCCTCCATTGCTGGAACCAGTTGCTACCCTTTATACCACTCATTCCTCTAGGACGAGTCCTCTTTAAGCTCTTTTCTGACTCGTAAAATATGAAAAGATTGCCGAGTTTTTTCTTTTTGAACTCGTTAAAACAAAATTAAAAGGACAGTCCACTTATAGCTCTTTTCTGACCGCATAAACATGAAAAGATTGCCGGATTTTTGTCGTTTCAAGTTCAATATTGGTTATAAAATGACGTGTCTTTGATCGCTTTTTTACTTTTTCGGATCAGGGACACTAATTATGAAAGGTACTCCTTGATCGTAATGGTCAAGCGGTTCTCTCAAGTATTATTTTATACTTTTTCAGGCTTGGGAGACACAAATTTACGAAAAAGGACATCCATGGAATTTTCTTAAGTTTTTCTTCTGACTCCCTAAAATTGAAAAACACCGAGTTTCTCCTATACTGGACTTGTTAAAATTTAACAGTAAAGGACCTGTTCAATTTTAAACAGGAATGAACCACTCCTTCTTAGGGTTTGAATTTTAGACTAGGTTGGACTCATTCGAAGGATGAGCTTATAACCAAGCAAATGTTATCCTCCTCAAGCTTGTCAAAAATAAAGAGGTACTTGCCAGAAATGGTGGGGGAAAAGAGAGAAAAATGAACCTGTTTGTTATACTTTTTGTTTTAGAAAAGCATTTAACCACTCTTGAGCACGACACTTTTTGTTCACCTGGATTGGGAAATCCTTTGCCTAACAGTTAATCAAACCATATTGAAAGTCTTCAGCCGGTTTCTGGGTATTACCTTTGGGTCAATTGTCACCAAACCATCTGCAGTGTCGTTATGTGTTAAAGAGGTCAGTTCAAATAAACCATTCATCTGCAAAATATCTGTCATCCATCTTGACCATCCCTGAGTTAGTCCTTGCCAAATATATTTCTTCAAACTTGATCTATGATTTCGTGTTGTGGGCTTGCCTACGACGGATCGCTTTCTATCGACTTCAGCTCATTATCTAGAAAGATGATCTAGAAATCGTCAGTACCTTGGAATCTACATGCCTCAATGGCAGGTTTCTCACCTTCGACGACAGGTTGCATCATTGACCTTCGATCAAAGGATTCTATGACATGTTCGACATCAGCTCATCTATTCACATTTCATGGATTGTACTGAGTACTTTGAGAGCCATTGACATTACTGGTGGTTTCTCTCACACTTGTTAACAGTTCACATCATTGATTGGTAATCAAGTGGTTTCTACCATGTTCGACTTTGACACATTCATTCACATGGATAGAATCGTACTAGTTCAAGAAGCAGAAATCAAGACCCTGGATCTAGTTTCCACCATCCAGGTTGCGAGGAATTTTCTTATTCATTATACAGTGGACTATTCATAAATAGATGGTTGTGCCCATACTGTGTCTACGTATGTCTATACTTGTGATGCATTACAAAATCATTCCTATATCAGAGCAGTTTAGTTAGTTTTTCTAGTCAGTTTTGATCTGAGTATGGGAATTCCTACCTCAGCGATGATATGTTCACATATATATATTTTGTATTGAATGTTTTTACCGGTTCTGACCAGGCTATCCACAGGATGATCCTTGAAATGATAAAGTACATCACTCTTCTTAGATGACAAATGTTATCCTCATCTATTACAGACTTCGCACTTTAGGGGGCAATCTGTTGCACAAAATATTGTCACCATGACATTCTGCAATCGGTGTGAGTCTATCACCACTCATACTTTCCTCCTTTGCAAGTCTTAAACCTCAGTTCTTCATGTCAAGCCTTGAAAAATAAGAGAAAGCCCTTGAAAATCTCTAAAACTCTGGTTCCGCACTTTCTCTTAGCATTACCTGCAGTCCCGCACCTATTGGTCATGTCCCCTGCATACCTGACCGCTTTGTCTCTATGTAATGGGTACAGACCTGTTTAAAAGTCAAAAAGGCGCAAGTACATTCTTAAAAACTCACTTTGGGTTATTTCTGGAAGCTTCTAGAGGGAATCTTGAGGTGGAAAGTTTTCTCCTTTAAGGTTCATGCATCCCATACCTTAAAGAGCTAACCCCTTGATGTGAGGAGCTTATCCCTTTGAAGGAGGACTCTATCCCTTCATAGGTGGACCCGTAACTTCCTTCCTCTGCACTATAAAATGATGCATTGGGCTGGTTACTGAGGAGGTTGAAAGCTGAATATTTTTGAGGTGAAAGGTTGTTGGAATTTAGTCTTCCTAATTGAGCTTGAGAGGAGAGATTACATACCTTTTTTGATCTCATTGGGAAGAGTGTGAGGCTTGTCAAAGTAGAGTAGATTCTTGCTTGGACCCTGGGAGGAGCTTGTACAACATCAAGGCACCAAAGGTTGTAAAGTTCTTCTATTCTTAAAGTTAATACAATCAAGTTTATTTTTCTCAATAAGCTGTGTTTTATGGTTTATTTCATGGATTCCTTGATCACCATGATGAATATGATTTATTATATTTTCTATGCAGGTGTTATTTGATGTGTGCTTGTTTGTGATTGCAGGTTCTTAAAAGGAAACTCTTTTGGACGATCAAAGCATGGCTACCACAAACTAGCGTTGGACTTAAGGTACGGTCTAAAACACCTCTTGGTTTTTATTTATAAATTGCAATATATTTAGAGAAAGGTAGATTTGCTTGTCCTGTTTGTTGCTAGATATTTGTTGATACTAGGGAGAAACTCGATTATCCAAAAGAGTTTCCTTTTAAGAACCTGCAATCACAAACAAGCACAAATCAAATAACACCTGAGTAGCAAATATAATAAATCATATTCATCATGGTGATCAGGAATCCATGAAATAAACCATAAAACACAACTTATTGAGAAAAATAAACTTGATTGTATTAACTTTAAGAATAGTAGAATTTTACAACCTTTAGTGCCTTGATGTACAAGCTCCTCCCACGGTCCAAGCAAGAATCTCCTCTACTTTGACAAACCTCACACTCTTCCCAATGAGATCAAAAAAGGTATGTAATCTCTCCTCTCAAGCTCAATTAGGAAGACTAAATTCCAACAGCATTTCACCTCAAAAATATTCAGCTTTCAACCTCCTTAGTAACCAGCCCAATGCCTCATTTTATAGTGTAGAGGAAGGAAGTTACAGGTCCACCTATGAAGGGATAGAGTCCTCCTTCAAAGGGATAAGCTCCTTACATCAAGGGGTTAGCTCCTTAAGGTATGGGATGCATGAACCTTAAAGGATCGAACTTGCCACCTCAAGATTCCCTCTAGAAGCTTCCAGAAATAACTCAAAGTGAGTTTTTAAGAATGTACTTGCGCCTTTTTGACTTTTACAGGGGTCTGCACCCATTACACAGAGACAGAGCAGTCAGGTACGCAGGGGACATGACCAATAGGTGCGGGACCGTAGGTAATGCTAAGAGAAAGTCCTGAACCAGAGTTTTAGAGATTTTTAAGGGCTTTCTCTTATTTTTCAAGGCTTGACATGAAGAACTGAGGTTTAATACTTGCAAAGGAGGAAAGTATGAGTGGTGATAGACTCACACCGATTGCAGAATGTCATGGTGACAATATTTTTTGCAACACATAATGACAATAATACTAGCTCAGACGATGGTAGCTTATCTCTAAGAAGAGATGTGGTGGCTACATGCATAATGACAATAATACTAGCTCAGACAATGGTAGCTTATCTCTAAGAAGAGATGTGGTGGCTACATGCCTCTGAACTATGTTACAATGAGGCTCAAAGGCCTATCTATTATTGAGAAACAATGGAAAACCATAAACATCCAAAACCCTAACCCAAGAAGATGAAGTGCCAAACTATGGGCCCCGTTTGGGTAAATTGGTACACCAACTTCCCGGGGTCAAAACTTTGGCATACGATCTCTGTTTAACACGCACAATACCTCGTTAGAAATATCGATCTGAGGAATACAACTTTCAAGTGGCCAACATTGGTTTAAATCACTTTTTGGCTCCCGTTTTACCAAAAAACTTCGTTTTGGGCCTCAAAACTGCTCAAGAATTTCAGGACCCGAAAAATGCCAAAAATAGTAAATTGTGCTACAAATAAAGAAACTGACAAATAGAAAGAAAAAATGGTGGGGGTTCAAGTGGAATAGGTGAGTGGCCACCAATATCCACTTGGATCATTCCTCCCTGCCTAGGAAGCAATGGTCCCCATTGCGCTGAGTTCCTCCATGAGATGAGGAAACTTCTGCTGAACTTGGTCCCTTGTGAGCCACTTGCCCTGGTGAAGGAGTTGGCCTACTTTGACAACTCGATATAGTTGGATCATTTGTTTTCAAGTGTTCTTGATCTACATGTCCATGATCTAATTAGTTATGGCTTGTTCTATGCAATCTGGATCTAACTCTGTAGGTGTGAGCTGTTCTGCAATGTTTGATGTGTCCAACAATGGTGGGAAGTATAGTTGAAGGTGGTCCACATTGAACACTAGGTGCAGGCCAAAGAATGGGGGAATTTTGAGCTCAAATTCATTATCTCCCACAACCTTGGTAATGGTGTAAGGACCATATTGGAGTGTTAAGAGTTAACAATAGACTCCGGTAAGGCATTCCTTCTGCAAATGAAACCAAACTTTGTCGACCACCTAAAACTTATGTGGCACCCAATGTTGATCATGTCACTTCTTGTACTTGGCATTTGATTTCTCAAGAATTTCATGGACTTACTGGTGGATGTGTTGGATGTGCTCAATGAAGTTGTTTTCCTTGTCATATTTGGACTGGACATGAGCTGAATATGCCTGAGTAGCTGCAAATTGTATGACCACATCAATGGGTCATAGTGGCTGGAAACCCAAGCCCACTTGAAAAGCACCATGGCTAGTCGAGCTGTGGAGAGCTCGGTTATAGTTGTGATGGACATAGGGGAGGCTCTCATCCCATGTGCATGGATTCTTTGGGTTATACATGCATATAATGTGTACGATCATCCTGTTGATGACCTCTTTCTAGCCATCAGTTTGGGGATGAAAATTTGTGGACTTAGTGAGCTTGGTGTCCAACATCGACCAAAGACTGGAACAAAATAAACTAAGGAACCTGTTGTCCTGATTTGAGATGATAGACTGTGGGATCCCAAAGTGTACCCACACTTGTTCAAAGAATATTTTAGCAATGGCTTCAATTGTGATATTCTTCTTGCAGGCTGCCATAATGGCCATCTTCGAGAATCTGCCGACGACCACAAAAACACAATAATTTCCATGCTTAGTAGAAGGAAGGCCCGGCATGTAATCCATGGAGATGCATTCCCAAGATCGAATAGGGGTAGGCAGCGGAGTATAGAGGCCTGGCTTCTTGATGGTCAGTTTGGAAATGGCGCAAGCAGTGCAGGATCTGATGTACTTCGCGACATCTTGCCGAAGATTCGGCCAATAGAAATACTTCTACGGTACTGCCATTGTTTTATCGACCCCGAAATGCTTAGTGACCTAACTATCGTCCGCTTCCCAAACCATCTTGGCACGCTCGCTTGAAGGAACACAAAGGTGTCCTAGGTGGCATAACAGTGCATCATGGAGGTGAAAATATGGAACTTGTTGACCCTCCAAGAGCATCTTGTATGTGTGGCCAAATTCAGGGTCACTTTTGTAGAGAAGTGGCCAATTAGAAGTCTCATGCCCACAAGATTTGAGCATAGTGGTTAACACCATGATCGGTGGTTGGCTGAGGTAGTATGCAACATTATTGGTGCTGCCCTTCTTGTACTTGATATTCAAATGGATTGTTGCAAGTATGTGGACCACTTATGATGCCTATCATTATGCAACTTCCCTTGCATCTGGATGAACTGTAGGGGTTGGTGGTCTGTGTGGATGACCATTTCCTTCCCCAAAATGTAATGCTTCCATTTTCAGCAGGCCTACACAATGGAATACATCTCCTTTTCATAAGTGGGATACTTCCGGACTGTGTCTGAAAGTGTCTCGCTGTGATATGCCACTAGATACCCCTGCTGAGTAAGGACTACCCCAATAGCATAGTCAGAGGCATTTGTCTCGATCTCAAATGGTTGTTGCAAGTCTAGTAACATGAGCACTGGTGCAAAGAAAAGGCGATGTTTCAACTCTACGAATGCCTTCTATTGAGATTTAGACAAAAATAATTTTCCTTTTTCTCCTCCCTTGTTGACTTGACTCAAGGGCCAAGTGATATGAGAGAACCCCAACATGAACCTGTGGTAGAAATTAGAAAGACCCAGAAAGCTATGGAGCTCTGTTAGAGTGGTTGGGGCTAGCCAATCTCGAATGAATTAGATCCTGGTTGGATCCACATGCACCCCCTGTTCATCAATAATGTATCCCAGATACTGAACCTAGTTCATGCCAAAAGTGCATTTATCCAAATTGGCACACAACTTGTGTTGTCGCAGTGTTTGGAGAACCTGTTGGATATGGTGGAGGTGCTCTTCCCAACTCTGGTTAAAGGTTAGGATGTCATCCATGTATACCACTACAAATGAGTTGGTGAATGGTCGCAAGTCATCCATTAGCTCATGAAGGTTGCAAGAGCATTCGTCAACCCAAAATGCATAACCAACCATTTGAAAAGGCCTTCCTTGGCTTTGAAGGAAATCTTCCACACATCGGAGGCTTCGATTTGTACCTGGTAATATCCGGACTTCAAGTCAATCTTGCTAAAATATTTTCCCCCCTTGATTTGGTCTAGAATGTCATCAATCCATGGGATCGAGTACCTATTTCGAACAGTGATCTTATTCAGTGCCCGATAGTCAATACATAGTCTCCAAGTCCCTTCTTTCTTTTGTACCAACATGATTGGGCTCCCATAGGGTGATGAACTTGGACGAGTGTGACCTTTCTGTAGCAGCTCTTGAATCTACCTCTTGATTTCATCATTCTCTAGAATAAGAACTGATAGATTGGTCCATTGGGAAATGACGCACCTGGGCTCAGATCGATGGAGTGCTTGACATAACAGTGCAAAGGCACCCCTGCGGCAGAGGTGAAGATGTCATCGTACTCCTCCACAACCTTGTCCATCTGTAGTTGTTGTGCGGAGGGGCCCTGTCTAGAGGTTGTGGCTAGCATCTTCTTCTTTCCCTGAGGACATATCATGAGGAAAACAAATTTCCCGATTTTGGAAATGAGGTACTACATTGTTTTGTAGTAACCAAAGAGATGACGGTAGGTAGTGCTACCTCTCGTATCCTATACAACGTATTTCCCAATTTAACAATAACAATGTGAGGCCTTGACTCATATACAACATGTTGCTTCCACAAGTATGGTTGGCCTAATAATACATCACAAACATCAAGGGGAGCAATCTATCACAACACCTCATCCATGAAGGATTTGATGTTGTATGTAAGGCGACACTGCTGGTTGACGTGAAGATCCCGTCCTTGGTGAAGCCACCCAATGGTGTGTAGTTGTGGGTGTGTTATGGTTTGTAAGCCTAACCGCTTCACAACCTCTGCTAAAATGAGGTTCTTTTGGCTCCCGTTGCCGATAATTAACTGTAGCGGGGAAGCCTTTACCCACATATTGGAGTGGAAGAGGCGCTCCTTCTCCTTTGGGTCTTTGGGTTCCTCCTTCTGGATCTTCGTGGTGGCAATGGTGGCGTTGGGCTCCACATCGATAATATGCTTCCCTTTGACATTCCCCTTGTTGGATTCTAACTCAGAGTTGTAACATGCATCTGATTCAGAAGCCTTATGCTCGGCCACTAGTGACTGCTTGGCGCGACACTCACTTGTCTTGTGAGTGGAGCTCTTATGGAACTCGCACCACATTCCTGTGTCCTTCTTCGGTTTCACTATGTTGTTCTTTGTTTTCAGCTTTGGCAGGTTGTCTTGGGCCGCCTTGCCTTGGCTTTGTCCTTTGTTCTGCGGTTTGGGGGAACCTTTCCTTTGCTTCATATTCACAGATCCAAAGTCTTTCTTCTTCTGTTTAAGATTTTTCTCGATCTTGACAGCGTATTGGTACGTCATGCCGAGCGAGGATATCTCCAGGAACTCCATCTTGTCCTCGATGTACCTGTGTAGGCAGCTGTGGTACTTGAGTACCAAATGTTTCTCAAAATCCTTGATACCCAACTTCGTGCGAAGGGTGTGAAAAACATTGGTAAATTTTGGCACATCTTGGCCCCTTCCCCTACCGCAGCATGGTCCACTTTATGTATTTATCCTCATAGCTCCCAGCAGGGTAATACTGCTCCTTAATGGCATCTGGGAATGAATTCCAAGTGGGTCCGACTAAAAATAGTGATGGCGTACTTTCATCCTTCTGCTCACAGTAGGTTTCCCACCAGTCCTTGACATGGGGGGTGGCTTTCAGAAGAGCAAAAGTAATCTTTTCCTAGATGGAAAAATCATGAATAGAAAAATATCCTTCTAGTAGATTTAACTATTTGTCTATGGTGTCTGCATCTATTTGGCCCTCAATTATGGGAATGTCAAAATTTACTTATACCTTACAAGGCATGGTGCCTCAAGAATGGCTGTTGGATGTGGATATGCCGCCGGTGGGCAACCGTTGAAGGATTTGGGCAAAGTGATCCATCATCACGTTCCTTTATTTCTCGAGGGCCTCCTCGAGCAATATTTTGATAGGACCTTCTGCTCCTTCATCTTTCTTTTCTTCCCCCATGGGAGGCTGTCACAATTTACGGGGCTCGTATTGCAAAGGTTCAACTATTTCAAGCCCTAACTCCTTATATCCCGACCTCATAGGGGACATGCAAAGAAAAACGGAGAAAGAGTAGACCACTGTGATACCACTAATCCGAATTTAAACAGGAACGCAAAAAATTATAGATATAACCATAAATACAAAGATACGACAGAAATAACACTTAATTTCATTAATATCAAATACTAAAGTATTCTTACAAACGAAATGGAAATAACACTAGCTAGGGCGATGGTAGCTTATCTCTGACAAGAGATGTGGCGGCTACATACCTCTAAACTATGTTACAATGAGGCTATAAGGGCTATTTTTTATTGAGAAACAATGGAAAACCATAAACATCCAAAACCCTAACCCTAGGAGATGAAGTGCCAAACTATGGGACCCGTTTGGGTAAATTGGTACACCTACTTCCCGGGGTCGAAACTTTGGCATATGATCTCGATTTGGCATGAACTATGCCTCATTAGAAAGATCTATATGAGGACTACAACTTTCGAGCAGCCAACATGAGTTTATGACCCATGTTGACCCTCGTTTTCCCAATAAATTTCGTTTAGGGCCTCAAAACGGCTCTGGAAGTTTAGGACCCGAGAAACTGTCAAAAATAGTAAATTCTACTACAAATAAGGAAACTAAAAAACTGAAAGAAACAATGGTGGGGGTTCAAGTGGAATAGGCGAGTGGCCACCAATATCTACCTGGATCAAGGTGAACCACTCATCTTCCTCATATGTCATAGGAGAAGGTGAACTACTCATCCTATGCATATATCAATTGTGGGGAAGGTGAACCACTCCCCCTTCACACGTGTCATCAATTGTAGGGAAGGTGAACCACTCACCCTATGGTCATTCATACCTCCAAGAAGTACCCTAAGCCCCTAGGAGCTCTCAGAGCTCAATGTCCAACTCAAGTGGGACCATCATGGGATGGTCTTTCCATGACTCCAAGTCTCTCTTGGAAGGCTAAGAATTTGAACTTCCCTAAGAGATTCGTGAGGATTTCTATGACTTTCTCATTAGTTTTGATGTGTTGGAGCCTTATTTCTCCCTATTGTACCATATCCCAGATTAAGTGGTACCTAATATCAATGTGCTTGGAGTGATCGTGGAACACAAGATTATCTGAAAGGTGAATCCCACTCTAGTTGTCACAAAAGATCACAGTGGTATCCATCATGTGCTTGAATAGCTCACTAAAGAGATTCCTCAACCAAATAGCTTCACAACAAGCAATACTAGCTGAAATTTATTTCGCCTCGATGATGCTTAAACCAACTGATTTATTCTTCTTATTCATCCATGAAATTGAAGCAAACCCCAATGATAATAAATATCAAGATGTGCTCTTTTCACGGGGGATTCACACAGTGAACCTCTGACATATCACGTGCATTCATGGCATATTAAACAATACCCTTAATTTGACTACATATTGGAAAATCCCTCTAAAAATCACATTATTTAACCCCCTACCAATATGAACCCAATACAACCTCCCAATTTAAAAACCCCTACTTTCACTAGATATTGTAGGTATCCATTTTCTCATTAACATTTTTTATACCCCTTTATATTTTTTCATTAACTTTAAGGTCCATTTTTTATATTTTCCAATATAAAAACCCTTTACCCCCTATATATCCCCAATATATTATGTCATTTTTTCCTCAATATATATCCCCCAATATGAACCCACGTGGTATGATATTTCTCCTCCATTGAAGCCCCTGTGGCTATTTTGATCCACCACACTGTCAGCCCAGTCAACATCAGTATATCCATGTAGCTTCAAATTCCCATTAGTGTATCTCAATCCATAGTTGATTGTGACATGGAGATATCTCAAGATATTCTTAGCATAAATCCAATATATGTGATGAGGTTTGACCATAAACTGACTCAACATATTCCCAACGAAGCATATGTTCAGATGGAATTTTACCAAGAAAATCAGACCCCCCACAAGCTGTCTATATTCAGAAGGGTTTGCCAATTCGAATCCAAAAACACTTCCACATATCTTCTTGAAGTTGAGTTCCATTGGAGCAGACAAAAACTTGCAATCCACCATCTCACATCTCTCGAGCAGCTTCACAATGTATTTTCCTTGAGAAAGGAAAATCTCACCTAGTTTTTGCCAGACCCCTAGGCCTAGGAAGTAGTGCATTAGAGCTAGGTCCTTCATCTCAAACTCAGAATCAAAATCTCTCTTGCATTGATAAATGAGAGGGTCTACACATGTTAGAAAGAGATCATATAAATAAAGGACCAAAATGAGAGTCATGTCCTTTTCAACCTTGAAGTATAGGTTAGGATCAACATTTATCCATGTAAATCCTAGCTTCATAAGACAGCTATCAATCCTCACATAACAAGCCTTGGGGCCTTGCTTCAACTCATGAAGGGATTTATTCAACCTACATACGTGTGTCCTTCGATCTTGTACTTCGAACCCCTGAGGTTGTTCCAACTAGATTTCCTCTTTAAGCGATCCATTCAAGAGTCTTAATGCCCATTTGATGTAGGATCCATACTTGAGTGGAAAAATGAGCAATAATATATCAGATAGTGATATATCTGGAAACTGGTGCAAATATCTCATCATAATCCACTCCTTCATTTTTAGAGAAGCCTCAAGCAATGAAACTTGCTTTGTATTTCTTAGCACTTCTATCTTCCCCATGTTTGATCTTGTATAACCATTTTGAGTTGACTAAGAACTTGTATGTAGGTCTAGGCATCACATCCCAGACATCATTTTTCATTAGATATCATTTTTGGGATTCAACTTGCATCCTAATCACCTAATTCAAGGCTATTTTTGGTGCTTTAGAACTTCTTCAAATGTACATGGCTCAGTTTGAACAATACTACTCATAACAACTAAGTACCCATGATACCTGTTCGGTTTCTTACTTTCACGAAATTTCCCGCTTGGAGAAATATGTCTTTCACAACATCTTTGAGAGTATATTTGATCCAAAAATGTCTTTTCCTTTAGGTAAAGGGATCACCAGGAGGTGATTCAATGGGATCCATTGGACCCTTAACATCAACCATAGGCTCATCTGTCGGAGGTTCATCTTGTTTTTCTGCAAGATCATAATTTGTCCCTCCTTGGTATGGGGATATCTATGGCTTTTGTAAGGGAAGTATCTTCATCGAAGGTGACATCATGGATTACTTCCACATCTCTTTGAAAAGGCACATAGATTCTATATGCCTTTGAATTTTCATTGTAGCCCACAAATATACCTTTTTTTCCATATGCTTCCAACTTGTTTCTTTTCTCTTTAGGCACATGAAAATACACGATACAACCAAATATTCTAAAATGAGAAACATCAAGTTTCTTACCAGTGAAAACTTTTTCGGGTGCCTTGAAATCCAATGCTTGATGCAAATTCCTATTTTTAACATACATTGCAGTGTTGGCAGCTTCTCCCAGTAAGAACTTTGGTAGACCTTGATCATGGAGCATGACACAGGTGGCTTCCATGATTGTTCGGTTCTTCTTTTCAACAACACCATTTTTCTCAAGAGTGTATAGAATGGTTGTATCCCTCTTAATTCTAGCCTCTCTGCAAAAGTCATTGAATTCATTTGATTCGTATTCAGTTACATTGTCAGTCCTAAATATTTTGATCTTCTTCCTTATTTAATTCTCCACCAAGGCTTTGGAATAACAAAACCATATGAACACTTCATCCTTCTTATTCAAGAAATAGATCCATGTTTTGCGAGAGAATTCATCCACAAAAATTGTTGAGTATAAGTATCCTCCCAATGATGTACAAGAATCATACCAAATAGGTCAAAATGGACCAATTGAAGAATATTGGTAGTTTGGATTTCACTAGAAGGGAATGGTCCCCTTGTAAGTTTCCCAGTTTCACAACCTTGGCAAAGTCTTTCATGACTCATGTTGAACTCAAACATACCTATGACCATCTCCCTTACCCCAGGTAAGGCTTCATAATGAAGGTGGTAAAATCTCTGGTGCCATAATTCAGATTGAAGATAACTATCGCAAGTCAAGGCTCCTAAAGGACTTCCTCCAACTTGATAGATACCATCAACCCTAAAGCCATGTGTGAATGCATCTTTATGGTTTCTTTTCAAAATGTGTACCTTTCCATAAATGAATGCTACCTTGAAGCATTTATCTCATATCACAAAAATAGGCACTAGATTCTTCTTCAAATTGGGCACATGCAATACTTCTTATAGATGAATGGTTTGACCTTGCTTTAAGCGAAGGGTGATGGTACCTATCCCTTTCACAGGGTAGGTGGCATTATCTCCAAGTATGATCTCCAAGTTAGTATTCTTTTCACTCAAATTTGAGAAGGCCTCTTTGTACCCAGTGAAGTGCCTTGAGGCTCCACTATCAATCAACCAATGATCCGAAGTATCTGGAGGAGAGGCAGTAGATAGAGAAAATAAGATAAAATTTCTTTTATTTTCTTACAACATTACTTTCCTCATACCTAGAATTTCTCATCCTTTTGGGAGGTCGACCATTTCCTAATCGAGAAATGGGAGAATTCCTCTTTCCTTTATTGTCAAACCTGTTGATCCTTTAATTTCCATTGGCTTTGAAATTGTTTTTATTGTTGTCATCCTCCCTTAGAGAATTCTTCTTGTGAGGACACTCTCTAACATAGTGGCCAAACCCATTACAATTGTAGCACCTTCCTTTCCTTCCTTCTTTGGATCCTTGACCTTGTCTCCTTGAACCAACATTATTTTACCTCTTACCACGAGCGGAGAAATCAGTAGGTTCATTTTTATTTGAAGGCATGTCTTTCTCCATCATCCTTGTCTCCTCTTGAGTGCATCTACCCAATAATTCATTGAAACTAGGAATCGTGTCATTGTTGAGAATGGCGGTGTTAAACACATCTAATGGTTTTGAAAGGCCCCCAAGTTCATTGAGAGTTAGATTCCCAAGTTCAATGAGAGTGATATTGATGTCAGCAATAACTTCTCTAATAGATATAATTTCATTCTTGATTTGTGTGATCCTCATGAGGTAGGACTGGATAGACACCCCTTTATCCAGCTCGATGTCCTTCAACGTGGTTTTGAGAAGGAATATTTGACTTGCATTGTTCACTTTGAACATCCCAACTAGCTTATCATATATCTTCTTAGAAGTTCCCAAATTATAAATATAGGAAACCAAATGATTTTGAGTCAACCAATTTTTTTTGGCTTTGACCTCACCTTTTCTTTACTTTGTCTTAGCAGTAACTGGTGCATTTGAAGGAGGCTCCACCACTTTTCCCTGAAAATAGTCCAATACTTCATGCTCTTCCAAAGTCATGTCCAAATTCATCTTCCATTAATCAGATTTTTCATTGAGCTTGTCCTCAGTCTTGAAGTAAGATGAAGAAGCCATTGAAACATGTCCAATAAATCTTTCTTGGTGATCGCTTTTCTCTCTCTTTATTGGCCTTTGTCTTCACCTAGGCTCTAATATCATGTTAAATTTAGTTAAAAATTATATGTTCTATGCTTAGCACAATTACTTCAATGTACTTTAAGCATCCCAATGATAGTTTCTAAATTATTTTCCAATAACAATCACATTAATCATAAATCACATAGATAATAATCGTAGATATAACATAAAATAAAATGTAGAAGACAAGCCAAGGCAAGAGGACACCAGATTTGGCAAATGCTAGGGAAAAACCCCAATGTGGGGAAAATCCTTTGATCAATTCTTATTATTATTATATCAAACTTTCAACGGAGAGTGAGAGTACAAAAATTCAAAGTTGACTTGCCAAATCAAAGTCAAAACATCCCTGTCAAATCTGCAGTCAATTGCAGTCAAACTCAACCCTAACTAGAAAGTCAAATATGGTCAACACATCAGTAAAATTTCTCCTTTGAATCTTGGTCAAATTCATTCAAACTTGGCCTTGAGCAGTGGTCAAAGTCAGCCCAAAACATTCATAAAACTTGTGGTAAAACATGGTCAACCTGAAGTCAACCTTGCAGTCAATGCAAGTCAAAGTGCTCTTTTTGCCTTGGTTCCTATGCCCAAAAATGTCGCCTACTGAGACATAAATTAACCTTGAAAATCGAAGTAAAAAGATGCCCAGAAAGTTAAAGTCAGCATTGGTGAAACCCTGGTCAAATTTTATAAAAATATGAAATTTTTGGCCCTGAAATTATGTCTTGAAAATTGTCCTCCTTGCCACACGTGTGAGAGAAAGAATATGCCCAATATTTGTACAAACCAATGGGAGAAGGAGAGAGAAGAATGTATGAGTGAAGATGATGCCAAATGAGGTGAGAGGTCACTTATATTGATACAAGTCATTGAGGGTGAAGTGACATGTCTCTTGGGCTTCATGAGCCTACATGATGATGTAGCTGACCTTGACAATTTACACATGTGTGGGCATCAATTCAAAAACACATTTTTGCTTATCCAAATTTGATGATCTTTATATCAATTTTGGTCCTCTCGAAAAGAGGAATCAATGAAATCATCATATACATAAAATGAGTTGTCTAAAGTGGAATTGGCCCTAGTTGCCAATTTTAACAAATAACAAGGGAAAACAAAAGATTGTTGCTACAACTCAACAAGATCTAGGATCTGCTTCAAGTGTTGAAACCAAAATCACAACCATGGGAATGAAAGTTATAGCTTCTAATTCAAGTACTGGTTCTTATAGTAAGCTTATAGAATCTCGAAATGATAAAGAAATAAGTGAGTATTTTCATACCAGGGTCATTACAAAACATATAAAACTTGATACATTTAAGTATTGAGGATCTTTCACGGTGCATTATATTAGATATCATTTTCTGGGATTCAATTGCGTTAAGAAAGTCATTCATCTATGACCATTTCCATGAGAGGTAGTCATAACTAACTAATTTCTCATGATTTTTGAATAGTCCACTTAGCACTCATTGCATTGGGTGATGCTCATAGGGGTGAAGAAGAGGGATTGAAACTAGTGAAATGAATCACATAGCGTCAATCATCACTTCCGGGGCTTGTACCTGGTAACCAGGACTTCCCGGGAGGTCACCCATCCTAGATCACCTCTAGCTCAAGCATGCTTAACTGTGGAGTTTTCCCCACAATCAAACCCACTTAGCTTGTTACCCCATTTGCAAAACCTTAGCAAGTATTGTGCCTCATGAACCATTCAAGTAGATCTCCCTTCACTCTTATGTATTTAAGTATTGAGGGTCTTTCGCAGCGCATTATATTAGATATCATTTTTTGGGATTCAACTGTGTTAAGAAAGTCATTCATCTATGACCATTTCATGATAGGTAGTTGTAACTGACTAATTTCTCATGATTTTTGAATAGTCCACTTAGCACTGATTGCATCGGGTGATGCTTATAGGGGTGAAGAATTGGGATTGAAAATAGTGAAATGAAACACATAGCGGCAATCATCACTTCTGAGGCTTGCACTTGGTAACTAGGACTTCCCGGGAGGTCACCCGTCCCAAATTTCCTCTGGCTCAAGTGTGCTTAACTGTGGAGTTTTCCCCACAATCAAGCCCACTTAGCTTGCTACCCTATTTGAGTGCTAAGTGGACTATTCAAAAATCATGAGAAATTAGTCAGTTACGACCACGTCTCAAGGAAATGGTCATAGATGAATGACTTTCTTAACACTGTTGAATCCCAAAAATGATATCTAGTTGATACATTATTTGGTAGGAGATCTCAAGCCAATCTTATTTATGAAGCAATCGTCAAGAAACTTAATCTAGAAACTACACCTAAACCTTACCCTTTGGGTTGGGTATGTGATGATGCCAAATTACAAGTGACAAGAAAATGTAAACTCAAATTCACTATCACTACTAATTTTATAGACGAGGTAGAGCTTGATGTTGTACCACTTGATATTTGCGAGATTGTTTAAGGGAGTCCATACTTGTATGATTGAAAATCCATATCCTATTTTCATGAGAACAAATATCATATTTTTAAAGATGGAGTTGAGTATATTGTTAGAGAACATTGCAAGAAGATGAACTTATCTCTTGTTAGTGTTGATCAGATGAAAGGGTTTGTAAATGCTAGTAAGAATTTTATGTTGTTAATGATTAAAGCTAAAGATATTGTTGAATCTTAAGCTTTCACAGGGTATGATTCTAAACTCAAGCATGAATTGGTTGAATTTTTTAACACTTATGAAAATATGTTTCAGGAACCTGAAGGGTTACCTCCAAAAAGAGGAATACACATGAGATTTACTTGCAGTAGGATGCACCACTTCCAAATATTGGCATATATAGAATGTCAGGTTTGGAGAACGTAGAGATCAAGAAGAAAATTCAATATTTTTTTACAAAGGAGTCATCAGGCCTAACACATCTCCTTGTGGATCTCCTATTGTATTGGTTCCAAAGAAATATGGTACGTGGCGCATGTGTGTGGATTTTTGAGCTTTGAACAAGATCACGGTAAAAAATCATTATCCTTTTCCTTGCATTGATGATTTTCTAAATCAGTTAAGGAAGTTTTTTACTTTACTAAGTTAGATTTGAGAAGCGGTTATGGTCATATAAGGATTTTTGAAGATGATATTTGGAAAATTTCTTTCAAGATATAACAAGGTTTGTTTGAATGGTTAGTTATGCCATTTGGGCTTTGCAATGGACCTTCAACATTCATGAGAGTTATGAATGATGTGTCAAATTTTAGATCTCGTCATTCTAATTCCAAAGACACTTGACTCACCTCAATCTGACATCGTATGAGGAACTTATCACATTCTGAAGTTTTTGGCAAATAGTACAAAAGTTAGCTTGCAAGATTGACTGGGTAGTGTATGGATGCCACGTGGAAGTTTGAGTGATGGTTGAGTCAATTTATATTGTAATCCTAACATGCATAATTGAATCATGTTGACTCATGTTTGAGTTATGTTGAGTCATACAGTCGTAATTAAGGGTGAGTGTTGGAAATAGTAATTACTCCCGCATGAAGATCTAGCAAGATCCAAGTCGAGTGATGTATGAAGAGATAAGTTGAGTTAAGTGCAGTCCAGATTTAGATTGTGAGTTAACTGAGTTAAGTGTGAGTCATTTGGAATTTGGGCTATATTTGGAGAAGTCCAAATTTAGTGTGCGTGTGCATTTTAAGTTATTTTGAGTGAGTCACTAGTGGGAAAAGGTTAAATACTGCTCATCGGGTTCATTGTAATCATCAAGTTTGTGTGATCAATAGAAGAGTCACAATGCGTGTTATTGTTTGTGTGTCAAATATGTGTTTCCTCTTCTCAACCTTTCCAATAAATATTTAAAAATATCTATTATATGAAATGATAGTGATACATTGACATGCACCCCAAGTTACATTTATACGATGATTATGTCATTATTTAAAAGTCTCCATTATACCAAATGATAATGATACATTGACATTCACCCCAAGTTACATTTATGGGATGATCACTCAGTTATTTAAAGATATCCATTATACCATCACTATTTTCACCAAGCGAAGAGGAAGAAGGGGAGGGAGAAACAAACAAAGAAGAAGGTGAAGGGTCAATTTCAGTATCAACTGGATGTTGATTCGATTGCAGAGGAATCACGGTATTTTGAATGACAAAGGTTGAGAATAGCCATACAGGTAGGCCAATCATGATTCCCGGAAGGGACAATGTAGCCATATACAGAGCACCAATATTTCCACAAGAAGAAAATGGACTAGGATTGCCTTCGAAAGGGATTCCTTGATTGGTGGACTCCATTATCTCAACCTAAGATCAATGAAGGAATAGGGATGTTATTCCGAATTTAATAAATTTTAATGACGCTTTGACACAACTTTGCTTTTTCAATTTTTAAGAGTCAAGGAAAAGCTAATGATGACTCTAGTCCCCTTCCATTTTTAATGAGCCTGAAGTGACAAGTGCTCAGATCGACCTTTTCTTTTAAGGAGTCGAAAAGGAACGAAAGTGACTACTCTGGAAATCTAGACAAAGGGATTACCAAACCAATCACAAAACAATATACACCTTGGTGATATAAGAGAAATTACCAAGGACTTATGTATGGCAATCAATCTTCCCGAATGCTGTGTTCAGTGCATTACGATCGATAGGGTGGCAGACACGGCTTCCTATGGATAAAGGATATAAGCCTATTGTGGTCTCCCAGTATATACTCGATGGTACGGGGAGCACAAGTCCGTGCTAGCACTTGTCGTATCAAAGACGAGGAATCACCCAACCTTCGATGAAAACGATAGTTACTAGTTTTTACGACGCCGGAACACGTCTCTAGCCTAGACCTCTAGATGTGTTGCGTTAGGTTCCAAAGCGTTGTTAATTTCATTGAAATTTATTTTAGATTTGATCTTGTTTAGAAGTTTTCCTTTCAATGGTTCACCGTGTGATGTAGATGTAAAATTCCTAAAATGCAATCTACAATGATAAACAATCATTGTTCATTTTGAGCAATGAAAATCCTAGATACTAAGGAAAGAAAATTACGATTCTTTCAAACAAAGAGAAAAGAACACACACTAAATGCACTTTTATTAAATCATTTTTTGCACACAGTCTAAATGCAAATGCAAATGCATGTATTTGTTTTTCGTTCCCCTTAATGTGAAAAATGCCAAAAAGGAAAATTAAGTATAGTAAAGATCTGAAATATTTTTACTCAAAGCAACATTTCGACATATACTTTTTCAAAATAGAAAGGAAGACTAAACGACACTTTTCAATTTCAAATAGAAAATTCTTTCGACACTTCAAATATCAACAAATCAAATCAAGTACATGACAAAAAGTTCAATCGAGTATCCAGGGAAGGAAGACTCAATGACACTTATCTTTTTGACACAAAACGACAGTTACGATTTAAGCAACTTTTCGACAAAGGATTGTAAATGATGAAAAAATACATAAAATCATTTACTAATCCTAATCAATGGAGGCTGATCTATGTAATGCAAGCAGGCTTCAGTAATGAGACACTGTTCATAAGCAGTAAATCAACTAAACAGAACTGAAAACAAGGACAAAAAACCCAAATTTCAAGAAGGGAAATAGGTTCAGTCAGTAATCGCACCTATGCTTCACAGAAACAAGTATGAATCGCACCTGCTATACTCGGGAAGTGCGATGCATACTGGTTGACAATGACAGACAATGTGATGGGCCAGGGAGCGTAACTGAGGTGGGTTTTGGCTCAAATTTTTAGCTGATTTCAATGATTTAAGTTGAGCTATGATGGACAGTAAAGAGCAAAGTACAAAGGAATGATCTTGGGAGGTTACTGAGCTACCAAAAGGGCATCTAGAATGCTTGTAAGTCTAATGTTCAATTCATAAACTAAACTAGAGATTGACTGAAGCAAAATTCATCTACTATGCAATTGCAGAGCAAGAGTAGTTCGAAGGCTATCTGGCTAACTTCAGGCTCCATCTATAGTTTATAAAACAAACAACAACAGAAAACAAACATCTATTCGATCCCTAGTAGAGTTGCCATTTTGTTTCCGGGAAAACTAGTTTCTTTTTTATCTGCTAGCCCTCTAGGATTGGCAGCTATCCTAGAAACAAACAATCAAAGCAATTTGTGATTTCCTCTATTTATGATAGATAAGAGAGAGGCAAAGGAACCAACCTAGATCTTCTGCTTAACTCCTTGCTTGATCTCTCTCCCCCTTGATAGAGCTTGCAACTCTTCTCCTACTTATCCTGCTTAGAGAATACCTATAGAAACAAAGTAACAAAACACCATTAAAGCATCTTGATCTATTATATCATAAGCATTGCAGAATCAGAAATACAATGAACATACAATGCCATTCACAAATAACCACATTCACAAATACACAATTGTATGGAGGAAAAATTAAAGAACTTTATTAAATATGAAGGGAGAATTACAACCTAGTTGTCTAATCCAGCATCATCCTCCCAGCATCAAAGCCCTCTTCACCTCATGAAAAGCAAGATCAGCCAACAATACAATGCTCTTTCTCAAAGACAAACTATCAGCACTTCCTTGCAAATTACAAAATTATAGCCTTTAGATCTCTCAGATGAGGGATCCATTTATAGATGTGTGCAAGGGTGTGAGTCATATCTGGGTTTTTGATTAGTGTCATTCCACTTGTTGTTTTTGGTTTCACTTAGAGATTTCTTGGATCTCTTACTCATCCCTGGGAAAATTCAGAGAGGCAAGTGTCATAGGATAAGTTTCTAGAATATTCCATGAGCATCCACTTAGCAAATTGTCTCAGACATTTGTCCATCCTTGCTCATCGCACCCCACAGAAGGCTTCTTTAGTATGCATCGCACCTAGCTAGTGTAGAATTCAGTATGCATCACACCCTGACAGTGGAGCAGTCTGTATGGTCCAGTTTTGGCCTGCTCTGGATGGTTTTTCAAGTGGAAATTTTGGGGAATGATGTAATCAGTTGACCATGATCCTTTAGGGTATGAAACAACACTTTTAGGGGTTAAAGAGCCCTAGATTATTGACATATAAGATTGGGGTTGTAGTGCCCAAATATGTCTATAACAGGTACCTACCAATTTGTTGCTTTCCTTGCAAAAATACATTGATGTATATTCATAAGGGGACATATACTTACTTGATAGATTTTGAAATGTAGTGGATTTTCCTTCTCCTTGAAGACTTGATGGCTTGCCTTCCCAAGATCTTTATGTTCTTCAAGTTTCCTTCTCCAAGTGGACTTGACTTGATGATGAGATTTTCTTGATGACTTGTAGATGATGTAGGTCCCTCTTTGATCTGCTCTTCTTTGTAGTGCCTTTATGTAAGCTTCTTCTTCTTGCTTTGTAGTATTCCTTGATGAATGATAGATGGTAAACCTTCTTGTCCTTGAAGTGATTGAGATTTCTTGGCTTGATGCTTCAACTTTGTAGATGTCCTTCCTTGATGAGTCACCTTATGAGTGTTCTTGAGATGCCCTTTCCTTGATGTGTCACCTTAGCTCCGATACCATGTTGAAGAATCTAGGGAAATGATATGTAGAGTGATTCTTCGGGACTATATAACAATTTATGAAGTATTTTTACAATTTGTCTTTGTTAGATTAATCTTCTTCTTCTCCTATTAATGCATGTTTGTGTACTTCATCAAACTTCTATCAAAACATAAAACAAGAACACAAGATGTTGGCTCTCTAGCACGGCCAAAACCTTTCTTCTCTTGAGAGGAAAACCCTTTAGTAATTTTTCTCTTATTGAAGCTTCTTTCTTGAGAAATTCCAAACCCTATACCCTTTACTAGAATATCCTCCAAGCACAAGTCAAGTCCTTTCTCCTTTCTGCACTTTGTTCCCCGACACTTCATCTTCCTTCTTTTGGCACTTCATTCCTTGACACTTCGTCCTCCTTCTTTTGGCAATTGGTGATCGACGTTGTTTATGTGAGCCCTAGAAGAGAATTCAATATTTGGTCCTTGGTGAGATCCTTCACCAATGAGGATATCTTCCTTCCCTTGATCCAAATTAGCTTCTTCTTGATGTGTAGTTGCAGACTTGATAGGGCTGCACTGTAGCCCTAATTTCTCGCACATGTAGGAGGTTTCCCCTATACTTTGGTTCCTTTCTTCTTCACTTGAGAGACTCTCTTCTTCGCTTGAGTAGGAGGCCTTATAGGCCTAGGTTACTAGTCCAAACAATGAGATATATAGGATTGTTATCTTTTTGCTGTAGTCACCATAAACTGTCCTCTATTTCTTGAACGTGTAACTATTTTTCACCCTAAAAACAGTTCCTTCAACTTCGGTTTAGGTCTTTCCTTCTTCGTTGCACTAGAGGCTCCTTCTTCGAATTTCCTTACCCTTTTTTAGTCTTCCTTGCTTGCTGATTTGAGAGGTCATTAGTTGACGTTGTAATGGAGTAGACAACATCAATATATAAAAGAATGTCCCTCCTTTTAGGCTGTCTTGAAGACCAACTAGAAGACTGTAGGCCGACTTGAATTTATTCCATTGATTTTCTTCATTTGGAGGATGTTGTTTCATGGAGAGGACTTGGACTTTTCTTGGATGTATTCCTTTGAATTTTATACTATTTTATACATAGTGTAACATGCCCTCTAAGGGTCTTACATAAATAATTTGACTTTTGACTTCCTAGAAGCATTTAAACATGTGCTTGACCTACTTCAATGAGAAAGAAACTCATTGACATAAATTATAAAAATAATATTTTTGTTCTTGAATAAATACAAATATCAAAAGTACATTTATGAAGACCGAACCTAGTTACACTTTCTTCAACAATCTTCTTCAGAAATTTCACAACAAAGGTGAAGGAATCGATCAAAAATATCCTCAACTCATTCATTAGGATTCATTCTTAAGAGATTGATTATTTTACAAACATCTCGGTAATTAAACCTGTCAAAGGCTTGATGAAGCTACCTGAGGAAATGATGAAGGGAATAGATGGAAGTAGGTGGAAAAGTATGGCACCACTACTTAGCATGACCTTGAAGGATGAGGGAGAAAAGCACATAATCAAACTCTTCATCATTGATTTCGTAAGATTCAGAAAATGTAAGAAAATAAAAAAAGTGCTCGGTTATGGATGTTCCATCCTCGCCATCAAAATGGAACTGGGACAAGTGATCGAGAGGCTCATCAGGGATTGAAAATTGATAAAGGGGAAAATTAGAAAAAAACACCGGGAGTAAGATTTGTGTATAAACCATTTTAGAAAAGGGATTCAAACTAGATACAATGGGCTTAGCTTGTCATCTAGCCCTCCTTCTAGCACCACTGCTGACGGTGCTAGAAATCCATCAACCAAGGGGTCTCCCCGATGTAAAGTCCCAACTATATCTCACATTGTTTGGTGTAGGAGCCCCATCCAAAATATGATCCTAATTTGCATATATCTCAAAGATATGCCTTGGTTCTAATTGTCAGCACGAGAGAGGGATGCAATGGTGTCTCCAAAAAGCAAGGGAGCTGTTCTTGGTGAGTTTTTAGTTGCAACCGTGTCAAGGTTCTTCTACTGCGAAGAGGAGATAAAAGTGAGCCTCTAAGTGAGAGGTAATAGTACCACCCAAGAAGAGACACACATGAACCAGAAATATCAGACTAACATCCAACAAAATAGTTCATAGTGGTTTCGATGACCATTACAACCAACAAATAGATAGTGATCAATATAATATCCCGTGGAATATTCCACAAGGATGGGACACCAATAACAACCATTACATCACATTGATAAGTACTAAAATAACCGAAATAGTTCAACCATCTTAGCACATGTGAAAGAAAACATGAAATACAAACATCCGGAGAATAGTCTTACAGACATTCATAGTCCATGCATGAAGAACATGTCGGCCTTGAAGGCTTCTATTATTCAGTAAAAGTTCCAAGATATGTGTTTACAATGTACATCACTAGCCCCAATAGTGGGACATTGGAGCCACTCCTTTCTCCTCAAAGAACTAGCTGATCTCTCTAATGCCTTGCGAGAGGAGCCAAGGTGAAAATTCCTTTGCTTATACAATGAGGGTGTATATATAACCAAGGGGTGATGGTTCCCCTTTGTGACTCTTTGACTACCCTCATGATTGTTCAACTTGTTATGACTTTTCAACTTACATGACTCTCCATATTCATGTGTGTCCTTTGGACTTCCACTTTAAAATACATTTTGAATATAATATACATGGTCCATATTGATGATGTGGCATATGACAACGCATGACACATCATGAAATGAAAATGTTGTCATGGACTGCTCAATAATGTGGCAATGTCAAGCCATTGTAGTTGTTTTGTCTTTGATGTCTTCTTAAGAACACCTTGTCTTCCACTTCATGGCCTGGTAATAGGAAACCTTGGTGTTCTTAAGTCTTGAATTTTGGTTGCAAGTTGGTGTCCCTTTTCTTTTCTTTGATAGATGATTTTGCATGCCCAGCTATAAAGATGTCGTTCTGCATGCTTCCCTTCTACAACTCCTTCCTCGTCATCCTGTCATGGTGTGAGATAATACCTGCATCTGCAATTCGATCATGACGAGATGATATCAGTATGAAAACCCATAGTCTAAGATAGAGCATTTAGATCCATAAATTGGGTCGAGACCAGGTGACAGGTCGGGAGAGAGCGCCCAGTAACTAAGCATTTGCACATTTCAAGCAGCCAAGGGTCAGGCTTGATCACCAAAACTACGTAGTGTGTAGCTCAAGCTAGACTAAGGGGAAAAATTTGCATATTCCAAACTGGGGAAAAGTTTTCTCAGTCCAAAATGAGGGGAAAAAATTGTGCAGTCCAGACTGAGCGAAAAATTTGTGCAATCCAAATTGAGGGGAAAATCATTAGGGGAATTTTGAGGTGTAAAATGGGCCTCTTAAGAAAAATGTGCAACCAAAATAAACTTTATAAGAACAAATATGATTCAAGATGATTATGTCAACCATGGGATATGATTCACCATTTGTGGAGTAAAAAAGTAAAAAGATTAAAAAATATAAAAATTACTTTTTCAACTCGTATTTTTAACTTATCTCCCTAAGGTTTTACTCAAATTTCGAGTGGGAGTATTCGTTGGATGCAAAATTTAATTCCTCATCTAATGATTACTCATGTTACATGAAAAATGGACACTTCTACACGAAAAATGAGAAATACATGAAAACGTGATTGCAATCACATTTTTCATGTATTTGTCATTTTTCATGTAGAAGGATCCATTGAAAGTATGCAACAAGGGTACTCCTTGGATGAGGAGTCAAATTTTGCATCCAACGAGTGTTCTTTCTTGAAATTTGAGTAAACCCATTGGGAGATAATTTGGAAATACGAGTTGAAAATATAGTTTTTTCTTTTTTCCCTCTAAAATTTGATGATGTAATCTAATATTATTTTATTATTTCCACTAATATTTTATAATTTCCTTAGGAGGAACATTTTAGACCTCAAAACTCCCCTAATGTTGTGCAGTCCATACTGAGGGAAAAAATTGCACAGTCCAGACTTAGGGAAAATTTTGCGCAGTTTCTGGAGGCAAGGGGGATGGGAAACTGTGCACTTCAAAGGCTCAAGGAAAGAGATTTATGTTTGTGCTTGTGTAGTGTGCAATTCAGGCTAGGATGGGAGGAATGATTGCACAATCATGAAGGCCAAGATAGGGCTTGAGCATAGGAACTGTGTAGTGCAACATCCTAGAGAGGTAGTGACTGCGCATTGCGCAGTGCTAAGAGGGAAGGTCACACCTTAAGGTGTGGAACTGAGCAGTGCATAGTCAAGGCAGGTCGGGTGAAGTCAAGTTGTTGGTCAAAAAGCTTCTTTGGGAATATTTAATTTTCGGACCAATGAGACTAGTGTGTGAGGTGATAAAGTTTCGACTATGATATCACACTTAGAATACTTGACGACACAATGACATAGATCCCCCATGACACATAAACAATGTGTTTACCTCTGTGTGATAGCCTTATGACTAGTTACAAAAAGTGCAACACTTAAGATACACTTTACGATGACCCTCACGACACTTGTGAGACAATGCTCAAAGCTTTGTGAATGAATGTAGCAGATGTTTGAATGGTTAGAACAACTTGTAGATAGAAAGATAGACCCTTAAAACCATCAGAATAGGATTCTACACATTGCACAACAACCAATCTGATCCGAACTTAAACAGGAACACTACAACTTACAGATATAATCATAAACACATAGATGTAGCAGAAAAACACTTCATTTCATTAATAAAAAACACTGAACTATGCTTACAAACAAAATGGAAATAATATAGCTTGGGCAATGGTAGCTTATCTCTGAGAAGAGATGTGGCAGCTACATGCCTCTGAACTGCGTTACAATGAGGCTCAAGGGCCTTTTTATTATTGAACAATAAGAGAAAACCCTAACGCGAGGAGATGTAACACCAAGAGTTTATGGGCCCCGTTAGGGTTAGTTGGGAAACCAAATTCCCGGGGTCGTAACTTGGTCATATTATCTCCATTTGATGCATATGATACCTCGTTTGAAAGATCTTTCAGAGGAATACAACTATCGATGTGATTTATATAGAAATACCTAAATAAATTTTGCCAAAAAAACGTCGTTTAGGGCCTCAAAATGGCTCCTGAAGTTTAGGACCCAAAAAATTTCCAAAAAATAGTAAATTGTGCTACAATTAAGGAAACTAAAAAACTAAACAAAAGAATGGTGAGGGTCCAAGTTGAATAGGTAGGTGGCCACCAATATCCACCTGGATCAATCCTCCCCCCTTACGAAGCAATGGTCCCCATTGCATTGAGTTCCTCCATGAGATGAGGAAACTTCTGCTAAACTTGGTCCCTGGTGAGCCATTTGCCTTGGTGAAGAAATTGGCCTACTTTGACAACTCGATATAGATGTATCCTATGTTGTCGATTCTTCTTGATATGTGTGTCCATGATCTAATCAGTGGTGGCTTGTTCCATGCAGTCCGAGTTGAGCTCTATTGGTGTGAGTTGTTCTGCAATGTCATATGTGTCCAACAATGGTGGAAAGTATGGCCGAAGATGATCTACATTAAACATTAGGTGTAGACCAAGCAATGGTGGGATGATGAGCTTGAAGGCATTGTCACCGATGGCCTTGGTGATGGTGTATGGCCCATATCAGAGCGGTCGAAGCTTGCGGTGGGGTCCATAAAGGCACTTCTTCTACAAATGTAGCCAAACTTTGTCACCCACCTGGAACCTGTGCAACACTCGATGTTGATCATGGTGTTGCTTGTACTTAGCATTAACTCTGTCCAATATATCATGGACCTGTCGGCAGATGTGTTGAATGAGCTCAATGAAGTTGTTAGCCCTTTCATCTTCAGACTTCACGTGAGACGGATCTACTTGAGTGGCTACAAATGGTATGGCCACATAAATGGGGCATAATGGCTGAAATCCCAACCCTGCCTGAAAGGGGTTGTGGCCTTTTGAGCTGTGGAGAGCTCTGTTGTAGCTGTGTTGAACATAGGGGAGACTTTCATCCCATGTGCATAGATTCTTTGAGTTGTACATGCACATAATGTGTACGATCATCCTATTGACAACCTCTGTTTGGCCATCAGTTTGGGCATGGAAAGTCATGGACTTAGTAAGTTTTGTATCGAGCATTGACCAGAGACTTGACCAAAATGCACTTAGGAATCTGTTGTCTCGATCTGAGATAATGGACTGTGGGATCCCAAAGTGTACCCACACTCTATCAAAGAATATCTTAACAGTGGCCTCTATTGTGATACTCTTCTTGTAGGCTTCCATGATGGCCATCTTAGAGAATCTATCGACGAGCATGAAAACGCAATTGTTGTTGTGCTTAGTAGAAGGAAGGCCCGACATATAATCCATGGAGACAGAGTCCCACGACTGACTAGGAGTAGGTAAAGGAGTATATATGCCTTACTTCTTGATGGTTGGTTTGGAAATGGCGTAGGAGGTGCAGGATCTAATTTACTTCCAAACATCCTAACAAAGTTTCGACCAATAAAAATACTTATGCACTACCGCCACTATTTTCTCTACTATGAGATTTACAATGACCTGACTGTAGTGCGCCTCCCAAATCATCTTGGCACGCTCATTTGAAGGAACACATATGTGTCCCAAGTGGCATAATAGTGCATCTTGAAGGCAAAAATTTGGAACTTTCTTACCTTCCAGGAGTGTCTGGTATATGCTTCCGAATTTTGGAGCACTCTTGTAAAGATGTGGCCACCCAAATGTCTCGTGCCCACAGGAGTTGAGCATAGTGATTAGCCCCACGACTAGTGGTCAGCTGAGGCAATCAATGACTTTATTGGTGTTGCCCTTATTATACTTTATGTTCAAATGGAAGTGTTGTAGATAGGTGGACCCTTTCTAATGGCGATCGTTCTGCAACTTCCCTTGTGTTTGTATGAATTGTAGAGGCCATTGGTCTGTGTGGATGACTGTTTCCTTCCCCAGAATGTAATGCTTCCATTGACGGCATGCCTGCACTATGGAATACATTTCCTTTTTGTAAGTGGGGTACTTTTGGACTTTGTCTAAAAGTGTCTCACTATGGTAAGCCACTGGATTCCCATCCTGAGTAAGAACCACACCAATAACATAGTCGGAGGCATATGTCTCAATCTCAAATGGTTGTTGCAGGTTTGGTAATGTGAGCACTGGTGCTGAATAGAGGCGATTCTTCATCTCGGAGAATGCTCATTGTTGGGTTTCCAACCAAAAGAACTTTGCTTTCGCTCCTCCCTTGGTGACTTGAATTAAAGGCCAAGTGATATGAGATAACCCCAACATGAACCTACGGTAGAAATTGGCAAGACCCAAAAAGTTGCACAACTCTGTGAGAGTGGTTAGGGTTGGCCAATCCTGAATGACTTGTATCTAGATGGGTCCGCATGTACACCCTGCTCATCAATGATGTACCCCAGATATTAAACCTGGGTTAGGCCAAAGTTGAATTTCTCCAAGTTAGCACACAACTTGTGTTGTCGAATGGTTTGAAGGACTTGTTGAATATGGTGGAGGTGCTCTTCCCAACTCTTGTTGAAGATCAAGATGTCATCTAAATACACCAACACGAATGCATTGGTGAAGGTCGCAAGATTCTGTCCATTAGTCTCATGAAGGTCGCATGGGCATTCGTTGGGACTACTTCGGAAAATGAACAAACGTTACAGATACGATCTCTTATCATATAGTTATCTCAATTCTACAAAAGATTTGGATATTCTCAATTTGACAGATATTCCCGGACCACCAGTACAACCTGCTATACCAGATGAGTGGGATATTACCGATCGTGAAGGAATTCTCAAGGAAAAGTTTATTAATGATATTATCGAGGAGGATTGGAAGGGTACCGATTTCAATATCGTGAATGGTTCTCGTTCTACTGTTGATATTTACGATGCTATACGTTCTTGTGATTACGATCATACAACAAGTATTGACAGGCAAAAGAAAAAGACTGATCTTATTATGAATCAGCAGGGGATTGACGAGACGCGAAGAGAAAATGTTGGCATTATGGATTCTCCGAAAATCGACGACATGAACAACCATTTGAAAAGGCCCTCCTTGGATTTTAAGGTAGTCTTCCACACATCAGAGGGTTTGATAGGCACCTGGTGATGACCTACCTTCAAGTCAATCTTGCTAAAATATTTCCCCCCATTAATCTGGTTGAGAAGGTCATCAATTCATAGGATTGGGTACTTATTTCATACAGTGATCTTATTCAGTGACTGATAGCCAATACAAAGCCTCGAGGTCCCATCCTTATTATGTACCAATAAAATCGATCTCCCACAAGGTGATGAGCTTGGCCTGATGTGCCCTTTCTGCAGTAGTTCCTGAATTTGCCTCTTGATCTCATCATTATCGAGAACAAAGCATCAATAGAACGGTCCATTTGGCAGCGGCGCACCCGAGGTCAGATCGATGGAGGGCTTGACCTGACAGTGCAGACGTACCCCTATGGGTGAGGAAAAGAATATCCCTGTACTCCTCCATGACCTTTTCCATCTTCTGCTGCTATGAAGAGGAGCCCTGCCTAGAAGCCGTGGCCACAACCTTCTTCTTTCCTTGGGGGAAAATCATAAGAAAAACAAATTTCCTAGTCTGGGAAATGATCTTACTTCATTTCTTTGTAGTGATCAAAGAGATGGAGGTAGGCGGAGGTACCTCCGATATCCTGTACAACATATTAGCTAAAGCAATAATCACGGAACGAGGTCTAGACTCATATACAACATGTAGCTTCCACAAGTATGGTTGTCCTAACAATATATCAGAAACTTCAAGAGGAGCAACGTCACATAGTACCTCATTTGTGAAGGGCTTGATGTTGTAGGGAAGGAGACACTACTGGCTGACGTGAAGATCTCATCCTTGGTGAAGCTACCTGATGGTGTACGATTGTGGATGTGTTGTAGTCTTTAGGCCCAACCGCTTCACGACCTCCGCTGAAATGAGGTTATTTTGGCTCCCATTTTCGACAATGAACTGCAGCAGAGAACCCTTCTCCCACATCTATGAGTGGAAGAGGTGTTGCCCCTCCTCTGGATCTTCAGGCTCAATTTTTTGGATATTTGTGGTGGCCACGGTGGCACTGGGCTCCTCATCAATGATCTGCTTCCCTTTGTCAGTTCCCTTATCAAGTTCTGATTTACAGTGAGAACCTGCGTTTGATTCAAAATCCTTCAACTCAGCCACCAGTGACTTCTTGGCCTAACACTCACTTGTATTGTGAGTGGAGCTATTATGGAACCCACATCATCTTCCCATGTCCTTCCTCGTCTTCGTTGTGTTTTTTTTTTCTTACAAATTCAGCGGGTTGTCGTGGGTAGACCCGCCTTGTCTTGGTCCTTTGTTCTGTGGTTTGGGGGCACCTTTTCCTTGCTTTGGATTCACAAATCCAAAGTCTTTCTTCTTCTGTTTAAACTTCTGCTCAATCTTTACAGTGTACCGATACACCGTGCCGAGCGAGGAGATGTCCAGGAACTCCATCTCGTCTGGGATGTACTTGTGTAGGCAGCTGTGGTACTTGAGCACCAAATCCTGCTTAGTATCCTTGATACCCAGCTTCGTGCGAAGGGTATGGAAAGTATTTGTGAACTCTGGCACATCTTGGTCCCTTCCATGTTGTAGCGTGGTCCACTTTATGTATTTATCTTCATAGATCCCGACAAGGTAATATTGTTCCTTGATGGAATCCCGGAAAGAATTCAAAGTGGGTGCGGCTGAAAATAGCGAGGGTTCACTCTCTTCCTTTTGTTCACAGTAGGTTTCCCACCAATCCTTGACGTGTGGGGCAGCTTTCAAAATTGAAAAAGTAATATTTTCTCGATTGCAAAAGTCATGAACTGAAAAATATCCTTCCAACAAATTTAACCATTTATCTATGGTGTATGCATCTATCAAGCCTTCAAATATGGGAATATCAAAGTTAACTTGTACCTTAAAAGGAGTAGGACCTTCAGATTGGCTGTTGGATGAATATGCATTGCATGTGGGTAGTCGTCGAAGGATCTGGGCAAAGTTATCCATCAGCGCATCCCTCCATCGTTCGAGGGCTTCCTCAAGCAACATTTTGAAAGGATCTCTTGCCCCCTCATATTTCTTTTCTTCTGCCATGGGACTTAGTCAGGTTTTGCAAGGCTGATCCTGCAATGGTTCAACTATATCGAGCCCTAACTCCTTATACCCTAACCTCGTTGGGGGCATGCAAAGAAAAACACAGAAAGAGCAGACCGCTCTAATACCACAGATCCAAAGTTAAACAAGAATGCTACAACTTATAGATATAATCATAAACATAGAGATGCAACAGAAAAACACTTCATTTCATTAATAAAAAAATACTGAACTATGCTTACAAACATAATGGAAATAAGATAGCTCGAGCAATGGTATCTTATCTCTGACAAGAGATGTGGCATCTACATGCCTTTAAACTGAGTTACAATGAGGTTCAAGGGCCTTTTTATTATTGAAAAATAAGAGAAAACCCTAAACAACCAAAACCCTAACCTGAGGAGATGTAACACCAAGAGTTTATGGGCCCCATTGGGGTTAGTTGGGCAGACAACTTCCCCAGGTCATAACATGGTCATATTATCTATGTTTGATGCGTATGACACCTCATTGGAAAGATCTTTCCAAGGACTAGAATTGTCGATGTGATTGGCTTTGGGCCTCATGAAGGAATGTTTCCAAAAAAATGTCATTTAGGGCATCAAAATGGATTTAGAAGTTCAGGGCCCGAAAAACTGCCAAAAATAGTAAATTGTACTACAATTAAGGAAACTGAAAAACTAAAAGAAACAATGGTGAGGGTCCAAGTGGAATAGCTAGGTGGCCACCAATATCCACCTGTATCACAATCATGTGAAAAGACGACAGTATATCCAACATGCAAAGGGGAGAAAAACACTTCAATAAAGTACATGAAATGAGCTTCGGTGTTTGCGACAACAATGTGCAAGACCAAGGAAGGCTCTGAAATTGAGTGTAAGCCAAAATTTTGGAGGGCATTGTAGAAGCGACTACAGGCAGGAAGCCATGGAAGCTACCAAACATCATGATCATACAAGTGATACTAGTGATGAGTAACTTCTAGAGGAGGAAGAGGAGACAAAAATGAAACCCCGAGAAGTCAAATTTCTAAAGTCAGTTTTTGGTCCAGGCTTCAGGTCAAAGGTAGAAGTACCTATATAAAATGGAAGTTTGGATCCAAAATAATTGGTGGACTGGATAAATGCTTTAAAAAAACATTTTGAATACACAGAGATACCAGAAGACAAGAAAGTTAAGTTTATGGTCACAAAGTTGATAGGTCATGAAAATTTATGGTGGGACAGAGTGCAGGAAGAAAGGCTCTTGAAGAAAAAATCCAAGATGAAGAGTTGGAACAGGATGACTGCTAAATTGAAAGGTAAATTCCTTCCTAAATATTAACAAATATTTTTTTTTAGAAAGATGCATAATCTTAAGAAAAATATAATGATTGTTATGGAGTATATGGAGGAATTTTATAAATTGAACATTTGATCATGAACATAGAGGATACACCTGAGAGAGTTGTGAGGTATATCAATGGTTTGAGATATGATATCTCAGATGAATTAAGTCTAATTTCATTGATATATGTTGAGAAAGCATATCGGATTGCATTAAAATTTGAAGAGAAGTTGATGAAAAATTAGAGTCAAAGAATGAGAGTAAGAAGTTCTAGAGGAAGTCAAAGAATGAGAGTAAGAAGTTCTAGAGGAAAAGCGTAGCAATAGAAGGGAGAAGCTAGAGCTCAAGCCAACAACCAAAACCAGAAAGAATAAATGATGTCATAGGGAGAAGGTCTTCTTCAAGAGGACGAGGTAGAGGCAGAGATCAATAAATGAGGTGTTACACATGTGGTCAATTGGGCCATTATTCATGGAACTCTCTATAGAATACTACAAGGCGAAGGGAATCACAAATAACACAACTTGAAATTGAAGCTCCAAAGGTAGAATAAGAATGTGTCAATGTTCTAGAAGAAGGAGAAGCCTTAATAATGAAGCGATTGTTGCTAAAGACAAATTAGGATTCCAATGAACCGTTGCAAATGAGGAATTTGTTCAAAACAACATGCAAATCGAAGGGTAAGTGTTGTAAATTGATTATTGATAATGTTAGTGCTGATAATTTGGTTTCTATAGAGATGGTAGAAAAACTAGAGCTAGAAAGGGTATCACATCCTCCACCATTCAAAGTTTCATGGCTAGAGAAAGGATAAAAAATGTTGGTGAATGAACAATGCTAAGTGGAGTTTCAAATTGGTAAGTATAAGGAACAAGTACTTTGTGATATTGTGCACATGGATGATTTTCATGTTTTTCTAGGAAGATCGTGGAAATACGATAGAAAGGTGAATTATGATGGCAAGAAGAACACTTATAACCTTGAGAAAGATGGTAAAAATCATATGTTATTACCTATAAAAGAAAAACGAACTAAGGAGAAATATAACTCAAGTACATTAGTGAAGCAAGAATAAGAAGATCAGACAGAGGTTGTAGCCATAGATTTGAAGGTAACTAAATTAAATTCAACAAATCATAATTTATTTAATTTTGAGAATGAAATGTTTAATGAGTGGATGCCAACAGAAAGTACAAATCAGTTAATACTTTCTGTATCATAAATTGTTATGATGGAGGAAATGTTGATTACTGAAAAAAACAATATGATCTTGAAAGACAATGAACGAGGGAAGTCTAAGGATATTGTTATAATTAGGGAAAAGACAGAGTTTCATGAATAGGGTGCAAACAAGGAAAAGCAAAACCAAGGAATATACTCAATGAATTCCTAGTTATTGACAATTTTTACAATGCTCCTCATGATTTTTATGATAGTTTCTATTGAAGGAAACCAAAGCTCAGAAGATTCTACAAGGTCATTTTCCCGAATATGGTGACAAATTCTATTTTTTTTAAAATTCATCATGTCAATCCATGATATGGAAAATCCACCTGCATCAAACAAAGCCATGTTGGTTGGAAAAGACGAAAGAGCCATTGAGATGGATAAATCGGTTATTTGAAGAAAATGCATGGGAAAACTACCCAGTAAGAGATATATGGAATTGTTGCTATACTATAGAAAAGCAACAGGTCAGTGCATAATTTCATGGACATTAATCCATGAAATATTTCACACCCAAGAATATGATCCAGGGGCGCCATTTTAAATTTTATCCTCCTTGTAATTTCTAGAAAAATCTAGTTGTTGAATGAGTGATGAGGTGTGTGTGTGCAACAAATGGAATATTTCCAAATAAGAGCTCCCAACCATATGAAGGTTGAGAGTTATCCGCTATATTTTGAGCTTGTATTATTCAATTATGATTTATTTCTATTTTTGTTGATTATATGCTATTGTTGCGGATCTAAATGAATACTTGATTGCAATCATTTTGTGGCAATGTATTAATAAAGAGGACACATGTGTAGAGAAAAGGGGGGTAGAGTGTGTAGAATTGTATTTGAGGAATGTGTTTCATGGAATGAAGAACAAAGGTTTGATTCTTTTTCAGTTTCTTGAAATTAATACATCTTTTGTCTAGATAACCATTTCATTGTGTAATACTCTTGGTATACATATATAAATTTATGTGTGGAGTCTTGTTGGGAAGTCGAATAAATTGTGTGATATTGATCAATTGATTTTTGAGATATCTTGGATAATGTGTAGTGTGGAAGAAGTGTCTAATATTGAATCTCCCAATTTGATTCTATAGTCAAGTCAATTCAGGAACACACGTCACTAGATCGATTTTGCACCACCAGATTAAACAAGGAACGATCATGATTTATCATGAAAAATATAAAAGGGAACTGTGGAAAAGCCAAAGTCATTCTTACCATTGATTCAAATCTTATCAACAATGGTTGAGTCACATTGAAATATAGAATGTCTGCAAGGATAGAACTAAATGTATCCAAGGTCTACATCACATATAACATTATAATACTTAACAAGAAACAGCATGATGTATTATTGTATTATGGTATTTAAAAAGAAACATCATAACATATACGATTAGCACAAAATTAATGAGTTTATAGTTAAAATATATTATTTACACAAGAGTTTAGTTTTAAGTTATAAGTCCTCTATGTATAAGGGCATCATAAGCATTAAATATTTGATTCATTCTCTAGTCATTTTATAATATTTTGATTTTCCCTCCCATCTAACCAGTGTGTTAGAATCTCCATATTATCTTAATATCCCAAGCTTATTGGTTAGAGCATCCATGAGAAGGCTCACATTACAATTTATATATGTGACTTGCACATCTAGCCGCAAAAACCTTTCCTCTACACGATAATGAGGGTTATTAATAAATTTTTCGACTTAATGAGGGTTAGTTAGGGATTTATGACTTTTGTCTTAGCGAATCTTCATCCCGTACAACTCCCCACAATGTAGCCAAAGCAACATGTTGTGATACCAATATGATCAGTAAATTGTCATGGGTATCCCACTAGATAGTTTGTCACAATAGATCTACCAAACTATATTATAAAATATGAAATCTACAATTTGAGGATTTATTACCATTCATTGTGTATGCATGCAAATTATAATTATGCAAATAATAGAAAACAACAAAATAAAACATGAAAACCACAAATTAATACAAGATATTAATCTATGAAACCCTTTTGGGAGAATACCTAGATACAAGTTAAGGCTATTCTACTCCATTTTTATGTATGGAAAATGGATGCAAGTATAATAAGTGAGGTGTATGACCCGTTGGATGCTATGGTTAACAAATCCTCTCTATTTTCTCTCTTTATATCCACTCACGACTACTTTTTCATTTATGGAACCAAGTGTACTTGAATAGAATGGAAATCATTGCCCTCCTAGTGGCCTTGTTATAACACAACTCGATAGCCTTCTAGCGGTAATGTTTGACTCCAAATCTTAACTAGAGTTATAATATGGATTATTCTAGAGTCTTCTTCATCGTAATCATATGTCAATCCCCTTTTCCATGTCTAGTGGGGGATGATATGATATCTTCTTGAACTATGATGGTCAAAACAAGAAGGTCAACTTTTGAGAGGTATAACTTTTGCATACAGACTTTGATTGAGGCGATTCTTGCTTAGTTGGAAATATATTTATGTATAGAATAACATAAAAAGTTGTTGTAGTTAACTGAAAAAGTTTTACCATGCAAATATTCCATTTGATGCCTCTAACTACTCTAAAAATATTTTAGACATCAATTTAACAAACTCCCATAGCTAAAACAGGTCCTATGAGTTGATTCTCCCACTGTTTCCACTCTGAAAGCATCAAGATGGATGAAAAACAATGTAAAAATACAATCCAGACCAATTGTTGGGTTTTTAGTAGCTAACTTCTTCACCATATTCTGACATTATTTCAAACGTAGTGCTTCATAGTTAGTGACTATATCACTACACCTCAATATCAGTGGGTCCCTTTGAATGTTGGGATCCATTCTTATTATAAATTCTATTTCTTTTGATGAAGTAACAACATGCGATTTTTCCAAATCAACATGAGGGAGAGGTTCTTTATCATCATCTCCTCAAAAACGTCATTCATTACTCCCTCCTCTGGCTGTATTTGTCCCTGATATTTTGTGTGTAGAGGAGAAACTCCCATGGGTTGGTTTAGTTGATGAAGATTGTACATTTGTAAGAGTCTTCCCTCTTTGTCTATTTTTTCTATCGTCTCTTAAATTTGTACTAAATTGTATCACAAATTTCCATGATTCTAGTAAACAAATTTCCATATCGTACTAACAATAAATGTAGAGATGTTAATTTTTTCAACTAGGGTAAAATTCTACCTTAAGCAGATTGGATGACCGAGATGACGATTTCATTAAATTCCTCTTTTCGAGAGGACCATAATCGACTTAACTAACACCCTATTTGGTCAAGCGGAAGTTGATTTTTGAATTATTTTATTCATTCATGTATAATGGAATGGGTTGGCCCTAAGCACATGTGAAATTGGTTAGGTCAGCCTCAACACTAAGTGGACCCTCATGAAAACCTGTAAATAGAAGCAACCTCAAGCTCATTTCTACACATTGATCAAGCCATTTTCTACTCTTTTATTTTGTCTTAGTTCGCACAGGTTTGGCAATTGAAGTTCACGCAAGAGTACGAAATATCAGGGGCAAAGCTCACATAGATGTAGGGTTTTCTGTTTCTCGGATGCTGGCACGTAACTGCGTATTTTTATCCCTAGAAATTGGAACACAATGGCTCTGAGAGCATCTAGGAAGCCTTAGACGTTGGCACAAAAGCATAAGGGAGAATTTAGGGTTTCATAAGCATATCTAAAGGTTTTGGTCCCAAGACACACATAGAGTGGTCTAGGGTGCATCCTAGAAGTTCCAAACACTCGCGCAGAGGCCTGAAGGGAGCATCCATGGTTTCTAAGGTAGATCAAATAGTATTAGTCCTTGGATGTTTGCACATAGTGGTCAAGGGAGTGTCCAGGCAGTCCCGGACGCACACACAGTAACTAGAAGAGAGCATCTAAGGGTTTGAAGCCGATCTGAGTAAGTTAGACCCAAGATGCATGCATATAGTCTTCCTGAGAGAGTCTAGGAAGGCACATACGCCCTCACACAGTGGCTGAGGGAGTGTCCAAGGAGTTTCAGACGCACATAGTCAGCCTTTCTGAGAGTGTCCCAGATTCTGATCTAGGGTTTGTCAGTCATCTTCAGTTGGCTTCAGTGATCTGATGGATCAAGGGTTTATCTTTGTTGTTCTATAGATTTATAGTAATGTTCTATAAATCTATGCTACAAATTTATGTATTGGGCTCATTGTACTCCTGCTAATTTTTCTTTATGACGATCTATTAAAGAAGAAGATTTGAAAGGGTTTCCACCTTATGGGATTTTTCTGTGGTCTTGGACCAATCTACTGTCTCTTATGGTTTTGTTGTTGTCTTATTTGTCACTGCATATATTTTTCTATCTTTAGTTAGAGTTTATGATTGATTACATTGCTAATAATTGGTTGCATTGTTAATGAAGAAGTAAAATGGGCTAAAGTAATTGATACAAAATAGAACAATCTAAGAAATTAACATGGCATTAGAGCTGAGGTGAAGGACATGCCCAAAATAAGACATGCATTGAAGCCCTTATTATTAGAAAGGAGATTGCCTAGTCAAGGTCAAGATGTCTTCCTCTACCTTCAAGGAGGATGAAAAGCTAGGTGATGAATCAAACTTTGTTGCATGGAAAGTCAGGTTGGAAAACATAGCTGACAACAATGATCTGCTAGAATACATTGAAGGAAGGATGGCCAAGCCTCTAGAAAATGCTTCCACTTCCCTCAAAAACAGGGATAGGAAAGTTGAGTGCAAAGAAAATCAAATTATACCTGATGATTTACAAGATCATTTACTTTCATATGTTGGGAGTTTGAGAAAGTCAAAAAAGACATGTATGAAAAGATAACCAACATGTATGAAATCAACAATTTGAATGAGATTATCACCTTAAAATATCAACTCAAGGAAAATAAGATGAACAAAGAAGAAGTTGTTCAATCCTACATTATGAGGATTTCTCACCTTAAAGATCAATTTCAAAGAGTTACAGAAAATATGTCTGACAGTGAACTAGTACTTGTGACTCTTAAAGGTCTCCCTCATATTTGGGAAGGCTTCATTACTACAATCAGCAACAACAATGTCCTTCTGTCATTTGATGAAATTGTTGGGAAGCTTACTCAACAAGAATCAAGGCTGATAGAAGAGGAAGGATTCAAAAGCATGAAGAGGGAGAGCCTGATGCATTTATCATTCATGAAATAAAGAAGAAGGGAAAAAGAGGTCCATCAAGGAAGCCTCCTTCTCAAAATGTGAAAGGAAGGAATGACATATTGTTATCTGATCTATGGTATGGTTGAGCTCTTGCCTCGGATAGAGGGCTCTTAAGGTGATTCACGCTTCTTTCTTCGGCGAGCAACTCAACTCTTCTTTTTCATTAGTAAGGTGGTTTATTTCAAAAAACACAGGAGAATTCCACAATTGCCACAAGAAAGTCCATTATGCACGAGATTGTCCCAAGAATAGAAAAAGGCCACATTACAACACCATAAGCAACAACAATAATAAAAGAAGAAAAAACAATCAAAGGAATAACCATGATAGAAGATATGAAAGAAGAATAAGCGATTCCTCAGGCGACCGTGAAGAATATCATCCTCCTCAAAAGAAGTCAAGGGCTCCCAAGTATGAAAGTAATGTTGTAAATAAATCTGAATACATTGTTATTTCTACCCTTACTAGTTCTTCTCCACTGGATTTGTGGGATAGTTGGTTGGTTGATAATGGGGCCATTCATCATTTCTATGGATACAAGGAAGTCCTCTCTAACTTGGTAGAGAGGGAGACTAAGAAAAAGATCATTCTTGGAGACAAATCCACTCATCTCGTGAAAGGCTTTGGGTCCATCAAATTCAGTTGAATTATTTGGAATAAGTTATGTTTCATGATGTTATGTATGTGCGAGGATTAATGAACAAATTGGTATCTATATCCACATTGGAAGATAAATGGATGAGGGTTTCCTTCATCAAAGGAAATTTTTTTACTTGGTTTTCAGATTCACTTATGAGAGATGCATTCACATTAGGATCTAGATTTGAAGGACTATATAGAGTTACTGGAAGGCCACTTCTATCATTGGTTCATAATAATAACCATATGAGTGAGTTGTGGCACCACAGACTAGCTCATCTACACTATGATGCTCTTTCGACACTGAAGGAATTGGTCTCAGGTATTCCTGATGTTCAAGCCCATCATGATGGAGTTTTTCTAGGTTGTGCGAGTGGAAAGAAAATGAGGGGACCATTCCCCTCTAGTGAGAACAAGACAAATGACATCCCCCATCTCATTCATTCTGATATATGTGGTCTAATGCCTATGCATTATATTGTTGGTCATCTCTACTACATCACCTTCATTGACGACTTCTCAAGAAAGACATGGATATACTACCTTAAGAAAAAGGATGAAGCCTTTTAAATGTTTAAGGAATTCAAATCCTTGATCGAAAATCAAACAACAAAGAGAATCAAAGTATTCAGATCTGATAATGGAAGGGAATACATGTCATATGAATTCATAGAATTTTGCAATAAAGAAGGTATCAAGAAGGAAACAATTGTGCCATATACTCCTAAACATAATGGTTTAGCTGAAAGGAAGAAAAGGTCTATATTAGAAGTTGCCCATGCCATGCTCCATGATCAAAAGGTGCCAAATCTCCTCTGGGTTGAAGCCACCCATGTTGCTGTATATGTTCAAAATAGGGTACCTCATCAAGCATTAGAAAACAAGACCCTTGAAGAAATATTCACAGGTGTCAAGCCTGATATTAGCCATCTTCGTGTATTTGGATGCCCCGTATATTTTCATGTGCCAAAGGAAAAAAGGAAAAAGTTGGAACCGATAGGAAGAAAAGGCACGTTTTTGGGTTACTGTGAAAATTCTAAATCTTATATAATATATATTATTGGTCAAAGGAAGGTCAAAATTAGCAGGGACGTAACATTCGATGAAGATGTAGATCTTGGAAAAGTGAGATACCTTCCTCCACTTCCTCCTAAGAAGGAGCATGATGACTAGTATATTTTAGATGGTATTTCCATGCCTGAGTCTGATATTGATGATGATCCCATGTTGCCTATGGATCTGTTAGATCCTCCTCCAAGTGATCCTCCTACTGGGAAGAGACCACCTTGGCTCCACGATACTCTTTAGAATGCTGAAAGAAATGTTCCCATTCTTAGATCATTAAGAGAAAGGAAGCAACCATGCAGGTATCAGGGATATGTTGTAGCCATGAACACTATGATTCAAGGTGGACCATCCTCATCCGAAGAAGCTGTAAAAGAATAAGTTTGGAAGGATGCTATGGCTAAGGAATATGAATGGATTGTGAAAAATGATGTATGGGATGTTGTGCCAAGAACGAATGGGAAGTTTGTTGATACTTGAAAGTGCTATAAAGATCAAACATGGAATTGATGGCAACATTGAGAATTACAAAGCAAGGTTCATAACTCTATGGTTCTCTCAGAAAGACAGAGAAGATTATGATGACATATTTTCTCCTGTGGCTCGATATACAAGAATTCGTTCGATAGTTTCCCTTGTGCTAGTCAAGGATGGGCTCTTCAGCATATGGACGTAAATACCACATTCCTTCATGGCATGTTACAGGAAGAAGTATATGTTGAAAAAACACAGGAATTTGAAGTGCAAGATCAAAGAACACATGTTTGTAGGTTGAATAAGGCATTGTATGGTTTGACGCAAGCTCCCCGATCTTGGTATGCATGCATTGACAACTACTTTATGAAGTTGAGATTCACAAGAAGCAATGTTGATCCCAACCTTTACTTCAAGGTATTCTAAGGTACGTCATTAATTTTGGTTTTATATGTTGATGATCTATTATTGATAGGTAGTGTGCCTCTGATAATCAAGCGTAAGATGGAACTAGCCTCTGAATTCGAGATGAAGGACCTTGGTCTCATGCACTACCTTCTAGGTCTTGAGGTATGGCAAAGACCTAGTGAGATTTTCCTTTCACAAGGAAAATACATTGTGAAGCTATTGGAAATATTTGGAATGATTGAATGAAAATCCATGACTACACTAATGGAAATGAACTTCAAGAAGTTATGTGGAGAAGTTGCAGGACCCAATTTGGAAAATCCATTCGAGTATAGAAAACTAATTAGGCTCTGATGTTCCTAGTGAATAACCATATAGATATATGATATGTAGTAAACACATTGATTCAATTCGTGACTGAGCCCCTCCATGCACATTGGATCGTTTCCAAACATGTATTGAGATATTTGCATGGGTTGATAACACTTGGTCTGAGATATTCTGCCAGAGATGTTTAATTTCATGGATACACTGATGTTAATTGGGAAGGAAATTTTATTGATAGAAAATGAACATCTAGATTTTGCTTTATCCTTGGATCTGCCATAATATCATCCAAAAGTCTATAGCATTGAGAACTTCCAAACCAGAATACATTTCTGCTAGCATGGCTAGCTGTGAAGCAGTTTGGTTGAGGAAGCCCTTTGTAGAGCTATTTGAGCAGGTCATAGACACTACAAGGATATATTACAAAAACAAGATTGGGATTTGTTTGGGAAAGAATCCCGTGTTTATGAAAAGTCTAAGAAAATTCAGATTCAATATCACGTTATTCGATACATGTTGCAAAAAGGAGTTGTTAGACTCCATCACATTTAGACAGATGAACAGATTGCAGATATTCTCACCAAGGCATTACCGAAAGGAAAGTTATTGGTCTTAAGAGAGCAGCTTCGAATGATGGATGTGGACCCTACGAATAAAGGATAGCATTGATTGAGGACACTGAGCCAACTCTTCCCACCCTGTTTGATCTGTTAGGGTGAGGAATTGAGATAGAGGGCTCCTAGGGTTGAGGGAAATATGGCCTATAGGGTATGACCCCTATTTATTACCCATAGGGTAAGAGATGTTGCTCCTATATTTTCATAGGGTTAGAGACTACTACTCGATGTCTGTTCTTTGTAGAGTATACCCCAGTTGGCATCATGCCCACAAGCAAGGCTTTTCGAGAATACTGCTCCTCATTTGGCCAACAAATTGAGAGTGTACTTGGGGTGTACAACCTAAGTTTATTATGATGCGTGTGTTCTACCACATGAATATTGAGGGTCATTGATGGGAATATCGGTAGGAAATAGGATTGGGTTGAGCCTGGCTACCCTTTTGAGATTCTGGGTTGAGAATGATCTCCCCTCTGAGATTCCAGGGTCGAATATGTGCTCCCTTGTATGATTAAGTTATCCTATTTCTTGGTATGGGTGGAAGACATTTCTCCCCAATTCTTCCTCTTTTAGATTCGAGAAAGTTTCAACATATAGAGTTGAGTAGAGACATCCAAAGCATGACAACAACATGGAAGGATGATGCGATGATCAACTAACAAATATTGGTAGGTGGAATTCTTCCTAGTTGAGAGAGAGTGTTATTTTTTCAACTAGGGTCAAATTCCACCTTGGATAGCTCACATTTCTGAGATGATGATTACATTAAATTCCTCTTTTCGAGAGGACTAAAATTGACCTAAATATCACCCTATTTGGTCATGAAAATGTTGATTTTTGAATTACTTTATTCATTCATGTATAATGGAATGGGTCGTCCCTAAGCACATGTGAAATTGGTTAGGTTGGCCTCAACCCCAAGTGGACCCTCATGAAATCCTATAAATAGAAGAAACCTCAAGCTCATTTCTACACATTGATCAAGCCATCTTCTACTTTTGTCTTACTTTTCACAGGTCTGGCAATTGAAATTCACTCAAGGGTTTGAAATCTCAAGGGCGAATCTCACACAGATATAGGGTTTTCTATTTCTCAGATGTTGGCATGTAACTGGGTATTTCTTTCCTTGGATGCTAGAACACAGTGGCTCTGAGAAAATTCAGGAAGCCATAGACACTAGCACAAAATACTAAGGAAGCATCTAGGGTTTCAGAAGCAGATCTAAAGGTGTTGCTCCCCGGATGCATGCATAGAGTGGTCCAGGATGCACCCAAGTAGTTTCATACGCTCACACAGAGGCCTGAAGGGAGTGTATAGGATTTCAAAGGTAGATCAGACAATATTAGTCCCTGTACGCTCACATAAAGTGGTCAAGGGAGCATTCAGGCAATCCCGGACGCATACATGCAGTCTTCCTGAGAGTGTCCAGGAAGACATAGACACCCTCACCCAGTGGCTAAAGGAGCATCCAAGGAGTTTCAAATGCACGCAGTCAATCTTTCTGAGAGCATCCCAGATTTTGATTTAGGGTTTGTCAGTCATCTTCAGTTGGCTTCAGTGATCTGATGGATCAAGGGTTTCTCTCTATTGTTGTGTAGATCTGTAGATTTTTTCTGTAAATCTATGTTGCAAATTTAGGTATTGGGCTCATTGTACTCTCTGTTGAAATTTTTTTATGACGACTTATTAAAGAAGAACATTTGAAAGGGTTTCCCCCTTATGGGGATTTTTCGTGGTCTTGGACCAATATGCTATCTCTTATGGTTGCGATGTTGTCTTCTTTGTCATTTCATATATTGTTCTATCTTGAGTTACAATTTATGATTGATTACATTTCTAATAATTGGATGCATTGTTAATGAAGAATTAAATTGGGGTAAAGTAATTGATACAACATAAAACAATCTGAAAAATTAACAAGAGAAAATAACCCTTTAGGGTCAAAACCTTTGGCTGGTTTATATCCTTTCAAATTGAGGGGCTTCAGTTTCTCATATATATCAACTAAGTGTGAAGAGTTCCTCATAATAATTTCTGCTATATTTAATGTTAACAAAATAATTGTTTTTTCTTCTTGTTTTCAAACACATTTGACTGAGAACAATATTTTCTACATACCTCTGTAACAAAATATATGTCACGTATAAAGATATGGAGTAATAAGGGACTTCCTTCATACCCGTAAATTATTGTGTATATATAACTCTTCCTAAACCTATATCCCTTTTCTCTTTAAGAAATCATGTGCTTGTTGAGTCAACCCCTATGGTTCAACTTGAAAAAGCATATGTCTAAATTCCTTAACAAAATAATCATAGACAACTCAAAAGTGAGAAGGTGCTTTATGCCTCCATAAAATGGGATACCAAAATTGCATTGTTTTTGTCTTGGGGTTCACATTACTCTTCAAAGATAGGCCATTGAAGAAATTACAAAAAAACTATTGCTAGTACTAGATAAGTACTTCACATAAAAAAATATTTGATTCTTCAAAAAATTATCCAATTGAAATGAAATATCATCATAAACTACCTCTTCCTTGTTAAATATAGTCTCATTATTGAAAGAAAAATATAAATATATAAAACTAACTTGTGTATGCTACGAAAAATGCTCATGGGGGGGTGAATCCGTATTTTAATCACTTCAAATTTCCAATTTCTTATTCTGATTTGTGTAGGCTACTAATAAAGGAAACTAATGTATGTACGTGACTGTTATAAAGAAAACTCACGTATATCTAGATAAATAATATGTTCAATTTTAATTAGTGCATCATTACTTCATTATTCTTCAATTAAACTATAATCATGAGTAGTAAGAAGTAGAAAGATCATAAACACATAAGAATCATATCAAAACACATGAAAAACAAGAATTTTAGGTGGAAACCCAATGTGGTAGAAAACCACCACTATTTACATCTCTCTCTTCTTCTTTTATTAAAATAAAAAATTCTTAAAATCTTGTACTGGTGCAGATTCTGAATAGTATGCAGGCACCCACTTGCAAAAAGCTACAACTTTCTTTCTTTTTCTAGCACTAACAGGAAGGGAGCTTCAACCCCCTGACATTTTTTACGGTTCCTACCAGAAGGGTGGACCACTTTTCATAATATTTTATGCTAGATCCACTTTCATCATTAAGCCCAAACCAAGTAATTCTGAAACCAAACACTGAATAAAATCACCCAATCTCTAAACCAATTTAATCATCAAATCAATCACTGAAGCTTAATCAAACAGTGCAACTAGATCAAACCAATCCATATTAGATCAAAATCAATGCAAAACCATTCATAAGTATACCCGATCATGTACTGTTCATCACAGAAACCAAATGTTGTCACTACAAACCTTGGTCAAACATATGTCGAATTGTATATGCTATTGTTCTAAATCATACATGTGTATGTATGCGCTTCCCCTAAAAAAGACCCGCGTACAAATATAAAATTATAGATACCTGAATCTGAATCATTGTAACATTGAATCAATCATTGATTCTTATATTGAATCCAACACAGATCACCATACAGTAGCATAATCACTAATCAACATTCCACTCCATAACCAAATCAACCCAACTAGTACTGTCAAACACAAATTATTATGAGACAGACATCATCGACGGACAACAACAAACATAACAAAACTTCTCAAATATCTTCAATAGCCCATACTGCAAAACCAGAGCATGGATACATGACTTTTACAAATCACATCCGTGTATGTATGAGCTTACCATTCTTAACAACTGTGTATAGATTCTGAACTTTCGTAGAATATATAAGCAACTACTTTGAAGAAGATACATGTATGTACGCGACTTCTCATATGCAAACAAATGTATAGATCTAAAATCACTAAATCATACCTTCGCTGCAACCAGAACATCTGTTAAACCCAAATCTTGGCATACACACCATTACAGTCACATGTCATTATACCATCATCATCATAGATCTATCAAATCATAAATAGATTAACCAATATGTATTCATTTCATATCTATCAGATCTAGTCCATCTCCAAATTCCCTGGTGCACACCTGTTTCATATCAAATCATTCCTAAACAATTCAAAACTTGCACAACCAACACCTTGATCTCCATCTTATTATATAGTATTTTCCTTAGCCAATGCCTCAGGTAAGTACCTTGGTTATGTTGTAAGTATTATTTGACAGGGATCAAATATCTATTGTCGCTTCCAAATACTATGGGTCATTACCTTGGTAAAGACCCCTGGTATTCATAATACCATGGTGCAGATTCTGTATACGACTTCTCTTCACGATAACTGTGTATGTACGTGATATTTCTTCACAGGACCCACATATACTTTCTCACACTTTATCTTTTCCATCCATCTGTCTTTGAACTGATATTCCTTTTTTCATATCACCTCTAACATCTGCATAACCATCATGTTGATATCTTTATCAAGTAGGTTGCCATCAAGGACAACACATTATCCATAATGCCAAAAATATTCCCCTTTGGACTTGATGGCAACCACTTTGGTGTTTGGACACCACCACCTGTAAATACCTACAGAAACATTTGTAAATATATCAAGCTAAACACTAAGATTCTCTCCCAAGACATCTCTCCAAACACCAAGCTTCTCTCCCACTTTCACATCAAGAGAAAAGGGATGACCAATGTTGAATGAATACTTCTATGCCCATTTGTGGAGAGGATTACTATAGGGATGATCTATCGAAGATGAAGACTGTATACTCACCATGATCCTCCTGAGCATATGTTGAATATTCTTGAATATATTCAATGAAGTACTGAACTCTATGGCTTAACAAAATATGACCTTTCCTATCACCAAGGACTCATGCTTACATCAATCACCCAACACAATTGGGTTACATATTTGACTCAAAATTACATAAAATACCAAAAGTAATGGGATTCCATACATCAATGACTTGACCCCAATAATCCATATTTGACTAAATTTTACAATGTTTGACAATATGTGTCTTTACATGACCTGTACATCAAGAGATGAACAACATCAATATATGACCGATGCTTTCAAGCATCACCAAAAAAATTTAGTATCATGAGACTTAGAACTGAGCAACAGCATCATCAACCAATATCTTTAGCATGTCAGCAAGTAATGAATGGACCATGAAAACATCATCATTTAGTAAGTAGTGCTCAAGCATCTATAATGAAAATAATGTGCTATTAGAAGCATAACAGATGCTCCCCCTGAACCTGTGCCAACTATTCACATGTCATGTCTGATCATATCTAGCTCGTCAATTAGAAAATCCATCAAAAGAACCAAAACAACGACATATTGTAGCAACTCATGAACCATCATAAACCAATATCATTTCTAAGTAAAATTTGAGCATCACGAACACAATTTAACCAATCAATGTGACGAAAAAAAATAACTAACTGAAGCATATCAAAAAATCTCCCTGATTTTGTCCCATTGTTTCTTCATCTTAGAGAAACATACACGACTGTATAGATAAAAAGCTCATGTATATACGAGACTGTCTTTCATGTAATCTGCATACATAAAGTGAACTGTAGTAATTTACAGTCTCAGCTCCCCCTAAACATGAAATATCAGTCAGCATAATTAATAGAGTGATGAAGTCAGGATCATTCCTAATTCCTATCTGAGATATTCAAAGGAATCACATGGAAGTGGCTTTGTAAATATATCTCCAACTTGTTCCTTTGAAGGAACATATTTCAGTTTGACCTTTTGTTCAAGCACCTTTTATCTCAGAAAGTGATGTTTGATTGGAATATTCTTGGTTTTTGAGAGAGTGACATGACATGATTTTTAGAGACACTTATGGCACTAGTATTGTAACAAAGAATAGGTACAGGTTGAGGACAAGTGATTTGAATTTCTTGGAATGTTTGGATCATCAATAGAAGTTGAGTACAACAAGATGCAGCAGCAACATATTCTAGCTTAGCAGTAGATAAATCGATGGATATTTGTTTCTTGCTGAACCATGACACCAAGTAGGGTCCGAAATAAAATTCTCCTCCACTATTACTCTTGCAATCATCAATATTACTTGCTCAATCTGCATTTGCATAAGCATGAACTGAAAATTCTTGATGTTTGGGATACCATAGACCAAAATCTTGAGTTCGTTGTAGATACTTAAATATTCTCTTAATTGCTTGGAGATGAGTTTCCTTAGGATTGGCTTGAAATCGTCCAACAATTCCAACTACATGCATAATGTATGGTCTTGTACCTGTAAGGTAGAGCAAGATACCAATCGTATATTATGGATGATTGACTGAAGGAGAATCATCAGTTTGACTAAGATTGCATCCTATTACCATTGGTGTGCATACCAGCTTGCAGTTTTCCATTCCATATTTCTTCAAAATTTGTTTGAGGTACTTGGTTTGAGAAAGAAAGATACCATTCTCAATTTGTTGAACTTGAAGGCCAAGAAATTATGTTAGTTCAGCAAGTAAAGACATTTTAATTTATTCCTGCATAACTGAAGGAAATCGTTGACTCATAGATTCTACATTGCTTCCAAATATGATGTCATTTACATAAAAAACAACTATCAAAAGTTTATCTTTATCCATCTTGATTTATAAATTGTTATCTGCAGATCCCTTTTTAAATCCTTGTTGTTGAAGGTACCTATCAAGATGATAATAGCATGCACGAGGAGATTGTTTCAATCCATTCAATGCTTTCTTAAGTTTGCACAAAATATTTTTATCATTCCCAAGAATGAACCCTCCAGGTCGTTCTATATAGACCTCTTCTTCTAGATACCCATTTAAGAATGCATATTTAACATCCATTTGATATACTTTGAAGTTAAAAAAACTTGAAAATGCAAGAAACATTCTTATGGCTTCAAGTCTAGCTACAGGTGCAAATGTTTCTTCAAAGTCTATCCCTTCCTATTGAGCATAGCCTTTACATACAAGTCTTTCTTTGTTGCGAACTACATCTCCATTTTCATTCAGTTTGTTTTTGAACACCCATTTTGTCCCAATAACATTTTTATCATGAGGCCTTGGTACTAATTCCCATGTATGATTCTTTTCTATCTAATCAAGTTCTTCATTCATTTCCTTAACCCAACATTCATCTTTTCTTTCTTGATTCACATTTTGAGGTTCAATTGTGGATAGTAAGGCTAGATAACTAGAAGTTCCAACAAGATTTCTTCTAGTTTGTATTCCTGCTTCCTTTTCACCTATAATTTGAGATTCAGGATTATTTTTCTGGACATACCTTGAAGGTGTGTTTTCTAATGTATCTGTATCTTCTTTTATTTCTTTTGATGCTTCTCTATTACCTTTTCTACAACCTTCTAACTTGTATTAGGAACATGTTCATCATCTGTTGGAGCTTCCTTTTTGGTACCTATGGATGCTTCATCAATTACAACATCAATGCATTCAACAATCTTTTGAATCCTTTTATTTCAGAATTTATATCCCTTACTTCTAGAAGAGTATCTAAGGAGGATTCCTTCATCAACTCTAGATTCAAAATTTCCAAGCTTATCATCAATTTTCTTTATGTAACATTTGCTTCCATAAATTCTAAAATGTTTGACAGTTGGAGGCGTACCAAACCATAGTCCATAAGGAGTTTTGTCACTGTTTACTCAAACATGATCTTTGTTAAGTATTCACGACTATATGTGTTTATTCCCCATAGAAGGTATGTGGATTTCATGATTCATCAAGCATGGTACATGGCATTTGTTGGATTGTTCTATTAATTCTTTCTACCACTTCACTTTGTTGAGGAGTCTTAGCTATACAAAATTGAATTTTAATGAAATGTTGTTATGTTGGTATAGGGTCCCTAGAGTCAGTTTTGGGGTTAGTTAACCCAATTTTTGTAATTTTTTTTGTAAAAGATGTAAAGTCTCTGCGAAATGTGGATGCAGAGTGCATAGCTAGATAGGATTCAAAGGGGTTCCAGCCCCTTGTTTGGACAAAGTAATAGGTCAATTTTGAGACTCACCCATGGTCTATGGACCATGGTATTGTATTAAAGAAAGCTATATATAATCGATTCATATCAAGTCTAGAGAAAAAATTTGGTAACTAATATTGTTTTGGGCAAGTGCTAAGGCAAGAAAGCTTTGTTTCCTGTACTTACGTGAAAGGAGAAGGCTCCTACAGTTGAGTGCACAGGAGGCTTTGGTAAGTCCATGGCTGAGTGGGCGAACCCCTATAGCTGAGTGCGTAGGGTGGAGAAGTCTGTAAATTTAATGTTGGAACTGAATAAAGACAGATTTTAGAGAAATACTTTACATCTGAGTATTATTGTGAATTCTGCTTATGTTATGTTTTGTCGCTAATAATGTGTTTCCTATGAAATAATGTGTAAATTCTGCGTGAATCTATTGAATCTATAATATTTATGCATGAATTAAGTGATTATCTATTTTCATGAAGATAAATGTTGGATCTACTATGATTTCTGACGAATTGGGTAGATCTGCGCGAAGGCGGATCTAGGGTTATTAATTAGTGCATGAAAGTAGATAGGCTGCTTCCCTAGGGTCTATAAAGCCTGACCACAGACCTTTGCGAAGGCCTAGAAGCCATTTTCTTAGAGTTGTAGTAGCGAGCCCTAGAAGGATACCGATCTGGGCGAAGGCAGATCTGAGCTACACGAGTTTAAGACCACTTATCACACTGTCTCTAGATGCAAAAACCTGTTCTAGCATCCCCCAATACTACTTCGAATGAGAATGCAGCTTGTGCTATGCAAGTTGTTGCCAAATGGGCCAGTAGTTAGGGTTTTGTTGGTTGGTGCGAATAGCTCTAAACCTGGGTCAGGCCCCTTTAAGCCAACAAATGGTTTCATTATCGGGACAAGGACCTATCTAAGAGATGTGTGATAAATGGTTCCCTATGAAGAAAGAGATTAACAAGTGGATTTATCGAAATGTGCATGCATTCATGACTCAAGATAACATGAGCCATAAATTATCCAAGGAGAAGTGGTTGCAGAGATTTTTGTACACTGATGAAGCTGATGCATTCTTTTGTTTCTTCCCTGAAGAACTACACGAGTGGTTTTCTAAATTGGCCGATATTCAAGCGACATGGAGGCTTAACCATCTTATAATGTGGACTCCTGAGCTGGTGCAACGTCTAGAAGCATCATAAAGAAATATCACATTGTTTGTGGATCACTGGATTGATTACACAATGGGAAGCTTTGTGACTTATTTCACGATAGACAGGAATATCAGCTATAGAAAAGGCTCTTTAAAGGACCACAAGGTAAGTATTTGAAATCATTAAAGACTAAAGCTAATATTTTTTTATGTGAAAATAGGGTTATGTAGTTACCTTGATGTTTGGGGCTACACAAAGTAGGAGATTATTTAGAAGAAATGGAGGATCCAACCCAGAATATAGTTTCTCGTTGAAACCCCTTCAAGCAACGACGAAGGGACGGTGTTGACTACGCTGCGAAGTGTAGTTCAATTAATTACAGAGGGTATTCCAAGGATACCTCATGCATCCAATCCACCTCCACCTCCACCCCTGCCTCATACACCTACACCTTCACCCTCCCCCACCTCCATTTCCACCATTCAACATAGCGAACATGATGAAGATGTTGATTTTTAAAGGAACAAGGAGCGAAGATCCAGAACAGTTTTGGTTTGTCGCAGGAGTTGTTTGGAAAACACAATAGATTACGGATGATAATATTAAGAAAGCACAGCTGGTTACATCCTTATAGGATCGTGTATTAACATGGTATATAAAGTATTGCATGGATAACCCCAACACAAAATTGGGAGATACCCAACTAGCTTTGAACCGGGAGTTTAGTAAGCCTAAGTCAGAGGCACAATCGATAATTGAATTTAAGGAAATTTGATAGAAGATATATGAGACACCTTGGGACTTTGATCAGAGATTGAAATGCCTGATTAGGAAGGCCAATATGGTAATCACAGATTCCCAACATCGCGATTGGTTTATAGCATCTCTCTTGCCACATTTAAGAGTACCTCTGTCACAACTGAAGATAGAAACGCATGCGGAAGCCTTAGAGATCATGATGAGGCTGGATGCTTCGCCTATATAGGATACGAATCTTGGGGTGCAATAGATTCATTCACAGCTGGAAATCCTGCACTCGGAGTTGCAAAGCTTGAATAAAGGAAAGGAAGTTCAGTCAGAGGTGCGCGCTGAGGTCAAGTGTCTGAAGTGTGAGAGCCATGGACATGATAAGGATCATTTCCTGGTCTATAAGAGCTATATTATGGGGGGGGCACATGTTCCCTTGAAACCAGAGAGTAACGTTGGGACAAGTGCAGGAGTTACGCTATGGTGCACTATCTGTCAAGTTACAGGACAACATTCTATTGATAACTCCCATTTATTGCAAAAATTTGTACAGACCCCTCAGCAGTTGTTTTGCAATTTCGTGAGAGATTGTACAAATCCCACACATCCATCATGTCAGTATTGCCGACAGTTTGACCATGTCATAGACAAATGTCCGGTCCTTATGGAAAATATGCAAGAAAAGAAGGCACAACCCCAACAACATACGTAGAACATTCAAATGATGAGGGTTGAGCCCTGCGAAGAAGATCAGAGCATAAATATCGTACTGAGAAGTGGCATCGTGACTAGCATAGATAAAGGTAAGCAGCCTGAGGAAGATGGATGGGTGTGCAAGGCTTCTGAAAAGGAAGTATATGTTGATCTTAATCGTGCTAAATAAACCTTCATGGATGCCAAAAATAACTTCGCTAAGGCCTCCACCTCTGGGAGTCATGAGAAAATGCCGGAGACTAGTGTGACGCAAGGAGTAGATCCTTCAATACTAGCTACTTTTCTGAAGACCTATATGAAGCTTTTGTGCGATCAGAAAGCAGTAGAAGGGTTGCAAGAGTTAATAGAAAAGTGCGCTAATAAGGAAAAGACTCCTATTGAACAACACATAGTAAGAAAGATTGGTAAGCATAAGATGCGAACGGGGCGCGAGATGAGGCTAACCATGCGGATAGGTGAATATGAAATGGACCAGGTAACCTTGGATCTAGGGTCTGATATGAATGTCCTGCCTAAGCAGACGTGGGAAAGGATGGGGAGACCTACGCTACAATGGTCCCCTATTCAGTTGCGCATGGTAAATCAACAAAAGATTATCCCTACGGGGCACCTATATGGTGGAATGGTGGACATTGAGGGTGCAAGTGCACTTGCTGATTTTGAAGTCATTGAAATAGTGGATGACAATAACCCTTACCCCTCACTACTAGGGATTGACTGGGATATTGATATGGATGGGGTAATCAACTTGAGGAAGTGGAAGATGACGTTGGAGAAGAAGTCACTCAGGGTTGTAGTGCCACTAGACCGTATAGAAGGAGCATGCTACACTGAACCTGTCCGCAACTATGTAGAAAGTGATGATGATCTTGATTAGATATACAAGTTCATAGCATGAGATGAGTATTGGATCAATCCTACAGCCAATGGATGAATTGTGTGGGACAAGGATAGCTCCTACACCTCAGATTCAGATGAAGATCTTGAAAACTGGCATAATCAATTACATGACGTATCTGCACTCCATTGCAATATGATAACCAAGTCGATGTGGTGTGTCTCGACTGAGGTAAGAAATATCCCACATTATGATGGTTTGGCTGATGTGGAGTTGTTTTTGGATGAATTTGAAAGGGAAGTACAGGAAGAGCATCGATTCCAAGCACTGGAATTGGCGCTACGTGTTATGCTTGCGCGCTGGTGGGGTATGCACAAGGAGAACTTTGCTAGATGGAAATAATACAAGAGAATGATGAAGTTAAGGTTCAGGTATGTTAATACTAGAATGACAAAAAAATAGAGTGGGAAGGATGATCAGTGTGATCATGTGGCACGATGGACTAAGGCCTGGGGAATAAAATCACAACCAAAATGGGTGCACATTTTTGTCACACCTTAGATACCATCCCAATGAATTGGTATTTGGAGACGAAACTCCGCCATGGAACAACTGAGTGGGACATCTTAAGGGATATTTTTCTATTAAATTTAAGCTTTGAGGATGGTTTTGAGAGCATTGATGAGGTTCTACAAGAGATAAAATCAACTATATTCAGAACACCGGAGGAACCGGTAGAGTGGGCTCACCCAGATTGGAGTACATAGTTGCACCATGCGTTCGAATGTTACAATGTGGATGTTGAAGAAGACAAAGATGATCCGTGGAATATTACCATTCCAAAAAGAGAAGGACAACACGAAGTCAAAGGACCAAAGGTGGCAAACCCAGATGTATCAGAACCTTCGAAAACTCGACAAGTAAACATTGGATTTGAAGAAGAACCGAAGTTCACGAAGATAGGATACTATTGGGACGAAGATACGATTGATAAGGTACCTAAGTTGCTGCGCGAGTACCAGGGTTTATTCCCAACAAAGTTTTCTTATTTGAAAGAAATCATCAGAGATTTAGGTGTTATGAAGATCACATGGTCGTCGAATGTGAAGCCCGTTAAGCTGAGGCCTTATCAGCTAAATCCAAACTATAAAGAGAAGGTGCGCCAAGAATTGGATAAGATGTTGGATGCCGATATTATTGAGCCAGTAGAGGAATCAGATTAGGTAAGCCCAATGGTGGTCCAAGAAAAGAAACAAAAAGGAGAGATTCATATATGCATGGATCTAATAAATCTGAATGATGCATGCATTCATGACCCGTTTCCAACACCATTTACTGACGAAGTGTTAGAAAATGTTGGCGGACATAAGGCATATTTGTTCACTAATGGATTTTCGGGATATCATCAAATAAAGATCATGCCAGAAGATCGAAGCAAAACAACCTTTGCAACTGAATGGAGTTTTTTTCAATATACAGTTATGCCATTCGGATTGAAGAACATATCTGTAATACTTTCCTAGGTTGTGATCGTAAGGTTCAAAGAGTTTGTTCATAAATTCTTGGAGGTATATTTTGACGATTGTACTGTGTTTGGATTAGTGAAGTGACATGTTGCGAGCATGTGCCTTATGTTGGATACATTTCAAAGGTATCGGATCGCGCTGAACGTGAAGAAGTGCATATTCTATGTTCCCTTTGGAATTTTGCTCGACTATGTTGTATGTAAGAAAGTATTGATGGTGGACCCTACGAAGATCACCGTAATTGTGAATTTGGAGGCTCCTAAGAATGTAAAACAATTGCAAGTGACATTGGGGCACATTGGGTATTACAAAAAGTTTATTGAAGCATATGCCTAGATAACCACACCGGTGGAAAAATTATTAAAGAAAGATGCGATGTTTTTATGGGATGAAGACTGTGAGTGCAGTTTGGATGTCTTAAAGGAAAAGACGGTAACAACGCCTATTTTGGTATTTCCATACTAGAAGAAGGAGTTCAATGTGCATGTAGATGTCTCTTGCATTGCGATAGGAGCAGTATTAACACAAGCAGGTGAAGGAGAGATTGATCATCTGATAACCTTCACGAGCAAAAAGTTATCAAAAGTTGAGAAGAATTACTCCACTACGGAGCACGAAGGGCTAGCGATGTCTACGCACTACAGAAGTTGAGGCATTATTTGTTGGGGGGACACTTTAAAATGTATATAGATCACTCCGCGCTGAAGTATCTGGTCAATAAGCCTGTGTTGGGGGAGAAGATATGTTTATGGTTACTATTGTTCCAGGAGTATGACTTTGAAGTGATTGTGAGGACTAGATGACTGAATGTCGGTTCAGACCATCTATCACGAATTGAAACAGGTGAGCAGCCTAGTAGTTTGGGGGAAGTACTGAAGAATGTGCAATTTTTTGTGGTGTGCGTCGCAGACGATCATTTTTTCGATATCATTCAATTTTTAACAATGGGAACAGCTCAGGAAATTTTATTCCACTCAACAGAAGAAGGAGCTAGTAGTTCATGCTACAGATTCTTCAGTGATTATGGGTCATTTGTATAAGATGGGAACGAGTAAGATACTACGAAGGTATGTTTCAGAGTTTGAACGCGCTAGTATCCTAGCTGAAGGCCATGGAGGAGTGGTAGGAGGTCACTATGCAGGAAAAGCAATCGCACAGAATATTTTGTGCATTGTGTTATGGTGGTCGACATTACACAAGGATTCTAAGGCATACTGCAAGGTGAATGATGCTTGCCAAAGGACGGGGAAGCCTTCGCTAAGGGACGAAATGCCTTTGAATCCTCGGGTTTCATTGCAGCTATTTGATAAATGGGCCATTGACTTTATAGGTCCAATCCAACCACCAAGAAAGAAGACGGGCATGCGTTATATCATTACTGCAACTAAGTATTTAACCGGGTGGGCAGAAGCACAGCTAGTGAATGATTGTACAACGGCCACTGCTACGAAGTTTCTTTTTTAATGTCTTAACAAGCTTTGGATGCCCTAGGATATTGATGAGTGATTGAGGTACACATTTCTTGAATTAAACGATTAGCACAATGCTTGAATAACTCCAAGTGTATCATCAGAAGAGCATGCCCTATCATCCACAGGCGAATGGAACGATGGAAGATTTTAACAAGATTTTAGAGCATGCATTGACAAAGGTCTGCAACGTGCAGAGGAATGACTAGGACATGCACGTACCTATTTTTTTATGGACTTATAGGAAGACCTGCAAGAAGTTGGCAGGCCAAACACCATTTAGACTAGTCTATGGGATTGAAGCAGTAATGCCTATGGATTTTATTGTCCCAAGTTTATGTATTTCCACATTGACAGAGATGGTGGATCGTGAGACCTTGGAGGAACGGCTCACGCAGATCATAAAGTTAGAAGAAGACTGCTTTCTTGTAGGATTTCACTAGCAAGCGCAAAAGGAAAGTGAGGCATGGAATGAGCAGCATATTAAGTTGTGCACATTTAAGGTAGATGATTTAGTTTTGTTATATGACAAGAAGTTCACGAAATTTCCAAGAAACTTTAAAATGCATTGGTTGGGCCATATGTTATTAAGGAGATCACGAATGGTGGCGCAGTTCAGCTTGCGAAGTTGAATAGGGAACCATTCCCTGGAAAAGTGAACAGAAGTAGGTTGAAGCTGTACACATGGGATATTGCCCCTGTGCAATGACTATATGGATGTAGGACAGTCTTAGTAATCTAGGCAGCTGCAAAGGATTGCGGGATTATAAACTATGCTACCTGACGCAGTTAAAAACGTGGTAGGGAGGCTGCGTGATGGATGACAAGAGCGCAACAGGTGAAGTTTGTGCTGGATGAGTGACATCATGGAGGATGGTGCCGCGTAGAGGGGTCCAAAAGTAGACGTTGCAGTTACTATTTATGATTTGATGGCCAAAATTGAGTTAAGAGGAGCAGGTAGGCACCATTTATGGTGAAAATATTTGGAGATCTGCCTCCAAAGATGCATTTATGATCATAAATTGGGGGGAACGGTCGGATTTAAATTCAAATCCCCCTATAAAGTGAGCATGTTGGTCCACCAAATAACACTTAGAATTTTGAGAATTTTCTAGGCGCTTTTCTATTTGAGGCTTATGAGTCATGAATTCTGGGATGATTTCGTGTCAAGCCCAGCATTTGCATCCTTACCTGAGCGAAACTAAAAGGTCATTCTCCAACAAATGACTGCCACAAACCCCACAGAAGATGTGAGTCTGAATTTGTTGTTTCTAACGCACCGGACCCTAAGATATCAAGTATGGAAGCTATAACCATTGTTCCTACAGTGCCAAGGTCACCTAGGCCAAAGCAATCTGCTGCCAAAAAAAGCAGAAGAAGTCGATGCTAGTGAGACAATCACCTAGGAAGAACCCAGAGGTGTGAAAGAAGGAGAAAAATTATAAACAACAAGAGAAAGTGGTCGCTTTGGAGGAGGAATAATTCCAAGGCATAGAGGAGTTGGATGCGGAGGAGGAAAAGCCTATCACACGGCTCCCAGATTATATCCCTCCATGGAAGGGAAAAACTAAAGTTACCAAAGATCAGAATTCCAGGAAATTTATGTTTTCGATGCCCCTATTGCCAGAATAGGTGGAATTTGAAGGCACAACATTAGCGCACATTCGCTGAAGTTGGAAGATTGGGATCTCGTGGACCACAAGAGATTCCCACATTTGGTGACTAGCAAGTATATGATGAAGATATGCTATGAAGAGACTGGGGTTACGTGGTTGGAACCCATGAACTAGGTCAAAGGTGTTGAGCAGGCGAGGTTACTGCAAATGATCTACATGCCACATTTTCATAAGTCAATAATCAACACGGTGTGTTTGTGCCAACTCCTTGCACTGGTGCACGTTGGGCACTTATGGCTTGGGAGCCCATCTCGATCAAAGACATGTTAATTCATCGAATCATAAAGCTACCCTACAAAGGGGTGGACCTTGCCAAGGAGTTTGGAGGGAAAAGTGGAGAAAAAGAGTTAGTGGATCAGATGAAGGCAGAATATGGGCTTGTTAAGAAGTTGCGCAGATATTCTATCCACTCTATTCAGGACCAGGTAGCGCAGTTCGCCACCCAAATTCTTGCAGGGAAGATCATGAGGAAATGTCACGCGGACGAAGTTCTGGCACCAGTAGTATCATTAGTTGCCCAATGCACGAAGGGATTTCAATACAACTGAGTGAAATATCTATGCAAGGAGTTCCTCACAAAATGTCACAAAGCTCAGGAAGAGAGCAAGCCATTCCATTATGCGTGAAATTTACTATCAATAGTCTTAGTAGCATGGAAATTACCAAAGGACAGCTAGTTTCCTCCGCAGGCGGAAGATTTACCAGAAAAAGCAAAGTTCGCTTCGCTATGGGAAAAAAAGGATCCGGAAAGGACCAAGGAGTCAAAAATTTTCTGGATCTTGATGGAAATGGATCTAAGAACAATTATTAGTCAGAGTCCAAGGTTGTCTCCAACCTTGTTCGAGTAGTTGATGACCTTCACGGAGTTCAAGGTCAATTTCCACAACGTTTCAATCAGGGTGTGGAAGGACCTAAAGCTCATATGACACAAGATGCCATATTTGGTATCATAAATAGATATACAAGAGATCGTGGGGAGTTGGACAGGAGAGTGGTACGAACCCACAGAGCTGGGCATAGGAACTAGTAAAGGGGCTAAGAGCTCTGTTGCGCAGTTGACCACTATGCAGAAGCATAAGGAAGTAGCTCAGAAGGAAGCGCGAGCTCTAGTTGAGCAGAAGTAGAAAGAAGTTGCTGCTAAGGAAACTATGGAGAAAGAGCATGCAGAGAAAGAACGCATTGCAAAAGAGCATGCTAAGAAAGAACACCGGAACACAAAATAAGTTGAAGAATCGGCTTCATAGCTTACATATGAGTAGGAGCTTTCAGGAGAGGAAGGAGGCGGTGGAGAGGGGAATAGCACTCCCTTCACCTTGAAGATGCGTGAAAAGGAGAATATTGTTGGACAATGAAAGAAGCATAAGTCAGATAAGCATACGCGCATCAATCCAATGGTCCTGACAGAAGGGGATCACAACGAGATCGGTGACAAAGTTAGAGACACAACGACAGAGTTGTGGTAGCAGTTTGAGAAACAATACATGCAGACGCTCGGGAGCGTCCCAAAGGATTTTCATGAGCTGTAGATCTAGACTGGAAAAATTCAAGCGAGCGTTGGGAAAGCGAGTGGGGTGCAAGCGAGCTTGGTGCAAGGAAGTGGAACAGATGCAGAACTAGAATGCACTCTGGACCTCATAGTCATTCCTTTACCAGAAGGGTCTGTTCACGTGGAGTTATATGAGGAATGCACCGTGTTAAGCATAGTGAAGGACATGGGAGTTAACTTGGCCGCGCTGCCACTTCAGACTCTCCATGCATTGCATCAGGGGATTTCAGATGAGTTAAGGATCAGAGAGCAGCATGCCCTTGCCATCATCAGTGAATTTAAGGTCAATAATGAGAAGACATTCGTAGAAAAACATCAAGCGCTAAAAGAAAAGGAGGAGATGCAAACATGAAGTCAAAGCCTGGAGACAACAATAGAGTAAGCTTGCAAGACAGTTCTAGAATTGAACATCCGAGAGGATGCCGAAGCTACAACAAAAGTAAGAAAAATGGCTACTGTGGTATGTGCATCAAAGTATGATATCAACAGGGTTACTTTTTATTTCAAATGAAGATATCAGAGCTATAGCTGAAGTTGCAGCCAACTACTCTTCCAGAGGTTCAGGAGCAATGCAGAGCAGCAATCAAGGAGAATATGAACACATTGGATACCGCAGTCACAGACTGTGCAATGATGTTTGACCAAGCCATGGAGTTGTGGACGAACTTGCAGGAGGACCCAAACTTGCAGAGGTTGAGTATAGATTTCAGGGAGACACGACACAAGTATGATGAAGTCTGAGCGACTGCGCGCACTTTGGTGCCAACACAACACCTCACGAAGTTGTAGGAAGGTAAGCAACTACAAGCACATATGAAAGAATTACAACGAAAAGATGCCCTTCTAACGTCCAAATTACAACCATGGCTAGAGGAAGCCTACTAGTTTACTCCATCACTTCAAGAAAATCTAAAGGTACTGTAGCATACACAGAGGAAAATGTGCCTAGCAGTGCAAGGCCCGACAACAGAGAATTTGGTCGAGGAAGTGCAACACGCCGCGGTGCAGAGCACTGCTGACATTGCAACATTACAGATCACGCTAGGTGGTCTCCGTAGCAAGATCAAGGCCCCATCCAAGTGACTCAAGGGCGAGTCACCATAATTGTGTTGGGGGCTTGTTGGGATTAGGGTCCTTAGGGTTAGTTTTGAGGTTAGTTAAACTAATTTTTGTAAAATATCTAAAGTATCTGCAAAATGTGGATGTGGAGCATGCAACTAGATAAGAGTCAAAGGTGTTTTAGCCCCTTGTTTGGACAAAGTAATAGGTCAGTTTTGAGACTCACCCATGGTCTGCGGACCATGGTATTGTATTGAAGAAAGCTATATATAATGGAGTCACAACGAGTCTAGAGAAAAAAGTTGGTAACTAAGTCAAGGTAGAGATTGTTTTGGGCAAGTGCTAAGGGAGGAAAGCTTTGTTTCTTGTACTTAGGCGAAAGGGGAAGGCCCTTACAACTAAGTGTGTAGGAGGCCCTGGTAAGTCCGTATCTGAGTGTGTGGACCCCTACAAGTGAGTGCGCGGGGTAGAGAAGTCTATAAATTGAACGCTGGAACTGAATAAAGACAGATTTTGGAGAAATACTTTGCATCTAAGTATTATTGTGAATTTTTCTTATGTTATGTTCTATCGCTAATAATTTGTTTCCTATGAAATAATGTGTAAATTTTGCACGAATCTATTGAATCTATAATATTTATGCATGAATTAAGTGATTATCTATTTTCATGAAGATACATGTTGAATCTACTATGATTTCTGATGAATTGGATAGATCTGCGTGAAGGCATATATAGGGTTATTAATTAGTGCACGAAAGTAGATAGACTACTTCCCTAGGGTCTATAAAGCTTGACCGCAAACCTTTGTGAAGGTCTAGAAGTCGTTTTCTTAGAGTTGCAGTAGCAATCCCTAGAAGGATATCGATATGTGCTAAGGCGGATCTGAGCTACACAAGTTTAAGACCACTTATCACACTATCTCTGGATGTAGAAACCTGGTTCTAGCATCCCCCAATACTACTTCGGGTGAGACTATAGCTTGCGCTATGCAGGTTATTACCGAAAGGGCCAACAATTAGGGTTTTGTTGGTTGGCGCGAACAACTCTGAACTTGGGTGAGGCCCCCTTAAGCCAACATGTTCATAAAAATTGAAAAATTCATTTGATATGGGCTCTCCTCCTCTATAACATCTAAGACATTTGATTTTCAAATCTATCTTATTTTCTACTAGAGCCTTCAATACTTTAAATTTATCAAATGCTTCATCTTTATGTTTAATTAAGCCAATCCAACACATTCTTGTAAAATTATCAATGAATAATATGAAATATTGTTCACCCCAAGGATACTTCTTTCTCATAGGACCACACAAATCAGTATGAATAAGTTCAAGTGGCTTACTTGAAGTACCTTCTTTAGCATTAAACTGAACTCTGGTTTTCTTACCAAATTGGCATGATTTGTAGATGCTATTTTCTAGTGGAGAGATGTTGGGTAAGTCATGTACTGCTCCCATTCTTCTTGATTTGTATAATTGAGAAAAGCTAAGGTGTCCCAATATTTTGTGCCAAAGCCAACTTTCTTCATATTTTCTTAAGTAACAATGTTCTTGGCCACCTTCCAAGACATAGACATTGCCTGGAGTTCTTGTTCCCTTTATTATGATCTTACCTGTGTCCATATTTCTTACCACATAGTTCTTTGATCTGAAAACAACTTCATGCCCTTGGTCACACATTTGACTAACACTCAACAATTTATGTCTTAATCCATCAATAAATAAAACATTTCTAGCCTTGACCTTTTTCTTTAATAGCATGGTTCCTTTCCCTTTGATAGAATAGGTGAATTATTTCCAAAATTTACATTATTTTCTTTCTTTATTTCATTAAAATACATAAACTTATATTTGTCACATGTCATATGATTTGAACATTCACTATCAATGTACCATAGATTTTCTTGATCTCCTACATATAAAGCTAGACCATAGTTTTTAGAGTCTATGGTTTTATTTTTCCATATCTTGGGTGTTATTGTCTTCTGTTCATGTTGATAGGATGGTCTTATTCTTCTTCTGCATTATGTTTCTTTATGACCAATGTTATTGCAAACAGAACATTCAATTTCATCTTGAAGAGATGAGAAGACATTGTAAGAAGATTTCTTTGACCCAATCTCATTTTTTTGTTTTCTTGCTTCTCTAGTCATAATAGTTTTATAAGTGACACACTGAACAACTTTATGACCAATATTATGACAGGTGAAACATTTACCATTGAAGTAGGAGTACTTGGGAGTGTAATACTTTTTTTATTATCTTCCCCTTTGATTGTGGTAAGGATGTTTTACTTGAGAGACATTTGATCCCTCATTCCTTTGTTGAGAGCTGGAATTTTGATGATTTCTTCCCTTCACTGCATTGAGATAGCTTCTTGTACCTGTTTCAAAAGATTTTATAGTCTTTGATGATTCACCATTGTATCCAAGACCTATATTTATTAGAGGAGAGCGTTGTACTTTGATGATTTCTTCTAAAGTCTCATATCCTTTAGAAAATCTAAGATTTAGAGCCTTTGTTTTCTCAAGTTCCTTTCTTAGACCCACTATTTCAAGTTCTAACCTTTCATTGTGCCTTTCTTTTTCTAGAATTTGTTTCTTCAAAACTTCTTCAGCTAATTTAGCTTCTTCTAGACGGATTTTTAGCTGAGTTATTTCTTCAATGAGAGTATATTTTTCTTCTAGAGAATCCATAAAAACATCATCAAATTCATCATATTTCTCTTCAAATGCCATAAGTAATTGATATTCTTGATCAGATTCAACATCTTCATTATTTGAAGAATAATCACTATCTTCGTGTGTATAGAAACTTTTCTTGTTATCAAACCTTCCTCTAACATTCACTTTTGAGGAATTCTTTCCTTTCTCATGATTTTATTTATAAGGGAATTTAGCTACGTAGTGACCTACTCTTCCACAAGAAAAACATTTGAAAGGAAGCTTACCTCTAAACTTGCCAGTTCCTACTTGGAGTTTCTTTACGAAATTTTCTTCTTCTTCATCTGATATGTAACCTATTTCCTTAAGCTTCTCCTTTTATTTTCCTTTATAAGTAGATTTGAATGTTGCTTCTTTGATATCTTATGGACCCACTTTTCTCATTTCATAAGTTGTTAAGATCCACAGAGATTTTCAATAGTAAGGTTCTTCAAATCCTACAATTATTCAATGGAAGAGACTTTTGAATCAAATTTTGGGGTTACAGATCTTAGAATTTTCTCAACAAGCATTGAATATTTTAATTCATCACAAAGATTTCTCATTGAGTTAACGATATCATTTACCCTAAGGAAGAAACTTGCAATGATTTCATCATTATGCATTCTAAGAGTCTCATATTGGATTCTAAATGTTTGAAGTTTGGTGTTATTTACCTTAGCATCACCTTCATAGCTTTGGATGATCTTTGTCCCATATAGCCTTTGCGGTATTCAGCTGCATGACCTTCACAAATTGTGATTTTTCCAAGCTTCCTAAGAGAGCATCATCTGTGGGAATGGAGGATGGATATTGATAGCCTCCTTCAACTATTTCCAAAACATCAACTCCAAGTGACTGCATATATGCCCTGGTGGCCAAATAGAAGATACTCCCTCGTGATTGCTCATCTTGATGAATCTCCCTTCAAGTGATCAAACTTCTTTTGAAGGACCTGCTCTGATGCTTTTGTTAGGAAAAATACTTGGGGGGGATGGTGTGAATCAGTATTTTACTCACTTCAAATTCCCAATTTCTTATTTTTATTTGTGAACGCTACTATTATAAAGGAAACTAGCATATGTGCGTGACTGTTATTAAGGAAACGCGCGTATATCCAGATAGCTAATTTCAACTTTAATCAATGCATCATTACTTCTATATTCATCAATTAAATAGTAATCATGAGAAGTAAGAAGTAGAAATATCATCAACACACAAGAATCATATCAACACACATGAACACCAGGATTTTTAGGTGGAAACCCAATGTGGGAGAAAAACATCATTGTTGTCGTCTTTGTCTTCTTCTTTTATTAAAAGAAAAACTTCTTAAAATCTTGTACTAGTGTAGATTCTAACCAGTACGCACGCAACCACTTGTAGAAGGCTACAACTTTCTCTTATTTTCCAACACGTACTGGAAGGGAGGTTCAACCCACTGACTTTGTTTATTGGCTCCTACCGGAAGGGTGGACCACTTTTCTTAATATTTCACACTGGATCCACTTTCATCATTAAGCCCAAACCAAGTAATTCTAAAACCAATCACTGAATGAAATCACCCAATGAATGAACCAATTGAATCATCAAATCAATCACTAAAGCTTAATCAACCAATGCAAGTAGATCAAACCAATCCATATTAGATAAAAGTCAATGCACAACCATTGATAAGTATACCCTACCATGTATTTTTCATCACAGAAGCCAAATGTTGTCAGTGCAAACCTTGGTCAAACATATGTCAGAATGTATATGCTATTGTTCTAAATCATACCCGTGTATGCACGCATTTCCCCTGAAGAAGACCTGCATACAGATCTCAAACTACAAAGACCTGAATTTGAATCACTGTAACATTAAATCAATCGCTGAATCTTATACTGAATCCATCATAGATCATTGAACCAAATACAAATCACCATATAGTAGCATCATCACTAATCAATATTCCATTCCATAACCAAATCAACCCTACAAGTATTGTCAAACATAGATTATTATGAGAGAGACATCATCAACATACGCCAACAAACATAACAGAACTGATCAAATATCATCGAAAACCCATTTTGTAAAACCCTAACCTGGATACATTACTTTTACAAAGCACATCCACGTATGTGCACACTTACCATTCTTAACACATGTGTACAAATTCTCAACTTTCGAAGAATATATACATGACTACTTAGAAGTAGATACACATATGCACACGACTTCTCAGAGGCAAACCAACTTACAGATCTGAAATCACTGAATCATAGCTTCGCTACAACCATAACATTTGTCAAACCCAAATCTCATCATACACACCATTATAGTCATACATCATTATACCATCATCATCATAGATCTATCAAATCATAAATAGATTAACCAATATGTATTCATTTCATATCTATCAGATCTGATCCATCTCCATATTCCCTGGTGCACACTTGTTTTAGATCAAATCATTCATAAACAATTCACAACTTGCACACGCAACACCTTGATATCCATCTCTTTATATAATATTTTCCTTAGCCAACACCTGAGGTAAATACCTTGGTTATGTTGTAAGTATTCTTTGACGGGATAAAATATCTATTGTCACTTCCAAATACTATGGGTAAATACCATGGTAAAGACCCATGGTATTCATAATACCATGGTGTGGATTCTGTACGCGAGTTATCTTCACCATACCTATGTATGTGCGCAATCTTGCTTTACAAGACTCATGTATACTTTATCACACTTTATATTTTCCATCCATATATCTCTAAACTGATATTATTTTGTTCATATCACCTGTAGCATCTGCATAACCATCATGTTGACATCTCTATCAAGTAGGTTTCCATCAAGGACAACACATTATCGATAATGCCAACAATGTATATGGAACGTTGAATCTCTTCCCATTAAATACATGAAAAACATTGAAAAATATATGTAAGGATCTACTAACACCAACATATCAATGGATGAAAGGTTTGTTGGCATGTGCACTGATTACATGATGAATTCTTTGAGAACATTCACACCCCATCCTGAGAGTCTTGGAAAGAATATGCTTCAAGAAGCCTAAGTTTCCTTTTTGGTTCCAATAACCTCATCATTCTCTTGAAAGCTTTTGGACTCAATAGTAATAGATTCTTTCCTTGAAGATAAACTCTAACAATTTTGGTCTTAGAATCAAAGGGTTGAGAACACCAAGAAATGAGTTCTCTAGCATTAACAAGACTAGTGGTCCAAATTTGATTTCTGAGCTTTTTCTCACGTGTCATATTCAAATACCATTGCTACGTCATTGACCAATGGAAGTTTTTATCATTTCAAATGAGTGAAATAGCTATATCCCCACCAAATAAGTCCTTTAATTTATTTTCCATATTGCTTTATGCCTTCAAGGGACTTTGATATACGTGATAGGTCAAGTGTTGTCTTATAGAGCTCTTGGTTGTTTAAAAGCTTAGTTTATGAATAACATTATTAAGACATCCCTTCATCATGTACCACCTTCATGAGGACATGGGAGAATCATAATTATGAGTTTATAATCAAGGGCATGTCCTTTATGAAAATATGGAAGATTTGATTTGCATAATTCCATATGACCACCTTTTACCTTGGTGCTCAAGCTTCCTTTAATGAGCTTTGAATTAGCCATGAAAGGAGGAAAATGGGTATTTTCATGAATTTCACTAGGTATAGCTTATAAGGGGAGAAATCCTTTTTATAAGAAACATTCAAATGTGCAGAGAAGCAAGAGTGTGGAGGGATAGGAAGTGCATAAAGCTAAGTGTGTGAAGGAATGGTTGCGCGGAGAAAAGGTGGTGGAGCATCTTCAGCTTATAAATGAAATTAACTAAGAGTAAGAGTAGTGTAGGTATAGCTATGTGTGGTGGTGTGGGGTAGAAAAAATGTGGAGTGTGGGGTTCTTATTTAGGGTGAAAAGTTCTGCGCATTGTTTAAAAAAATGACTAAGTATGGAATGTTCAAAGGAGAAAAGAGAAGTATGGATGTTTTGGAAGACTAGTGAAGAATGATGATGGGTCATGCCTAGGTAAGGTAATACAAGAAAATAGGTTAACAAGGTCAGACTTGCAAAATATGATAAAGATATACTAGCAAAGAATGAAGAAAATTTTTGAGTTACAACCTAGCTCTGATTCCATTGTTGGAAAAAGAAATTAGCTTCATACTTCATTGTTTTTCATTAACTTAATCATTCATATATACAAGATTTTGTGACCTTTAGTTTCATCTTCAAATGTTTGATGTCTTTTCATATTCTAACTCTTCAAATTTCTCCTAAATATTTACAAAATATTTATAAATCACCACAATCCCTAAGGATTAGGTGTTCAACTCATTCAATGGCCTATCATATAGAGACACTCATTGGCATGCTTCTTAGGTACCCCACATATGACAATAGCTTTCCTCCATGGTCTAGACCTGTTGGTAGTGGAAACACTATATTATGGGAAAAGAAACAATCATCAATATTAATGGTAAGGCTTTGTGATTGAGCCGAGAGGGTGATTCTACAACCTAGTGTTAGGGGATGTGTAAGTTTGTCCGTCCATCTGTTCCCCTTTAAAATAAAAATAAATGTTAAAAATTATGTTATAAATAGAAAAATCATGCAAGCTATAATAAAAAAAATGAATATGTTGTGAAGTAATTAGAAGTAAAAAAAATGTGGGTAAGATGTTTAAATCTTATAATTTGGTTATTGATAAAATATTTTAATGTGAATTAATATTGACATATAATTAAAATTAAGTTAATAATAAAAAACCATTTTAATTTGGGTCATAAAATGTCTCGATGCACATTTTATGTAAAATATTTTAATGTCAATTGTGTATATATTATATATCATTTAAAAAAAATTATGTATATATCATGAAAAAATACGTTTTTATGGTTACAACATTTATTTGGTCCTCTATATACTTTATCTAGCATTCAAAAATACAATTTGAACAATGGAAAATTAAACATTGTATTTTACATTGTAAAGAAGTTTGCACATGAAGAAAGTGACCCCTCTTGGCCCATGTTAGATCCATATTTAAGATGGATCTATGGTGGTTTATGTAGATGCAAGGTAAGTGATCCCTCTGTGCACATGTTAGATCCATATTTAAAATGAATCTATGTTGGTTTATGTAGATACAAATTAAGTGTAAAACCACCATCATAATTAGTTATGTAGCTTTGATAGTTTCCCTTACCATCAAATGTGATAAAGGAAATACCATTTGAGTTGTAGTCTACCTCAACGAGTCTCTAAATTTGGCTCTGGCCACACTCTTAATAGTTGTGGACGTGAGAGTTCATAGTGTACTAAACATTATAATAGAGATCCTAACAAATTACACACTTTCACCTCTAGGATGGAATTTTGTGTTATTTGGACAATCTTGGTGTTGCTTCAAGAGAACTTGAGGTGATTTAAGAGGCACATTACATTGGAGTCCTAAATCAATTTAATGGAGAGAAGATAATGACAATATCACTTGAACAATTTTTTTAATCAAAACTCCAATACAACATTAACAAATATATCAAATCATGCTTGGTCTTAACAAATATATCAATTATTGCATGGTCTATATTATCAATACCTTACATTTATAAGACAAATATTATATAGTACTCTAGTCACTCTAGATAAACCTAAAAAAAAACAAGTCTCCACTGATTTTATATAGCATAATCACAATTATGTTTTTTGCTATGATTTATCAGTGATTAACTATTTCAAAAAGCATGATATTCATAATTTGCTCGATTCACTTATTTCTTACATCATTCCTATATTCCTTGCATCATCCAGCAGGCATATTTCTTGTATCTTCTTTTATTTTCCTAAATATATATATAATGTTTAGTCATTTTGTCGTTGACATTGTTTCTTCCTTGTCGCCTCATGAATTTTACTAGCCCTCGCCTTTTCTTTAAGCGATTTGTGCCAATTCAGCCGCCCTTAAAAATATTAGGGCCGGTGTGACGTTCTAAGTTTCACTTCCAAATTCTTTTCTACCGCAAATATATGATTGTTGAACCTATCACAATATTCTTTACCTGGAAAGAAAATTAAGCGAAATATTTTGCGCGTAAATTGTAAATTTAATTTTCTGCGAGGTCTAAATTCATTGTCCGCTTTTAGCCATCGGCGGTCCCTCTTCCACGGAGAGATATCGTCCCTCTTATACAATGAAATACTCGGCCCTTCATATGACAACACAATTTCTGTCAGTCTTGCTCGGTGACGGAAACCATAACCACTCCACAACTCGGGAATCCCGACGGCAACTTTTGTTTGAATGCTTTGCCACAATGGGGGAGTCCGGACGCCTACAACGTTATAACGCCGTTCACTTTATTACATTCACCAGGTTTTAAATCTAACGGAGGCCCGTTTGCACTCCTCTAATCGCCAGATTTGCAAACGTCTCAAAACTAGGTTACATAAGGCCGTGTGTTAAGGAAGCGAATCTTGCGGCAGAATTTTATTGGAATCTGTACAGGGGAGGTCTCCAGTTCGAATCAATTCGGTAGTCGATCCACTTTCAATGGCCTATTTACAGTGCTGCTAAATTGATTTCACCGGTAAATTTCTTCCTTCAATTGTATTATTTTCCTAGCCAATGAAAATCCGTTAGGTTTTGAGCTCTGCATCCTGTTTGCTCTGGAGAAACGTTTTTCTTTATTTTCTGGCATCCAAACGATGTTTGGAATTCTTTCGATTTGAGTTACCTGGCGGGGAATGAGAACTTTCAAGGTATTGGCGTATTAAAGATCTTAAATTTCGGTTTCTTTGAAGTTTCATAACGAATTTTGCGGCAAGAAACCGTGAATTTCAAAATTCCTTCAGAAAACTTCTACCGGTTGAGAACTATATACATAAATTCGAGCAAGATCATATTCAAATTCAGTTCATCGGCGGATTTGCCATCGGAATAATGGAATCTTCGATTTTTGAAAATCTCCTTAGATCAAGCTGAAACGTGAAGTTTGTTTTAGGGAATTGAAACTTGAGCGAATGAAATCCCAGTCTTGTAGAATTTGCACTAGGTAGAAATTTGAATCAAACGCTTAGCGGATTTCTTGGTGGCAACTTATGTTGAATCTTGATTTTATTTTATTTTCAATGACGTAACACTGCTAGATTTATCCTGACAAAGAATTCGGAACCAGCGGCGGAGGAGTCGAATGACGAAAAGGCGCTTTAAAATTTGTCGGAACATCTTTTTGGTAGCAATCCGGGTGATCGGGCCTTAAACTGTTGGAAGGAAGGCATGCTGAGAACGTGAGCAGAGCAGGAATTGAGAATTGTAGGATGCTTACCATTAATATTTTGTGAAGTAGGACAATAATAAGTTTACAGAGGAAATTTTAGGTGAAAGAACGATTGCTTCCGTTCGAAATTTAAAGAGTAGGTTATTCATTTAAGAAATACATAAGCCGGATAATTTTCTCATTTCTTCTGTTGCAGAGATTGATTTACAGATTTTAAATTTCCTGAGATTTTTCGTCTTTTGAAGCTTTAAAGAATCTTCATTCACCGTTTTTGCAGGATGTTAATTTTCTCATGAAGCGGGCCTTCCATTAGGTGTGCGGGTTTCAGCTTAATGACTCGTATACTAGTGAGGATAATTAAAGTTTCCTGAGCAGCAGGATCCGCCATGGCTTTACCTATAACCATTTCAGGAGTTTTATGGAAGGTTTCCAGGGGATTGAAAGCATGTGCGGCCCGATGCAAAAGCTTTATTCTTCAGCCACTTTTCGTATACACCATTATCTGGACAGCATTTATGGCAGCAGTAGTGACAGTTGCGTCGGTGAGCCTTGAGTTGGCATTTACTTACCGTTTGTCACGGTTTACAGAATTCTCTCTGGCGTGCGATGACCTTCAAGGGAACTCTTTGAGGTTGCCGTTGGATAAGCCGGGAGATGTCATATGCCTGCCTGCTCATATGGTCGGGAGATCAAACGTAGATTTCCTGATTCCTCCCATCTTTGCAGCCATGGTTGTAGCAGCTTCAGCCTTCTTTGTCCACGCCGTGGGCCTCTGGGAAATATGATATGACACTAAAGCAGCAGTTTGTGACTGTCTAGTCAAGATCCCAATCTGAGCTCTTTGTTCGTTGGTTTTGGATGATCGAAGCGTCATCTAGAGTGAAAGCACCTTATGGTCCTACCGTGTGCGGGTAAGCTATGCTTTAAATTCTATCATAGGGAGTAGTTCCATATTAGGTTAGTTGGAGATGCCACTGGCTTTACTTTTTGTTACTGGTCTAGGAAAGGAAGTGTCCCTACCTATATAAATGTATTGCGTGTCTTATTTGTGTGGTCTGAAAGGTGTCACTAACTATATAAAAAAGTACTGGATGTCTTATTTGTGTGGTCTAAAAGGTGTCACTAACTATATAAAATGTATTGTATGTCTTATTTGTGTGGCCACTTTATAGTGTATGGCTGTTGAAGTGTCTCCTAATATAAGAAAATACGCTGGGTTCTATCTTATAATTTGCGGGGGCAAGAAGCGATTTCCATTTGAACTACTCTTTCGATTTTCTAAACAAGCTCTTTGTACTATCCTTGAATAATATCTTGAAATGTTATATTCGCTGTCATAGGCCCTTCATTTTATAATATATTAAGAAAAGTTCTACACTCAAAAGTCCCACTAAGCGCCAAATGTTTGTATTAATAACAGTGCCTTATCGCACCTAAATGTGTGTCACAAGTTTTTGCACTTTTGAAATCTAATGGACTCTCGGTGAATAACACCATCGCTTACTATGTTCAGTTGGAACTTGGTGTTGGAGAGAAAGAGAAGAGAAAACAAATAATTCATACTCAAATTTATGAGCTTCGGTTTTTTATTGATCACACAAAATATGATGATTACAATGAACTCAATAAAGAGTATTGATCCTTTTCCAACTAGCTATTTGCTTAAAATATCTTGAAATGCAACCACATGTAACCACATATTAATAGTCGTCCGTCACTTAACTCTACTTGACTCAACACTCAAACACTCAACCCTCAACACTCAGCTATGACTCTTTAAATTTAGCCAACTCCTCAGGCAGGAGTAATTATCTTATTTTAACACTCCCCCTTAATTATGACCGCTAAACTAAAACATGACTCATGAAAACTCAAACATCCCTGATAGTCTATGTCTCAGCTAGGCTTACAACACCCAAGTTTCTTCTATGAAACTCAAACACATCTTGTGCTAATGACTTAGTAAGTATATTAGCCAATTGATCACTAGATTTACTAAGCTTCAAGTGAACTTCTCCATTACTCACAAGTTCTCTATTAAAGTGGTATCTAGTATCAATATGCTTGCTCTTTTGATGAAACACATTATTTTTGGATAGTGCAATCGCTGAGGTGTTGTCACAATATATTGTTGTTGATCCTTGTTGTTTCTACTTGAGTCCATCAAATACTCTTCTTAACCACATTGCTTGACATGTTGTTGACGTTGTTGCTACATATTCTGCTTCTGCTCACAAAACTGTCACAATGGGTTGCTTCTTAGATGCCCATGAAATGACACCTAAACCAAGGTGGAATACAAAACCAAAAGTGCCCTTCCTATCATCCAAACTGCCTACAAAATCACTATCTGTGTATCCAATCAAATCCTTCTTTTTTGTGCTTGCATACATTATGCCACAATCTCTAGTTCTTTCTATGTATCCAAGGATTTGTTTTCCTGCACTCCAATGTGTGTCTTTTGGAGTGTCCATAAATATGGAAATCAAACTTACTCCTTGCATGATATCGGGTCTTGTTGCTGTGAGATACATGAGGCTACCAACCAATCTTTTGAATAATGCTGGATTGACACCTGGTCCTTCATCATCCTTGCTTAACTTTGTACCTGTTGCAACTGGTGTAGGGACAGGTTTACAATTTTCCATCTTGAATCTTTTCAATAAATCTTTCGCATATTTATTTTGACAAATAAAAATTCATTTTTCAGATTGCTCAACTTCTATGCCAAGAAAGTATTTCATGAGACCAAGATCTGTCATCTGAAATTCTTTCAACATGGCTACTTTAAATTTATCTAACTCAAAATCACCTATAAAAATCATGTCATCAACATATAAGCAAACAATCAAAATCTGTCCATGCTCATTTAGCTTTGTGTATAAGGTAGGTTCAATGTTGCTTCTGCAAAATCCATTCTTAATCATGTAGCTGTCGATTCTACTATACCAAGATCTAGGCGCTTGCTTCAGTCCATAGAGTGATTTCTTCAACCTGTAAATTTTATCTTCGTTACCTTCAACTTCATAACCTCGAGGCTGTTCCACATAAATTTCTTCATCTAGAATTCGATTCAAGAAGGTTGATTTCACATCCATTTGATATACTTTCCACTTGTTCTAAGCTGTTGTGGCTAGAACTGCTCTTACGGTATCTAATCTGGCTACTGGAGAAAACATTTCTCCAAAGTATATTCCTAGTTGTTGTGAGAATCCTTTTGCTACATGTCTAGCTTTGAATCTGTCAATTTCACCTTTCTCATTCAGCGTTGTCTTGTACACCCACTTTACACCAATGAGATTTTTATCCTTTGGTAAATCAATCAAATCCCATGTATCATTCTTTTCAATAGCTTCAATTTCTTCATCCATGGCTTGCACCCAATTTTCATCTCTGATTGCTTCTTCAAACGAAGAAGGTTGGAATGACAACAATTGTAAGCTTTTATAACCAGTAAATATGCATTTTTCACTTTTATCATCCAATTTGCCTCTTCACTCTTTAGGCATATGTGCATAAGATACACATCCAAATACTCTCAAATGAGATATGATGTAAGACATACCTGACCATGCTTGTTCTGGTACTCTGTTCATCACACTCTTTGTAGGAGATTTGTTGATCACATAAATAGCACATGTAATTTCTTCTGCCCAATACTCATTACACAAGTTTTTGCCTTTCAATATCCTTCTTACCACGTTCATAATTTCCTTGTTCTTTCTCTTTTCTACACCATTCTACTGTGGTGTGTACCTGGTTGTAAACTGTCTTCTGATTCCATGTTCTTTGCAGTAATCATGGAATGCCTTTGAATCATATTCTCCACCATGATCTGACCTCAATACCTTGATCTGTTGATCACTTTGGTTCTCTGTTAAGGCTTTGAATTCTTTGAACTTTGCAAAAATTTCAGACTTCTGCTTCAAGAAGTAAACCCAAGTCTTTCTGTTGTATTCATCAATGAAAGTGAGGAAGTAACAACTTCCACCAATCAACTGTGTCCCCATAGGTCCACACAAGTTTATATGCACTAGCTCAAGAGGTTGCTTTTCTCTGTATGCAACTCCCTTTGGAAAAATTTCACGATGTTACTTTCCCAAGATGCAAAACTCACAAGTACTAGCAAGTTCTTTGATGGGAGGTAATCCTTTGACCATCTGTTTTTGCTGCAACAATCTTAAACCAAAAAAGTGCAAGTGTCCAAATCGAAAGTGCCATAACTAATAATCACCAAAACATGCAACTGTAAAAGAACTCACCTGATCACTGTAATTCATAATTAGAGGAAAGAGTCTATTCCTGGTCATCTGCACCTTTACTATAAGCTTCTTTCTTGGGGGCTTGTCATATATTACAAATTCTTGACCTTGAAAGATAACTTTGTATCCTTTCTGTGTCAATTGACCAACACTTAACAAATTATGTTTGAGACTAGGAACATAATATACATCTGAGATCGTCATTCGACTCCCCCTACTTGGTCAGAATGTTGACCACTCCTTTGCCATCTACTTCCACAGTCTTATAAGTCCCCAACTTTACCTCTGTTTTCATAGATTGATTGAAATTTGCAACCAAATTCTTGTCGCTTGTCATGTGGTTACTACAACCACTGTCTAACAACCACACACTAGCAGAAGGTTCATGCATGGTATGGCAAGCTAGGAACATGGAGTTAGTACTCTCTCTAGTGACATTAGCTCTCTGGTTCTTTTGACGGTGCTGGACCTGCCAACATGTAAGGGGATCTCCCCGATAAGAAGTCACAATTAGACCTCAGAACGTTTGGTGTAGGAGTCCCAGCAGTGGGTTGTACAGTAATGCATTCACCGTGATTTCACACAGAGGAAAGTAAGATGTCCCTGTTGGTAGCAAGGGTGTGACAGCTGTAGTAAGTCAAGGAAGGTGCATGAGAAGTTCTAACACACTAAGGGTGAGGTGAGTGCGCCCCTTGGAAACTTGTAATAGTACATGGCTTGGAAGGGAACACACAAGCGAAGATGCATCACAAAATGGAAAGCAAGTTAGCGAGCAATCCAAAGTGATGGTTAAACCAACAACACATTTAAGAAAGATTCATACATACTTATACAGAATAGTCCATACATGCATGCGTGAGAAAACAAATACATATATCATTTAGAGTAAACCAAATAGAATAGAATACAATACAACATATGCATGAAATGTGTTAGCTCTGTTATACTAAGAAGTGTAAATTCTAGTCATACAATACATCCATGTCTAACCACTAGTTTCGACAGCGGAATGTTACAGCCACAAGCACCTGCTCCTCCAAAGAGATATACTAGCTCTATGCAGTGGAGAAGCCAAGGCTCATTTCAATGCTGTGCAAGCTCTCTCCAAGATAGTCTTATCGGAAGCTTGGCTGACAAAAAGCATTTACAATGATTTATGAGGTTCTATTTATAGCAAAGGGTGGGGTGACCCTTGACATTCCCCTTTGTGATAGTTCATCCACCCTCATGAATCTTCATCTACTCTATGACTCTTACATCCAACTATCGACACTTGAACTTCCACTTGACAAGATGTTACATTACAATGCACAAGTGCCCATGTGAGACAAAATGACTTGAGAAAGCCATGCAATACATCACTGACACTCTATTTGTTGTGATGAGACAAACTCTTTGACATGCTTGTGATGGTGAAGGTGGTGACCTCATGCCAAGCTTGGTCGTCCATGATGGTGTGCATGCACTCCATGGTGACATCTTGTTGAAGCAAACTCTTGCCTCCATTGCATCCCGATACATTGGTGTGGCTCCTCCGTCCAACTCGTCTGCTAACATGTGCATGGTCTTCTTGGGTGCGGCTGAACCGGAAACACATTGATGCATAGTGTCTATGTTGATCTTCTAGTGTGTGCCAGTGGTCATGCGCATCAACTGTCAACTGCATGTTCAGCTCCAGTCAGACTTGATTCTTGTCTTTGCCTCGGTGAGCATGCCAAATGGGTTAGATCGCATGCATACGCACAATGACATGAATGTTGCTGAATTCCCTTGCATGCTATCAATAACATTGCCCACCATGTCTACTTCATGCCAGGTGCTGGGATGGATCTATAAGTTGTACAGGCGCAATTTCATCCGTGAGTGCATGTTGCACCTGTTGTACCTATTCCCACTGCAACTCATTATCTCGTCTATGCAGCTCATGTTCTTCCTTGAGTTGTTGCTTCAACACATGCAACTCCTTCTCTGTTTCGTTCTCTGTCTCAACACGATCTTCATGTCACGTCGTTACCTCATAGCTTGAGTCTTCAAAATTTCCTTTATCACAAGTGGATCTTCCTGAGCTTGCGACTTTGTTTCGCCTCAGTGTTGTTAACAACCTTCCTCTTGTGTGTGTTGCATCTAGTATGCTGCCTTCATCTATTGTTGATGGCGATGCTTGATGTGATTCTGCTGTTGTCATGTCTTGATGTGCTTGCCTACGAAAAAATTAATGTCTTCGCAGGTAGGCAAGTTCATAAACACTTGATCGACTGCATCCCCAAGTGTGCTCTGAACGGTCTCTTTGACTCTACTCTCCTCAAAACCATTGTACCTGTGTTGTGTTAGGATATTCCGACACATAAGAAATAGTTAATTATAACTTGGTCTAGTGTAGAGTTAGGCAAACTATGTTTCTTTACTATGTATTTTTGTAACTTGCAATCCGACGGTCACAATATGTTCTAGACATGGAGTGATTTGATGGTTCATTCTCTCCTTGGTATTACCGAAACTTGATCCGTGGCTTGACACCCGATTGGTTCATGATATCTATTTAAAGAGCATGGAGGGTCATTTTTAAGGTAACTGTTCATGAGAGAAGCTTATGTAAATTTTCTTTCTTTTATTAACAAATTTCCTGAAGTGGTCACACTGGCTCATGTCGTGGACTATTTCCCTCTTTGAGAGTTTTAACCACATCAAGAATACTGGTGTATTGATCTGTGATCTGTCTATGAGCGGTTTCCTTTGGTGTTCTATCTAAAGAACTTACCCTGTAAATTCCTACATGGTATTAGAGCTATTTGAGGGCCGCATCCGTTGGTGATCCAAATCAGAAGCCGGTACAACTGCATCCAATTTTCATTTCCTATATCTATTGTTTCTCACATCTTTCAGGCCGAGAGGACTGTTCTATTGTGTTAGGAGCATCTCTTCCAGTGAGGAACCCCTTTCATTTCACGCGAAAAGGTTTCCAGTAGCCCTAGCTACACCATTGTTAAGATCTGGAGGTATACAATATTTATTTGCAAATTTAATTATTTATCTCTCTATTTAATTCGGTTTATTTATCTCTTTGTTTTTTATTACCGGATCTGTACCTTGCATTTCTACGTATGCTCTTTGCTTAGCGACTCTGTGCGATCTGGGAAAATCAGAAACAGAAAGGAAGTGTTTTTCTCATGTGTATGCTCTTTTCCACCACGCCTTAGTGTGATCTCGGAAAATCAGAAACATTGAGGAAAATATTTAGTTTCTCGCGAAAGCTAACTTCAAGCCACAAGGTTTGGTTTTTTTGTAGGAAAAAATGGCTCTTTCAAGTAAGAACACACCCCAAAGCTTCAGTGACTTGGAAAAAAAAAAAAAAACTAGCTCACTTAGTCCAAAGTTACATTATGAGAACAAAGATCTTGAGTTCAAGTCTTTCTTTTTGTTGAGTTACTTTTTCAGAAATCACATGTAGCTTATGTTTTAAAGTTACTTTATGTAAAAGTGTTCTCACCTATTATAAAAATTGAGTCACTTATAATTATAAAGTCTCTTTATCTTTTATTTAAGTTACAATTTAGTGGGTAGCTCATAAAGTACCATTGTAAAAGTGACTTTCACTTATTTATAAAAGTGGGTCACATAAAATCCTTTTTTTAAGTGAGCTAATTAGATTAAGTTTGGAAAGGGGGATATTTTAAAAAAATCCAACATTATCATTCGCTTCCGCACATTCATGCACTTCGTTAGCATCTTCAACAAATTTTCTTAAAAAAATCCATAACTTCTTCATTCGGAAGCTCTTTTTAGAGCCGTTTGTTTTAATCGGCCTAATTTTTCAAGATCTTTCCATTGGAACACTTAGTTTCAGCATCTATAGCTTCAGTTTCTGTTAAAATGGACATTCCATGCCAAGTTATTCTTAACAACACCAACTACTTCTAATGGTGGTCTTACATTATGGATTTACTTACAAGTAAAGGTCTTTACAGAATAGCCTTAGGCCAAGAAACAAAACCTAAAGATGAAGATAAGGGGCCAATTGGAAAAATATGCAAGATCAAGCATGCGGGTTGATAGGGATATCTATTTCTCCAGACCTTAGATTCCATATTGCAGAACTTGATACCCCTAATGAAGAAATGAAACAACTCACTAAATTTTTTGGAATTAAAAATGAAATTAGAGCCCATCAACTCGAAAATGAGTTGCCTACGTTGGACCCCAATAATTTTTCTTCCATTGAATATTTTTTGTCCAAGTTCAAGACCCTTAGACTTCTCTTGGAAGGTGTTAAGGTTAAGAAAGAAGATGGTAGCCTTATCTATTCCATTCTTACTAAGTTGGGACCAGCCTACTCTGTAGTTGTTTCCACCTTCCATTATACTAAAGAAGCCTTAATTTCTCAAGAACAAGACTACAAGTCCCCCTTTTTTTATGCCTTTTATGATTCTTTAATAAGAAAACAGGAAGAAATCTTACATCTTGGTCTTCTTAATCTTGGAAACTCTTCTAAGAAATCCTTAGCCACCCAGCAACAACCAAATTCAAAGAATCCTAAAAAGAATGGTCCTAAACCAAATAAGGGCCCTAAGCAATTTCAATCTCAAAATGAAAAATCAATTCAACAAAATTATAAGGCAAATAAAAACAAAGGGAAGAAGATTGATAGACATTTCAATTTTTATAATCGAGATGGCCACTTAGAATCCAAATGCTTTAAGAAGATGCAAGCCTTGGAAGCAACAATGAAGAAGCATAACATCCATTTGGAGCACTCTTCAACTTCAACTTCATCTTCAGGAATTGCACTTTCTACATGTGGTTGTCAAGAATCTCGGTCTGGTTATGCACTAAATGTATCTTCTTCTTCTCATGCTCATGAGTGGCTCATTGATTCTGGAGCTTCTTATCACATGGCCAAAAACAAGGCCATGTTTTATTCTTTAAATGATTGTAACACCAAAAATATATATGTTGGTGAAGATAGATCTCTTAGTGTTGTAGGGACTGGAACTATTCATCTAGACAACGGTCAATTTAATGATGTATTATGTGTTCCAACCTTATTCTACAACCTTTTATCTATATATCAAATAACTCATTCACGTGAAGGTAAAATTGTTGAATTCTCACCTCATGATGTTGTAATTAAGGACCTAAGAGATCCTAGATAGATTTTAGCTACTAACATTGTTGATGATTCTACAAGGTTGTATAAGTTTAACAACTTTGGGTCATCAACTCTTCCCTTGGTATTTTTTGCTCATAATGATGAAGCGAACAAACTTTGGCATGAGCGATTTGGTCACTTAAACTATTGCTCCCTTGAAAATATATGTAAAGAAAATATGGTGACAGGTCTTCCTATGGTATCTTGCAGAGATGGTGTTTGTTCTGGATGTGTACTCAGAAAAAATCATCGGGATATTTTTCAAAAATGAGCCTCTTGGCACGCCTCAACCCCTTTACAACTTGTGCATAGTGATTTATGTGGTCCACTTCTAGTTGTTTCATTCTCTCGCTACAAGTATTTCTTAACTTTCATTGATGATTTCTTCAGACGCACTTGGGTATACTTCTTAAAACTCAAGAGTGAAGTATTTAACATGTTCTTGGCCTTTAAGGTCTTTGTTGAGAAACAATCTGGACATCAAATTCTTAAGCTAAGATCTAATAATGGCGGATAATATGTTAACAAAAAATTCATCAACTTTTGCATTGAGCATGGAATTCAAATGCAACATATTGTTTCATATACTCCACAACAAAATGGTGTAGCTAAAAAGAAGAATCGCACCTTAAAGGAAATGGTTAATTGTATGCTTCAATCTAAAGGACTTAGTTTTATTTTTTGGGTAGAAATAATTAACCATGCAAATTACATAGTAAATCACTAACAATGTAAACTTTGAAATGGGAATTATAAACTCAAAACGGGAAATCTGGCCAAAAAAAGCCAAAAAAAATAAAAAATAGTGCTAAAAACGAAAAGTGTGTATACTGGAATGATGTTTTTTTTAGGGACAATTTTGAGCATGTTTTAAAAATGGCAGTGAAAACGAAATTTGTGTGCAAAATATAGCTTGAAAACAAAAAAGTGATTATACTGAAACGATGATTTTCTTTTAGGGTCAATCTTCAAAATTTAAAAAAAATGCTAGTAAAATGATCTAACAACATAAAAATGACTCATAACTTCTCATTTAACACCGTATGGAAATCAAAAATTTTATTTCAAGATACGATGCATACATCAGTTAGATAGGTTGTCTTAAACAATTATTCAAAATCACTCATATTTTCTTGCACACCATCAGAATTCACATCTTCAGATGAGTGACTGGATGCTGATCAAGATGTTCCATATTCTTCTCTTTCATCAACTAGTGCCCCATCTGATTCCACATGCATGCCCATCATTTCATGTTTCAAAATTCTTCTAGATCTACCACTGGTTTCAGCAGACTCCCATCTCAACATTGTTCCTTCTGGTAACAACCTTTTCAGAATCTCTATCGTCTTGAAGCGAAGAGTTCCCCTCTTTGTTAAATTGAAGTCATAAACAAGTATGTCAACATCCTCCAATTTTAATATGTCTGTGTGGTGCCAATTTATATTCGTACCCTTTTTTTTTCTCTTTCCGCCATTTTTTTTTGTCAACTACCATCTCTGGCATATACACAACATTGAATGGGTGTGTATTTGTGGCATACCAATGTACTTCAACACTTGTAACATCCTCATTTTCTGTAAAGACCTTATAACTTTAGCAACCCAGAATGGATAGCCATTGGAATCTCCATCTGCTAGCACTACAATCATGCAACCCTCCTTAATATCCTATACTTAACCCCTGTAAAGGTCTTCCATGGCTTCACGTTGTGCACGAGATCTTCTGGAACCAATATACATCTCTCTTTCCTCTCCCTGTGAAGAATTAATAATACCTTGAGATTGTTGCTGTTCAACAATGTTTATTTCCTCATGTGCATTCGACACATTTTCTGGCCAAATAAATGGATTTTTCAAAGGTATATCTTTATTTGTTGTTGTTGAAATGATATCACTTTGATTATTTAAAAATGACTCCCGCCAAACTGAATCAGCAATGTCAAAGTACTCATATGTATATATAATACATTTTTTAATTTCTTCTAGGCAATCAGAATAATTTATATCTCTATTTTGTCTGCGTGCATTATGAACGTCACCAACTGATTGTAATGACAATATTTTTGATGCAAATATTGGATGATCTGGAATGAACTTCAAAAATTTCAAACCTGATGACGGTGCCCATTCTGCAGTAGTTGAATACTTCTTGCCCCATATTAGTGTTTTCCCATCAATTTTTTTGATACGAAATTGATGTTGGAAGCTAATGTCATTAAGTTTTTCAATGCATTTCCCCTCACCATATGACCCATAATAAACCTTCGCATGTCAACAATTTCTTCCAACATATCAAAAGTAGGCTCTGGCATGTATGATTTCTTAATACATTCAATTAATGATGGCAAGCTCCCAACTTCCTTCCTCCTCAATGTGACTGAAAAATGACTGAACATCTTATCAATATGGTCATGAGTGTGCCCAACAAGAAGGAAACCAACATTACCTTCTGAAAAATTCTCAATTCAACAAGCATGTTTAGATATCCAAAAACAACCTGATTTTTGTTTTCACGGCAAGTGTCGTCCAATTGTAGATACAAAACATCAGGAAGATTACCAGACCAATGAGAAAACACATCATGAATTATGGTTATGGTCAGATTTGCATCATTATGAATATTTGGAGCTGTGAAGTACACCCATGGCAACATTTTCCAATTGAAGACCATACAACCGACCAAGTGATACTGAATAAAATTTTCCTCCTGTAATTTTTTGGGTGTGCGAACAAAATGTGGTAAAAGTGTTTTCTTCTGGTCCATACCATCAATTATCAAACCCATGTATTTATTTGGATTATCATAACACTTCTTTCGATGCTTGTACAACTTTTTCCTTTCATTTGTTTGTTGTTCGCGATGCTCCTGAAGTTCTTTGACAATTGAATCTACACAACATAAAAGAAAGCCATTAAGAAATATGTTTTCATACTTGATGAATATACAATTTTAAAAGTTAAAGTTATGAATGCTTACCTCTTTCTAACCCTTCACATTTGTCCCTTTTTTATTTAAGAGAAGCACATGTACTGCAAATCCCCATCCTTGTCTTCTTAGGAATACGGACATTGTTGAATTCTTTCTTCCATACCTTCACAAAATATTGATATGTAATAAACCGACAATGTTTCTCAGCACCTTCTGCATATTCTTTGTATAAGTTGTAGATTTCTCGTCTTGAAAAATTATTTGGAATATGTATTGTCTCTCTATTTGGCATAAACTCTCCATGCTTTGAAAAGAAATCTTTCATCCATGACATTGCAGTATTTGATAATGGCCCAAACTGTCTTTTATGACATACTTCAGAATAAAATTTGGGATCCTTTTCCAAATTTTCTTGAATTATCGAGAGACGAAAATTCCCAATCGAATGAAACATTTTGAAATATTTTCTACATATAAATAAAGTCCTAATATGATAATCATAACCTGACAATGTAGATTGCATGCACCCAACTAAATATGAATTTTGCATGCTTTTATTCATTGAAAAATATCTCTTCCTGCTCTCTAATGCAAATTTGAAATCCATATGTTTCAAGCAATATTTTTGGCAACATTCACTTGAAATGAGTGCGCTGATAGAACTTCTTCTCATCAGATATTCTGCTCTACCCCTTGTATAACCAGAACATCTTGCATTGATACAAAAAGGTCTGCTCCTACTCCTCAATACAATATTTCTTGGCAACATCTCCATCATTAGATCACCATTTGTATAAGGATTTTCATCATCATTAAGAGGAATTTTATCCACACGATGATCAACGGTGCTTTTCAAATACTCACTTGGAGGATATTCTTCATCTTCCCCTTCTTCAGTGCTACTGTCATAGTCATTAGAATTCGGACTCAATGGAAAATTTGACTTGATGTTTATTGGATATTCTTCCTCATGTGCATTTTCAGTGCTGCTCTCATAGTCCATAGAATTAGGACTAAGTGCATCATCCTGTCCTTCATCACTGCTACCTTTATACTCATTAGAATTAGGACTAAGTGCATCATCCTGTCCTTCATCACTGCTGCTCTCATAGTCCTTAGAATTAGGACTAAGAGGACATTGTGACACTCCATTCTTTTGAAATTCATCATCACGCTCTTCATCACTGTTGCTCTCATAGTCCTTAGAATTAGGACTAAGTGGACACCGTGACACTCCATTCTTTTGAAATTCATCATCCCGCTCTTCATCACTGTTGCTGTCATAGTCCTTAGAATTAGGACTAACTGGACACCGTGACACTCCATACTTTTGAAATTCATCATCCCGCTCTTCATCATTGTTGCTCTCATAGTCCTTAGAATTAGGACTAACTGGACATCGTGACACTCCATACTTTTGAAATTCATCATCATGCTCTTCATCACTGCTGCTCTCATAGTCCTTAGAATTAGGACTAAGTGGACACTTTGACACTCCATTCTTTTGAAATTCGTTATCATGCTCTTCATCACTGCTGCTCTCATAGTCCTTAGAATTAGGACTAAGTGGACACTTTGACACTCCCTTTTTTTGAAATTCATTATCACGCTCTTCATCACTGCTGCTCTCATAGTCCTTAGAATTAGGACTAAGTGGACACCGTGACACTCCATTCTTTTGAAATTCATCATCATGCTCTTCAACACTATTGCTCTCATAGTCCTTAGAATTAGGACTAAGTGGACACCATGACACTCCATTCTTTTGAACTTCACCATCATGCTCTTCATCACTGTTGATCTCATAGTCCTTAGAATTAGGACTAAGCGGACACCGTGACACTCCATTCTTTTGAAATTTTTCATTAAGCTCATCATCACTGCTACTTTCATAGTCCTTTGAATTCGGACTAAGTGGAATTTGTGACTCTTTATTTATTTGAAATTCTCCATCCCCTCTTTCATCAATTCTGCTCTCATAGTCCTTAGGATCAGGACTAAGTGGAAGAATTGACTTTCTATTCATAGTTTAAGAATTCCTGCTATATTCATACATATGAATAGAGTTGTTATGCGATGAAGATGTTGATGCTGTATAAATCGGAACTTCACTATTAGGACAATCCATCCCTTTCAAATAGAAGATGTTGAATGATACAAATGGAGAGTCTCCTAAAAATATTATATAGCTTAGAGAATGAAATTTTCCCTCCAAAAATCCCCCCCCCCAAAAAGTTTCACGAAAATATTTCCCTCCTAAAAGTTTGTGAGATTTATTTCTCTTTATTATTTTACTCTACAATTTAATGAAAAATGTAAACTATATTTTTTTTATGAAATAAATCATTAAAGTTAAAATTGTAAACTACAACTTCTACCTAAATTATTTTAATAGTCAAAGTATATAATATTTACTAAACAATTGAATGTTTTTTTTTTAATTTTTATAATACATTCTGAAACAAATTAATCCCACATTCACCCCACTATAAAAAATTCCATAATATTCGCTTTATCATATTTTCCTTCATCGCCATAAAAAAATTAACATGTTAAAATTTTTTAAAACTAATTAATCCCGCATTCACCATACGGTAAAACATCTCCGTAATTTCACCTATATACTAAATTCCATTATCACTATTACTCACATTACATCAAGGTTTTCTGAGGTTCGTTGAAAGACTTGGAGTGAATTTGTGGAGCAGCTACATTGCTATCAAAAACATATTCAAAGAAGAATTCTCGCAATTGAAAGGTCAGTTAATTTTTTTTCCTTGAAAATTTTCATATTAAATTAGTTTACTGAAGTAGATTTTTTTGTTTTTTTAAATTAATACTTTTTTTCAGCCAAATTAACCAATACTTCCATCGTGAGCATGGTGGGCCCAGCAAAGATGGGTTCCCCCACCCTACGCCACCCTGGTAGCCCGACCGTCCACCCACTCCACTCGGTACCCCACCCCACCGCTTCACTCGCCACCCCCACTCCACGCGTCCCCACCCCCACACCCTCCACCCCACTGCCTCACTCCCTGGCCCTTCATGCCCCACCGCCCACCCCTCCCCCCACCTGCCACCTCCCGCCTCCCTACTCGCCCTCTCCCCACTCCCCTCCCCACCCCTCACACCCCTCCCGCCTGCCCCTTCCCCCCCACCTCTCACCCATGTGACCCCTCCCACAACCCCACACCCCCCCTTGTGCCCCTCCCAGTCACACTCCTCCCCACCCACCCCACAATCGGCTGAACACCCGCCCCATCCCCACATCCTACCTGCCCCTACCCTACCCCCTAACCCCCTTCCCTCCCCACCGCCCCCCACCCCCCCACTCCTCACCCCACGCGCCCTCTACCCCAACCCCTCACACCCCTTCCACCCACCCCCTCCACCCCACCCGTCCCTCCCTGTAAGGACCTGTGGTCATGCGATGCGAAATGGACGAGCTGAGGCTAAGGCATGCAAGCGGACAAGTGTAAAATGCGCATGGGAGTCTTGGCGGTGGCGAGTTTATACGTGGGATGAGTTGGCATCACCCACGGGCCGACCTCATGAGATAAGCGATTCGGGAGAAGGTTGGGTTGATGGTCCCATATGATGGGCGGGCCGACCAACGAAGGCAAACGAATTGGCAGAGATGAGGGTGTCAGCTGAACATGTTGGACAAGTCGGCCGGGCAGCACGACTCGCCCAACCGCCCATATATATGGAGGGCGTAAGTTGGAGCGAAAGGATCCATCGAAGATCATTCGAACTCACTCAATCATCAAAGGAAAAGTGCGAAGGGTGGAGAGACGAGCCGCAGCAAGGCGCAGGTTATGCGCCCACTCATCGGGCAGCTCTACATGGATTCGGCATGAAGTCTTGGTGACGGTTGTAGCGTGGGTCGTGGGTAGCACGAAGGCACCTGCCCACTGTTCAGAGGTAAACGCGGGTGGCGTGTGGAGGCGCCCGCCCGCCGGTTGGAGACTCGGGTGGAGAGTGCGGTGAGGCGCTCGCCCGATGGTCGTAGGTGTGGGTGGAGGGTGCACAAAGGTGCCCGCCCGCCGGTTGACACGAGTTCGCACGAAGGCACCGAGTGACACGAGTTCGGTTGGGGAGTTTCAGTTGGTGGTCCGTGTGAGGGCGCACCCACCCAACATGGGCAAGGAACTTGTGCGGTGACACGGTGAATGCGGTGAGGCTGCACGATGGTGCTGCCAAGTGGAAATTTGGCTAAGTATGAAACTTGGGGTTTCCCGAGTATACTTGTAAAATTGTAAAGTTGAATAATATATTGAAATTGGGCAGACTCATTGTTCAGGGAGTTGCCCCTCCCTTTATACTGTTGCAATTGTGTTCTTTATGTATAATTGCTATGGATAATGAATGTGTATGGGTGTTCATTAGTATAAAGGAATAATAATAATACTTGGTGAAGAAAAATAAACTAAGTATCGAATGTTAAGGCGTAGTCCATGAACATAAGTATTGGTGAAAAGAAAGTGTTCGGTGGTGCCGCACCTCACTATAAGCGGTTGAAAGACTACCGCAGGTGTAGGGGCGTGACAGGTGGTATCAGAGCTTGTCCAAGTTTTGCAGGAAACTTGGTGAAGTGCAAAGGGGATTTGCGGAAGGAGCTGATCCCACTATCACTTCGTGATAGATGGTATCAGAGCAGGATCTAGGTTGAAGAAGCTTGACGAAGAGCTGATACACACCTTGACAGTTGGTGTTGAGAAGCGTTGCTCATGACAATGGAAACAGGTACTTGCAAGTGAAGGAAGTTGATCTCACTAACAAGTGGAATCAAGAGCTGGTTTAGTTTGTAGGGAACTGGGTGAAGGCTGAAAGGCGAAGATGGTGGATGAACTGACGATAGGTGAAGCTAACCATAATGCGAGGGAAGTCTTCCAGTACAAAGTGTTGGAACAAATGAGTAGATGGAGTTCTAATTGGGTTTCAATGAAGGCTAAGAATATGAAGATTCGGGAGGGCTCTTTGGAACTAAGAAAGGAACTTGAAGAACTCAAGAGCTAATGCGGAAGTATGATAGATGGTGAACTCAAGGAACTTGATGAGGAGATCCGACAAAGTGGTCTTGGTCTTCAAGAGCTCTTGGATGAAAGAGCCCGATTAAGGAAGAAAAGTGCCATGGTGGAAGCCGAAATCAAGCAAATTGAGGAGGAGATAAAGAAGAAGCTTCTTGGTAAGAAGGTTGTTGTAATTGAGCAGGATGAGCTCGACTACATTGACAGGTTGGGAACTCACTACCGTGACAATCCAGAGGATGTTCGGAAGCTTAGTTCTATGAAGGTAGTCAATGGACACTTGGTTGGTGCACTTGAGCAAAATGCGATGGAGGACAAGCTTGAAGGAAATAAAGCTGAGCCAGGATTGAAATGCTTAGAAGAGCCAAGCAAGGAAGTGAAGTACCTTAGGAGGAATGTCAAGTTGGAGCACAAGCCAATTGACACTTCTAAGGTCGAGTTCTTCAAGAAGGTTGCTGATGTAAGACACAAGATAAAGTGGACAGAAGGAGGTGATGACTTGAAGCTGAGTTTTGTGCAGGTGACCGTGAAAGGCAAGAGATTTGCAGCTTTGTTGGATACGGGGGCTGCTCATAGCTTCTTAAGCAAGAAGGCAGCAAAATCTTTTAGAAAGAAAGCTAGGATGGAGAAAGAGTGAGTGCTTTCAAAGCAGTCAGCTCTACCATGAAAGTTGTTACTGGTGTGATGGAGAACACTGAGTTGAGAGTGGGATCGTGGTTTGGAAAGTTAGACTTGAGTATCATGGACATGGATGATCATTCTATGGTGGTGGGGTAAGATTTTATGAGGCTTGCACAAGCCATACCAATGGTGGACCGAGACATTCTCTTGATCACAACTGAAGGAAGAACTATGTTGGTTCTGAAGAATAGAAGGAGTTGCTTGGGGTATAGACCGAGGATGAATTCTATGACTTTGTATCCCAAAGATCCGAATGTGAAGCATGAGGATGTGGAGCAAAGAGGACTTGGGAGCATGACTCAAACAATGAAGGAAGGGAAGTTGGTTGACTTCGTTGCAATAGCGAGGAAGAATGAAGCAAGTGGGAGGTCAATCTCACGGATCTTGAAGCACTTGACAGAGACATCTTCTACTAATGATCTTCACAATGGAGTTGCAAACGAAGGGAGTCCGAGTACTACTTCAGAGGCAGTGGTTGGAGAGGATTATGCAGGTAGAAATCCGGCTGGTATAGTGGAGTTTTGCAGGTATGCTATTGACTTTCAGTTGACGAAAGCCAAGCTTGGGGAGCTTGGGTGTACATGTGAAGAGATTGAGGCCGTGCACAGATATTTGAGGACACAACATCAATATGATACATGGGTGGATGAGAGTCAGGGAGGAAACTTCCTGGCCCTCCTTTCTCTATAGACAACCTTGGCGATGGGTTGGTGCAGGGACCTTATTTGGAAGGGGCTGCACTGACTTAACAAGGGGCATTGGGAGGAGGCTTCTTTATGACAGATTGTAGACTTGGATGCGGATGACCAGATGTTGGGATGGAGTCTACTTGGGTTGGACATCATGGAAAACTAGAGTCATGGACATCAAGTTGGAGACATGGAGCATGGCAGTTATGCAGGGACATTATGCAGGAGCATGTGTAGAGGTGTCACTCATGGACATTCTATGGAGAATGTCGAAGCAAAGGATGTTGTGCAGATGCAGTTATGATGTGGAGATGTGTATATGAGCCAGTGGAGAGGTTGTACACTCTTTTGCAACAAGGCCATGGTTTGGACATGTGGCAGATGGGATGGAGTTTCCATGGACCTGAGCATGGGTTTTTGTTGTTGGGAAAAGTATCCAATACGGAATGACCCTATCCCACTCTAAGGGTGATAGTACCTCAGCAACAATCAAAGCAAAGCTATTTGATATTACTTCTTTATGAGATGTAAAAGAGGGGAGAAAGAGATCCACTAACCGATGTCTTTCGCTAATGATTGATCCAATCTTCTCTCTTTGATGCTTGCTCCCAGCTCCTTGCTCTTTCACTGGCCCAGCTACACCAAGATCCTGCAAAATAGCAAGAGAGGGAAACTACAAGAAGCATACATTCATAATTGATTCAAGGATTAGAGTAAATCAAATACACAAGTATAGCAACACATCATTGAGACACATGTATATAGAAGAACCTCAAATGCTTTATTAATGGAAGAAGTAAAGTTCAAGAAGTGATACAACCATAAGAGGCCCAATCCAGCATCACCTCCCAGCAGAAAGAAATATCCTCTTCACCTCCTTCAAAGAAGATCACCCAATAGTTCTATACTCAAACCAACAGCACTTCCTTACATTCACAAGATTCCAGCCCCCTTAGACCTCATGAGAGAGATCTATATATAGGAGTTTTGGAGAAAGGATGAGTCAGCTTGAGGCTGGCATGAAGCTGACTAGTGTCCTCTCTCACTTCAGTTATTCTTCAGTTCTTGAGTCCACTTGGAGGTTCTTGCTTCCACTTGGAGATCTAGACCCTCTTACTCATCACCAGTCGAATTCCTTGATCCAAGTGTCATTTTGGAAGCTTCCTGGGCATTGACACCTTGAGGAATGACTGTGCCACATGTCCCAATTCGCTCAGCGCAGGTAGCCTTCTTTGCAGTTGACATTCAGCACAGGTAGACAGTGGAGCAGTTGACATTCAGTGCAGATGCTCAGTGGAGCAGTTGACATGATCCAGAATTAGCTTGTTTTTGAGTGTTTTCAAGTGGAGAACTGCTATTCAGTGCTGTGGTTTGCTGACCTTGTTCCTCTAGGGGTAGGAACAACATGTTTAGGGACTTTGGATCCCTCAGATTATGGACATTTCATGCTTCATGCTGTAAGGCACAAAACATGTCTATAACAGTTGCCCCCTAAAGTATGAGGTCGTTTATCGGGTGAAATGCTTTATCAGGAGGATCCGAAGTTCATTCAATCGCTGAGAGGTGACCTGTAATAAAATACAATACAATACATTATTTTTCATTCTGATTTCATGATCTAGCTGAGGCGGGCATTCCCATGCTCAGCTTTATAAATTCATTTTGGTACATAGAACAGACGATCGTCTGATGGTAGACTGATAATTCTCTGCTGAAATTATCATCCTTTGAGTAGGATGATCATCTGCTGCAATGATGTACATGTCAAATGTCTTTATATTTCCTGAATATATATCGCAGCCTGGATGGATGAAACTAGATCCGGTGTCTTCAAACTCATTCGATCTTCACTCTAAGTACAAGTCGATCCATGTGAGAATTGCGCTGAAGTCGAACATGGAAAGACATCGCTTGATTACCGATCAATGATGTAAACCGTTAACAAGTGCGAGAGGAATCACTGATAATGATAATCACCCTCAAGGTACTGCAGTACAATTCACGTGGTGTGAATATAGGACTTGGCGTCGAACACCACACAAAATCTTCTGGTCGAAGGTCATTGATGTATACCTGTCGCCGGAAGTGAGAAACTTGCCATTGAGGCATGCAAGCTTCAAAGTACTGGGGGGGTGTTCCTAGATCAACTTCTTGGATAATGAGCTGAAGTTGACAAGAAGCGATCCGTCAAAGGAGGGCCTTAATGAATCCCACATCAGTGACACGGAACGGAGCTGATGATTTTAATGGAGGTGAAAACAATCTGTGACATATGATTCAGGGTGGCGATCATGGATGGATGAAGGATAATGTATGGCAGTGGATGGGACACGGTTGACTCTTTCTGAACAACATCTCTTGAACATATAACGACACTGATGCGATGGATCGGTAGCATTACCCCAAATGTGGATGGTTTGGTGAGACCATGGTGATGAGACCGGTGAATGAAACAACCCAACCCGATGTGATACGGAGGAAAAGTGTCATGTTCAAGAGTGACTTGCTACCATTAAAGCTTTGAGGTTCTCCCAATTTTTCCCCAGTCATTTCTGACCAGTACCTCTTTATTTTTGTCAAGCTTGAGGAGGATAACATATGCTTGTTCTATAACCTACCCTTCGGGCAAGCCCATCGCTATGTTTTAACGAGCCTAGCGATAGGGAAACTCGTTCTCGTCTAAAGACAAGTTTGTCGCTATTTAATCATTTTAACGAGTCTAACGACAAGGAAAACTCGGTCCTTTTCTTTTTTAGAGAGTCTGAAAAGGTACAGAAAGTTAACTTCAAAATTCCTTTTTCGTCATCTAATCCCTTAAGTCCGAAAAAGTATAAAACAATACAGAAGGGATGAGTTTTCGATAATTTTAACGAGCCGAATAAAACAAGCGCTCGACCTTTTTGTGCAATAATCCCTCAGGTCCAAAAAGATTAAAATCTAAAGGAGGGATAGCTCTTCCGGTCACTTTAACGAGCTGGAAGGCCAAAACCCGGCAAACTTTTCATATTTTACGAGTCAGATGAAAAGAGCTTAAAGAAGACTCGTCTTTTGAGGAACGAGTGATAAACAGGGATAGCAGCAGATTCCAGGTACAGGTTGGAATTTTCCAATCACGGCAGTGTCACAAGGATGGCTAGGTGAAATCACTCTTCGCAGTTGTTCCTCAAAATGGGTAAACAATCATATGGAGGTGAACGATCGGCCAAATGACGGTGGAGGTGGCAGGTGCAAACACGACCAAGGTTTTTACGGCTGATAAATTTACGATCACAGAGGTTATTTACCGAAATAGGTTCATTTTTTATTTAAAAATGAGCTTAAACTCTGGGGGAAACATTGCTCACTGCTTTTATTTATTTTTTAACGAGCATGAAGACCGCGTTAAAACTGCTCGGATCTTATGTTTATTTTTTAACGAGCATGAACTATGTGCTAAAACTGCTCGATTAATTTTGCATGCCCCCAGCATAATAATGTAAACGAGGCACATGCCCCCTAGACTCCAGGGGGTCGTTTCATTTTTTAATGAGGTTGACACAGTAAAGAACTATCCTCTTGACTCCTTATTTCATTTTTTAACGAGGTTGACATGAGATAGGAACTATCCTCGAAGTTTTAGATCCATTAGAAATAGAAGGTTTCATATTCCACTGTGGCCATTTCTGCCAGATTACTCGTAGGCGGTAGGGCAAAAGTACCCATTAAAGTAGGGTCTTTTAGGAAAATTACTCCGATATTTTGGAGAGAATGATTGCTTCCATGGATCATTGGAATGCTTCCCGTAAAGATGGGTGGCACAACTTCTGCCGAAGTTGTCGTTGAACTGCTGGGTTGATCTTTTTCCTTGCCGTTCGACGACTGCGGATTCCCGTAATCTTTGTTCCTTGTCGAAATCAAAGCATCATTCTGTTGCTTGGAGGTCGACAACATTAGCACCTGGCATGGGGAAGCATTTCCACTATCAACCAGATTTTGACCTGGATTCGGAAACGGATCAGTTAACACAGCTGGGGTTTGTGAATTCTTTAAGAATCTTTTTAGCTCAGCTTTGTATGGACAGTCTGCTGTCCAATGATCCTCGTCACATATAAAACATGGACTTTTTGGTTTTCCTTTCCCAGGAGAGTTTGAAGAAGATCTTTTAGGAGATGATTCTCCTTGTTCCTTCTTCTTCCCTTTGTTTTGCTTTTTCTTGCTTCCTGGTTGATTGGTTTCTTTGCCTTTATCTGCTGATACGACATTTACTTCCGAAGCAAGAATTTCTTCTTTTGCATTTTGATCCGAATTCTTACGGGCTTTCTTTGAGGAAGCCTTTATCGATTTCGCGTTTGCTGTGCCAATCACACCATCACCGGCATGAGAGTCACTATTTGATTTAGGAGGAGGAGGAATTGAAAATTCCGGTCTAGGAGTGTCAGGTATTTTGTCGTAGAGCGTGCCAGACTGAGTATAAACTAAGTCCAAATACTGTGCATGAGCGATAACTTGTTCCTCTGTTACGAATCCCCCCTTGGCCACATCTTCCGTTATAGCAGGAAGTAACGACTTTATAAACCATTCATCCAACAGCTGATCGGGAACATATGTTTTCACCATCCTACGACGACGACGCCACTCATGTATATGATCAGATATATGGGTGGCAGTTGTCTGCTTGAAGTTGGTTAATATTTCTATTCCCGTTTCATACCTTATCGGTAATTGAAAATGGGTTAAGAAAGTCGTGGCTAGGGAACTAAAATTTTCGAACGAGGCTCTAGGTAATTCAATATACCATTTAGCCGCTGGACCTGTCAATGTCCTCTGAAAAGGGGAAGTCTTATCGAATCGTCGTTTAGGGTGTTCGACGAACACCACAGATGAAAAGTCATCACGTGATTCGATGGGTCTTCACCTGGATTTCCATTGAATTTAGGAATGTCAGATGGAAGTTTATGAGGAATCGCTTGCCACCAAGGGCATAAGCAATCGGATCGTTGGTTAACCGGTGTAGATCGGGTAACTATAAAGTTGCCACGAATGGTAACTGTTGATTCAGGTTAGGTGACGCATAACCAGGGTACGATGGAATCGCTTGAGCAGTGGGTCTTTGCATACCAGCATAATGTAATTGATGTTGGTATGACTGATACGGTTGGTGGACTTGACCACTGTAAAGTGGTTGGTTTTGACCATTTTGGATATACGGTTGTCCACTGTTCGCAAAGATCTGCTGCTCAGAACCCTGATATACCGGCTGGAATTGCGGTTGTTGGTATTGCACTATCCACGGTTGTGAAGCAATATTCTGTTGTGCTATGCTAACTGTTGGACCGAGGTGTGGGGTAATTGTACCCATTTGGACCTGTGTCGCCCCACCAGTTGGCGATTGCGGTTGTGACCCATGGTCAAGTGGCTGTTGCATTACAACCTGAGAAATCTGAGGTTGACATGCAACAGGTATCGCTTGAACTTGTGACACTGTTACAATAGTCGGTGTGGTTGGGATGTTCGTCATAGGTACACACTGTTGCATAGAATATACAACCCTTGGTTGTTGAGTTAGCATAGGTACCCAACTACTTGATGCAATTCCAGTATAACCTGAATATTGTTGTGAACTCGCGTATGGGTAACCTCCTGGAGGGGGTAATGAAAGGGCATACTGCCCCCCATACGGTAGCAATCCGGAACTCAAGGGGATTGATTGTCCTTGGGGACTGGATTGCCCAAATTGACTTCCAAATGGATCAATTTGGCGAGTCTCAACATAAGATTTGCCGGTTATTACTCTGGATGAACAAACTGGAATAGACCACACTGTCGAAATAGTCCCTTGGTGGACTTCTTCTAGCTGTTGAGAGCTAGTCGGGACAGCTGGTATGCCGGAAAACATTGTCGGAGTGACGGCAGGGGCTTCTGCTGTCGCTGTGTCGTTTGACACAGCCCTAGATGATGATGGTTGTTCAAACATTTTAAGTCTATCCAATAGATTGCCTAGCGATTCTACAGGAACCTCCACTTGTGGTGGATTAACTTCTGATGAAGGAAATAGAGTGACCCCAACTCCAAAATGAGTTGGAGTACTTGCTTGCGGATCCTCTGCAATTTCCTCTATCGCAATCAAACCCGGTGGAAGAGGAAGACCATCAGGTCCGTAATATATTTCTGGTGCCGAAGAAGTGGTTGTTTCGACAGCGACAGTTGTTTGAGGAACAAAACTCTCTGGACCGGTTACAGATGGAACTGGTTCAGCTATACAAGTATTTGCCCCCAGACTAGGATCAGTATTACTGTCCTTCTGTGGCTGTTGAACTTCTTCTATAGAGGCAGGGTTTCCAGGAATGTTTGGAGTAACCGGAACCTCAGATGTAGTTGGAACACTTGTTCTAACTTTTATAGGAGATTTGAACCGTTTAAACGAGTTCTCTTTGTCCGTACCGTTTTCGATTCCGGAGACAAAGACGGTTGACTCGTAAGCCTCCGCGAACGACGGGGTTTCAATTGACTTTCTTCCACGATTGCGGATTACTCGATCAACCAAAATATTAAAAGGGGAAATTTGTGTTTCCGAATTGAATGAATTTTATTAGACGCTTTTAGACACAACTTGCTTTTTCACTTTTTAAGAGTCGAGAAAAAGCTAAAGATGACTCTAGTCTCCTTCGATGTTTTAACGAGCCCGAAGTGACAAATGCTCGGATGGACTTTTTCAGTTATAGAGTTTGAAAAAGGCCAAAAGAAACTGCTCTGGAGATCTAGGTAGAGGGTGTGCCAAACCTTTCGCAAAACCACAGAATACGTTTTACGGTATGGGTGGTCGATCTTTGTGAATGCTGTGTTCACTGCATTGCGATCAGTAGGGCGGCCGACACAGCTTCCTATGGATAAAGGCTTAGTTCCTATAGGGGTCTCCCAATATATACGCGACGGTACGTGGGAGCACAAGTCCGTATTGATACTTATCGCTTCACCGTGGAGGAATCACCCAACCACTCAACGCTAAGATATCACGTTTAACGACGCCGGAACACGTCTCTAGCTTAGACCTCTATGTGTTTGCGTTATGTTTCAATGCGTTGTTAGGTTCATTCAATATATTTTAAGTTGATCTTTTTAAAGTTTGCCTTTCAAGGTTCACCACGAGATGTATGATACAAATTCCTAAATGCAGTCTAAGATGAGAAGCAAGCTTTTTCAATCTTTTCGACTTATGAAAATCTTAACTACTGAGGGAAAAGAAAGACATCATCTTTTCACACAGATCATAGAGCATACACTAATGAACTTTTCCCTAAATCAACATGCAAACTTATCAAATGCAAAATGCACCATGCAGGTATTTCTTTTCTCTTTCTTAATGTTGATGTAATACAAAAAGAAAGCTGTTGTATAACTTTGAATTCAATTTCAAGTGAAAGCAAACAAGCTTTTGTCCAAAATCAAAAGACACCTTAAGATTTACTTGTTTCGACACTAGAAATACATAAACTCAAACCATATGACGAAAGCAAATGCTCAATCAGCTATGAACAACAAACAAACTAACTCTTAAGATCAAAACGACACTTATCACAGGTCTAGATCTAAGAGGCCACAGCAAGACTAGTTCACTTTCGTTATGGGAAACTGCAAATGATATAAGAAATACACAAAGAACAAATACAGTTTCTTTATACAACCGAGGCGGAATAGTGGCAAAGAAAGGTGGTTTCAGATAGGTACATTGACTGATAACAGGCTGCAAAAACAGGGATGAAAACAGGGCAACAAACAGCAGGGAGCCCTAGTTGCACAAAGCAAAACTGGTTCAGCACAGGTAGTACACTGTCAGTTTGAAATTCAGCGCAGGTAGCCCCTTCGGGACATGCGATGAAATGCAGACTGCCTTCATAGTGCCTGCAATGAAGAGAGAAACTCTCGTTTTTCTCAGTTTCCGGGTTACAGATTGCTCAAAAATTCACAGTTTTTGGCCAAATCAAAAGCTATCAATAAAGTACACACTAAAGGATGAAAAGGAGGATGAAAAGATATCACTAAGAGCTGTTCAGAGTCCTTGTGGATCAGCTCTTCAAATCATAAACATGCCCAGAAACTGAGCTAGAGTAGCTGCCCTCTACTTTGCATTTGAAAGATCCAAATGCAGTTCGATTCGGTACTCCCTGTGTTTAGGAAATGAATAGCAAAAACACAAACAACCAACAAGATACGATCCCCAGTGGAGTCGCCAATTTGCTGTTGGGAAAAGTATCCAATACGGAATGACCCTATCCCACTCTAAGGGTGATAGTACCTCAACAACAATCAAAGCAAAGCTATTTGAGATTACTTCTTTATGAGATGTAAAAGAGGGGAGAAAGAGATCCACTAACCGATGTCTTTCGCTAATGATTGATCCAATCTTCTCTCTTTGCTGCTTGCTCCCAGCTCCTTGCTCTTTCACTGGCCCAGCTACACCAAGATCCTGCAAAATAGCAAGAGAGGGAAACTACAAGAAGCATACATTAATAATTGATTCAAGGATTAGAGTAAATCAAATACACAAGTATAGCAACACATCATTGAGACACATGTATATAGAAGAACCTCAAATGCTTTATTAATGGAAGAAGTAAAGTTCAAGAAGTGATACAACCATAAGAGGCCCAATCCAGCATCACCTCCCAGCAGAAAGAAATCTCCTCTTCACCTCCTTCAAAGCAAATCACCCAATAGTTCTATACTCAAACCAACAACACTTCCTTACATTCACAAGATTCCAGCCCCCTTAGACCTCATGAGAGAGATCTATATATAGGAGTTTTGGAGAAAGGATGAGTCAGCTTGAGGCTGGCATGAAGCTGACTAGTGTCCTCTCTCACTTCAGTTATTCTTCAGTTCTTGAGTCCACTTGGAGGTTCTTGCTTCCACTTGGAGATCTAGACCCTCTTACTCATCACCAGTCGAATTCCTTGATCCAAGTGTCATTTTGGAAGCTTCCTGGGCATTGACACCTTGAGGAATGACTGTGCCACATGTCCCAATTCGCTCAGCGCAGGTAGCCTTCTTTGCAGTTGACATTCAACGCAGGTAGACAGTGGAGCAGTTGACATTCAGCGCAGATGCTCAGTGGAGCAGTTGACATGATCCAGAATTAGCTTATTTTTGAGTGTTTTCAGGTGGAGAACTGCTATTCAGTGCTGTGGTTTGCTGACCTTGTTCCTCTAGGGGTAGGAACAACATTTTTAGGGACTTTGGATCCCTCAGATTATGGACATTTCATGCTTCATGCTGTAAGGCACAAAAATGTCTATAACAGTTTTAGAGGAGATTCTTGATGAGTCCAAGATGTAGCAGAAGTCAAAGAAAGACTGATGGTGGCATAAGGATGTGCATTCTTGTGGTTTGGACGTATGGTTGGATTAGCTACCCAACTAGTTTGAGTCATGAGGGGTACCAGTGTGCAAAGGTATGTTAGTATTGGGTCTACCTAAATCGCCATGTGTCATATGCAAGGGAGACCACTTCCACAGAGATTGTCCCTGCATCCCTCGGATACTAAGGGACTGGTCTCCCCGTTTGCACAATCCGGTGGCATCAACCTCTGATAGCCATGTTGAATGCATACCGTCAACTAGCGAGAGTGAAGTCCTTGGACAAAAATGGAGAGCTAGATCTCCCTGTAGACTGTGTGAAGGCAATCACGCCATCCACCGTTGTCCATTCTTAGACAAAGCGAAAAGAGTTTTGGATGATCGTCCGGTGTCACCGTTACGACTTCCTCCTGGATATAAAAAACTCTTGCCGAGTCCTTCGTTAGTTGAGAATACAGCTGGCCCACTCAAGTGGTCAGCTGAAGCGCTGGTCATTGAAGATGAACTAGCTGAATCCATACCTGACGAAAGTCAAAAGGTCGAGGCGGCAGTTGACCCGGTCTTGCCTTCAGAGGATTTATCTTCGAATGATACAGTCACTGAAGAGAATAAAGATGACACCATCCAAATTCTCTTCATCAACACAGACTCCGACGAGCACGGGGGCACTCCCCCCATTCCTTTATCGTAGGAAGGAAGTTCGCCAGAGCGATACCCGGCCGTTTACTCAGTCCCACCACCAAGCAACCTAGTTGTCTCCTTCGATTGGAACCAACTAGGCAGACCCCGTTTGCCAGCAAGCATACCATTCATAATTATCGTCCAAATATACAGAATGGTCATGGCTGGCACCATCACTGATGAAGGGGCATCTGTGAGTATCCTTTCCTCCACTGCTTGGAAAGCGCTTGGTTCGCCAGCGTTTTTTGCCTGAAATGAGAAATCTGACAGGCTTTGATAAAGGAACCAGTCGACCTTAAGGGATCCTCCCCAATGTGCCTATCACATTGAAAGGGAAGACCATTCAAATGAACGTGATGGTTGTTCAAGTACCCTCGGATTATAACCTACTCCTTGGACGAGACTATATATATTGCATGAGATCCATCGTCTCCTCACTCTTTAGAGTAATGTGTTTTCCGCACGAAGGAAGAGTGGTCAAGCTCGTGGACCAGCTTTCATTTTTCGGATCACGCATCGCAAATAGTCATATACCTTCCCTAAATGGTCTCTTCACGCAAGAAATGTCTCAACCCACGGTCCGTCCTCCCGATGAGCGTGAGTAATTCGGAAGGATATGACTGGAACCCAGGGGGCATGCGTCCTGGTCTGCTTCGGCAGGAAAACTTTGGGTATAGGGTAGGTTTCCGCGGGAGAATATGACTAGTCTGTACCCCGTCCGTCTTGGAAGAGGGGTTATTCTAGAATAAGATTCTTTTGTCAAAGTTATGTGTTTGGCGCTCGTTGTCACTCACCTTTGTCTATCTCGGTAGACATCGCCGAAGAAGTGTTTTGTTTGAAAGATTAACAGAGCAATCTTTGGGTAACCTGAAAGAGGTAGGCCTCTCTCGGTAAAACAAATGTTTTGGCGGAAGTGAAGTAGAGGTAACCTTGAAATCATATTTTATACCTGGGGGCATGCAAACCTTTTGGAGTGCAAGCAAGGGGCGGCTATTTATTTTTTAAATTTTTAGGTCCTCCCTTTAAACCTGTAGGTCTAACCCTTTAAACTCGTAGGATTAGTCGTTTCCGAACTTGCATAACGAAAGGATGTGGGGCATAGCTTTGGTAAGGCGCAAGCTCCATAAAAAATGGCATCTTACATGAGACATTCTTATCATATGACTGGATTATCGAGCAATTTTAGCACATAGTTCATGCTCGTTAAAAAATAAACATAAGACTGAGCAGTGTTTTTTCGCGTTTAAGCTCGTTAAAAAATGAACTATCTTCCGATAAATAACCACCGTGAATGTAACATTATCAGCCATTAAAGCCTTGGTCGTGTTTGCACCGTCACCTCCACTTTTCCATTGGCCGATCGTTCACCTCCATATGATTGTTTACCCATTTTGAGGAACAGCTACGAAGAGTGATTTCACTAGCCATCCTCGTGACACTGCCGTGCTTGGAAAATTCCAACCCATACCTGGAATCAACTGCTAACCCGTTTCATCACTCGTTCCTCAAAAGACGAGTCTTCTTTAAGCTCTTTTCATCTAACTCGTAAAATATGAAAAGATTGCCGAGTTTTGGCCTTCCAGCTCGTTAAAGCGACCGGAAATGCTATCCCTCCTCTAGATTTTAATCTTTTTGGACCTGAGGGATTATTGCACAAAAAGATCGAGCGCTTGTTTTGTTCGGCTCGTTAAAACTATCAAAAACTCATCCCTTCTGTATTGTTTCATACTTTTTCAGACTTAAGGGATTAGATGACGAAAAAGGACTTTCGGAGTTGACTTTACGTACCTTTTTAGACTCTCTAAAAATGAAAAGGACCGAGTTATCTTTGTCGTTAGACTCGTTAAAAGCATTAAATAGCGACAAACTTGTCTTTAGACGAGAACGAGTTTCACTATCGCTAGGCTCGTTAAAACATAGCGATGGGTTTGCCCGAAGGGCAAATTATAGAACAAGCATATGTTATCCTCCTCAAGCTTGACAAAAATAAAGAGGTACTGGTCAGCAATGACTGGGGAAAAATTGGGAAGAAACTCAAAGAACTTTATTAGTAGCAAGTCGCTCTTGAACATGACACTTCCACTCCGTGCCTGAGTCATGTTGGGTTGTTTCATTCACCGGTCACATCGCCATGGTCTCGCCATACCATCCACCTTTGGGGTAAATGCTACCAATCCATCACACAAGTGTTGCCGATATGTTCAAGAGAAGTCATCCAGAGAAGTCAACCGTGTCCCATCCACTACCGTACATTATCCTTCATTCTTTCATGACCGCCACCCTGAACTATATATCATCAGATCGTTTTCACCTCCATCAAAATCATTTGCTCCATTCTGTGTGACTGATGTGGGATACATTAAGGCCCTCCTTTGACGGATCGCTTCTTGTCGACATCAGCTCATTATCCAAGAAGTTGATCTAGGAACAACCCCTTCAGTACTTTGAAGCTTGCATGCCTCAATGGCAAGTTTCTCACTTCCGTCGACAGGTATACATCAATGACCTTTGACCGAAAGATTTTGCGTGGTGCTCGACGCCAAGTCCTTTATTCACACCACGTGAATTGTACTGCAGTACCTTGAGGGTCATTATCATTATTGGTGATTCCTCTCGCGCTTGTTAGCGGTTTACCTCATTGACCGGTAATCAAGCGATGTCTTTCCATGTTCGACTTCAGAACATCTCTCACATGGATCGACTTGTACTTAGAGTGAAGATCGAACGAGTTTGAAGACCCCGGATCTAGTTTCATCCATTCGGGCTGCGATATATATTCAGGAAAGATAAAGACGTTGACATGTACATCATTGCAGCAGATAATCATCCTACCAAAAGGATGATGATTTAATCAAAATTATCAGTCTACCATCAGACGATTGTCTGTTCTATGTACAAAAAAATGAATTTATAAAGCTGAGCATGGGAATGCCCGCCTCAGCTAGATCATGAAAGCAGTATGAAAAATAATGTATTGTATTGTATCTTATTACAGGTCTCCTCCCAGCATTGGAAGAACTTCGGATCCTCCTAATAAAGCATTTCACCCGATAAACGGCCTCATACTTTAGGGGGCAACTGTTATAGACATTTTTGTACCTTACAGCATTGAGCATGAAATGTCCATAATCCAAGGGATCCAAAGTCCCTAAATGAGTTGTTCCTACCCCTAGAGGAACAAGGTCAACCAATGACAGCTTCTCCCAGAAGTTCTCCACCAAAAACCACTCAGAAACAGTCAATTCAGGATCAATTCAGAGGCTCCACTAGCTTTCTGCGCTGAAATGCAGAGATTACACTGGCTAGGTGCACTGCAACGTAGGTAGAAGCACTACCAGGGTGCGCTGAGCGGGAAATGACAAATGGCAAGTTCATTCAACGAGGTGGAAAGACCCTGGAAGCTTCCAGAATCTTCCTCAATGACACTTGCCTCAAGGAATTCGACTCATGATGAGTAAGAGGTTCTCAACCTCCAAGTGGAAGCAAGAACTGACAGAGAGAAGCCACAAGTCAAAACATAAGCTGACTCATCCTCTCTGCTTACATCTATATATGGATCTCTCACCCAGAGGTTCAGGGGGCTGGAATTTTGTACTTTGCAGAGAATTGATGTTGGTTTGAGATTGAGATTAGCACATTGGGTGATTTATGCTTTGTTGGGGGAGAGGAAGGGATTCCTTTGCTGGGAGGTAGATGCTGGATCGGAACTCACTTGGTTGTATCTCCTCTTGGACTTTCTTATTTCATCAATAAACTATTTGAGTTTCTCCTACATGTTGTGTACCAATGATGTTTTGTTATGCTTACATGTTTAGCTTAATCTGATCTTGAGCTTTTTATGAATGTATATCTGTATCTTTGTGTAGTTTCTCTCTCTTGTGATCTTGTAGGAATTCGGTGAAGCTGGGCCGGTGAAGGAGCAAGAAGCTGGGAGCTACTGAAGAGGGGAGTGATTTGGATCGACAAACTAGCGGAAGATACAGGTTAGTTAGATCCTTCTTCCTCACTTACATTTCATAAAGAAGAATACTCGAATAAGTTTACCTGTTTGTTGCTAAGGCACTATCACCTCTTAGAGTGGGATAGGGGCATTCCGAATTGGATACTTTTCCCAACAACAAATTGGCGACTCCGCTGGGGATCGTATCTTGTTGGTTTATTTGTGTTTCTATTTTTGTTCTTCTCATAAACTCAGGAGTGCCGAATCGAAATGCATTTGCCATTTTCAAATGCAAAGTAGAGATCTGCCACTCTAGTCCACTCACTGGGCCTGTTTTTATGATCTGAACAAACTGATCCACAAGTGCTCTAAAAACCCTTTGTGATAGATATTAGTCCTCTTATAAATCATCCTCCTAATTGTACCTAATTGATAGCTTTTATCCGGCCAAAAACTGTTGATTTAACTGCAAACTGTAACCCAGAACCCAGAAACAACTCTCGTTTCTGCTTCAGCGCAGACTCTGTGAAGAGGTTCTGCATTTCAACGCAGGTCCCGTGAAGGCTACCTGTGCTGAATGTCATTCCTCTGTGTTGGGAGTGCACTGATCAGTCTTTTCCTTCTGCAGCTGTGGTTCTCTGATTCCTTTTGCTCAGTTTTATCTCTGTTTTTTGCAGCCCGTTATCAGTCAGTGTACCTATCTGAAACCCCTTTTCTTTGCCTCAATTCCGCCTCAGTTGTGTAAAGAAACTGTATTTGTTTTTTTTGTATTTGTTACATCATTTGCAGTTTCCCATTACAAAATTAAACTAGTCATACTGTCGCCCTTAGATCTAGACCTGTCGTAAGTGTCGTTTTGATCTTAGGAGTGAGTTTGTTTGCTGTTCACAGTTGATTTAGCTTTTACTTTTGCCGTTTGGTTTGAATTTATGCATTTCTAGTGTCGAAACAAGTAAATCATAAAGTGTCGTAATCGTCTTTTTGATTTTGAAAAAGGAACTTGTTTATGTTTTCACTTGAAATCGAATTCAAATTTGTACAACAGCTTTCATTTTAGGAATCAACATTAAGAAAGCAAAAACAAATACATGCATTTGTGCATTTGCATTTTGATAGTTTGCATGCTTTGATTTAGGGAAAAGTGCATTACAGTGTGCTCTATGCTCTTTGAGAAAAGTTTGTATCTTCCTTTTCCCCTTGTAGCTAGGATTTTCATTGTTGAAAAGATATAAAAGCTTGCTTATCATCTTTAGACTGCATTTAGGAATTGTATCATACATCTCGTGGTGATCCAAAAAGGCAAACTTCTAAGAAAGATAAACCTAAAATAAATTGAATGAACTTAACAACACTTTGTAACATAACGCACAACATAGAGGTCTAGGCTAGAGACGTGTTCCGACATCGTAAAACCTGGTGACTGTCGATCTCGCTGATGGTTGGGTGATTCCTCCTGAGGGACGATAGCGCTAGTACGGATTGTGCTCCCACGTACCATCGAGTATATATTGGGACACCCCTATAGGCATAAAACCTTTATCCTTAGGAAACCGTGTCGGCCGCCCTACTGATCGCAATGCACTGAACACAGCATTAAGGAAGATTGACCGCCCGTACCTTAAAAAGTATTCTGCAGTTTTGCGAAAAGTTTGGCACACCCTCTACCTAGAACTCCAGAGCAGTTCCTTTTGGCCTTTTTCAAACTCTATAACGGAAAAAGTCCATCCGAGCATTTGTCACTTCGGGCTCGTTAAAACATCGAAGGAGACTAGAGTCATCTTTAGCTTTTTCTCGACTCTTTAAAATTGAAAAAGCAAGTTGTGTCTAAAGCATCGTTAAAATTTATTTTAAACGGAACAATCACCCCTTTTCCTGCATTGATCTTTAAGTTGAGAAAATGGAACCCACCAACTAAGGAATTCCCCTTGGTGGAAATCCTAGTCCCTTCTCCTCTTGGGGAGATGTTGGTGCGCCCCATATGGCCACATTGTCGCTTCCAGGACTGACAATTGGCTTGCCGGTCTGGCTCTTCTCAACCAACGTCATTCAGAACACCACTATTCCTGAACAATCGAATCAACAGTTAGACTAGTCCAGAGTTGCCCACCAGCCTTCTACTTCCTCTAATTCTTCCTCTCCTCCTTCCCCTTCGCTTAACGGAACTGGTAAAACAAAAAACCAAGTTCCTAAGGAGAAGAAGGAAAAGAAGAAGAAAGAGAAGAAGAAGAAGGAGCCAAAAGCGACTAGGGGCAAACAAGTGTCGTTTGACAAAAATCCACACACAGCACTGACTAGGCCTAAATCGCCATGTGTCATATGCAAGGGAGACGACTTCCACAGAGATTGTCCCTGCATCCCTCAGATACTAAGGGACTGGTCTCCCCGTTTGCACAATCTGGTGGCATCAACCTCTGATAGCCATGTTGAATGCATACCGTCAACTAGCGAGAGTGAAGTCCTTGGAAAAAAAGGGAGAGCTAGATCTCCCTGTAGACTGTGCGAAGGCGATCACGCCATCCACCGTTGTCCCTTCTTAGACGAAGCGAAAAGAGTTTTGGATGATCGTCCGGTGTCACCGTTACGACTTCCTCCTGGATATAAAAAACTCTTGCCGAGTCCTTCGTTAGTTGAGAATCCAGCTGGCCCGCTCAAGTGGTCAGCTGAAGCGCCGGTCATTGAAGATGAACCAGCTGAATCCATACCTGACGAAAGTCAAAAGGTCGAGGCGGCAGTTGACCCGGTCTTGCCTTCAGAGGATTTATCTTCGAATGATACAGTCACTGAAGAGAATAAAGATGACACCATCCAAATTCTCTTCATCAACATAGACTCCGACGAGCACGGGGGCACTCCCCCCATTCCTTTATCGCAGGAAGGAAGTTCGTCAGAGCGATACCCGGCCGTTTACTCGGTCCCACCACCAAGCAACCTAGTTGTCTCCTTCGACTGGAACCAACTAGGCAGACCCCGTTTGCCAGCAAGCATACCATTCAGAATTATCATCCAAATATACAGAATGGTCATGGTTGGCACCATCATTGATGAAGGGGCATCTGTGAGTATCCTTTCCTCCACTGCTTGGAAAGCGCTTGGTTCGCCAGCGCTTTTGCCTGAAATGAGAAATCTGACAGGCTTTGATAAAGGAACCAGTCGACCTTTAGGGATCCTCCCCAATGTGCCTATCACATTGAAAGGGAAGACCGTTCAAATGAACGTGATGGTCGTTCAAGGACCCTCGGATTATAACCTACTCCTTGGACGAGACTATATATATTGCATGAGAGCCATCGTCTCCTCACTCTTTAGAGTAATGTGTTTTCCGCACGAAGGAAGAGTGGTCAAGCTCGTGGACCAGCTTTCATTTCCCGAATCACGCATCGCAAATAGTCATATACCTTCCCTAAATGGTCTCTTCACGCAAGAAATTTCTCAACCCACGGTCCGTCCTCCCGATGAGCGCGAGTAATTCAGAAGGATATGACTGGAACCCAGGGGGCATGCGTCCTGGTCTGCTTCGACAGGAAAACTTTGGGTATAGGGTAGGTTTCCGCGGGAGAATATGACTAGTCTGTACCTCGTCCGTCTTGGAAGAGGGGTTATTCTAGAATAAGATTCTTTTGTCAAAGTTATGTGTTTGCCGCTCGTTGTCACTCACCTTTGTCTATCTCGGTAGACATCGTCGAAGAAGTGTTTTGTTTGAAAGATTAACAGAGCAATCTTTGGGTAACCTGAAAGAGGTAGGCCTCTCTCGGTAAAACAAATGTTTTGGCGGAAGTGAAGTAGAGGTAACCTTGAAATCATATTTTATACCTGGGGGCATGCAAACCTTTTGGAGTGCAAGCAAGGGGCGGCTAATTATTTTTTAAATTTTTAGGTCCTCCCTTTAAACCTGTAGGTCTAACCCTTTAAACTCGTAGGATTAGTCGTTTCTGAACTTGCATAACGAAAGGATGCGGGGCATAGCTTTGGTAAGGCGCAAGCTCCATAAAAAATGACATCTTACATGAGACATTCTTATCATATGACTGGATTATCGAGCAGTTTTAGCACATAGTTCATGCTCGTTAAAAAATAAACATAAGACTGAGCAGTGTTTTTCCGCGTTTAAGCTCGTTAAAAAATGAACTATCTTCCGGTAAATAACCACCGTGAATGTAACATTATCAGCCATTAAAGCCTTGGTCGTGTTTGCACCGTCACCTCCACTTTTCCATTGGCCGATCGTTCACCTCCATATGATTGTTTACCCATTTTGAGGAACAGATGCGAAGAGTGATTTCACTAGCCATCCTCGTGACACTGCCGTGCTTGGAAAATTCCAACCCTTACCTGGAATCAGCTGCTAACCCGTTTCATCACTCGTTCCTCAAAAGACGGGTCTTCTTTAAGCTCTTTTCATCTGACTCATAAAATATGAAAAGATTGTTGAGTTTTGGCCTTCCAGCTCGTTAAAGCGACCGGAAATGCTATCCCTCCTCTAGATTTTAATTTTTTTGGACCTGAGGGATTATTGCACAAAAATATCGAGCGCTTGTTTTGTTCGGCTCGTTAAAACTATCGAAAACTCATCCCTTCTGTATTGTTTTATACTTTTTCGGACTTAAGGGATTAGATGACGAAAAAGGACTTTCGGAGTTGACTTTACGTACCTTTTTAGACTCTCTAAAAATGAAAAGGACCGAGTTATCTTTGTCGTTAGACTCGTTAAAAGCATTAAATAGCGACAAACTTGTCTTTAGACGAGAACGAGTTTCACTATCGCTAGGCTCGTTAAAACATAGCGATGGGTTTGCCCGAAGGGAAAATTATAGAACAAGCATATGTTATCCTCCTCAAGCTTGACAAAAATAAAGAGGTACTGGTCAGCAATGACTGGGGAAAAATTGGGAAGAAACTCAAAGAACTTTATTGGATTCAAGTCGCTCTTGAACATGACACTTCCACTCCGTGCCTGAGTCGGGTTGGGTTGTTTCATTCATCAGTCACATCGCCATGGTCTCACCATACCATCCACCTTTGGGGTAAATGCTACCAATACATCACACAAGTGTCACCGATATGTTCAAGAGAAGTCATCCAGAGAAGTCAACCGTGTCCCATCCACTACCGTACATTATCCTTCATTCTTTCATGACCGCCACCCTGAACTATATATCATCAGATCGTTTTCACCTCCATCAAAATCATTTGCTCCATTCCGTGTCACTGATGTGGGATACATTAAGGCCCTCCTTTGACGGATCGCTTCTTGTCGACATCAGCTCATTATCCAAGAAGTTGATCTAGGAACAACCCCTTCAGTACTTTGAAGTTTGCATGCCTCAATGGCAAGTTTCTCACTTCCGGCGACAGGTATACATCAATGACCTTCAACCGAAAGATTTTGCGTGGTGTTCGACGCCAAGTCCTTTATTCACACCACGTGAATTGTACTGCAGTACCTTGAGGGTCATTATCATTATTGGTGATTCCTCTCACGCTTGTTAACGGTTTACCTCATTGACCGGTAATCAAGCGATGTCTTTCCATGTTCGACTTCAGAACATCTCTCACATGGATCGACTTGTACTTAGAGTGAAGATCGAACGAGTTTGAAGACCCCGGATCTAGTTTCATCCATTCCGGCTGCGATATATATTCAGGAAAGATAAAGACATTGACATGTACATCATTGCAGCAGACAATCATCCTACCAAAAGGATGATGATTTCATCAAAATTATCAGTCTACCATCAGACGATTGTCTGTTCTGTGTACAGAAAAATGAATTTATAAAGCTGAGCATGGGAATGCCCGCCTCAGCTAGATCATGAAAGCAGTATGAAAAATAATGTATTGTATTGTATCTTATTATAGGTCTCCTCCCAGCATTGGAAGAACTTCGGATCCTCCTAATAAAGCATTTCACCCAATAAACGGCCTCATACTTTAGGGGGCAACTGTTATAGACATTTTTGTGCCTTACAGCATTGAGCATGAAATGTCCATAATCCAAGGGATCCAAAGTCCCTAAATGAGTTGTTCCTACCCCTAGAGGAACAAGGTCAACCAATGACAACTTCTCCCAGAAGTTCTCCACCAAAAACCACTCAGAAACAGTCAATTCAGGATCAATTCAGAGGCTCCACTAGCTGTCTGCGCTGAAATGCAGAGATTACACTGGCTAGGTGCACTGCAACGCAGGTAGAAGCACTACCAGGGTGCGCTGAGCGGGAAATGACAAATGGCAAGTTCATTCAACGAGGTGGAAAGACCCTGGAAGCTTCCAGAATCTTCCTCAATGACACTTGCCTCAAGGAATTCGACTAATGATGAGTAAGAGGTTCTCAACCTCCAAGTGGAAGCAAGAACTGACAGAGAGAAGCCACAAGTCAAAACATAAGCTGACTCATCCTCTCTGCTTACATCTATATATGGATCTCTCACCCAGAGGTTCAGGGGGCTGGAATTTTGTACTTTGCAGAGAATTGTTGTTGGTTTGAGATTGAGATTAGCACATTGGGTGATTTATGCTTTGTTGGAGGAGAGGAAGGGATTCCTTTGCTGGGAGGTAGATACTGGATCAGAACTCACTTGGTTGTATCTCCTCTTGGACTTTCTTATTTCATCAATAAACTATTTGAGTTTCTCCTACTTGTTGTGTACCAATGATGTTTTGTTATGCTTACATGTTTAGCTTAATATGATCTTGAGCTTTTTATGAATGTATATCTGTATCTTTGTGTAGTTTCTCTCTCTTGTGATCTTGCAGGAATTCGGTGAAGCTGGGCCGGTGAAGGAGCAAGAAGCTGGGAGCTACTGAAGAGGGGAGTGATTTGGATCGACTAACTAGCGGAAGATACAGGTTAGTTAGATCCTTCTTCCTCACTTACATTTCATAAAGAAGAATACTCGAATAAGTTTACCTGTTTGTTGCTAAGGCACTATCACCTCTTAGAGTGGGATAAGGGCATTCCGAATTGGATACTTTTCCCAACAACAACCCCACCCCCTCACACCCCTCCCACCCGCCCCCTCCCCGCGACGCGCCCGCCCGCCCAGGGTGGTCGGCCGATTCTCGGGATCAGCCTGCCACCCCGGGCAGGCGGGCGGGCTGTTGGGGTGGCGTGCGGTGGATGGTGGCGCCGGACCTTGCGCCACCCCGGCAGCCCGCCCGGGGTGGCTGGACGATTCTGAGAATCGGCCAGCCACTTCATGTTAGCGGGTGGGCCGCCGGGGTGGTGTGGGGTGGGGCGCCGTCGCCCACCCGATGCCACCCTGGTGGCCTGCCTGCCTGCCAAGGTGGCATTGGGTGGGCGGCAACGCCCCACCCCGCACCACCCCGGCGGCTCGGCCAATTCTCGAAATCAGCCGGCCAACCCGGGAGGGTGGGCGGGCCGCCAAGGTGGCGCGGGGTGGGCGGCAGTGCCCCACCCCACGCCACCCCGGCGGCCTACCCGCCCGCCTGGGGTGGCTAGTCGATTCTAGGAATCGGCCGGCCACCCTGAGCGGGCAGGCGGGCCGTTGGGATGGCGCATGGTGGGCGGCGGCGCCCCACCCTGCGCCCCCTTGGCAGCCTGCCCGCTCGCCCGGGGGGGTCAGCCGATTCTCAGAATCGGCCAGCCACCCCGGGCGAGCGGGTGGGCCGCCGGGGTGGCACGTGGAGGGCGGGTGGTGAGGGTTGTGGGGAGGGGGCAGGTAGGGGGGGATGGGGGGAGGGGGCGGGTTGCCGGCCGATTGCGGGGTGGGGGGTAGGAGGTAGGGTAGGGGAGTGTGGGGAGAGGTTGGGTAGTGTAAGGACCTGCGGTCTGGGTCACCTTCACTGTGCGAAGGACGGGCGAGGAGCTCATGCAAAATGCGAAGAGAAAGCCTTGGACGAGTTTATATATGCGATGGGCGAGCATTGAGGGGGCGGTCCCATGAGTTGGGCGGGCCGACCCACCTCTTGGGCGAGACATCACAAGTAAACAAGTCGGCTGGGTGAGTAGCATGGGTCGGTCAGGTGGCACGACCTGCCACCCAACCATATGTATAGGCGGGCGGGCGGAAGCAAACGGACAATCATTCGATCAACACGAGTTCGATAAGAGGAGTTCTGCGGTGCAGGGATGAGCCCGCATGACGGGTAGAACTCGGGTGAAAAACTCGTGTAGGAAAGTCGGGTGAAAAACTCGGGGGAGAAACTTGGGCGAAAAACTCGTGCAGGAAACTCGTGCAAAAAACTCGGGCGAGGGCAAGCTCGGGTTAGGTCGAACTTAGGCGAGGTCATTCAGGCAGAACTCGGGCGAGTTCTTCGGGCAGAAAACTTGGGCGAGGTCGTCGGGCAAAAAACTTGGCTGAGGTCGTCGGGCAGAAAACTCGGGTGAGGTTGTTTGGGAAAACCGGGCGAGGTCGTCGGGTGACCCGGGCGAAGTCGTTTGAGCGAGCCGGGTGAGGTCGTTGGGCGACCCGGGTGAAGTCGTTCGGGCTAATCGGGTGAGGTCGTTGAGCGACCCTGGTGAAGTCGTGTGGCGACTCGAGTGAACGAGTTTGGGTGAACGGGTGGACGTGGGGACGGGCGGTTGGGCAAGGGCGTGCCATGCACACCAAAACAAAGAATTGTGCGGACAGGCGACCCGGGTACGGCGCACCGTGCACGACAAAACGGTGGAAATGGTGAAGTGTTGGAGTTGTGAATGGAGGTGTGACTCATGCAAAGGCACCTGTGTGTGGCGACTTGGTTACGACGAGGTGCACCCAAGTTGGGAAAACAACACGATTGTGCAACGAGGTTAACGAAGGGTTGGTGAGTCGTGCGATGACCGTGCGGAGGCGCCGACAAGTTGGGTAACTGAGTTTGCCGAAGTTGGAAATTTGGCTAAGTGTAAATTTGAGGTTTCCCAAGATTTAACTTGTACTTATAAAAGAAGATTATATATATTGATATCAGGCAGACTCATATTGCAGGGAGTTGCCCCTCCCTTTATACTATTGTGCAATTGTATATGTATTATTTGTTGTTGATGATGAATATGTATGGGTTTTCATTTGTATAAAGGATAAAGATAATACTTGGTAACGAAAAATAAACTAAGTATGGAATGTTAGGCGTAGTCTACAATCGTAAGTATTGGTGAAAAGAAAACAGTTGGTAGTGCTGCACCTCACTATAGTGCAGTTGGAAGAGTACCACCAGTGTAGGGGTGTGACAGGTGGTATCAGAGCTAGTCCAAGTTTTGCAGGAAACTTGGTGAACTGAATCAAGGAGCTAATTCTACGAAGACCGAAGGCTTGGCAGGAAGTTCAAGTTTTGCAGGTGACAAGTGGAATATCATGGTGATTCAGGTGAATGGTGAGATAGGTTTAGCAAAGGTGAAGTTTTGTGCTTAGGCCAAGCTAAACGACAAGGCATGGCAGGTTTGGAAGAATGCAAAGGGAAGCTCTTGCTTACCTTATACAGGTTGAAGCGGATGAAAGAAGAGAACCCACAGATTCAAGAGGAACTTGAAGTCTTGGAAAAGAATGTTGAAGATTGTGCTAGTAAGGAAGAGGAAGCTGTGATGTTTGAGGATGTTGCAGATGTGACAATGATGGAAGATGAACTTGAGGATGATCAAGTTGGAACAGGATCGTGTAGTTTGCAAACATGGATGGATGAGGATACTCACATGGAGGAGCCTCATGATGATGATGATGTAAGTACTATTGATACTTGTGTTTCACTTGAGCATTTGGTAGATGAACCGTATGTAGGGAAGAGCAACACCAGTTTGCCGATGCAAGGGATCATCTTACCATGGATGTCTATGATGAGACCTTGTATGGAGAAGCAAGGATTGTTGACTGTTGCAGGACTTGTTGGGGTTGTTTGTGACCTTATGGCAGAAGGTACGAAGGCTCGTGACAAGGGAGGAACATGATGATCATTGCGGAGGATTGGGTCATGCTTTGGCCACATGGAGAATTGGCTAACTGCTCGGCATGACTCATGGACAGATTAGAGGAGGGCACGCACTTGAGGTATGATGATACTTGGGTGGACTTCTCATGGCCAAGACCAAGAGCAAGTCTTGGTGGAACCTTTAGTGGGGGAGCTATGATGGAAGGGACTCATGATGATGATATGGTTAGGTGACTGAGTTCACTAGACCGAAGATTGCAGACTTGGATGGGGGTGACCGATTGTTGTGATGGGTCTACTTAGTTGGACTATATGGGCAACTTAGTCATGGACATTAGGGTGGAGACATAGAGCATGGCAGTCTTATGCAGGGACATTATTTAGAATCACTTGTAGAGGTGTCACTTATGGGCATCCAATGAGGAGTGCCAAGGCAGGAATGTTGTGTAGGTAGATTTGCTAAGGTGACATGGAAATGTTTTGTTTATGAGCCAATGGAGAGGTTGTGCACTCTTGTACAACAAGGCCATGGACTTGGATGGAGTTGTGAGCAGACTATGGAGCATTCCTACTACATGGAGAGCTGAGGCATCTTGCAGAGACCTTTGGGCTGAGACTTGTATGCTTGCTGGGATGTTGGTTGGAGATGACTCATGGAGCTCATGATGACATGAGGTTGTGACTTTTGGGGACTTCATATATGGTGGACTTGGAGGATCTGATGCATTGAGGAGCTGAGGTCAAAGACTTTGATGCAGAATGGGATGCATACTTTTGAGTACATGTATGGGTGTGGCTTGAAAGAGTGATTTGATGTGGAGGATCAATATGAGACACTTGGAGTGATAGAGTTACAACGATAATGATGCCTTGGTGGCAGCACTTGAGCATGGGTTGAGCCGAGACTTAACCACTTTGACACATGGGAGTTGATTGATCTATGATCATGTGAAGCACATTGATAAATGAGACAGGTGTATACTTGTTTCTATAGTAGACTTGAGGGATGGCACATTACAAATATGATGGAGGTTGCTTCATGGACTTGGATGTGGTACATCGAGAGTTGGAGTTTGATGAGATGGTCTCCTCATATTGAGGAGATACACATATGGATGATGATTTTGGGAAAGATGCGGCTGATTTCATGCAGCACATTGACACCAAACATCATGGAAAACATGTTGCAGACGAGATGGAGACTACTTCATGGACCTGAGCATGGCTTACACTCATATGGAGATGGATTCTTGATCGAGTTGATGATGTGACAGGATGTTCTGAGAAACGACTGGTGATGGCATGAGGATGTACATTTTCACGAGTTGAGCGTGACAGTTGGACTGATCACCCAACTAGTTCTAGTCATTAGAGCATGCAGTGTGCTGAGATGTGTTAGCATTATGTTGGAGTATCATGGCAGCAGTTCACACGAGGATGGCACATGACGAGGTTGACACGATGTTGCAGTGGGAATGTAGCTTGAGATGGAGGGGCCAGCCTTCCATAATGGAGAGCAGCATGTGGAGATTGTGATGAGGTGGTTGATGGTCATGGATTGAGATGATTTTTCGATGTATGACATACTAGTAGGGTGTATGCCTTGGTATGGATATCTTGGTGACGGATGGTTGGCGGGACAAGATATTTTCGAGGAAGACAATGACTTCAGGTGGGGGAGGATGTAAGGACCTACGATCCGGGACACCTTCACCATGCGAAGGACGGGTGAGGAGCTCGTGCAAAATGCGAAGAGAAATCCTTGGACGAGTTTATATATGCGATGGGCGAGCGTTGAGGGGGCGGTCCCATGAGTTGGGTGGGCCAACCCACCTCTTGGGCGAGACATCACAAGTAAACGAGTCGGCTGGGCGAGTAGCACGGGTTGGTCGGGTGGCACAACCCGCCACCCAACCATATGTATAGGCGGGCAGGTGGAAGCAAACAGACAATCATTCGATCAACACGAGTTCGATGAGAGGAGTTCTGCGATGCGTGGATGAGCCTGCATGACGGGCAGAACTTGGGTGACAAACTCGTACAGGAAAGTCGGGGTGAAAAACTTGGGTGAGAAACTCGGGCAAAAAACTCGTGCAGGAAACTCGGGCAACGGTGAATTCGGGCGAGGTCATTCAGGCAAAACTCGGGCGAGGTCATCGGGCAGAAAACTCGAGCGAGGTGGGGGGAAGGGGGGGTGGGTGGGGTGCAAGGTGGGGGGAAGGAGCGCATGGGGTGAGGGGAGGGGGAGGGGGCGGGGGGTAAGGGGTAGGGTAGGGGAGTGTGGGGAGGGGGCGGCTGGCCGACCGATTGCGGGGTGGGCGAGGGAGCGGGAGGAGGGGTGAGGGGTGGGGGGTGGGGGTAGGGCGTGCATGGGGTGAGGGGTGGGGGGGGGCGAGGGGAAGGGGGGTAGGGGTTAGGGTAGGGGAGTGTGGGGAGGGGGCGAGTAGGGTGGGGGATGGGGAGCGAGTGAGTGGGAGGGGCACGAGGGAGGGGGGTTGGCGGGGTGGGGTGTGGGGGAAGGGGGCGAGTCAGGAGGGGTGGCGGTGAGGGCCTTGTGTGGGGGTAGGGGGCGGGTAGGCCAGGAGGGGGTGTGGGGGCAGAAGGGGCGGAGGCGCCACCTGGGTGGTGCAGTGAGGAGCTGCCGCAACCCCATCCTGCGCCACCATGGTGGCCTGCCCATTTGCCTGCGGAGGTTGCGCGATTCTCGGAATCACCTGCCACTTCGCGGATGGATGGGGTGGTGTCAGTGGGCTTCTACCATTTCTTAATGTTAATATCTTTTTAATTTCAATTATCTGATTATACAAATTAAAAATTTATGATATATTTTCATTGTGGATTTAAGTTAATATGTTTTCATTATTTACTGATTTATGTGTTTCTATTTTTCATGAAAATGGCATCAAAGAAGATTTCTGTGAATCTTTCTGGACTAAAGACTCTTAATGGTGCGTCTTCAAAAAACATTGGTGAATGAACTCCACTTGAGCTCATGGCTACAAATCTTTCAAATGTATCAAATGATGAGAAGATGATTTCATACTGGAAGAATTCAAAAGAGGTGAAATTTCCATCAAGAATCTGGTATGTAAAAGAAAGAGAAAGCCAAAATGTGAATATATATCTATATATTGATATACCGAATGATAATGGAATTTATGAGGTGATGGGAAGAGTCATAAATATGTGTTCGGTATCGGACACTGAAGTTGTTTACATACTTACAAAAGTTCCCAAGTCACATGAAAGGATTAAATATCAACTATCATATTCATTGTATGACAGGAGTGAGGTATCTACAAAATTGTGTAAACAAATTGTAAATGAGATGAAACAAAACATCGTAAGTATTGTTATTTATATTTGTATTTTGCGTTCTTGAAAGTGTCTCGCTATATTTTTTAACTTTGTTTTTATTGACATATGATATTTTGTTTGGCAGAATTTTGTTGAAAGTTGTTCAATTAGGTTGGGAGGCATTCATTTCATAGAGCATGATATCATGAAAGTTGTCAACAGTTTTTACTTAGTGTCAGAATAAGATATGGAAAACAAGCAAAATGTAGTAATTAATGATGCTACAAAACTACATCCAAAGGACTAGAAAAAAAGTCCTCTAGTGGATAAATCTAACAAGGGTAGACAAGTTACTTTTGAGGATGATGAAGTTGAAACTGACAGTGAAGCATATGTTGTCGTTACTGAAGATGACATTGGAACTGAGAAGAGTCGTAAAAGACCAAAAGTAACAATGCCCAAGAATAAATCTGTTGAGAATGTTATGATGAAGAAAAGTAAAGTTGAAGATTTTGAAGTAGTCATTACCAACAGTCAAGAACCTAGTGAAACTTCAAAAGAAAGCAAAGAAATCATTACACCAGGAGCTAATTTAGAGGATGGCATTATCAAAACAAAACAAAATGCCATTCGACAAAATTTGACAAAGAGAAACTTAATTGATAGTGGTCGTACATTTCAGCTTAATGTCAGACAAACCTATAAGGCAAGTGAAGGACAATGTCAATATCAAGTCAGAAAGCCACACCATCTGCATGTTCACAACTTGAAGACATTGATGAGGTACAATCCATATGCTCATGTGGTTAATTATGTGCTTCTTTTTTATCCAGTTCAAGTTCCCAACAAAGAAGCATTTGATAAGTCAAAATGTTTTGAATACAATTATTATGTGCTTGGGGGGAACCATTTTGTAAAAGCTCACAGACAATTGACGGAGGAATATCCCAATAACCCACGTTTTGAAACAATGAAATGTATCATTTATGCTGGTTTATCAGATACAGAAGCAAAGTTAGTGGCATGAGATCATTATTCAGATAATGAATATAGGATTTCTATGACTTTCATCCAAAGGGTTAGATTTATTCATAGTGAATTTCAAGAAAAATGTGGTGGGAATAGGATAAATACTACTGCAGATTTCCGAAGGGAATGTTGTATGGAAATAGGCTATCAAATTGAAGAGAAAAGCAATTCAAAAGGTGGAAAAAGAAAAATTGTTAGTGATTTATTCAGAGGTGTTGATAACATTTTCCAATTGGCATTTAGAACTGGAGATGTTTGGAAGTTGATTGATGAGATTTTTAGCATATGGGAAAACATTGGCATTAAAAACTAGAAGGTCAAAAAGTCTAAGCCATTGATATGTAGCAGCAGTAAATCAGCTCCTGAAATGAAGCAGCTTCCAGAAGATATGACTATCACACCTTGGAGAGCAATGCAAGGAGTGAAAGATGAAAAAATTGTCAAAACAATATTATCTCGTGTGAGGTCAGGGGAATTATCATTGGAGGAAATGTCTGAGGAATTTCAAAAGTAAGTTTGTTGAATTATTTTTATTTATTTCTATATTATAATTTTCTTTTAAATAAAACATGTTGTTCTTGGTAGTATTTGTTATACATATCATTATATTAATTTTTTGTTACTTTATCTATGCAGTCACAAAGTTTACATGAAAATTCAAGAACAAATGGTTAATTGTTGAATGAAGATAGTTGGGATGACGTTGTACGCAACTATCCAGATTCAAGTTCTACATCAACATTAAAAGCTTTTTATCTTGCATTTAAAAAGGTATCTTGATTTACACATTCATTTTTATTCATATGTGTATTATTTTTAATTTATAACTTACACATATATTTGTTTATTTTATAAAAGATGAAGAAGGATGATAATGGAGCACCAAATAGCTTCAAAACCTTTACTGAAAAAATAAATATCAAAAGACCGAGGAAGCAACGTATTAAGAATGTTGAACTCGATCCAACTCTTACTCATTTCATTTGGAATGGGCTAGACGCTATTCAATATCAAGTAATACAAGGCGACTGTGAAGACATTGCTAAACTCATACCTAAAAGGGATTGTGCCCTAGTTATTGCAGATATTCCCCATGGTTTCAATATTCCAAACATTGACTATGATAGTGACCGTTATACTTATCAAGCTCTTAGTAAAGTGGTTGTGGGATTTGTAGAAGTCACGTCATCACCATTATGGAGATTTGTGACATTTCATTCAAACACGCAATTGGCAATGATATTGTCAAGCTTCAAGGGGAAAACAAATTCAAGGATGCAGCTTACATGGTAAGACGTTTAAAATGTATATTTGATTAATGTTGAAAAATTCATTTATTAAGTTGATTGAACTTTTACTATTTCATGTTACAGGCAAAAGTCAAATCTTCTTAACCATGAAGATCAATTATTTATAAATGATTGTGAGTTCATTGATATTGATAGTTGAGCAAAAGATGATAGCTGTATGTCTATGATTTTTAATCAGGTAGACGGAAAGAGTCATAGCCAAATACTAACTTATGATGTTGTTGTGAGAAAACTAATGTATGAAAACAAAGAAGCAAAAGGAGAGATAGTTAACATTTATCAAAAACCACAATTATTGATTAACTATCTTATAGACATATGTTCAAATGAAGGAGATTGGGTTCTGGATTTATTTTCTGGCTCAGGTAAGTTTTATTATATGGAATTGAATTTCAATATGTTATTTTTTAATTAATATGTCAATGTACTAATTTACTTCATTATTTCTTTTGTGCTTGATAATTAGGTACAACACTAGTATGCTGCCTTCAAAAAGGAAGAAATTGCATTGCAATTGAAAAAGATCCATTACAGTGCAATTTCATTCAGCAAAGAATTAATGCTCTTCAATTTCTTCCAGATGCAATGCAGAAGACGAAAATGAGCAAAAGGAAGCAAAAAATATTGTGGAAGAAGACAATCATGAAACTCTAGAGGACAAAGAGTTTGGATTACGTGACATTGTTGATTAAATTTAAGTTATGCTTGGAAATCAAGCTCATTTTTTGTAACTATTAAGTAGTTATACTTGTAATGTTTTGACTTTGACATTTTATGAGAAGAATATACACTCAATTAAGGTTGTTATGCGTTCAATATTTGTAATATGCGATTTTCGCATTAATTTTTAAGTTAATAATTATCTTTTGAAAAAAAATGTGATTATTATTATTTTTTTGACATGAAATTCATAAAAAAAACTATTATTTAATCATTTTTTGTTAAAATTTTCATATAAAAATTGTGATTTTCGCATGTCAATTGTAGCAAAAAATTATCAAAATGTGTAGTTTTTTAGTTATATTTATGTTAAAAATGGCTATTTTTATGTCCATTGTTAAAAAATATTGTTTTTTAGAAACAATTATTTCTTGTGGATTGAAAAATTAATTAACGATATATAAATATGTAGAATATCAAAAATTCAAAATATTGACCTTCTTCTTTAAATATGCAAAACAATAAAAACCTCACCACAAAAAAATTAAAATTAAAATAAAAACAAGAAAATATGAATAAAAAGACCACTTCAAAAATTATTAAATTTACAAAATAATTATTTACATTTCATACATTAGAAAATAAAAAAAATAAAAAAAATAAAAAGCCTTTTAAAAAAGGGCCTGGTGTAGAATTACCACGTTTTTAAATCAGCATAAAAAACACTACCATTCTAAAATGTAATGTACATAAAAAAAATTATAGTGCCAAAACCTATGCTTTAAAAAACACGTGTATTCTGCATCACCCCTTTTCAAAATCGGGTCACTTTTTTGCTATCTCTACAAAACGGGTAGCCGTATGAGTTCCTGTTTCAAAGTTTACATTGTTCACACTCCTACTAAGGTTTTAAAGAATATCACTCCAAAAGAAGCATGGAGCTCAATTAAACTAGATCTAAGTCACTTTCGTGTTTTTGGAAGTGAAGCATGGGCCCATATTCCAGATGACAAACATAAAGCTTTAGAACCTAAGAGCAAAAAACGTATTTTTGTTGGATATTCTGAAGATGTCAAAGGATATAGACTTCTTTCACCTAATTCCAAAAATATTATCATTAGAAGAGATGTAAAGTTTACTGAAAATATGTCAGCCTACGAGCCTAGTTCGGCGGATGTGCCACCACTCTCTATCCCTTCTACTTCTAAAAATATTTATTCTTCAGATGATGACAATGAGGATGACAATCCTCCCCCGCCTTCTCCAGGTCCTCCTTCATCTCGTCAGCTTCCAAAATGGGTCCGTGCTATTTGGGATGCAGCAGGTGATCCTACAGATCAATGACGTACACGTTATTAGTTCGATAAAGCCTCTTCTTTACTGGCTCAAGCTTCAACGAATTATGATCCTGACACCTATGTAGAAGCTTCATGCCATCTAGATTGGGACATAGCTATGAATAAAGAATATCATTCATTATTGGCAAATGATACATGGGATCTTGTTCCTCTTCCAAAGGGACGAAAACTTGTTAGATGCAAATGGGTTTACATAACCAAGTTTGGACCAGATGGAAAATTTGATAAACATAAAGCTCGTTTTGTTACGAAGGGTTTTTCATAAGTTGAAGGCATTGACTATACTGAAACCTTATCCCCTATTTCCAAAATGAACTCTATTCGCCTTGTTTTTTCCCTTACCGCCTCTTTCAAATGGGAAGTCCATCAAATGGATGTTAAATCTAGCTTCTTGCATGGGAAATTCCATGAAGAAATCTATATGGAGAAACCTCATGGCTTTATACAAACAAACTCAAACCTTGTATGTCGGCTTAAAAAATCCCTTTATGGTCTCAAGCAAGCCCGTCGAGCTTGGTATGCCAAAATGGATAGCTTTCTTTTAGATACTAGCTTTCCTAGGTGTCATTTTGAAAATACTATCTACACCAAGAAAGTGGGTAAGTCTCTTAACATTCTTGTTATTTATGTTGATGATATTATCCTCACTAGTAGTGATCCCAACCTTATAAACCATATGAAGTCTAGCCTTAAAGAGCAGTTTGAAATGACAGACATAGGACACTTGCATTATTTTCTTGGTCTTGAAGTCTTGCAATCCAAGGAAGGTATTTCCCTTTCCCAGTCCAAGTATGTGTGTGATCTTCTACGCCACTTTCACATGGAAGATTATAAGCTATCCCCTTCTCCCTTTCAGTCTGGAGCCAAAATTTAAGTCACTTGTACTTCCCTTGAATTTGATGCTACCTTATACTGTCAACTTGTAGGAAACCTTTTGTATTTGACCCATACCTGTCCTGACCTTTCCTTTGCTATTATACTTATTGCTCGGTTTATGCAAAACCCACATGAAAGTCATTGGAAAACAACTAAAAGAATACTTTGTTATGTTCGAGGTACAATTCAGTTTGGGATTCATTACAGTTTAGAAGAATCTACTCTATTGGTTGGTTTCATTGATTTCGATTGAGCCGGTGACCTTGATGATCGGAAGTCTACTAGAGGTTATGTGTTCACTCTTGGTTCTAGACCTATTACATGGGCTTGCAAGAAACAAAGTGCCATTTCTCTTTCTTTAGAAGAAGTAGAGTATCGTGGCACCATAGAAGCTAGTAAGGAAGCCATGTGGCTTCATCAGATCCTATCAAAGTTTGGCTTTCAACAACATCATTCGACTACACTTTGGTGTGATAATCAAAGTGCCATTCAACTATGCAAAGATCCAGTCCAATATCACCGCAACAAACACATTGAACTACACATTCACTTCATCAGAAAGCTCATTCATGACCATGTTCTTGAAGTGTGAAGTGCAATATTGCTCAACCGATGATCAAGTTGTAGAAATATTTACAAAGGCTCTCACAGAGGCGAAGTTTACTAAACTTTGATTTATGGTTGAAGTTTAGGAAGTTGTCACTAAGGGGGGATACGCTCTAATGCCTCCTTCCTTATCCTATTGCGTAATATTTGTACATCCGTAAATCCTCTCACAAGTTATTCTTAAGGGGGGATGTTAGGATATTCCGAAACATAGGAAATAGTTAAGTATAACTTGGTCTACTGTAGAGTTAGGTAAAGTGTGTTTCTTTACTATGTACTTTTGTAACTTACAATCTGACGGTCACGATATGTTCTAAACATGGAGTGATCTGACAGTTCATTCTCTCCTCAGTATTATCGACACTTGATCTATGGCTTAACACCTGATTGGTCCATGATCTCTATTTAAAGAGCATTGAGGGTCATTTGTAAGGTAACCATTCATGAGAGAAGCTTATGTAAATTTTCTTTCTTTTATTAATAAATTTCCTACATGCTGTTGAGAGGCAGATGAACACCTGTGATACCCGGAAACATGGCAACACTCATGGCAGGCAATATGTCAGTCGAAAACCAAAACAAACTTGAGAACTCACTTGCAACATACCTGTGTGACTGAACGTGAAGGTTGCGCAATTTCAGTCGGGAGGTTGGGACACTGACTACAAAAACTTTGCAAGGCACATTCTAGGCTATTAGGAGGCTGACTGTCTGCTTGAACTATTTAATGCATAGTTGTGCAATTTCAGTCAGCAGTGACATACAACCATCAAACTGTATTGCACAGTTTATGGGACCAACAGGACACTACCTCCAAGAATTTCGCAATGCAAGCTTGAAGGTCAGTACTTGGCTAGACTTGCACAATTTCTGGGGGGAAGGTAGAGCCTTTTCTTCTAGAAATGTGCAGTGCTAGCTGGGGAAGGGTGCTACCTGGGGAAGGCACGGTCCGAGCCGAGGTAGCTTAGTCCAGCCGATGGGTGACTGAAAACATGAGAAGTGTGAAAGCATGATGAGATGAGTGCAAACAAGAGTGAATGATCTTTCATAAGTGCAGGATTTGGAAAAGGGAAAGCATGCATGTGTGTGAAGCGAGTCATCACAACGACGACTGTCCATGCAAAACAGTGTCATGCATGCCACAACAGTGAGATGTTAACAAAAACTGAAACGGTGCTAGTACAAGCTAGTATGTATTAAAACGACAAAAAGCGCTCACTGAAATAGAGCAGGAAGCATTTATACGAAGCGAAACACAAAAAGCGCCAGAAACGCAGTGTGAGATATGAAAAGCAGGCTTACCCCAAAACAGCTGAGCTAAATGTGCCGATGACTCCTAGATGTAATGTGGGATGTCAGAGATGCAAGATCGATGTGAGGAATGAGCTCTGTAGTGTTTGGTTGATGATTTTCGATAAAATCGAGGTTGCGACGTGCATGCCACAAATCTAGGGAAAGCGACACTTGGTGGGAGGTTTTTGAAATGATCCTTGCATGTAACCTCTAACTGCTAAAAATAGATCCCTGAAACAAGGGATGCCTTTGCATGCTACATTAGGAGGAGCACCCCATGCATGCAAATCAGTTTTTCTCGGTCCCAGAGGGAACCTATCAACTCAATTGTACATGCGACAGTCTGCTCAACTGGGACGAAAAAATGCTCATTTATGGGAGGGAGCTGGGCTGGTTTCCCAGAGGGATTGCACAATTTCTAGGCAAAGCAGCTAACTGCTGCCCAGAATTGACCAATTTCTGTGCTGAGCAGCCCTGCTGGGAGGAATTGCACAATTTTCTCAATGAATAGTGACAAGCAGATTTGCGCAATTCTGAAGCCCAGTAGGCTGCCAGACAGGATTGCACAATTTCTGCAGGGAAGGCTGGTTGCCCTCCAGAATTACGCAATTTCTTGCGAGCGCTGCTTAGCCTGCAGCTGGACTAAGTCTGGTGAAACAGCCTGTGAGGGGGATGTAACAAGATTTGATGGACACGGTGTCATTCTACAAGAAAATCATTGAAGCTTCTATACTTGACAAGACAAGACATGCTACTGTGAAAGGTTGGTAGGGAGGCTCAAAACAAAGCTAAGGAAATTTTTTTGAGGGTGGTTGTAGCTGCTACAACAGGTTCCCTTGATAAGCTATCTTCTTCCTGCAATCACGAGCATAGTGACCAAATTTATTGCAGTAATAACATCTCACTTTTGATTTGTCAACTCTTTGATTATTGTTGAAGCTTCTGTAGTTTCTTCCACTTTCATGTTCATGCTCTTCTCGGCCATATCTCTGACCACCATATCTTCCGCTTCGTCCTCTGCCTCTCGATCTACTTCTACCTCGACCTTTGTCTCTTGAAATAGAAACCTATCTTTTGAAAGCAGTCTCTAAAGTGGAATCCTTATTTATGTTTATCCTTGCCTCATGTGATAGAAGTGATCCCATCAACTCATCAACTCTCAATGATGGAAAATCCTTGGCTTCTTCTATGGCTACTACCATAACATCAAATTTGGTAGACAAAGATCTGACGACCTTCTCAACCACTCTTTAATCTTTAATATCTTCACCATAAATATTTAACTGATTTACGACAATTATGACCCAATTCATGAAAGAATTGATGTCTTCTATCTCCTTCATCTACAGACTTTCAAAATCTCTCCTAGTATTCTGCAACTTAACAATATTGACTTTTTCCATACCTTTATAGATTGTTTCCAAAGTATCCCATGCTTCCTTTGTAGAATACATGATCATAATCTTTTGGAACACTTCTCGATCCACTCCCTGCTAGATAAGCTGCAACGCCTTTGCATTCTTCTTCTTCTCTTTCTTCCATTTTTCCCTCTTCGCATTATTGAGAGCTTGTTTTGCTGCTTCATCCTTAGGTTATAAAAACCCAAGCTCGACATAATCCCAAACATCATTAGCCTACAATGTGGTTGCCATCTTAATGACCCACACATCATAATCTTTCGTGAGAATTAGGGATGGAAATTTGAGAAAGCCATCTTTCTCTAAAAAATTCCCTTCAAAAAACCTTAAATTTTCTCCTTTATAAACTTTGTAAAGCTCCTTTTAAAAAAATTCAATAAAACCCCGAGTTTTTATTTTATATATAAAAAAAACACTTATGAAAAAATACTCTTTTAAAATAACCCTTTTTGAAAACTTTAATAAAATAAACCTTTTTCACCATAAAATTAAAACGCCCATTTAAACTCCACATAACATGTAACCTTTGGAATAAATTTCACTAGTCAAAAAAAGATTTCGTAAACTGTAAACCTGTGTCGAATCACAATAATGAAAATACGTCCGAGCGAAACGTTGACATCTTCAATAGGCAGAGTTCTTCAATGACACATAATGATAGTTTAAGGTAAAAACGGTGGTTTACGGCAGCTGTGACTGTGCTTTATTTTTTTTCGCAGGCTCTTCAGAATAGCACGGCTGCTGCTGAGCATGCGCAACAAATATGGTGGTTCTGTAGATCGGTCACCAGTCACGACTCTTTCAACAAAAAAAAATTGTGAGTCTGCACACTGCAGCAGCACTCTATCTTTTTCTTTTTTTTACTTGTGAAACCTCGCTCTGATATAAATTTGTGAGAGAGACAGTGAAGACAAAACAAATAATTCACACACAAATTCATGAGCTTGTCTCTTCTATTGAAAAAATGATGATTACAATGAACCAGATGAAGGGTATTTATCATTTTCCAACTAACTATTTGCATAAAATATCTTCAAAATGCAACCACACACTAAAAGTCGTCTGTGATTTAACTCGACTTGACTCAACACTCAAGCCTCAACACTCAATTAACGGGCTGTTTAAGTTTAGCCAACTCCCCATGTAGAAGTTATTATCTTATTTTAAGACTGGGAAACATAGTTAACAAATTTGGCCAAATCGGTCGAAAAAATATGAATATTCGTCAATTAGTTCGATTCAGCCGAAATATTTTTCAAAATTTGATTAGTTTGACGATACAAAGATGATATAAGTGGCAGACATCACAAGAGAGGATTTTTCAAAATTCGATTATTGCTCAATTAGTTCGATTCGACCGAATTATTTTTCAAAATTCGATTAGTTTGAAGATACATAAATGATATGGGCAGAAGACATCACAGCAGAGGATTTTTCAAAATTCGATTAGTTTGACGATACAGAGATGATATAGGCGGAAGACATCATAGCGGAGGATATGGAGATCAATCGAACACTGGTTTCTCCTTTGCTAAAGTTTTTACTTAGACTACCAGTAGATTGGGTAAATTTTCAAACATATATGTGAAATTTTTGAAGTATATTAGCGATCGTTTTTTAATTAAATTTTTTTGAATCAAATTATTTCCCTATTGTATCATATTCGAATCCAAATTCAAATTCCAACTTCGTAATTATGGTTGGAAGTATCATCACCGTTAGTGTTGTAATCAGTTACACAATTAGGTCAAATGTGTGCCTTCCACACATCTCTACCAACTACCACAACAAAATATGACATGGCATGGATATGTAAACCGTTAGAGTAGAAATTGAACCTTTGTTGTGATTGGTACGTAACTGAATTGTTATCCGCGGTTGATCTACTAATTTCGACTTTCTTGTGAGTATTATAAACCAAGCCATTTTATTGAAAACTCGACATAGCAAGCTAAGGCCGTCTTAGACATTGAGCATTTGTACAAACACTAACATAAACACACCTAGATGTTTAACACACGTCTTTTACCTAATTTTGGTAACACAATTAATACTATTTCATGACAGAAGAAAATAGTGAGACACACATCCTTATCAAGAATGGATTACACTTGCACATCCACATTATCATGCATGGAACAAGAATTTTCTAACAATTTAATTTTAGTAATAATTATGTCGATAGGAGTTTCTTTTTGGAATTGGCCACTTTAATTTTTTTGTTAATTAATTTTTTTGATCGGATGGTCTAGATTGAAAGATGCCAGAATGAAATTGAAACTGATAACTTCCTTGCATATGAGTATATTCTCGTGGTTGCTACTTTATCAATGAATGAAATTGAATCTCATAACTTCCTTGCATATCTAAATCATATGTTTAAACCTTGTTTAAATTTATTTTCTACCAAATCATGATTAAAAATTTACTATTCCTCTTATTTATCTCCAAGTATTGGGATTAGACAAAATGAAATTAAAAATTTAGTTCCAAATATCACTATGAAACAAATGTATGTTTACATTCTAAAACATTTGCATGTTAAAACGTGGAGGAATATATGGCAACATGGAGGAATAAGAACAAGGTTTCTTGGGTGTTTCAAATTGTCATTAAATATTTATTGTACCCTTTATTCATCACTATGCCATTGTCAAAATGTGATTAAAAGTTAAAACTTTTCACATTCTCTAACGGTTTTGTGGAATTCATTAGGTAAGTGGCCTATAATCACTTTGGCCTCCAAGTTATGGCCACTTGGAAAAACATTTAAGTAAAATGAATTAAAAGTTTGTTATTTCTTGTAGGCACATATGTTAATTAATGAGAAAAAATAAAAATAAAAATAAAATTAAACAAGATGGATTGTAACACTAGCTACTCCATTTAATGGATTGTAAACTGCATTGTAACCACACCACTCCATATATTGTTAAATTAATTAGCTATAACGAAGTTGTAGTGGAACTGCATTTGTTATTAGGGATTTTATGTTTTATTAGTTGGATTGTAACCTAATGTATTGATGGATTATGTTTTATTAGTTGAATTGTATCATTATTAGGAATATTATGTTTTATGTTTTATCGGTTGGATTGTAACCTGGATTCCACCACTCCATCTGGGGTTGTAACAACCACCACTCCATCTATTATAAGCAAATAAATGTGCATTTCTCCGTGGATGCATGCATTTCTTAGTGGGTGGTTATTGCAATTGTTGAAGCCAAGCCTTCTGCAATTAAGCTAGGTCAAATTCATTCCTTGAACTATTTGAAGAGGTTTCTTTCGTCTTCTATGTGCTAAAAAAGGTCCACAATCCCTTGTTCTACAATCTTTTTCAAATAAGTATTCTATTTAAAATATATTTTTAATAAATAGTTTCACCTAGGGTTGAAATTTAAGTTTAGCCTTAAGTTTTGGAAATTTGGGTTACAACTATCAAATTTCAGTGTTTTAGGTGTTCTTGATAGTTCCTAATCCATTTCCACTTTAATAAATTCACAAAATGTAATAAATTTCTATGTAATGATCAAATAAATGCCATATCAGTGATTTAGGACATGATCCCTAGAACATTAGGTTGAAATTGTCACCCCAATGCTTCGAATAAGTTAAAGTTTGTAGTTGGAAGTTTACTCGTTGTATGTTTCGAAATGTAGTTGTGGATGTTATTATTCTAATAAAAAATTGTAACGATGTGTAAACGAATTAGGATTCATCCATGATTAATAATGTAAATGCGAGATAAAAAGATTCTTTCATTAGTCATTGAGTTACGCAGTATCAGTTCATTACAAAACCCTCTTTGAGAAACTTAAAGCTATAGCTATAACTTGATTTAATGATCATTGCGAAAGCGAGGATTTAAAAAACAAGGATGAAAAGAAAGTGCATCTTTTGAATTTTGAACACTTAAGTTTATTGGTTAATGGAAATTAAGATTTAGGGATGTTAATCACAAAACAATTTTGTTTAACAAATTATTTTTTTAAACTGAAATGTAATATATATAAATAGTTATTGTAATAAAATGATAGTTAATTTTTTGTATCTCAAATAATAAATGTCATATTTAGTGAGAGAAATATACTATTTTGAAGAAAAGAAAAATACATATTTTCAACTGCATATATAATAAGCAATTAGAAAAATCTTACTACTCAAATCTATATTTTAGTATCTTATTCTATGAGAAGATAAAAATCTATATTTTAGTATCTTATTCTATGAGAAGATAAAATTAATTTGTCTCTTCACATAAACCAATGGTACTCAAAAATATATTTCCAATTTTATATGGGAAGATTAAATCAATTTGTCTATTCACAGAAACTAACTTTGCTCCAAAGACAAAAAAAACTAACTTTACTACAATGAGGTCAGTTCTTCTCTCAAGAAGAGGAGCTTCTTCCAATAGATTGCAATAAATGCATTGAACAAGTTGGCAAAGCATCTCAGTGTTAATTATTAAGTGATGATTTTTGAACAATGTTATTGTTCAAACCATTAATAATAAGATAACTTAGTTCATTTTGATTTTAAGGTTCAAGAATGAGTTTCCATCTCTCCTTTCCACCAAATTCATTTCCTAATTTCACTCCTCAAGAATAATTTATTTTTTATAATATCATAAATTTTAATTATAATTAAGGTTATGTATAAAATATATATTTTAATTGTAAATACAATACTATATATATATATATAAATAAAATTTGAGGAACAATTATTTTTATAGAAATTTGAGAAATAATAGTTCTCGTGCTAGACACTTTTTTATATGGATGGAGTATATTTAACATTGGATATATCTTTCTTTTATTTTTATTTATGTAATCAATAAATTTTTAAGTATTGAATATATTTTAAAGCATTTTATCAATAAGTTTTTATGCATTGAATATATTTTATTTTTATCAATACATTTGTATGCATTGAATGTATTTTAATCAATAAATCTAATGCATTTAATCTATTACATTGTTGGAGTGTTTTTAATATTTTAAAACTATTTGAAAATTTAAATAAAAATATGATTTTATAAAAATAAATTAATTAAAAATAATTCCATATTATATAATTTATGATTATTCTTCAACATCAATAATCATATATTTGAGTCACTGATCTCAGCAAATTGAACTGATATGATCCTTGTGGGCCCATGTTAGATCCATATTTTAAGATGGATCTATCGTGGTTTATGTAGATGCAAGGTAAGTGATCCCTCTCTGCACATGTTAGATTCGTATTTAAAATAGATCTATGTTGATTTATGTAGATACAAAGTAAGTGTAAAACCACCATCATAATTAGTTATATGCCTTTGATAGTTCCCCTTACCATCAAATGTGATAAAGAAAATACCATTTGACTTGTAGTCTACCTCACCGAATCTCTAAATTTGGCTTTGGCCACACTCTTAACAGTTGTAATAATTGTGGATGTGAGAGTTCATAGTGTACCCAAGTTTATAATAGAGATCCTAACAAATTACACACTTCACCTCTAAAATGGAATTTTGTGTTATTTGAGCAATCTTGGTATTGCTTCAAGAGAATGCGACATGATTTGAGAAGCACATTACATTGGAGTCCTAAATCAATTTAATGTAGAGAAGATAACGACAATATCACTTTGAACCATTTTTTTAATCAAAAGGCCAACACAACATTAACAAATATATCAAATCATGCTTGGTCTTAACAAATATATCAATTAATGCATGAAAATATTATCAATACCTTACATTTATAAGACAAATTTAACATAGTCCTCTACGCACTCTAGATAAACCTCAAAAAATAAGTCTCCACTGATTTTATATAGCATAATCACAATTATGTTTTTTGCTATGATTGATCAGTGATAAACTATTTCAAGAAGCATGATATTCATAATTTGCTCGATTTACTTATTTCTTACATCATTCCTATATTCCTTGCATCATCCACCAGGCATATTTCTTGTATCTTCTTTTATATATATATATATATATATATATAATGTTTAATCATTTTGTCGTTGACATTGTTTCTTCCTTGTGGCCTCATGAATTTTACTAGCCCTCGCCTTTTCTTTAAGCGATTTGTGCCAATTCAGCCGCCCTTAAAAATATTAGGGCCGGTGTGACATTGTATTGGGACCTATAGTTCTAAGTTTCACTTCCAAATTCTTTTCTACTGCAAATATATGATTGTTGAACCTATCACAATATTCTTTACCTGGAAATAAAATTAAGCGAAATATTTTGCGCGGAAATTGTAAATTTAATTTTCTGCGAGGTCTAAATTCATTGTCCGCTTTTAGGCATCGGCGGTCCCTCTTCCACGGAGAGATATCGTCCCTCTTATATAATGAAATACTCGGCCCTTCACATGACATCACAATTTCTGTTAGTCTTGCTCGGTGACGGAAACCATAACCACTCCACAACTCGGGAATCCTGACGGCAAATTTTGTTTGAATGCTTTGCCACAATGGGGGAGTCAGGACGGCAACAACGTTATAACGCCGTTCACTTTATTACATTAACCAGGTTTTAAATCTAACGGAGGCCCGTTTGCGCTCCTGTGGTATACAGTGGTCAACATTGGCGTTATCCTCTAATCGCCAGATTCGCAAACGTCTCAAAGCTAGGTTACATAAGGCCGTGTGTTAAGGAAGCGAATCTTGCGGCAGAATTTTATTGGAAAGCTCCCGTCAATCTGTACAGGGGAGGTCTCCAGTTCGAATCAATTCGGAAGTCGATCCACTTTCAATGGCCTGTTTACAGTGCTGCTAAATTGATTTCACCGGTAAATTTCTTCCTTCAATTGTATTATTTTCCTAGCCAATGAAAATCCGTTAGGTTTTGTGTTCTGCATCCTGTTTGCTCTGGAGAAACGTTTTTCTTTATTTCCTGGCATCCAAACGATGTTTGGAATTCTTTCGATTTGAGTTACCTGGCGGGGAATGAGAACTTTCAAGGTATTGGCGTATTAAAGATCTTAAATTTCGGTTTCTTTGAAGTTTCATAACGAATTTTGCGGCTAGAAACCGTGAATTTCAAAATTCCCTCAGAAAACTTCTACCGGTTGGGAACTATATACAGAAATTCGAGCAAGATCAAATTCAAATTCTGTTCATCGGCGGATTTGCCATCGGAATACTGGAATCTAGGATTTTTTAAAATCTCCTTAGATCAAGCTGAAACGTGAAGTTTGTTTTAGGGAATTGAAACTTGAGCGAATGAAATCCCAGTCTTGTAGAATTTGCACTAGGTTGAAATTTGAATCAAAAGCTTTGCGGATTTCTTGGTGGCAGGTTATGTTGAATCTTGATTTTATTTTATTTTCAATACGTAACACTGCTGGATTTATCCTGACAAAGAATTCGGAACCAGCGGCGGAGGAGTCGAATGATGAAAAGGCGCTTTAAAATATGTCGGAAGATCTTTTTGGTAGCATTTCGGGTGATCGGGCCTTAAACTGTTGGTAGAAAGGCATTCTGAGAACGCGAGCAGAGCAGGAATTGAGAATTGTAGAATGCTTACCCTTAATATTTTGTGAAGTAGGACAATAATAGGAAATTTTAGGTGAAAGAACGACTGCTTCCGTTTGAAATTTAAAGAGTAGGTTATTCATTTAAGAAAGACATAAACCGGATAATTTTCTCATTTCTTCTGTTGCAGAGATTGATTTACAGATTTTAAATTTCCTGAGATTTTTCGCCTTTTGAAGCTTTAAAAGAATATTGATTCACCGTTTTTGCAGGATGTTACTTTTCTCATGAAGCGGGCCGTCCATTGGGTGTGCGGGTTTAAGCTTAATGACTCGTATACTAGTGAGGATAATTAAAGTTTTCTGAGCAGCAGGATCCGCCATGGGTTTACCTATAACCATTTCAGGAGTTTTATGGAAGGTTTCCAGGGGATTGAAAGCATGCGCGGCCCGATGCAAAAGCTTTATTCTTCAGCCTCTTTTCGTATACACCATTATCTGGACAGCATTTCTGGCAGCAGTAGTGACAGTTGCGTCGGTGAGCCCTGAATTGGCATTCACTTACCGTTTGTCACCGTTTACAGAATTCTCTCTGGCGTGCGATGACCTTCAAGGGAACTCTTTGAGGTTGCCGTTGGATAAGCCGGGAGATGTCATATGCCTGCCTACTCATATGTTCGGGAGATCAAACGTGGATTTCCTGATTCCTCCCATATTTGCAGCCGTGGTTGTGGCAGCTTCGGCCTTCTTTGTCCACGCCGTGGGCCTCTGGGAAATATGATATGACACTGAAGCAGCAGTTTGTGACTGTCTAGTCAAGATCCCAATCTGAGATTTTTGTTCGTTGGTTTTGGATGATGGAAGCGTCATCTAGAGTGCAAGCACCTTATGGTCCTACCGTGTGCCGGTAAGCTATGCTTTAAACTCTATCATAGGGAGTCGGTCCATATTAGGTTAGTTGGAGATGCCACTGGCTTTACTTTTTGTTACTGGTCTATGAAAGGAAGTGTCCCTACCTATATAAATGTATTGCGTGTCATTTGTGTGGTCTGAAAGGTGTCACTAACTATATAAAAAAGTATTGGATGTCTTATTTGTGTGGTCTAAAAGGTGTCACTAACTATATAAAATGTATTGCATGTCTTATTTGTGTGGTCACCTTATGGTGTATTGCTCTTGAAGTGTCTCCTAATATAAGAAAATACGTTGGGTTTTTATCTTATAATTTGCGGGGCAAGAAGCGATTTCCATTTGAACTACTCTTTGGATTTTCTAAACAAACTCTTTGTACTATCTTTGAATAATATCTTGAAATGTTTTATTCGTTGTAACAGGCCCTTCAATTGGCCCTTTAGTTTACAATATATAAAGAAATATTCTACACTCAAAAGACCCACGAAGCGCCAAATGCTTCTAATAACAGTTCCTTATCGCACCTAAATGTCTCTCACTCATAAGTTTTTTTACTTTTGAAATTTAAAGGACTCTTGGTGAATAACACCATCGCTTATTATGTTCAGTTGGAATTTGGTGTTGGAGAGACAGAGAAGACAAAACAAATAATTCACACTCAAATCTATGAGCTTCCGCTCTTTTATTGATCACACAAAACATGATGATTACAATGAACTCGGTGAACAATATTTATCCTTTTCTAACTAGTGACTTTCTTACAATATCTTGACATGCAACCACATACTAAAAGTTGTCTATCATTTAACTCGACTTAACTCAACACTCAAACACTCAACCCTCAACACTCAATTAACTAACTCTCTAAGTTTAGCCAACTCTTCATGCAGGAGTAATTATCTTATTTTAATGCTCCCCCTTAATTACTGTTGGAAGTAATGGAGAAAACTAAACTTAGATTATTGTTATGATGATGATAGGTTTGAGACTCTAATCTTAGACCTCATATCCTAACATCTAGGGATTGGTTGAAACCATCCCGTTAGTGGGGAAGCCTCTATATTTGAGGCTCATCTGACTCAATGTAGGCGGGCTTGTATGAGTGTTTGTACACTTTCCAGGGATCTCACCTGGAGAGCCATTTAGTTTATAGTTAATATATTCCGTTTTTTAACATGGTATCAAAGCTACAAGATGGAGGAACCTATATGCTGAGTGAAGAATCTGCCCGACGTGCTCGAGTCAAAAGCTTCGCGTGGTTTGGGCACGAAATAGCACTGATTCGCGTGTGTCAGAGAGAAAATCACGCTAATTTACTACAAAAACTTGTGCGATTTTTTATTTTGTAGATCGACACGAGGGATTGGCATAAAATCACACTGACCTTGCTGCGTGGTGGGCTACCGTCTGCCTGGGATCAGAGGCTTGTGTGATGTTTATTAAGTATTAAGAGAGGTCGACTCCTTGAAGGTGTATTGTGTAATCTTTTTTGTCGAGAGCGAAAGCCTCTCCCTGGCGTGTTGGAGCGCATATTTAGCACAACACATGAACATGTATTTTCAACCTAAATTTCACACTGGTTGACTTTCTTCATTAAGTGGATTGGATCGTCGGGTGGATCGATTAACCAGACTAGTTGTAGTGGCCTGATCGAGTGGATTGGATCACTGAGTCAATTAATCCTCAGTGTTGCAATTGTGAAGCTTGTGGTTGAGCATGGGTTTAGATCTGCTTTGTAGATTTGCAAAGATTGGTTAATTTTTTTTTATTTGGATGTGCCTAACGCACTGTCTGTTGGCTGGCTACCGAAACCTGTTGGCGCTCATTTTTTTTCCACATGATAGCTTGGCAACCAGAGTGGTCGCATTAGTTTATTTTTTTTCTCTGAGAAGCGGATCTGTGGAGTTCACTGTACCTGCGATTTGATCGGAGTTGATCAGAGCAATGAATTTGTGTAAATCTCGAAAGACATTTGACTGCCTTGCAGTGGCATCCCTATTGTGTGTTGTTGCACTGTAAGCCACAACAGATTGCACTGTCGAGTCAAGGGTCATGTAGGTCAAGCTAGATAATTGACTTGCGTGGGTGCAGTCAGCCTGTGTAGGCAGAACGTGCACCTAATTGAGCGGTGAGATCAATTTTTATGGATTTGGAGTCGATCTGACATAGGCACAGAGGAGATCGTGATTGAGGCGTGGAGTTTAAGTAGAACTGTTATCAAACCTCATGGAAGGAGATCATGATTGAGTCATGTAAAGAAGATTCCCAGTGAAGTCGGTGAAGCAAGAAAGCTACTTGGAGGCAGCGTGTTGTTCAAGTGTGTTCCAGAGCTTGTGACAGCTACATGGTTGCGCTACTCTTAAGGTGAAAGGAAACCATGTCCTGTTTCAAACATCGATTAAGTTCAGAAGAAAAGAATGAAAATAGTAATAGCCTTCACAAATTCAAAATCTGAAATGCGAAAATTCTTGCTGATTTGAACCCATATTCAGAAATATGTGTTATCTGAATTTGCTAATTACATACATCAGAATTAGATATTGATAACGTTTCCAACTTGTGAGAGGTCGTTTTGTTGCTCATTGCTAGAGCCGAGGGCACTGAGACATGCATGGCACAGAAGCCACGGTCTACAAGGTTCTACAGTTAAAGAGCTACCAAAGGGAGAAGTTTCTCACCTACGTGGTAACGGGGTTGTTGGAGCTCATTAGAGGACTGTGTGGAGTCGAAAAGAAATCTCGAAGCAAGATAAAGCGAGATAAACTGGACTTTAACAACATGTCTATATTTTTAGATATTTTTGATTCTCATGATGATGTTTTTCTCATGTGGGAATTTGGAGGCATTAGCATGAGTAGTATGTTTGAGTCAGAAGAAATTTCAGAAAAACAATGTGGTTCTATTGATGACCATGAGAATTAAGAGGTACGGTCTATCGTGCAAGATCCTAAGATTGAAGACGCACGAGCTGATCTTCAGGGAGGGTGTAAAGAGGAACAAAGTGTTGTAGATCAATTGGCTGAGCCACATGAAGCTGATTGCAAAGACGTGGCAGAAGAAGACAAAACTGGAAAGAATTTAAATTGCGATGATCTCATTAATATTTCTATGTGTACAGGCGTTACATCAATGAATGATGAAGACATCATAGCTGACGTTCAGATGGTTGACACTAGAAATAGTGAGAGGGAAAATTCTCCTATCCATCCTGTCATAACCTTGAAAAGGGCGAGAATAAGAATTCAAGTTTTCCATCACTAGGGAAGAAATGAGGAGAAGATACATCACAACCTCATGGTGAGGAAAGTGAAGATGAAACCTCGACTCAAGATGAACAAGCATGGACTCATAAGCAAAAATACCAAAATGAAAACCTCTGTTACCAAGTTTTTTCATGTTTTAATTGTAAGCCTAGCTGAGACTAGACCAAGAGGCGTATGTTATTGTTCAGTACCCTTTCTCCATTAAGGGGGAGTGTTGGAAGTAATGGAGAAAGCTAAACTTAGATTATTGTTATGATGATGATAGGTTTGAGACTCAAATCTCAAACCTCATATCCTAATATCTAGGGAGTGGTTGAAACCATCCCATTAGTGTGAAATCGTATATATTTGAGGCTCATCTGACTCAATGTAGGTGGGCTTGTATGAGTGTTTGTACACTCTCCAGGTATCTCGCCTTGAGAGCCATTTAGTTTATAGTTAATATATTCAGTTTTTTACAATTACGACTGCTAAAATAAAACATGACTCATGATAACTCAAACATCCTTGCTAGTCTATGTCTCATCTAGGCTTACAACACCCAGGTTTCTTCAATGAAACTCAAACACATCTTGTGCTAATGACTTAGTAAATATATCAACCAATTGATCATTAGATTTACAAGGCTTCAAGTGAACTTCTCCATTGCTCACAAGTTCTCTAATAAAGTGATATTTAGTATCAATATGCTTTCTCTTTTGATGAAACACACTATTCTTGGATAGTGCAATCATTGAGGTGTTGTCACAATATATTGTTGTTGATCCTTGTTGTTTCTGCTTGAGTCCATCAAATACTCTTCTTAACCACACTGCTTGACATGCTGTTGATGTTGCTGCTACATATTTTACTTCTGCCGACGAAAGTGTCACAATGGGTTGCTTCTTAGATACTTATGAAATCACACCTAAAACAAGGTGGAACACAAAACCAGAAGTGCTCTTCCTATCATCCAAACTGCGTGCAAAATCACTATCTGTGTATCCAATCAAATCCTTCTTTTCCATGCTTGCATACATTATGCCACAATCTCTAGTTCTTGTTATGTATCTCATGATTCGTTTTCCCACACTCCAATGTGTGTCTTTTGGAGTCTCCATAAATCTGGAAATCAAACTCACTCCTTGCATGATATCCGATCTTGTAGTTGTGAGATACATGAGGCTACCAACCAATCTTTTGAATAAAGTTGGATTGACGTCTGGTCCTTCATCATCCTTACTTAACTTTGTACCTGTTGCAACTAGTATAGGTATAGGTTTGCAATTTTCCATCTTGAATCTTTTCAATAAATCTTTGGCATATTTATTTTGACAAATAAAAATTCATTTTTCAGATTTCTCAACTTCTATGCCAAGAAAGTATTTCACGAGACCAAGATCTATCATCTCAAATTCTTTCATCATGGCTACTTTAACTTTATCTAACACAAAATCACCTATAAAAATCATGTCATCAACATATAAGCAAAAAATCGAAATCTGTCCATGCTCATTTACCTTTGTGTATAAGGTAGGCTAAATGTTGCTTCTAAAAAATCCATTCTTAATCATGTAGCCGTTGATTCTGATATACCAAGCTCTAGGCACTTGCTTCAGTCCATAGAGTGCTTTCTTCAACCTGTAAAATTTATCTTCATTACCTTCAACTTCATAACCTCGAGGCTATTGCACATAAATTTCTTCTTCTAGAATTCCATTCAAGAAGGTTGATTTCAGATCCATCTAATATACTTTCCACTTGTTCTAAGATGTTGTGGCTAGAACTGCTCTTATGATATCCAATTTGGCTATCGGTGCAAACATTTATACAAAGTCTATTCTTGGTTGCTACGAGAATCCTTTTGCTACAAGTCTAGCTTTGAATATGTCAATTTCACCTTTCCCATTCATCTTTTTCTTGTACACCCACTTTACACAAATAAGATTTTTGTCCTTTGGTAAATCAATCAAATCCCATGTATCATTCTTTTCAATAACTTCAATTTCTTCATCCATGGCTTGCACCCAATTTTCATCTCTGATTGCTTCTTCGAACGAAGAAGGTTGGAATGACAACAATGCAAAATTTGAACTAACTTCCAAATCATCGTAAATATCTTTCAAACTTCTCATCTTTCTCTTACCATTGCCTGATTCATTACCTGATTGATTGTTGGGAGAATCTTGATCTATTGATCTGCTTGAAGATCCATGCTGCTCTGAAATGTTGGAGTCCTTATTGGTGTGTCTTTATTTGGTGTCTTCACCTATGATTCTTGCTTCTCCTTTTTTGCTACATCATCTTCTTCAATCAGTGGCACTTTTGCATCAATTGTTTTTTCTACTGTTCCATTCCATGACTCATGTTCTTAGAACACAATATATCTGCTAATTATGGTCTTCTTGGTGACAAGGTTATACAATTTGTAAGCTTTTGATTGCTCAATATAACCGGTAAATATGCATTTTTCACTTTTATCATCCAATTTTCCTGTTCGCTCCTTAGGCACATGTGCATAAGCTACACATCCAAATACTCTGAAGTGAGATACGCTGCAAGACATACATGACCATGCTTGTTCTGGTACTCTGTTCATCACACTCTTTGTAGGAGATCTGTTGATCACATAAATAACACATGCAACTGCTTCTGCCCAATACTCATTAGACAAGTTTTTTCCTTTCAACATGCTTCTTACCATGTTCATAATTTTTCTATTCTTTCTCTCTACTACACCATTCTGTTGCGGTGTGTACTTGGTTGTAAACTGTCTTCTCATTTTATGGTTTTTACAGTAATCATGGAACGCCTTTGAATCATATTCTCCACCACGATCTGACCTCAATACCTTGATATGTCGATCACTTTGGTTCTCTGCTAAGGCTTTGAATTCTTTGAACTTTGCAAAAGTTTCAGACTTCTGCTTCAAAAAGTAAACCCAAATCTTTCTGTTGTAGTCATCAATGAAAGTGAGGAAGTAGCAGCTTCCACCAATCAACTGTGTCCTCATAGGTCCACACAAGTCTATATGCACTAGCTCAAGAGGTTGCTTTTCTTTATATGAAAATCCCTTTGCAAAAATTTCACAATGTTACTTTCCCAAGATGCAACACTCACAAGTACTAGCAGGTTCTTTGATGGGAGGTAATCCTCTGACCATTTGTTTTTGCTGCAACAATCTTAAACCAAAAAAGTGCAAGTGTCCAAATCGAAAGTGCCATAACCAATAATCATCAGAACATGCAACTGTAAAAGAACTCACCTGACCACTGTAATTCATAATTAGAGGAAAGAGTCTATTCCTCGTCATCTGCACCTTTTCTATAAGTTGCTTGCTTGGGGGTTTGTCATATATAACACATTCTTGACCTTGAAAGATAACTTTGTATCCTTTCTGTGTCAATTGACCAACACTTAACAAATTATGTTTGAGACTAGGAACATAATATACCTCTGAGATTGTCTTCGGCTCCCCCTACTTGGTTAGAATGTTGACCACTCCTTTGCCATCTACTTCCATAGTCTTATTAGTCCCCAACTTTACCTCTGTTTTCACAGATTGATCAAAATTTGCAACCAAATTCTTGTTGCCTGTCATGTGGTTATTGCAACCACTGTCTAACAACCACACACTAGTCGAAGGTTCATGCATGGTATGGAAATCTAGGAACATGGAGTTAATACTCTCTGTAGTGACATTAGCTCTCTGGTTCTTTTGACGGTGCTGGACCCGCCAACATGTAAGGGGATCTCCATGGTAAGAAGTCACAATTACACCTCAAACCGTTTGGTGTAGGAGTCGCAGCAGTGGGTCGTACAATAATGCCTTGACCGTGATTTTACACAGAGGCAAGTAAGATGTCCCTGTTGGTAGCAAGGATGTGACAACTGCAGTAAGTCAAGGAAGGTGCATGAGAGGTTCTAACACACTGAGGGTGAGGTGAGTGCGCCCCTTGGAAAATTGTAATAGTACGTTGCTTGGAAGGGAACACACAAGCGAAGATGCATCACAAGCTAGAAAGCAAGTTAGTGAGCAATCCAAAGTGATGGTTAAACCAACAACAAATTTCAGAAAGATTCATACATACTTATACATAATAGTCCATACATGCATGCATGAGCAAAAAAATACATATATCATTTAGAGTAAACCAGATAGCATAGAATACAATGCAACATATGCATGAAATGTGCTGGCTCTGTTATATTAATAAGTGTAAGTTCTAGTCATACAATACATCCATGTCTAAGCACTAGTTTCGACAGTGGAATGTTATAGCCACAACCGCCTGCTCTCCCAAAGAGATATACTAGCTCTGCGCAGTGGAGAAGCCAAGGCTCGTTACAATACTGTCCAAGCTCTCTCCAAGATAGTCTTATTGGAAGCTTGGCTGACCAAAAGCATTTACAATGAGTTATGAGGTTCTTGACATTCCCCTTTGTGATAGTTCATCTACCATCATGACTCTTCATCTACCCTATGACTGTTACATCCAACTATTGACACTTGAACTTCCACTTGACAAGATGTTACATTACAATGCACATGTGCCCATGTGAGACAAAATGGCTTGAGCAAGCCATGCAATACATCACTGACACTCGATCCATTGTGATGAGACCAACTCTTTGAAATGCTTTTGATGGTGAAGGTGGTGAGCTGATGCCAAGATTGGTTGTCTGTGATGGTGTGCATGCACTCCATGGTGACATCTTGTTGAAGCGAATTCTTGCCTCCATTGCATCCTGGTACATTGTTGTGGCTCCTCCATCCAACTCGTCTGCTAACATGTGCATGATCTTCTTGGGCGCGGCTGAATCAGAAAAACATTGATGCATAGTGTATGTGCTGATCTTCCAGTGTGTGCTAGTGGTCATGCGCATCAACTGTCAATTGCATGTTCAACTCCAGTCAGACTTGCTTCTTTTCTTTGCCTCAGTGAGTGTGCCAAATGGGTTAGATCGCATGAATGTGCACAATGACATGAATGCTGCTGAATTCCCTTGCATGTGATCAATAACATTGCTCACCATGTCTGCTGTTGAATTCCCTTGCATGCGATCGATAACACTGCTCACCATGTCTACTTCATGCCAACTACTAGGATGGATCTATAACTTGTATGGGCGTAGTTTCATCCATGAGTGCATGTTGCGCCCATTGTTGTACCTGTTCCTGCTGCAACTCATTCTCTCGTGTATGTAGCTCATGTTCTTCCTTGAGTTGCTGCTTCAACACATGCAACTCCTTCTCTGTTCCATTCTCTGTCTTCATGCGATCTTCATGTCGTGCCGTCACCTCATAGCTCGAGTCTCCAAAGTTGCTTTTATCACAAGTGGATCTGCTTGAGCTTGCGACTTTGTTCCGCCTTTGTGTTGTTAACAACATTCCTCTTGTGTTCATTGCATCCAGTATGCTGCCTTCAGCTATTGTTGATGGTGATGCTTGCTGTGATGATACTGCTGTCATATCTTGATGTCCTTGTTTACAAAAAACTTGATGTCTTCGGGGTAGGAAAGTTCATAGACACTTGATGGAATGCATCCCCAAGCGTGTTCTGAATGGTGTCTTCAACTCTGCTCTCCTGGAAACCGTTGTACCTGTGTTGTGTTAGGATATCCCGACACATAGGAAATAGTTAAGTATAACTTGGTCTAGTGTAGAGTTAGGTAAAGTGTGTTTCTTTACTATGTACTTTTGTAACTTATAATCCAACGGTCACGATATGTTCTAGACATGGAGTGATCCAACGGTTCATTCTCTCCTCGGTATTACCGATACTTGATCCATGCCTTAACACCTGATTGGTCCATGATCTCTATTTAAAGAGCATGGAGGGTCATTTTTAAGGTAACCGTTCATGAGAGAAGCTTATGTAAATTTTCTTTCTTTTATTAATAAATTTCCTGAAGTGGCTGCGTTGGCTCAGGCCGTGCACTATTTCCCTCTTTGAGGGTTTTAACCACATCAAGAATACTGGTGTATTGACCTATGATCTATTTGTGAGTGGTGTCCTTTACTTTCCTATATGAGGATTTTACCCTGTAAATTCCTACATGGTATCGGAGTTATTTGAGGGTTGTATACGTTGGTGATCCAAATCGGAAACCGGTATAACTACATCCGACTGTCGTTTCCTAGATCTATTATTTCTTACTGCTTTTGGGCCGATAGGACTACTCTATTGTGTTAGGCGCATTTGTTCTAGTGAGGAACCCCTTTCGTTTCACGTGAAAAGGTTTCCAATAGCCCTAGCTACGTCATTTTTAAGATCTGGAGGTATACAATCTTTATTTGCAGTTTTAGTTATTTATCTCTCTGTTTATTTTGGTTTATTTATCTCTCTGTTTTTTATTACCGGATCTATACCTTTCATTTATGCATATGCTCTTTTCCCCGCGACTCTGTGTTATATGGGAAAATCAGAAATAGAAAGGAAAGATTTTTCTCATGTGTATGCTCTTTTCCACCGCGCCTTAGTGTGATCTCAGAAAATCAGAAATGTTGAGGAAAATATTTAGTTTCCGGAAAAAGTTAACTTCAAGCCACAAGGTTTGGTTTTTTCTTGTATGTCTTTGTTGGGTTCTATGGTTTTTTTTTTTGTAGGAAAAAAAGGCATTTTGAAGTAAGCACGCACCCCAAAGTTTTAGTGACTAAAAATAAAAAATAAAAAAAAATCCTTCCTCTTTTCCAAATATTACTAACCTTTTAAACTAGCTCACTTGGTCCAAAGTTACTTTATAAGAATAGAGGTCGTGAGTTCAAGTCTTTCTTTTTGTTGAGTTACTTTTTCCAAAATCACATGTAACTTATGTTTTAAAGTTACTTTATGTAAAAGCGTTCTCACCCATTATAAAAAGTGAGTCACTTATAATTCTAAAGTCTCTTTATCTTTTATTTAAGTTATAATTTAGTGGGGTAGCTCATAAAGTACCATTGTAAAAGTGATTTTCACTTATTTATAAAATGGGTCACATAATTTTTTTTTTTTAAGTGAGCTAATTATATTAAGTTTGGAAGGGGGAGTGATTTAAAAAAAAAAAAACTAACGTTATCATTCACTTCCGCATTCACGCACTTCGTCGGCATCTTCAACAAATTTTCCTCAAAAAAACCATAACTTCTTCATCCAAAAGCCATTTTCAGAGCCGTTTTTTTTAATTGGCCTAATTTTTTGAGATCTTTCAATTGGAACACTTAGTTTCAGCATTTACAACTTCATTTTTTGTTAAAATGGAAATTCCATGTCAAGTTATTCTTGACAGCACTAACTACTTCCAATGGTGGTCCTACATTGTGGCTTTACTTAAAAGTAAAGGTCTTTACAGAATAGTCTCAGGCTAAGAAACTAAACCTAAAGATGAAGAGAAGGGGCCAAATGGGAAAATAGGCAATATCAAACATGTGGGTTGATAGGAATGTCTATTTCTCAAGACCTTAGATTCCATATCGTAGAACTTCATACCCCTAATGAAGAAATGAAACAACTCACTAAAGTTTTTGGAGTTAAAAATGAAATTAGAGCCCATCAACTGGAAAATGAGTTGCTTACATTGGACCCCAATAATTTTTCTTCCATTGAATATTTTTTGTCCAAGTTCAAGACACTTAGACTTCTCTTGGAAAGTGTTAAGGTTAAGAAAGAAGATGGTAGCCTCATCTATTCCATTCTTACTAAGTTGGGACCAGCCTACTCTGTTTTTGTTTCCACCTTCCATTATACTAGAGAAGCCTTTATTTCTCAAGGACAAGACTACAAGTCCCCCTTTTTTGATGCCTTTTGTGATTCTTTAAGAAGAGAACAAGAAAAACTCTTATATCTTGGTCTTCTTAATCTTGGAAAATCTTCTAAGAAAGCCTTAGCCGCCCAACGACAACCAAATTCAAAGAATCCTAAAAAGAATGGTCCTAAACCCAACAAGGGTCCTAAGCAATTTCTGTCTCAAAATGAACAATCAAGTCAACAAAATGATAATGCAAATAAAAACAAAGGGAAGAATATTGATAGACATTGCAACTTTTGTAATCGAGATGGCCACTTAGAATCCAAATGCTTGAAGAAGATGGAAGCCTTGGAAGTAGCAATGAAGAAGCATAACATCCATTTGGAGCACTCTTCAACTTCAACTTCATCTTCAGAAATTGCACTTTCTGCATGTGGTTGTCAAGCATCTCGGACTCGTTATGCACTAAATGTATCTTCTTCTTCTCATTCTCATGAGTGGCTCATTCATTTTGGAGATTCTTATCACATGGCCAAAAACAAGGCCGTATTTTCTTCTTTAAATGATTGTAACACCAAAAATATATATTGGTGATGATAGATCTCTTAGTGTTGTAGGGACTAGAACTATTCATCTAGACAATGGTCAATTTAATGATGTATTATGTGTTCCAACCTTATGCTGCAACCTTCTATCTATATATCAGATAAATCATTCAGGTGAAGGTAAACTTGTTGAATTCTCACCTTATGATATTGCAATTAAGGACCTAAGAGATCCTAGACAAATTTTAGCTACTAGCATTGCTGATGATTCTATAAGGTTGTATAATTTTAACAACTTTGGGTCATCAACTCTTCCCTCGGTATTTTTTGCTCATAATGATGAAGTGAGCAAACTTTGGCATGAGCGATTTGGTCACTTAAACTATTGCTCCCTTCAAAATCTATGTAAAGAAAATATGGTGACAGGTCTTCCTATGGTATCTTGTAGAGATGGAGTTTGTTACGGATGTTTACTCAGAAAACATCATCGGGATAGTTTTAAAAAACGTGCCTCTTGGCACGCCTCAACGACTTTATATCTTGTACATAGTGATTTATGTGGTCCACTTCGAGTTGTTTCATTCTCTGGCTATAAGTATTTCTTAACTTTCATTGATGATTTCTTCAGATGCATACTTCTCAAAACTCGAGAGTGAAGTATTTAACGTGTTCTTGGCCTTTAAGGCCTTCGTTGAAAACCAATATGGGTATCAAACTCTTAAGTTAAGATATGATAATGGTGGAGAATATGTTAACAAAAAATTCATCACCTTTTGCACTGAGCATGGAATTCAAATGCAACATATTGTTCCATATACTCCACAACAAAATGGTGTAGCTGAAAGGAAGAATCTCACCTTAAAGGAAATGGTTAATTGTATGCTTCAATCTAAAGGACTTAGTCTTATTTTTTGGGCAAAAGCAATTAACTATGCAAATTACATAATAAATCACACTCCTACTAAAGTTTTAAAGAATATCACTCCAGAAGAAGCATGGAGCTCAATTAAACCAGATGTAAGTCCTTTTGTGTTTTTGTAAGTGAAGCATGGGCCCATATTCCATATAGGAAACATAAATCTTTAGAACCTAAGAGTGAAAAATGTATCTTTGTTGGATATTCTAAAGATGTCAAACGATATAGACTCCTTTCACCTAAGTCCAAAAATATTATCATTAGAAGAGATGTAAAGTTTGCTGAAAATATATCGGCCTACGAGCCTAGTTCAGTGTATGTGCCACCTCTCTCTATCCCTTCTACTTCTGAAAATATTTATTCTTCAGATGATGACAGCGAGGATGAGAATCCTCCCCCACCTTCTCAGGGTCCTCCCTTAGCTCCTCGGCTTCCAAAATGGACCCGTGCTACTCGGGATGCATCAGGTGCTCTTGCAGGTGATCCTACAAATCAACAATGTACACATTCTCAGTTCGATAGGGCCTCTTTTTTACTAGCTCAAGCTTCAAAGAATTATGATCCTCACACCTTTATATAAGCTTCAAGCCATCTAGATTGGGACGTAGCTATGAATGAAGAATATCGTTCATTATTGGAAAATGATACATCCGATCTTGTTCCTCTTCCAAAGGGACTAAAACTTGTTAGATGCAAATGTGTTTATAGAACCAAGTTTGGACCCGATGGAAAAGTTGATAAACATAAAGCTCATCTTGTTGCTAAGGGTTTTTCACAAGTTGAAGACATTGACTATACTAAAACCGTCCCCCCTGTTGCCAAAATGAACTCTATCTTCCTTGTTCTTTCCTTTGCTGCCTCTTTCAAATGGGAGGTCCATTAGATGGATGTTAAATCTAGCTTCTTGCATGGGGACTTTCATGAAGAAATCTATTTGGAACAACCTCCTCACTTTATACAAATGGACTCCAGCCTTGTATGTCGGCTTAAGAAATCCCTTTATGGTCTCAAGCAAGCCCCTCGAGCTTGGTACGCCAAAATGGATAGCTTTCTTTTAGATACTGGCTTTTCTAGGTGTCATTCTGACAATACTGTCTACAATAAGAACGTGGGTAATTCTCTTATAATTCTTGTTCTTTATGTTGATGATCTTATCCTTACTGGTAGTGATCCCAACCTTATAAACCATGTGAAGTATAGCCTTAGAAATCAGTTTGAAATAACAGACTTAGGACACTTGCATTATTTTCTTGGTCTTTAAGTCTCGCAATCCAAGGAACATATTTCCCTTTCCATGTCCAAGTATGCCTGTGATATTCTACGCCACTTTCACATGGAAGACTGTAAGCCAGCCCCTTCTCCCTTTCAGTTTAGAGCTAAAATTTCAGTCACTTGCACTTCCCCTGAAGTTGATGCTACCTTATACCGCCAACTTGTAGGAAAACTTTTGTGTCTGACCAATACCCGTCCTGACCTTTCCTTTGTTGTTGGCCTTATTGCTTGGTTTATTCAAAACCACATGAAATTCATTGGAAAGCAGCTAAAAGAATACTTCGTTATGTTCGAGGTACAGTTCAGTTTTTGATTCATTATAGTTTAGAAGCATCTCCTCTATTGGTTGGTTTCACTGATTCTGATTGGGCTGGTGACCCTGATGATCGGAAGTCTATTGCAGGTTATGTGTTCACTCTTGGTTATGGACCTATTACATGGGCTTGCAAGAAACAAAGTTCCATTTCTCTTTCTTCAGCAGAAGCAGAGTATCGTGGCACCATAGAAGCTAGTAAGGAAGCCCCGTGGCTTTGGCAGATCATGTCAGAGTTTGGCTTTCAGTAGCAACATCCAACTACACTTTGGTGTTATAATCAAAGTTCCATTCAACTATGCAAAGGTCTAGTCCAAAATCAATGCGGAAAAAACATGAAAATACACATGCACTTCATCAGAAATCTCATTCATGACCATGCTCTTGAAGTGCAATATTGTTCAACCGATGATCAAGTTGCAGACATCTTTACAAAGGTTCTCACAGAGGCGAAGTTTACTAAACTTCGATTTATGGTTGGAGTTCAAGAAGTTGTCACTAAGGGGGGATAGGCTCTAATGCCTCCTTCTTTCTCCTATTGTGTCATATTTTTACATCCTTAGATCCTATCCCAAGTTGTTCTTAAGGGGGGATGTTAGGATATTCTGACACATAGGAAATAGTTAAGTATAACTTGGTCTAGTGTAGAGTTAGGTAAAGTGTGTTTCTTTACTATGTACTTTGTAACTTACAATCTGACGGTCACGATATGTTCTAGACATGGAGTGATTTGATGGTTCATTCTCTCCTCGGTGTTACCGACACTTGATCCGTGGCTTAACACCCGATTGGTCCATGATCTCTATTTAAAGAGCATGGAGGGTCATTTGTAAGGTAACTATTCATGAGAGAAGCTTATGTAAATTTTCTTTCTTTATTAATAAATTGCCTACATGCTGCTGAGAGGCAGATGAACACTTGTGATACCTGGAGACATGGCAACACTCATGGCAAGCAATATGTTAGTCGAAAACCAAAATGAACTTGAGAATTGACTTGCAACATACTTGTGTATCATGAAAGAAGTGCAATTCCTCCGGGAGGTCGAGAGACTGACTGCAAAAACTATGCAAGGCACAATCCAGGATGTTAGGAGGCTAACTTCCTGCTTGACCTATGCAATGCACAGTCTAGCTGGGCATGCTAAGGACTGAAACTGTACAATGCGCAATTTCAGTCAGTAGTGACATTCAACCCTCAAACTGCATTTCATAGTTTTTGGGACCAACATGATACTGCCTCCAAGAATTGTGTAATGCAAGCCTGAAGGTCAGTGCCTAGCTAGACTTAGCGCAATTTACGGGGGGAGGCAGAGCCTTTGCTTCTAGAAATGCACAGTGCTAGCCGGGCAAGGCACTGTCCAGGCCAAGGTAGCCCAGTCCAGCCGACGGGTGACTGAAAACATGAGAAGTGTGAAAGCATGATGAGATGAGTGCAAACAAGAGTGAATGATCATTCATGCAAACATCAAGTGCAGGATTTGGAAAATGGGAAAGCATGCATGTGTGTGAAGTGAGTCGCCGCAACGATGACCATCCGTGCAAAACAGTGTCATGCATGCGACAACAGTGAGATGCTAACAAAAACTAAAACAATGCTAGTACAAGATAGTATGTATCAAAATTACAACAAGCGGTCACTAAAATAGAGTAGACAACATTCATATGAAGAGAAACACAAAAAGCGCCAGAAACGCAACACGAGACAGGAAAAGCAGGCTTACCCCAAAAAAGCTAAGTTGAATGTGTTGACGACTCCTAGATGCAATGTGGGATGTTAGAGCGATAAGATCGATGTGAGGAATGAGCTCTGCAGCGTTCGGTTGATGAGTTTCGATAAAATTGAGGTTGCGAAACGCATGCCACAAATCTGAAATGATCCTTGCATGTAACCTCCAACTGATAAAAATAGATCCTTGAAATAAGGGATACCTTTGCATGCTACGTTGGGAGGAGCACCCCATGCATGCAAATCAATTTTGCTCGGTCACGGAGGGAATCAGTCAACTCAACTGCACATGCAACTGTGTGCTCAACTGGGAGGAAAAAATGCACATTTATGGGAGGGAGCTAGGTTGGCTTCCCTGAGGGATTGTGCAATTTCTGGGCAAGCAGCTGACTGCTCCCCAGAATTGTGCAATTTTTGGGTTGAGCAACCCTACTGGGAGGAATTGCGCAATTTTCGCAGTGAACAGTGACAAGTAGATTTGCGCAATTCTGGAGCCCAACAGGCTGCGAGACATAATTGTGCAATTTCTGGAGGGAAAGTTGGTTGCCTTATAGAATTGTGCAATTTCTTGAGGGAGTTGCTAGCCTGTAACTGGATTAAGTCCGGTGAAATAACTTTTGAGGGGGATGTAACAAGCTTTGATGGACACGCTGTCATTCTACAAAAAATCACTGAAGCTTGTGTACTTGACAAGACAAGACATGCTACTCTGAAAGGTTGGTAGGGAGGCTCCAAAAAGAAGATAAGGAAATTTTTTTGAGGGTGGTTGTATCTGCTACAACAGGTTCCTTTGATAAGCTATCTTCTTCCTGCAATCATGAGAATAGTGACCAAATTTATTGCAATAATAACATCTCACCTTTTATTTCTCAACTCTTTGATTAATTTTGAAGCTTCTGTAGTTGCTTCCACTTTCATGTTCATGCTCTTCTCGGCCATCTCTCTGACCACCATATCTTCCACTTCATCTTCTGCCTCTTGATCTACTTCTTCCTCGACTTTTGTCTCTTGAAATAGAAAACTGACTTTTGAAAGCAGTCTCTAAAGTGGAATCCTTATTTCTGTCTATCCTTGTCTCATATGATAGAAGTGATCCCATCAACTGTCAATGATGGAAAATCTTTGGCTTCTTCTATGGCTGCTACCACAACATCAAATTTGGTAGACAGAGATCTGAGGACCTTCTCAACCACTGCTTAATCTTTAATATATTCACCATAAATCTTTAACTAATTTATGATAGTTTTGTCCAGATTCATGAAAGAATCGATGTCCTCTGTCTCCTTCATTTGCAGACTTTCAAAATCTCTCATAGTATTCTGCAACTTAACAATATTGACTTTTGCCATACCTTTATAGCTTGTTTCCAAAGTATCCCATGCTTCCTTTGCAAAAGACGTGATCATAATATTTTGGAACGCTCCTCGATCTACTCCCTGCTGGATAAGCTGCAACGCTTGTGCATTCTTTTTCTTGTCTTTCTTTCATTGGTCCCTCTACATTATTGAGAGCTCGTTTTGCTGCTTCATCCTTAAGTTATGAAAACCCAAGCTGGACATAATCCCAAACATCATTAGCCTGCAACGTGGTTGCCATCTTAATGGCCCACACATCATAATCTTTTGTTGTAAATGGTGGGAACTGGGCTAAAAATTTGAGAGAGCCATCTTTCTCTAAAAAAATTCTCTTCAAAAAAACTTAACTTTTCTCCTTTATAAATTTTGTAAAGCTCCTTTTAAAAAAATTCAATAAAACCCCAAGTTTTTATTGAAAAAAAAAACCAAAAAAAAACCAAAACCTTTTTGAAAGCTTTAATAAAATAAACCTTTTTCACCATAAATTAAAATGCCAACTTAAACTCCACGTAACATATAACCTTTGGAATAACTTTCACTGGTCAAAAAAAGATTTCGTAAACTGTAAACCTGTGTTGAATCACAATAATGAAAATACGTGAGCGAAACGTTGACATCTTCAGCTGGCAGAGTTCTTCGATGACACGGAATGATAGTTCAAGGCAAACACAGTGGTTTATGGCAGCTGTGACTATGCTTTATTTTTTTCGCGGGCTCTTCACAATAGCACGGCTGTCGGCGCTTCACAATAGCACGGTTGCCGCTGAGCCTGCGCAACAAATATGGTGGCTTTGTAGATCGGTCACCAGTCACGACTCTCTCAACAAACAAAAAAAATTGTGAATCTGCAGACTGCAACTGCATTCCATTTTTTTTTACTCGTGAAACCTCGTTCTAATACCAATTTTTTGGAAAGACAGAGAAGACAAAACAAATAATTCACACACAAATCCATATCACACACAAATCCATGAGTTGCGTATCTTCTATTGTTCACAAAAAACATGATGATTACAATGAACCGGATGTTATCTTATTTTAACACTTGGAAGCATAGTACCAAATTTGGCCGAATCGGTGGAAAAAATTTGAATATGTGTAAATTAGTTCAATTTCGCCGAATTATTTTTCAAAATTTGATTAGTTTGACGATACATAGATTATATAGTTGGAAAACATTACAACGGAGAATTTTTCAAACTTCGATTATTCCTTAATTAGTTCGATTCGACCGAATTATTTTTCAAAATTTGATTAGTTTGACGATACATAAATGATATAGGCAGAAGACATCACAACAGAGGATTTTTCAAAATTCGATTAGTTTGACGATACAAAGATGATATAGGCGGAAGACATCATAGCAGAGGATATAGAGATAACCAAAAACTGGTTTCTCCTTTTCCAAAAAGAGAAAAATGCATTTTTACTCGGAATACCAGTGGATTTGGGTAAATTTTCAAACGGGTAAATTTTCAAACATATGTGTGAAATTTTTGAAGTATATTAGCGATTTTTTTATTATTAATTTTTTTAATCAAATTATTTCCCTATTGTATCATATTCGAATCGAAATTCAAATTCGAACTTCGTAATTATGGTGGGAAGTATCCTCACGGTTAGTGTTGTAATCAGATACACAATTAGGTCACATGTGTGCCTTCCACACATCTTTACCAATGACCACAACAAAATATGGCATGGCATGGATATGTAAACTGTTAGAGTAGAAATTGAACCTTTGTTGTGATTGGTACGTAACTGAATTTTTATCCGCGGTTGATTTACTAATTTCGACTTTCTTGTAGGATTATGAAGCAAGCCATTTTATTGAAACCTCGACATAGAAAGCTAAGGCCGTCTTAGACATTGAGGATTTGTACATACACTATCACAAAAACACCTAGATGTTTAACACACATCTTTTACCTAATTTTGGTAACAAAATTAATACTATTTCATGACAGAAGAAAATAGTGAGACACATATCCTTTTCAAGAATGGATTACACTTGCACATCCACATTCTCATGTATGGAACAAGAATCCAACAATTTATTTTTAGTAATAAGAAATTTCAATTTCATTAATTATTGGAATTGGCTACTTATTCTTTTTGGAATTTGTCATTTTAATCTTTTTCCTAATTATTTTTTTTGATCGGATCCTCTAAACTGAAAGATGCCAGAATTAAATTGAAACTGATAACTTCCTTGCATATCTAAATCATCTGTTTAAATTTATTTTCTACCAAATCATGATTAAAAATTTACTATTCCTCTTATTTATCTCCATGTATTGGGATTAGAGAAAATGAAATTAAAATTTAGTTCCAAATATCACTATGAAACAAATGTTTGTTTATATTCTAAAACATTTGCATGTTAAAACATGGAGGAATATATGGCAACATAGAGGAATAAGAACAAGGTTTCTTGGGCATTTCAAATTGTCATTAAATATTTATTGTACCCATTATTCATCACCATGTCATTGTCAAATTGAGATTAAAAGTTAAAACTTTTCACATTCTCTAACAGTTTTGTCGAATTCATTAGGTAAGTGGTGTGTAATCACATTGGCCTCCAAGGTATGGCCACTTGGAAAAACATTTAAGTAAAATGAATTAAAATTTTGTTGTTGCTCGTAGGCACATATGTTAATTATTGAGAAAAAATAAAATTAAACAAGATGGATTGTAACATCCGCTGCTCCATTTAATGGGTTGTAAACTACATTGTAACCACACCACTCCATATATTGTTAAATTAATTAACTAGCTCCATTTAATGGGTTGTAAACTACATTGTAACCACACCACTCCATATATTGTTAAATTAATTAACTATAATGAAGTTGTAGTAGCATTGCATTTGTTCTTAGGGATTTTATGTTTTATTTGTTGGATTGTAACCTAATGTATTGATGGATTATGTTTTATTAGTTGAATTGTATCCTTATTAGGGATATTATGTTTTATGTTTTATTAGTTGGATTGTAACCTGGATTCCATCACTCCATCTAGGATTGTAACAGCCACCACTCCATCTATTATAAGCAAAGAAATGTACATTTCTCTGTGGATGCATGCATTTCTCAGTGGGTGGTTTTTGGAATTGTTGAAGCCAAGCCATATGCAATTAAGTTAGGTCAAATTCCTAGAACGATTTGAAGGGGTCTATGTTGGCTTCTATCTGCTAAGAAAGGTGCACAATCCCTTGTTCTACAATTTTTTTCAAATAAGTATTCTATTTAAAATATTTTTTTAATATATAGTTTCGCCTAGGGTTGAAATTTGGGTTTAGCCTTAAGTTTTGGAAATCTGGGTTACAACTATCAAACTTTAGTATTTTTCTATGTTGCACAAGTTTTCATTGCGCGGGTACTTCCGATACGCGGGAACGAGTATCCGGCACAGCTAGAAGTATTGACCAAATTTACAGGAAACGTCAAGTTGGGAGCGGCAATAATATAATATATTAAAATTTAATATATATTAAAAATAAAAATAAAATAATTTATTTATTTCCATCCAAAACTTTCCAATCAAATTCCATCTTGCAAAGAAACATGTAAAAGATTGAACTTTGAAACATTGCCAAAAAAAATCAAAATATTAATCCATCAACAATTTCTCAATCAAATTCCTTGCAGAACTCCCAAACTGGAAAAAAGGTTGTTATTACTCGATTATTAGGTGATTTCATGCAACATTATATGTTAAGTCATTGGTTCAATTCTTCGCCCTTGATATAACCTCACCAATATTATATATATTACATCTAATTATAATAGAGATAAGAAAAAATAAAATATATATTAATAGTAATTAAAAGAAATTAAAACAATAGAGTTTAAATCCAATGTTTTGATTTTTTGTTTTTTGTTGTTTTTGTTTTTCCCTTGGAAAAAGTCGTAATTTTCATTAAGAAAGAAAATTACATTTTGTAAATCCAAAGGCATATACTGTACTTGGGGCTAAAAGGCCATCTAGCTTGAGTATCAAAATTTGAGGTGTACTCCACGCAGGGAGACACAACTCTGTTACTGAGATTGCAATATAAAATATGTACTTACTCTACGCAGAGAGTATCAAAAAATAACTGTCATATATAAGTCTATTTCATTGTTCATATATATAATATTATATAAACAAAAACAAAAAATATTTCAAGCTCCTTCAGAGCTAGTTAATCTGATATGTCTATAAAAGGTCAATGATAGTACTGATGGAAAGTTCCATCCTTCTGCTCCAGTATGCTCCACGTTCCTATAGGCCTGTGCGCTACTTCCTTGGATAACATATCGGCAACTATGTTTCGCTCCCTATATATATGATGACAATTAAATGTGTAAAATAAATTTATAAGTCTATGGACTTCTTCCATTATATGTCTCAGAGAATATGCATTACAATTTGCATGTTTATTTATCCAGTTGCATATAGTTTTTGAATATCCAAAAAGTTGTAAATTTCTGCATTGTTTTTCCAGTGCAAATTGTATGGTGTATTTTGCTGTGATAAGCTCAGCAAAATTGTTAGTCCCTCTGCCTAATCCCATTTGTATTTTGTAATAATGTGATGCTGAAAGATGTAGAATAGCGCCTCCCCCACATCCTGTGTCTTGCGTTGAGCTGTCAAAATATGCCCAGGGGTGTGCTTGGTTTATGCTTTCTGGTATGATATGCCTGGGAGTGGAGCTAGATTCCACCTCCGGAATGAGATGGTAGTCAGCTAGTATTTGGGTAGTGATGGTCGGCCAGTAGGGGAGGGAGTTCTAAAATACATATCTATTACGGGAAATCCAAATGGACCAACAATTAAGAATGGGGAGACTCCTCGCTTTCACCGAGGGTATGATAGTCCACCAAGCTTCCCAAGCTTCCTGAATTGACATGCCCTACCATTGTGGGAGCGAGGGTATATGAGAATGAATAGAAATCCATAGCTCTTTTATGGATGGGCACATAAGGAAAAGATGGTCCATAGTTTCGTTGTCGGCTTTGCATAGGCCGCACTAGAGGGGTCCATGAAAGGATATTTTGCTAAGATTTTCTCTTTTGGGGATTTTGTGTCTCAGTATGGTCCACATGAGGAGTCTCGTTCTGAGTGGTGCTTTTAATTTCCATATGTTGCTTCACCAAGGTTCGCATAGTGGAGGTTTCTTTGGGTCCATTAGGTCTATATAACCTGCTTTTGGTGTATATTTCCCATGCTTAGCATATGCCCAAATTAACTCATCCTCCCCTTACTGTATCCTGATGTGAGATTCAGTGAGGGCCTCCATATATTCTTTCCAATACTGTTGCCATGGTCAGGGGATCTGCAATACCCTCCCAGATTTCTAGGCTTGTTGCAAAAATGTAGAGCAATTATTGTCCGCTATATGGCTAAGATGTGTGATCCCTCTGTCAGTGAGGTGTGTTCTAAGCTCCTGAGGGAGCCTATGTGCGTTTCCACATCCAATCCAGGGATCAATCCCTATTCTGACGACCGCTTCTGACTATATTCTCCATGTGAGACCTTCCTTGATAAAGGGCATTTCTTGTAGAACATCTTTCCATATGTTTTATTTTCCAGCTTGAATCCACTGAGGTTGTCGTAGCCAATCCATGTGGTTTAGAGGAGCTATGTATTTAGAGATAGCCACCTTATCCCATAAACTATGTGTTGTGATTAGCTACCACCCTAGTTTGGTCACCAGGGTTGTGGATAAAGTGCCAAGACTTTTGATTCCCATCCTCCCCATTTATTTTGGAGAGCTAGGGTTCCTAATTGGTCCAAGAAAAAATCTTTCCCGGCTGCTTCCCTTCCACAAGAATCTGCAACATAGGTTTTTGATTCTGGCAAGGATTCCCCTAGGTATCCAAGCTAAATACATCCAATATATTGGGGTTGCTTCTAAAACTGCTTTGATGAGGATCAACCTTCCTGCTCTCGATAAATATTTGTGGTACCAAATGTTAAGCTGTTTTCCCATTTTGGTGATAAGTCAGATCTAATCGGCGTTCTTATATCCAAGGGGCTTTAATCTATAACTCAAATATTTTAGTCCCTCCTCCAGGTGCTGTAGGGTATATGGAAATCTTCGCAGGGCATATTGAATCTCATATGGTGAGCACCCTATAGCCGTTATAGTGGACTTTGCATCATTCACCATCATTCCAGTGGCTGCTAGGAAGGTAGAGAAAGAGTTAAAAAGAGAAGTCAAGTCACCAATGCTCCCATTAAGGAAGAGCAGCACATCGTCTACAAAGAGAAAGTGCGTCAATGTGCATCCTTCTGTGATCCGGATCTCACTTAGCCTACCCTGTCGGTGTTCATCTTTTAAGATACGACTGAGTCCTTCCATGATGAGTAAGAAAAGTAATGGGGACAGTGGGCATCCTTGCTTGAGACCTCTTTCAGAGTGAAAGAAGGGAGAGGCCACTCCATTTATAAGAACACTGAATGTTACGTTAGTAATGCGTCGCATAATCCATCTTATGAAATCATATGGAAATCCTAAGTGTGTTAAGATCATTCTAATGAATAGTCAATTTACTTTGTCAAAGGCGTTCGACAGATCTACTTTCAGGACCATACCTTTGAGCTTCTGGGTCTGTATAGAATGTAGGATTCCTTGAGTGGTTTAGACCGCTTCATGGATTTTTCTATTCTGAAGGAAGGCAAATTGTTCAGCTGAGATGTGGTTAGACAGGATCGGCTGGAGGTGATTGGCAATGATCTTGGAAATGATCTTGTAGATAGAGTTACACAAGGAAATGGGCCAGAACTCATTGAAAGAGATAGGGTTGTCTGATTTGGGTATGAGGGGAATGAAGGTTGTGTTGAAGACCTCATACATTCTTCCATGGGTTCTACATTTTCCAATAACTTGTAGGAGGTCCCCTCCCAGAACTTCAAAGAAGGTTAGGTAGAATTCCACATTCCATCCATCCGGGCGTGGGCTTTTGTCCCGCTTAAATCATTTTAGGGTAGCTTCCAGTTCTCCAAGGGTTACTTCCTTTGCCAATTCCAAGGCATCCTCCTGGTAAACAAACCTCAGAAATAACTGAGCTATTCTCATCATTTCAGCAAGGGTAGCATTTGGAGGGTCCTTGTAAATGTTTCTGAAGTGAGCTGTGGTCAAAGTTGCTAATCGAGGGAAGGTATTCACTGTTTCTCTTTGTTCATCTGCTAGCTGCAAAATAGTATTTATTGCTTTGCGCCCATTCACAAATTTGTGGTAGAATTTGGTATTATCATCCCCTTCCTTAATCCAAATGGCTCTGCTTCTCAATCGCCAGCTTTCCTCCCTATCCTTGAGTGTCTGACTCCCCTTAGCCAGAAGGGAGGTTATATGATCTTTGTGTTCAAGGGAAGAGAAAATCCCACCAAGTTCATTCTCATAAGCCTCTATGGCCTCTTCAATCATCTTAATGATAAGGTCTTCCCGAGTTCTCTTTTTGTCTGCCCATTTTTTAGAGAGATTTTTTAGTTCTCAGGTTTTTTGCAAAACCTCCTGAGATTTTCCTTTTTGCCGCAGGGGGGTGAGCCTTCCAGAATTCGGTGACTAGTCAGATATATTTTGCATCTCTTAGCCATGCAGAGTTGAATTTGAAAGGAGCTTTTGGTTTGTGCATACCCCCTCTTATTTCTAGATAGATCGGCCTATGATCTGATAATCCCTTTGAGCCAACCCACTGTCTAATTCCTTGGCCCATGTTTAACAGGTGCTCCTTGATGAGGAATCGATCTAGTCTTGTAGAGAGACTGTCCTCTCTTGATTTGTTGTTTCTCAAGTAGGAAGGATTATGGAGGAGGGGATATCAATAAGGTTATGTTCCTCGAGTCTGTTCTCAAAGAAATCTGAGAGGTTATCTCTTTGAGCATTGTGCCCCCATGATTCCACAAAACCAATGGAGAAATTTAAGTACCCCCCCCCCCACAAAATGAGCTTGTCTTTTTGAGGGATGTGAGAATTTAACAACCTGTTCCAGAATTCTTCCCTATTATGACAAGGGCCATAGATGTTGATAATCGTAATCTCAGTATTGAGTTCAGAGGATTATATGTCTGCTCCTAAGTGACTTGTGCTTCCCCAAATATTGCAGATTCTGATGGAACATTTGTTAGCTCCCAGAGCCAGTCCCCCAGAATTGCCTGATTCATCTAGAGAGTGAAAAGTCCATCCAGGTAGCCATGATTCAAGAAGGTGGGTAATGACACTACCCTGTCCTAGGGTTTCTTCTAGAAAAAGGATATCAAAGGGTTCAGATAAAAACAATCTTCTCATGGCTAATTTTTTGTTAGGGCTAGCCAACCCTCTACAGTTGAAGGATAGCATTTTCATGGAGGGGGATGCTCAAGGGTATTCACTGCTCTAAGTACCCAGTCGATGGATTGTTGTCTGCCAACAACAATCTCTTCCCTAGCTTGTTGCTTAGTTTTGGATAAGGAGGAGGGTCTGCCTCGAGGCTATTTAAGAGGAGGGGGAGAGGTAATCAGGCTGATACCTAGTGTATTAGGAGCCTGTGATCGAAGCTGAGAGTGGAGGGGGTATCTGTTGGATGGAGGGCTTGGTGGAGGGGTGGTAGCACGGATGTGGGGGATGGATTGAGGGTCCTCGGGAAATGATGGCGGGGTACAGGAGATGATGGGGGAGGAGGGTTTAAAAGGGCACTCCAAAGATATGGGAGGGTTATAGGTGTGGACATGGGGTCGAAGAGTATTTGTATCTATGCAATGTGATGAAGCAGTAGAATAAGCAGAGGAGGAAGTTGAATTCAACATACCCGTGGAGAATGCAGCCTCAGTAGCCGCCCTTGCTCTGGTCAGTGGAGGAGAGGGTGGGCCAAAGGGTGCTTTTCCTCGCTTCTTCTTGATCTCCTTTGTAGGTGCCTGTTCTACATCTGAATGTGCCAAATTTGCTGCTTCTTCAGCCAATGGGGGGCTATCCTGTGCTTGTGAGCTTTTCTGCAGGGTTACCTTCCCCTTTGCTCCCTCGCTCACCTTCCTATTCAAAGGGCAGTCCTTGTACAAGTGTCCCACCTTGTGGCATTGCCTGTAGTGGAACAAGACTCCTTCGTAATCTAGAATTTGCTGACGGGAGAAGGTTCTCCATTGCAGAGTGATATGCTCCTGGAGGCCCCCCCTAGTGTCTAGATGAACTAGAATCCTGGCATACGCCATCATGTTGGTAGCCAGATAAGATCTATCATGCTCCAGATAGGTTCCCAGTGTGTTGCCGATATGCTGGAATATATCCTTCAACCAAAATTGGAGGGGTAATCTAGGGAGCTAAACCCAAATAGGACCTACTCCTATCTGCTCTTTTTCCGGATCAAATAGAGGGTTCCATCGGCGAAGAAGGATTGAAGCATGTTCAAAATTCCAGAAAGAAGACACAACCCAATTTGTGTGCTTGACTATGGCAAAGCACAGAATGAACCAACCCCTAACAAATGTTTGAACAAAGGAATGTTGGCCAGGTGTTGGCCCCATACCTCAAAGGTCCACAGTTTGAGCCTAGCCACTGTATAGCTTCGGCTGCGAATTCTTCCTTCCAACACACGATCTGGCGTATCCATGGTGTCGCCCCACTGTATGTCCTCCCCAAGCCTGAGGATTACATCTTTGTCTTTGAAGCACTTTCTCTTCTTGATAGGCCTAGCAGCTTCTTTAGGGGCGTCTGTTCGATCCCCTGGTTGATTAGGGTTTGTAGGAGGGTTATCAGAGCTGAATTGGTCAGCTGCACGAATAGGTTTCGAAAGCGGGGGTACAACCGAGTAGCTACCAGATGGAGGGGCCTCAAATACTGCGGCTTGTGGGTTTCCCAGAGCCGGATTAAGGTGTCCTGGGGGGTAGCTTGGAGAGCCGACAGGATGGGAGGGAAGGGGGGTTTGTGAGTTTGCAGCCGCAGGGTTAGGGTGGAAGCAGGTAGACGCAAAATTTGCAGTGGAAGGTGACTACGGCGGCGAGGGTGGAACCGGCCAGATCAGAGGAGGCTCAGAGAAGGTCACGGTGGAGCAGGAGGGTCCCGAGATCGAGGGTAGACCAGCAATGGTAGCCGTTAGATCGCAGAAGAAGGGAAGGAGGTCATCTGCGGTGGAGCAAGGAGTTGTCCAGATATTAACGTCCCCCAACAGGTCCTCCAAATAATCTACTAGGTCTAGCTCCATGCCTATTCCGAGAAGTTCTCCACCAGTTGCCTCCAAGACTATCATAACTGTCGCCACAATAGGATATCAGATATCGGCAAGTATGTAGCAAGCAAGGTGGAGGACGGGGTAACAACGCTATTATGAATGGCTTGGACAGGTTATGAGAATCGTCGCGGTGAAGGTAGTCGGTGGAAGCATAAGGCAACAACTAAGGTAGGTATGACATAGGTAGGGTGCAGTCGTGTCGCTGCTCGACTGCAAAACCATAACCCTTTTTAGACACGTAATGCAGCTTCATTATCATCATGTTTGTTTAAATCCAATGTTATTTTAAAAAGAGTTTGTATGATAAAATTATAAATTTCCAAGTTAATATATATTTTATACTTAAATAAATATGAAAATTAAATTAAAAATAGTTCTTTTCATAATATTTATATTTCATAATTTCAACTATTCTTTTTCTTTAGTATTCCATATTTTGTCAATTCATCTCGTGATCGTTTTGTGAGTGGCCAAAAATATTCCTAAATTCTTTTATATCCATCTGCCATCTGCGTATATGAGGAGAATGAATAACTTTCCAATGAAAAATATCTGGATTAGACATACACCTCATCTTCATTTGGATAGAAGGGCTTTCCATAAACAAGTTCTTTCTCTTTCCAAATCTAAACCGAGCGTCATACCCTCCCTTCGCACAATTACATCAGTTTAAGCAATACCCAAGCTCGTAACATCAAATACACCTAAATTTGCACTTATTCATTGCAGTGGAGCTCCCAAAACGTCAAAAATTGGTTGCAATGAAGCTCCCGAAAAGCTCCAAAGTACCCTTTGAAGCTTCCGGTGGTTTTGGAGTGTTTCTGATCAGCTCCCAAGCTCCCAGGAGCTCGGGAGCTTTGGGTACGTGATCTCCAATGCCTCAGAGCAGTACCCCTATAACTATGGTATTTTGTGTGTTCTTGATAGGGCTGAATCCATTTCCACTTTAATAAATTCACAAAATGTAATAAATTTCCATGTAATGATAAAATAAATGCCATATCTGATTTACATTAGGTTGAAATTGTTGCCCCAATGCTTCATCTAGCAACTGCTGAGAGAATAAGTTAAAGTTTGTTGTAAGTTTCAACATGTGGTTGTTTTTTGTATGGATATTATTATTCTAATAAAAGATTGTAACAATGTGTAAACGAATTATTCATCAATGATTAATAATGAAAATGCCAAATAAAAAGATTCTTTCATTAGTCATTGAGTTAAGCGGTATGAGTTTATTACAAAACCCTCTTTGAGAAACTTAAAGTTATAGCTATAACTTGATTTAATTATCATTGCGCAAACGAGGCTTTAAAAACAAGGATGAAAAGAAGGTACATCCTTTGAATTTTGCACAACAATGTAATAAATGTCCATGTAGTGATCAAATAAATGCCATATCAGTGATTTAGAACATGATCCAGAGAACATTAGGTTGAAATCGTCGCCCCAATGCTTCATCCAGCCACTGTTGAAAGAATAAGTTAAAGTTTGTAGTTGGAAGGTTACTCGTTGTATGTTTTGATGTGGTTGTTTTTTTGTATGGATATTATTATTCTAATAAAAAATTGTAAGGATGTGTAAACCCATTGGGTTAGCTTTCTTTCAAACTTCATGAAAGAAAGCTAACCTGGAACATTTAGAGAACTAAGTTCCATCTAGATATTCCTTGGTGTGTTATTGAAAGTAGCTTAACTTCACACTTGGAAATAAAAGAGTTTGATTCCTTTTTATTTGTTTTTCTTTCTTTTTATCTCATGTTTTTATTCTTTGTATGTAATCATTTTTTCATTGAACTCAGGGTTGATGATTTATTATTTTGTAGTGTGTTTAGTCCTCCCTTTCTATGAAAAACACAATACAGTTTAGGTGAAAACACATATTTGGATGCAATGTCCATAAAAAGGTAAATGTAAAAACAAATTCTAATGTAGATGCAAAAACAAATCCTAGTGTAACTAATTCTTTTGACTTTTGCTTAATATAAATTTCTTGAGATACTAAGTTTCAATTATATATTCTATAAATTTTGAGGGTATATGAAATAATGAATCCATTTATACATTAAAGAAAAAACATTTCAAACAACTAAAATTCACTATTTTACCAGAAATTATATAAATGAATTCTAATTAAAAAAAAAAAAAACCCTTATAATACATTTTATCTAAAAATTTCTACCCTAATTTGTAGAGCTAATTACAACATTCTAACCACAAATATTTCTACCTATTAATTTTTTTTTTTAACCCCACCTATCATGCCATATTGTTTATTCCATGCAATATGTCGAACATTATGAATTAACCAATGTTGTATTTGTTCACGAGCATCATAAATTAGCTAACCATGGATTAGTTCACAAACATTATAAATTAACTAACGTTGTAGTTCACATATTGATATGGAGGAGAAGTTAAGGTGAAGTTTTAAAATCGTTTTTTAAAAAATTGAAAAGACCATCTAAATTTTTCGAACCAAGGACAATGACCAGCGACAATATTAAAAGGCTGACAGCGAAGGAATGCAAAATCTTAACAAAATGTAACGAATGTCGACTAAAATGTGTAGAACCAAACATGCAATGCAAACTTCGCTATTATATGTGCCTCAAATTCCCACTAAAATGTGTAGAACCAAAAAGTGCATTTGAAACTACATCATATGGTATATTTCGCTGCCGACAGGTATATTTGTTTGTTAGTTTTTTTTTTTCATCTACAATGTATATCAATTATCAATTATATTTATTAATATAATTGTGTTAAGCTATTGAGTATCAATTTATTATAAAATTATCTTTAAAAACTTAAAATTATAACTATAATTTGATTTGATTATTATTACGCAAATGAAGTTTTAAAAAACATATGAAAAGAAAATACATCTTTTGAATTTTGCACAACAATGTAATAAATGCCATATCAGTGATTTAGAACATGATCCAAAGAACGTTAGGTTGAAATCATTGCGCAATGCTTCATCCAGCCGTTGCTGAAAGAATACGTTAAAGTTTGTAGTTGGAAGGTTACTCGTTTTATGTTTGGATATGTGGTTGTATTTTGTATGGATATTATTATTCTAATAAAAAATTGTAACGATGTGTAAAGAATCGGGATTCATCAGTGATTAATAATAAAAATGCCAGATAAAAAGGTTCTTTCATTAGTCATCGAGTTGAGCAGTATCATTTTATTACAAAGCCCTCTTTGAGAAACTTAAAGCTATAGCTATAACTTGATTTAATGATCATTGCGAAAACGAGGCTTTAAAAAACAAGGATGAAAAGAAGGTGCATCTTTTGAATTTTGAACAATTAAGTTTATTGGTAAATGGAAATTGAGATTTAGGCAATTAAAACAGGACCAGCGGAGACAAAATTAATGTTAATTACAAAACAATTTTGTTTAACAAATTATGTTTTTAAACTGAAATGTAATATATAAATAATTATTGTGATAAAGTGATAGTTAATTTTCTGTATGTCAAATAATAAATGTCATATTGAGTGAGAGAAATATATTATTTTGAAGAAAAGAAAAATACATGTTGAAAAATCTTACTACTCAAATTTATATTTTAGTATCTTATCCTATGAGAAGATAAAATCAATTTGTCTCTTCACATAAACCAATTGTACTCAAAAATATATTTCCAATTTTAGATAAGAAGATAAAATCAATTTGTCTATTCACAGAAACTAACTTTTGCCTCCAAAGACAAAAAAACACAAATGTAAGATGCAAGAGTGTTTCCCTTTTAACCAGAATGTTTTCCTTTCTATTAATACAAGAGTGTTTCCCTTTTAACTAGTATATGCAATTTATTGATGCATTGAAATTTATTGAAAGCATTGATTGCAATCAATTGATGATTGATGATTTACAACATGATCCTCGAGTTAGGTTGCTTGTAATGTTTTCGAGATTCAAGGAAGAGGGTCTTCTGCTAATTAGATTGTTGGTTTTGTTTTAGATATGCAATTTCTGTTCCTACCTCCAAGTAAAAGACCTTTTACAATGAGGTCACTTCTTCTCTCAAGAAGAGGAGCTTCTTTTAATAGATTGCTATAAATGCATTGAATAAGTTGGCAAGGCATCTCGTTGTTCATTTTTAAGTGATGATTTTTGTACAGTGTTATTGTTCAAACCATTAATGGTAAGACAAATTAGTTCATTTTGATTTTAAGGTTCAAGAATGATTTTCCATCCCTCCTTCCCACCAAATTCATTCCCTAATTTCACTCGCCAAGAATAATTTATTTTTTATAAACTATCATAATTTTAATTATAATTAAGGTTATGTATAAAATATATATTTTAATTGTCAATAGTATATATCTATATATATATCTATATATATATATATATATAACAATTATTTTTATGGAATTTTGAGGAATAATAGTTCTCCTACTAGATACACTTTTTTTATATGGATGCAGTATATCTAACATTGAATAGATCTTTCTTTTATTTTTATTTATGTAATGAGAGTATTGAATATATTTTAAAGCATTTTATCAATAATTTTTTATGCATTGAATATATTTTATTTTTATCAATACATTTGTATGCATTGAATGTATTTTAATCAATAAATTTAATGCATTCAATCTATTCCATTATTGGTGTGTTTTTAATATTTTAAAAATATTTGAAAATTTAAATAAAAATATGATTTTATAAAAATTAATTAATTAAAAAGTATTCCATATTATATAATTTATGATTATTTTTCAATATAAATAATCACATATTTCAGCAAATTGAACTGATATTTTAATTGAATTTTTTTATGGATTGAATGGATTTTAATCAATAATTCTAATGCATTAATAAATTTAATTAAATTTGAGTGAATGAATACAAAGTAAATTTAAATGAACCAAATTTTATTCAATCTAATGCACTTAAATCTATTGCAATCTATTGAAATACACTCAATCTATGCAATTTATTGTTGCATTAAAATCTATTGAAAATATTGATTGCAAATAACTGAATAAAATCAAATTTGTGATCAATGCATTCAATAGATTTTAAATGCATTCAATAGATTGCAATCAATGCATTCAATAGATTTGAATTCATCATTGGATTATATAGAATAAATACATTAGATTGCAATAGAATTAGGTTCATTGAATAGAATTTTTAGATTTATTACATTTAATGAATTTAATGCATTAGATTTTATGGTGTCCATAGATTTTATTAAATAGATTTTGTTTTATTCAATTGAGAGATTTCTTTTTAATGGTTGTTTATTAGCACTTTATATGTCCAATGGGATAATTCAAAATGTGAAATAAATTATATCCCATAAATTGTATATAAAATCTTTTATGTATTTTTATAAGGTAGATTTATAAATTGTATATAAAATGTGTTTTTCATAGATATGTGTTGAATTGAATTTATTGATTGACTATAATCTACTAATAAATTTATATAATATATTTTGATTCATTTAGATTTTATCAATAATTTTTTTATGCATTTAACTGATTTTATTTTTAACAATATAATAAATTTTATGCATTGAATAGTTTTTATTTTATTTTTATGCAATCAATAGATTTTTAAGCATTAATATATTTTAAAGCATTCTTTCAATATTATTTTATGGATTGAATATATTTTATTCTTATCAATAGAATAAATTCTAGGCATGGAATAGATTTTATTTTAATCAATACATTTGTATGCATTGAATATATTTTAATCAATAAATCTAATGCATTTAGTATATGCAATTTGTAAGATAATCTTCGGCAAAATCACATAGTGAATCTTTTGTCGACGCGTTTCGAACCAACTAGTGTGGTTCATCGTCAGGACAAGTTGAAGAACCAATCTAGCTTAGCGTGAATAAATAGAGTGTGCAGAGATCCCAACGGCTACATTTCTAACGGCTAATTTTGACCAAGAGACCTTGGTCAAACTACTAATTTTTTTTTTTTTTTTATATATTTTATTCTATTTTATTTTCTTAAAAAATTATTAAAAAATTCTTTATTAATTTAATATTTCTCTAAAAAGCTAAATATAGGTAAATATTTGGTAAATTTTAAAAAATTAGGTAAATAATTAGGTGTATTATTCTTATTATGTACATATTTAATTAAGATGGTTATTATATCCCCTAATATAAATCATATTTAATTGTTATTCCAATGTGTGAGACTGGTCGCTCTATTAATCAACGGATAAGCGAGCATTCGGCTGACTTAAGACATGGAAGGACCAAGTCCTCGGCCCTGGCTGAGCATGCGGGAAAGACTATGCATCATGTGTGTATAGAGGAGGCTCAAGTCATTGCCAAAATTGCGCACTTTCACCATCGAAAATTTAGGGAGGCCCTGGAGATCGAAAAAAGGCCGGTCAACCTTAATAGGGATGATGGCTGGAAGATTAGCAGTTGCTGGGTCCCAGCCTTGTCTTCTTAGCCTTCTCATCTCCTTTCGTTAAGTCTTAGGGTTTCTGTCTTCCCCCTCCCCTATTTTTCTTTTGTCAGTTTTGTCCTATGATCTTGGAACGGTTGAGTTTGTTTCGGGCTATTATTGTATCTATGGGGCATATTAGTATATTACTATTTAAGTATCTCTAGGTTAACCTTAAAATTAAGTTTCCCTTAAACGAATTCCTATAAATATCAATAATTAATAATATTGATATGGTTATCCTTAATAAAGATTTTGGAATAAATTTGTGATTTAACCTATAGGTTTAAAGATACCTTAATATTAATAAAACCTTGGATTATAAGTAAGAATAGATTTTGGATTATGATTTACCTAATATTTACCTAATATAATAAAACTCTAGGAATAATAGGTGAACAAATTGTTTAGATCTATCAAGATGGTTTAGATTAGGTAATAAACTTTTTATCTATTGGACCAATCTATTTAAATAATAAATATGATATAGACCTAACTTATAATAGATAATAATGACATTATTAACCTTAATAAATTTAAATATCTTTTTAATAAATACCGTTTTAACCTTTAGGTACCATTACATTAGTTTTAATAATAAACTATCGACCTCAAATTATTAGTAATAATAGTTTACCTTGGAATAATTATTACTAGGTAATTATGATTTACCATAATAGTAGTTATAATTTCACCTAATATAGCTAATTCTCCAAGAATATTTAGATTATTAATTACTTATATAACTGATTGATCTAGTAGAAAAATAGGGTTTGGTCCCTTGACATTGGAATAACAATTAAATATGATTTATATTAGGGGATATAATAACCATCTTAATTAAATATGTACATAATAAGAATAATACACCTAATTATTTACCTAATTTTTTAAAATTTACCAAATATTTACCTATATTTAGCTTTTTAGAGAAATATTAAATTAATAAATAATTTTTTAATAAAATTAGTAGTTTGACCAAGGTCTCTTGGTCAAAATTAGCCGTTAGAAATGTAGCCGTTGGGATCTCTGCACACTCTATTTATTCACGCTAAGCTAGATTGGTTCTTCAACTTGTCCTGACGATGAACCACACTGGTTGGTTCGAAACGCGTCGACAAAAGATTCACTATGTGATTTTGCCGAAGATTATCTTACAATATTATGGATCACAGAAGTCTAAATTCCTCAATATATGCAATTTATTGATGCATTGAAAATTATTGAAAGCATTGATTGCAATCAATTGAATAAAATCAAATTTGCAATCAATGTATTCAACAAATGTTAAATGTTTTCAATAGATTGCAATAAATGCATTGAATACATTTGAATGCATCAGTAGAATTTATAGATTAAAAGATTGTATAGATTGAATGCTCAACAATATAAGTTGGCTAAGCATCCTAGTGTTGATTTTAAGTGATGATTTTTGTATAATGTTATTGTTCAAACCATTAATGATAAGACAACTTAGTTCATTTTAAATTTAAGGTTCAAGAATGAGTTTTCATCCCTCTTTCCCACCAATTTCACTCCCCAATTTCAATAGAATAATTTTTTTTATAAACTCTCGTAGATTTTAATTATAATTTAGGTTTATGTATAAAATATATATTTTAATTGTAAATAGAATATTAATATATTAAAAAAAGAAATTTAAATATTTAAAATAGAAAATTTGAGGAACAAATATTTTTATGGAAATTTGAGGAATAATAGTTTTCCTTCTAGATAAACATTTGTATATGGATGGAGTGTATCTAACATTGAATAGTTTTTTTTTTGTTTTTTGTTTTTTGTTTTTGGTTTTGTTTTTTTTTGGTTTTTTTTTTTTTTTTTTTTTTGTTTTTTTGTTTTTTTGTTTTTTTTTTTTTTTTTTTTTTTTTTTTTTTTTTATAATTTAAATGAACTAACTTTTATTGCAATGTAATGCACTTAAATCTATTGCAATCTATTGAAATACACTCAAGTTATGCATTCAATCTATGCAATTTATTGTTGCATTCAAATCTATTGAAAACATTGATTGCAATCAGTTGAATAAAATCAAATTTGTAATCAACTAATCCAACAGATTTTAAATGCATTCAATAGATTTCAATCAATGCATTCAATAGATTTGAATTCATCAATAGATTATATAAACTAAATACAATAGATTGCAATAGAATTAGGTTCACTTAATAGAATTTTTAGATTTATTACATTCAATGTATTTAATGCATTAGATTTTATGGTGTCCATAGATTTTATTAAATAGATTTTGTTTTATTCTATATATATATATATATATATATATATATATATATATATATATATATATATATATATATATATAATGGTTGTTTATTAGCACTATATATGTCCAATGTGATAATTCAAAATGTGAAATAAATTATATAATAATTTAATAATACCTAATATCTCTCGGCAATGCATCTCATACAACTATTTATTAAACTGAATAATAAGACGAGTTTTCCACTAATCTTTCACATCCTGAAGATGAACCACTGTTGCTGCTTAGAAACTATCAAAACAAGAAACCTAATACATTGAATAGATTTTATTTTAATCAATACATGTGCATGCATTCAATGTATTTTAATCAATAAATCTAATGCATTCAATCTATTCCATTGGTGGTGTGTTTTTAATATTTTCAATAATATTTTGGAATTGGACACATGACATGTTAATAGTATGGATATTACCTGTTTTGAAACTGAAAAACAGTTGAAAATCTTTGAGACAGTGTTACAATAGGGGAAAAAAATATGAATGTCTTATTACACACATTAAATATGCATATAATGAAACCCTATTGTTAACTAAAGCCTTAAAAAAAATAAGAATGTTTTATTACAAACATTAAATATGCATATAATGAAACCCTATTGTTAACTAAAGCCTTCAATACACCAAACCATTAAACTAAGTGTCATCCATTAAATGTACTAGATTTATGTAATTTTTTTATAGATTTTAAATAATAAAACCAATTTTATAGATTTATGTTAAATATTTTTATATATATTTTACACAATAAAATCTATTTTATATATTTATGTTAAATGTATGCTATAGATTTTTATTATGTAATCCAAACATTAGAACAATTCAAGAATTAGGGAAAAAAAAGACATAGAAAAGCATTTAGAATTTAGTTCATTTAGATTTAAATACAAATATTAAGAATGGATGTCAAAATTGCTTTGATAATAAAACATCTAAAATTTCTTATTTGATTTAATTTTGTGTTTTCAATATAAAATCTATTTTATGTAATAGATTTATATAATACATTTGGTTCATTTTGATTTGATATAAAATATTTATATATTAAAATTTTGTTCATTTAGATTTAAATAAATAAATTTAGAATCCATGTAAAAATTATGTTCATAATAAATTATGTTAATTTCTTATTAATTCAATTTATTGCACTCAATATAAAATCTGTAGAATGTATTAAGCATCAATATATTAATATATGTTTTATATTAATATTAAACATCAATATCTCTTTTAGTGTTAATTAATATTAATATTAATATTATTATTTACACATTATTATTATTATTATCATTAAATATGGATATTAATGTTAAACATAGAAATCTATGTAAAAATATATTTTGCATCTCTACATTAATGTGAATATTTTCTATTTAAATATTTTTATTAAACATTACACTTAATAGCTTTAGTTTTATTTAGATTGAGCGATGTTATGATTAAAATATTTGTTAATTTTTATATCTTTTGGTTCATGTAGCATTGTGCTAATTTATAACAAGAGGTTTTGAAGTTTAGGTTTTTTAACATTAAAAAAATTGGTTTTATGTTAATAGTTATATTGAAAATAAAAAATTGATATTGATATTAAAAATATATTAATAAAAACATTATAACATCAATATTAAACATAGACATTAATGTAAACATAATTATAGGTTTACTAACATTAATAATATTGGATTATAGAGATTAGGTTTAAAAAATTGTGGAATTTTGTTCACTATTGTAATAATGTTCTGATCGCTCATTTGATTTTATACAATGTGTATATGTGAAGTTTTTCTGTATGTGTAGATGGTAAATTATGTATGTATGTTAATTTTAATTTTATTCAACATTAAATTGGTTTGTTGATATCAAATGTGTGATTTTTTTATAATGTTAGGTGATTTCGTTGTTTGATCATGGACCCAGCTATTTGGAGTTGTCTTCCATTTGAAATTCTTGAAATTGTCTTCCTCTCACTCCCTTTATCAGTTGTGATAAAGTTTAACACTATTTGTAAGCAATGGAAGAATGTTTTGCAAAAGCCTTCTTTCTTATTGCGTTGCAAGCATGTCTCTACGAACGAATTTGGATTTATGGTTCCTTTCCTCAATAATTAAAACAATTATTTTTCTACTAGATAACTTAATCATAATGGGCACATATCTCATTTTCATTTGCGATTTATAGATTCAAGATACAGAGTAGCGTCTACTATTGGACCAATGGTGGTTTTATCCTTACCAACATAATGCTCACATAAACACAACTATTTTGTAATGAATCCATTTACAAAGGCCATTAAACACTTAGGGCCAATACGAATTGGAGACTGGGGATTCTTTTCATTATTGGAAAATGTAATCAACAGAAAATATCACTGGGTTGTTCTAAAACATATGTATGATAGAATGTAGTCTAAATTTTATGTTTGCAGTAGTCTTGATAGGGTTTGGCAAAGGGTTGATCTTCCATTTGGTGGCACTTCACCCCCTAAGAATGGAGTGTTTTATAAAAGTAAATTGTTTTGGCTCTATCTAGACAAGGAGTATGAAGATTATCCTCAGTATGGGTATACAATCTACTCGTTTGATGTAATAAAAAATGAATGGGGTTTTTCATTTGTTCCAATCACTAACATACGGTGTATGTCGTTAGAAATATACATGGATTAGTTGATATGCCTTGTCAATGATGGCTCCACTTCTGTATGGTCAATTGAAGAATTAAATCATTTCCAATTTGGTCATCCGTGCGTTGAACGCATAATTGACTACTTCAAGGATGATTGGGGTTTCACATGGAAGTTGTTGGAAGAAATTTCTACATATATAAATGGAAAATGTCTTGGTTATCTTCCATTTCAAACAGTCCATGGTGTGGTTCTTATGTGCAGTTGTAGTGAAGTTCCTTTCTTATTATATGACATGTTTACTGGCATCTGTTTTCCAATAGATATTGATAATTCAACTAATGAACAAATGTCTAGGTTTCGGTAACCAACGTTGGAGGATTGCAATGATTTGATTGAGTATGGAAATGTGTTTTTAATTGCTCCCATATGGATTTTGTTGATGAGATTCCACCATTGGATATGGATATGGATTCTTAGGCTCTTAGTATTCTTAGGAGTTCATATAAATATTTTCATTTTATATACTCTCTATGGTTGTGGAAAATATTTCCATTTTTGGATCTATACATACTTTGGGTCTTTATGGTAATACTTTAAAATTATGCTTGTATTGATCTTTATGCTGGAAAATATTTCATATTGTTTCCCCTCAAGTTTTCTTAATTACATGTAAATGTGTTTGGATGCTATGCATTTTTCTTTGTTCGTATAATTATAATTGCTATGAGTTATGTTATACGTGTTATTTGTATTGGGTTTTGTCATTGATTTTCAAACAATGTTATATCTTTATGTACATTTTAATACTTGCATTTATATTTTGATAGTATATGGTTCCAAATCTTTAGATATACTTCCAAGTCATGTAATTTTTACAGTATTGTGTCCCAATTGTATAGGTTCCGTATTGATTCTAATATGATACATGCAAATTTATACTTTTTTGTTTAAGCCATTTTGAAAAATTCATTTTTGTTTTTAGCCATTTGGAAAAATACTTATACATTTTGATAAGTTTATATGGTTCGAAAAAAAACATATACACATTTTATATTATTTTACAATTGACAAACAAAAACTTGTGCCTTTTTCATTCTTTTGTGTTTGTTTATATTAGATATATGCTATGTTCCATGGTTATGGTTCCATCATGAATATTTGATTATTCATTGTAGACATGTCATCTGAAGGCACAAGCAAGCATACAAGAAAATGAACTCTGTCACCAGCATCACGTGACAGGTCTAATGAAAGTCGCCATTTACGATATCAACAAAATAAGGATGCCATAAATGAGCATAGGAGAGCTACATATAATAGAAGAATGAGTGAATCCACTATTCAAATGATTTTATAATTCCTCATAAGTATCATATTATGGATGATATAATGGAAATAACATTTCCTTTTGATAGTTCATTATCAAAATATGCTCCTCATCAACATAACATTGTTGTTCGATGATCTCCTGAAAATGTTCATAATATTGACGATACATATTACAATCGGGAAGAACATCATATTGATAATGTGGATGCAAATGTCCACCCTAACCCTTCTGTGTCTGCAATTGCATGTTTTGACCAAGGCCAAAGGTTGCAAAACATCCATGGTGGAGGTAATGATGACATTGTGTGTGATGATTTGGATGATAGTTTAATTGGCCATTTGTTTGATAATTTGGAGCCATTTGCTCGAAACATCGAATCTTTCAATCCCCCTTCTCAAAGTACTGTGGTCCCACTAAGAGAATTAGTCATCCCTGATAGCATTTCGTGTGGAACAATGGAGGTAATGCAATGATATTTTGATTTTTGCTACAATAGTGGTTGTTTTTTTACATTCCTCTATTTACAAACTTTTCTTTACTAAAATTATAAGCTATTCTCTTCTCTTGGAATAGGATACAACTCATTTTAATAGAGGTCTATAAATTAATTGCCGAAGTGTTCCATTTACTAATCTAAGAAGTGAAGATGAAGCATGTCATAACCTTCTTGTGCATTCTCCTCGACGATCAAATTTCCAAACTAATATAAATTTTCAATGTTTTGATTTGCTTTTCTTTTTTTGAATTTCTAGTTGGTTGGACATTGAATTTTGTGGCATATTTTATTTTCTTCAAACATGACACAACTTATTTCAATAGAGACATACAAATTAACTTCGTATATGTTCCATCTACTGATGTTACAAGTGAAGAGGAACCATATCATAGTGTTCATCCACATCATCAAACATATGTAAATGTTGAGTGAATTTGATAATTTTCTCATTTTTTTCGTTTACAGTCGGTTGGATGTTGTATTTTATAACCTTTTATAGAAAAAACATGATTTCATATGATCACGTTAGAGAATTGGAATCCAAAACATCAAATTGTAAAAGTAATGTAGATGTTCAATGTATTTGATTTGTTTTCCATTTTTGAATCTTTATTTGTTGAACATTTAGTCTTATAATGTATTTTATTTTGTTAAAACAAGAAACAACTCATTTTAATAGAGGCATAGGAACTAAATCCCCAAATTTTCCATCCACCGATGTTAGAAGAGAAGAGAAACCATCTCATAACCTTCATCCACATCAAGAAACAAATGTAAATTTTGAATGCATTTGATTCTTTTTTCATTCTTTTCATTTATAATTAGTTGGAAATTAAATTTTAAAATATTTTATGACAAAGAGACCTTTACATCCTCACAGGCTCGCGCAATGTAGGCCATAAAATTGGAAAGGCCCTGTCATAGATCCATTCCACATGCTTGAAATCTGGGAAGGGAATCTCATGTTCTTGAAGATGAAGTACATTTTAGAAGAAATTTTAATCTTCCAAATGGTTCTCAACATGGTCCGATTGATAGAGATCATATTCTTTTTTATGAAAACATGATTGCAGTGCATAAAATATTTCGAGCAAAGATAGATAGCTTGACATTTGTCCAAATGTGCCACATTTTCCAATAATCATATCTCGTAATCCAAGTTTTGAGACATTCTAAAGGGCATGTTTGCTGATGATGTAAGAGTGAAAGAGGTGCCCATCATTTTTTTTGATATAATAACATGGATCCTGGTGAGCAACCGCATATTTTAAGAGTTCTTACTCAAGTTGAAGAAATTATAATAACACGTGTGAATCCTATTTTGCAAGTGACACATTCTCGAGGTGGGAAATATAAGTATAACAATCATACAATTAGCTTTTCTCAAGATATTTCTACAATTGTACAAATTCTTCCCCGACATGTTGAAGATATTGACTTTCTAATTGTGAGGAGACATGCTGCTCAATCTAAATATTATGAATGTTATGTCAAAAGATCTCGATTGATGGCTGCATTTATTTTCAAAATACAACATGATCAATATTATCGAGATGTTGTAATTGACTATCATTCAGTGAATTCTCTGCCTAAAAGATCAATAGATGTCTCCTTCAAGCTTAAATTTGTTGATTGTGATATTGAAGAATCTGAGATCAATGAAAATAATAATGAAGGGTTTTCAGCTGAGTGTTTGCCCTCTCAAATCCTTCTTCTTTTGTTACTTTCCTACCAAATGAATGAAGAGAAGTGGAAGAAATTAGAGAATTTCTTGATAATGTTGATTCTTCACATGTTTAAGACATGGATTGGCCCATTATTGGAATCTCTCTAGTGAATGGACATAATATAGATGGGTTATTAGATATGGCATTCCCAATATTGTTCCCTACTGGTGATGCTGATTAGTTTCAACCACGTCTTTGTAACGTTGAAATTCATGAGTATGCATTGCATCTTCTTAGGTACTATGATCACAGATTTGGAGTCCATCCTTGCTTTCGATATTACCTATTGAACATGATAATGCAGTGTTAGATCGAAGCAACTACTGTAGTTTTTGTAAAGAAACATTTACATGATAACTCACCTACAACAATTGAAACGTTTCATCACCAACTTTCTAATTTACCAGATAATAAGTTGGTTGAGCATCTTATGTAGTTTGGTCCTTCTCTGAGAGGTACAAGGGCATACTAGACTAAATGTCGAGCTGAATTGATTGAAATGATTACATAGTTGGGATGTCCATCTTTATTTTTTACTTTGAGTGCAACTGACACAAAGTGGCAAGAGTTTCATAACCGCATGCCCATACATTCACATTCTAGTTCTTTAAATGAGCATCGTATGAAAATTGAGAATTTTATCCAGTACCCTCATATTGTTGACACATTTATGCCCCATAGATTCAATATTTTTTGAGAGGAAGTTATCCAAAAATATGTTAAAACTAAAGATTTCTGGTACAGGTTTGTATTGTTGAATTTATTTTCTATACTTTGTCAGATTTTTATTATGATTCTATTTATATTGTTTGTAGTAACTATATCTTCATTTTCTTCATATATGAGTGGCAGCATAGCAGTTCATCACATATCCATGGTTTCCTATGGTTGGAAGGCACCCTTAACATGGAAAGACTTGATTGGTCAAATAGTTCTGATGTACAACTTGCAAAGAGTTTCTTTGAAAAGTATGTAACTGCATGGAATCCACATGACATACATAATCACAAAATAATGGTTCCACAAAGCCTCAATGATGACCATTTCCTATTGAATACTGATAATATTTTCCCTTGCAATCCTCAAAATGATTATGAAGAATTGTTAAACCGTGTCCAAAGGTACACAAAGTGTAGTGTAGATTCTTGTTTGCACAAAAAAGGCACTATTCTCACATGTTGGTACAATGCTCCATGGGATCTTTACAATGAATCAAGATTGCTCATAGATGATCAAGGAAGAAAAAAATATGAGCCAACAAGAAATGATGGCAGGCTCAATGTACATAACATTGACCTTCTAACAATGTGGCATGCAAATGTTGATTTCCAACCAGTGCTTTCTCGCTATGTTTTCCTAAAATATATTACCATGTATGCATCAAAAACAGAAAAAAGGTATGAAAGTTATCATCATTTGTTAACTAGAATTTCAAATTCTATTGGCCCTAAGGATCATGCTTTATGTGCATACAAAAGGTTTCTTTCAGAAATTATTGTTGACCGTGACATTGGAGCACAAAAACGTGCCATATGTTGCTTAAGCTACCTCTTGTTGTCTGTAGTTGGAAATTTGTTTCCTTAAATGTTTCAAGAAAGGTTTTTAGGAAAATCTCAAGGGATGACTTGCAATGTTCATCTGAGAATAATTTTGTTCAACATTATCAAAAGAGACCTTTTTCCTTGAACATTTGTCTTGATAGAAACAACAATATCTCAGACATTTGATAGAAAGCGTAAACAATATCCATGGAAGCCTAGAGATATTCATGCTATTGTTTGGGTTTAACCACGATTTTATTCTATTCCTCGTGAGGCTTTAGATGAATTTGCAATCTTTTGTTGGACATAATTTCTCTTGTACAAGCCATTTCATGACATTCCTGCAGAAATTGGCCTTTTAGCTCAAACTTTTATTGAAAATTGGAGCAATTTCCAATATCGAGCATGGAATTTTGTTTGAAATCTATCAATTGTCGACAATATTGAAGATGAAGAAGAAGGTGATTTTGCTAACTAGGAAATGAATCTTGAAGGTGATTTTGCTAACTAGGAAATGAATCTTGAAGATGATTTTCAAGAATGGCAGATTTTCTCTCGCTTGGTTCCACCAAAAGATGTGAATGTTTTTGATCTTCACACCCTTGGTCGAAGGGACTTTGATATATCCTTTGACTGGAAAAGTACAACTATTTCTGATGATGTTGCAAAAGAATCTATTAATTTGATAAGGAATGAAAAATGAAGGGGTGATATTGTTGAACTTTAAAATATAACATTTGCATCTCCAAATTCATTGTCGGAAAACCAACAACTTGTTTTTGAAATTGTTTTAAGGAAATTTGCTGAATATGAGATTCGTGAATCTTTTCTTATGATTGTTCAGGGCACTGTAGGCACTTAGAAGTCTTTCCTTATCCATTGTATTTTTGAAGCTCCTTCTAATTTGTCAAGTAATGGAAGAAGCCCTTTGCTTCTTCTTGCCCCAATATGAACAGTTGCTTTTAATATACATGCAAACACAATACACTTTGTAGAAATTTTGAATAATATAACACTTATTCACAGAGATTATCCCAATTATACATTATTTGCAAAATGCATGCATAATACATAACCTGCTCTACGTTGATCATGAATTTTGCGGAATTAAAAACAATGAAACATCAATCGCATGCGCACATTAACACAGTATGTACTGGGGAAAGAATGCAACTGAAAACCCCCAACTATATGTATATTATAATGATAGAGAACATGTAACAACGCATAGTACAATACTCCTCACGAGTACTCAGTACTATCTCCACCTGCTACACACAAACTAGCTCAGATCTGAATCAAGTCACAGGTTCAAATCTCCTCCGCTGTCTGCCTGCCTCTACCGTGCAATCCAATGTGAGAATAGTTGAGTATGGCTGATCCAAACACGTATTTCCTTGGCTGAACCACACAATCCTCATTGGAAATACTCAATCCATTGATTGTGCAAATCTCATGCACAACTATAGTCACAACTGACAGCTGTCTTGCCCTTTCACTCACCTCTAACACCTGTCTCCACTGAATTGTCCATGCACTGAGTTAAATGATGTATTCTTTAGTTTCTTTATGAGTTAATAATTAGTGAATTAATTAATAATTAATTCACATCACTCATCACTAGTGTATTCTACAGTTAGACTAAATACAACTAGTTCAACTAAGTCAAACTGAACACAACTCCATCAACTCCTCAATCAACTCCACCAAACTCAATCACTTGAGTTATAACTGAAGTCCATCATGCAATAGCTCAACTAACCCATAAGAAAAGCGTATTTCCTTCTGGCAGTTGCATGTGCCACATCCGTAGCTCGAACTGAAGTGCTCCAAGAGGACAAGATAATGTTTATAGTCCAAATATTATTAAGAACTAATAATAATCGACTGTTCTATATTTAGACCGGCAGTCTAAAAATAGACTCTGCCCATATGTCTAAAAATAGAAGTCCATCTATTTTTACCAACATGACCAATGATCCACAAATAACATCCTGCAACTCATAGACCATGATCCATATGTCTGAAAATAGACATAGTCTAAAAAAAGACTTTGCGCCAAAAATAGCCTGCAGGCCCACTTAGTGAAGGAGACTCATTGTCACTAAGCTCCATCATCTTGTTGCATTTTCAACACTCCCTCTCAACAAGATATAGATTATCTACAACCCCTATCCTGCCTTTGTAATGTTTTCCATGCAACACATTTGCTCGGTCCACTTGCTCCAACAACACTTGGAACAAAAACACTCCCAACTGACCACTCTGTTGGGCTAGGAACATACTCTGATGCTGAAGCTCTACCTGCTGCTGACAAGTACTCCCTCTCTGACATCTGCACTACTGCAACATCATCTCGCACCATTGCACACTTCTCTGCGCCACCTAGCACTGTGAAAAACACTTGTGCCTCTCGCATTGTTGCAGCCTGCTAGCTATGCGTTGTCTTGAGATTCCCTACATTGTCGCTCTCTCTGCCACTCCATCCACATCTGTCTCTACCCAATCAGTCAGTTCCTGTTACTCCACATCGGGGCTCCCGTAGCAAGGTCTCATCCAAGAAGTTGGGTACCTCAAGGATCCTGCCCCTCCTCCTTGGGATGATCAATCCACATCACCCCACCTCCTACCTAGAGGTATGGTTGCATGCAATCCCTTTGTCCACCTCGCTCGAAGTTTCCCTCTACTGGAGGTCTTTGCATGAGTAGATGTCTCTACTCGATCTCCTCTCAGCTTCCCTTGTTGTGGCTGCTCCACAACCTCCTGAAGCTGCTGCACCAATCGTGGCTCCTCCACAATTGTCTGAGACTTCTTCTGGCTCTGCATGTTGAGAGGTAATATACACTCCCTCTCAACCACCAAGTCTCCATCAGTTGCCTCGCTGCTCAAGGCTTTCCATGCATCTTGAACCTCAAGAGCATACAGGTTCTTGACCCGTGAACCAATCTGCTTCACCTGTCTAGTGATGATGTGTCTAAGGAAAACCTTTCCCTTACTGAAGACTACATCATAGCCTCTGTCTTCCAGCATCGCAATTGACACCAAGTTTCTCTCCAATCCTGGTACATACTTGACATCAGTTAAGGTAAGGCGAGCTCCATGCTCCCTCTGAAAAATAACCGTGCATACACCTGAGACACTATACTTCTCATCATTACCCATCGCTATGAGCATCTAGAGAACTTTCTCCTCCAAAGTATTGAAAAAACTCTTGTCACCGGTCATGTGGAAAGAAGCTTCACTATCAAGAAACCAACCACTTCCCACCATGGATGAAACCATGCATGCGAAGAGTGTGAAATCCAACTCAAACTGTGAAGCAAGTGCCTCACCTTCAGATCCTTCCCCAGATCCCTTCTTGGATTTCCTCCGTGGATAATTTGCAGCATAATGGCCCACCTCATGACAACGAAAGCATCGCACTTTTGATTTGTCAACCTTCTTCCCATCATTGGAAGAACTGGATTCGGAAAGAGAACCCTTCTCCTTCCCCTTCTTTACTTTGGCAGCCAAAGCGCAATTTTCTTCATCAGATGCCTTTGATGAAGATCTATCCCTAGTATTCCACCTGATCTCCTCTTGCACAAGATCAGACCAAAGTCTCTCCCATCTAGGAAATTTCTCCTGACCATTGACAGAGTCCTGATAGGAATGCCAACTCTTCAGAAGACCAAGGAGAGCCAAGCTCACCAATTCCTCATCATCGACAGTCACCCCCACACTTCCTAGCTCATCCCGGCATTGGGTGAACTTCGTGAGATACTTGGGCATACTGTCTCCATTCTCACACTTAATGTTTCTGATTTTATCCTTGAGCGCAAACTTCCTCTGGTCGCTCTTGCTTTGGAATAAATCTATCAATGCTTTCCACATCAAGTATGGAGAAGCCTTTCCATGCAGGCTGGATACAATGTGATCCTTCATGCCCTCTAACAGAATCCTTCGACACTTTGCTATCTTCTTTTGCCAAGCCTTAACGCGAGCAACATCAGTAGGCTTTGGGACCTCAGCCTCTATGAACTCCTTCAACACATTGTCATCTAACACTGCCTCCATCCTATCTTTCCATGCAATATAGTTCAAGCTGCCTTCAAGAGCATACTCCAATCACAATCCGTTGAAAGACATTTCAACTTTGACACCAAGAAAACACAACCGCAAATTCGAATTCCGCCAGCTCAAAACTCAACCGCTTTTGATCTAAAATTCGTGAGAACAAAGTATTTCTCGTATAGAGATTGACTGTATGGGCATTCACCGGATATCTCACCTTCTAAAAGAAGGATGAATCCAGAGGCTACCTGGCCTGATTACAGACTCTGCCTGAAGAAATAAAATGTAATCACTTTCTGAATAATAGATCTGATGATCAACTTCGCTCTGATACCATGTAGAAATTTTGAATAATATAACACTTATTCACAAAGATTATCCTGATTATACACTATTTGCAGAATGCATGCATAATACATAACCTCCTCTACATTGATCATCAATTTTGCAGAATTAAAAACAATGAAACATCAATCGCATGCGCACATTAACACAGTATGTACTGGGGAAAGCATACAGCTGAAAACCCCCAACTATATGTATATTATAATGATAGAGAACTTGTAACAATACATATTACAATACTCCTCACAAGTACTCAGTACTATCTCCACCTGCTACACACAAACTAGCTCAAATCTGAATCAAGTCACAAGTTCAAATCTCCTCTGCTGTTTGCCTACCTCTACTGCGCAATCCAATGTGAGAATAGCTGAGTATGGCTGATCCAAACTCGTATTTCCTTGGCTGAACCATGCAATCCTCATTGGAAATACTCAACCTATTGATTGTGAAAATCTCATGCACAACTATAGTCACAACTGACAGCTGTCTTGCCCTTTCACTTACCTCTAACACCTGTCTCCACTAAACTGTCCATGCACTGAGTTAACTGATGTATTCTTTAGTTGCTTTATGAGTTAATAATTAGTGAATTAATTAATAATTAATTCACATCACTCATCACTAGTGTATTCTACAGTTAGACTAAATACAACTAGTTCAACTAAGTCAAACTGAACACAACTCCATCAACTCCTCAATCAACTCCACCAAACTCAATCACTTGAGTTCTAACTAAAGTCCATCATGCAATAGCTCAACTAACCCATAACAAAAGCGTATTTCCTTCTGGCAGTTGCATGTGCCACATCCGTAGCTCGAACTAAAGTGCTCCAAGAGGATAAGATAATGTTTATAGTCCAAATATTATTAAGAGCTAATAATATTCGACTGTTCTATGTTTAGACTGGCAGTCTAAAAATAGACTCTGCCCATATGCTAAAAATAGAATTCCATCTATTTTTACCAACATGACCAATCATCCACAAATAGCATCCTGCAACTCATAGACCATGATACATATGTCTAAAAATAGACTTTGCGCCAAAAATAGCCTGCGGGCCCACTTAGTGAAGGTGACTCCTTTTCACTAAGCTCCATCATCTTGTTGCATTTTCAACACACTTAGCTCTAAAAATTCCAATTAAAGTTATGCAGCCACTACAGGGGCAGTCACTAGTAGTGTTCCATGAAGAAATGAGACATATTAGATATATATTGATTGATGAAATGAGCTTTCTAGGATCAAGGTTGTTTATGCAAATAGATGCTTGATTACGAGAAGAATTTCCAGAGAAAAATAATTTTCCTTTTGGTGGCAGATCCATTATCCTTGTGGGTGACCTTGGCCAGATGCCTCCTGTGAGATATAAGCGTTTGTATGCAAGTAATACACCAGGGAAAGTCTTGTGGAACAAATTCAACATTGTTGTCACTCTTGACACAATATTTTTCCAACAAGGGAATAATGCGAAACATTCTTGTTTTAGTAGAGTCCTCAATAACATAAGAAATGTAGAACCCGTTCTTGAAGATTGGGATTTTCTTATGTCACGGGCTAATATGAGGTTGCATCCTAGAGAAAGGGATTTATTTAATGTAGCAGTTCACATGTTTCCAAAAAATAACTTTGTCTCCTTCCATAACACACATATGTTAAAATCATTAAATTATCCAATTTCGTGATGTATCACTGACCATTCAATTCATTCATAAATCATTGGTGTTAATGATGATTAATTGAACCATGAAGTTTTGTTGTGTCATGGTCAACGTGTTATGTTGACATGTAATTTGTGGGTTGAAGTTGGCTTGGTGAATGGTACACTTGGTTATGTTAAGGATACATATTATATGCCTACCTCTAAGCCACCTTAGCTTCCAATGTTCACAACTGTTGTTTTTGATAAGTATGTTGGTGTTCCATTTGATGCAAGCAATCCAAACATTGTTCCTATCATACCAGTGATAATAGGAAATTGAAAACAAATTCCTTTGAAGATGGCATGGGCTCTTAAAATTGACACGTCACAGGGATTGACTTTAGAATGAGCATCTGTTGATATCAGGAATAAAGAGCAACAAGGCCTTACCTTCACAGCCATATCAAGAGTGAAATCAATAGATGGTTTACGCATTGCATCACCTTTCTCTTTTCATCGTTATGCAAAGATTAAAGATAGTGCATATGTTACAATTAGGAAGAAAGAAGAGGAGCAATTGAAGTCCATATCACTATGACATACAACTAATAACATTTTGACCTTTTTTATAGTATTTTTTTTGAATTGATTTTATTGTCCTTTTGATTTACTTTTAATAAAATAATCATTTTCATATATTTATGAGATTAATACATTCATCATATTCATAGTCATATTTGAGAAAGTTGTTTACATGGTATTTCATTTTGTTCAATTTTTATTTTTTTTAAGTGGATATTGTTCTTTTCTTTACAACAAACCATTGAGATATAAACAACGAGTTATATGAACCAATCATTCAAAATCAATTTTATAAATGGTTCATATTGATATTAATATTGTGGATTCATACTACATCATGAAATGCAAAAATGGAGGTTTTGAACATGCGAGTGGCCAATATTCATTTTTTAAATATTGGCCACGATTTTATTCTATTTCCACGGTTTTTTCCATTGTATTGTGAAATGAGGTTTATATTTGTAGAATTTTTTATATCATTTGGTTCATGTAACATTAGATTATTTTATAGCATGAGGTTTATAAGATTAAGTTTTTTAACATAAATAAAATTGGGGTGTTATTTTTTATGTATATATATCTATATATGTGTATCCTTATTTATTTGTGCGTGTCTGTATTAATTTTGTTCTTATTTTTTGTCTTTCAAATGAATATATGGACAATAATGATGTCATCTATTATTCTAGAACAGTGCACAATATTGTTGGAGTGATAATTTTTCTTTCATATCTTCGGAACAAGTTTGATAGAAAACATGGGTTCCATCTTGCTTTTATTGATGAGCATCTTCGTGTGCTAGATGAAACGAAACACATTTAAAATACTTATTACATGTGCACTAGAGGGATTCTAGGAGGAGAACAAGAATGAATTGGTTGGAAAATGTTAAGTATCGTGATCATTATCCTGTTGATTTGAATTGGTGTTGCTTTTGTCATCGTTCTTGTTGTGTTTTGGAAGAGGCTATTCCATAGATGACTTTTGATGGAGTGTTTCAAGTTCAATTTTGTAGTGGAATTATTTTATGTAAAGAAAACAAAAAATATATGTTAAGACTCAATCTTCTTTCTATGTTTGCAATGTTGGTGAAATTGAATTTTTTTTCCTGTTGTTTTTGTTATGTAGAAAACTGTATATCTCTGGTCTTAAAATGTCATATCATGTTGTTCTTCTTTAAATCCAATGTGTGAAATTTAGATGTGTTTTTTGCATTTATGTTCCTTTGCTCCAATGGTGGTGTTACTATTTTATTTTTTCTCTTGCATTTGTAATTGTTTTGGTCTTTTGTATGGGTCCCTTCACTTTGTTCATGTCTTTCATAAATGAAAATATTATTGAGGTTTATAATATTATTGTTGGGCCTTCATGTTCTTGTTGTTTATATCAATATTCTTGAGATTTATACTATTAATATATTCATGTATTGATATTAATGTATTTATGCTTTAAAATTTATTTATTGTTTATAATGTAGTGATATAAATGTGTTATTATTAATGTGTTGATGATTTATCATGTTTTAATGCTTTATAGTGTATTATTTTTAATGTATTCATATTAATTTTTTGTATTGATGGCTTAATGCTTTACACTCTGGTTCTTATATTGATTGTGTTTTATGTTTATTATTATTGTTTTGTATTATAGCATTATTTACGTTTATAATATTGATGCCATCGATTTAGGGCTTAGGGGTTTTAAAATATTTAATATGACGTATATTCTCTCACTTTCAAAACCATTCATCATGAGTGTTGTCAAACATTGCATTATAATGAAGATTATCTTCATATGAAAACCATAATCAACCATGGCGAATCATGGTCAACCATGGTCCAATGTCGCATTGTAACAACGATTGTCTCAATATGAAAATCAACGATGGTTAAGGATGGTCATTGATATTTATTTTTTGATTTATAATATTTATCATGGGGTTTAAACAACTTGTTTTTATAATATTAATCCATTGGGGTTAAAATATCAATCCTTTCCATTTTTAATAGTGATCCCTTGCATTTTTGATCCCTTAGGTTTATAATATTTTTCTCTTGGGTTTATAATATTAAATCCTTGGGTTTATTTGTTCTTTGAGTTTATAATATTAATAATTCCTTTGGTTTATCATTTTATCCCTTGGGTTTATTAATCCCTTGACTTTAAAATACTAATTGCTATGGTTTATTAATCGTTTGGGTTTTTAATATTAATTTGTTGGATTTATTTATTCTGCAGGTTTATTGATTGCTTGGGTTTATTAATCATTTGATTTTATAATATTAATGCCTTGGGTTTATAATATTAAAAATGCATTGGATTTATTCATCCCTTGTATTTATAATATTAATAATCCCTTTGGTTTATTAAACACCAATATTAATGGTTCAATCCGTTAGGCTTATAATGTTTATCCTTTTAGTCTATTTATTATTTTGGTTTATAATATTGACAATCTCTAAGGTTTATTGATCGCTTGGGTTTATAATATCAATAATCATGCGAGTTTATCAATCCTTTGCTTTTATAATATTAATTCTTAGGCTTTATTAATCTCCTTTGTTTATAATATCGATCCCTTGTGCTTCTTGATCCCTTAGGTTTTTAATATTTATCCCTTGGGTTCACTAATTCCTTGGGTTTATAATATTAAACGGTTGGGTTTATTAGTTCCTTGGGTTTATAATATTAATAATCCCTTTGGTTTATTAATCCCTTGAGTTTAAAATATTAATTCTTAGGGTTTATTAATCTCTTCAATTTTTATATTAGTTTGTTGGGTTTATTGATTCCTCGGGTTTATTAATCGCTTGGATTTATTAATCCTTTGTGTTTATAATATTATTTTGTTGGGTTTACTATTTCCTTGGGTTTATAATATTAAATGCTTAGGTTTATTTGTTCTTTAAGTTTATAATATTAATAATTCCTTGGGTTTATCATTTAATCCCTTGGGTTTATTAATCCCCAATATTAAGGTTTAAATAATAGTCCTAAGGTTTAATATTAATCCCTTAGGTTTACAATGTTTATCCCTTCAGTTTATTAACTTGTTGGGTTTATAATATTAACAATCCCTAGGGTTTATTGATCCCTTGGGTTTATAATATTCATAGTCATGTGGGTTTATCAATCCTTTGGGTTTAAAATATTAATTCGTAGGCTTTATTAATCCCTTCTGTTTTTAATATTGATCTCTTGCAATTTTTTATCCCTTGGGATTATTAATTCCTTGTGTTTCTAATATTTTTCCCTTGGGTTTATAATATCAAATGCTTGGGTTTTTTCATTCTTCAAGTTTATAATATTAATAATTCCTTTCGTTTATCATTTAATCCCTTGGTTTTATTAATCCCCTGAACTTAAAATATTAATTCGTAAGGTTTATTAATCATTTTCGTTTTTAATATTAGCTCGTTGGGTTTATTGATTCCTTGGGTATATTGATCCCTTGCATTTATTAATCATTTATTTTTATAATATTAATGCCTTGGGTTTGCAATATTAATAATTCCTTGAGTTTATTGGTCTCTTGTATTTATAATATTAATAATCCCTTCGTTTTATAAAACCCCAATATTAAGGGTTAAATATTTGTCCAAATATTTATGATTACGTCAATATCACAATAGATTAATCTAATATAGAAATCAAACATGGTAAACCATGGTCAACCATGTTTATTTTAGGTTTATAATAGTCATGTTAGGGTTTATATGCGTTGGGTTTATAAATTTTATCCCTTAGTTTTATTATTCCCTTGGGTTTATAATATCAATCCCTTGGGTTTATTGATCTAAGGGTTCATATTCCTAGGTTTTAATATTATTCAGCATTGGTCAACAATAAACAACCATGTTCGACCATGGTTAACCATGGTCCAATGTCGAATTGTGACAAGGATTGTCTCAATATGAAAATCAATCGTGCTCAACCATGTTTATTTTAGTATTTTTAATATTTATCTAAGGGTTTTTATACCTTGGGTTTATAATATTACTCCCTTGGGTTTAATATTATTCCTTTGGTTTTATAATATCAATCCTTTGGGTTTATTATTCCCTCAGGTTTAAAATATGAATCATGGTCAACCATTTTCAATCATAGCCAACCATGATCAGCCAAGGTTGAATGTCGCATTGTGATAAGGATTGTCTCACCATGAAAATAAACCATGTTTATTTTAATGTTTGTAATATTTATATTAGGGTTTACCAATGTTGGGTTTATAATATTAGTCGCTTGGGTTTAATGTTATTCCATTTGGTTCATAATCCCTTGGGGTTTTAGTATTAATCCCTTGGTTTTATGTTTCCCTTGGGTCCATAATATCAATCCCTTGGGTTTATTATTAACTTCGGTTTATAATATCAGTCATGGTTAACCATGGTCAAACATAACCAACCATGGTCAATCGTGGTCAATCATGGTCGAATCTTGCGTTGTGACAAAAATTGTCTCCATATAAATATCATGGTCAACTATGGTCAACCATGGTTGATGATGGTCAAACATGTTTGAACTTTGCGTTGTGACAAAAATTGTCTTGATATGAAAATCAACCATGATCAACCATGGTCCAATGACGCATTGTGACAAAGATTGTCTCGATATGAAAATTAACCATGGTCAACCATGGCCCAACATGGCATTGTGATAAGGATTATCCCAACATGAAAATAAACCATGATCAACTATGGTCCAATGTCGCGTTGTGACAAAGATTGTCTGGATATGAAAATTAACCATGGTCAAACATGGTCCAACATGGCATTGTGATAAGGATTGTCTCAATATGAAAATCAAACATGGTAAATCATGTTTATTTTAGTGGTTATAAAATTTATCTTAGGGTTTATATACATTGGGTTTAGAATATTAGTCCCTTGGGTTTAATATTATTCCCTTGGGATTTTAGTATTAATCCCTTGGGTTTTTAAATATTAATCATGGTAAACTCTAACTAATCATAGACAACCATGTTCAACCATGGTAAAACCATATATATATGGAAATCAACCATGGTCCAACGTTGTGTTCTGACAAAGATTATCTCGATATGAAATCAAATGGTCAACCATGGTTAACCATGGTCCAACATCGAATTATGATAAGGATTGTCTCAATATGAAAATCAATGATGGTCAATCATGTTTATTTTAATGTTTATAATATTTATCTTAGCATTTATATACATTGGGTTTATAATATTAGTCCCTTGGGTTTAATATTATTCCCTTGGGTTCATAATCCCTTGGGGTTTAAGTATTAACCCCTTCAGTTTATAATATCAATCCATTGGGTTTATAATATTAACCATTGTCAACCATGGTCAATCATAACCAACCATGTTCAACCATGCTCAAACAAGGCTAGATATGGAAATCAACCATGGTCTAATGTTGCATTCTGACAACGCTTGTCTCAATATGAAAATGAATCATGGGGTTTTACTATTAATCCCTTGGTTTTGTTTTTCCCTTGGGTTCATAATATCAATCCCTTGGGTTTACTACTAACTT